>JAMXDD010000004.1:24282548-25651821 GCA_024733475.1 Syzygium grande | reverse complement strand
GATGCATCATCTTGTCCTTGAAGCTGTCCTAAATTCGTGGCATGATTCATCTATCTGCTGCCTAAAGTTCATCGTTCTATACTCTCGTGCATGGAAAGTAACTTTATATATCATTTCATAGCCTAATCAATAACTCTACGCCATTAATCTCGTTCAATTTAAAAGGAAGCCATCATCGAAGACAAGAACGACGATGAACGTCCATGTCCGAGGTGCTCCCTCTTCATGCCGGAGAGAGCTCCATCCAGGCGGCGATTGCTCATTGCAGGAGCTCGTTTGCTCCGTTCCCTGGATTTTACTTTTGATCTTCACTGTAAGTTAGATTTGCAACATGTATTGGAATAGTAGCAATAGTAGTAATGATGGACTTCACTTTTGATCTTCAATGTGTGAATCATATTTCTACGGTTATATGTTTTTCTAGTCCCTTGTTGTGGATGCCGACCCTTCAAACGAGTCTTCATATGCAAGAAGTCTGTGAATTATTATAAATTATTTAATGAAGTCCCTGAATTTCTTTTTTTTTTTTGGTTGGACGTCTCAACTCTATAAATTTTTTGTTCAAGTTAATCCTTCCGTTAAAAAAGATACGAAAATGCTAATGTGGTAATTAAATGAATACATGGCATCTTAATTACATGGCTTTAAAAAAATGACAAAAAAATAAATAAAAAATAATACATAATTAAAAAAACGAGATAATTACTAAGAAATTCAAAAATAAGCAAATTTGAAAAAAGAAGAAAAAAAGAAAGAAAGAGAAGTGTGTTCAATAGTGGTGAACGGTAGGGGTGTGCAAAATAGACCCTCAAATTGAGAGTCGCTCAGACCGGACCGATCTGGTTCCTGGGAGTGTCGGTCCAGTTTTCGATTCTTAAAAGTGGAATCAATGTCCAAGCAGTCCAGTTCCTAGTTCCAAGGGGGAATCAGACCGAATCGGATCGGATTGATTACATATGTATTTTTTATTTTTCCAAAAAAATTAGTAAGATGTGAATTAAACCCTAAGTAAACTTCATTGACATAAATTCATTGACAAAAATTAGTAAAAGTGAACTAAATCCTAAGTGATCGGTTCTATTGGACCAGATCGGAGTCCGGTCCTCAGCTCTCAATTTTGAGAACCGTTCTTTCCAATTCGATTCCCAGTTCCATCTTGGAATCGGATCCGAATGAAAACCTATCACCCCTAGTGAATGGGGCTCATTAAGGCGAAGTGTCGTGGGATGGCCCAACTCAGCGGACAACAAATGCATGCAATAGCTAGATTAGTGCGACCTCGACGAAGATGCGAAAATTATCCAAAAAGTCATAAACCTATTGTACTTTTGCCAATTCAGTCATGAACTTTTCAACTTTGTCAATTGAGTCTTAAGCATTTTCATTTCTTATCAATTGAGTCCATCCGATCAATTTTGGCAGAAAATTGCTGACGTGGACGTTGGATGGCCACGTGGACATTTTTAAAATAATATATTTTTTTATAATTTGTGATTTTTTTTTATGTTTTTTTCTTCTTCTTTTTTTCCTTTTCTCTCTCTTTTTTTTGGTTCTGAAATTAGGGCCGGCGAGGGTGGTTGACCAACCCTCACTGGTTTTGGGCGAGGGCCGTGATGCCCTCATCGGCTAAAGTGAGGGCGTCATGACCATTGCCCAGATTTGACGAGGGTCGCGACACCCTCACTAGATCTGGCAAGACGAGGGCCAGTCAACCTTCACCAAATCTAGCCAAGCAAGGGCTCGTTGAATTGTCATTTGGGATGTTGCCTTGTTTTCTTGATTTGGTGCCATTTGAGTTGCAGCCTAGAATTGGTCATGGTCATCAACCATCGTCGGCGAAAATTATCCAAAAAGTCATAAATCAATTACATTTTCACCAATTTAGTCATAAACCTTTCAACTTTGCCAATTAAGTCATAAATTATTAAAATATTATTTTAAAATGTCAACGTTAGCGTCATGTGGCCATCAAGCTTCCACGTCACCTGGGGTCGACAAGGGCTGCCAAGCCCTCACTTGGCCAAATCCGGTGAGGGCGTAGCGACCCTAGTCGAATTTGGGCGAAGGCTGTGACGGCCTTGCCTAGAACCGGCGAGGGTCGACCGACCACCCTTGCTAGCCCTAATTTTAGGACCTAGAAAAAAAGAGAGAAAAGGAAAAAAAGAAGAAGAAAAAAACATAAAATAAATCATAAATTATTAAAAAAATATTTTAAAATGTCAACTTTAGCGTCACGTAGCCGTCTAGCTTCCATGTCAGCGATTTCCGGCCAAAATTGGCCGGATGGACTTAATTGGCAAGAAATGAAAATATTTAGGACTTAATTGGCAAAGTTGAAAGGTTTATGACTAAATTGATAAAAGTACAATAGATTTAATTGCATTTTTTGAAAGTTTTAGGACTCAATTGCACTTTTGTGATAAGTTTTAGGATTTAATTGTACTTTTTAAAAGTTTTAACATTAAATTGCACATTCGTGAAAAATTTTAGGATTTTTAGTGCACTTATTTCGTATAAAAATACAAAGGTTACAGATTTTTTTATTTAAAAAATTTAATTATACGATTGGAAATGGAATTGGACTTCCAAATTCGACTCTGATTAAAACTTAATACTTTTGAGATTTGAGCTCGTCGGAGTTGGGACTTGCGAGTCGCCTTGGTGGAGATAGAAAGAGAGAGAGACACCAAAGCAGAAAGCTCATCAGTCGTCATCGTCGTCAGCTGATGAAGCGCGGGAGTATCTTTCGTGCTTCCATCTTCCATCTTCCTTCTTATCTTCCATTCTCGTCGTGCCGCCGTCGTCGGAGGTTCTGTTCGATCCCTACCCTTAACTTAGACGACCCCAACCAGGTCTTGAGTTACGTGAGGACAAATTGCAGAGCTGCTGGTGGTGGCGGCGGCGTCGGTGGGTTCACGAGTGTGGGCGATGCCCTCCGTTGCTTCGATAAAATGATCAACACCGACCCTTTGCCTTCCCCCAGGGATTTCAGTCTTCTGTTGGGTGCTGTAGTGAGGATGAAGCAGTACTCCACTGCCATCCGGTTGATTGAGCAGCTGCATTCGTTTGGGATTGAAGATAATCATTTTTGGCTGACGATTTCGTTGAATTGCTTTTGTCGGTTACATCGGGTTGATATGGGTTTGTCTATCCTGGGTAGGATCTTGAAGCTTGGGTTTCGCATCGATGTGGTGGTGTCGAGCACCCTAATTGATGGTCTCCTTATTCAGGGCAAAACTGATCAAGCGTTGAGGTTCCTCCATGATATGCAGCGAAAAGGCCCCGCACCCAATGAGATCACGTATACGATAATCGCAAAGGGGTTATGCAGGGCGGGTAACGCCAGATTGGCGATTGAATTGCTAAGGGACTGGGAAGAGAGAAGCTGCAGGCTTAATTCCTTCACATACAACATAGTAATAGATGGTCTTTGCAAGGAGGGATTGATCACAGAGGCCTTGAGACTCCACGAAAGTTTGAGTATGAAGGGCGTCCGACCAGATGTTGTTACTTATACCTCCTTGATCCATGGCCTGTGCAATGTAGGCCAGATGGAAGATGCCCTCGTATTGTTGAAAGAGATGACGAGCAGAGGCATCCGACCCAACTTACTCACTTATAGCTCATTGATTCATTGCTTATGCAACCTAGGCCAATGGAAAGATGCTACAGTCTTGTTGGAGAAGATGATGAAGGCAGAAATTGAACCGGACGTGGTTACTTATACCTCTGTCATTCAAGGAGTGTGCAATTCCGGCCAATTGGAAGAGGCTCGAAGACTGCTGAGTCATATGGTGCAAAGCAGAGTAATGCCGAATGTTCATACCTTCACTGTGCTGGTGGATGCACATTGTAAAGAGGGAATGCTTGAAGAGGCAGAGGCCATAGTGGACCAGATGATTCAATTAGGTAAAATGCCTGATAGTTTCACTTATAATGCATTGATGAATGGTTATTGTTTGCAAAATAGAATGAACGATGCTATGGAAGTGCTTACTTTGATGGTTGAAAGAGGCTGCTCACCCAATGTTGTTAGCTATAGCACAATGATTAATGGATACTGCAAAGTTAGAAGAGTTGATAAATCGAAGATGCTTTTCCAAGAAATTCTTCAAAGGAACTTGAATCCTGATGTCATCACGTACAAGATTCTCATAAATGGATTTTGCCAGGTTGAGAACCTTCAAGCCGCAGAGGAGCTAATTAACGAAATGCAATCTCGTGATCTATCTATAGATCATTATACCTTGAATACTTTCCTGGATGGCTTGTGTAAAATGCAGCAGAGCGACAAGGCCATAATATTTCTTCGAAAAATGGAAGATTCCAAATTTATCCCAGACATTGTGACTTACAATATTCTAATAAATGGCATGTGTAATGCCAAAAAGCTCAATGAGTCAAAGATGCTTTTCAGAGAATTGCTTCAAAGGGACTTGATTCCTGATGTCATCACATACAACACACTCATAAGAGGATTTTGCCAGGTTGGGAACTTTGAAGCGACGGAGGAGCTAATTAATGAGATGCAATCTCGTGATGTATCTTTAGATCAGCACACCTTAAATGCTTTACTGGATGGCTTGTGTAAAATGCAACAGATTGACAAGGCTATGATATTGCTTCGAAAGATGGAAGACTCCATATTCGTCCCAGACATCGTGACTTACACTATTCTAATAAATGGCATGTGTAATGCCGGAAAGCTTGACGATGCTACAGGGCTGTTTAATTGTTTGCATGCTCGAGGCTTGCAACCTAACGTGTGGACTTATAGTATTCTTATGCATGGATTGTGCAAAGGAGGACGCACGGAAGAAGCATATCAGCTGCTAAAGGAGATGGAGGGAAGGGGATGCTTTCCTGATGGTGTCACTTATAACACAATTATTCAAGGACTACTAAGAAATAATGAATTTACGAGAGCGGCACAACTTGTCAATGAAATGGTTGAAAGGGGATTTTCTGCAAATGTAGCGACGACGGAGATGTGGGTTAAATATCTCGCGGCAAATGGAACTTCTTCCTTTTGTAGTTGAGCTCTCCATTGTGTCTGAGATCTGTCCCCTTTTTCATTCGAAATGTGATGAAGAGTAAAACCATATTAACAGCAAGTTTTCGTCCACACATCATCTCCTTGATTCGCATGTCCCATTAATGAAGTTGTTTTTAAGTCTGGTAGATTTTTTTCTCTTGCTTCATTATGAGGCTTTTGGAGGGGTGGAGGAGGGATTTGGTTTCTCGTATAGCTAGGGTCTGTAAAAACCTCTGTATTTAACAGGTAAGTGTACGGGTGTGTTGGTGCTTCTGGTGCTTAATATTCATCAAAAAGGTGAATTCTTACAAATGATCAAGTGGTGTGCGGATGCTCTTGAATTGAATAGATGTTAATAGGAATAACTTTACCGTGTGCTGAAGTTATGAAATTCAGACATTGGCTTTGTTTTGGAACTCTTTCTCAAAAATGAACAAAGAAAAAAGGGTATGTCCATAGTTTGCAGTTATGCCTTCGCCAGGCTCACTGCGAAATCAATCTGTGACTATTGCTCCTATCAATATTGGATGCACATCAACATATCAAACTGCTGTCATACGCATGTCAAGATGGTGCCAGTCAACTAGTATGCAGAGGCAAGGGCAGCAGAAGAAATATTTTACAGCACGAGCAGGATTGCTTGGCTGAGAAAACAACGATGCGAGAGGGGTATATTGGCTAAAGTAGCCAAAGCACGAGCATGGAGATCCAGACAGAAAATACTTTATAATTCAAACATTGAGACCCCGTAGATCTGGCAATGCCGTAGCAAATTCTCTGGTACTACGAGAACATAACTTTTTTTTTTTTCAAATTTGCTGTAAATTGATGCATAGTAGATTTCCAAATCTTGGCAATAGCATTGTCGAAATGAGTATTTGTGCTTCAGGTGATGGAAAGGGAGGCCGCAATGTTGCTTGCCTTTGACCAGGTAAGACACCAATAATCAAGGAAATGACTCTCCCCGATGCACTTTGGAGGCAAGCTTTGATGACGGCATTTGATCATTTTAAGTGTATGTGATACTTGATTCTATGCTCTAAAAGTAAGTTTAGATTCGCGGCAACGATTCATATTCGTATACTTTGCAGAAGGCATTGATCATTGTTTATAGCAACCATAGAATTTTGATGGAACTTTTTCGTTTGTGCTCTTTGCAAAGCGGGACTGAGACGCTCCACAGCAACTTCTGCTGTAATTTTGTGGTTGTCCATGAGTGACAAGACTCTCCCCAAGAGATGAGCCAGAAAAGTGGAATCAAGCTCATAAAAGTAATTGGTCTTCTACCCAAAATGTTTTGAATCTTGAGATGATATTTCTGTAATGGTAGTACCGTTTCTTGGTCGAACATATAATTGTCAGTGTAGCTTATCTAATAGAATCCATGGAGCTAAGACTAGGCTGAGGTTAAAGTTCTTCTGCCTGTTCTTTTTTCCGCTTTCCTTTTGGGCCAGCGGCTAAGTTAAAACGGTAATCACGTACAAATTTTTAGCCTTTCCCTATTATGTTTATCAAGCAAATAATCTTACCGCTTGATTTAAAGAAGAGCTTCAATGTAATCCATAAATTTTCAATCGATTTATTCATGTCCTTGAACTACTTTTTAACGGTCGATGTAATGCATGGTTTAAAGAAAAGCTTCTAAAAAATTAATAAAACATCACTCACTAAATACTAACGATGTCATCTTCTTTTTTGAACTTGCAATTAGATTACATTAAATTGAGAATAAAGGAGATGAAATTATAGTATCTCTACTTCTTATTAGCGGTTTTCCTTATTCTTTTCGTCTTAGTACAGATCGCTATCGAATCGGATCAAGGTGAACGGTAATTTTTATAGTCGGTAAATGATGTTGTGAAAACATTCAAAATCATGTCCGAACCGTGTCTACATCTTTTTGTTTGATATTATGCTACTGTCCAAGTCTTTCTCGCTTTGGTGGAGAGAGAGAGAGAGAGGCAAAAAGCTCTTCAGTTTTCATCATCATCATCATCTGCAGCCGAGATGAAGCGAACGGGTCTCCGTGGCGCTTCTTCCGCCTACCTTCTTCGGGCTCCATCTGTGATCTCCAGCCTTCCCGTTCTCTATCTCCTCTCCTCCCTCTTGCCTCCGTTTCTCGTCTCGCGGTCGTCCTAGGAAAGATTGCAGAGCCAAAGGTGTTGGTGGTGGGTTTGGTGGGCGTCGGCGATGCCCTGTGCTGCTTCGATAACATGATAAACGCGAACCCTTTGCCTCCCTCCAGTGATTTCAGTCTTCTGTTGGGTGCTGTAGTGAGGATGAAGCAGTACTCCACTGCCATCCGGTTGATTGATCGGCTGCATTCGTTGGGGATTGAAGATAATCATTTTTGGCTCAAGATTTCGTTGAATTGCTTTTGCCGGTTAAAACGGGTCGATTTGGGTTTGTCTATCCTGGGTAAGATCTTGAAGCTCGGGTTTCACATCGATGTGGTGGCAGTGACCACCCTAATTGATGGTCTCTTTATTCAGGGCGAGACTGATCAAGCGTTGAGGTTCCTCCATGATATGCAGCGAAAAGGCCCCTCTCCCGATGGGACTACGTATGCGATAATCGCGAAGGGGTTATGCAAGGCGGGTAGTGCCAGATTGGCGATTGAATTGCTAAGGGACTGGGAAGAGAGAAGCTGCAGGCTTAATTCCTTCACATACAACATAGTAATAGATGGTCTTTGCAAGGAGGGATTGATCACAGATGCGTTGCGACTCCACGAGAGTATGAGTCAGAAAGGCGCTGAACCAAATATTGTTACTTATAACAGCTTGATCCACGGTCTGTGCAATGCCGGCCAGGTGGAAAATGCTCTTGTATTGTTGAAAAAGATGACGAGCAGTGGCTTACAACCGGACATATTCACTTATAGCTCGTTGGTTCACTGCTTATGCAGCCTAGGCCAATGGAAAGATGCTACGGTCTTGTTGGAGAAGATGATGAAGGCAGGAATTGAACCAGACGTCGTTACCTATAACTCGGTCATTCTGGGAGTGTGCAATTCCGGCCAATTGAAAGAGGGCAGAAGACTGCTGAACCATATGGTGCAAAGCAGAGTAATGCCAGATGTTCAAACCTTCAATATTCTGGTGGATGCACATTGTAAAGATAGTATGGTTGTAGAGGCAGAGGCCATAGTCGACCAGATGATTCAATTAGGTATAGTGCCTTCTAATTTCTTATATAATACATTAATGAATGGTTATTGTTTGCAAAATAGAATGAAAGATGCAGCGGAAGTGCTTAATTTGATGGTTGAAAGAGGCTGCTCGCCTGATGTTGTTACTTATAACACGCTGATTAACGGGTACTGCAAAGCGAAAAGAGTTGACAAGTCAAAGATGCTTTTCCGAGAAATGCTTCAAAGGGGCCTGATTCCGGATGTCATCACGTACAACACTCTCCTGAACGGGTTTTGCCAGGTTGGGAACCTTGAAGACGCGGAGGAGCTAATTAACGAGATGCAATCTCGCGAGCTATATCTAGATCATTATACCTTCAATGCTTTCCTGGATGGCTTGTGTAAAACACAACTGATTGACAAGGCCATGACATTGCTTCAAAAGATGGAAGATTCCAATTTTGTCCCAGGCATTGTGACTTACACTATTCTAATAAACGGCATGTGTAATGCCGGGATGCTTGATGATGCAATGAGACTGTTCAACTGTTTGCATGCTCGAGGCTTGCGACCTGACGTGCGGACATATAATATTCTCATGCATTGGTTGTGCAAAGGAGGACGCACGGAGGGAGCATTTCAGCTGCTAAAAGAGATGGAAGGAAATGGATGCTTTCCAGATGGTGTCAATTATAACACAATAATCCAAGGACTACTAAGAAGTAACGAAAATACGAGAGCAGCACAACTTATCGGTGAAATGGTTGAAAAGGGTTTTTCTGCAGATGTAGTAACGATGGAGTTGTGGGTTAAATATCTCATGGCAAATGGGACTTCTTCCTTTTCTAGTTGAACTCTCCATTGTCTCCGAGATCTGTCCACTTGTTCATCTGAAATGCGATGAAGAGTAAATCAGATTGACAGCAAGTTTCTTCCAAACATCATCTCATTGAGTCGCATGTCCCATTAATGAAGTTGTTTTAAGTCTGGGAGACAGTTGGCTGAATCGAACTGCCCAAGAAGGCTAATATTGGGAGGGGTGGAAGGTGCATTTTGTTTCTTGTATACCTAGGTTCAGGAAGAAATCTCTGTATTTAACGGGTACATGTACTCTTCGGTTAGTGCTTCTGGTGCCTAATGTTCTTCATACAGGTGGAATTCATACAAATGATCAAGCGGTCTGAGGATGATCTTGAATTAAATAGATGTTAATGGCAATAATTTTACTACGTACTAAAGTAAATTATGTCATAAATCCTGATTAGCCAGTTGTGTATGTGCTTTGAGAGAGATCCTAGTTTTCTCTTATACTCTTTTCCTAACACAGTCTGATCCCCTCAATGTACTATTTACCATTCAAAGAAGATGCATACCTTGAAGTGGGTGGTCTTTGAAACGATAGTGGAGCGTATTTGGGTCGAGCTGGGTGCTCAGATTATCATCACAGATCGATTACATATTTGGGTTATTTGTGTTGAAATATAAGGATGAGAGACACACGAATGAAGAAGTGTTATCTACTTCAGTATTTTTTAATTTGACACCATAGCCTTATATAGGCTTTACACCAACAGGTAAATATCCAAAATCCACTAACTTAACATGTGCAGTAACAACCCTATAAAATAGGAGTATTGCTCAACATACTACTAACACGTAAAAAAACAAAATAAAAAGGAATTGACTCGTTCAACATTCCTTCCCTTAAACTGATGTTGCAAACAATCAGTTTAAAGGACCTTCCCTTAATTTGGAATATCCAACAAGCAGACACCAAGGAGCTTTCTCAGCTTCTGAAACGTGGGCAACTTTAGAGGCTTGGTGAATATAGCAGCCACTTGATCTTCACTTCTGCAGAAAACTAGCTCAATTTCTTCATCCTTTGTAAGATCCCTTAAGAAGCGATACTTCACATCTATATGCTTGCTCCTCCCATGTGGAACCAGATTTTTGGAGAGTTTGATGGCTGAGCTGTTGTCACAATAGATTGTAATTGCTTCTTGAACTGAAGCTCTCCAAGAATCTTCCGTAACCATATGGCTTGACAGGCACATGAAGTTACAGCTACAAATTCTACTTTAGTTATTGATAAAGTGACAATTGATTGCTTCTTTGAAGACCATGAAACCGCCCCTAAACCAAGCATGAAGACAGACCCTGAAGTACTTCTATCATCAACATCTCCAGCATAATCACTATATATAAATCCAAACAAATCTAACTTTTCCCCCTTTTTATAAAAGAGCCCAAAATTCTTAATTCCTTACAAATAGCAAAAAAATCCTTTTTGCAGCTTGCAAATGTAACTCTGTTGGGTGCTCCATATACTTGCTTATAAGGCTCATGGCATGCATGATATCTGGTCTTGTCCCTATCAAATACATTAGGCTTCCAACAATTTGCTTGTAGACAGTGCTATCCACCTTGCTTCCATCAAGATCCTTCAAGAGCTTCAATCCAAATTCAGTTGGAGTAGTCACAGGGTTACAATTCTTCATTTGAAACTTATCCAAAATCTCTTGAACATACTTCTTTTGGGATATAAAGATTCCAGCTGCATATTGAATCAAATCTATGCCCATAAAATAATGCATCAATCCAAGATCAGTCATTTCAAATTCATCCATCATAGACTTCTTTAATTTGTCAAACATGGTGCTATCATTCCCGGTAAAAATAAGATCATCCACATATAAGCATACAAGAAGCAACTTTCCACCATCACCGATTTTAATAAAGAGTGTATGCTCATATGAACATTTTCTAATTCCTTCCTTCAAAAAATAGGCATCAATACGACTATACTAAGCTCGGGGAGCTTGTTTTAACCCATATAGTGCCTTTTCAATCTATAAGCTTTATGTTCACCACCAAGCTTCACATAACCAAAAGGTTGATCAACAAATACCCTTTCTTGGAGGTCACTATGCAAGAATGCTAACTTCACATCCAATTGGAAGATAGGCCATGAATTTTGCCTTGTTAATGCAATCACCAATCTAATTGTGTCCAGTCTTGCTACAGGTGCAAATACTTCTTTATAGTCCACTCCAAATTCTTTCTTTAGCCTTTCGCCACCAAGCGCGCCTTTGTACTTGTCAACTTCGCCATTTTTGTTCTATTTTGTCTTATACACCCACTTGACCCTGATTGTTTTATGTCCTTTTAGAAGATATGTCGATTCACAAGTGTTATTCCTCTTAATAGCTGCAATTTCTTCATCCATTGCCATCCTCCAATTTTCTTTTTGTACTGCTTCATCAAAGTTTGTTGGATCACAATTTGAAAACAAAGCAAATTGGGTAAGTGGATCGTCAGATTGATTAACTCCCGTTACTTTGTAGTCACTCACCCATGCAGGCCTCCGTTGAACATGATGAGGCCAATCTTTAGGTTCTACAGCTGCAGCCGTACTTTGAGCACTGCCTGTGATGATTCGGGTTGTTGTGGGTTGCTACACCAGCTCATCTTCATCTTCAAAATTCGTTGGAATTTGCTTACCGACACTTTGCTCACCCCACGGCCAAGTTTGTTCTTCATCAAAAATCACATCACGGCTGATGATGATTTTCTTGGTTATAGGATCATAAAGCTTATAGGCTTTTGATTGATTAATAATGCCAAGAAAAACACATTTGACTCCCTTGTCATCTAACTTCTTCCTCTTCTAGTCTAGAACATGGGCATAGGCAATACACCCAAAAATTCTGAAGTAATCTATTGTAGGCCTTTGGCCACTCCAAGTTTCTTTTGGTGTCATATTTTGAACATCTAGAGTGGGACTTTCTGTTCAAAATATGAATGCTCCAATTGACCGCTTCGGGTTAGAAACTCTTTGGAATTCTACTTCTCCTCAAGAGACTTTCACACCATATTTAGAATGGTGCGATTCTACCTCTCACATACGCCATTTTGTTGTGTTGTATAGGCTGCTGTAAGTTGTCTCTTGATGCCATGCTTCACACAAACACCTGCAAACTCAAGTAAGTTGTACTCTCCACCACGATTCGTGCGGAGGTTCTTTATTTGATTTCTTCCATCTTTTTCAACTAGTGCTTTGAAGTTCTTGAAGGCTGCAAAAGCTTAAGATTTTTCTTGCAAGAAATACACCCAAATCTTATGGCTAAAATCATCTATGAAGGTAATGATATATCGTTTACCTCCATTGGAAATAGGCGATATTAGCCTGCAAATATCCGAATGGACCAATGCCAGCGGCTTCTTTGCTCTCCATGATTTTCCTTCTGAAAATTGAGCCCGGTGTTGCTTGCTAACAACACAATTTTCACAAATTTCCATAAGAAGTTAAATAATCGTATGAAAAGTTTTAATACCAAAATGGGCTCCGTATAAAACTTGTGACGCCGATGCCGTTCTTTTTCCATAGATATAATTTTATCGTCTTTCTTAAACTTATGATTGGACCGCGTTGAGTTGAGAATAAATGGGCAAAATTAAAGAATCCATGCTTGTTACTAACGGTTTTCCTCATTCTTCTCGTCTTCATACAGATTTTGCTAGATAACTTAAAATCACCATTGGATAGAATTAAGTAAACGTGAATGTCTGCTTGAATTGATCGAGTAGAGAAAACTTTGTTTGTTTTAAATAAATAGTGGACATGAACACGTAATTTTTAGCAATTCCAAGAATGTACGGAATGTACAAAAGTTATTTCCGATCAACTTTAGTGTGTTTAGATTGTAGCCATGTTGGTGAATTTCAATATCGCTTGATGCAAAAGTTGATAGACCTTATACATCAATCGCAAGTACAATCGTAACTTTGTGGGATTCATATTAGGTGAAAGTTTACAGTTTATCGGTAACATTATCCCTGCTCAAAATTTTACATATCACTACTGAAAGTTTTAAAACTCATTACGAAAGTACAATCAACTTCTAAAACTTTCAAAAAGTATAATCGAGTTCTAAAACTTATTAAGAAAGTGTAAATGAGTCTTAAAACTTTCAAAAAGTGTAATTAAGTACTAAAACTTGTTACGAAAGTGCAACCGAATCTTAAAATTTTCAAAAAAGTGTAATTAAAGAAAGGATTTGATTGAATCAATTTGACAAGTTTTAGAATTTGATTGTATTTTTTGATAGTTTTAGGACTCGATTGCACTTTTGTGATAAGTTCTAGGACTTAATTGCACTTTTTAAAAGTTTTAACGTTAATTTGCACTTTCGTGATAAATTTTAGCACTTTTAGTGCACTTATTATGTATAAAAACACGAAGGTTACAGATTTTTTTATTTAAAAATTTAATTATACAATTGGAAGGGAAAAAGTCACCAAAAAACCCCAAACTTTACCCCATGTGACACATTTACCCTGAATTTTTTTTTGTGACACCAAAAATCCCAAACTTTACTATTTGTAACACATTTACTCCAATGTACATTGTCCATGGACATTTTCATCTTTTCCACTTTTTCTTTTTTTTTTTTCCTTTCCAACTAGGGGGCTCTTGCCGACATTGAGCGAGGGCGGCCCTCGCTGGCATTGGGCAAGGCTTGCTCTCGCTTGAGCCGATGAGGGCGAGCCTCGCCAACGTTGAGCGAGGGTCGCCCTCTCTAGATCCAGCGAGGCTTGCCCTCGCTAGCCCAAGTGAGGGTGAGCCTCGCTTGATGCCAGCGAGCCTTGCCCTCATCGGATCCGGCGAGGGCGAGGGCCAAAAACATGCATTTACATTGCCTGACGCTTGATGCCGGATCAAGCTACTGTAATTTCATGCATTTACGATGTAAATGCATGAAATGAAAGTCTTAGGACCCAAGTCTTCTGACGTGAACGTCGGCTGGCTTACGTGATATCGTTAGCGCTCCTATGTGGTATCGTTTGCGTTGACATAAATAAATTTTAATAATATTTGAACATTTTTCAAGTTATTTATTTTTTTAAATTTTTTTCTTTTCTTTCTTTTTTTTTTTTCCTTCCCTTTCTTCTTCCTCTAGCCTGTTGCCAGTCCGGTGACTTGTTGGAGGCTAGGGTAGATGAGGGCTCGAGCCTCACTCGCAGCTAGGTGAGGCACGACCTCGCTGGATTTGATGATGTCGGACCTCCCCATGGCCGACGAGGCTCGACCCTCGCCAGCCCAGTGCGAGGCCACCCTCATGGCCATTCAATGAGGGTTTGGGTTGCCTCACCCATGGCCGGCGAGGCTCGACCCTCTCTAGCCTAATGTGAGGCCGCAAGGACGGCCATTCAATGAGGGCTTGGGTCGCCTCACCAAGCTGCTTCACCCATGGCCGGTGAGGCTCAACCCACGCCAGCCTAGTGCGAGTCCGCCCTCATGGCCATTCGGTGAGGGCTTGAGCCTCACCAACGGCTGGGTGAGGCTTGACCCTCGCAGGGGAAAAAAAAAGAAAGAAAAGAAAAGAAAAATAAGATAAAAATATTTTCAAATTACTCATTTTCCACGAAATGAACGCACTCTTAACTTAAGATGATCTCTATGAAAATATCTTTCGCGTAGGATACTGCATTAGATTAAAAAAATTAGTTTCTCGGTAACTCACTAAAATTGCAAGCTAATGTCAGGAAGAGTATGGGAAGTGGCAATGCCTAGGTGACTCGAACACAAGTACGACTTTTCCGAGAAAAACGAGAACTTGGTACGATTACTCTCAAAATTGACACATGATGACACGTTTTTACTCATTTTTAATGGGAAAGACTTTATAATTAATCACATTGGAACATTTGTCCATCGACACTAAATGACATAAATAACCAACATGAATATCCTGACATAGCACGGATTGCTAATCCGCTGTTATGAAATTTCATCTGAATATACATTCAATGAACTAAAGCAAGGCCCTTTCTACTTGTGAACCATGAAAATTTTTACACCAATCTTCTTGTTTTTAATGGACAACGAAATTTTTTACGTAGTCCTCCACCATGTATATTAATTGGCTTTTCATTAGTATCTAATCATCTCAATTACGTCCCTATATTCTTGAGTCATTTGGCTAGTAATATTACAACAAAACATTCTTACATTGCTGATGCATCTATGGACAGATATTCCTCTAAGAACCAAAAGAACTGTAGGTTTCATGAGTAAGAAAACAGCATCTCCATAATAGTATACTGAACAATGCAAACAAACACAGATTAGAATCTTCAGACATGCATATGTAATTGTTCTCAACAAGCTACTTAAACACAGAGTATTAAGTATTTAGCTGCATATTTTCTTGTCCGCCAGAGCTTTCCTCACCTTTTCCATCCTTTTGCCATTTTCTTGGAATAGTGCAGGAACCACCTCCTCTTCTTGTCAATGATCACGTTCTCTAGCACAACACCGACCAAAAACCCAACTCCAACGCCAATCAGCACAATTCTCCAACCCAAGTTGAATAGACACTCTTCTTCATTATCTACTATGAAAGATGATGGTGGCGGTGGAGTGTTATCATCATTTGTGCATTTATTTGGCAGAGGACTTCCACACAAACCATCATTCATCGCAAATGAGCCGCTCCCAAATGTGTCAAATTGTGTTCCACGTGGTATCGGTCCCGATAGACGATTATGAGAGATATTGAAAACCGAAAGAAATGTGAGGTGGGCTAATTGTTGAGGAATCTTTCCCACAAGATGGTTCCCCGAAAGATCCAATGATTCGAGCACTGTCAGGTTGGCCAAGGAAGGAGGGATGCTACCATTGAGGAAGTTGTTTGAAAGATTGAGCACACGAAGTGACTTTAGATCTCCAATGAGTTCAGGAATGAACCCTCCAAACTTGTTATTGGAGAAGTCAATCGCCATGAAGACATCCGGAATCTTTGCATATTCCCTTTTCGTGCCCTTACTCATTATTGTCATCGCATAAGTCATACTTGCACTGACTAAAATATCAGACGGATCAAGCCATTGAAGAAGACTCAAATATGCCAACTTATCTTGACCATTGATGAACTTCATGGCACGGCAACTCTTTAACAACTTGGAAGGAAGTTCACCACTAAAGCTGTTGTTGGATAGGTCCAAGATGTGTAAACTGGGGAAGTTAAGCTGGCCTAGATTATCTTCTATGGGTCCATGGAACATATTGGACTGCAAGCCAATAACTTTTAGGTAGGCCAATTCTGATAGCCAAAATGGGAATGTATCATTAATTTGGTTGTTACCGAGATTCAAATACTCCAGCATTCTGCAATTGCCTAAAGATCTTGGAACAATACCTCTCAGGCGGTTTTCTCTTAGGTCGATCATCCTCAATGAACAACCATCCGGGTAAATGCGAGGAATCATGCCCTCGAATTTATTTCTTGCGAGATTCAATATAAACAAAGGACCAACACCATGCAAACAAGGAGGAAGTGTGCCATTCAGAGAGTTGTTGGACAAATCGAGCACGGCAAGAGAGCTCACTTCACAAATGGATGTTGGAACTTCCCCATATAGGAAATTGTTGGAGATGTTGTATAGCAAGATCGAAGGGGGGTGGAAGAGGGAGGGTTGTTTCTAGCAAGTTAGAACTAACATCAAGATATTCCATTTTCGGGCAAAGGAAGATCAATCTGGCTGTTTTTTAAGCCGGTTAAAAGATTGTGAGAAAGATCTACATACTTGAGAGATTCTTTGCTATTGTTCCACATCCATCTAGGAATGGTCCCTCGGATTTTGTTGTGTGATAGGCGTAACATCTCCAATTTGCTTAAGTAGCCTATAAACCGTGGGAACTCGGTCAAGTTGCACGAATCCAAGAATAAGTAGGCAAGCTTCGATGTAGCGGCATTGATAACTGACTTGGTGAACGATATATTGTCGAAGGACAAATCTAAGTGTGTCAAGTTCTTGAGTTTGAATATATCATTTAAATCGAAAGAGCCATTGATATTAAATGACCCCAGCCCAAGCCATTGAAGATTCTCCAGATTCCACAGTGAACTCGGAATATCACCGCCCAAGTCGTTCTGAGAAAGTTCGAGCAAATTCAGCTGCTTCAGGTTCTCAAATGAAGATGGAAGTCCACCGCTTAGCCGATTATCTACCAAATAGAAAGGGAAAAAACAAGACACAAAGATAGAGGAGCGTTAGTCACACACCACGGGACTAACTAACCGCATTTGAGAATATCAGGAGCAAATGTGACGCCACGTCATCTATGCACCGGCCCACTCAGTGGACGAAAAGTGGCACTGTGGGTCCCACCTCCAGAAAAGTTGGAAAAGTCTCTCTCTTCCGGTCCCATCTCTTCCCTTCTCTCTCTCTCTCTCTCCAGCTCCATGGAACCACCGATCTCTCGCGCTCCACCGCCGCTCCCTCCCTTCCCGACCACCACCAAAACCCTCGCCACGACGGCCACAACCAAAACCACCATCACCGCCTCAAGAGCTTCGAGTCCAGCGACGGCCTGAGCCGGAAGGCCTTCCGGCTTGGCAAGTTCGGCCAGGTTTAGAACCAAGGACGGCTTCTTCTTCATCAACTTCTTCTCCCACAACTTCCTCAACTTCAACCCTTCCTCCTCCTCTCAATTGATCCCCCTCGACGTCGCGATCTCGATGCTCTACTCGACGCACGTCTCGTCCTCCCGCAACCTCCTCAAATCCCTAATTTTCAGATTCACGCTCCCAATATACCCGACGAACTCCGCCCACGCGCTGATCTTCGACAGAAAACGCGAGTGGCGGCCATTGATGGAGGGGGTAGGGTATCGGGCAAGAGGGAGGAGGAGAGGATGATCTTCGTGGCATCTCGCATGGCGAGATAAGCCTTGAGGTGGAGGAGGAAGTCCTTGTCTCTGGTTTTGGTTGTGGCTGTCGCGGCGGGGGTTTTGGAGGTGGTCGGGAAGGGAGCAAGCGAGATCGGTGGTTCCATGAAGTTGCAGAGAGAGAAGGAAAGTTATCTGACCGAACCGGCAGAGAGGAAGAAACTATTACCTGAAATGCCCAAGAAGGTAAGTTTTGTCAAGTTGACCACCCACTCCATAGTATCACCACTCAAGTTATTGTAAGAGAGCGATAGCATCGATAGCTGGGTAAGATCAGCCAAGGAAACAGGGATTTGACCTTGCAAGTTATTTCTGTAAAGGTTTAGTATAGTGAGATGAGAAAGATTACCCAATGAAGAGGGTAGTGATCCCGAAAAATGGCAGTCCACGGCATATAACCCATTCAAGAGACTAAGATTTCCGATCGAAGCGGGTATTTCTCCCGAGAAGTTGGTATTGTAAAGGGATAAGGATTTTAATGGAGAACCCCAATGTGGTTTGGGAAGAAAACCAGAAAGGTCGGAATTGCCATTAATGTTCAGGATTTCCAACTTTGGCAGCTGAAAAATACCGACTGGAAAGTCTCCATTCAATCCACAATATCCAAGCCCAAGCGATGTCAAGGAAGAGAAATTCGCTAGCACGGGAGGGATAGGGGATAACAAGCTTACGAAATAAAGATTGAGTTCTTCTAGCCCAGTCAAATTATGAACAAAGTCGTCCATGTTGGGCAAATGAAGTGTCATGTCCCAAGCAGTGGATAAATCGAGAGAAACTAACTGCGATAGCTGCGAGATATCGTGAGGGATTTCACCAGAAAAATCTGAGTGGGAAAGATTAAGGTATTGTAACCTCGAAAGATTGCTGAAGCCGTACGGGATTGGGGAGAAGCTGAAGCTGTTGTAAGCAAGATTGAGGGACTCCACATGAATGAGTCGAAAGAGAGTGGTGTTGGGACTCATGGTGCCCGAGAGACAACTGCTACTGAGGTTGAGGGCAATCACTCGGCCGGTGCCCTCATCACATTCAATGCCATCCCACGAACAACAATCTCCACTTCCATCCAGAGACCAAGAGTGGACCTTTGGATAAACGCATCGCGAATCTGTCATGTTGGTTCCGAAACTTCTCTTGAATTCCATTAAGGCAGAGCTCTCATCCGCATGACATGATGCCTCAGCAAGCCTAGTACGAAAGAGAGAGAGTAGGAACATCCAAGCAAGCAGCAGATATAATGATAAGGCTGTCATATTTTTCTGCTTTTGTGTTTTGTTGTTTTGGTTACTGAAGTGAGTTTTCGTGGGAGAGTGCAACGGAGGAGCTTTTTATAGGCAGCAACAATTCGTTCTATCAATGGAAATATCTTGCTACTTGGCCTTATAAAGTGCTTGACCCCAATACTTTTTATGGATTTTATGTATGCCTTCTGTATGGGTTTGAAGACTGCACGATGTTAGACCTATATACATTTGTTTTATCATCTAGAGCGCGAGCCCAGCGGCTTGGCATTGTCCCCTTTTATCTGTATTTCTTTGTCTTACTTTCGATATAGTATCCATATTGGGTTGCTTGTGTGGACTTTCATCAATAAGCCCATTTTTATAGGTGGGCCCATGTCTCTTTAACTGTAAACTCACTTATACGTCTATTCTCTCCCTACCTCACTTGAAATTATCACATAAAAAGTCATTTTGTTTTGGGATTCATCAAGTTTAATGCTCATTTTCTCATTCATTGTTTCATATTGATTTTTGATTAGTGAAGTTTCTCTCTAAATTATATCATGTGAACTATCATGCATCTGATACAATTTGCTTACAGGCTGAGTAACAAATTTAAATCATTTTACGTATTTCCTCTCAATTACAATCTACTGTAGCGCCCATCTACTTGTCCAAAGACCATACGATATTTTCTTCAAAATGGTAGGGAGAGTCAAGGGTCCACGAAAAATAAAGGCGTCATCTGTCAAAAGCTATATTTTATTTTGCCGTACTTCGCCATTCATTGCCTAGTACTATTGGCATGGTCCACTTACCGGTGAAATGACACCTCCCGTCTTTTTCAAGTAGAAAAGGCGAAAAAAAATACCAAAACTTGACAAAACCCAACAAAGAATTTTCTTCCTTGTGACAAACCAGTTGGACTAACCTAATCACAGGGATTAGGATAATTTTACGTTTTCCACTATTTTAAGGGTATTAATAGATGGGTTTAAGTGTTAATTTACATTGTAAGTCCTAAGTTTAGCAGGATAAGTTTAAAAAACATCTCGTGCTTTTTATCGAATCAATTTGTATAACCAGAAAAATCGAGTAAGATAGTTCGGTGTTTTAAGGCAAAAAGAAGGGATAGATCAATATTTAATATTATATAGTTTGAGATATCAATAAAATGTACCGTGCGTCCGCGCATTAAGACCACACTTTTTTTTTTAAACTACATAAACATCAAATTTTCTTGAGCATACGGAAGATTATTTATTTGACTTTCAGCGTTAAAATGTTATTTAAAAGAAGAACTCTACGAAAAAAGATGGAAAATATATTTTCGCATGAAAATAAAAAAATAATGCAAAAATTAGTTATCTACCAAATTTTTCACGACTTCATTGATTTTTTGGTTTTCAGTAATCAGAAAAAAAAATATCGACACGATTGAAATGAAAATTATGAATGATAATATGATGCTATTGAAATAGATTGATGCACACTCGAATCATCAAATAAAGACATTACGGTAAGTACTGCACCCATTTTTAGATAAACATAAAGCACGGAAGAAAAAAATTGTATGTGCGCATGCGCAAGAATGAGAGAGAAACAAAGAGAGTTATCTACTATGAAGAATAAACAGATCATTGGTGCAAAAGTGCGATGGAAATTGAGAAGTTAAATATATTGAAGGAGGCAACGTGAATGGGTGTCCTCAATTTAAATTAAGTTAAATGTGAAAAAATGACTTGAATCTATGAATCAAAGGTTTCTTTTTTTTTTTTTGTAACCATAGAAGAAATTTTTAGTAGAAAGAATTAAGGTTATGTGCACGTTTCGTAAATTTTGATATTATGAGAAAGTACAAATAGATAAATCAAATCGTAATTTGAACATGAAAGACACAATTTGTTTAGAAGTTTATTGAAAGACACATTGTTTGAATGAATAGTAATGTTTTATGAAAAATATAGGGAAAAGTTTTAGAAAAGTAAGAAACCTATTGTATTTGTGTCAATTTAGTAACCTTTTTTTTTTATGTCAATTCAATCCTAAACATTTTACTATAATGCTAATTTAGTCATTTCGACTGATTTTGACCGGATATTACCGGTGTGGACACCGCACAGCCTACGTGGCACCGCCGACGTTGACGTGATTAACTTTTAATAATATGTTAGTATTTTTTCGATTTTTCTTTTTTTTTTCTTTCTTTCTTTTTCTTCCCTTTCGCCTTCCTCTGGCGAGGCTTGACTTCACCTAATCTGGCGAGGTCAAGCCTTGCCCTGCCGCATCTGGCTGAATGTAGGAGCTTTGCTCACGAAGGTGTAGGAATACAAAATTGTGCACATATTCGGAGAAGCAGACGGTTGCACAGAGGCTGTGACCCTACTTCAAAGGAACAACATCTGCAATTTGGTATTTATTCCTCTGTTCGAGATGTTATTAAAGGCCTTTTGCATTACCACTCCATTGGGAGCACATATAATTTAGACGATGCAACTTGACTAGTTTTGTGTAACGATCACCGATTGAGATTTGTTACGACACGAAATGAGATATTGTGTAGATAGAGCATCATTGTCCCTCACCTATATTGACATAGTGCATTCGGGATTTTACTTAGTCATGCCTGTTGTTCCCGACCGAAAAAAAAAAAGGTCATGCCTGTTGGCAAGACCGTCTAGAGGAGGACTAGGATGGAGGACTAGGATGGGTATGGGAGGATTGCATTTGGAACACGAGTCATCTGCCAAGTTGTTCCTTCAGTGATTGATAATCAATCGACCAATTCAAGTTGCATCTCTCGGAAATCTACTCAAAGCGTTGTGTGATAGTTTTAGATTGTGCACTAAGATGGACGGTTGGAGTATTATGCTCCATTCGTTGCAAAACATTCATTTATCCATGACCAAAATCAATACGCACATTCTACTTATTTTGAAATATATGAAGGGCCATCTCTATAATCCCAATGCAGCGTTTTCAATGGGTAAATGGGAAACATTATTGGTAATTCTAACCTAGGGCCATCTATTGGCCCTATATTTCTATTGTGGCGTGTTCATAGTACGTTGGAGCTTCTATAGCTTTTGAGAGATTTATACTCGTTCGTAATCCATCGTAATCATGTATTGTCAATTGAGATTATGATATTTTCTTTTTATGATTTAATGATTAGGAATATTCCTAAGAACCATAGAATGACTCATGTGCGTCAATTTGAAGGATGTGGAAAAGTCGATTCGTGGGTCTCTCAATTTTGATTTTTATGTGGAAAAGATATGAGATGCCACTTTAGTGGGCCAAATATGCAATTATGATTGCACATGAACGATCCATTACGACATACAGGACAATTCAACCTAAGTTGTACCTTGTGGATGTATGACCATTTTTGTCCCATTTTGAAAGAAAAAATGCCCATTTGCTTATAACTTCAACATTATTTAAAAAGAAAAGACAGTGAGAGTTAGGCAATATGTTGAATTTGCGAAATGGCAATACATGCATACAAAGATCGACTATACATTATTTGCGTTCCAATCTCGTGTGGATTGTTGATTCATTTATAAGAAGCTATAAAAAAAAAAGTGACCCGTCAAGAAGTCAAGCGGCTTCAGACAAAAAAAGAAGAAGTCAAGCGGGTAAATCAATTGAATGTACATGTTATTTACGCCTAAATTATCTAAAAATTTTCATTTGTTTGTATTGGGTGATATCTCGAGTCAGAATATGCATATATATTATATTTGCCTTTTTAAGGAGTTCATAAAGAGTCACTTTCTTAAGGCTAGGCCTTAGAAGTTGCGCAAAAAGAAGAAAAAAAATATCACATAGATCTTGGATTTTTATCCCAACATTTCTAACAAAAATTGCTAATTACAAAAGCTCTCATTCAATATCCTATTGCTCTTCTATGACATACGTGTTCTAATAACAAACAAAAAAATTAAAATTAATGTTGGTTTGAAAAAAATTCACTCTGCTGATATTTAACTAAACTTTTAGATAAGTCATTTATGCAAAAATTTCTACTCATAATATCAAAAATCTCTCTTAATTATATCGTGTGAGCTATCATGCATCTGACACAATTTGCCTACAGGCTGAGTAACAAATTTAAATCATTTTACATATTTCTTCTCAATTACAATCTCCTGTAGAGCCCATCTACCTATCCAAAGACCATACGATATTTTCTGGAAAATGGTAGGGAGGGTCAAGGGTCCAAGCAAGATAAAGGCGTCATCTGTCAAAAGCTGTATTTTATTGTGCCGTGCTTCGCCATTCATTGCCCAGTACTATTGGCGTGGTCCGCTTACCGGTGAAAATGACACCTCCCGTCTTTTTCATGTAGAAAAGAAGAAAAAAAATACCAAAACTTGACAAAACCCAACAAAGAATTTTCTTCCTTGTGACAAGCCAGTTAAACTAACCTAATCACAAGGATTAGGATAATTTTACGTTTTCCACTATTTTAGGGGTATTAATAGATGGGTTTAAGTGTTAATTTATGTTGTAAGTCCTAAGTTTAGCAGGATAAGTTTAAAAAACATCTTGTGCTTTTTATCGAATCAATTTGTATAACCAGAAAAATCGAGTAAGATAGTTCGGTGTTTTAAGGCCAAAAGAAGGGATAGATCAATATTTAATATTATATAGTTTGAGATATCAATAAAATGTACCGTGCATCCACGCATTCAGACCACGCATTTTTTTTTAAACTGCATAAACATCAAATTTTCTTTAGCATAGGGAAGATCATTTATATGACTTTCAGCGTTAAAATCTTATTTAAAAGAACTCTACGAAAAAGATGGAAAATAATATTTTCGCATGAAAATAAAAAAATAATGCAAGAATTAGTTATCTACCAAATTTTTCACGACTTCATTGATTTTTTTGTTTTTCAGTATGAAATGAGATACAATCATTTTAAAATAAACAAATTAGAAAAAAAAATATCGACATGATTGAAATGATAATATGATACTACTGAAATAGATTGACGCGCTCTCGAAATCATCAAATAAAGACATTACGGTAAATACTGCACCAATTTTTAGATAAACATAAAGCATGGAAGAAAAAAAAATTGTCTGTGCGCATGCGCATGCGCAAGAATGAGAGAGAAACAAAGAGAGTTATCTGCTATGAAGAATAAACAGATCATTGGTGCAAAAGTGCGATGGAAATTGAGAAGTTAAATATATTGAAGGAGGCAACATGAATGGGTGTCCTCAATTTAAATTAAGTTAAATGTGAAAAAATGACTTGAATCTATGAATCAAAGGTTTCTTTTTTTTGTAACCATAGAAGAAATTTTTAGTAGAAAGAATTAAGGTTATGTGCACATTTCGTAAATTTTGATATTATGAGAAAGTACAAATAGATAAATCAAATCGTAATTTGAACATGAAAGACACAATTCGTTTAGAAGTTTATTGAAAGACACATTGTTTGAATGAATAGTAATGTTTTATGAAAAATATAGGAAAAAGTGTTAGAAAAGTCAGAAATTTATTGCATTTGTGCCAATTTAGTAACTTTTTTTATGTCAATTTAATCATAAACCTTTTAATATAATGCTAATTCAGTCATTTCGGCTAATTTTGATTGGATATTACCGATGTGGACACAGCATAGCCTACGTGGCACCGCCGACGCTGACGTGATTAGCTTTTAATAATATGTTAATATTTTTTCGATTTTTCTTTTCTTTTCTTTCTTTCCTTTTTTCACCTTTCGCCTTCCTCTGGCGAGGCTTGACTTCACCTAATCTGGCGAGGTCGAGCCTTGCCCTGCCGCATTTGGCTGAATGTAGGAGCTTTGCTCACGAAGGTGTAGGAATACAAAATTGTGCACATATTCGGAGAAGCAGAAGGTTGCACAGAGGCTGTGACCCTACTTCAAAGTAACAACATCTGCAATTTGGTATTTATTCCTTTGTTCGAGATGTTATTAAAGGCCTTTTGCATTACCACTCCATTGGGAGCACATATAATTTAGACGATGCAACTTGACTAGTTTTGTGTAACGATCACCGATTGAGATTTGTTACGACACGAAATGAGATATTGTGTAGATAGAGCATCATTGTCCCTCACCTATATTGACATAGTGCATTCGGGATTTTACTTAGTCATGCCTGTTGTTCCCGACCAAAAAAAAAAAAAGGTCATGCCTGTTGGCAAGACCGTCTAGAGGAGGACTAGGATGGGTATGGGAGGGAGGATTGCATTCGGAACACCAGTCATCTTCCAAGTTGTTCCTTCACTGATTGATAATCAATTGACCAATTCAAGTTGCATCTCTCGGAAATCTACTCAAAGCGTTGTGTGATAGTTTTAGATTGTGCACTAAGATGGACGCTTGGAGTATTATGCTCCATTCGTTGCAAAACATTCATTTATCCATGACCAAAATCAATACGCACATTCTACTTATTTTGAAATATACGAAGGGCCATCTCTATAATCCCAATGCAGCGTTTTCAATGGGTAAATGGGAAACATTATTGGTAATTCTAACCTAGGGCCATCTATTGGCCCTATATTTCTATTGTGGCGTGTTCATAGTACGTTGGAGCTTCTATAGTTTCTGAGAGATTTATACTCGTTCGTAATCCATCGTAATCATGTATTGTCAATTGAGATTATGATATTTTCTTTTTATGATTTAATGATTAGGAATATTCCTAAGAACCATAGAATGACTCATGTGCGTCAATTTGAAGTATGTGGAAAAGTCGATTCGTGGGTCTCTCAATTTTGATTTTTATGTGGAAAAGATATGAGATGCCACTTTAGTGGGCCAAATATGCAATTATGATTGCACATGAACGATCCATTATAGCATACATGACATTTCAACCTAAGTTGTACCTTGTGGATGTATGACCATTTTTGTCCCATTTTGAAAGAAAAAATGCCCATTTGCTTATAACTTCAACATTATTTAAAAAGAAAAGACAGTGAGAGTTAGGCAATATGTTGAATTTGCAAAATGGCAATACATGCATACAAAGATCGACTATACATTATTTGTGTTCCAATCTCATGTGGATTGTTGATTCATTTCTAAGAAGCTATAAAAAAAAAAAAAGTGACCCGTCAAGAAGTCAAGCGGCTTCAGCCAAAAAAAGAAAAATCAAGCGGCTAAGGGCGCGTTTGGTAACGCTTCTATTTCTCTATTTTTCTGTTTTTCTGTTCCTTAGAACAAAAAAAAAAAGAATAGAAATCCGTTTGGTAACACATTTTATTTTTCTATTTCCTGGAATAGAAAAGTGGCCAAGAAATAGATTTGGAGCAGAAATAAGAAGTAGAAAAAATCTACTTCTTTGTTCCTAGAAATAGAAATAGAAATAGAAAGGTCTGATCCTCAAGCTGCAACCTCAGCTCCTCCTCCATCCGCCGTCATTTGCAAACCGTCTCAAAGCACCGGTCCGATCCATTCTCGGTAGAAATAATAATAAAAAATTTTAAAAATTAATTAAATCATAAAAATTTAAAAAATTCCAAAAATTCATAAAAATCAGAAAAATTCTCAGAAAATCCATAAAAATCAGAAAAACTAAGAAAACCCACAAAAATTTGTAAAATTTCGAAATTGAGAAAATTTAAAAAAATTCATAAAAAGCACTCTCGAAAATAAAAAGAGACAAATTTCGGGAAAGTAAAAAGTTTTAATAAAATTGTCCCCAAAAAAATAAAAAATAAGAAATTCACATAATGGCTTAGAATAAATTAAAAAATTCCGAAAATTCATAAAAATTAGAAAAATTTCAGAAAATTTCCATAAAAATTAGAAAATTAAAAAAATTCCCAAAATTCATGTAAATCAAAAAAATTCTCAGAAGATCCATAAAAATCAGAAAAACTCAGAAAACCCTTAACTATTTGCAAAATTTCGAAACTGAAAAAAATAAAAAAAAATTTCATAAAATTTTTTCGAAAAATAAAAAGAAATGAGTTTAGGGAAAGTAAAAATTTTAATAAATTTTACCCCAAAAAAATATAAAAAAATTTCACATAATGGCTTTGAATACCTGTGGCCACCCACTTTGAGTGAAATTTAAATTTTTTTTGTGCCCAAGTAGTATTTTTGAAGATTCCTTAGTTTAGGGATTAAAAGGGGTTTTAAGCTCCTAAAAAGGATTAGACAAACCAATAAATCATGCTTATTGGTTTTTTTTTTCACTTATAACTTGCACTTATAATTAAATAAAAGATATAGATTTGAATGCAAAAAATTGGGAATAGAAATTTTATGCAGTTATCAAACGTATTGCTCCTTTTTCTATTTTTGAAATAGAAATTTTGTGTAGTTACCAAATACATTTCTGTTCTAGAAATAGAAATTTTGTGTAGTTACCAAACGCATTATTTTGCTCAAAAACTCTTTCAGGAAATAGAAATAGAAAAAATTATTTTTGAAAAGAAATTGTTCCCAGAAATAGAAACGTTACCATACGCACCCTAAATCAATTGAATGTACATGTTATTTACGCCTAAATTATCTAAAAATTTTCATTTGTTTGTATTAGGTGATATCTCGAGTCAGAATTTGCATATATATATATATATATATATATTTGCCTTTTTAAGGAGTTCATAAAGAGTCACTTTCTTAAGGCTAGGCCTTAGAAGTTGCGCAAAAAGAAGAAAAAAAATACCACATAGATCTTGGATTTTTATCCCAACATTTCTGACAAAAATTGCTAATTACAAAAGCTGTCATTCAATATCCTCTTGCTCTTCTATGACATATGTGTTCTAATAACAAACAAAAAAATTAAAATTTATTTTGGTTTGAAAAAAATTCACTCTGCAGATATTTAACTAAACTTTTAAATAAGTCATTTATGCAAAAATTTCTACTCATAATATCAAAAATTTCTCTTTTAATTATATCGCGTGAGCTATCATGCATTTGACACAATTTGCGTACATGCTTAGTAACAAATTTAAATCATTTTACATATTTCCTCTCAATTACAATCTACTGTAGAGCTCATCTACCTATCCAAAGACCATACGATATTTTCTCGAAAATGGTAGGGAGAGTCAAGGGTCCAAGGAAGATAAAGGCGTCATCTGTCAAAAGCTGTATTTTATTGTGCCGTGCTTCGCCATTCAATGCCCAATACTATTGGCATGGTCCACTTACCGGTGAAAATGACACCTCCCATCTTTTTCACGTAGAGAAGAAGAAAAAAATACCAAAACTTGACAAAACCCAACAAAGAATTTTCTTCCTTGTGACAAGCCAGTTGGACTAACCTAATCACAAGGATTAGGATAATTTTATGTTTTCCACTATTTTAAGGGTTTTAATAGATGGGTTTAAGTGTTAATTTATGTTGTAAGTCCTAAGTTTAGCAGGATAAGTTTAAAAAACATCTCGTGCTTTTTATCGAATCAATTTGTATAACCAGAAAAATCCAGTAAGATAGTTCGGTGTTTTATGGCAAAAAGAAGGGATAGATCAATATTTAATATTATATAGTATGAGATATCAATAAAATGTACCGTGCATCCCCGCATTAAGACCACACATTTTTTTTAAACTGCATAAACATCAAATTTTCCTTAGCATACGGAAGATTATTTATTTGACTTTCAGCGTTAAAATGTTATTTAAAAGAAGAACTCTACGAAAAAGATGGAAAATAATATTTGAAGATAATCATTTTTGGCTCAAGATTTCGTTGAATTGCTTTTGCTGGTTAAAATGGGTCGATTTGGGTTTGTCTATCCTGGGTAAGATCTTGAAGCTCGGGTTTCACATCGATGTGGTGGCTGTAACAGCCCGAATTTTGACCCGTTATCGAGTCCAATAAAGTGTATGTGAATTCTCGTGTGATTTTTAGCGAGTCTTGCCCGGAATTGATCAATCACGGGATACTAACCAAAAGGAAAAGGTTAAATAGGAACAGTTACGTGGACCGAGAACTCGATTGCGATTGAGCGCCGATTTCGACAAACGTCGGGGAAATATTTTGAACCAATGTAGGCCGATCTTAGGAAAATGACGGGTCAACATTTTCAGCAACGTGCGATCGGATCGCGAGTGATTTCGCACGACCGAGAGTATGCCTGACAAATGAACCCCGACTTTAATCCGAATGATCGCGACCCCGGTACTAGTGATAATTCCTCTCGCTCTCTCGAAATTGAGGCCATCACGACTCGGACAATCTTAGGTCGATACGCGTGACACCTAAACAGCCACCCGTTAGCGAGAGGCCCTAAGACTTCAAAACGAGCTGTTGTGATCGCGATATTGGGCCCGGACTTCGATGTCAAAATTTCTAGGGTAGTTGCGACTATTTTGCAAGATGGACGTCAATTTAGAGCGGCCATTCGTATTTGGGACTAATGCGGTTGAAAACTGAAAATCCGACAGAAATTGAGAAAAAGACGGTTTTGCCCCTGTGGACATCAAGACCCGATTCGGATGCCGATCGAGGTTGTTTTTCGGGGCCAAAGTCATTTTGGGGTGGCCACACGCATTTAGAGCGGCTTTGACCAAAAAGTGGAATTTCGACAAAAAATTGGGAAAATTTGCAATTTAGTCCCTGAGGACCTCGATGTGCGTTTCCGAGGCCCAAACGACATTATTTTTCGGAATCGACGCCATTTTGGGACAACCACGCACGTTTGGAGTGTATTCGATCAAAAACTAGAATTTTGACGAAAATTGAAAAATAATATTATTTTATTCCCGGGATTTCGCGGACGATTTCCGAGGGCTTAGAAAGCGAGTTTTGCGAATCCGACACCGGATTATGTCTCCCGAGAATATTTAGGACCGGTATGGGCAAAAATTGAAATTTCGGTCCGGGACCGGAAAATTACGAAAATGCCCCTAGGTTGTTTTATTTAATTCCGAATTTTGGCTGAAATTTGGGGTTTAACTAGGGTTAAGGGGACCAAACCAGACCTGGTCAGGTTTAGTTAGGGGTATCTTACCATAATACCCTTGCATTATTGCTTGGGTTTGAATATAGACCCTTGGATCAAGGGGTAATTTGTCCTAGGCCTTGGATGAGTGACATGTGGACTCCACTAACTCATTTTTTACCAACTTTTGACCACTCTCTCTCTCTCTCTCTCTCTCTCTCTCTCTCTCTCTCTCTCTCTCTCTCTCTCTCTCTCCTCTCTCCCCGATCGGCTTCCCCTTCACGTTTTCCCCTTCGCGGGATTCGGTGGTGCTCACGGGTCGTTCCCTTCGGAGTCGACGCGGAGTCCCGGGCTTGCCCAGTCCGCTCGCCTCCCCTCCCCCCCCGCCCCCCGCCCCTGCCCGTTCTCCCTGATCCCGTCGATCGCTCTCCCTTGATCCCGGCCGCCTCCCTGAGACCTTGTTCGTCGCGGTCTTTGCCTCGGTCTTTTCATGGTGTCAGCGCCGCCCGCCGCCGTGCGTCGCCCCCGACCAAGCCGCCCCTCGGCCCCCCTCACCCGGGGGCCCTGTTTTGGCCGAGATTGGCCTTAGGTCCGCCGGAGTCGCTGTGACCGCCGGCTTACCCCGGAGCGCCGCCGTCGATTCTCACCGCTAGTCGGTGATCGATCGCCCGCTCCCGTCGACCCAAGACCGATATAGGCGAGTAAAAATTTCTAAACCCCTAATTAGCCTAATTGTGGATTTTAGGGGTAAATTAATGGGGTAATTAAGCTAATTTGTGGTTTAATTATGTGGGATAGTATATGGGTTGATTGGAGGACTAAATTAGAACTTAACAATGATGTTTAAGTGTGTTTTAGAGACAAATTTATGGCTGGTGGGTACTGTTCATACCCAAAATCGAATTTGGGGAAAATTGGCCTAGGTTGGGATTAATTGGATTCTTGTTGTAATTGTTCCCGTTGGGTGATCCAGTAGTGACTAAGTGGGACTTGATTGGATTAAACTATGTGATACCATGTTTGTGGGACTAATGACTGAGGTTGAATTGCTAATGATGGGTCCTAAGTGTATGGAATTATGTCGCGGTAAACACTTGAAAGGAGTGTTGTGCCAAGAAGGGCTAGAAAGAACTAATTTGGGCATGCCAGTATAATATTGAATCGGTCAAGTGTGACTAATATTACTAGACCGCGTTTTGACTCCGTCGACTCACACGTTCGTAATTGATTTGAGTATCCATTGTGCATAAATTTGTATACTGCATTTTGATGTGAGTTGGATTAGTGAGTGCAAAAATGCATGTACCTGAGGTTCAAAACTGGTGACCTCCGGGTCGGGCCTACGGGTCGGGACAACTTGTGACCTCCGGGTCGGGCCTATGGGTCGGGACAACTTGTAGCCTTCGGGTCGGGCCTTGGTCGAAAAGCTTTGCCTTCGGCCGGGCCTTCTTGGTCGAAAACAGTTGGCCTTCGGCCGGGCCTTCGGGTCGGTTTAATGGTTTTTGGCCTTAGGGACGTGGCCCTTGGGTCGGCGTAACTGCGTATATGTTATAATAATGTTAATTGCCTAATTTGCAGGATGATGTAGTGAAACGGGCTGTGAGCCCGGGTGAATTTATGTCGATTGTTATTTTGGCATTGATTTATGCACTGGTTCATTTAATTATATATTTGATTTACCCTCTGGAGGTACACTTAGTCTAGTTTAGGATTAGAGATTTATTACTTGCTGAGTTTTCTCACGGTTGTGGTAAAACCGAACATTTCAAATTCCCTGCCATGAACTTCGACGACGCACCGTTACGCTTTGGGATTCCCCACCATATAGAGCGTACGATGACTGTGCACCCCGTGGGGAACGGGGAAGTATATTATAGACATTATACATTAGTATGGGTAAATGTAGGTTTGCTTTATTACGAGACTCATGAGTACCTGTCATGGTGTTTCCGGGACCGATTTGGGGAGGAGTTCTGTCCCATTAGGTCTGCTGACGTCCCGTTCGTGGGAGAGGGCCTGTTAGATATTCAGTGCCCGGATGGCAATTTAGTGGATGTGGATATGGACGGTGATCCCGGTTCTGAGGTTGAGCACGAGGTGGTGGAGGATGAGGAAGAGCATGAGGAACTTGGTGGCTTAGCCTTTGAGCCGGAGGTAGTTGGCCCAGCTCCAAAGCAGGCGGACGCTGAAGCCCGTGAACCCATGGACATAGATGGGTACGAGGAGTAGGACCCTGAGCTGGAGACGGAGTCGGAGGCCATGAGTTCTGAGGAGGACCCAGAGCAGCCAGAGAGTTCGTCAGAGTCGTCGGGTTCTGATCCCGACTGGATACCATAGGTTAGATGTTGGTGCAGGAGGAGGGCCGCCACTTGTTGACCGTAGCCCCTCCTGGTAGATAGCGATACCCCAGGCCACCGATCCCTTTTTGCTTCGTGGCCCTTTTAATGTATCTCTTTTTGTTTGTCTTTTGGAAAGGGGTAGAGTATGTAAATTTGTAAAGAATATATATAGTAAGGTTTAATTTCTCGTTTAATTGTTATCGTTTACTATCCATGGTTGCGTTTTACAAACGTCAAGGTGTATATACTTCTATTATATGCGTATATACGTCGTTTTCGCTTGTGGCTTGTTTTCTCTGATTTAGGTATTAGGGTCTCCGTGACGCAATCCTAGGAGCGTCGCACTCTGTTTCGACCCTAGGCGGATGTTTAAGCTCACCTTGGGTGCGGGGCGTGACATCGCCTATTGAATTGGTATCAGAGCAAGGACAGCTCGGTCCAATCTAGCCGAGCCTTGGAGTGATAAGGAGTAGTGACCATGGGTAGCCATAGGTTGACCTAGTGTGCTAAGGGTGCCTCGAGGTTGTTTGTTTTTGAATGTTGTAACGATTGTTTGAACCAGTATTATGCAGGTGCGGCAGGACCTAAGGTAAGTGTACGAGTCCTTGGGTGAAATTCAGTGCCATTGTGCTGACTGCATGTCGAGTGTTTGATTGTTTTTGTATTGATACCTGCTTAGAACTTAGACGAGGTAATTGGTTTAGGTCTCTAATTCCTGGATGGAATTATAGCAGGTAGTCGGATATTCAGGTTTGGAAGAATGAACAGCGAAGGAAGAGATGTGGGAAGAGTCCTAAGGAGGAATACCATAAGAGAATCTAGATGTGGAGGTCGTGCTCGAGTTAGAGCTGTAGAAGACCTCGGGATGGGTGCTAGAGCGGTAGAAAACCCTCGGGTTAATGCTGGAGCTGCAGCAGACCCCAGAATGGAGCAAGTGATCGAAACCTTAAGAGAAATAGGAAATGTTACGGGCAGGCAGGCTCAAGAGAGAGCAACACCATTTCGAGGTCGCCAAGGGTCACGCAAAGAATAAATGCCATCATCAGAAATCAAGCCCAAACCCAGCAAACTCAAGCTCAACCAATGGTAGCAGCAAGACCAATGCACCAACAGAGAGCATTTCCTGTCGAAAACCACCAAAGTTCACGCAGGGGGTGACCTGTAAATCGCCCGCATTGGGTGGAGGAGTTAGAGAAAACATTCGACCTGCTGGGATGCATTGAGACAGAAAAGATTTCATTGGCGACTTACCAGCTGAAGGATAATGCCCATGACTGGTGGAAGGCGGTTAAGGATAGAGTATTTCCGGAGAATATGGAACAGACCTGGGCGATATTCATCGAGCATTTCTATGGTCGATGTTTCTCGAAAAGTGCCCGTGAGAAGAAAATGGCGGAGTTCATGAGACTTCGCCGGGGCCAATGATGTAGTTCAAGACGAGGCGGAGTTTGCAAGACTGCTCAGATTTGCCCCAAGGATGGTTGAGAATCCATTGGACAAGGCTCAAGATTCCGAGATGGACCGAGGCCGGATCTTTCGCACCGGATGCTTTTTGCTGAATATCGAGACTACAGGGAACTGTATGAACGAGCTCATATTATGGAGAGGGATCAAATAGAAAGAGCAAAAAAAGATCGGGTTCAAGGTTTAATCGAATCGGACAATCGCCGCTTTGAAAGAAACCGATGACCGATAATAATAGACGGTTTGTTCCACCACCGAGAAGGAATATCGAGAAACCCAACCAGACGCCAATGAGATTTGGAGCTTGCTTCCGTTGCCGGAGGTTGGGACACCAGATAAAGGATTGCCCACAAAGAACGACCGGACCCTCGACAACATCAAAGAACCCGTAGCGGAAATCAGGCCGGAAATCCCCCACCAACCATTCAAGGCAGACCACCGGCACAAGGACGGGTATACGCAATGGCGCGCAAGGATGCCGAGGACGCACCAGGCGTGGTCACAGGTACCATTTCTCTCTGTGATCATGCTGCCTATGCGTTATTTGATCCCAGGGCAACCCACTCGTTTATTTCAGAACAATTTGTTAGATTGGTTGTTCTGGAGCCTGCTTTACTTGAGAGTATGTTATGTGTGACGACCCCACTGCATGATAGGGTGTTAGTATCTCTGGGGTGCGTGGATTGTAAAATTGTGATAGGAAATGTAGAGGAAAGGATTGATTTGGCTGTGTTAGCTATGTATGATTTCGATGTGATCATCGGTATGAATTGGCTGGCTAAGCAGAAAGCCGTTATGGATTGCGGTAAGAGGGCGATCCAATTCAATCCGATTGGACGTCCTAGATTTGAATTCAGGGAAATCGAGGAGGAATCTCGATCCCTTGGATTTCCTCAGTAGAGGCAACTGAGATGCTCGAGGAAGGTTGTGAGGGATACTTGGTTAGTATTACGGATCCGACATTGGTTGAACCTAAGTTGGAAGAAATCCCTGTTGTGTGCAATTTCCCCGAGGTTTTCCCTCAAGAATTACCGGGCTTACCGCTAGAACGGTAAGTGGAATTCGTAATAGAATTGGCCCTAGGAACCGAGCCAATTTCTAAGGCCCCGTATCGGATGTCTCTGTCGGAATTGAAGGAACTGAAGGTCCAGATGCAGGAGTTATTAGACAAAGGGTTTATTCGTTCTAGTGCGTCTCCATGGGGAGCGCCAGTCCTGTTCGTGAAGAAAAAGGACGGGACATTGAGATTATGCATAGACTATCGACAGTTGAATCAGGTGACAATAAAGAACAAGTATCCACTACCAAGGATCGACGACTTGTTCGATCAGTTACAAGGAGCGTCCGTGTTCTCTAAGATTGATTTACGGACCGGGTATCATCAGTTAAGAATTCGGAAGGAGGATATACCCAAGACTACGTTTAGAACAAGGTATGGGCATTACGAGTTTACAGTCATGCCGTTTGGCTTGACGAATGCCCCCGCAGCATTCATGGACTTAATGAACAGAGTTTTTAAGGAATTCCTGGACCAGTTCGTCATAGTGTTTATCGATGATATTCTAGTATACTCAAAGAATCCGGTAGAGCACGAAATGCATTTGATTGAGGTACTAAGGACATTGAGAGAGCATGCACTTTATGCGAAATTTAGTAAATGCGAGTTCTGGCTTAACAAGGTAGCATTCCTTGGACATGTTGTATCGGGAGAAGGGATAACTGTGGACCCGGTTAAGATTGAAGCAGTGCTTAGGTGGCCCAGTCCGACATCAGTGTCAGAAATCAAGAGTTTCTTAAGATTGGCTGGCTATTATCGGCTATTTGTGGAAGAATTCTCATCGATAGCCATGCCAATAACGAGATTGTTGAAAAAGGAAATTAAGTTTGAATGGGATGACAAGTGTGAAAGAAGCTTCCAGGAACTTAAACGCAGACTGACAACAGCTCCAGTCTTAACTATCCCATCTGGACCTGGTGGATTTGAGGTGTACAGCGATGCTTCGCTTAGAGGACTTGGTTGTGTGTTAATGCAGCATGGGAAAGTAATTGCGTACGCATCACGTCAGTTGAGGCCTCACGAATTGAACTATCCGACGCATGACCTAGAGTTAGCTGCCATTGTTTTTGCACTAAAAATTTGGAGACATTATTTATGTGGAGAAAAGTTCCAGATTTATACGGATCACCAGAGTCTCAAATACCTGTTTTCGCAGAAAGAGCTGAATATGAGGCAGCGCAGATGGATGGAACTTCTGAAGGATTATGACTGCGATATCATGTACCACCCTGGAAAGGCGAACCGAGTGGCGAATGCCCTAAGTCGCAAATCGAGTATAGCACACATGATGATCAGGGAGTGGTCATTACTTGAAAAACTTCGAGACTCCGAATTTAAACTGGAATTGAGTCATGTATCGAATCTGCTAGCTACCTTAAGAATCGAGCCAGAGATTCAGACCAAGATTAAGGCTCTGCAGTCCACGGATCAAGAGATTCAGAAAATTGTGAAGATGGATGCCACTACAAGGAAGCCAGATTTCCACGTGTTAGATGATGGAATTTTGAAATTCAGAGGCCGATGGTGTGTGCCTGATGATGCTGAGCTTAAGGAAGAAGTACTGAGAGAAGCTCATCGCAGCAATTACAGCATACACCCTGGCAGTACGAAAATGTACCAGAATCTACGGCAACATTATTGGTGGAACGGAATGAAGATAGATGTGGCCAGGTATGTGGCTAAGTGCCTGACATGTCAGCAAGTAAAGGCACAACACTGTAAACCTGGAGGACTACTGCGACCGTTGGAAATTCCTGAGTGGAAATGGAAACACATCACCATGGACTTTGTGACAGGGTTACCGAGAAGCCAGAGAGGGCATGATTCCATTTGGGTGATCGTAGATCGACTTACAAAATTGGCACATTTCTTAGCAGTACGGAAGGATTTTGAGTTAGAAAGGTACGCGGAACTGTATGTGAGACAAATTGTTAGATTGCATGGAGTGCCGGTATCAATTACATCATATCGTGACCCGAGATTTACGGCAAATTTCTAGAAAAGTCTGCAGACGGCCTTGGGAACAAAGGTACAGTTCAGTACAGCTTACCATCCGCAGACTGACGGTCAATCAGAAAGAACGATACAGACCCTTGAGGATATCTTTGAGAGCATGTGTCTTTGGTTCTAAGGTAAATAGGAAGAACAGTTGCATTTGGTGGAGTTTGCGTACAATAACAGTTATCAGCAGAGTATCCAGATGGCCCCATTTGAGGCTTTGTATGGCAGAGCGTGTAGGACTCGAGTGTGCTGGGATGAGGTAGGTGAACGAAGCATTACGGGCCCAGAGTTGGTACAACAAATAGTGAAAGCTATCGAGGTCATCCGAGAAAGACTAAAGACAGCGCAAAGTCGACAGAAAAGCTATGCCGATCGGAGGCGACGACGTTTGGAATTCCAAGTTGGAGACCATGTATTTCTCAAGGTGTCACCTATGAAAGGGTTATCTCGATTCGGCAAGAAAGGAAAGCTAAGTCCGAGGTTTGTGGGACCGTTCGAAATTTTGGAAAAAATTGGCGATATGGCGTATAGACTTGCCCTGCCACCGAACTTGTCTCAGGTGCACAATGTCTTCCACGTGTCGATGCTAAGAAAGTATGAATCAGACTCAACACACGTGTTAAGATATGAAGAAATTGATGTGGACGACAGGGTATCGTACGTGGAGAGACTAGTCAGAATCGAAGATCGGAAAGATCGAGTACTGCGGAAGAAGACAATCCCGATGGTCAAGGTAGTTTGGGAACACCACAGGACGGAAGGCGCTACTTGGGAAAGCGAGGAGGCCATGCGACGTCAGCACCCCCAGTTGTTCGAGGAACAAGTATAGGGTACAAATTTCGGGGACGAAATTTTTGTAAGGGGGAAAGAATTGTAGCAGCCCGAATTTTGACCCGTTATCGAGTCCAATAAAGTCTATGTGAATTCTCGTGTGATTTTTAGCGAGTCTCGCCCGGAATTGATCAATCATGGGATACTAACCAAAAGGGAAAGGTTAAATAGGAACAGGTACGTGGACCGAGAACTCGATCGCGACTGAGCGCCGATTTCGACGAACGTCGGGGAAATATTTTGAACCAATATAGGCTGATCTTAGGAAAATGACGGGTCAACATTTTCAGTAACGTGCGATCGGATCGCGAGTGATTTCGCACGACCGAGAGTATGCCTGACAAATGAACCCCGACTTTCATCCGAACGATCGCGACCCCGGTACTAGTGATAATTCCTCTCGCTCTCTCGAAATTGAGGCCATCACGACTCGGACAATCTTAGGTCGATACGCGTGACACCTAAACAGCCACCCGTTAGTGAGAGGCCCTAAGACTTCAAAACGAGCTGTTGTGATCGCGATATTGGGCCCGGACTTCGATGTCAAAATTTCTAGGGCAGTTGCGACTATTTTGCAAGATGGACGTCAATTTAGAGCGGCCATTCATATTTGGGACTAATGCGGTTGAAAACTGAAAATCCGACAGAAATTGAGAAAAAGACGGTTTTGCCCCTGTGGACACCGAGACCCGATTCGAACGCCGATCGAGGTTGTTTTTCGGGGCCAAAGTCATTTTGGGGTGGCGACACGCATTTAGAGCGGCTTTGACCAAAAAGTGGAATTTCGACAAAAAATTGGGAAAATTTGCAATTTAGTCCCTGAGGACCTCGATGTGCGTTTCCGAGGCCCAAACGACATTATTTTTTGGAATCGATGCCATTTTGGGACAACCACGCACGTCTGGAGTGTATTCGATCAAAAACTGGAATTTTGACGAAAATTGAAAAATAATATTATTTTATTCCCGAGATTTCGCGGACGATTTTCGAGGGCTTAGAAAGCGAGTTTCGCGGATCCGACACCGGATTATGTCCCCCGAGAATATTTAGGACCGGTATGGGCAAAAATTGAAATTTCGGTCCGGGACCGGAAAATTACGAAAATGCCCCTAGGTTGTTTTATTTAATTCCGAATTTTGGCTGAAATTTGGGGTTTAACTAGGGTTAAGGGGACCAAACCAGACCTGGTCAGGTTTAGTTAGGGGTATCTTACCATAATACCCTTGCATTATTGCTTGGGTTTAAATATAGACCCTTAGATCAAGGGGCAATTTGTCCTAGGCCTTGGATGAGTGACATGTGGACTCCACTAACTCATTTTTGACCAACTTTTGACCACTCTCTCTCTCTCTCTCTCTCTCTCTCTCTCTCTCTTCTCACGTTTCTCTCTCCCCGATCGGCTTCCTTCACGTTTTCCCCTTCGCTGGTTCTAGTGGTGCTCCCGGCCCGCCGTCGATTCTCACTTTGCTAGTTGGTGATCGATCGCCCGCTCCGTCGACCAAAGACCGATATAGGAGTAAAATTTCTAAACCCCTAATTAGCCTAATTGTGGATTTTAGGGGTAAATTATGGGGTAATTAAGCTAATTTGTGGTTTAATTGTGTGGGATAGTATATGGGTTGATTGGAGGACTAAATTAGAACTTAACAATGATGTTTAAGTGTGTTTTAGAGACAAATTTATGGCTGGTGGGTACTGTTCATATCCAAAACCGAATTTGGAGAAAATTGGCCTAGGTTGGGATTAATTGGATTCTTGTTGTAATTGTTCCCGTTGGGTGATCCAGTAGTGACTGAGTGGGACTTGATTGGATTAAACTATGTGATACCATGTTTGTGGGACTAATGACTAAGGTTGAATTGCTAATGATGGGTCCTAAGTGTATGGAATTATGTCGCGGTAAACACTTGAAAGGAGTGTTGTGCCAAGAAGGGCTAGAAAGGACTAATTTGGGCATGCCAGTATAATATTGAATTGGTCAAGTGTGACTAATATTACTAGACCGCGTTTTGACTCAGTCGACTCACACATTCGTAATTGATTTGAGTATCCATTGTGCATAAATTCGTATACTGCATTTTGATGTGAGTTGGATTAGTGAGTGCAAAAATGCATGTACCTGAGGTTCAAAACTGGTGACCTCCGGGTCGAGCCTACGGGTCGGGACAACTTGTGACCTCTGGGTCGAGCCTACGGGTCGGGACAACTTGTGGCCTTCGGGTCGGGCCTTCGGGTCGAAACAGTTGTGGCCTTCGGGTCGGGCCTTCGGGTCGAAACAGCTGTGGCCTTCGGGTCGGTTTAATGGTTTTTGGCCTTAGGGACGTGGCCCTTGGCCCATGTGAATCGCTTATATGTTATAATAATGTTAATTGCCTAATTTGCGTGGACGATGTAGTGAAACGGGCTGTGAGACCGGTGAATTTATGTCGATTGTTATTTTGGCATTGATTTATGCACTGGTTCATTTAATTATATATTTGATTTACCCTCCGGAGGTACACTTAGTCTAGTTTATGATTAGAGATTTATTACTTGCTGAGTTTTCTCACGGTTGTGGTAAAACCGAACATTTCAAATTCCCCGCCATGAACTTCGACGACGACCGCTACGCTTTGGGATTCCCCACCATATAGAGCGTCGATGATTTGTACACCCGTGGGGAACGGGAAGTATACTATAGACATTATACATTAGTATGGGTAAATGTAGGTTTGCTTTATTACGAGACTCATGAGTACCTGTCATGGTGTTTCCGGGACCGATTTGGGGAGGAGTTCTGTCCCATTAGGTCTGCTGACGTCCCGTTCGTGGGAGAGGGCCTGTTAGATATTCAGTGCCCGGATGGCAATTTAGTGAATGTCGATATGGATGGCGATCCCGATTCTGAGGTTGAGCACGAGGTGGTGGAGGATGAGGAAGAGCATAAGGAACTTGGTGGCTTGGCCTTTGAGCCGGAGGTAGTTGACCCAGCTCCAGAGTAGGCGGACGCTGAAGCCCCTGAACCCATGGACATAGATGGGTACGAGGAGCAGGACCCTGAGCTGGAGACGGAGTCGGAGGCCATGAGTTCTGAGGAGGACCCAGAGCAGCCAGAGAGTTCGTCAGAGTCGTCGGGTTTTGATCCCGACTGGGTACCATAGGTTAGATGTTGGTGCAGGAGGAGGGCCGCCACTTTTTGACCGTAGCCCCTCCTGGTAGATAGCGACACCCCAGGCCACCGATCCCTTTTTGCTTCGTGGCCCTTTTGATGTATCTCTTTTTGTTTGTCTTTTGGAAAGGGGTAGAGTATGTAAATTTGTAAAGAATATATATATAAGTAAGGTTTAATTTCTCGTTTAATTGTTATCGTTTACTATCCATGGTTGCGTTTTACAAACGTCAGGGTGTATATACTTCTATTATATGTGTATATACGTCGTTTCCGCTTGTGGCTTGTTTTCTCTGATTTAGGTATTAGGGTCTCCGTGACGCAATCCTGAGAGCGTCGCACTCTGTTTCGACCTTAGGCGGATGTTTATGCTCACCTTGGGTGCGGGGCGTGACAGTGGCAGTGACCACCCTAATTGATGGCCTCTTTATTGAGGGCGAAACTGATCAAGCGTTGAGGTTCCTCCATGATATGCAGCGAAAAGGCCCCTCTCCCGATGGGACCACGTATGCGATAAACGCGAAGGGGTTATGCAAGGCGGGTAGTGCCAGATTGGCGATTGAATTGCTAACGGACTGGGAAGAGAGTAGTTGCAGGCTTAATTCCTTCACATACAACATAGTAATAGATGGTCTTTGCAAGGAGGGATTGATCACAGATGCGTTGCGACTCCACGAGAGTATGAGTCAGAAAGGCGCTGAACCAAATATTGTTACTTATAACAGCTTGATCCACGGTCTGTGCAATGCCGGCCAGGTGGAAAATGCTCTTGTATTGTTGAAAGAGATGACGAGCGGTGGCTTACAACCGGACATATTCACTTATAGCTCCTTGGTTAACTGCTTATGCAGCCTTGGCCAATGGAAAGATGCTACGGTCTTGTTGGAGAAGATGATGAAGGCAGGAATTGAACCGGACGTCGTTACCTATAACTCGGTCATTCAGGGAGTGTGCAATTCTGGCCAATTGAAAGAGGGCAGAATACTGCTGAGCCATATGGTGCATAGCAGAGTAATGCCAGATGTTCAAACCTTCAATATTATGGTGGATGCACATTGTAAAGATGGAATGGCTGTAGAGGCAGAGGCCATAGTTGACCAGATGATTCAATTAGGTATAGTGCCTTCTAATTTCTTATATAATACATTAATGAATGGATATTGTTTGCAAAATAGAATGAAAGATGCAACGGAAGTGCTTAATTTGATGGGTGAAAGAGGCTGCTCGCCTGATGTTGTTTCTTGTAACACGCTGATTAATGGGTACTGCAAAGCGAAAAGAGTTGACAAGTCAAAGATGCTTTTCCGAGAAATGCTTCAAAGGGGCCTGATTCCGGATGTCATCACGTACAACACTCTCCTGAACGGGTTTTGCCAGGTTGGGAACCTTGAAGACGCGGAGGAGCTAATTAACGAGATGCAATCTCGCGAGCTATATCTAGATCATTATACCTTCAATGCTTTCCGGGATGGCTTGTGTAAAACACAACTGATTGACAAGGCCATGACATTGCTTCAAAAGATGGAAGATTCCAAATTTGTCCCAGGCATTGTGACTTACACTATTCTAATAAATGGCATGTGTAGTGCCGGGATGCTTGATGATGCAATGGGACTGTTCAACTATTTGCATGCTCGAGGTCGCAAGCCGGACGTGCGGACATATAATATTCTCATGCATTGGTTGTGCAAAGGAGGACGCACGGACGGAGCATATCAGCTGCTAAAAGAGATGGAAGGAAATGGATGCTTTCCAGATGGTGTCAATTATAACACAATAATCCAAGGAATACTAAGAAGTAACGAAAATAAGAGAGCAGCACAACTTTTCAGTGAAATGGTTGAAAAGGGTTTTTCTGCAGATGTAGTGACGATGGAGTTGTGGGTTAAATATCTCATGGCAAATGGAACTTCTTCCTTTTCTAGTTGAACTCTCCATTGTCTCTGAGATCGGTCCACTTGTTCATCTGAACTGCGATGAAGAGTAAATCAGATTGACAGCAAGTTTCTTCCAAACATCTTCTCATTGAGTCGCATGTCCCATTTTTAAGTCTGGGAGACAGTTGGCTGAATCGAACAGCCCAAGAAGGCTAATGTTGGGAGCGGTGGAAGGTGCATTTTGTTTCTTGTATACCTAGGTTTGGGAAGAAATCTCTGTATTTAACGGGTACATGTACTCTTCGGTTAGTGCTTCTGGTGCCTAATGTTCTTCATACAGGTGGAATTCATACAAATGATCAAGCGGTCTGAGGATGATCTTGAATTAAATAGATGTTAATGGCAATAATTTTACTACGTACTAAAGTAAATTATGTCATAAATACTGATTAGCCTGTTGTGTATGTGCTTTGAGAGAGATCCTAGTTTTCTGTTATACTCCTTTCCTAACACGGTCTGATCCCCTCAATGTACTATTTACCATTCAAAGAAGATGCATACCTTGAAGTGGATGGTCTTTGAAACGATAGTGGAGCATATTTGGGTTGAGCTGGGTGCTCAGATTGTAGTCACAGATCGATTACATATTTGGGTTATTTGGTCTGCTTCTTACAGGCAAATAACAGTGACGGTTGAGGGACAGCTTGCTGACTAAGGAACACGGCTGCAAGTCTCCTTTGCACTGTGTGGGATTTTCCGAAAAGCATATGATGATGGGTGAACATGAATGCCAACGACAGACAATTCCAATGCTTGACGTCTTGAGCGAACACCAATTAGCTTCATAGCAGTCAGGCCCAGATGATGTAAATTTCCATCGTCTTTTCCATTGCATCAATTGAATTACTTTCCCGATCAAAAGGGTTGGCTCTCAATGAAGGTAAATTACTTGCCATTTTTGTCTGTTTCAATTATTGGCTCAAGAACACATTTTTCTGTTTGTTAAGTGTGTCACTTAGGACACAAGGATTTGCCGGGTCAGTCTGGCTCTCGTCACGCTCTCTACTTTTTGTTTGCTAACACAATGATAGCAGCGTGCAAGTGTTTCGGAGACCATTCTTTGAGCTAAGTTCGCGTGTGGATACCGTGGCGGACATGATCAATGGAACTCAGAAAAAAAGAACTTCTGCAGTGAGTTCTGCTTTGTCACTTTCTTCTTGAGCCATCACTTCTTGGCTTCTTCTGTGGTTTTGCAGCAGCTTATGACCGTAGGCCTCCATAAAATTTTCTCCATAGCCATTTGGTGAAAAAGTTTCTTATTGAATTGATCCATGAACTTCAAAATTTGCACTCCTTGAATGTGGACACTAAGCAACCGTCATAATTGTATCAACTTTCTTCACACTACTGAGCCGCTTCCATCCATTTCAAGTTTTAGGTTAGGGTTTAAAGAATTTTTCCCTAATTCCTCGATTTTGGGTTAGGGTTTGAAGAATTAAGCCCTAATTCGTTGATTTGGGTCAAATAAATGAACCACGCGACATCGTTTAAACGCTATTTTGCTGACTTTATTTCTCCAATGAGCCAGTTGGACAATTGAAGGCCACGTTGAATTTTTCAGCTACACAAATCGCCGATAGCTCTCAAGTGAATGATTTTTAATCAGTGTGGTACTCAAGTGATTAAAAAAAAAAGTTAACGGCACTTAAGTGAATATCGTATAAAAGTTATGACACTTATGGTGTATTTATGCCTATAGATAATAGTTGAAGTCTGCAAGATTATTCTCTTTGTTCATGTTGGATAAAACATAAAATCTTTATAGGGATAAGGCGCTAGGAGTGTCATAACTTTCGTACGGCGTTCACTTGAGTGTCATAACTTTTTTTTCGATAAGTGTTACTTTCGGCAATAAGTGATCACTTGAGTGCCGTCGGCCATTTGGCAATCGGAAAATCTAACGTGGCTTGCTGGAGTTAACGTGGACAATATTTTAATATTTTTTTTGAATTTTTATTGTTTCTTTTTTTTTACAATTTTTTTTTCATGCTGGCAAGGGCCGCCTTGCCCTTGGCTATGAAGGCCCTAGGTCAGGCCGCGAAGGATGTTGCCAAATTTGGGCGGCCACAAGTAAGACGGCCTCACTAGATTTGGCGAGAGCCTTTGTCGCCTTGCTCGCAGTTGAGAAGGCCTTGGGTGAGGTCGCAAAAGCCGTTGCTACATCTGGGCGGCTGCGAGCGAGGCAGCCTCGCTAGATTTGACAAGAGCTTTCACTACCTCACCTGCGACCGACGAGGTCACGACCACCTCGCCAAGGGCCTTCGTGGCTGCGAGAGAGGCGGCAAAGGCTCTCGCCAGATCTAGCGAGGTCGCCTCGCTCGTGGCCACCCAGATCTGGCGAAGGCCTTCGCAGCCTCGCCCACCACTGGCGAGGCCGTGATGGACTCACCTAGGGCCTTCACGGCCGAGGGTAAGGCTGCTGTCGCCCAATTTGGGCGAGGCCTTTGCAGTCGGCGAGGGTCGCTGGTGACCCTCGTCGACATTGAAAAGAAAAAGGAAAAGAAAAATAAAATTCAAAATAAATAAATAACATTTAAAAAATCCTTGTCGGATGAAAATTTAATAAAAAAATTCATGTATGATAGTTTGTCGGAAATGACACTCAAATGATTTATTTTCATCGAAAGTGGCACTTAAGTGATCTTTTTTTGCCGAAAGTAACACTTAAGTGAACGAAAAAAAATTATGGCACTTAAGTTAGTGCCGTATGTAAGTTATGGTACTTTTAGTGTCATTTTCCCAATCTTTATGTATCAGAATTTTCAAGAAAGAAAACCTTGCACAATCAAATTATTTCAAAGGGATGATATATGTCGTGTGCAATCCTAGAAGGAAACCTTGGAGTGGATTTCTATATGGCATCGTGTTTTATGTTGTCTTGTGAATTGGTGGTAATTTCATTTTTATTTCAATTGCCGGTAACACTTTTTACGAGATTCACTATTTCATTACTAGCTCTCTCTCATGACGATATTCAGAAGGAAGTATGATTTGAGAATGTTGTTCAGGCCTTTTCTCCTTGCTGTTCCTTTAGATGATTGGCAGTGCGTAATGGAATCTGAAATCACTTGCACATGCGCCAGAGGATGTGGAACAGGCCTCTGATGTCCTAAATTATATGCCATGTTTCCCTGTTTAGTGCATCCTGCTAATGGATGTATCTCACAAGTACTATGGCTACAAATCACTGCTGTGGTTCTTTTTACTTCATGTAGTGTGTTTAAATCCGGGCCCGTTGGATAACGGGTCGAGTCATGCCGGGATGGATAGACTCAAAAACCCGACCCGTGTTCTTCGAACTTCTTTCTGGAGGGAAATAGGTAGTGTGGATAAGCACCACTCTCCTTAAAACTCTCCTTAAAACAAACTATCATGGGTTAAAAACAAGGAAATGGTTGGATGAAAGGGATGCCTATCTCTTATTTGCACCCAAAAAGTTTTTACCCAAGGTAAGAAAAGAGCAAGGGACGAAGAACAAAATGTGTAACTTTTTCTTCTCAAAGTACGGTATGCGATATCTTCATTAAAGCAGATATTACATGCAAGAGTAACTTTAAATTTTGCGGATCTAGTACATAACGTGAATGTATCTTGGACCACCAGTAATACGTGCATTGGTGAAATAATTGTTGATCATGGAACGCAAAAGGTGTGATTCTGCTTACCCGAAAATCCAAGATTGTTATTGGAGCAAGCAATGATTATGTGATTACTGTTAAATGTTCTAAAAGTTTTTAGCTATTTAGTTAGATTTTTTCATTATAATAAATCAATATTATTTTGAGAAGTTTAGAATAAGGGTTAATATCACGAAAAACTCTAAACTAGTATACTTGTGATAATTTTACTTCCGAATTAATTTTTGACTATAAAAAACTCTAAACTGATATATTTCCCGTCGTACCATTTTCCACAAAAACAAACATGGCAACACATACAGCATAAACAACCGTATACAATAAAACATGGTACTTTGGTTAGGTAGGGAACTACTTAATCAGTAAATGAGTAGCTTTCATACCTCATACCACAATCTCCAAGCACCATGTTAACGCCAAGACAGTTCGGACAGTCCACCCGGAATCTGGGATTTAGCAGAGCTTACGCATATACCACAATCGCTATCAAGAAGCGCCGAGTTACAGTGGTGTGACCAAAGATAGCCGCTGTGGGATAAGGAGACGTGGTGTAGTAGTCGTAGTTCATGTGATTTGGACTTACGGTCTCCATGTCCGCGAGGACATAAGCCACACTGTCAGCATAAGGGTCGCCGCTCGAATAGGTACCGGCATTGCAAGCCCTGTAAACTTTGCTCGTGTCCGGAGCGCCTTGAGCAGCATAGCACATCAAAAGCGACCCAACCAGCATAATTGCAACTCTCGAAGGAGTATCCATAGCGTGGTATCCTTGACTTAATTTTCGTGCCCAATCCTCTTTTGCACCTTGAGAGGCACAAGTCTTTGACTATTTATAGTGGTTGTGCCCAATAGCTTTTCTCCTATGATTAGCATACGAATCTTTCTTCGATGGTACCAATGCATGAGCAATCTCAAAAGCTTCTGTTTGTTTCGGATATAGGATGGAAACAACGCAATCTGATCTCTTTCTTAAGCTAACTTGTCGATTTGCTAATTGGCCAAGAGTTAAGTATTATTAAAGTTTCTAGGTTGGAAAGAACGTAGACGAAGTAGACAACAGTACAATTCGAGCATCTATAAATTTACCGTTCGCTCTTTCACGAAAATTTTGGTAATCCTGGTTTTCTTCTTTGGGAGTTTTAGCGGTTTTTAACGTTTACATTGTGTCCCAATGTTCATGTATATGTCGTTTATGTTGCTTCTGTCCTTTTTCATCTTGTAGTTTCATCTGAGGCTTTTCCATTTATCTGATATTATCGTTCGTCGAGTCAAAGAGTAGTGGCCAAATTAATGAAGAAGATTCTTGATGCCTTTAGCTGTTCGTTGCACTCTCGTTTCTTCTTTCTCGTCCTATTTCCTCTACAATTCCTTTTTGGATAACATTTGAACTACGTAAGAAGATGACGACTATTCTCAAAGCAAGTTCTCGCGTACAATTTCATGTCGAACAGGGTGTTTGGATAAGCACATTTTCTCTAAAGATGACGACTATTCTCTTGATTATAGGGAAAAGTATCAGAATAGTCCTAACCTTGGTGATAATTTAATCATAGATCTGTTAACCTAGTGCTGATTCAATCATTTCGATTAATTTTAGTTAGATATTGCTGACGTTGACGATACCAGGCCAGCTTGGCATCACTGGTGCTGACATGAACACTTTTAATTATATTTTAATATTTTTTCAATTTGTTAATTATTTTTCTAATTTTCTTTTTATTTTTTCCTTTCTTCCTCCTTTTGTTAGTGACTGGCCACCGAGCGGACTAGCATTGCTTAGGTGAGGATTGCCGCCGTGCACCACAGGTTGGCGAGGTTGGCCCTCGCCGGGGCTCACCCTCGCTCAGGCAAAGCCCAACGAGGGTCGGCCTTGCCCAGGCTAGATATGGCAAGGCAGATTCTCACCTATGCTAGGGCAGCCTCGCCTGGCAAGGCCCCGGCCAGGCGAGAGCTCCCCTTGCCAAGCGTTGCCTTCGCCTGGGCGAGGCTCGCCAAGGTCCCTCTGGCTGGGCGAGCCGACCTCACATGATCCGACGAGGAGAGCATTTTGAAATAAGTAGTCTTGATTCTCTTTTTTTGCTTTTTCGAGGGTCAAAGTTGTAATGCCGACCGTTGATGAAAGAATTCTGGTATACAAATCATGCCAATCGGCCGACTCCATTGCACAAATTGAAAGATGCTCACAATATAAGCAACAAATCGAATGCCCTACTATAAATATTCCCGCCGGCCCTCTATAGTCCGTAAATGATCCATCTTCGGCATTCTGCCAGACCAACCCTATTAACGAAAGCTCGCCTTGCACAAGAATCGTTTAAAACACGTCAAAACTTTTCACACACTGATATATTGGGGTTAAATTGGTTCCCCAACTCTAGCAATTGATTGAAGAGAAGTAGTCCATTTTCTATAAACTTCCTTGCTCCGTTACATTCTTCTTCTTTTTTTTATTTGGAGGAAATTAAATACTTATTTGCGATTTTAAATCAAATTATTTGCATAGAATGATTGCTCGAAGGTTTTGCTTTTGAGTCTAACACAACAAAGAAAATAGTGACCAAGTTGGAATATTTGCTCTGTGATTTTTTGCTTTCGGCCCACGTCATCGTTTTGTCTGATCTGTAACTTGGAAAATTTTAGAGCAAAAAATTTCATACATGATAGATATTGTGCCAAAACTTTTCAAAATCGTCCATTTAAGTGAGTCCGTGAAGTCCGTCAGATTTTCTAGCAAATAAGTCACCGGAGTCATGTAAGTGATCGCTTTTCAAAAGTTTTGATACTTAATAATGATATAAAATTTTCAAGGGTTAATACCATAAAAAATCTCAAATTGGTACACCCATAATAAATTTACCTTAAACTAATTTTTTGACCACAAAAAAGTTGAAACCGGTACGCATGTGACGTATTTACCCTAAATTAATTTTTTTGACCATAAAAAATCCAAACTGATATATTTGTAATAAATTTATCTTCCGTTAAATTGGAATAATACGAAAAAAAAACCAAAAACTAGCAGATTTGTGATAAACTGAGGGTAAAACCCCAAACTGATACATATGTCAATCGTCATGTGTCATTTAACTCAGCAATTTGACAGTAAAATTGAAATGAAACTAATAGAGGTTAAATTTGTCGCAAGTGTATCAGTTTGGAAGATTTTTTATGGTTGAAAAATTAGATTTCGGGTAAATTTGCCACGGCGTAGAAACCCGAGTTTTTAGTACCAAATTGGGCGACACACACAAAACTCGTGACATCGGATGCTATCCTTTTTCCACAGAACTAATTTCCATCTTCTTTCTTAAACTTACAATTGGACCACTTGAATTGACAATGCAGGGGCCAGATTAAAGAATCCATACTTTGTAACAAAAGCTTTTCCTTATTCATCTCGTCTCCGTGCAAGCATTATCAGGTAACTTGAAATCAACGTTAGAATAGAGTTCTTTAACACCCCAATAAAAAAAAAAAAAAAATGTTTGAATGGAGTCGAGCGAACGTGAATTTCTGTTTAAGGTGAGAGAGAGAGAGAGAGAGACCCCCCAAAGCAAAAAGCTCTTCAGTTTTCAGATTCATCTGCGGCTTATGAAGCGAACGAATCTCTGTGGTGCTTCCATCTTCCTTCTTCTTCTTCCTCCTCCTCCTCCTCCTCCGCCAGATGTGATCTCCAGGGCGTCCTCACTTTCCATTCTCCATCGCCCTCTCTCGTTCGGCGGCCGTCGGAGGCTTTGCTCGATGATCCCCGCTTCTAATTCAGACGACCGGAACCGGCTCTTGTGTTACGTGTGGACAAATTGCAGGAACGGTGGTGCGTTCGCGAGCGTCGGCGATGCCCTGTGCTGCTTCCGTAAAGTGATCAGCGCGAACCCTTTTTGCCTTCCGCCAGGGATTTCGGTCTGCTGCTGGGTGCTGTGGTGAGGATGAAGCGGTACTCGACTGCGATCGGGTTGATCGAGCGGCTGCATTCGTTGGGGATTGAAGATAACCATATTTGGCTGAAGATTTGGTTGAATTGCTTTTGCCGGTTAAAGCGGGTTGATTTGGGTCTGTCTATCCTGGGTAAGATCTTGAAGGTCGGGTTTCGCATCGATGTGGTGGCATCCAACAGGACCGACACCCTTGTTGATGGTCTCTTCATAAAGGGCGAAACTGATCAAGCGTTGAGGTTCCTCGATGATAGAGTTCGAGACGGCCCCGAACCTAATGAGATGACGTATGCGATAATCGCGAAGGGGTTATGCAGGGCGGGTAAGACCCGATTGGCGATTGGATTGCTAAGGGACTGGGAAGAGAGAAGCTGCAGGATCAATTCCTTCACATACAACATAGTAATAGTTGGTCTTTGCAAGGAGGGCAATATCATAGAGGCCTTGCGACTCCACGAAGGTATGAGTAGAAAGGGCTTCCGACCAGATGTTTTTACTTATAACTCCTTGGTTCACTGCTTATGCAACCTAGGCCAATGGAAAGATGCTATAGTCTTGTTGGAGAAGATGATGAAGGCAGGAATTGAACCGGACGTCGTTACTCATACCTCCGTCATTCAGGGAGTGTGCAATTCCGGCCAATTGGAAGAGGCTCGAAGACTGCTGAACCATATGGTGCAAAGCAGAGTAATGCCGGATGTTCAAACCTTCAATATTCTGGTGGATGCACATTGTAGAGAGGGAATGCCTGTTGGAGGCAGAGGCCATGGTCGACCAGATGATTCAATTAGGTATAATGCCTTCTAATTTCTTATATAATACTTTGATGAATGGTTATTGTCTGCAAAATCGAATGAATGATGCAACGGAAGTGCTTAATTTGATGGTTGAAAGAGGCTGCTCACCTGATGTTGTTACTTATAACACGCTGATTAATGGGTACTGCAAAGCGAGAAGAGTTGACAAGTCAGAGATGCTTTTACGAGAAATGCTTCAAAGGGGCCTGATTCCGGATGTCATCACGTACAACACTCTCCTGAACGGGTTTTGCCAGGTTGGGAACCTTGAAGCTGCGGAGGAGCTAATTAAGGAGATGCAATCTCGCAATCTTTCTCTAGATCATTATACCTTGAATTCTTTCCTAGGTGGCTTGTGTAATACACGGCAGATTGACAAGGCCATGATATTGTTTCGAAAGATGGAAGATTCCAAATTCGCCCCTAACAGTGTAACTTCCACTAGTTTAATACATGGCACGTGTAATGCCAGAAAACTCGACGATGCTCAGGGGCTGTTTAATTGTTTGCATGCTCGAGGCTTGCAACCTAACGTGCGCACGTATAACATTCTCATGGATGGGTTGTGCAAAGGAGGACGCACAGAGGAAGCATATCAGCTCCTAAAGGAGATGGAAGGAAATGGATGCTTTCCAAATGGGTCCAATTATAACACGATAATCCAAGGACTACTAAGGAATAAGGAAAATACTAGAGCAGCGCAACTTGTCAGTGAAATGGTTGAAAGGGGTTTTTCTGCAAATGTAGCAACTATGGAGTTGTGGGTTAAATATCTCGTGACAAATGGAATTTCTTCCTTTTCTAGGAGAGCTCTCCATTGTCTCTGAGATCTGTCCACTTTTTCATCTGAAATGGGATGAAGAGTAAATCAGATTAACGACAAGTTTCTTCCAAACACCATCTCATTGAGGTCCATGTCCCATTAATGAAGTTGTTTTAAATCTGGGAGACAGTTGACTGAATCGAACCGCTCAAGAAGGCAAATATTTGGAGGGGTGGAAGGTGGATTTTGATCCTCGTATACCTAGGTTCGGTACGAAATCTCTGTATTTAACTGGTGTATGTACTGGTCTAATAGTGCTTCTGGTGCCTAATGTTTTTCAAACAAATAGGTGAAATTCATGCAAATGATCAAGCGGTCTGAGGATGATATTGAATTAAATAGATTTTAATAGCAATGACTTTTTTTGTGTAATGAAGTAAATTATGTCATAAATCCTGATTAGCCTGTTGTATATGTGCTCTGAGAGAGAGAGAGCCTAGTTTTCTGTTATACTCTTTTTTTAGCACAATCTGATCCATTCAGTGTCCTAGTTACCATAGATACTTGAAAGAAGATGCATACCTTGAAGTGGATGGTATTTGAATCGGTAATGGAGGATATTTGGGTCGAGCTGGGTGCTCGGATTATCACCACAGGTCGATTACATATTTGGGTTATTTGCTGTGATTCTTACATGAAAACAACAGCGAAGTTTGAGGGACGGGTTGCTGACTAAGGAACATGGCTGCAAGTGCATGAAAACTACTCGAAGTATCTTCTTCTTTGCACTGCGTCGGATTTCCAAAAAGCATCTGATGATGGGTGAACGGGAACGCCATTGCCAGACATTCCCAACGCTAGACGTCTTGAGCAAATGCCAATCAACCTCACTGTAGTCCGGCCCAGATGATGTGAATTCCCATCGTCTTTTCCACTGCATCGATTGAATTACTTTCCCGATCAATAAGAAATCTGGGGGACAGTTGATTGAATCGAACCGCCCTAGAAGGCAAATATCTGGATGGGTGGCGGGTGAATTTTGTTTCTCGTATACCTAGGTTCGGTAAGAAATCTCTGTATTTAACAGTACATGTACTCATCGGTTGGTGCTTCTGGTGCCTAATATTCTTCAATCAGGTGAAATATGTACGAATTATCAAGCTGTCTGAGTTTGATATTGAATTAAATAGATGTTAATGGCAATAACTTTACTGCGTAACAAAGAAAATTTTGTCATAAATCCTGATTGGTGGACATGATCAATCGAACTCAGAAAAAACAACCTGTCAAGCAAAAGGATCAAATTGAAGTTCTGCATATATCCCGAGAGGATCAACTCCTCAGCTGTCTCTTTTGTCCATTTCTTGATTTGAAAAGGCAGGTTCGTGGGCTTTGCAACTGAAGAAATTCCACATCTACGATGAAACGTAAAATCTTCAGATTTCTGAAGTACCCCCTACTGCATTATTAGATGCTAGTTTGGTTCAATCTTACGCTGATAATTCCATTTTGTGTTTCATGCATGAGCTCATTCTCTGTATTTGTTTCGGCTTAAGTTGATGACACTTACATATGATTGGAAATGACCTGTAATTGGTTTGACATGTGAAAGGGTTTCGATATCCTTGGTTTTGTCTATGCTGATTTGGCTTCTTAGAAACATTTTCTTGGCGTCGAAATGACTGGATTCTTGCCTAAGCGTCGCTGCTCAAATAGGAATCGGTATTCCAACGGTAGTAAACAACTTAATTAAGAAGATTCTTGATACCTTTCCTCCTTCGTTGCATTCTTGTTTCTTCTTTTTCATCCAATTTCATCTGCAATTTTTTTCTTGGATGACTTTTGAACTTTGGTTCAATCAAGTCTTTGAACTATTTTTTTAATGTTCAATGTGATCCTTGTTTTAAATAAAATTTTCTAAATTAATAAAAAGAAACCTTTCACTAAATACAAACAGGGGAGAATGACGGTATCAATGTCATGTGTGTTCTACCTTATCCACTTTAATACCATAACTTTTCCAACGTTCAATTTAAACCATAATTTTTTAAAGAGCAATCGCTTAAGTGACTCAAGTGACGAAAAATCTGATGTTGCTCATTAAAGTCATTTAAATGGACACTTGGAAAAAGTTTTGGGAGTAAAATTGATGGTTCATAAAGTTTTGGCACTAAATTAATCGTCTTTAAAATTTTGACATAAACCATTTTAAAATTGTATGGAAGGAATTTATGTACTGAACAACATCGTTTAATGTATTTTAATACCACAAAAATCCCTAAACTAATTTTTTGACCACCAAAAATCCCAAATTGGTACACATGTGACAATTTTACCTCAAACTAATTTTTTGACAATTAAAAATCTCAGACTAGTACATTTGTAATAAATTTATTCTTCGTTAGTTTCCGTTAAATTAAATTAATATCACAAAAAATTATAAACTAATACACCTATGATAAATGAAGGATAAAACCCAAAACTGGTACATCTATCAATTGTCGCATATTATTTAACAAAGCAATTTGACACTATAATTTAACGAAAATTAACAGAAGGTAAATTTGTCACAAGTGTACCTGTTTGGGGTTTTTTGTGATCAAAAAATTAGTTTTGGATAAATTTATCACATATATATATATATCAATTTAGGGTTTTTCGTGGTATTAACCCTTGATTTTTCACATATTCACATATTGGGGTTAAATTAGTTCTCAAACTCTTATATTGATTGTCGCAATTGATTAAAGAGAAGTAGTCTGCTTCCGTAAGGTTCCTTGCTCAGGTACTTCCCTTATTTATTTTTTTCTGGAGGAAAACAAATAAATTTTTGTGATTTTAAATCAAATTATTTCAAGATAATGTTTGCCCAATGATTTTGCTTTTAAGCCTAACAAAATAAAGAAAAATAGTGATAAAGTTGGAATATTTGCTTTGTGATTTTTTTCTTTTGGCTCATGTCATCGTTTTGTCAAATTTATAACATCAAAAATTTTAGAGCAAAGTTTTTTTTTTTTTATAAATGATAGCTATTATGCCCAAACTTTTAAAAAACATCCATTTAAGTGAGTCTAGGAAATCCATTTGATCTTCTTGCGAACTAAGCTAGTGGAGCCACTTAAGTGATTGCTTCTTAAAAGCTATGGCACTTAAATAATCGTACGTAAAGTTTTAACACCAAAATGGCAGCCATATAAAACTTGTGACACTGATGCCGTTCTTTTTCCGTAGATATAATTTCATCTTCTTTCTTAAACTTATGATTGGACAGCGTTAAATTGAGAATAAATGGGCAAAATTAAAGAATCCATGCTTGTTACTAACGGTTTTCCTCATTCTTCTCGTCTTCATACAAATTTTGCTAGATAACTTAAAATCACTGTTGGATAGAGTTAAGTGAACGTGAATGTCCGCTTGAATTGATTGAGTAGAGAAAACTTTGTTTGTTTTAAATAGGGTTAATACCATGAAAAACCCTAAACTGGTACACTTGTGACACATTTACCCTAAACTATTTTTTTGACCATAAAAACCCCAAATCGATACACTGGAGGTTCTTTATTTTATCCTGAACTATTCTTTTGACCAAAAAAATCCCAAAAGTTCTTGAAGGCTGATAATTTTACCACTTCTTACCAAAAAACCCCAAATCTTACATATGTGACAATTTTACCATGAATTAAAATTTTAATATTATTTTTTTCCATCTTTATTTATTTTTATTCTTTTCTTTTCACCAATGCCAGCAAACTTCTTTGCTCTTCATGATTTTCCTTGTGAAAATTGAGCCAGGTGTTGCTTGCTAACGACACAATCTTCACAGACTTCCATAAGAAATTAAATAATCGTATGAAAAGTTTTAATATCAAAATGGGCTCCGTATAAAACTTGTGACACCGATGCTGTTCTTTTTCCATAGATATAATTTTATCGTCTTTCTTAAACTTATGATTGGATGGCGTTAAGTTGAGAATAAATGGGCGAAATTAAAGAATCCATGCTTGTTACTAAGGGTTTTCCTCATTCTTCTGTTCTTCTTAAAGATTTTGTTAGATAACTTAAAATCACCATTGGATAGAATTAAGTGAAAATGAATGTTTGGGGTGAATTGATCGAGTAGAGAAAACTTTGTTTGTTTTTAAATAAATAGTGGAGCCGAACACGTAATTTTTAGCAATTCCAAGAATGTACGGAATGTTCAAAAGTTATTTCCGATCAACTTTAGTGTGTTTGGATTGTAGCCATGTTGGTGAATTTCAATATCGCTTGATGCAAAAGTTCATAGACCTTATACATCAATCGCAAGTATAATCATAACTTCGTGGGTTCACATTAGGCAAAAGTTTACAATTTATCAGTAACATTATCCCTGTTCAAAATTTTACATTTCACCGTTATATTTTTGTATCCATTAGTATAAAAAGGATAAATGTACTAGAAGTTTTAAAACTCATCACGAAAGTACAATCGAGTTCTAAATCTTTCAAAAAATATAATCCAATTTTAAAACTTGTTACGAAAATACAAACGAGTCCTACAACTTTCAAAAAGTGTAATCAAGTACTAAAACTTATTACGAAAGTGCAACCGAATCCTAAAATTTTCAAAAATATGTAATCAAAGAAAGGACTTGATTGAATCAATTTGATAAATTTTAGGATTTGATTGTATTTTTTGAAATTTTTAGGACTTAATTACACTTTTGTGATAAGTTTTAGGACTTACTTGCACTTTTTAAAAGTTTTAGCGCCAAATTGTACTTTCGCGATAAATTTTAGGACTTTTAGGGCACTTATCCCGTATAAAAACACGGAGGTTACAGATTTTTTATTTAAAAAATTTAATTATACAATGGGAAATGGAGTTGGACTTCCAACTTCGACTCTGATTAAAACTTTGTACTTTTGAGATTGGAGCTCGTCGGAGTTGGGAGTTGCCTTGGTAGAGATAGAAAGAGAGAGAGACACCAAAGCAGAAAGCTCATCAGTCGTCATCGTCGTCGTCATCGTCATCGTCGTCAGCTGATGAAGCGCGGGAGTATCTTTCGTGCTTCCATCTTCCATCTTCCTTCTTATCTCCCATTCTCGTCTTGCCGCCGTCGTCGGAGGTTCTGTTCGATCCCTACCCTTAACTTAGACGACCCCAACCAGGTCTTGAGTTACGTGAGGACAAATTGCAGAGCTGCTGGCGGCGGCGGCGGGTTCACGAGTGTGGGCGATGCCCTCCGTTGCTTCGATAGAATGATCAACACCGACCCTTTGCCGTCCCCCAGGGATTTCAGTCTTCTGTTGGGTGCTGTAGTGAGGATGAAGCAGTACTCGACTGCCATCCGGTTGATTGAGCAGCTGCATTCGTTGGGGATTGAAGATAATCATTTTTGGCTGAATATTTCGTTGAATTGCTTTTGTCGGTTACATCGGGTTGATTTGGGCTTGTCTATCCTGGGTAGGATCTTGAAGCTTGGGTTTCCCGTCGATGCGGTGCCATCGAATGCCCTAATTGATGGTCTCCTTATTCAGGGCAAAAATGATCAAGCGCTGAGGTTCCTTGATGATATGCAGCGAAAGGGCCCCGCACCCGATGAGACCACGTATGCGATAACCGCCAAGGGGTTATGCAGGGCGGGTAACATTAGATTGGCGGTTGAATTGCTTAAGGGCTGGGAAGAGAGTAGTTGCAGGCTTAATTCCTTCACATACAACATAGTAATAGATGGTCTTTGCAAGGAGGGATTGATCACAGATGCGTTGCGACTCCACGAAAGTTTGAGTCAGAAAGGCGTTGAACCAAATATTGTTACTTATAACAGCTTGATCCACGGTCTGTGCAATGCCGGCCAGGTGGAAAATGCTCTTGTATTGTTGAAAGAGATGACGAGCGGTGGCTTACAACCGGACATATTCACTTATAGCTCCTTGGTTCACTGCTTATGCAGCCTAGGCCAATGGAAAGATGCTACGGTCTTGTTAGAGAAGATGATGAAGGCAGGAATTGAACCGGATGTGGTTACTTATACCTCCGTCATTCAAGGAGTGTGCAATTCTGGCCAATTGAAAGAGGCTCAAAGACTGCTGAGTCATATGGTGCAAAGCAGAGTAATGCCGAATGTTCATACCTTCAATATTCTGGTGGATGCACATTGTAAAGAGGGAATGGTTGTAGAGGCAGAGGCCATAGTCGACCAGATGATTCAATTAGGTATAATGCCTGATAGTTTCACTTATAGTACATTGATGAATGGTTATTGTCTACAAAATAGAATGGACGACGCTATTGAAGTGCTTAATTTGATGGTTAAAAGAGGCTGCTCACCTGATGTTGTTTGTTATAACACGTTGATTAATGGATATTGCAAAGCGAGAAGAGTTGACAAGTCAAAGATGCTTTTGCAAGAAATGCTTCAAAGGGGCTTGAATCCTAGCATCATCACATACAACACTCTAGTAAACGGATTTTGCCAGGTTGGGAACCTTGAAGCCGCGGAGGAGCTAATTAAGGAGATGCAATCTCGCAATCTTTCTCTAGATCTTTATACCTTGAATTCTTTCCTAGATGGCTTGTGTAATACACAGCAGATTGACAAGGCCATGATATTGTTTCAAAAGATGGACGATTCCAAATTCGTCCCTAACAGTGTGACTTTCACTACTGTAATACATGGCACGTGTAATGCCAGAAAACTGGATGATGCTAAGGGGCTGTTTAATTGTTTGCATTCTCAAGGCTTGCAACCTGATGTGTGGACGTATAACATTCTCATGCATGGGTTGTGCAAAGGAGGACGCACGGAGGAAGCGTATCAGCTGCTAAGGGAGATGGAAGGAAATGGATGTTTTCCAAATGGGGTCAATTATAACACAATAATCCAGGGACTACTTAGAAATAATGAAAGCACTAGAGCAGAGCAACTTGTCGGTGAAATGGTTGAAAGGGGTTTTTCTGCAAATGTAGCGACGATGGAGTTGTGGGTTACATATCTCGTGACAAATGGAGCTTCTTCCTTTTCTGGTTGAACTTTCCATTGTCTCTTAGATCTGTCCACTTTTTCATCTGAAATGGTTGAAAGGGGTTTTTCTGCAGAAGTAGCAACTATGGAGTTGTGGGTTAAATATCTCATGACAACAGAATTTCTTCCTTTTCTAGGAGAACTCTCCATTGTCTCTGAGATCTGTCCACTTTTTCATCTGAAATGTGATGAAGAGTAAATCAGATTAACGGCAAGTTTCTTCCAAACATCATCTCATTGAGTTCCATGTCCCATTAATGAAGTTGTTTTAAATCTGGGAGACAGTTGACTGAATCGAACCACTCAAGAAGGAAAATACTTGGAGGGGTGGAAGGTGGATTTTGATCCTCGTATACCTAGGTTCAGTACGAAATCTCTGTATTTAACTTGTACAGGTATTCGTCGATTAGTGCTTCTGGAGCCTAATATTTTTCAAACAAATAGGTGAAATTCATGCAAATGATCAAGCGGTCTGAGGATGATATTGAATTAAATAGATTTTACTAGCAATAACTTTTTTGTGTAATGAAGTAAATTATGTCATAAATCCTGATTAGCCTGTTGTACATGTGCTTTGAGAGAGAGAGCCTAGTTTTCTGTTATACTCTTTTTTTAGCACAATCTGATCCCTTCAGTGTCCTATTTACCATAGATACTTCAAAGAAGATGCATACCTTGAAGTGGATGGTATTTGAACGTTAGTGGAAAATATTTTAGTCGAGCTGGGTACTCAGATTATCACCACAGGTCGATTATATATTTGGGTTATTTGCTCTGCTTCTTACATGCGAATAACAGCGATGTTTGAGGGACGACTTGCTGACTAAGGAACATGGCTGCAAGTGCATGAAAACTACTCGAAGTATCTTCTCCTTTGCACTGCGTCGGATTTCCAAAAAGCATCTGATGATGGGTGAACATGAACGCCATTGCCAGGCATTCCCAATTGTAGACGTCTTGAGCAAATGCCAATCAACCTCACTGTAGTCAGGCCCAGATGATGTAAATTCCCATCGTCTTTTCCACTTCATCGATTGAATTACTTTCCCGATTAATAGGGTTGGCTCTCAGCGGAGGTACATTCCTTGCCATTTTTATCTGTTTCAATTACTGACTCAGGTGTTTGTTTTAAGTGTCTCACTTACGACCGGAGGATTTGCCTGGACAGTCTGCCTCTCATCACGCCCTCTACTCTTGGTTTTGCTGACACAATCATAGTAGCATGCAAGCGTTTTGGAGCAAGTCTGAGCTAAGTTCATGTGTGGATACCATGGCAGACACAATCAATTGAACCCAGAAAAACAACCTGTCAAGCAAAAGGATCAAATTGAAGTTCTGCATATATCACAAGAGGATCAACTCCTCAGCTGTCTCTTTTGTCCGTTTCCTGATTAAAAAAAAAGCAGCTTCATGGGCTTAGCAACTGAAGCAATGCTACTTCTACGATGGAACTTAAAATCTTAAGAGAAAATTGGTTTATGAAGTATCCCCTGCTGCATTATTAGATGCTGGTTTGGTTCAATCTTATGCTGATAATTCCATTTTGTGTTTCATGCATTATCTCATCCTCTGTACTTATTTTGGTTTATGTTGATGACACTTATATTGTATGAACAGTAACTGATTTGACATAGTTTCTGTTTTGCTGATTTGGCTTCTTTGAAATATTTTCTTGGCATCGAAATGACTGAATCCTCGCTTGGCATCTATCTTGTATGCTGTAAATATGTTCTCGACCTCCTTAATGATTTCGAGTAGCGATTTTTATGCAAATAGCGGGGACAATGTCATGGTTATTTCTTTCCAAATTTCAATTCGGAGTTGTGCTTCAAGGTCAACATATATGGTCGATTCACCGGCGGCTTTAGTAAGTTTATAACCATTTCTTTTAGCCTGTAGGCAGCGTTTCCTTCTATTGATTTAGGCTTTTGGTTTTGCACTATCTTGCAAGTCCTCTTATTTGCGTCTCCAGCTGGTGTCTCTTGAAGACTCGCTCAGGTGTCATAGGAACAAAGCCAATGAGGCGCTTGTGGATTAGATACACGATGCAAGTTTGATTTTTCATGCTAGTCATTAGCTTTTAGCTATTTACTTGGTTTTCTCGTCATAAAAAAAAATCAATTCAAGAACTTTAAAATAACATAGAAAGTACAGGAAACACATATAATGTCATTTCCCTCAATAAACACATGACAACACGTACGGCAGAAACAACCACATCATCGAAATTAGGATACATGACTAAAGCATTTATTCGTCACCACACTTAAGCAATGCACATCTCAGTGCTGTTACCATTCGAACAAGGTTCTCAATGTTTGGTGCCAGGCTACTCAACCAGTGAAGGAGTAGTTTTCGTACCTCATTCTACAATCTTGAAGCTCCATTTGAGCGCCTAGACTGTTTGGACAGATCGCCAGTATTTAGCGATTTAACAGAGCTCATGCATATGCCACAATCGCTGTAAGAAAGCGCTTGGCTACAAGCGGCGTGACCATAGGCAGCCGCTGTGGGATAAGGAGACACGATGGAGTAGTCATACTTCGCATGATTCGTGTCACGGTTGTTGACACCTAAATTTTGCTCAAATCATTTAGGGTTTTATTGCATAAAAATTAGGGTTTAATTTTTAACCCTTAAACCAAAAATATTTCCATTAAAACTGCATGGCATATAGTTATTAGGTACATTTGCATTAATAGGGCCTATTAGAACATATTTTCTATTTTCATTTTCAAAAATTAATTAAAAGAAAAAAAATCAAATTAAAAAAAATTAGTTATTAAAAAAAAGAAAAGGAGAAAGCCAGCATTGAATGAGTCAACGCTGGCCCATTTTCCCTTTCTCAGCGCTGCAGTGACTTGGGGAAGAGGAACGGGCAGCAAAAAAAAAGAAAGCCAGAATAGAAGAGAAAGACAGAAAAAAAGAGCGGGGGGCGAGAAGGGGAAGAGAGGAAGAAGAGAAAGGAGAGAGATGAAAAAGTGAGGGGGAGGAGAAGAGAGGAAGATCAGAAGCCAACAGGGAGTTCGGCGAGATCAAGAGGAGAGAGGAGAGAAGGAGACCACCAAAAAAAAAAAAAGGAAAAGGAAGAAGCAGAAGCGAGGAGAGCAAGAGAGAGAGCGAAACAGAGAGGAAGGAAAAAAAACGAGAGAGAGAGTCTGAGAGAGGGTCACAGAGAGAACCGAGAGATTCGAGGCTGAGCCCCTCCCGTCCACGGCTGTCGCGCCTCAACCGCGACTGGCGGAACTCCGACGTCTCGCGGTAGGTTCCGGTCCCGAGTTTTCGTCGGGTCTTTCTTCGTTTGTTTTGATTTGGGGCATTTTCCCGAGGATTCCGACTCGGAGGCGCGCGAGATGACCGGATCTAGTCCGATCTCTCACGGTCGCCCCCGTTCGCCGCCACCGAGCCGGATAGGGAACGCAACAAACGAGCCCCTTCCCCCCTTGTTCCTGTTGTGTTCCTCGGTCCGGGGCTCACTGGCCGGAGCTCGCGGCCGTCCGGCTTGCGCGAGTTCCGGCCCGTGACGCCTTGAACCAAGTCTTGCTTGCTTGTGTGCTGTCGTGTGTGAATGTCGGTTGCATTTGAGCTCCGATTGAGTCCCGAATCTGCCATCTTTGCTGTGCACGCCGGCTGTTAGATGTTATGGTTGTGTCAGATCTGGAGCTGGGTTGTTGTGCTTGAATGCCGCACCGTCCCGGTAGATCGCCGGTCACTGTGGCGGCGAGGTCGCCACAAGTCCAGTAGCGGCCGAGCAAGGGCTCGGTCGCGCCGTCGCAAGCCCCGACCTCGGAGGTCGGGGCGTGTCGTTCGACGGTTGAGCATGGGCTCAGCCGTCGAGCTGGGAACTGCAGCCACGAAGGCCGGAGCTCGGCAAGGCGGCGGAGCAAGGGCTCTGCCGCGGAGCGCAAAGCCCTGACCTCTCCGATCAAGGCGTGTCCGCCGGACGGCGGCCGGCCGTGGCATTCCGGTCATGCGACCGGGGCAAGTCGGCGCTGCGGCGGGGAGTCGGGTCAGCGAGTCGGGCGAGCCGGGTAGGGTTTCCGGCGTTCGGGTCCGTCGCGCGGGGAGCCGGGTCGAGCTTTCGCGGATCGGGTCGGTGAGTCGGGTCGCAAACCGGGTAGGGTTTCGGTTTGGTGTGGGCCGAAGTTGGCCAATTTGTTTTTTTTTTGTTGGGCTTTGGGCCCTTGTTTTTTTTAAAATGTGTTTTGAGCTGGGCCCGAGTTTGGGACTTGGGCTAAAGTGTTATGGGCTATGATTTTTTTAAAGAAGTCTTCGGGCTGGGCCCTCCCTTTCTTTTAAAAAATCAGACCGGGCTCAATGAATGAGCCCGATCCGTGGACTCGGGCCGGCGTGCCCGGGTCAGTCTCGGTCCTGGTCAAGTGTGAGATCCGACCCGGATCCGATTTATTTTAATATTGTATTATTTTGATATTTTTTTTAAAAATTAATCAAAAATTTAAATTTTTTTAAAAAAATTAATTTTTTTTTTTTAAAAAAGAGAAAAGCCCGAATCTTATTTTATTTTATTTTATTTTTCGAAAAAAAAAATTTCAAATTTTTTTTTTTCAAAATTTCAAAATTTTTCAAAATTCCAAAAAGAACCAAAAAAAAAAAAAAAAAAAAAAAAAAATTAATTAAAAAAAAAAAAAAAAAAGTTTTATTTAGATTTTGAAATTAGTTCTCTTGCCCTTTTCGCTTGTTTAGCGCTATGTTTAATCCCACGTCGCTCGGTTCACACACTTTGAGTTGCACATTTAATTTAACCTCGCGCGTAGTTGGTTATGCATGTCTAGGCTTAGATATTAATCGTCGTTCCCCTTAGCTTAGTTAGGAATGGAATTTTGAGACCCCCGATTAGTGAGAACACGTTAGGTGATGAATTGAACAAGATTAGGTACCAAAAGGGCACTAGTTTGTCAATTAGTGTAATCAAGTCTCTGAATCCATTGAATCTCTAGTTCGTAGAAGTGAAGTATTTCTCCCGCGCTTCACTTGGGTGTTTAATCGACCCACCAAAAACCGATTAGTGGCGACTCCTAAATGAAATTGATTTGCACGTTAACAACTTTAATTTAAGTCGTGAATTGGTATGGGCTTGGGAGGGCTCGAGTTAGGTTTAACTTAGTAATCCATTAGCCAAACCTCGTAGGCCTTGGGGCCGTTTCAGGGAGGTCGCGACAGCTTGTCGACTCCACTGGAGACACTTTATGGACTTAGGCCGTTTATCTTGTTTGAATACATCTCTAACGTGAATGTTCTTGGCACTAACCCCTTATTTTACAAGTTTGAAATTTGGGGAATGAATGTTTATTTTTTCGGGCGCTTGAAGTGTTGTTTGCTTCTAAATTGTTATGCATGCGTTAGATGTTTTAGCACTACACTATGGCACACACAACCATACTGCCGGACCCGGGCCGTGATAAGACGCTTTAGGATGGTGTTAAGAAAGATACAACCCCGAACGCAAGACCGCGATGCAAAGGTTGTCTTTCTTTTCCCCGAAAGTTCTTTGCTGGTGTCGTAAGTGTTTATCCTTGTCCGCGAGACCGCACGACTATAGGATATCTCTTTCTACTGAGCCAGAGTTAAGAGGACCTGACACCAACGCGAGACTGCGACGGTCAGATCACCCTCTTAGCTTCACCTTGTTAAACTGCCTAGATAGAAAACGAACCTCACAAGTGCATATGCGTGTCTTTGTGTCTTTTTTTTAAAAGAAAGGAAAAAAAACGATCGTCACTCACTGTAAGTATGATTCCTCTCGTTATTAGCTCACTTTGAATTGAAATTTTCATTTTTGAAATTCGCGGAAATCAATCAAGTGTCCTAGGCGATTTGAGTTCATGAATGGAAAATTTTAGACAATCATTTTCTACAGTGAACCTTGAGCATAAATCTCAAACACCTGTGATTTGGCCTCACCAAAACAGATGATTTTGTCTAAACTTTCAGTTATAGGCTTAAAATCGCATTTTTTGTACAGAAATTCTTTCAAGTCAAGATTGCATCTTGGGGCATAAAATTGGAATCTTATTTTCAATAAAATTCTTTTCTGTTCACATTTCGGAATTAAAATTCAAATCACTTTTTCTGTATTAATTTTTTCACCTCATTTTTGCAAAAGTAAAATCACAAATCAGTCCTTCAAAATTGATGCCGCATTTTGCGATGTAACTTTTGGAATAAAAAGGGCGCTCGATTGATAGCCGCAGTTTGATCTTTTAAGGATGTCTTAACTTACGATGAAATCTTGGTGAAATACTAAATGCCCACAAATAGGAATCATGGGGGTATGTATTGTTGCCTCGCTTTCGTCATAAGAGGCGGCATCAGTGAAAGATCACTTTTTCATTCACATACTAATATTGTCTTTCTTTCGCAGGTTATGCGCAATGGGCATTCTTTGGAATCCTCTCGCTCGACCACGCCAAGAAGTAGACTTTAAAACTAGGACAAGAATTACTTATCGCATTCTTTTATGCAAGAGTTTTTTGTACCATGTCCTTGTCCTTAGTCTCATTACAAATAGTGTTTTCTGATTTGGGTTTAATCGTGAACCCAATCAATGTATTTGTAAATCGTGCACTTTCGTCCTTGAGTAATGAGGTTTTGGTTCATATCATTGGCATTTGAAAGTACTTGTAGTGCTTCAAACTAAGTCCCTGGGTTAGGTTTCTATGCCTTACTTTCAAAATTTTTCAAAAAAAAAAAGCTAAAAAAAAAAAGAGGGGACTTGCTTAAGGTTTTATATTTCTTTGCTTGGTCATTTTCTCAGTTAGGACTGCAAGATGATACTTTGAGAGGGTAAGGTTGTAATCGTTCCAATAGGAATTTCTCGTGCAACAACTGACTCGTCCATCCATTTTTGTCAAATAGGTAAAATGAATGACTTGTCCGGCATTCACCTCCTCTAAAGACAAAAGTATAAGCACTTAGAACTCGAGTCAAATGCAACGTGGCCTAATCACCAATTGAGTGCATCACAGGGCAACATCTCTTGCCAACAAATCACAACAAGACGTCTGATCTAGCGTGAAAGGATGTATCATTCCTAAATTGAGTCCAATTGAGTATGGAGTTAACACATCCCACTTTCTTTTCTCGCAGAGGAATGATTGGAGCAAATCACTCAAGGGGCAAAATTGTGCATTTGAAGAATTTCTGTCCATCAAACTAGGGACACGTGAAAAATAGTCGGGGGCATGAATAGTCAAGATGATCAAAAGTGAAGACCCGAGCAAAGGACTATGAAGATTAAGCAAGTGTCTATAAGAAGGCATGAAGGAGTATTGAACATACTGAAGTCTCCATAAGAGAAAGCATCTGGCTGGGGCAAGTGTCATCTAGTTGGGGCGAATAGCTTTAGTATAATCAAGCCTGTGAGTAAGTTCCTTCTCCTCCAACAAGTCGATGGATGCAAAAGAGACATATGCCAGACAGATAAATGTAGGACAGGTCATGTTGTAGACAGTGCCTCCAGACACTTAAGAGGGAATATCAAGCAACTCTGAGGAAGGAGTTGCAAAGGAAAAGCTCAAGCAACGAGATTGCGCGAAGAGGACAACTTAGTCCAGAATTGAGCTATCCCCAAAACAAAAGGGTGTATATCGTTCCCGAATTAGCTCAACCAAGAATGGAAATGACTTGGGTCATCTCTCATTTTGCAGATAGAGGAATGTATCGGGGAAAGCATCCATGAAGCAATGCCCTCAAACGTCGAAGCAGGGAGTATCCCTCTCCTTCAGTCTCTAACGTTCACTGAGACTTAGTGAATTCGATGGCATTGGAAAGGCCAAGGTGGAAGAAAGCGGATGAAGGGAGTTGCCAAACATACAAGGAAGCAAATTCAAATGAAGGAAGTTGCCAAACACCCAAGAAGGCAAATTTAAATGAAGGGTAAATTGTATCGTTTCCAGTTGTCCATCTTAATACAATTTTTGACACGATACTTTTTTTCTTTGATAGGAAGCATCAAAGACTTGAAGGATAAATGCAAACAATGGGTAATGTTGTATTGTTCCCAATTTTTCAATCCTTAAAGGGTCTTTAACTAACACATTCTTTTTTGTTCTTTATAGGTTTACCAAGCCGCCGTGACGTAGGTAAGCACCCTTCTCCCAAAATTCAAATGAAAATCAAATGGATAATTTTCATCACAAAGAAAAAGTCTTTGATGGTTTTGAGAAAAAACAAGCAATAAAGTGGAGATTGAAAAAGCAAGCTCTTCACAAAAATTTTGAATATCATCCCTATTAAAAAATTGTCTTTGTGCTTGACGGATCATTCATTTTGAATCAAAATTCCTTATGGAGATTAATCAATTCGTGATGATATCAACAAAATGAAAGGGAGATGTTAGTAATGCCAAGTGAGAAATACTTAGAATGAGAAAAGGCAAGCCATTCCCAAACACGTCCCACAAACACTTTGAAAGTTGAGTGGAAGAGAAAATTAGTGTTGTTTAAGAGCAAGAAATTCATTCGCAAGTAGTACATGGATCAAAATGAAAGGAGGCATTTTCTTCTTCTATCCTACACACTACAGGTGACCATAGTCAAGCCCCTTTGAGCCTTTACATGTGGAGAATTTCTACAAAATACCCCTGTTAAGAACCACCCTACAACGGGGCAAATTTGGAGGTTTTGGTTGACATACTTTGGAGGAAATGATGAGAAAGACTTCTTTACCCTTACTTGCATTAATCTTTTTGCGGTAACTTCAGGTGAGTCCTTGTGGAAGCTTGAAACATCCCAAAATGAAGAAGAGTATTCATTTCTCTACCCAAACACACTCATACCTTTTGCTTAGCCAAGTTGAGCCTAAATATTCATTTCTAAAACTGAATGGTGATTATCTCCCTACACTGGGGCAAAGCACGTGATTTATCAATACAATTGGTACTCATGAGACAGTATGAAAAATGATGAAAAGAGCAAAAGTCAAATGAAAACTAGGGAGCATGAAAAAGCAGTGTGCCTGGTAAAAGCAAGGCCAATGCCCAGAAAAAAAAAGTTGCATCAAGAGAAAAATTCTCATGAAAAAAAAGGGGAATATCAAAAGCAAAATGCTTGCAAAAAAAAAAAATCATTGCAAAAGCAAAAGTCATTAGAGAAAGGAGCAAAGCTCTTACATTAAAACGATTAGTCAATGGACTTTCGAGACGAGTTGAATTTCAGAAGTCGAGTGCTTTCAAAAGGTTGGATGATATGATAATGATGCTATGATAATCACCAACTCCTAAACCCCTTTTGAAAATTTCTAAGCCTTTCGAGCCTTTACCCAAACTAATGTTATAACCTTCTCCAAAGTCTCTTCGGATTAGGATGGTCTAAGCAGAAATTTGGATTCCCAAACAAGTTATCGCTTGAAGAAGTTGGGGCAAAGTTGTCTTATTTTATCTTAAGGTTTCTTGATTTATAAACCTGATGGAGATGCTGATTGAAAATTATTTCATTCCTTAGCCGATGATGCTTATCCATTGTTGAAACCATGACCAAACCCACATTACAGTCATTTAAAAGACCTCTTGGATCGGTCAATGCGTACTTATTGCGAATAATTCTCGAAGCCTTTGACACTGATGGTGTGAGGTATATAGAGAGATCATGTTTACTTCCCACATCAATGGATGGGATCAAACAGCCTTTTTAAGAGTACGTGAGAAGCCCTTTCAGACTAAGGAATTCTTATTTGGCATGCTTAATAGGCTCTCTTCGGAAGTTAACATCACTTTGATAAAAGACTTTCTCCTAAGGGAATTTGATGATTAATGACGTCCTTCATGCATTAAGGCAATTTTGCAATATTGAAGGATATTGAATGCTTTCCAAACAATTGAATTCATCCTAAATTACTCGTGCAGTCAATGCTTTTTCATTGATGATACCATTTTGATATGGCCTACTGTGATGTTATCTTGCCTAGTATGCACTCGCTACTAGAGCACTTGTTATAACACGTACCTATTATTACTAATCCTGTAAGACAGGTGACGTTTCCTCAAACATCAACCTTCATGCTGATCTCGGAAATGCTAAGATGCATCCAAGCATTCATGAATTCCCAAGACCCTGCTCGTAGGGACACAATAGGCGATCTATCAAACCCTTGAACAAGGACCCCTAAGTGTCTGAGTCTTTTCAAGCCTCGCTGACAGAGGGCTTTTAAGCAGTCCGATCTGACCTGCAGGTATGTACACCTCGCCACTCTTTCCAAAAGGTTTGTGGTTCAACCTTAAACCACGCTTTCAAAAGTTTGTGGTCTAACCTTAAATCACGCTTTTCATCAAAAGTTTGTGGTCCAACCTTAAACCACGCTTTCAAAGGTTTGTGGTCTAACCTTAAACCACGCTTTCAAAGGTTTGTGGTCCAGCCTTAAACCACGCTTTTCAAAAAGGTTTGTGGTCCAACCTTAAACCACTTATTCCAAAAGGTTGCGGGTCTATCCTTAAACCCTGATTTCAAAAGGTTTCGGGTCATCCTTAAACCCTGATTTCAAAAGGTTCCGGGTTTATCCTTAAACCCCGATTTCAAAAGGTTTCGGGTCATCCTCAAACCCTGATTTCAAAAAGTTTCGGGTCATCCTTAAACCCTGATTTCAAAAGGTTACGGGTCTATCCTTAAACCCCGATTTCAAAAGGTTCCGGATTTATCCTTAAACCCCAATTTCAAAAGGTTTCGGGTCATCCTTAAATCCCGATTTCAAAAGGTTCCGGGTCTTTCCTTAAAACCCTGAAAATCTTGAGTGTAGTTTAAAATCCTAAGTGGAAATCTTGAGCATTTTAAAATCCTAAGTGAAAAAACATTAGATATCTCAAAATCTTGAGTGCAATTTGCCGTTCAATAGGGTTTTAGCCCCTAGGCGGAATCTTTGGTGTTCATAGGGTTTTAGTCCCTAGGCGTTCATACTGGGGTTTAGTCCCTTCGTCGTTCATTGGGCTTTAGTCTTTAGGCGTACTTGCTGGGTTTTAGTCCCTAAGCAAAATCTTTGACGTTCATAGGGTTTTAGTCCCTAGGCGTACTTGCTGGGTTTTAGTCCCTAAATAGAATCTTTGACGTTCATAGGGCTTTAGTCCCTAGGCGTTCATTCTGGATTTCATTCCTTTTGCTGTTCAATAGGGTTTTAGCCCCTAGGCGGAATCTTTGGCGTTCATAGGGTTTTAGTCCCTAGGCGTTCCTTCTGGGTTTTATTCCCTTTGCCGTTCAATAGGGTTTTAGCCCCTAGGCGGAATCTTTGGCGTTCATAGGGTTTTAGTCCCTAGGCGTTCCTTCTGGGTTTTATTCCCTTTGCCGTTCAATAGGGTTTTAGCCCCTAGGCGGAATCTTTAGCGTTCATAGGGTTTTAGTCCCTAGGCGTTCCTTCCGGTTTTATTCCCTTTGCCGTTCAATAGGGTTTTAGCCCCTAGGCAGAATCTTTGGCGTTCATCGGGTTTTAGTCCGTAGGCATTCCTTCTGGGTTTTATTCTCTTTGCCGTTCAATAGGGTTTTAGTCCCTAGACAGAATCTTAGACGTTCATGGGGTTTTAGTCCCTAGGCGTTCCTTCTAGGTTTTATTCCCTTTGCCGTTCAATAGGGTTTTAGCCCCTAGACGGAATCTTAGACGTTCATGGGGTTTAGTCCCTAGGCGTTCCTCCAAGATGTTGTTCTTATTGCCGTTCATAGGGTTTTAGTTCCTAAACCCCGATCTTAGCTGCTCAAAGGTTTTTACTCCCTAAACCCCGATTTCAAAAGTTTTGGGGGTTGTAGTCCTTAAATGTCACCCGAGTCTTCTTCTTTCCTTGCCCGTGATCCTTTAACCCGGATTTCAAAAGGCGAGCTTTCATCCCAAACTTCTTCTTTCCCTTGTAGGTTACTTTGATCATCCTAAAAACCCGAATTTCAAAAGGTTCCGGGTCATCCTTTCTTTCCTTGTCAAAAGCTTCCGGTTCTTTCACCTGCTCGACCTGGCGAGCTTTAGCAGCCAAAGTCCTCTATCCTTGCCCCCGACTTCGCGGTTCCCGGGGTCTTATCCTGACTGCGAGATTTCAAAAAGTTCTAGGTCTTTCTTTTTCTTTTGCCCGATTTTTGCTGACCGGTTTTTTCCTTAAACTGGCGATTTTTCTCAAAAGCTTGAAGGTCTTCATCGAATGGCGATTTCTAGTAGCCCAGAGCTTATTTCTAAAAAAAAAAAAATCATCTCTCAAGCATCTCCTCATGCCCTCTGTGAACAAAATTTAAGTGTCTCTTATCTTTGAATGGAATTTCTCCGAACTCCCCTTCAAAGAGGGGCAGTTGTTGACACCTAAATTTTGCCCAAATCATTTAGAGTTTTATCGCATAAAAATTAGGGTTTAATTTTTAACCCCTAAACCAAAAATATTTCCATTAAAACTGCATGTCATATAGTTATTAGGTACATTTGCATTAATAGGGCCTATTAGAACATATTTTCTATTTTCATTTTCAAAAATTAATTAAAAGAAAAAAAATCAAATTAAAAAAAATAGTTATAAAAAAAAGGAGAAAGCCAGCGTTGAATGAGTCAACGCTGGCCCATTTTCCTTTCTCAATACTGAGCGACACTGGGAAGAGGAACAGGCAAAAAAAAGAAAGCCGAATAGAAGAGAAAGAAAAAAAAAAAAGAGCGGGGGCTGCGAGAAGGGAAGAGAGGAAGAAGAGAAAGGAGAGAGATGAAAAGTGAGGGGAGGAGAAGAAAGGAAGATCGTGGCCAACAGGGGGTTCAAGCGAGATCAAGAGGAGAGAGGAGACCACAAAAAAAGGAAAAGGAAGAAGGTAAAAAAAGGAGAGCAAGAGAGAGAGCAAAACAGAGGAGGAAGGAAAAAAACGAGAGAGAGAGTCCGAGAGAGGGTCATGGAGAGAACCGAGATTCGAGGTCCCCCCTCCCGCCCACGGCCGACACCAATCGCGATCGGCGGAATTTCCGGGTTTTATCGCATAGGTTCCGGGTCCCGAAGCCGCTTTTTAACCCTTCGCCAAAAATTGTTTTGATTTGGGGCATTTTGGCATATAGTTATTAGGCGCATTTGCATGACCAGATCTAGTTCTATTAGAACATATTTTCCATTTTCATTTTCAAAAATTAATTAAAAAAAAAAATCAAATTTCCCGGTTAAAAAAAAAACGCTTGAATTAAAAGAATGAGCTACGCTGCCCACACCTCCCACTTTCTCTTAGCCCAAAGACCGGGTGAGGAACCGGCAGCAAAAAAAAAGAAAGCCGTAATAGAAGAGAAAAAGAGAAAAAAGAGCGGGGAAATAGAAGGGGAAGGCAGAAGAAGAGGGAGGAGAGCGGATGAAAAGAGCTTGGGGAGGAGAAGAAAGGAAGATCGGGAAGACAGGGGTTCAAGAGATCAAGAGGGGAGAGGAGACCAAAAAAAAAGGAAAAGGAAGAAGAAAGGGAGAGCAAGAGAGAGAGCAAACAGAGGAAGGGCGAAAGAGAGAGAGTCCCGAGAGGGGTCAGAGAGAACCTGAGAGATCGAGGTCCTCAGAGGTTTAACGCCCACGGCCGCCGCTACCAATCGAGGCCCCTTGGGAACCCCTTTTCCTCAGGGTTCCTCCCGAGCTTTGTCGAGTCTTTTTGGCTTGTTTTGTTTGGGGGGGTATTTTTCCCGAGGATCTGCCGGCGCCGCCAACCGGCTAGTCGTGTCGCAAACCCGGGTAGGGTTTCGGTTTGGTGTGGGCTAAGTTAGCCAATTTTTTTTGTTGTTGGGCTTGGGGCCCTTGTTTTTTAAAATGTGTTTTGAGCTGGGCCGAGTTTGGGACTTGGGCTAAAGTGTTATGGGCTATGATTTTTAAGGGCTAATACCACGAAAAACCCTAAACTAACACTGTGTGTGGCATTTACCCCAAACTATTTTTTTGACCATAAAAATCCCAAACCCATAACACACAATGACAATTTTACCACCCCATACCACGAAAAAACCCAAAACTTGTATGACAATTTTACCCCAAGTAATTTTAATATTTCTTTTTTTTATTTTTTTTTATTTTTATTTTTCTTTTCTTTTCTTTTCTTTTACATTTTTTTTCAAATTTGGCCGGCGGTCATCGTCCGGCGAAGCCCGGCAAGGCCGTCCTCGCCGCTGCCCGAGGCAAGTGAGACCATTGCCACGTCGGGCGGGCGGCCCACCTAATGCGTCGGCGGCCCTAGTCAGATCGAGCGAGGGCCCCTCACCCGACGGGCTGGCGAGACACCTCGCTGGCTCGCCGCCGACGCGCTGGTCGCCCCTCACGGCCACCGCCCGAGTCGCTGAGGATCGCCTTAGTTAACGCCGGGCGAGGGCGGCCCGCCGGCCCTGCCTGAGGCCGGGACCGACTGACCGTACCGTAGTTTGAAAATGGAAAAAAAAAAAAAAAGAAAAGAAAAGAATAAAAATAAATAAAAATTCGAAAAATAAAAAAATAATATTAAAATTTTAATTCAGGTAAAATGTCACATATGTACCAAATTGGGTTTTTTGTGGTAAGTTCAGGTAAAATTGTCACAGTGTGTGCTGGGGTTTTTGATGGTCAAAAAATAGTTCAGGTAAAATTGTCACAGTGTGTACCAGCTTGGGGTTTTTATGGTCAAAAAATAGTTTGGGGTAAATGTGTCATGTTGTGTACCACTAGAGTTTTTCAGGTATTAACCCTTTTTTAAAGAAGTCTTCGATTTGGGCCCTCCCTTTATTTTAAAAATCGGAGACCGGGCTCAATGAATGAGCCCGATCCGTGGACTCGGGGCGGCGTGTTCGGTCGGGCCTCGGTCCGGTCGGGTGTGGAGATCCGACCCGATCCGATTTATTTTAATATTGTATTATTTTGATATTTTTTTTAAAAAAATTAAAAAAAATTTAAATTTTAAAAAAAAAAATTTTTTTTTTTTAAAAAGAAAAAGCCGAATCTTATTTTTATTTTATTTTTCAAAAAAAAATTAAAAATTTTTTTTCAAAATTTCGAAAATTTTCAGAAATTCCAAAAAAGAACCAAAAAAAATCAAATTTTTTTTTAAAAAAAATTAATTAAAATTCTTTTTAATTTTTTTTTTATAAAAAATGAAAAGTTTTATTTAGATTTTGAAATTAGTTCTCTTGCCCTTTTCGCTTGTTTAGCGCTATGTTTAATCCCACGTCGCTCGGTTCACACACTTTGAGTTGCACATTTAATTTAACCTCGCGCGTAGTTGGTTATGCATGTCTAGGCTTAGATATTAATCGTCGTTCCCCTTAGCTTAGTTAGGAATGGAATTTTGAGACCCCCGATTAGTGAGAACACGTTAGGTGATGAATTGAACAAGATTAGGTATCGAAAGGGCACTAGTTTGTCAATTAGTGTAATCAAGTCCCTGAATCCATTGAATCTCTGGTTCGTAGAAGTGAAGTATTTCTCCCGCGCTTCACTTGGGTGTTTAATTGACCCACCAAAAATCGATTAGTGGCGACTCCTAAATGAAATTGATTTGCAGGTTAACAACTTTAATTTAAGTCGTGAATTGGTATGAGCTTGGAAGGGCTCGAGCTAGGTTTAACTTAGTAATCCATTAGCGAAACCCCGTAGGCCTTGGGGCCGTTTTGGGGAGGTCGCGACAACGATCACCATGTCCTCAAGGACATAAGCCACACTGTTTGCATAAGGATTGCCGCCCGAATAGGAATCAATATTACAAGCCCAATTAACTATGCCGGTGTGCAGCGCACCTTTGACAACATTGAACATTAAGAGGGACAACATTAGCATAATTGCAACTCTTGAAGGAGTATCCATGCTGTGATATACCTTAATTCTTTTTTTCTCGACCCTACTTTGTACATTGATTGGCCCAGGTCCTGACTATTTATAGTGGTTGTGCCCAATAGGTTTTCTCCTACGATTAGCATATGAACCTTTCTTCCATGAATGCATAAACAATCTTAAAAGCTTCTTACTGTTTGTTTATAGAATGGAAACAATGCAATTTTGATATTTTGCTATGGGCAAGATATGCAACTTGATCTGTTTAAGTAATTCAAAATATTTCTTTGGTCTGCATTTGTCCCTTTTGTTATGGCTAACCTGTCGTTTTACTACCTAGGCAGCAGTTGTGCACAATCGTACAAATTTGAGCGTCCACAAATTCGTTGCTCTCTTTCATGAATCATCGGTAATCCTTACTACAAAAAAACTGGATTTTTGCCACCAAAATTTGCGACGAAAAAATTTTCGTCGCAAATTTGCGACAAATTTTCCAACGAAAAATTTTTCGTCGCAAAATTCGTTGGAAATTTCCAACGAATTTTCCAACAATTCAAAAAAAAACCGTTCTTTTTTTTTTTATATTCGTTGAAATTTGCAAATGAAATTTCAACAATTTCAATTCTCCGGCAATTATTTCAAGCAGTGTACAATTTTTTCATAGAAAATTAGTTGAAATTTCAATGAATTCTCCAACAAATTAAAAAAAACCCGGTACTGTTTGGCATTTTTTATATTCGTTGGAAAATTCATTGGAAATTTTCAACGAATTTTCCAACGAATTTCAATTTTCCGGGCAATTATTTCAATGTGTACAATTTTCGTTGGAAATTTCCAACGAATTTCAATTTTCTGGGCAATTATTTTTGTGTGTACAATTTTTGTTTCAAAATTCGTAAGAATTTTCCCACGAATTTTACAACGAAAACCCTACTTCTTTCTTATTCAACATTTTTTGAAATTCATTTTCCAACGAATTTTTGCAAATTTTTCGTTGGAAATTTCGTCGGAAAAAACATGTTTTTTTGTAGTGATTTTTGGAGTTACTCAGGGTTTTGTACCGTTTCAATTGTCTAAACCAATGTTCATGTGTGTGTCGTTTATGTTGCTCTTGTCGTTTTTCACCTTGTTCTTTATTTAAGGCGCGTCTATTTGTCTAAAGTTATCGTTCGTTGACTCAACAGTTAAAGACAACTTAATCAAGGAGATTCTTGATGCCTCTGCTTATTCGTTGAATCCTTGTTTCTTCTTTTTACATCCTATCTCTGCTAACATTGAAACTATTCAATTTTTAGCTTGGCTAGTACTTACAAATTTACGTAAACCGTTGCGTTCACATGCATCACATGAGATCCTTCGCTGGAGCCCACGGAATGGATGAGATATCTAGAGAAATAGCCAAAAGATTTATTCGTAGGATCATTTCAACAATTATCTCGATGAATACTTGGCAAACATGCTCACATAGAAATTTTCTTATTTTTCGATGCATCAATAGGTATTCCTTGAAAATTGGACAAAAAAAAACCCATATCCGGTTGCTTAATGAATAGCCTAAAGGCGGCATGCATTGATGAAATCTTTTATGTATCTAGTTATGGACGGAGCTTGAACATATTTTTTCAGTGAAAGTAAAGAGTAAAGATAATGTCCCTTGAAGCAGGTACGTTTGGGCAACTATCGTATCATGACATTATTAACATATTTGCAAATAGTAATAATTAATTACTGTAGGTACCCATTTTTACCACATGCTTTTAATTGGCATGTGAGTTATTGGTGTCCACTTTTACCGTATGACCTTATCGCGGGGTCGAAGTCAAGGCCTGTTATTCAAAGATGCTCGCAAAATCGCGAGGGAAATAGACTCAGCTTTTTGAGCTCAACTTAGTAAAACTCGACCTACTTAGGGAAAGCTCGACTTTGTTTGTTGACCATCTTGTTGGCCTATGGTAGGTTGCTTGCGACGGAGCGAAGTGGCATTGAGTGACAGATAATTGCTACGCGACTTGTGAAATTAGTTCTAAGGAGGAAATATTTTGAAGCATTTGTAAGTGGGTAAAACTGTAATGACGCGTGTCGAAATGGTGAAGAAAAAGAGCGAAGCACCATAACACCTAGTGTGCCTACAAGGTTTAATCCATTCGACCTATGAAGTCTATGTGCATGCATGAGATTAGGATTGTTCAAAGGGCAATCAATTGGAAACCTTGAAGATCAAGTGGCTGTTGAAGCCAAGGATACAGGAGAAAGATGTAGAGAAAGTAAAATTGAAGAACGCCTGGAGAATTTGCCTTGGCGCGAGTCCCTCGATTTTCGTCGACTTCTCTTTGGCACGTTCGCCGATCGAGTTTTCATCGACAGTTGCACTGTCGGAGTTTACTTTGATTTGGTGTTTCTTAAGCTCCTTAATAGGAAGTAGCGCTTTCCATGATACGATTTGAAGGTAGGCCTGCCTCCTGTACAACGAGCTTGTTCGAAAAGCGTGAAGTAAGAGATCGCATTGAACGCGAGCGGTTTCATATTAGCTACGATGATTTTCTGGTTGCTTTCTCAATCCGAGCACATCAAGTAGAGACTATCTATTTTGTAGCCTTGTGTCATTACTCCAATGGTGTGTTTGTTTTGCGGATAATTAACGATAAAAATGCTTGTATCACTTACTAAAAGTAATGAAGAAATAATATTGTTACGTGGATGAAAATGTTTAGGCATAAATTATTGCATGTGATGTTGTGATTTCATTTGAAATCATATCCTAACGATGTCTATGTCCTTTTCGTTTGAATCATAACTAAGAAAGGTAGAGCCGACCCTGCGATTATGAGGAAGGTATCGAAAAGGAGACCGATGACGCCAGTATGACTGCCCGACCAGCCAAAAACCCAAAAGGCCCAAGGCCGTTATGAATTCAAGGGTGATGTTTCTGAGCTCCTCGTATTGATCCCCTACACAATCTCATTTTTTTAATATAAAATTTCATATAAAAAGATGTTTTTCGTTTTTTCAAAACAAAAGAAAAATCACCAAATAGATTCAAAGAATTTCACAGTGAATTTTTAATAACAATCTATAGTGTTTTCTGTGTCTAACTCGGAAGATCAAAGCGGATCTATTCCTTCTTGATTGCTTGCTTGGTCAAGCAAAGACCTAAACCAAAACTTTTGCTCTTCACTATTAACCAAAACTAGATTAAGGCATCCCTAATTACTTTTCATTAGGCTTTTTTTTCAATTTTAGGATCTTAATTCTTGTAGATAATACTACCTTTCAAATTTTACTCATCCTTAATATTTGTATTTACATGCATACACACGATTAAGAGAAACCAATTTGTCATTACAATTTGCAAAAACCCTAATAAAGAAAGATCTCCATGCACATCATTGATGGAAAAATTGTTCAAAAATTATTTTTCTTTTTTTTTTTTTCCTTCCTTCTTTCTCCTCTAGCCGGTCACCGGGACTCGCCCCCGCTGGCCACCGACGAAGGCGAGCTTTGCCTGCCCCTAGCAAGGCCAACCTTGCCAAGCCATGGTGAGACTTGACCTTGCCGTCGGGCATCGCCAATGCCCGGCGACTGGCTAGAGGAGGAAGAATGAAGAATAAAAAGAAAGAAAATAATAATAACAATAAATTTTTTTAAAATTAAAATATTATTAAAAATTAATGCCGGCCGTCATACGTGGCATGATCGACGCCCATGTCAGTGTTAGTGATTTTTAGCTAAAATTTACCGGACGGACTCAGCTGATAAAAGGTGAAAATGTTTATAATTCAATTGGCAAAATGAAAGATTTAAGACTATATTGGAAAAATGCAATAAGTCTAAAACTTTTTGGATAATTTTCTCGATCATCAATTCCTCAATGATTTGTCCAAGGAATTGCCTTCCATGCAATACAGTATGTAAGAATCAATGGAGGCCATAGCGTACGTCGTCAAACTAGTCATGCTCATGGACAGATCAACCTTAATTTAAGGTCCTTAAAAAGGGGGATTCTTATAGATAATCTGTATTTGTTCATCGATTAAGAAAACAAGTGTCAACAAAGATGGTGGAGCCCAGGGACCAATGAGGTGGTTCGGAGGCTCTTTTCAGTTTTCAGCATCACAAGCAGATACAAAAGATAACATCATGGGATTCTGTTCTTGTGTATGTTTATGATCTTGTTCATGGGGTTGATCTAGTCGCAAGGGCGAAATTTTTTCCTGGTTTGTCATATCAAAAGCATGAATTAAGAATTCATGGAGAAATAAGACAAGCTAATAAGAATAATTAAGGCTAACGATAAAAAAAAAGACTAATCTTAGTTACACGGACCGCATCAATCTTATATATGTGTAGGGTGCATAGTTTGTCTAGCCAATCGATAGTTAATCACTTCAAAAGTCTATTTTAAATTTTCTTATGCAATACTTTAGTCGCCAAATTAGGATTAAAGGTTATCAAACAGTAAAATGACTAAAATAAAATTCTTAAATTTAATTATAGGGTCTTTTTTATAATTGCTTCTTTTCTCATATTTTGATATTTTCCAACCTTGAATGGATCCGTTCGAAAATAATTAGATGACAACAAAATTACCATGGGCACTTCTCAATCTTATTCAACAATTTATAAAGAAAATATTATTTATCTATTCATTTGCTTATGATTTCAAGCAACGCACTCGACTCAAGGCGAAATTTCCGTACACAAATTAAGGAAGTGGAAGAAAGATAAACTTAATGATCACGAGCGGCATACCCACCAAAATTATCATTTTTTTTCAGAAGAAAAGGAAAAGAAAAAAGGAGAATTATATGAGCTGACTAATGAAGACTTAACATCAGAGTTTAGATCAATCAAACGCCAATCAATACTGATTAAAGGTGTGGGATCAGATGTCACAATCAAGAGCATTGAAAAATCATGGAGAAGGCAGAGGCAACAAACTTGCATACGCGGAGGAACCAAATATTGAATCACGGAAATTCGGGGTTAGGTGTCAAGGGTCAACCTTGTGGACGGTCCAAGAAAAATATTAAATTAGCAATTAACCAAAGTTTTTTATGATTAATTAGAGACCATGCAATGATTTTTGGACTTCGAAACCCTAACTTTATTATTTTCTTGTGTGCATGTCCATTTCAATCCGATGTTGATGTGCTAATAGCCTTCTTTGTGCGTGCATTATCATCCCTTATGTGGTGATCTTCTCTTTAGCTTTGCCCTAAAGCATGGGTTTGACAGAGCAAGACCAGCTAGAAGACCGTCAGGAGAGCTTCACCTTCAGCAACTGCGACTTCTCGTCCTCCTCCTTCGGCGTCGTCTTGTCTGACGGCGAGGACAGCAACGAGTCGTACATCGAGATCGAGCTCGAGCGAGCCGGACCTCACAGAACTGGCGATGTCCAAACCGACGACGAGGACGGTGAGATAGAGCTGCGGATATCGATTTCGTCCCACGTCCCCTTTCCCCGGCTGTTGATCCCGAGCTTCAGCCACGTGGTCGATGCCATGGAGAGCGGAAGCAGCCAGTCATCTCCATCCGCCACGAACACTTCGACTTCTCCATTTTCGTCAAAGGCTCGAGATGACAACAAGAAGGGGACGAAATCGAAGGAAATTCCCGGCGGCCGGAGAGGTGCAGTGCAGTTTCCGGCCGTCGGCCGTCTGCTGAGCATGCTCATATCGAGCTTGAAGGTCCCACCGGAGATTTGCGAAGAAAACAATGTTGCTTGTAGCAATGAAAAGCAAGATAAGAAGACTGAGATGCTGCGCACGAGGTACTTCAAAAGCTTAAGATTCAGATTCATCGTCTTGTCCCTGAAGCTGTCCTAAATTCATGGCATGATTCATCTATCTGCTGCCTAAAGTTCATCGTTCTATACTCTCATGCATGGAAAGTAACTTTATATATCATTTCATAGCCTAATCAATAACTCTACGCCATTAATCTCGTTCAATTTAAAAGGAAGCCATCATCGAAGACAAGAACGACGATGAACGGAGGCATCATGAAGTTCTTCATCAAGCTCCGAGCCATGCAAGCGAAATCCCTCTTGGCCCCAATCATGAAGACCCGCGACGCGACCGCAACCGATCCCAAAGGCAAGAAGAGGACTTCCGGCAGAGAAAGGAAGCAAAAACTGGAGGAGACACTCGAGTTCTACCGGAGGATGTCCACCAGCAAATCAGCCAAGAACTCTTCGTCGTCGTCATCAGCGGGGACGAGCCAGTGTTACAACAAGAGCTCGTCTGTGAGGATGAATAGCAACGGCAATGACCGGTCGTCTATTTCGAAGATGAACAGTAAGAAGAGTGCTGCGGAGGGTTCGAACAGTGGTTGGTTCAAAAGAACGTCGTCGTCGAGCTGTCCGAGTTCCATTAGGTGCTCCCCTCTTCATGCCGGAGAGAGCTCCATCCAGGCGGCGATTGCTCATTGCAAGAGCTCGTTTGCTCCGTTCCCTGGATTTTACTTTTGATCTTCACTGTAAGTTAGATTTGCAACATGTATTGGAATAGTAGCAATAGTAGTAATGATGGACTTCACTTTTGATCTTCAATGTGTGAATCATATTTCTACGGTTAAATGTTTTTCTAGTCCATTGTTGTGGATGCCGACCCTTCAAACGACTCTTCACATGCAAGAAGTCTGTGAATTATTATAAATTATTTAATGAAGTCCCTGAATTTCTTTTTTTTTTGGTTGGACGTCTCAACTCTATAATTTTTTTGTTCAAGTTAATCCTTCCGTTAAAAAAGATACGAAAATGCTAATGTGGTAATTAAATGAATACATGGCATCTTAATTACATGGCTTTAAAAAAATTAGAAAAAATAAATAATACATAATACATAATAAAAAAAACGAGATAATTACTAAGAAATTCAAAAATAAGCAAATTTGAAAAAAGAAGAAAAAAAGAAAGAAAGAGAAGTGTGTTCAATAGTGGTGAACGGTAGGGGTGTGCAAAATAGACCTTCAAATTGAGAATCGCTCGGACTAGACCGATTTGGTTCCTGGGAGTGTCGGTCCAGTTTTCGATTCTTAAAAGTGGAATCAATGTCCAAGCAGTCCAGTTCCTAGTTCCAAGGGGGAACCAGACCGAATTGGATCGGACTGATTACATATGTATTTTTTATTTTTTCAAAAAATTTAGTAAGATGTGAATTAAACCCTAAGTAAACTTAATTGACATAAATTCATTGACAAAAATTAGTAAAAGTGAACTAAATCCTAAGTGATTGGTTCTATTGAACCTGATCGGAGTCCGGTCCTCAGCTCTCAATTTTGAGAACCGTTCTTTCCAATTTGATTCCCACTTCCACCTTGGAATCGGATCTGAATGAAAACCTATCACCCCTAGTGAATGGAGCTCATTAAGGCGAAGTGTTGTGGGATGGCCCAACTCGGCCAACAACAAATGCATGCAATAGCTAGATTAGTGCAACCTCGACGACGATGCGAAAATTATCCAAAAAGTCCTAAACCTATTGTACTTTTGCCAATTCAGTCATAAACTTTTCAACTTTGTCAATTGAGTCCTAAACATTTTCATTTCTTATCAATTGAGTCCATCCGATCAATTTTGGCCGAAAATTGCTGACGTGGACGTTGGATGGCCACGTGGACATTTTTAAAATAATATTTTTTTTTTATAATTTGTGATTTTTTAATGTTTTTTTCATCTTTTTTTTCCTTTTCTCTCTCTCTTTTTTTTTTTTTTTTCAGAAATTAGGGCCGGCGAGGGTGGTTGACCGACCCTCACCGGTTTTGGGCGAGGGCCGCGATGCCCTCGTTGGCTAAAGCGAGGGCGTCATGACCATTGCCCAGATTTGACGAGGGTCGCGACACCCTCGCTAGATCTGGCAAGACGAGGGCCGGCTGACCTTCACCAAATCTAGCCAAGCAAGGGCTCGTTGAATTGGCATTTGGGATGTTGCCTTGTTTTCTTGATTTGGTGCCATTTGAGTTGCAGCCTAGAATTGGTCATGGTCATCAACCGTCGTCGGCGAAAATTATCCAAAAAGTCAAAAACCTATTACGCTTTCACCAATTTAGTCATAAACCTTTCAACTTTGCCAATTAAGTCATAAATTATTAAAATATTATTTTAAAATGTCAACGTTAGCGTCATGTGGCCGTCAAGCTTCCACGTCACCTGGGGTCGGCAAGGGCTGCCAAGCCCTCACTTGGCCAAATCCGGTGAGCGCGTAGCGACCCTAGTCGAATTTGGGCGAAGGCCGCGACGGCCTTGCCCAGAACCGGCAAGGGTCGACGGGCCACCCTCACTAGCCCTAATTTTAAGACCCAGAAAAAAAGAGAGAAAAGGAAAAAAGGAAGAAGAAAAAAACATAAAAAAATCATAAATTATTAAAAAAAAATTTTAAAATGTCAACGTTAGCGTCACGTGGCCGTCTAGCTTCCATGTCAGCGATTTCCGGCCAAAATTGGCCGGATGGACTTAATTGGCAAGAAATGAAAATATTTAGGATTTAATTGGCAAAGTTGAAAGGTTTATGACTAAATTGGTAAAAATACAGTAGATTTAATTGCATTTTTTGAAAGTTTTAGGACTCAATTGCACTTTTGTGATAAGTTTTAGGACTTAATTGCACTTTCTAAAAGTTTTAACATTAAATTGCACATTCGTGATAAATTTTAGGATTTTTAGTGCACTTATTTCGTATAAAAATACAAAGGTTACAGATTTTTTTATTAAAAAAATTTAATTATACGATTGGGAAATGGAATTGGACTTCCAAATTCGACTCTGATTAAAACTTAATACTTTTGAGATTTGAGCTCGTCGGAGTTGGGAGTCGCCTTGGTAGAGAGAGAGAGAGAGAGAGAGAGAGACCAGAGCAGAAAGCTCATCAGTTTTCGTCATCGTCGTCAGCTGATGAAGCGCCGGAGTATCTTTCGTGCTTCCATCTTCCATCTTCCTTCTTATCTCCCATTCTCGTCTTGCCGCCGTCGTCGGAGGTTCTGTTCGATCCCTACCCTTAACTTAGACTTAGACGACCCGAACCAGGTCTTGAGTTACGTGAGGACAAATTGCAGAGCTAAAGGTGGCGGCGGCGGCGGCGGCGGCGGCGGCGGGTTCACGAGTGTGGGCGATGCCCTCCGTTGCTTCGATAAAATGATCAACACCGACCCTTTGCCTTCCCCCAGGGATTTCGGTCTTCTGCTGGGTGCTGTAGCCAGGATGAAGCAGTACTCCACTGCCATCCGGTTGATCGAGCGGCTGCATTCGTTGGGGATTGAAGATAATCATCTTTGGCTGAAGATTTCGTTGAATTGCTTTTGTCGGTTACATCGGGTTGATTTGGGCTTGTCTATCCTGGGTAGGATCTTGAAGCTTGGGTTTCCCGTCGATGTGGTGGCATCGAATACCCTAATTGATGGTCTCCTTATTCAGGGCAAAAATGATCAAGCGCTGAGGTTCCTCGATGATATGCAGCGAAAGGGCCCTGCACCCGATGAGACCACGTATGCGATAACCGCGAAGGGGTTATGCAGGGCGGGTAACCTTAGATTGGCGGTTGAATTGCTTAAGGGCTGGGAAGAGAGAAGCTGCAGGCTTAATTCCTTCACATACAACATAGTAATAGATGGTCTTTGCAAGGAGGGATTGATCACAGATGCGTTGCGACTCCACGAGAATATGAGTCAGAAAGGCGTTGAACCAAATACTGTTACTCATAACAGCTTGATCCACGGTCTGTGCAATGTTGGCCAGATGGAAGATGCTCTGGTATTGTTGAAAGAGATGACGAGCAGAGGCATCCAACCAAACATAATCACTTATAACTTGTTGATTCATTGCTTATGCAACCTAGGCCAATGGAAAGATGCTACCGTCTTGTTGGAGAGGATGATGAAGGTGGGAATTGAACCGGATGTGGTTACTTATACCTCCGTCATTCAAGGAGTGTGCAATTCCGGCCAATTGGAAGAGGCTCGAAGACTGCTGAGTCATATGGTGCAAAGCGGAGTAATGCCGAATGTTCAAACCTTCACTATCCTGGTGGATGCACATTGTAAAGAGGGAATGCTTGTAGAGGCAGAGGCCATAGTCGACCAGATGATTCAATTAGGTATAGTGCCTTCTAATTTCACTTATACTACACTGATGAATGGTTATTGTCTGCAAAATAGAATGAATGATGCTATGGAAGTGCTTAATTTGATGGTTGAAAGAGGCTGCTCACCTGATGTTGTTAGTTATAGCACGTTGATTAACGGATACTGCAAAGCGAGAAGAGTTGACAAGTCAAAGATGCTTTTGCAAGAAATGCTTCAAAGGGGCCTGATTCCGGATGTCATCACGTACAACACTCTCCTGAGCGGGTTTTGCCAGGTTGGGAACCTTGAAGCCGCGGAGGAGCTAATTAAGGAGATGCAATCTCGCAATATTTCTCTAGATCATTATACCTTGAATTCTTTCCTAGGTGGCTTGTGTAATACACGGCAGATTGACAAGGCCATGATATTGTTTCGAAAGACGGAAGATTCCAAATTCGCCCCTAACAGTGTGACTTCCGCTAGTCTAATACATGGCACGTGTAATGCCAGAAAACTCGACGATGCTCAGGGGCTGTTTAATTGTTTGCATGCTCGAGGCTTGCAACCTAACGTGTGCACGTATAACATTCTCATGGATGGGTTGTGCAAAGAAGGACGCACAGAGGAAGCATATCAGCTCCTAAAGGAGATGGAAGGAAATGGATGCTTTCCAAATGGGTTCAGTTATGACACAATAATCCAAGGACTACTAAGAAATAAGGAAAATACTAGAGCAGCACAACTTGTCGGTGAAATGGTTGAAAGGGGTTTTTCAGCAAATGTAGCGACGATGGAGTTGTGGGTTAAATATCTCGTGACAAATGGAGCTTCTTCCTTTTCTAGTTGAACTTTCCATTGTCTCTTAGATCTGTCCACTTTTTCATCTGAAATGTGATGAAAGAGCAAATCAGATTAACGGCAACTTTTCTTCCAAACATCATCTCATCGAGTCCGACGTCCCATGAATGAAGTTGTTTTAAATCTGGGAGACAGTTGACTGAATTGAACCGCTGCAGAAAGCAAATATTTGGAGGGGTGGAAGGTGGATTGATCCTTGTATACCTAGGTTTGGTACAAAATCTCTGTATTTAACTGGTACGTGTACTCATTGGTTAGTGCTTCCGGTGCCTAATGTTTTTCAAGCTGGTGAAATTCATAGAAATGATCAAGCAGTCTGAGGATGATATTGAATTGAATAGATGTTAATAGCGAAAACTTTACTGCGTGATTAAGTAAATTATGTCATAAATCCTGATTAGCCTGTTGTATATGTGCTTTGAGAGAGAGATCCTAGTTTTCTGTTATACTCTTTTTTTGGCACAATCTTGAGTTATGTGAGGAAAAATTGCGGAAATGGTGGTGTGTTTACAAATATCGATGATGCCTTGTGTTGCTTCCGTAAAATGATCAACAGCAAGCCTTTGCCGTCCACCAGGGATTTTGGTCTACTGCTGGGTGCTATAGCGAGGATGAAGCAGTGCTCGACTGCGATCCGGTTGATTATACAGCTGCCTTCGTTGGGGATCGAAGATGATCGTGTTTTGCTGACGATTTCCCTCAATTGCTTTTGCTGGTTAAAGCGGGTTGATTTGGGTTTTTCTATCCTAGGTAGAATCTTGAAGCTTGGGTTTCGCATCAATGTGGTGACATCGAACACCCTGATTGATGGTCTCTTTAGACAGGGCAAAACTGATCAAGCGTTGAGGTTCCTTGATGACTTGCGACGAAAAAGGCCCCGCACCTGATGAGACCACGTTTGCAATAATCGTGAAGGGGTTATGCAGGGCTGGTAATACCAGATTGGCGATTGAATTGATAAGGGACTGGGAAGAGAGAGGTTGCAGGCTTAATTCCTTCACATACGGCATAATAATTGATAGTCTTAGCAAAAAGGGATTGATCACAGAGGCGTTGAGACTCCACGAAAGTTTGAGTAGAAAAGGTGCCCAACCAGATGTTGTTACTTATACCTCCTTGATCCAAGGTCTGTGCAATATAGGCCAGCTGGAAGATGCTCTCATATTGTTGAAAGAGGCGACGAGTGGAGGCATCCAACCCGACATATTGACTTATAGCTCATTGGTTCGTTGCTTATGCAACGTAGGCCAATGGAAAGATTGTACGGTCTTGTTGGACAAGATAATGAAGGCAGGAATTGAACCGAACATCGTTACTTATACCTCCGTCATTCAAGGAGTGTGCAATTCTGGCCAATTGAAAGATGGTCGAAGACTGCTGAACTATATGGTGCAAAGCACAGTAAAGCCGGATGTTCGAGGCATTAATATTCTGGTGGATGCACATTGTAAAGAGGGAATACCTGTAGAGGCAGAGGCCATAGTTGACCAGATGATTCAACTAGGTGAAATGCTTAATAGTTTCACTTATAATACATTGGTGAATGGTTATTGTTTGCAGACTAGAATGAAGGATGCTATAGAAGTGCTTAATTTGAGGGTTGAGAGAGGTTGCTCACCTGATGTTGTTAGTTATAGCACGTTGATTAACGGATACTGCAAAGCAAGAAGAGTTGACAAATCAAAGATGCTTTTGGGAGAAATGCTTCAAAAAGGCCTGATTCCTGATGTCATCACATACAGCACTCTCATAAATGGATTTTGCCAGGTTGGGAACCTTCAAGCTGCGGAGGAGCTAATTAACGAGATGCAGTCTCGCAATCTATCTCTGGATCATTATACCTTGAGTGCTTTATCGTATGGCTTGTGTAAAACGCAACAGATTGGCAAGGCGTTGATATTGCTTCAAAAGATGGAAGATTCCAAATTCATCCCGGACATTGTGGCTTACAATATTCTAATAAATGGCATGTGTAATGCCGGAAAGCTCAACGATGCAAAGGGGCCGTTTTATTGTTTGCATGCCCGAGGCTTGCAAAGTGACGTGTGGACGTATAACATTGTCATCCATGGGTTGTGCAAAGGAGGACGCATGGAGGAAGCATATCAGCTCCTTGAGGAGATGGGAGGAAATGGATGCTTTCCAAATGGGGTCAATCATAACACAATTATCGAAGGACTACTTAGAAATAACGAAAATACAAGAGCCGCGCAACATGTTGGTGAAATGGTTGAAAGGGGTTTTTATGCAGAAGTAGCAACTATGGAGTTGTGGGTTAAATATCTCGTGACAAACGGAATTTCTTCCTTTTCTAGGAGAACTCTCCATTGTCTCTGAGATCTGTCCACTTTTTCATCTGAAATGTGATGAAGAGTAAATCAGATTAACGGCAAGTTTCTTCCAAACATCATCTCATTGAGGTCCATGTCCCATTAATGAAGTTGTTTTAAATCTGGGAGACAGTTGACTGAATCGAACCGCTCAAGAAGGCAAATATTTGGAGGGGTGGAAGGTGGATTTTGATCCTCGTATACCTAGGTTCGCTACGAAATCTCTGTATTTAACCGGTGTATGTACTGGTCGATTAGTGCTTCTGGTGCCTAATGTTTTTCAAACAAATAGGTGAAATTCATACAAATGATCAAGCGGTCTGAGGATGATATTGAATTAAATAGATTTAATAGCAATGACTTTTTTGTGTAATGAAGTAAATTATGTCATAAATCCTCATTAGCCTGTTGTATATGTGCTTTGAGAGAGAGAGAGCCTAGTTTTCTGTCATACTCTTTTTTTAGCACAATCTGATCCATTCAGTGTCCTATTTACCATAGATACTTCAAAGAAGATGCATACCTTGAAGTGGATCGTATTTGAATCGGTAATGGAGGATATTTGGGTCGAGCTGGGTGCTCGGATTATCACCACAGGTCAATTACATATTTGGGTTATTTGCTGTGATTCTTACATGAAAACAACAGCGAAGTTTGAGGGACGGGTTGCTGACTAAGGAACATGGCTGCAAGTGCATGAAAACTACTCGGAAGTATCTTCTCCTTTGCACTGCGTCGGATTTCCAAAAAGCATCTGACGATGGGTGAACATGAACGCCATTGCCAGACATTCCCAATTGTAGACGTCTTGAGCAAATGCCAATCAACCTCACTGTAGTCGGGCCCAGAAGATGTAAATTCCCATCGTCTTTTCCTCTTCATCGATTGAATTACTTTCCCGATTAATAGGGTTGGCTCTCAGCGGAGGTACATTCCTTGCCATTTTTATCTGTTTCAATTACTGACTCCGGTGTTTGTTTTTAAGTGTCTCACTTACGACCGGAGGATTTGCCTGGACAGTCTGCCTCTCATCACGCCCTCTACTCTTGGTTTTGCTGACACAATCATAGTAGCATGCAAGCGTTTTGGAGACAAGTCTGAGTGTGGATACCATGGCAGACACAATCAATTGAACCCAGAAAAAAACAACCTGTCAAGCAAAAGGATCAAATTGAAGTTCTTCATATATCACAAGAGGATCAACTCCTCAGCTGTCTCTTTTGTCCGTTTCCTGATTAAAAAAAGCAGCTTCATGGGCTTAGCAACTGAAGCAAAGCTGCTTCTACGATGGAACTTAAAATCTTAAAGAGAAAATTGGTTTATGAAGTATCCCCTGCTGCATTATTAGATGCTGGTTTGGTTCAATCTTATGCTGATAATTCCATTTTGTGTTTCATGCATTATCTTACCCTCTGTACTTATTTTGGTTTATGTTGATGACACTTATATTGTATGAACAGTAACTGATTCGACATAGTTTCTGTTTTGCTGATTTGGCTTCTTTGAAATATTTTCTTGGCATCGAAATGACTGAATCCTCGCTTGGCATCTATCTTGTATGCTGTAAATATGTTCTCGACCTCCTTAATGATTTCGAGTAGCGATTTTTATGCATATACCGGGGACGATGTCATGGTTATTTCTTTCCGAATTTCAATTCGGAGTTGTGCTTCGAGGTCAGCATATATGGTCGATTCACTGGCGGCTTTAGCAAGTTTTTAACCATTTCTTTTAGCCTGTAGGCTGCGTTTCCTTCTATTGATTTAGGCTTTTGGTTTTGCACTATCTTGCAAGTCCTCTTATTTGCGTCTCCAGCTGGTGTCTCTTGAAGACTCGCTCAGGTGTCATAGGAACAAAGCCAATGAGGCGCTTGTGGGTTAGATACACGATGCAAGTTTGATTTTTCACACTAGTCATTAGCTTTTAGCTATTTACTTAGGTTTTCTCGTCATAAAAAATCAATTCGAAAACTTTAAAATAACATAGAAAGTACAGGAAACACATATAATGTCATTTCCCTCAATAAACACACGACAACACGTACGGCAGAAACAACCACATCATAGAAATTAGGATACATGACTAAAGCATTTATTCTTCACCACACTTAAGCAATGCATATCTCAGTGCTGTTACCATTCGAACAAGGTTCTCTATGTTTGGTGCCAAACTACATAACCAGTGAAGGAGTAGATTTCATACCTCACTCTACAATCTTCAAGCTCCATTTGAGCGTCTAGACTGTTTGGGCATATCGCCAGTATTTGGGATTTAACAGAGCTCATGCATATGCCACAATCACTGTAAGAAAGCACTTGGCTACGGGCGGCGTGACCATAGGCAGCTGCTGTGGGATAAGGAGACACGATGGAGTAGTCATAGTTTGCATGATTGGGTGTCACGGTCACCCTGTTCTCAAGGACATAGGCCACACTGTTTGCATAAGTATTGCCGCCCGAATAGGAATCAATATTACAGGCCTAATTAACTATGCCGGCGTGCGGGGCACCTTTGACAACATTGAACATCTAGAGGGACAACATTAGCATAATTGCAACTCTTGAAGGAGTATCCATGCTGTGATATACCTTAATTCTTTTTTTCCCGATCCTACTTTGTACATTGATAGGCCCAGGTCCTGACTATTTATAGTGGTTGTGCCCAATAGGTTTTCTCCTACGATGAGCATATGAACCTTTCCTGCATGAATGCATAAACAATCTTAAAAGCTTCTTACTGTTTGTTTATAGAATGGAAACAATGCAATTTTGATATTTTGCTATGGGCAAGATATGCAACTTGATCTGTTTAAGTAATTCAAAATATTTCTTTGGTCTGCATTTGTCCTTTTTGTTATGGCTAACCTGTCGTTTTACTACCTGGGCAACAGTTGTGCACAATCGTACAAATTTGAGCGTCCACAAATTTGTCGCTCTCTTTCACGAATCATCGGTAATCCTGGTTTTTCTTTTTTTGGAGTTGCTCAGGGTTTTGCAACGTTTCAATTGTCTAAACCAATGTTCATGTGTGTGTCGTTTATGTTGCTCTCATCGTTTTTCATCTTGTTCTTTATTTAAGGTGCAACTATTTGTCTAAAGTTATCGTTCGTCGACTCCGACAGTTATAGACAACTTGATCAAGGAGATTCTTGATGCCTTTGCTTATTCGTTGAATCCATGTTTCTTCTTTTTACCTCCTATCTCCGCTAACATTAAAACTAATCAATTTTTAGCTTGACCAGTACTTACAAATTTACGTAAACCGTTGCGTCCACATGCATCACATGAGATCTTTCGCCGAAGCCCACGGCATTTGAGTGACAGATCATTGACACGCGACTTGTGAAATTAGTTCTAAGAAGGAAATATTTTCAATTTTAGGATCTTTATTCTTGCAGGTAATACTATCTTTCAAATTTTAGTCATCCTTAATATTTATATTTACATTTACATGCATACACACGATTAAGAGAAACCAATTTGTCATCACAATTTGCAAAAACCCTAATAAGGAAAGATCTCCAAGCACATCATTGATAGGAAAATTGCCCAAAAATTCTTAAAGCTATTGCACTTTTGTCAATTTAGTCATAAACCTTTCAATTTTACCAATTGAGTCCATCCAGCCAATTTTAGCAAGAAATCGCTGATGTGGATACTGATCGTCTTAACGTGGCGCCGCCAGTTCTAATGTGGATAATTTTTAATAATATTTTTTATTTTTATTTTTTTCCCTTCCTTCTTCCTCCTCTAGCCGGTCATTGGGACTCGTCCCCACTGGCCACCGACAAGGGTGAGCTTTGCTTGCCTTTGGTGAGGCCGACCTTGCCAAGTGATGGTGAGGCCCGACCTTGCCGTCGACCATCGCCGATGCCCGGCGACCAGCTAGAGGAGGAAGAATGAAGAAAAAAAAAGAATGAAGGGAAAAAGAAAAAAAGGAAAATAACAACAATAAATTCAAAAAATTAAAAATTATCAACGTCAAAGCTGGCCGTCCTACATGGCAAGGCTGGCATCCACGTCATTGATTTTTGGCTAAAATTGGCCCGGATGAACTCAACTGACAAGAGGTAAAAATATTTAGGACTCAATTGGCAAAATGAAAGATTTAATACTGAATTAGCAAAAACACAATACGTCTAAGACTTTTTGGACAATTTTCTCCATCACTGGTTCCTCAATGATTTGTCCAAGGAATTGCCTTCCATGCGATACAGTATGTAAGAATCAATGGAGGCCATAGCGTACGTCGTCAAACTAGTCATGCTCATGGACAGATCAACCTTAATTTAAGGTCCTTAAAAAGGGGGATTCTTATAGATAATCTGTATTTGTTAATCAATTAAGAAAACAAGTGTCAACAAAGATGGTGGAGCCCAGGGACCATTGAGGTGGTTCGGAGGCTCTTTTCAGTTTTCAGCATCACAAGCAGATACAAAAGACAACATCAAGGGATTCTGTTCTTGTGTATGTTTATGATCTTGTTCATGGGGTTGATCTAGTCGCAAGGGCGAAATTTTTTCCTGGTTTGTCATATCAAAAGCATGAATTAAGAATTCATGGAGAAATAAAACAAGCTAATAAGAATAATTAAGGCTAACGATAAAAAAAGAGAGACTAATCTTAGTTACACGGACCGCATCAATCTTATATATGTGTAGGGTGCATAGTCTGTCTAGCCAATCGATGGTTAATCACTTGAAAAGTCTATTTTAAATTTTCTTATGCAATACTTTAGTCGCCAAAATAGGATTAAAGGTTATCAAACAGTAAAATGACTAAAACTTCACGAATTGAAGGACCTTTCCTTAAGGGCAAATAAAATTCTTAAATTTAATTATAGGGTCTTTTTTATAATTGCTTCTTTTCTCATATTTTGATATTTTCCAACCTTGAATGGATCCGTTCGAAAATAATTAGATGACAACAAAATTATCATGGGCACTTCTCAATCTTATTCAACGATTTATAAAGAAAATATTATTTATCTATTCATTTACTTATGATTTCAAGCAACGCACTCAACTCAAGGCGAAATTTCCGTACACAAATTAAGGAAGTGGAAGAAAGATAAACTTAATGATCACGAGCGGCATACCCACCAAAATTATCATTTTTTTTCAGAAGAAAAGGAAAAGAAAAAAGGAGAATTATATGAGCTGACTAATTAAGACTTAACATCAGAGTTTAGATCAATCAAACGCTAATCAATACTGATTAAGGTGTGGGATCAGATGTCACAATCAAGAGCATTGAAAAATCATGGAGAAGGCAGAGGCAACAAACTTGCATACGCGAAGGAACCAAATATTGAATCACGGAGATTCGGGGTTAGGAGTCAAGGGTCAACCTTGTGGACGGTCCAAGAAAAATATTAAATTAGCAATTAACCAAAGTATTTTATGATTAATTAGAGACCATGCAATGATTTTTGGACTTCGAAACCCTAACTTTATTATTTTCTTGTATGCATGTCCATTTCAATCCGATGTTGATGTGCTAATAGCCTTCTTTGTGCGTGCATTATCATCCCTTATGTGGTGATCTTCTCTTTAGCTTTGCCCTAAAGCATGGGTTTGACAGAGCAAGACCAGCTAGAAGACCGTCAGGAGAGCTTCACCTTCAGCAACTGCGACTTCTCGTCCTCCTCCTTCGGCGTCGTCTTGTCCGACGGCGAGGACAGTGACGAGTCGTACATCGAGATCGAGCTCGAGCGAGCCGGACCTTACAGAAACGGCGATGTCCAAACCGATGACAAGGACGGCGAGATAGAGCTGCGGATATCGATTTCGTCCCACGTCCCCTTTCCCCGGCTGTCGATCCCGAGCTTCAGCCACGCTGTCGATGCCATGGAGCGCGGAAGCAGCCAGTCATCTTCATCCGCCACGAACACTTCGGCTTCTCCATTTTCGTCAAAGGCTCGAGATGACAACAAGAAGGGGACAAAATCGAAGGAAATTCCCGGCGGCTGGAGAGGCACAGTGCAGTTTCCGGCCGTCGGCCGTCTACTGAGCATGCTCGTATTGAGCTTGAAGGTCCCGCCGGAGATTTGCGAAGAAAACAATGTTGCTTGTAGCAATGAAAAGCAAGATAAGAAGACTGAGATGCTGCGCACGAGGTACTTCAAAAGCTTAAGATTCAGATGCATCGTCTTGTCCTTGAAGCTGTCCTAAATTCATGGCATGATTCATCCATCTGCTGCCTAAAGTTCATCGTTCTATACTCTCATGCATGGAAAGTAACTTTATATATCATTTCATAGCCTAATCAATAACTCTACGCCATTAATCTCGTTCAATTTAAAAGGAAGTCATCATCGAAGACAAGAACTACGATGAACGGAGGCATCATGAAGTTCTTCATCAAGCTCCGAGCCATGCAAGCGAAATCCCTCTTGGCCCCAATCATGAAGACCCGCGACGCAACCGCAACCGATCCCAAAGGCAAGAAGAGGACTTCCGGCAGAGAAAGGAAGCAAAAACTGGAGGAGACACTCGAGTTCTACCGGAGGATGTCCACCAGCAAATCAGCCAAGAACTCTTCATCATCGCCATCGTCGTCAGCAACGGGGACGAACCAGTGTTACAACAAGAGCTCGTCCGTGAGGATGAATAGCAACGGCGATGACCGGTCATCGATTTCGAAGATGAACAGCAAGAAGAGTGCTGCGGAGGCTTCGAACAGTGGTTGGTTCAAAAGAACGTCGTCGTCTAGCTGTCCGAGTTCCATTAGGTGCTCCCCTCTTCATGCCGGAGAGAGCTCCATCCAGGCGGCGATTGCTCATTGCAAGAGCTCGTTTGCTCCGTTCCCTGGATTTTACTTTTGATCTTCACTGTAAGTTAGATTTGCAACGTGTATTGGAATGGTAGCAATAGTAGTAATGGTGGGCTTCACTTTTGATCTTCAATGTATGAATCATATTTCTAAGGTTATATATTTTTCTAGTCCCTCGTTGGAATAATATCTCTGATTGCCGGGTTAGCATTCATGGGCGCCATTCATATGCAAACTTACCCACATGTATGCCTATGTTTGCAGCCCGCTGATTAAAAATCTTTAATTTTATGTTTGGTACAACGGAATGGAATGGAGTGCTGATTCAAAATATTTTTATTTAGTAACGTGTGGAATGGACTAGAACCAGCACTCTCGTGTTTGGTCGTAAGCAGAATGTGAGGGGAAAGAAATGGGAGAATTGTCTAAAAAATTTTGAACCTTATTAGAGGCCGGCTAATTCCGTTCCTAACGATTCAATTTGGCCAATGTAGTCTCAAATCTTTTGATGATTTTCTAATGCAGTTCATTCAGTTAATTTAGGCCAAAAATCATTTACGTGGCGGTTCAATCATAACGTTGGCGATTTTTGTAATTTTTAAGTTCTTTGACTATTTTCTATTGTTCTTCTTTTTCCTCCACTGGTCGTAGGATGGTCGATGCTGACTGAATCGTTAAGTCATAACATATTAAATAATAAATTAGATTTTAAAAAACATTAATTATTTGATTAAAATTTCTAATTACATTTTAAAGTATAATTGCAAATATAGGTACTAAATTACATTTCGTATTTTAGTTATACTAATTATAATTAATAATTTTTTTAGTAAAATCATCTAAATTATTAAGTTTTTGGTTAAAGGAAAAGGAAAGGATTAGGTCATTCCTCCACTCAGTACTAATCACTATACTATCAAATTCAAAGTGGATGCCGACCCTTCAAACGACTCTTCATATGCAAGAAGTCTATGAATTATAGTAAATTGTTTAATGAAATCCTGAACTGCTTTTTTTTTTTTTAGTTGGACGTCTCAACCCTATAATTTTTTTGTTCAAGTTAGTCTTTCCGTTAAAAAAGACACGAAAATGCTAATGTGGTGATTAAATGAATACATGGCATCTTACAAAAAAAATTACAAAAAATAAATAAAAAAGAATACATAATTAAAAAAAACAAGATAATTACTAAGAAATTCAAAAATAAGCAAATTTGAAAAAAGAAGAAAAAAATAAAGAAAGAGAAGTGTGTTCAATAGTGGTGAACGGTAGGGGTGTGCAAAATAGGCCCTCAAATGGAGAATCACTCGGACCGGACCGATCCGGTTCTTGGGAGTGTTGGTCCAGTTTTTGATTCCTAAAAGTGGAATCAATGTCCAAACAGTCCAATTCCTTGTTCCAAGGGGGAACCAGACCGAAAATCGGACCGGACTAATTACATATGTATTTTTTTTTTTTATTTCTTCAAAAAAATTAGTAAGATGTGAATTAAACCCAAAGTGAACTTCATTGATATAAATTCATTGAATAAAAATTAGTAAAAGTGAACTAAATCATAAGTGATCGGTTCTATTGATTGGATCGGAGTCCGGTCCTCGGCTCTCAATTTTGGGAACTGGTTCTTTCGGTTCGATTCCTAGTTCCACCTTGAAATCGTACCCGAACGAAAACCTATCACCCCTAGTGAACGAGGCTCATTGAAGTGAAGTGTCGTGGGATGGCCCAACTCGGCGGACAACAAATGCATGCGACAACTAGATTAGTGCGATGTCAACAATGATGCGAAAATTATCCAAAAAGTCCTAAACCTATTGCATTTTTGCCAATTCAGTCCTAAACCTTTTAATTTTGTTAATTGAGTCCTAAGCATTTTTATTTCTTACCAATTGAGTCCATCTAATCAATTTTGACCGGAAATTGTTGATGTGGACATTGGACGGCCACGTGGACATTTTTAAATAATATATATTTTAAAATTTGAGATTTTTTTTTCCTTTTCTCTTCTTTTTTTTTTCCTTTTCTCTTTTTTTTCTGATTCTGAAATTAGGGCTGGCGAGGGTGGTTGATCGACCCTCATCGGTTCTGGGCGAGGGCCGCGATGCCCTCGTCGGCCAAAGCGAGGGCATCACAACCCTCGCCCAGATTCAACGAGGGTTGCGATGCCCTCACTAGATCTAGCTAGACGAGGGTCGGCCGACCTTCACTAAATCTAGCCAAGCGAGGGCTTGGCAGCCCTCGCCGCCTTGGGTGATGTAGGCCAGACGAGGGCTCGTTGAATTGTCATTTGGGATGTTGCCTTGTTTTCTTGATTTGGTGCCATTTGAGTTGCAGCCCAGATTTGGTCATGGTCATCAACCATTGTTGGGGAAAATTATCCAAAAAATCCTAAATCTATTGCACTTTCACCAATTTAGTCATAAACCTTTCAACTTTGCAAATTAAGTCATAAATTATTAAAATATTGTTTTAAAATGTCAACATTAGCGTCACGTGGCTATCCAACTTCCACATCACCTGGGCTGGCAAGGGCCACCAAGCCCTCACTTGGCCAAATTCGGTGAGGGCGTCGTGACCCTCGTCGATCTTGGCAAAGGCCGCGACGGCCTCGCCCAAAACCGGTAGGGTCGACCGGCCACCCTCGCCAGCCCTAATTTTAGAACCCAGAAAAAAAGAGAAAAAGAAAAAAAGAAGAAGGAAAAAACATAAAAAAATCATAAATTATTAAAAAAATATTTTAAAATGTTAACGTTAGCGTCACGTGGCAGTCTAGCTTCCATATCAGCGATTTCCATCCAAAATTGGTTGGATGGACTTAATTGACAAGAAATGAAATTGTTTAGGACTTAATTGGCTAAAGTTAAAAGGTTTATAACTAAATTGGTAAAAGTGCAATAGATTTATGGCTTTTTGGATAATTTTCCCTGAATGACGATTGACGACCATGACCAATTTTGGGCTGCAACTCAAATGGCACCAAATCAAGAAAACAAGGCAACATCCCAAATGACAATTCAACGATCAAATTCCCACTAAAATAGCCATCAATCCCAAATTTAAAACATTTAGTAAGAATGATAAAATGGTTAATACCAAGAAAAACCCCAAACTGGTACATCTGTAATAAATTTATCCAAAAATTAATTATTTGACTAGGAAAAATCTCAAACTAGTATACCTTTGACAATTTACTCTCCATTAGTTTCTATTAAATTTTATCAAAATTGTTGAGTTGGATGATACATAACAATTGACGAGTATACCAATTTAGGATTTTATTTTCCGTTTATCATAGTTGTACTAGCCCTTGGGGCATGGGCATTGCCACCTCCACAGGCGATAGGGGTATGGGCATTCCATGTGAATTGCCATTCTATTCCAATATTACTAAATTTTGTAATATCTAACCCGATCGCCACAAGATTACCAAATCAACATTGACGTTGCACTGATGTGTCAATTAACATCAGCATTTGCCTTTCTTTTTTAACGGAAGAATTGACTTTACTAAAAAAAAAGTATATAGTTTAAAGAGTCAATTGCATAAAAAATAATGAAAAAATTGATTGAACAATTTACAATGCTTCAGACACTTCTTTTAGCCTTCCTTTCAGTTTCAAGTAGGGGAATGGGCTTTCCATTTGAAGTGCCCTTCTACGCTAACTTGCTAAACAAGAAACGATTGAAAAAAGAATGGGGATTCCGCTTCATTCCAAAACTTTCAAACGATTTGGCAGTGCTCTTAATATGAAAAAATGAAGAAAAGTTAAACGCTATTTAATGAAAATTAGATATTCTCGCACAGTTACTAATATGAAGCATTCCCAATTTTTGAAATCTCTAATCCTTATTTTCTTGCTAAATATCCCTCACATTCATCTCCAATTGGGTGCTGATGAGCTAGTATAGTTTTGGTTGGGGAAAATTGTCCAAAAAATCCTAAATCTATTGCACTTTTACCAATTCAATTGTAAACCTTTCAATTTTACCAATTGAGTCCTAAACGTTTTCATTCCTTGCCAATTGAGTCCATTCGGTCCAATTTTGGTTGATAAGTGTTGATGTGGATATCGACTGGCTGCATGGCACTGAAGTGGATAATTTTTAATAATATTTATTTATTTTTATTTTTTCTTTTTTTTTCCTCCCCTTCTTTCTCCTCCAGTTGATCGCCGAACCTTGCCAGCCTCGGACTAGCCTCGCCCCGCCGCCCAAGGGTGAGGATGAGCCTCATTGGCCATTGGCGAGGTCTGGGCAAGGCTCGCCCTCCTAGCCATGGTGAGGCTCGGCCACTGCCAAATCGAGCAAGACCACCCTCGCCCAGCAATGATGAGGCTCGACCTCGCTATGGCTGGGGAGGGTTGGCCTTGCCTGATCAATTGAGTTCGAGTCTCGCCTTAGCGACGGTGAGGCTCGCCCAAGACTAGGCAAGATCTGCTCGGTTGTTGACATCCGGCGATCGACCTGAGGAGGAAGAAGGGGAGGGAAAAAGGAAAAAGAATATAAAAGAAAAGGAAAAATAATAAAAAGTTCGTTGTCGCGACCTCCCCGAATCGGCCCCGCCGCCTACGGGGTTTAGCTAGTGGATTACTAGGCTGAACCTAGCTTGAGCTCTCCCAAGCCCATACCAATTCGCGACTTAAATTTAAATAATTAACATGCAAATCGATTTCATTTAGGAGTCGCCACTAATCGATTTTTGGTAGGTCGATTAAACACCCAAGTGAAGCCAAGAAATACTTCACTTCTCCGAACTAGAGATTCAATGGGTTCGAGAACTTGATTACACTAATTGACAAACTAGTGCCCTTTCGGTTCCTGATCTTGTTCAATTCATCACCTAACGTGTTCTCGATAATCGGGGGTCTCAAAATTCTGTTCCTAACTAAGCTAAGGGAAGTGACGATTGATATCTAAGCCTAGACACACCTAATTAACTACATGCAAGGTTAAATTAAATGTGCAACTCGAAGTGTGTGAACCGAGCGACGTGGGATTAAATATAGCACTAAACATGCGAAAAGGGAAAAAAAACTAATTTCAAAATCGAAATAAAACTTCTAATTTTTTTTTAAAAAAAAATTTTGTTCTTTTTTGGAATTTCTGAAAATTTTTGAAATTTAAAAAAAAAAATTTGAAATTTTTTTTTCGAAAAATAACATAAAATAAAATAAAAATCAGAAGTTTTATTTCGATTTTGAAATTAGTTTTCTTGCCCTTTTCGCATGTTTAGTGCTATATTTAATCCCACGTCGCTCGGTTCACACACTTCGAGTTGCACATTTAATTTAACCTTGCATGTAGTTAATTAGGTGTGTCTAGGCTTAGATATCAATTGTCACTTCCCTTAGCCTAGTTAGGAACAGAATTTTGAGACTCCCGATTATCGAGAACATGTTAGGTGATGAATTGAACAAGATCAAGTACCGAAAGGGCACTAGTTTGTCAATTAGTGTAATCAAGTCCTCGAACCTATTGAATCTCTGGTTCGTAGAAGTGAAGTATTTCTCCCCGCGCTTCACTTGGATGTCTAATCGACCCACCAAAAATCGATTAGTGGCGACTCCTAAATGAAATCGATTTGCATGTTAATTATTTAAATTTAAGTCGCGAATTGGTATGGACTTGGGAGAGCTCGAGCTAGGTTCAGCCTAGTAATCCACTAGCCAAACCCCGTAGGCGGCGGGGCCGATTCGGGGAGGTTGCGACAGCTTGACGACTCCGCTGGGGACTTCTGTGGACTTAGGCCGTTTATCTTGCTCGAATACATCCCTAACGTGAATATTCTTGGCACTGACCCCCTTATTTTGCAGGTTTGAGATTTGGGGAATAAATATTTATTTTTTCAAGCGCTTGAAGTGTTGTTTGCTTATAAATTGTTGTGTATGCGTTAGATGTTTTAGCACTACACTATGGCACACACAACCATACTGCCGGACCCGGGCCGTAATAGGACGCTTTAGGATGGTGTTAAGAAAGATACAACCTCGAACGCGAGACCGCGATGTAGAGGTTGCCTTTCTTTTCCCCGAAAGTTCTTTCCTGGTGTCGTAAGTGTTTATCCTTGTCTGCGAGACTGCGTGACTATAGAGTATCTCTTTCGACTGAGCCGGAGTTAAGAGGACCTGACACCAACGCGAGACTGCGACGATCAGATCATCCTCTTAGCTTCACCTTGTTAAACTGTCTAGATAGAAAACGAACCTTACGAGTGCATATGTGTGTCTTTGCGTTTTTTTTTAAAGAAAGAAAAAGAAAAAATGATCGTCACTCACTGTAAGTATGATTCCTCTCATTATTAGCTCACTTTGAATTGAAATTCTCATTTTTGAAATTCGCTGAAATCAATCAAGTGTCCTAGGTGATTTGAGCTTATAATGGAAAATTTTAGACAATCATTCTTGACAGTGAACCTTGAGCATAAATCTCAAACATCTGTGATTTGACCCCACCAAAATAGATGATTTTGTCTAAACTTTCAGTTATAGGCTTAAAATTGCAATTTTTGTGTAGAAATTCTTTCAAGTTAGGATTGCATCTTGGGGCATAAAATTAAAATCACATTTTCAATAAAATTCTTTTTTGTTCACATTTCGGAATCAAAATTCAAATCACTTTTTGTGTATTAATTTTTTTAAAATAAGAATCACCTCATTTTTGCAAAAGTAAAATCATAAATCGGTCCTTCGAAATTGATACCGCATTTTGCGATCAAACTTTCGGAATAAAAAGGGTGCTCGATTGATAGCCGCGATTTGGTCTTGTAATGGTGTCTCCACTTACGATGAAATCTTGGTAAAATACTAAATGCCCACAAATAGGAACCATGGGGGCATGTATTGTTGCCTTGCTTTCGTCATAAGAGGCGGCATCAGTGAAAGACCACTTTTTCATTCACGTACTAACATTGTCATTCTTTCACAGGTTATACATGACGATCGCTCCTTGGCAATTACTCGCTTGATCATGCAAAAAAAAAATGAATTTAAAACTAGGATGAGAATTGTGGTCATTACACTCTTCTATGTAATAACTCCTTGTACTTTGTCTTTGTTATTATTCATATTAGGAATTGTGTTTTGTGCTTGGGGTTTCGATTGCGGACCCAATCGAACGCTTTGTAAATCGTGTAATACTCATTTTTTTAGTAATGAGGTTTGATTCCATAAGAATCATCTTTCTTTAAAAACACTTGAAGTGTTTCAAACTAACGTGTTGGGTTGGACTTTCTTACCTTACCTTTTTAAAAAAAAATTTCGAAAACGAGTTTCAAAAAGACTCGCATAAACTTGCATCTCTTCACCTGACTAATTTCGCAGGTTAATTTGCAAAACGACACCGTGAGATGGTAAATCTGTAATCGTTCCAATTAGAACTTCTTGTACAACAATTGACTTGTTCATTCATTTTTGTCAAAATAGGTAAAGGGGCGAAAGAATGTGTTTGACCATAGCAATAATGCTTCTAGTTAGAAAGACATGACGAGGCCAAACCGTCCATCCCATGGTGACAAATGAAAGGTTGCGTCATAACGGGGCAAAATAGTGCATTTGAAGAACTTTTGTCCATCAAACTAAGGACATGTGAAAATAGTCAGGGGCACGAATAGTCAAGATGATCAAAAGTGGAAGACTCGAGCAAAGAACAATGAAAGTCAAACAAGTGTCTGTAAGAAGGCATGAAAGAGTATTGAACATACTAAAGTCTCCTGAAGAGAGAGCATCTGACTGGGGCGAGTGTCATCTAGCTGGGGCAAATAGCTTTAGTATAATCAAGTCTGTGAGTAAGTTCCTTCTCCTCCAACAAGTGGATGGATGCAAAAGAGACATATACTGGATAGATAAATGTAGGGTAGGTCAGGTTGTGGACGGTGCCTCTAAACACTTTAGAGTGAATATCAAGCAACTTTGAGGAAGGAGCTGCAAAGGAAAAGCTCAAGCGACGAGATTGCACGAAGAGGACAACTTAGTTCATTGAGCTATCCCCAAAATAAAAGGGTGTATATCGTTCCTAAATTAGCTCAACCAAGAATGGAAATGACTTGGGTCATCTCTCATTCTGCAGATAGAGGAATGTATGGGGGAAAGCATCCATGAAGCAATGCCCTCAAACGTCGAAGCAGGGAGTATCCCTCTCCTTCAGTCTCTAATGTTCACTGGGATTTAGTGAAATCAATGGCATTGGAAAGGTTAAGGTGGGAACAAGATTTTCAAGATGACTTGGAAATAATGATCCTCATTTAAATTTTTCAAACTTCATATGAAAATAACGGGAATTGAATTTTGTGAATTATCCCGCGAATGAAATAAGAGCCGCAAGGCCAATTTTCATGTAATTCGAGTCACTTTAGGTGATTTGTATTATGAGTATATTGCATACATCCTTTCTGTGTGTACTTCTTTTTGATAATGCCGAAAAGTCAAGGTGGAAGAAAGCGGATGAAAGGAGTTGCCAAACATACAAGGAAGCAAATTCAAATGAAGGGAGTTGCCAAACACCCAAGAAAGCAAATTCAAATGAAGGATAAATTGTATCGTTTCCAGTTGTCCATTTTAATACAATTGTTGACACGATTCTTTTTTCCTTTGATAGGAAGCATCAAAGACTTGAAGGACAAATGCAAACGATGGGTAATGTTGTATTGTTCCCAATTTTTCAATCCTTAAAGGGTCTTTAACTAGCACATTCTTTTTTATTCTATATAGGTTTACCAAGTCGACATGACGCAGGTAAGTACCCTTCTCCAAAAATTCAAATGGAAATCAAATGGATAATTTTCATCACAAAGAAAAAGTCTTTGATGGTTTTAAGAAAAAACAAGCACTAAAGTGGAGACTGAAAAAAGCAAGCTCTTCACAAAAATTTTGAATATCATCCTTATTAATAAATTGTCCTTGTGCTTGACGGATCATTCATTTTGAATCAAAATTCCCTATGGAGATTAATCAATTCATGTGATGATCTCAACAAAATGAAAGGGAGATGTTAATAATGCCAAGTGAGAAATACTTAGAATGAGGAAAGGCAAGCCATTCCCAAACACGTCCCACAAATACTTTGAGAGTTGAGTGGAAGAGAAAATTAGTGTTGTTTAAGAGCAAGAGATTCATTCGCAAGTAGTACATGGATCAAAATGAAAGGAGGCATTTCCTTCTTCTATCCTACACACTACAGGTGACCATAGTCAAGCCTCTTTGAGCCTTTACATGTGGAGAATTTCTACAAAATACCCCTGTCAAAAACCACCCTACAACGGGACAAATTTAGAGGTTTTGGTTGACATGCTTTGGAGGAAATGATGAGAAAGACTTCTTTGCCCTTACTTGCATTAATCTTTTTGTGGTAACTTCAGGTAAGTCCTTGTGGAAGCTTGAAATATCCCAAAATGAAAAAAAAGCATTCATTTCTCTACCCAAACACACTCATACCTTTTGCTTAGCCAATTGAGCTTAAATATTCATTTCTAAAACCGAATGGTGATTATCTCCCTACACTGGGGCAAAGCACGTGATTTATCAAGACAATTGGTACTCATGAGACAGTATGAAAAACATCTCGAAAGTTTTGAAAGCTCAAAAAAAATGAAAATGAGCAAAAGTCAAATGAAAACTAGGGGGCATGAAAAAAAGCAAAGTGTGTGCTGGTAAAAGCAAGAAATGCCAAAAAAAAAAAAAAAGTTGCATCAAGAGAAAAATTCTCATGAAAAAAAAAAAAAATATCAAAAGCAAAATGCTTGCAAAAAAAAAAATCATTGCAAAAGTAAAAGTCATTAGAGAAAGGAGCAAAGCTCTTACATTAAAACGATTAGTCAATGGACTTTCGAGATGAGTTGAATTTTAGAAGTCGAGTGCCTTCAAAAGATTGGATGATATGATAATGATGTTATGATAATCACCAACTCCTAAACCCCTTTTGAAAATTTCTAAGCCTTTCGAGTCTTTATCCAAATCGATGTTATAACCTTCTCCAAAGTCTCTTCGGATTAGGATGGTCTAAGTAGAAATTTGGATTCCCAAACAAGTTATCGCTTGAAGAAGTTGGGGCAAAGTTGTCTTGTCTTATCTTAAGGTTTCTTGACTTGTAAACCTGATGGAAATGCTGATTGAAAATTATTTCTTTCCTTAGCCGATGATGCTTATCCATTGTTGAAACCATGACTAAACCCACATTAGTCATTTAAAAGACCTCTTGGATCGGTCAATACGTACTTATTGTGAATGATTCTCAAAACCTTCGACACTGATATTGTAAGGTATATAGAGAGATCATGTTTACTTTCCACATCAATGGATGGGATCAAACAACCCTTTTGAGAGTATGTGAGAAGTCCTTTTAGACTAATGAATTCTTGTTTGGCATGCTTAATAGGCTCCTTTCGGAAGTTAACATCACTTTGATAAAAGACCTTCTCCTAAAGGAATTTGATGATTAATGACATCCTTCATGCATTAAGGCAATTTTGCAATATTGAAGGGTATTGAATGCTTTCCAAACAATCGAGTTTATCTTAAATTACTCGTGAAATCAATGCTTTTTCATTGATGATACCATGTTGATATGCCATATTGTGATATTATCTTGCTTGGTACGCACTCGCTGCTAGAGCACTTGTTATAATATCACTATTATTACTAATCCTCAGAAGACAGTGATGTTTCCTCAAACACCAACCTTCATCCTGATCTCGGAAATGCTAAGATGCATCCAAGCATTCATGAATTCCCAAGACCCTGCTGGCAAGAACATAATAGGCGATCTATCAAACCCTTGAACAAGGATCCCTAAGTGTCTGAGTCTTTTTAAGCCTCGCTGACAGAGGGCTTTTAAGCAATCCGATCTGACCTACAGGTATGTACACCTCATCACTCTTTCAAAAGGTTTGTGGTCCAACCTTAAACCACTCTTTCAAAAGGTTTGTGGTCCAACCTTAAACTACGCTTTTCAAAAAAGGTTTGTGGTCCAACCTTAAACCACGCATCAAAGGTTTGTGGTTCAACTTTAAACCGCTCTTTCAAAGGTTTGTGGTCCAACCTTAAACCACTCTTTCAAAAGGTTTGTGGTCCAACCTTAAACCACGCTTTTCAAAAAGGTTTGTGGTTCAACCTTAAACCACTCTTTCAAAAGGTTTGTGGTCCAACCTTAAACCACGCTTTTCAAAAAGGTTTGTGGTCCAACCTTAAACCACACTTTTCAAAGAGGTTTGTGGTCCAACCTTAAACCACGCATCAAAGGTTTGTGGTCCAACCTTAAACCACTCTTTCAAAGAGGTTTGTGGTCCAACCTTAAACCACGTATCAAAGGTTTATGGTCCAACCTTAAACCACTCTTTCAAAAGGTTCCGGGTCTATCCTTAAACCTTGATTTCAAAAGGTTTCGGGTCATCCTTAAACCCTGATTTCAAAAGGTTCCGGGTCTTTCCTCAAACCCCGATTTCAAAAAGGACTTGGGTCTTCTCCTGAAACCCTGATTTCAAAGGGTTCCGAGTCTATCCTTAAACCCCGATCTCAAAAAGTTCCGGGTCTATCCTTAAACCCCGATCTCAAAAGGTTTCGAATCATCCTTAAACCCTGATTTCAAAAGGTTTCGGGTCTATCCTTAAACCCTGATTTCAAAAATTTTCGGGTATATCCTTAAACCCTGATTTCAAAAGGTTTCGGGTCATCCTTAAACCCTGATTTCAAAAGGTTTTGGGTCATCCTTAAACCCTGATTTCAAAAGGTTTTGGGTCTATCCTTAAACCCTGATTTCAAAAGGTTCCGGGTCTTTCCTCAAACCCCGATTTCAAAAAGGACCTGGGTCTTCTCCTGAAATCCTGATTTCAAAGGGTTCCGGGTCTATCCTTAAACCCCGATCTCAAAAGGTTTCGGGTCATCCTTAAATCCTGATTTCAAAAGGTTTCAAGTCATCCTTAAACCCTGATTTCAAAAGGTTTCGGGTCTATCCTTAAACCCTGATTTCAAAAGGTTTCGAGTCATCCATAAACCCTGATTTCAAAAGGTTTCGAGCCATCCTTAAACGCTGATTTCAAAAGGTTTCCGGTCTATTCTTAAACCCTGATTTCAAAAGGTTTCGGGTCTATCCTTAAACCTTGATTTCAAAAGGTTTTGGGTCATCCTTAAACCCCGATTTTAAAGGGTTCTGGGTCTTTTTCAAGATCTTGATTTCAAAAGGTTCATAGGGTTTTAGTCCCTAAGCAGAATCTTTGACGTTTATAGGGTTGTAGTCCCTAAGCGTACTTGCTGGGTTTTAGTCCCTAAGCAGAATCTTTGACGTTCATAGGGTTTTAGTCCCTAGGCGTACTTGCTGGGTTTTAGTCCTTAAGCAGAATCTTTGACGTTCATAGGGCTTTAGTCCCTAGGCGTGCTTGCTTTTTTTTTTAGTCCCTAAAATGTAATCTTTGACGTTCATAGGGCTTTAGTTCCTAGGCGTTCATTCTGGATTTCATTCCTTTTGCCATTCAATAAGGTTTTAGCCCCTAGGCAGAATCTTTGGCATTCATAGGATTTTAGTCCCTAGGCGTTCCTTCTAGGTTTTATTCCCTTTGCCGTTCAATAGGATTTTAGCCCCTAGGCGGAATCTTTGGCGTTCATAGGGTTTTAGTCCCTAAGCGTTCCTTCTGGGTTTTATTCCCTTTGCCGTTCAATAAGGTTTTAGCCCCTAGGCGGGATCTTAACTGTTCACAGGGTTTTAGTCCCTAGGCAAACCTTCGACGTTCATAGGGTTCTAGCCCCTAGGTGTTTCTTCAAACCGTTGTTCCTATTGCCGTTCATAGGGTTTTAGTCCCTAGGCGGGATCTTGTCTGCTCATAAGGTTTTAATCCCTAGGTGGAACTTTCGACGTTTACAGGGTCTTAATCCCTAAATTTCAATCCGTAGTCTGGCTCTTTTTCCTTGCCCGGCTTTTAGAGTCGGAGCACCTTCGTCGACCTGGTGAGCTTTCGCAGCCGAGAGTCTTCCTATTTCCTTGCCTGGCGATCTCTCGTAGCCCGGAGCACTTCATCGACCTGGCAAGCTCTCATAGCCCAGAGCTTATTTCTTTAAAAAAAAAAATCATCTCTCAAGCATCTCCCCATGCCCTCTGTGAACAAAATTTAAGTGTCTCTTATCTTTGAATGGAATTTCTCCGAACTCCCCTTCAAAGAGGGGCAGCTGTTGACACCTAAATTTTGCCCAAATCATTTAGGGTTTTATCGCATAAAAATTAGGGTTTAATTTTTAACCCCTAAACCAAAAATATCTCCATTAAAATTGCATGGCATATAGTTATTAGGTACATTTGCATTAATAGGACCTATTAGAACATATTTTTCATGTTTATTTTCAAAAAATTAAATTTAAAAAAATTAAAAAATTAAAAAAAATTAGTTATTAAAAAAAAAAGAGAGAAAGCCGGAGGAATGAGTCAACGTTGGCCCACTTCCTTTCTCAGCCTTGCGGCACTTGGGGAAGGGAAAAAGGGGGAAGCGATCGCGTGAAACGGAAAAAAAAAAAGGGAGGGAGCGAGAGGAAAAAGGGAGGGGAGAGAGAAGAGGAGAGGGGGGCAAAGGAAATCCAAAAAGCCCAGAGGGAGAGACCGATGGAGAGCCTCAGGTTGGAGAAATCGAGAGAGAGAGACCCAGATCGAGAGGAGAAAGAGAGGGGGCGAGCGTTTAGGCCGCCAGCGCCGCCTCCCACGGTCCGCCCCGACGCGTAGGTCCCGCCTCGTTGTTTTTGGATTTCATTTTACGAAATCGAGCAACCTCCCGAGGATCTCTCCCATAGTCCGATCCGCCGAGGCATGGTCTTTGTGCTCACTGAGGCGCCAAGGCCTCCGCCCTTCGCCCGGACACGCTAAGACTCGGTCCCATCGCTTGATGTCCGTCATGTAAATTTCCTTGAATCCGAACCGACCAAGTCTCCGCTTACCGCTAGCACCAACCATTCGGAGGAGATCCGGGTTTGTCAAGTGTTGTTTTTCCTTTTTATTATAGTGGGCCTTTCTTTCTTTTTAAAATAAATTTACGGGCTCAACATATGAGCCCGGTTCGGTCATGGACACAGGGCCCGTGTTCGGTTAGTCTGGTCCGGGTCGGACGTGGAGGTCCGAATTTTATCCGATTTATTTTATTTTTAATATTATATTATTTTAATATTTTAAAAATTAATTAATTAAAAAAAAATTTAAAATGTTAAAAAAATTTATTTTTTTTTTAAAAAGAGAAAAGCCCAAATTTTATTTTATTTTATGTTATTTTTAGAAAAAAGAAATTTCAAATTTTTTTTTAAAAATTTCTAAAATTTTCAGAAATTCCAAAAAAGAACAAATAATTTTTTTTTAAAAAAAAATCAGAAGTTTTATTTCGATTTTGAAATTAGTTTTCTTGCCCTTTTCGCATGTTTAGTGCTATATTTAATCCCATGTCGCTCGGTTCACACACTTCGAGTTGCACATTTAATTTAATCTTGCATATAGTTAATTAGGTGTGTCTAGGCTTAGATATCAATTGTCACTTCCCTTAGCCTAGTTAGGAACAGAATTTTGAGACCCCCGATTATCGAGAACACGTTAAGTGATGAATTGAACAAGATCAGGTACCGAAAGGGCACTAGTTTGTCAATTAGTGTAATCAAGTTCTCGAACCCATTGAATCTCTGGTTCGTAGAAGTGAAGTATTTCTCCCACGCTTCACTTGGGTGTCTAATCGACCCACCAAAAATCGATTAGTGGCGACTCCTAAATGAAATCGATTTGCATGTTAATTATTTAAATTTAAGTCGCGAATTGGTATGGGCTTAGGAGAGCTCGAGCTAGGTTCAGCCTAGTAATCCACTAGCCAAACCCCGTAGGCGGCGGGGCCGATCCGGGGAGGTCGTGACATTCGCAAAATATTAAAATATTATTAAAAATTACCATGTAAGCCGGCCAGCATCTATGTCAATACTTCTGATCAAAATTAGCCGGATGGGCTCAATTGGCAAAAAGTGAAAAGGTTTAAGAATCAATTAGCAAGAAATTAAAATGTTTAGAACTCAATTGACAAAATTGAAAGGTTTGCAATTAAATTGACAAGAGTGCAATAGGTTTAGGACTTTTTGGATAATTTTCCAATTTTGGTTGCATCCAACTTATTTTTTAGATTTTTGTTGTTATTCATCATAGAGTAATTGCAAAATACTAAAGATTGCGCAAAATGTTGGAAATTACATTAATAATTTTAGAGAGAGAGAAAAGTACTAGCGACAAGAAAGGCGAGGGTGATGACTAGGCAATTTGGCAAATAAGAAACCTAGATTTTTGAAAATAGTTATGGGATTAATATATTTTTGGAATGGCTCTTTTGAGAGATTCATTTTGGAAAAAGAAAGAAAATCGATTTTCAAACAATAATAAAAATAGACACGTCTAAAGTCGGGACAAAACCCTAGCACAACCCAGCTCAACCGCTCACCCCTCTCTCTGGAAAGCGGAGCGAAGCGCAGCACATACCGTTCAGGTCATCCTCTGTCACGAGACTCGCAGCCATTTCCGCTCTCTCTCTCTGCGTATTCCGAGCCACCGAACGATCAAGACCATTGAGGTACGCTTTACTGTTGAAGCTAAGCTTCTGGAATCGCTTCTTCAGAACCAGGAGACTTGGTTTTGTGAAGCAAGAGTTGATCTTTTTGCCGGACCCAGATTTTGTTTGCAGATAATATTGTCGGGTCGGCATTGGTTTGTGTTGGGTTGTTCTTTACTCAAATGGGTGGCCGTTAGTGCTGTTGCTTTACGTTTCCTTGCTTTGCTGTTATATGGCTAATCTTTCGGTAATAGAGAGCGTGAACTGACGTTTTAACTTTTAAGTGGTTGTTAACTGCTGCTGTTTGAATGGCTAGATAGTTGTTTGATTGGGGATTTTTGTTTCTGGGTATATTTCCTTATGGCCTAGGACGCTGTCTGCAGTGGTCTTTTGGCAAATTCAAGTTTTAAGATTTGAGCCCTTTGGATTTCTATAGAAGAATGTACAATAGGCCGCAGTTAATGATAAAGCTTGTGGATTACTTGTGCTGTTCTTCTGTTTAGTGTGACTGATCAGAGAGTAACATCACTCACTTGACTGGTTGGTTATGTTTTCTAAACTTGGCTGAAAAGAATGTTGTGTCGGCATGTGATCAGCTGTGCGGATTAGTTCATGTTGGGTATAAGAGGGAGATAATGGAGTACATTGAGTTGTTCAAACAGATTTTTAGAGATTGGTCCATATTTCTTCACATGGCTTAGTCTTACCCAAGAACCGTGCCATCATTGTTGGATCGATTACTTTTTGCTTCTGATCATGTGAATTTTTCTTCTTCTTTTTTTCCCAACAGGTTCTTGCATTAGCTTGACAGTGTTCTGCCATGACTCTTCTGGAGCTTATAACCAAGGCCACTAGTGGTCACAACTCGACAGATTCTGAGTCAGAATATCCAGTCACCCTGAACCCAGACCATATTCTTCAGAATTTGAAGCCTAAACAAGAAGACGGAGATCCGCTATCTCTTGTTTGTCCTGTTACAGGATGGCAAGTCTCGCAAACTGATTCCCAGCTCATTGATTTAGTCGGCAAGTTCTCTAGCAACCTAAAACAGAAGCTCAAGGACACTAACAAATTTGAGAGGAGTGAGTTTTTTGAAATTTTGGAACCTTTTCTTGAGAAAGTTCTTCAGATTGTCGGAATTTCAGTTGGGGTTTCCCGAAACCATAGAAAGTATGCAGAGGTTTTGATTGAGAATGTGGGTACTCTCATGGGTAAAGACGTCATGTCCTTGATTTTGGAAGTGTGTGTGGCTCTGAATTTATGGGAACTGGTGGGATGCATGGTTACATGTGGGATTGTCAATCATTCATGCTATTCGAATTTGATATTCAATCTATTGCTGAAGAGGAGGTCGGATTTGGTTTGTCTTTGCATTAAGCATGCCCCAGTTCTTCATGTAGATGAGCTGGTTTGCATCTTGAAGTACTTCCTTTGTCCACCTAAAGATGCCTTGGATAGCATGGTCACTGTGAGGAAAGAATTGGAAAGCCAGGGCATGTCAGCTATCGCAAAGGCAAGTGATAAAAATCTTACAGAGAAGGAATGTGGAGTCGCGAGGGATGCTGCGATTCTGCTGATGGTTGTTCATGATGGTTTTACCATTTCCGAGCTTTGTTTGCATCATTTGTTAGCATTGGCGAATGTCGATGAAGTGATGTTGTCGTCTGCCTTAAGCAAATTGAATGGAGAAGAGATGGCGAGTTTGCTCAGTTATTTGGAGAAGTGGCTGAAGAAGTATGAAAAGTTTCCTCAAGCATGCCCGTGTCCACAGGCGTCATCCATGTTGGGATTGTGGGCTTGTGATTTGGTTCCTAAACTTGAAGATGTTGTCAGATGCCTCAGCTTGGTGCTGGACACAAACTTCTCCTCCTTGGTGTTGCATCCAGAGTTCCACGGACAATTGACATCTATGGAGGGCCTCGTGTCTTCTTTGGCTGCCGAAGCGAGACTATGCTGTGTGTTGGACAATACCGTCGATAGTCTAATGAATGCGAGTCAAAGTTGCGTGCTCTAGAATCTGTTATTAGTTTGCACCATCAATCATTCAGTCACAGTGACAATATTGAGGGATCTCCTAGAGTGGAGTATGGTGATGCAAGTGTAATTCAGATGTAGAAAAATGGAAATTGTACGTTGAGATTTCTTAGTCATTATAAGATACATTCTGGGGTTCAATCTTTCCAGATATTTGTTGCTCTCTCTCTCTCTCTCTCTCTCTTTTCCCCCTCCCTCCGGATGATGTTCCTGCCACCCGATCATTTGTAACATTAGGCAGGTTTCAATTTTCTTCTGGACCAACTAGTTTCCATAGGATAGAGGCTAGCCAGAGATGATGCTTTGGCAAATTCATTTGCAATTCAGTTTTTGGAGTGAGCACTCTCTCCAATTGAAAGGATTTTCACCAAATATAGCGAAGGGATTCTGGACCTGATTTCGTAGACCAAAACGTTGTCATAGTACAAAGATTCAGAAAGAGGATGAGAAGGTCGAACGCTAATTGTGAATTCGGTGTGTGAATGACACGGCCAAAGGCGCTGACTCTCCAGTTTTCTTTTTCTTTACCCCTTATTTAGTCCCCAGCTCTACAATGTTGAGCTGAAAGAGGAAAAACTCCATGTAGCCATGAGTGAGGATATAGCTTGTTTTTTTTTTTTTGGTCTGTAGGATATAGCTTGTTGAGATACTGAAAATTTTTGTACCTTGTACCTGTCAGCAAGTATTAGTGGTATTCTGAACGTCAGTTAAATATCGTGCCCGGTCCGAGCTCATCGGGTTGGAGATTTCTAAGGATGATGAAAAAGTTGACCCGAATCAAGGAAATTAGCCTTGGCCAAATCAACCCGGTCCAACTCAAGCAAACCCGGCGCTTACAAACAAAACTCTGTCTTTCAGGGTTTTGTTTACTTGACTCATCAAATTGATCCCAGCAACGTGCACATAAAGTTACCAGATAATTAACTTGGCAATGCTTAGTATACTCTTAAAGAACCTTCATTCATTCATTAATTTATTCATTGCTTTCCTTTTACTCGCTTTGGAGAGTCACCTGCAAATGTATATCTTTCTTGCATGCTCACTTCACTGTCAGTTCTTGCGGGTTGTGGATCATTGCTTTTACCAGTTAGTATTCTAAAATCAATGTATATAATCCAGTTGTTAATGAATCGAATCAAAAACGACAACCTGGGGTGATTTGATGTCTACTTGATTCCATGACTGCGTTGTCCAAATCTTCCCAGAAACAGAAACATAGCAAAGCCAAATCTGGTAGTCATATCACCAAAAATGTAACAGACAAACATTTCTCTTTCTGGCCTTCTCTCTTCACTTCCACTTCACACCACGTCCGTCTATATAATCTGTAGCGCTGAAGATCAAATCCTCAGAAACCCAGTCACACTTTCTTTCTTCTGTTCAGAAAGTAAAAATTTCTCTTCACAAATCTATAACAATGTCCAGGTTTGGTTCACCATTCATCATGTAACTTTATAAAAAAAAATAATAATCCCCATTTTGTTCCTCTTTTCTTTTCCTCTTCAGTTCCTTCAGATATCTGTGTCGATAGGTAAATGCAGTGGGTGTGAAAAACAAAGTCCTAGTTTCTTTATGTTAACTTAATTTCTGGTGCAGTAGGAAAGTGCAAGTGTTGAAGTGGAGAGAGGGACAGAGGCGGAAAAGTCCGCAAGTCTATGCCTTGGGCACGAGCAAGTCATGGGGCGCAAATCATACGGATGACTCTGTTCACATTTCGCCACAAAATGATATAACTGAGAAGAGAAATGACTCCCAGGACCAGGAGGAGGGGCCAGCATCTAGGACCAGAGCCAGGAACAAGAGAAAATTGCCCACCCCTCATGATGACGACGCGCCAGTTAGTCCTCTAACCTCTTACTTTGTTATAAACAATCGATCATACATGCAACATGCATGTCCGTGTATTGATTCATTGTTCTCCGTCATTTTTGTAAGAAATTATGTCCAATTATGTATTGATGATGTGTTTTGAGCCCCATAGAAAGTTAGGTCCCATTGTAGTTGAGGTGATTATACTCTCTTCCCAATAAAAGCTAGTGAAGTATTTTTCTTCCGTTGTATTGTCACGTGAAACTCCAAAAGGACCCATTAGGTACTGGGTTTTTCAGAACCGAGAGGGTGACCCTTCAGAATTTTCTTTCTTGCTTTTGTTGGAAATGTTAATACAGGTTAGAAGCGGAAGAAGACTTGAAGATCATGAAGTTGATAGAGGTAAGCCTTTTAGCACTAGCAAAACAAGTGAACAATAGTTTTACTTCCTCTTCCTAAGTGTGATTATCCTGAAACTTTACTTTGTTCAATGTTTTCAGGTGAGCAACAGGTGATGCAGGATCGGGCAAAGTCTAAACTTGCAGATTGTGATGGGAACAGAAACAATGGTTGGTTGCCTCAGTTCAGTCATCTAAATCTGCAATGCACCTATTCCTGCCAGCAGAACAAGTCATCTAACTCAGATACTCAATCCTGTTTTCCGGCCTGCAAGCAGCTCAACGTCTCGAGTCGTCCTCAACACCGGAGATGCCGGAAAAGCGTGTGCTAGAACTCATTATCGACACTTTACAAAGGTGGGATTCTTATGACAGTTGATCTATGACAAACTCTGGCAATTAGACTCGGTAAATTGTCGATCTGGTTATGTACTGAACATATTTTGCCAATGTCTTTCTGTTTCTGATCTCATGCTCTTTAATCAGGAGAGACACTTATGAGATATTCGGTGAACCAGTTGATCCGACTGAGGTATTTGTCTGGTCTTTTACGTTATGACATTGTTTGCTTCTACACATTCGTTTCTCCTTGTGCGACTGACCCCGAGTTTTCTCTGTTTCTTTTTCCATATAAGGTTGAGGATTATTACAAAATCATTGAAGAGCCTATGGATTTCGGAACCATGAGAGCTAAACTTCATGAGGGAATGTATAGTAGTCTTGAACAGTTTGAGGTATATTCCTTTCCTCTTCTAATAGATTTGCCTTTTTTTATCCTAAATGAATGTAACAGTAGCTATTCTGACCAAAAAAAAAAAAAAAAAAAGAAAAGAATGTAACAGTAGGTACTGTCTGTCCATTCATTAGATTTATTGGCCAAAGGGTAGCATCCACTGTTTTACGGCCCTACAATATTCTAATAGCATCTGGTTGGAATAGGAGAATAGACTTGCTGTAATTTTGTTTCCGATTTCTGACTAAAATTTGTTATCAATTATCGATAGAAAGTCTAACATCTTATGCAGTACGAAAATATAACACGATATACAAAGGCATATACTACTGTAAGCTTGAAAGATAGGAGCTCTCTTTGATTTTTCCTTGCAGTTTTAGTTGAGATCGGTCTGTCATTATTACCAAAAAAAAAAAAAAAAATCATCGGCTCATGATTTTATTCTATCGCACACGATGCCGGTGTCATAGATTTTCTTGTCCATGCCTTACATTAAGTCTTTTTATCATCCCAATGACGCACACACGTTACTGTCAAATCGAGGACAAAACAGCAAGTGAATGCAATTGAAATGTAAGAGAGGATCACTGTCATGCAAAACTCTCGACATCATCTGACTGATTAGTGTCTTCTCTCTTTGCTATGTCCTGTGCAGCACGACGCGTTCTTAATTACCAAAAACGCGATGCGTTTTAATCCGTCGGGAACCACTTACTTTAGACAGGTATGTTTAGCTTACTCTAATAGCTGCCCCGAATAGATGCGAAAATCTGAGAATGCTCAACAAGTTAGTTCTCTCCTATGGTTGTGCAGGCTCGAGCCATCCGTGAACTAGCAAAGCAGGTCTTTCATCTCCTTAGAACCAATCCAAATGATTTCGAATTGCAATTCTCGGAAACGAGAAGAGTGACTAGGAGATCTCAGGCAGAAATTAGGGGTCAAACTAATAGTTCTTCTAGGAGAACTCATAAGAGCGTGAGGTCGAGTCGGGACATATCATCGAAGGCTTTCCAATCTTCAACGGGTCCATCGAATCTCAGGAACGTCTCGATGAACTCTAGCAGCTGTGGTACTGCTAGTCTTGTGCAGGCATCAAATGGACCAAATCTTGGTAACAAATGAAGTATCTTTTACCATCATGGTTTCTATGTCTCAATGTTCCCTGGCCTGCGAGAAACCAAGTTTACACAATATCTCAGCTGATAGACAGGAATGGAACGGACAACGGAATCTTGCCTGATTATATAATGACCTATTCGTTTTCCTCTAGGTTACAGCAGAGACTGGGGACAACAACCCAGCCTTCCTGATGCGGATCGGCGTTCTTCGTACAGGCCTTGGACATCCCTCCTCAACGGAAGTGATCCCACAAGCAAAACGATCTGGCGTGTGCAGCCACTGATGCACGTAAGTCCTGAGCTCTTATTCATGTCCGCGTGTAAATTTAAGCACGATGTGGTTTCGGGTTGCTTGTATACTTACTGAGGAATATGTGATCACGGCGTAAAATTCCTAGTCTCTAAATGATGGAAAAGAAGAATACATCCTGGGCATAAATGTTGCTTATCCACAAGTTTAGCTTCGTTCGAACATGACAATTAGGCTAAATTGCCTACCATCGCGCCTCGAGGTTACAATTGACGAGTGATTTCACCAGTAGTAAGGCAACAGTGAGCGACTGATCAAAATGGAACTGTGGCATTGACGGTGAGAATTCTCGCCTTTTCCAGGTGAAGCAACAGGATATTGGCTACAGAGAGAGTCTGGTGTTGTTCTCCAAGGGCTTAGGACCTGCCGCGCAGAATATAGTTCAGAGGAAGTTGCGAGCATTGGACTCGGCAGTAGGCATGTCTCGGCCGGATGTTCCGGAATCCCTGTGGGAGAACTGCGTCTCGCAATCCTCGCCATCCTCGCCATCCTCGCTCCAGAAGAACAAGAGCAGTGTCTGCGCAACTGCCGGCACAACGGAAATTTCAAGATCACACAACCAGAGAGATTCGTGTCCGGGGATCAGTAAACTGTGCGATGTCGGAGCAGCATCAAAAACTGACCGACCGGAGCATTCGACTTCTCAGTTCTTATTCGACTTACCATACCTAAAGGCGAAGCTCGACCAGATGATCTCTTCGGGTCCAGAAAGATCAGCTCAGCCAGGTCTCCAAGCCGAGAAGCCCTCTTCCAACGAAAATGTCTACCGGCGATCTTTGATCTGCGAGCAGGAGCTGAACATCCATTGCTATAGTCGCAAGCGACGAGGATCGCCCTTCGATCCGCGTCATCACGGCGATTCGACCCTCCAACCGGAACAAACCATGCATAACGAAATGCCGCCTCGCCTTGCCAAGTATGGAAGCATACACAGCGAACACAAGACTTGTTTGTGAAGCGATTAACGTTCACCAAACGAAAATTGTGCGGTTCTTTTCAAGCGGGTCGTTGCTCCTCCCTCAGTCCTCACCAGCCAACATTTTTGATCTTCCACCGTGTATCACCAGAGCAAAACTTTATGTACGCATTGGCCAACGAGACAGTGATTGTGTCCCCATTGTTATTCCAAAAGGAAAAAGTTAAAGACATCCCGTGCAAAATCTCCCGTGACGACACGAGAACACGACGCGTTGCGCGTGCGGGTTCATGCTGATAATGAAAGGCCTTCTTTGGGTCGCTCAATCTATATGGAAACCCCGACACGGCCGACAGACCGAACTTTAGAGAGCTTGATTAAAAGAACGGGAAATCGACACGGATGTTATTCGGGAAAAGTTCGCGATTGAATCGGTACAAGTAATCGATTTGCATTTTACAGGTGACATGCCATGATTTGATTTTAAAAACATAAACTTAAAAATGATTCAAAGATAAAAAAGGAACCAAAAAACAGGAGATGTCTTTCTCAAGAAAAGGAAAACCATGTAGTCAAAGCTGTTTTCGCGGTGCCCCCAACGATTGCGAGCTGGGTGCCATAGCATGCATGCGTGAAAAGGTTGATCATGGGTTCCAATTCCAAGTAGAAATTGCAAATGCCACTCTTTAAAATGTATTCACGTATTTGCCTTTTTCTCACGACGAGGAAGCCCGCTTTTAAGTAGGTAAAACTCTCGGATCACGAGAAATAGCCTTTTGGATCAGGTAAGGCACGAGCTGAAACGCCGAATATGGTCGCCCGAATATGGAATCATTTACAATTAGTTGCATGGGGAATCGGACCTGGTGTCGTACGCTCAATGCACACATCCATTTCCGTTCTCTCGTCACTCAGCCAATGTGTAGGGTTTGTCTATTTGTTTTGTTATGGGAGATGTTCGAACATTTTATGTGATCAATCCTGACGGTGGCGCACGTATCGTCTCCTCTGCGTGCATCGGGCAAGATTGCACCCATCGGTATTCGACATTAGTCCAAATTTCATTGACGTTAATGATTTGGATGTAGAATCAATCCCGTCGTGTTTTTTTTTTTTTTTTTTTGTGATCAAAGCGTCTTGTCTTTAGTATTTCATCACTCAGAGCAATCATTTTCAGATTTCAAAGCTGCAATTGTCGCCTAAACATTATGTGAAGATGAGATTGGATTTAGACCGGTCGGATTTAACGGAACTTATGTCGGGCCCACACAAGTTTCACCGTTTTTAACGGTTCAAATTTTATGGGATACTATGTTTTTTAATAATTTCACTCGAGTTGGATGTGCACGAACAGGAAAAAAGAAACGAGGGATAATGACACAAATGATCCCTGAACATGTATAATGTAATTCATGAACTTTGAATTTTTTCAATGTGATTCTGAACTTTGATCTAATGTTTAATGTGGTCTATGAACTTTTAATTTGTTTAATGGGATCTTTGGACATTTGGTACATATTTAATGTAGTTCCTGAACTATACGAAAACATTCATTATAGTCCCCGAAGTGATCTTAAATTAATGGAATGATTACATTCAACATTTTCATATAGTTTACGGACTAAATTGAACATGTATCAAAAGTGTATGGACTATATTACATAAATTAAAAGTTCAAAGTTCACATTGCACGTTGGATCAAAATTCAAGGGCCACATTGAATAAATTAAAAGTTCGTAGATCATGTTACACATCGGGTCAAATTACAGGGAATATATTAAAAAAGCAAGATTGTTATCCTCACGGTCGCAAGCTAGACCCTTCGCCCCGCGCCGTTGATTTAGTGGACATCGAAAAAGACCCTCACGTCAAGGTCCGATCCGACGGTGATACTTTTTAGTTTTTTTTTTAAAAAATTATACTGTAGTTTTTATTTTTAGAAAATATTAAAAAAAGGAGAGGGTGACGAAAGAGTTCGTTAAGACGTGAAGGAGGTGGTTCTCTTATTTTTTCCCTCTCGTTCCCCCCAAAAACTGCTCGCCACCTTCCCCCAAATTCGTTCGAGTGGGGCGACCAAACGCCATCCACCGTCGTCCGGCGGGCGCCTCGTCGGCCCTTCTCCGGCGGCTCTCGCGGCGGTTTCGCGTCCCCCACCCCACGCGGCGGCGGCGGCGGCGGCGGCGGCCGATTCGGCCCGATTCGATTCGATCCTCTCCTCTCTCTCTCGCGGGACTGCTGTTGCTCGCGCTTGCGGCGGCAGAGCGTCGAAGGGAAGGGGAGGGGGAGGGGGCAGAAACCCGGAAATGGCGTATCGGCGAAGGCACGGGATCACGAAATCGTCGACCTTCAAGGAGGAGATTTATTCCGCTCCGCCGGCGACCGCCGACGACTCCTCGTCGTCGTCCTCCTCCTCTCTGGCCGCCCAGGCGATCAGAGCGTCCGCCGCTCACCGCGAATCGTCGCTCTCGTCTGCGTACGGCGACTCCGCTTTTGCGTACAGAGACAGAGAGAATGATCCTCTCAGATCTAAGGTTTGCGCTTCTGCTTCTGCTTTCCCTTCCTTTTTCTTTTTTTCCTTTATTTTTAGGAGCTTGCGTCGATATTTCATTTCTCTGTTTTGCGTCTCGCTTTGATTCAATTTCATTCGCTGGTAACGAACGAAGAGCTGGCTTTGTTAGGTGGTTTCGCGTTGCTTGCATTTTTGTTCTTTCGTGTAGGATTCACGTGATCTGAGATCATTTATCTGAACCAGAATTTTTCGGCATCCGATGAAGCAGGCATGTTTTAGTTAGTCAATTTGGAAAATTTCCCTTACTTATGCCTGTTCAAAAGTTAATTTCAAGAGTTCTCTATCACTGATGCATAGAGCGTCTTTGCAACTTCGGATTGGATAACATGCGATTTGTTGATTCAATCTGATCCGTTCGTGTGCGGCATGCACATTCGAGGATATTGTAGGTTCTCCGATGTGTTTTAAGTTCTGCAAAATACTGGGAATTTATAGAAAATACATCATCGTGAAGCAGCTCAATCATCTGCTTTTCAGTGATTGAAACAGATTGCCCTGAATATACTTTCTGAAGAACTGAAACGATATCTGTTTTAATTCATGCATTTCTTGTTGACCCGTCAGCTATAATTTCCGCAGGAAATCGTACTGATTACTGTGATTGTGTATGAGGAATTAAAATTTCTTTACTGGCATCATAATTTCAATCTGGAATAAGTATGGAGGGGTAAAAAAAGAGAGTGCAATCACATTTCAATAATTTAGCGTCATCTACACCTGGTCTTGGGACCCTTCATTCTTTGAGGAATTTTACTGTAGGACATTTCTGCTCATCTCCTAGAAGGAAAATGCATTGAAGGTGACTGATCAGTAAAATCTGGTTGCCTTAAGGAATTGTTTTTGATCGAGCTCCGGATATATTTTGCAGCACCTGACTTTTTCCTTTGATTGTCGTCAGATATATATCATCCCTAGCTGGACCCTTCGAATTTTAATTTATTCCAAGAAGTTCCGCTAAACGAATTGATCTCCTTTCTGGAGAGTTTTTTTTTTGGCGTGACAATTTGACAATATATGGCCTTATATTAGTGTTAAGTTGGAGGTAACACATACCAAAATTTTTTAAATTTCTCCATAACGTTGACCGTTCATGTTTTGTCTTTCTTTCGACCTAAAGTTGCATGTACCTGAAGGAAACAATCATCTTTCTTTCAAGTTTCTCGTTAATGTGACAGAACACACATATGTAGTGGTTCAATCAGGAGAAGAAATTATGTATTACACTCTCTCTCTCTCTCTCTCTCTCTCTCTCTCTCTCTCTCTCTCTCCCTCTCTCTCTCTCTCTCTCTCCCCAGCTCAATGAATATAGTGATTGAATTGTAGAGCTTTTCTGCCTATGGGAATTCATCAGCGCAAATGGAGTCGAAATCTGGATTTTGGGGTGTTTTGGCTCGCAAAGCTAAGTCAATACTGGAAGATGAAAATGTATCTCAACAGTTTGAAATCCCCAGTAGAACAATGCCTCAGGTGATTGATAGCTCTGTGGATGGCCAGGTAAATCTTATATATGATTTGAGGAGAAAAATTGATAGATGTCGACATGATACTTGTTGATTTGAACTTTGAAACCAATTTTTAAATATACAATAGGACATTATGATATTTATGTTCTCAATTTAACATGTGCTGATGCCTTGATGGTGCTTGCTTCTACTGGTTCTAGCATACTCATCAGATCTCTGAGAGCTTCAAAAGAATGGACAACCCTAGATTTCGAAAGGGATTGGATAGGATCACAACTTCGCTTAATCAAATCGGTGATACTTTTGAAAAGGCTTTTGAGGTAACATCACTAGTCATCATTTATTGTTATCATAGTTTGGCCTCTTTTTGATATTACCTGCGGATCTGTGATTTGAGTTTATTCATTGTGAATACCCAAGTTGGCCCAGTTGCAAATATTTCCCTCTCTATGCCTTGGATTCAAGACTCATTCATCCACCTTTAAACTTATTCAAGGAAAAAGAAATTTACGAGTTTTATCCATCTCTCATCGTACTGCTATATATTTCTATGGCCATGATCCTTCTTCCCTTTAGATAAGTATATTTATGGCAAAATTATCAAAGCAGGATATAGGAGCTGTTATGGAGAATTTTATATTAATCAGAGAGTATAATTGGACTGACTTAACATGGAATGAACTTGTAAACAACCTATTAGACAAATCATTGTGCTCGGCTGTATGCACAAGATTGCTTGCAGTTCTGAACTTCACAGCAGAAACAATGCCAACCTAGAATATTTCTTTTGAGATCACAATCTTTGATTAGTTACAAGATTCTTTGGTCGATACGCATGGTAGAGATAGGCTTAATGTATGCGATACCTTTTTAACTTAGCTGTTGGCCCAAAAGAAAAGCAGAAAAGAGAGCGACAGAAAAACTTAATGTCAACCTAGTCTAGCTTTTAATTCCAATTCCCTCAGATTCTATCAGATAAGCAAAACTGGAGAATTTTATGTTCGACAAAGAAATGGTACTGCAATTAGAGAAATGTTATCTCTAGATTCAAAACATGTTGGGCAGAAGACCAATTACTTTTATGAGCTTTATTCCACTTTTCTGGCTCATCTCTTGTGAAGAGTCTGTTATCAATGGACAACCATAAATTTAGACCAAAATTTGCTGTAGAGCATCTGTGTCACTTTGCCACAGAGTATAAACAGATATATATTCCTCAAATTACCATGGATGGTGTAAACAATGATCATTGCCTTCATCAAGCATACAAATTCCACATGATTCATTGCCAAGTATTGGAAATCTAATAATGCTTTTGGAGCATAAAATCAAGCATAACATACAAATAAAATGATCAAATGCTGTCATCAAGCTTGCCTTCAAAGTGCATCCGCGAGAGTTATTTCCTTGCCTATGGGTATCTTACCGGGTCATGTGCGAGCAATATTGTGTCCTCCTTTTCCATCGCCTTATGCATGCTCATCACAACAAGGCTTCAGCCAAGATTTAGAAATCTATTATACATCAATTTACAGAAAATTTGGACAAAAATAATCTTTTCTTTCGAAACAATCACTTCAAAACACTGTTTAATACCAGAGAGATTGCAATAGCATTGCCAGATCTATGGGCTTTGAATGTTTGAGATAACCTCTCCAGGGTTCTCTCAGAATTATTTAGTATTCTGTCTGGAACCAATGTTCCCCAGCTAAAAGAGCATAATAATCTAGTTCTTCTGCTACTGTGGGTGACATCAGGGAAGCTTTTTAATGTCATCCTTTCAAACTAAATTATGTTTTCTATTTCAGCATTGTTAATACCAATGCATATTCTGTCATTTTTTATAGGGACTTTGGGAATATAGTAATATACCACTCTTGCATCGTTGTTTTGTAAGCCAAGCAATACTGCTCATTTTGTAAAATGTTTCTTCTGCTGCTCTTGCCTCTGTATACATGTTGATTGGCACCATCTTGACATGCATATACCCTCATGGCCTCTCATTAATTGGCTGAATTGAATAGTGATATCAGTTATGATACAGCCGCTTGACATGTTGATGTGCCTCCAATATTGATAGGAGCAGTAGTCACAGATTGTTTTATCTGTGAGCTTAGCTAACACATGACTGCTAACTAAGAACATATTCTTCTTTCATTGTATTGACAATCAGTTTTCACTCAGATTAAATAGATGTTAATGACTATGTCAATTCCTGTTTAGACTAATGCTGTTTTCTGCTATGTATTGATTAATGCAAGATTAGAACTCGAGTCATAAAGATATTGGAGTGAAATGTTGCCCTGTGCTCAATTTCCTTCTCCTCATTTAACTGTGCTGTCTTTGATGGACTAGTGTTATTAATGCCTTGAAATGATTTATGGCATTCCCTTGCCATACTAGAAATCAAATGCTCATAAACTTCTCAAATATGTACAGGAAGGCCGGACTATTGTGGAAAATAAGACTGCAGATATTATTCAAGAAACCCGCAAACTGCAAATTAGAAGGAAAGGGAGTAACCTGGAGGTGCAGAATCAAACCCCTGGCATGAATAGTTCCTGGCAGCAGCCAATCCAACAGCAGAACCCAACCAACCACGAAACTCAACTCAAGGCATCTCGCGACGTAAGGTGGCACCCTTGTAGTGTATGAATGGCTAAGTATTGAATGCCTCAAAAATTGTGAAATTTGACTTGTGCAATTCGATAGTAAAACAGTACTTGCACGTGCATGCTGCTCTATAACAAGGACTATCCTCTCATGCAAGGCATTTTCAATTATGAATAAATTATTCTCATAAATTACCTTTCTCAATCTTGGGGTCATGATAGGAAGTGTCTATGGTACAACCATTGTACAGTATAATTTTTTTATTTCATGACAACTATGGCACTTGATTACAACCACACTCTGCAACGTTGTAAAACAAGAAAAAAAAAACTCGCGTTTTGGGATGTTTTACGACATTTTTACTTGGTTATGACAGCATGTCATAACGTTGTATTGTACAACAGTTATACAATAGAAGTTCCCGGTCATGATACACAGACCGAATATTAATCCAAATGAGTCATTGTATTTCACATAATTTGGCAGGCCAGCACCTGAATGTCCATCTAGGTTTTTTTCCTGATTATGCATTTGAAATATTGACGAGGTTACTAGATTACTTTCAGCATCAATTTTATACGGTAGGAGGTGCTTTTCTTTCTCTCAATTTTCTTGTGGATCCAGTTTCTTACATCTACTAGCTGCTAATTGTTGTTTGGTCACAGGTTGCGATGGCAACAGCAGCAAAAGCGAAACTTCTTCTACGTGAGCTAAAAACTGTTAAAGCGGATTTGGCTTTTTCAAAGTTGCGATGTTCTCAGCTTGAAGAAGAAAACAAGAGCCTTCGAGAAAGCCGGGAGAAGGGGGGTAATCCTGCAGATGACGATATGGTTCTCTCTCTCTCTCTCTCTCTCTCTCTCTCTCTCTCTCTCTCTCTCTCTCTCTCTGCACTCAAGGACGCAAATATTCACCAAGCATGAGTCTGTGCTCTCGTGCACCGTAACTCTTTGCATATTGTTAGGCATTTTAGGCCCACCTCCTACTCAGCTTCAATTGCATCATTATCTACATGTAACTATTTCCCAATTTGCTATTAGTTGCAAGTTATTATCCGACCCAAGAACCACAATGGTTAAGCTTCTCACAAATAAAAGCAATATATTTCTCAGATACGCCTTCAACTTGAGACCCTTCTAGCGGAGAAAGCTCGTTTGGCCAATGAGAATGAAACATATTCACGTGAGAACCGCTTTTTAAGGGAAATTGTTGAGTATCACCAGCTCACCATGCAAGATGTGGTTTATATAGATGAGGGGATTGAAGAGGTCGCAGAAGTTTATCCCATCGGTTACCCCTCAGTTGCTAGCATGCTCTCACTTTCCCCAACTTCACCAAAATCACCAACCTCACCAACTGAGACACCTACGCCCACAAAAGGTGAGATTTTTAAGCTCCTGCCCGTGGAAGAAGAGGATGACGATGGCATGGAGGAAGAAGTCATCGAGAACTTAGATGACTTGGTTACAAAGGAAGAAGGTGATAGAAGACCAACAACAGCTTCTGCCTAAGTTTTTGAGTCCCTATTTTATTTACAAGATCTGTCGAATGTTGATTTGTCTTAATTCTTTTTCTTCTTTTTCTTCCATTGTGGTTTTTCATCTGGAAGGTAAAAGGGGGGTCGGGAGTAGACCATATGCTTGCTTGCATTAAGCTATTCATTGGGTTTGTGACTCTGTAATGCGAGCTGTTTGGTTTTGCTCTTACAATAATGTCTTGATGTTTGTTTGTATTCCTTCGTTGATGGCCTAGAGCGTGAAGCTAAGCTAATTTTGTAAATGATGTTCTCTTAAAGATTGCACTCTGAATTCTTGAAAAGTTTGAAGTTTTCAAGGCCTCTAGTTGATATAGATATCTGACTAGGAGAAGGATCGGCTTGAGGTGAGTCGATGTAATTTACAACTTGGAGCAAAGAACGCTTATACATATCTCGAGTTCTGACTTGATAAGTTGTCTCTCAAGCTCGACCTCTAGCTGATCTGACTCGACTTAAATGTCAAAAGGAAATATTAGTCTGATCGAGAGTTAAATCTGGAAGTCGAAAATTGAATAACCATGTTATATTCATGTTCCAACACTTAAGAATGCATAAATATAGTTGATATAAATCGAAAACAAGTCGACGTTGGTATGTTACCTTCAATTTTTGACAGTTTGTTGCATAATTTAGAGAATGACATCAATATGGATACATGAAAAATTTTGCTACATGAAGATTCTACGTTTCAGGAAATGGACTACAGAGACAGCTGAGGAGTTGATCCTCCTGTTATATATGCAGAACTCCAATTTGACCCTTTTATTTAAGGTTCCTTGTTCCTAAGTTCAATTGAACATTTTTAAAATCCACCAGTTTGACGTTAATGAAAGAGACTCTCCGAAATGCTTGCACGCTATTATGATTGTACCAGTTAAATACAGCGACTTCTTACAGAACCTAGGTATACGAGAAACAAAATCTACCTTCCACCCCTCCAAAAGCTTTATAATGAAGCAAGAGAAAATCTCCCAGACTTAAAACAACTTTATAAATGGTAAATGGGACTCATTGAGATAATGTGTGGAAGAAAATTTGCCGTTAATCTGGTTTACTCTTCATTACCTTTCAGATGAAAAAGTCTCAGATCTCTGCACAATGGAGAGTTCAAATGGAAAAGGATGAAGTTCCACTTATCATGAGATATTTAACCCACAACTCCATCGTCGCTACATCTGCAGAAAATCCCCTTTCAACCATTTCACCGACCAGTTGCGCTGCTCTTGTATTTTCGTTATGTCTTAGAAGCCCTTGGATTATTATGTTGTAAGTGACACCATTTGGAAAGCATGCGTTTCCTTCCATCTCCTTTAGCGGCTGATATGCTTCCTCCGTGCATCCGTGCATCCTCCTTTGCACAATCCATGCATGATGACACCATATGTCCACACATTCGGTTGTATTCCTCAAGCATGCAAACAATTAAACAGCCCCATTGCATCGTTGAGTTTTCCGGCATTACACATGCCATTCATTAGGATATTGTAAGTTACAATGTCTGGGACAAACTTGGAATCTTCAATCTTTCGAAGCAATTTCATGGCCTTGTCAATCTGTTGTGTTTTACACAAGCCATCCAATAACGCATTCAATGTATAATGATCTAGAGATAGATTGCGAGATTGCATTTCGTTAATTAGCTCCTCTGCGGCTTGAAGGTCTCCAACCTGGCAAAATCCATTTACGAGAATCTTGTACGATATGACATCAGGATTCAAGTTCCCCTTTGAAGCATATCTTGGAAAAGCATCTTCGATTTATCAACTCTTCTAACTTTGCAGTATCCATTAATCAACGTGTTATAACTAACGACATCAGGTGAGCAGCCTCTTTCAACCATCAAATTAAGCACTTCCAAAGCATCGTTCATTCTATTTTGCACACAATAACCATTCATCAATGTATTATAAGTGAAACTATCAGGCATTATACCTAATTGAATCATCTGGTCCACTATGGCCTCTGCCTCTTCAAGCATTCCCTCTTTACAATGTGCATCCACCAGCACAGTGAAGGTATGAACATTCGGCATTACTCTGCTTTGCACCATATGACTCAGCAGTCTTCGAGCCTCTTCCAATTGGCCGGAATTGCACACTCCTTGAATGACAGAGGTATAAGTAACCACGTCTGGTTCAATTCCTGCCTTCATCATCTTCTCCAACAAGACTGTAGCATCTTTCCATTGGCCTAGGTTGCATAAGCAATGAATCAACGAGCTATAAGTGAGTAAGTCGGGTCGGATGCCTCCACTCGTCATCTCTTTCAACAATACGAGGGCATCTTCCATCTGGCCTACATTGCACAGGCCATGGATCAAGGAGGTATAAGTAACAACATCTGGTCAGACGCCCTTCATACTCAAACTTTCGTGGAGTCTCAAGGCCTCTGTGATCAATCCCTCCTTGCAAAGACCATCTATTACTATGTTGTATGTGAAGGAATTAAGCCTGCAACTACTCTCTTCCCAGCCCTTAAGCAATTCAACCGCCAATCTAATGTTACCCGCCCTGCATAACCCCTTTGCGGTTATCGCATACGTGGTCTCATCGGGTGCAGGGCCCTTTCGCTGCATATCATCGAGGAACCTCAGCGCTTGATCATTTTTGCCCTGAATAAGGAGACCATCAATTAGGGTATTCGATGCCACCACATCGACGGGAAACCCAAGCTTCAAGATCCTACCCAGGATAGACAAGCCCAAATCAACCCGATGTAACCGGCAAAAGCAATTCAACGAAATCTTCAGCCAAAAATGATTATCTTCAATCCCCAACGAATGCAGCCGCTCGATCAACCGGATGGCAGTGGAGTACTGCTTCATCCTCACTATAGCACCCAACAGTAGACGAAAGTCTCTGGAGGAAGGCAAAGGGTTTGTCTTAATCATTTTACCGAAGTAACACAAGGCGTCGCCCACACTCGTGAACCCACCACCACGACCACCACCACCTTTAGCTCTGCAATTTGTCCTCACGCAACTCAAGACCTGGTTCGGGTTAGGGTTAGGGGTCGAAGAAAACCTCCGACGACGGCGAGACGAGAAAAGGAGATGGAGAAGGGAATGGGATGAAGACTGGCTGGACATAGCAGTTGGAGCAGGACGAAGAAGAAGAAGGAAGATGGAAGAAGCAGGGCAGCGACCCGTTCGCTTCATCTCAGCTGATGATGACGAATCCGAAAGCTGAATAGCTTTTGTCGTACGATTCGTACCACAAAAACCCAAATCCCATTCCGACTTAATTATAAAAAAAAAACCATCAATTTAGGTCGAGTGGCAATTTTGTCCCTAACTTTATTTTTATCTCATAAAAAATCACCAACTTTTATTTATATCCCAAATCTGGCTCTCTTAACTTAGAATCATTGATTATCCAACTTGACTATTTCACATCAGTAATAAATTCACAAGGCTTCCTGATTAGATTTAAAGCACTATTTATTATCTTCTTCTATGAGTAACAGCTTGATGAATAACTGTGAAAACGTTCGTCTCTTTCACTTTACCTGCAAGTCAAAAAGGTCTTCAGATTAAATTTCTCTAGATAGAGTTTGCCATTTTATCGTACTCTGAAGTTGTAGACCGTCGCCAGTCGACAAATGCCATGAATAAGATCCGACAAGCTCACGACCATAACCTTTTTTTTCTCAAACAAAGGTGATTTTAGACAGAGAGTTAAAGAGGGCCAAATTTTGGATAAGGCTGAAAGTTTTTGATTTTTTATGAGACAAAGAAAAGTAAGGGTCAAAATTGTTAATCGACCTAAAGTTTGTGCTTTTTTTAAAATTAGCCCAAAAAAATCCCAAATTAATATACATGTGACAAATTTACCAAAATTAATTTTTTGATCACCAAAAACTCCAAACTGGCATACTTGTGACAAATTTGACCTCCGTTAAATTGAATAAATACCATGAAAAATTACAAACTGATAAATATGTGACAAACTGAGGGATAAAATCCTAAATTAGTATACCCATCAACTATCACATGTCATATAACTCAACAATTTGATGGTAAAATTTAACAAAAACTAAACGGAGGGTAAATTGATCACAAGTATACCAGTTTGGAATTTTTATTGTCAAAAAATTATTTTAAAATAAATTTATCACATGTATACTAGTTTGGGGTTTTTTGTGGTATAAGTCTCTCTCAACCAAGACCTTATACTCATTTTGATGGTCCCATGAGCTCAAAATCCTTCCTTCACTTATTTAATTTTGAAAAGTATAAAGTTTTAATCAAGTCAAACTTGAAAGTCTTTGACCAAAAAAAAAATTTGAAGTGATATAATTTTTTTAAGGATGTATTCATCAGAAGTCCTAAAACTTATCACGAAAGTATAATTGAGTCCTAAAACTTGCAAAAAGTGCAATCAAGTTCTAAAATACGTCAAATTGATTCAATCGAGTCCTAAAATTAATACCGCCTAATTTACTAAAGGAAATGCTGACGTGACTTTTTTTAAAAAAAATTATCCTATGTGGCAACGACGTGACTTCTTATTATTATTATTATTATTATTATTATTATTAAAAAAATTTATTTAAATTAAACTTTAAAAATAAGTTTAAAAAAACATAAAAAAGAGGAGGAGCTAAAGTCAGGCAAGGAGGCCTAGAGGCCCTCGCTGGGAGGGACCGGCAAGGGTGAGGAACGACTGGCAAGGGGTCGCGGTCCTCCCCAAACTCACCCAAACTTGGTCGAGGGCCGCCACTAGCGGCCGACCCAGTGGCAACCCTCATCGACGGTAGGCGAGGGGTCGCGGCCCTCCCCCAGACCAAGCGAGGGCTTGCAGGCCCTCGCTTGCCATCAGCGAAGGTTGCCGGCCCCTCCCATCGATGGTGGGGAGGGGATGTTGGCAGCAGGGGAGGGTTGCAACCTTCCTCACCTGACTTCTCCTCTTTCTCGTTTTTTATAATTTTTTAATCGTTAGCTTATTTTTAATTTAAATTTAAATTTAAATGAAATTAGTATTAAAAATTAAAATTAGGTCAAAACGACGTCATATTGGTCTTATTTATAATAATTTAGTCATGTCACCGCTATGTAAGATAGGAAAAAAAAAGGCCATGATAGCATTTTCCATTAGTAAATTAAACGGTGTTAACTTTAAGACTCGATTGAATCAATTTAACAAGTTTTAGGACTTGATTGCACTTTTTGCAAGTTCCAGGACTCAATTGCATTTTCGTGACAAGTTTTAAGACTTATAGTAAACATATATTCTTTTTTTTATAAAAAAACCCTAACTTCTAAAAATTGGCTTATACCATTCAAATAATTATCAAATTGCTACATTCATGCCACATCTAACCCAAAATCCCAATACGGTAAATTAGTGTCATATTTAACCCAATTTTAAAGAATTTTTGTGACACGAAAAACAATTTGAGATAATTGTAGTACAGATATATCGGTTTTGGATTTTTTTTTACACAAAAATTAATTTAAGGTAAATCTGACACGAGTGTAGTAATGGTGAATCTTGCAAAAAGTGGTACCAGCAATTAAGATGCAAATTACCACCAATTAACAAGAAGCAAGAAAACAAGATGCTGTTTAGAAATCCACTTCTAAGGTTTTCTTCTAGGATTGCATAAGAATAAGATGGGTCCTTGTCTCACACATTCCTTGATGGCCACTAATCTCCCACAAACAGGTCAACCAAAGTGACAAGCTTTTCAGAAATTTCAGAACTAGCACGGTATGACCCAACAAGAATTACCAACCCCAACATTAAGTTCTTTTCAGCTTTCATTGTTTATGGACAGTTTACTGGGCTTAGTACCCGTTGCATAACTTAGAGGATGACATTATTAGTGATCCGTTCACCGAAAGGAAACTGAAAGATTTGTAAAATATTCTCCTAAATATAATCGATTATATCTCCTTGAAATAATTAATCGATAATAATTTATATTTAAATAATTTTATGAACGGTGAAAAAATCTTTCGTTTATTCATTTTTTTTAAGAGACACAAGTGATTATTTTTAGACAGATCCCTTTTTGTGCATGCGCTCACCGCATGCATACACAAGAGGACACCAATATTCACCATGTGATAGTATGGGACTCTCACCGTGCGCAAGTATGGGACTCTCAGGCACTGTAAAGCAATTTATGCCCACCTCCTACTCAGCTTCCTTTCAAATGTATCATTATCCACATGTCACTATTTCCCAATTTGCTATTAGTTCCGAGTTAGTATCCAACCCATGAACCACATTGGTTAAGCTCCTCACAAGTATATTTCTCGGATTCGCCTTCAACTGGAGAAGCTTCTTGCGAAAAAAGCTCGTTTGGCAAACGAGAACGAAACATTTGCACGCGAGAACCACTGGTACCAGCAATTAAGATGCAAATTACCACCAATTAACAAGAAGCAAGAAAACAAGATGCTGTTTAGAAATCCACTTCTAAGGTTTTCTTCCAGGATTGCATAAGAATAAGATGGATCCTTGTCTCACACATTCCTTGATGGCCACTAATCTCCCACAAACTGGTCAACCAAAGTGACGAGCTTTTCAGAAATTTCAGAACTAGCACAGTATGACCCAACAAGAATTACCAACCCTAACAATAAGTTCTTTAGAGCTTTCATTGTTTATGGACAGTTTACTTGGCTTGGTACCCGTTGCATAACTTAGAGGGATGGCATCATTAGTGATCCGTTTGTCGAGAGGAAACTAAAAGATTTGTAAAATATTCTCCTAAATATAATCGACTCGGTTTGAAATAATTAAGATGAAAAATGATTTCATTTAAATAACCATTTATATTTAAACAATTTTATGGACGATGAAATATCTCTCGTTTGTTCATTATTTTAAGAGACGCAAGTGATTATTTTTAGACAGATCCCTTTCTGTGCACACGTTCGCTGGATGCATACACGAGAGGACACCAATATTCACCGTGCGCTAGTATGGGACTCTCACCGTGCACAAGTATGGGACTCTCAGGCATTGTAAAGCAATTTATGCCCACCTCCTACTCAGCTTCGTTTCAAATGCATCATTATCTACATGACACTATTTCCCAATTTGCTATTAGTTCCGAGTTAGTATCCAACCCATGAACCACATTGGTTAAGCTCCTCACAAGTATATTTCTCAGATACGCCTTCAACTCGAGAAGCTTCTTGCGAAGAAAGCTCGTTTGGCCCACGAGAATGAAACATTTGCACGCGAGAACCGCTTGTCGAGTATCACCAACTCATCATGCAGGATGTGGTTTGTATAGATGAGGGATTGAAGAGGTTGCGGAAGTTTTATATAGTTGGTTACCCCCTCAGTCACTAGCATGCTCTCACTTTCGCTGACTTCATCAGTATCACCACCCTCAGCAACCGAGACACCCGCGCCCATGAAAGGCGAGATTTTGAATGTCCTGCCCGTGGAAGAAGACAGCTATGGCTGGGAGGACAAAGTCATCGAGAACTTAGATGACTCGGTTACGAAGGAAGAGGGCGACAGAAGACCAACACCGGCATCTGCCTAAGTTTTTGAGTCCCTTCTTCATTTACAAGATATGTCGAATGCCGATTTGTGTTGATTCTTTTTCTTCTTTTTCTTACGCTGTGGTTTTTCATCTGGGAGGAAAAAGGGGGGTCGGGAGTAGACCAAATGCTTGCTGGCATTAAGCTATTGATTGCGTTTGTGACTCTAATGCGAGCTGTTTGGTTTTGCTCTTCCAATAATGTCATTGATGGCCTAGAGCGTGAAGCTAATTTATGTTCTCTCAAAGATTGCACTCTGAATTCTGCAAAGGTTGAACCTCTCAAGGCCTCTAGCTGTTGTTGACATCTAACTAGGAGAAGCATCAATGTGAGATGAGTCAATACAATTTACAACTCAAAGCCAATGACACTTATACTCACCTTGAATTCGAGTTGATAAGTTGTCTCTTGAGCTTGAACTTTAGCTGACCTGACTTGACTCATATGTCAAAAGGAAATTTGAGTCTGATGGGGAGTTAAACCTGAAAGTCAAAAGTTGAATGACGATGTTATATGCATGTTTCCAACACTTGTGAATGTATCGTGTGCGCTAATTTAAGTTGAAGATTTCAAGCATGAGCTACTTGACTCTACTTGAAAAGAATTGGAGGAAATCTTAACTATTTAAGCCAGCCTCAATACAAAGCTCGATAATCTGCTTGCATTGCAATTCAGGACATCTTATGCACTGTATTGTGCAAAATTTGTTGGTAATGAATACGAGGAAATGAGGTTTAAAGTGCATTTGTTAAAGCACATATTGATATATGATTTCAAAGAGAAATTGATGAACATTCTCAAATTCTCAAATCATCATTCCTTCTGAATATTGCAGTAAGAGCTCGTTGATGAACTGTGCGTAATGCGGTACCGGCGATTAAGATGCAAAATTGTAACATCATACCATCTGATACAATGTTCACCCGTAAATCAAATGCTTTTCGTAAAATCCATCGCAGTGCAAAGGAAAAGATACCGCAAGTAGTTTTCATACACTTGCTGCCATGTTCCTTAGTCAGCAAGTTGCCCCTCAAACTTGGTTCTTATTTGCATGTAAGAAGCAGAGCAAATAACCCAAAAATATGCAATTGACCTGCGATGACAATCTGAGTACCCAGCTCATCACAAATATTCTCCACCATTTATTCTAAGTGACCATCACCATGATCAAACACCATCCACCTTCATGTATGGATCTTCTTTGAAATTACAATGGTACATACGACATTGAAGGGATCAGATTGTCCAAGTCTCTCTCCATGATATTTGTGCACAACGTCAGAATTGCATAACTTTAGTACATGGTAGAGTTATTGCTATTAACATCCATTTAATTCGAGAGCATCCTCACACCACTTGATCATCTGTATGAATCTTACCTGATTGATGCGAGAACATACACCAGTAATAACCGAGATTTCTTACGGAACCTAGGTATGCTAGAAACAAATCCACCTTCCACACCTCCAAAAGCCTTATAATGAAGCCAGAGAAAAAATCTTCCAGACTTGAAACAAGTTCATTAATGGGATGTGGGACTCAATGAGATGATGTTTGGAAGAAAATTTACCATTGATCTGGTTTACTCATCATCCCATTTGAGCTGAAAAAGTGGACAGATCTGAGATAATGGAGAGTTCAACTAAAAGAAGTAGTTCCATTTGTCACGAGATACTTAACCCACAGCTCCATCGTCACTATATTTGCAGAAAATCCCCTTTCAACCATTTCATTGACAAATTGTGCTGCTCTCATTTTTTCGTTATGTATAAGTAGTCCTTGGATGATTATGTTATAAGTGACACCATCTGGAAAGCATCCATTTCCTTCCATCTCCTTTAGCGGCTGATATGCTTCCTCTGTGCGTCCTCCTTTGCACAACCCACGCATGACAACACTATATGTCCACACGTTAGGTTGCAAGCCTCGAGCATGCAAACAATCAAACAGCCGTTTTGCATCGTCAAGCTTTCCAGCATTACACATGCCATTTATTAAAATAGTGTAAGTCACAATGTTTGGGTCAAATTTGGAATATTCCATCTCTCGAAGCAATGTCATGGCATTGTCAATCTGCTGTGCTTTACACAAGCCATCCGGGAAAGCATTCAAGGTATAATGATCTAGAGGGAGATCACAACATTGCATCTCCTTTATTTAACTCCTCTGCGGTTTGAAGGTTTCCAACCTGGCAAAATCCGTTTACGAGAGTGTTGTACATGATGACATCAGGATTCAAGCCCCTTTGCAGCATTTCTCGGAAAAGCATCTCCGACTTGTCAACTCTTTTCGCTTTGCAGTATCCGTTAATCAACGTGCTATAACTAACAACATCAGGTGAGCAGCCTCTTTTAACCATCAAATTAAGCACTTCGATGCATCGTCCATTCAATTTTGTAAACAATAACCATTCATCAATGTATTATAAATGAAAGTATTAGGCATTATACCCAATTGAATCATCTGGTCGACTATGGCCTCTGCCTCTACAAGCATTCCCTCTTTACAATGTGCATCCACCAGACTAGTGAAGGTTTGAACATTCGGCATTACTCTGCTTTGCACCATGTGACTCAACAGTCTTTGAGCCTCTTTCAATTGGCCGGAATTGCACACTCCCTGAATGACGGAGGTATAAGTAACGACGTTCGGATCAATTCCTGCCTTCATCATCTTCTCCAACAAGACCGTAGCATCTTTCCATTGGCCTACATTGCACAGACCATGGATCAAGGAGTTATAAGTAACAACATCTGGTTGGAAGCCCTTTCTACTCATACCTTCGTGGAGTCGCAAGGCCTCTGTGATATTGCCCTCCTTGCAAAGACCATCTATTACTATGTTGTATGTGAAGGAATTGATCCTGCAGCTTCTCTCTTCGCAGTCCCTCAGCAATCCAATCGCCAATCGGGTGTTACCCGCCCTGCATAACCCCTTCATCATTCCTGCATATGTGGTCTCATTAGGTTTGGGCCCATTGCGTCCCATATCATGGAGGAACCTCAACACTTGATCAGTTTCTCCCTGAACGGAGAGACCATCAATAAGGGTGTTGGATGTCACCACATTGAACTGAAACCCAAGCTTCAAGATTCTGCCCAGGATAGACAAACCCAAATCAACCCGCTTTACCCGGCAAAAGCAATTCATCCAAATAGTCAGCAAGGCAACATCATCCTCGACCCCCAAAGAACGCAGCTGCGCAATCAACCGGGTCGCTGTCGAGTAATGATTCATCCTCACTATAGCACCCAACAGTGGACTAAAATCCCCGGAAGAAGGGAAAGGGTACATCCTCATCATTTTACCGACGCAGCGCGAGGCGTCGCCGACCCTCGTAAACCCATCACCACCACCACCAGCTCTGCAATTTGTCCTCACGTAACACAAGAACTGGTTCGGGTCGTCTAAATTAGAAGTGGGGATCGAGCAAAACGTCCGGCGACGGCGAGACGAGAAAGGGAGGTAGAGAAGGGAATAGGATGATGAATGGCCGGAGATGGCAGCTGGAGCACGAAGCAGAAGAAGAAGGAAAATGAAGGAAGCACCATGAAGACACGTTCGCTCCATCATCAGCTGATGACGTGAATCTGAAAACTGAAGAGCTTTTGCCTTGGGGTCTGTCTCTTTTCTCTTAAATTAAAAGACGATGTGTTTTTTTTTTTTTGGGTCGAATTAAAAGATGATGTTAATCGAACTTTTTATTTGTTCAATTAGGTTCCTACCAATTTTTAGATAAATATGAGGTTTAATATTTGAATATTATAACACTCCTCCTAAAGCATGGAGATTTATAATTGGAGAGGCAAATAGAGACTTGAAAAGATTTGAACTCAAGATTTTCTCCTTTATTGCCATGTGAAATTTTATAGGATTACCGCCAACTGTTTTAAAAATTTAAATTATTCGATGGATGTGTTGTTTAATATCCGAATATTTTAACACATCAATCTACATACATGAAATTGCAAAAATTAATACGTCTTCCTTTGTTCTAGTTTTATGTAATAAGCGAAGTGATCTTTGCTCAATCACTTTAAATAGACTTTCTCATTCATTTAACTCAATTTCAATGGTGATTTTGAGCAATTTCACCAAATTTGCACGAAAACCATGAAGGAAAGCCATTGGCAAGAAGTACCGATACTTTATCTCGCCCTTCTCATTCTCAACTGAATGTGATATTAATTGAACGTTTAAGAAAGAAGATGACTATTTGTATTGAGGGAGTGATATTGTACTAATCTGTAAGCTTTTCTTTATATCGAAGCTTCTTTGGAAACTCAAGCCTGATGCACTTGCACACGGTTTTAGTCAGGGAAGAATGTCCAAAAATTGAAATTAAAACCATCATCGCAAAAAGTGGCTTTGCTTCAGTGGCTAAGCCCAGGGGACCTGCTTTTGTAAACAAGGAAATGGACAACCGAGACAGCTGAGGAGTTGATCCTCTTGTCATATATGCAGAACTTCAATTTGATCCTCTTGCTTGGCAGGTTCCATTTCTGAGTTCAATCGATCATACCGGCCACGATATCTGCACGTGAACTCAGCTCGAAGAGCGCTCTCCGAAACGCTTCCATGCTACTATGATTATGTGAGAAATTAGAAGGCACTATACCTAATTAAATCATCTGGTCGACTATGGCCTCTGCCTCTTCAAGCATTCCCTCTTTACAATGTGCATCCACCAGAATACTGAAGGTTTGAACATTCGGCATTACTCTGCTTTGCCACATATGACTCAGCAGTCCGCAAGCCTCTCCCAATTGGCCGGAATTGCACACTCCCTGAATGACGGAGGTATAAGTAACAATATTTCCTTCAACGTCTCTCCGACTCATACTTTCGTGGAGTCGCAGCGCATCTGTGATCAATCCCTCCTTGCAAAGACCATCTATTACTATGCCGTACGTGAAGGCATTGATCCTGCAGCTTCTCTCTTCCCAGTCCCTTAGCAATTCAATCGCCAATCTGGCGTTACCCGCCCTGCATAACCCCTTTGCGATTATCGCGTACGTGGTCTCATCGGGTGCGGGGCCTTTTCGCCGCATATCATGGAGGAACCTCAACGCTTGATCAGTTTCGCCCTGAATAAGGAGACCATCAATGAGGGTGCTCGACGCCACCACATCGATGCGAAACCCAAGCTTCAAGATCCCGCCCAGGACAGACAAACCCAAATCAACCCGCCTTAACTGGCAAAAGCAATTCAGGGAAATCGTCAGCAAAACATGATCATCTTCAATCCCCAGCGAAGGCAGCTGCTTGATCAACCGGATAGCAGTGGAGCACTGCTTCATCCTCACTAGAGCACCCAGCAGTAGACTAAAACCCGTGGCGGAAGGCAAAGGGTACGCCTTCATCATGTTACCGAAGCAACACAGGGCATCGCCGACAGTCATAAACCCACCACCACCACCAGCTCTGCAATTTGTCCTCACGTAACTCAAGACCTGATTCATCGGCTGATGAATCATGAAAGCTGAAAAGCTTTTGCTTAGGGCTCTCTCTCCCTCTCTCAGTACGCCAGTCGGCAGGCTCTACCAAGGCGACGGAAGTAGCTCAAAATGGCTTCCAAGTAAACCCGCGAAACGGGCAGGTCGGCTCGAGTTTGAATGTTGTGGTCTAATTTAAGTTGACCCTTAATTCATTCATAACTTATTTATTTGTAATAACAGTTTCTCTCGACCCAATTCACGCACAATTCATACCCAATTCATATTTCTATAATTTTTAGATATATTGATCGAGGCTGTCGAGCTTGAGTCTCGCTAGCGCTAGACATCGGCGAGTTCATCCCTCGCCTGTGGTTGGTCACCAACCGTCGCCGTGGCCAGCCACTGGCTGGGAAAGACGGAAATAGATAAAGTTAAAAATGTATATTTATAATTTCAATTTTTTAAAAAAATACATGTTTATAAGACTGAAGAGGGAGAGACAGTGTGTATGAGCCCCGTGGGTTGGAAATGGGTTTCATACTCAACCCATTTAAACCCATTTAGTTTAGGCTTTGTATTTTAAAACACACTTAAGGTAGGCTTTTCAAAATTGAACTAACACATCTATGACCCATTTATTTTTTACAAGTCTACTTTTAAGTTATATATATTTTTTTTGGTAGAAACTTCCAAGTCATATTGATGAATACAAAAATAAAGTGGAGATGTATGAAATTCAATTAAATTGGACGTAATACTCAATTTAGTCCATGAGCTTTTATATTATATGCAACATTGTACTTGTACTTTCCATCAGTTTAATTAAGTGCTTGAACAATTTTTAAACATTCAACAATATCCTCGCATTAATAAGCGTTAATCATATATACTAACATGGACACCAATCCAAAGCACTAATATTGGATTGGAAAAACAAATTTATACATGCAATACATACTTGAAATTGAAAAAATCAATACGCATTCCTTAAAACCATTTATTGAGAACAGGCAACTTTTTCTTTACTCAATCCCCCCTAAACAGAAATTCTCATTCACTCGACTCTATTAGAAAGTGATTTAAGTTTGTCCCGCAAAAGACAAGAAGAATAACGAAATCCATTAATAACAAGTATGGAAACCTATCATTCGACCCTTCATTGTCAACGTAACGTTAGGGTGTGCAAAATGAACCGTCCAAATCGGGAACCATCCAAATCGGGAACCGTCCGAATCGGGAATTGCCCGGAAACATGCCAATTTGATCCGATTCTCGAGAGTGTTGATTTGATTCCCGATTCCTAAAAGTAGAACCAGTGTCCGAACGCTCTGGTTCTCAGTTTCAAGAGGAACTGGACCGGAGCGGACTGACTACATTTTTTTTTTCTATTTCTCAAACAAAAACTAGTAAAATGTGAACTAAACTCACGAACAATGCTTTCCTCTTATTGTCACACCATAATGATTCTTCACTCATCGTTGCTTCCATCAATATGTTGAGATTTGTCACTCTCTCGTTGTGGTGGAAAAAAAAAAAAGTAACAAGTTCCATTGGACTGGTCTGGAATCGGACCGAACTGGTGGTCAAGTCCGGTCCCCAGTTCCCGGTTCCACCTTGAAATCGGACCGAACCGAATCAAGAACCGATTACTCCTATGTAATGTGATCTGATTGAAAGTTTAACAGAGAAGATGATGCATTGAATGAGTGGTTCTTCACTAATTTCGGAAGCTTTTTTTTTGTTGTAACAATGGATGACTTCGTATATTATTAGACGAAGTTGAAAAACCTAACTACACTAATTAAAAATTCTGATTGATATATTGTATATCGAACAAAAATTCGGAAGCTAATAGGGTCGTTGTCACAAATCCAAGAATAATCCTATTAGCGATTACATATCCTTTCCATTTACCTTTTCTTAAAATGTACGGTCAAGTAATCAAATAGAGTAGCTAAAACTTCAGCAGAATGAAAATGAGAGAAATCGCTCCTCATCTTCTTCATTGACTTTTTAACACATTGCAACTTTGACCATTCGAAACATCACTATTATCTTTTATATACTTTCCTCTTGAGAAAGACATAAAAGTCAATATTTTTAAACTAAAGATCCGTTCGTTTAGCGGAAAATAAATGATTTGAAAAATATTTTCCTAAAAAATGATCGGTTACATCACTTAAAAGAATTAGCCAACAAAAATACTTTCGTTATCGATAATAAATTATGCCTAAAATTATCATGGACAACGAAAATATTTTTCGTTTATATATTTTTTGAAGCGATAGAAACAATTATGTATAGGAAAATACTTTTCAAATTATAATTTTTTTGTGAAATAAACGGATCCTAAGACTGATCAAATAACAAATTTGACTTCCATCAATCATTTGACCCATTAAACCATCGGGTCAACAAGTTTGAAAAAACAAATAAATCTTAATATTGGATAAACCTCTGCAGATAAACTTGACTGCCCAGCGCACGGATTGGACCCTTCGCACTTCCAAGAGCTACGTCGTCCCTAAAAATTCTTCTTACAAAGTCAAAAGGTCAGGTCAAATTGATGACAGGTTCAACACCAGTTTTGACGGTATCTTGACCAAATCAGATGATTGAGAAAAACCGGTCCGAATCCATGTCCAATCGATTAAACCGGTCGATCTAATCCTATCAAGTTTTGGGGTTACCAGAATAGTACATTTTGTGACCCATAGATTATCTCATCGATGCACGTATTACCCGTGGTAAAACACGCAATCACAATCCACACGACGTCCAAGTTGCCATAGCCAATTAACCCCACTTCATCCGCTGAAATTCAAGTTTACTCTTGCGTGTAATATTGTTTCAATCAAGATAGGGCATACGGTTCCAGGAGAAATGAAAGTTGAGTCTTCTCTGCTTCCTCTCCTTCTCTTTCCTTACTTTGGATCAAAGCTTCTTGAGTGCAAATAAAGGACATTTTTCTATCATATCCAACCAGCTCCTATTTTGAACCCATGATAGCTTGTTTTAAGGACAGTTACTTCATGGATGTCATCAAAGCCATTGTATGGACATCATCAAGCAACAAATAGATATCGAAAGATTTATGCATGGATATCATCAAGCATATTCAGACTCTATCACTATAAGCTGAGCATCATCAAATTATAAAACCTGATTAAGGCGAAATGCATTCAGACTTTACACTGAAGATAAACTTCAAACTCTGGAAACTACTTATGATCCTATTCAGACATAAATCCAAGACTCATAATGGCTAGTGATCTGGCACGGATTTCCTTCTTAATTGATTGACTCTCATTCTTGAATATTGTTTTACAACAGTTTAATTTACAAAAACATCTTGATTGGTTGGCAATCAATCTCGAGACAAGTAACTTTCCTAAATTGAAGAACTCTACTTATGGACATTGGAGACTTTGGTTGTAGGGACGATCAGAATCAACTCAAATTCATATTTTGTCTCTCAATGGCTACTCAATCATCTTCATACAATTCTATCCAACGGGTAGATTGAAAATGGGAGAGTATAAAACGATACCAAGGTGCCAAGGAGAAAAAAGAGAGCAGATTAAGAATCGAAAATTCCAAAGCAAGAGACCTCCATACTTGCCTTTCGTGAGCTAAAATTATAATCTTTGAGAAGCAATGTAAGAGTGATCGTGTACATTAGAGAGAATAATTGCTCACACTTGAGAAGTGAACACTCAAACTTTGTAACATCTTATTGATCAATTAGTGAAATCTAGCTAGCGTGGAAGAGTGGAGGTAGGCTTACTCTAAACCGAACCACTATAAATTTTGTGTGCAAATTCTCTTATCCTAGAACTCTTGTTGATATTTTTATGTACATTTGCGCACTAATAAATTGCATTGAACTTATGTCGATATTCAGAGTCTAGCCTTTACTCACTTATCAATATTATCATACTACTGTTGTTGTTCAGACTCCAATTTTGACTACTTTACTTCCACTTTAAATTTTTCAAGATTAATTAAAATCACATATTCAACCCTCCTATGTGATACTGCTAGCTCCATCACAACACACCATGCCACACGGGCATTTTGTACAGGAAAATTTCATAGCTTGTCCTAAACCTATGTTACAAAAATCAATAGTCATAAACAATTCAATTGAAACAACGTAGTCCTAAACTTTAGAGGGAAAATGCAATCAAGTCCTCTCATCCAAGTCTCGTATGATTTATCTGACGTGGCAGTCTAGTAATCGCCAGATGTCCTACGTAATGACGGCAACATGACGTGGACTATTTTCAACGAAATAACACCATTTTCAAGCTTACTATGCATTGTCTTCTAGCTCGCAATCGCTTGGCTAGAGCTCCTCCAATGCTCGTCCATTGCTAACCACTGCCGCCTGGACCTCCAACGGCATGCTGCCACCATTGTCGACCTGGAGGTGTGGAATCAAATTCCTTGCATTAATAGTTCCTAGCAGCAACCAATCCAACGGTAGAACGAAACCAACCATGAAACCCAACTCAAGGCATCTCGCAACGTAAGTTGGCGCGCTTGTAATGTACGAATGGCTTAGTCTCGGATGCCTAAAAATTGTGAAATTCGATTAGTGCTATTCTACGGTAAACATTCCCTTGCGCATGCATGTTGCTCTATGATAGATACTATCCTCTCATGCAAGGCACTTCCATTTAGGAAGAGAACACTCTTATAAATAGCTTGCTTGCATTAAAGCTATTCATTGAGTTTGTGACTCTTTAATGCGAGCTGTTTGGCTGCTCTTACAATAATGTCTTGATGCTTGTTGTATTCCTTCGTTGATGGCCTAAAGAGTCAATCTATTTTGTAAAGATTGAAGGCTTCAAGGCCTCTAGTAAATATTGATATCTAACTAGGACAAGGATCAATCTGAGGTGAGTCGACATAATTTACAACTCAGAGCGAAGAAGGCTTATGCATCTCGATCTAGTAGTTGGATACACAACCCTCACGACAAATATTACTGGATTTCTAGCAGAAGAAATCATATAGTTTCTTTTGAAACTCAAGCATGATGCACTAGTACATGGTTTTAGTCAGGGAAGAATGTCAAAAAGTGCAATTAAAACCATCATAGCAAAGAGGTGGCTTTTCTTCGATGGCTAAGCCCGTAGGCCTTCTTTTGTAAACAAGGAAATGGACAACAGAGACAGCTGAGGAGTTGATCCTCTTGATATATATGCAGAACTTCCATTTGATCCTTTGGCTCGACAGGTTCCTTTTGATGAGTTCAATCGATCGTATCGGCCCTACACGTGAACTTAGTGTTGTTGGAGCTAGCACTATCACCTAGAAGGGCGTGAATAGGTGATTGTAACCAAATTTGACAACTTAAAGCGGAATAAAAACAGTTAAGATTAATACCACCTAAAGACAAAGTCTGAAGAAATATTATGTTGTAATCAGATTTACATGTATGCAATATACTATCAAGGATCATAATAAAGAGTTAAGAAATGGAGAAAATTGCATATAAAAGTTATAGTGGTTCGCTTATTGCAAGTCTACGTCCACTATCCATGCAGACAGCCTACTGATTGGATTTCATTAATGAATCAATCAAAGGTTCCATATGAGAGCGATAATACTTAATCTTGATAGATTTCACTATCTTAGAGCCACTCGTCTCACAAGCTCAAAGTCACTCTTTTTGTACCTCTTAAAGATTACAGTTTTGAAGTGCAACAAGATAAGTATATAAGATAGAAGCTCTCTTGCACTTTGGAATTTCAGATTCATGACTTCTTGTTCTTTTCAGTACCAAAATCTCATTTTATACTTTTCCACTTCCAATATAGCCATTGGACAGTCTCCGTGGAGTGTTGAAAATAGAATCTCTCATTTATTCAGTCACCCATACAACTAAAGCTAGGTCCATAAGTAGAGTTCTTTGTTTGGAAAGAATATCTTGCCTTTGGATGATTGTCAATCAACCAAAGACAATTTGCTTTGTGTAAGTCCTTTGCAAATCAATCTTCAAGGTGGAAGATCAATCATCATTTTCTATAAAAGAAATCCGAGCGAGATCACTAGCCGTTGCGATATGTGCGTGATGTATTTTGAGTCTGAATAGACTTATCGAGCATATTATACTTATCTGAGTTTGAATACTCCTTAAGTCTAAATGATCTTCGCATAGAGTTTGAAGTTGCCAAACGTCTTGACAATATCCATGTACAATCTTTGGTGATATCCTCATATTACTCCAATGATATCCTTTCCACAAAGTAAATACTCATAACTTCAAACGCAATATCCTAATGACAATAACTAGAATCTTAATATCATTTCTTCATGAATATCACCTGAAAATACTTTCCTCGGATTCATTACATACTATGGAAGGTTTTGTCGATCGTCAAAACATATTAGGAAGTTTTCTCAACGCTTAGCTCGAAGAGCGGTCTCTGAAACGCTTCCACGCTCCTAATTTTATGTGAGGAAACAAAGAGTAGAGGGTGTGACAGGAGGCAGACTGTACAGGCAATCCTGCTGCCTTAAGTGAAACACGCAAATACAAACAGAAAAATGCGTTCATGAATCAGTAATTGAAACAGATAAAAATGGCATTGGCAATGTCTGTCAGCGGCGTTCATGCATCAGAAGATGCCTCTCAGAAAATCCCTCGCAGTGCAAAGGAACAGATACTGCAAGTTGTTTCCATACAATTACAGCCATGTTCCTTAGTCAGCAAGCTGTCCCTCAAACTTCGCTGTAAGAAGCAGAGCAAATAACCCAAATATGCAATCCACCTGCGATGATAATCTGAGTTCCCAGCCTGCCACAAATATTCACCGCTATTGATTCAAAGTGCCCATCACCACAATCAAATATAATTCACTTCCATCTGTGCATCTCCTTTGAAGAACTATGGTAAATATGACATTGAAGGGATCAGATCGTGTTAGGAATAGAAAACAAAAGAAAACCAGTCTCTCTCTCTCTCTCTCTCAAAGCACAATCATAACAGCCCGAAAAAAGAAAATTTGTTTTCTTTAGTTACATTTTGAGGAAGAAGTCCCTGATATTTGTGTATAATGTCTGAATTACGTATCTTTAGTACACAGCAAGGTCATTGCTATTAACATCTACTTCATTCAAGAACATCCTCACATCATTCGTATGAATTTCGCCTGTTTGATAAATAGTTGGCACCAGAAGCACTAACCGATGAGTACATGTACCAGTTAAATACAGAGACTTCTTGCAGAACCTAGTTATACGAGAAATAAAATCTACCTTCCACCCCTCCAAAAGCATTATAATGAAGCAAGAGAAAGAATCTCCCAGACTTAAAACAATTTTATAAATGGCACATGGGACTCATTGAGATCATGTGTGGAAGAAAACTTGCCCTTAATCTGGTTAACTCTTCATCACATTTCAAATCTCAGACGCAATTGAGAGAGTTCAACTAGAAAAGGATTTCAACAAAAAAAAAACACTAGAAAACGATGAAGTTCCATTTGTCAAGAGATATTTAACCCACAACTCCTTGTCCATTATTTGTATCGAGTGATTGATTTTTTAAAAACGATGATCGTGTTGAACATTAAAAGATAATTTAATGCTTGATTGAACCAATTAAAAATTCATGGACGACCCTAAACATCAAACCAAAAGTTTGAAATCAATTGCACTTATTAATAGATTGGGAAAGATATTAGATACTGCACATCGATTAAGAACTCCAGAACTATAGTGTTGTCGTCACATTTCAAGAATAATCTTGCAATTAGTTACATATCCTTTCCATTTACCTTGTCTTAACTTTTACAGTCAAGTTATCAAATAGAGGAGCTGAAAACTTAAAAAGAACTTGGCAATATAAAATTTACTTAAAGTTTATGGTTATGGCATCATGTTTTAGTTTAATGGTGTGTTAACTGTGTGATCATTATATGCAATGCATTCTCTCTCCCTTTTTTTTGCACGTGCTTTTAATGAGCGGAATATGTTTAAATGATTGAAATTGAAAATCTTCAAAAACATAAAATTTCTATAGACTGCAATAGGAATGTTGATCTTAAAGTGACAGAGTTCACATTAATCATGTTGATGAACTTAGCACAAAGAGCAGTCTCCAAAGCACATATCATAACATGCTCCGCAGAATACTAATTACTCTTATGAGCTTTTTCGTGGCTCATCTCTTGTGAAGAGCCTGTTTCTAATGGACAACCTGAAATTTAAAGCCAAATTTGCTGTAGAGCGTTTGAGTCACATTGCTACAGAGAGTATAACAAACAGAAATATTCCTCAAAATTCCAAGGTTGGTATAAACAATGACCAATGCCTTCTTCAAGTATACGAACTCCCTATGAATCATAGCCAAGTATTGCAAATCCAAAATTACTTTAGGGCAGAGAATCAAGCATCACATACACTTAAAACGATCAAATGCCATCATCAAGTTTGCCTCCAAAGTGCATCAGGCAGAGGTATTTCCTTGCCTATCGGTATTTTACCAGGTCAATTGCAAGCAATATTGTGTCCTCCTTTCCCATCAACATAAGGCTGGTCTCCAAAACACTTGCACCCTACTATGGCTGTGTCAGGAAAGAAAGAGTAGAGGGTGTGACGAGAGGCAGACTGTCCAGGCCAGTCCTGCTGTTTAAGTGAAACATGCAAAAACAGAATAAAATGTGTTCCTGAGTCAGTTCTAAAACAGATAAAAATGGCATGGAATGTACCTCCATTGAGAGCCAACCCTATTCATCGGGAAAGTAAGTCGATTCAACAGAAAAGACAAGGGAAAGTTACATCAGCTGGGCCTGTGATCAAGTTGATTGGTGTTGCTCCAGATGTCTACGGGATTCGGCATTGGAATGGTCTGTCAACGGCAGCCATTTTCACCCATCAGCAGATGCTTTTCCGAAAATCCCTTGCAGTGTAGAGGAAAAGATACTGCAGGTAGTTTTCATACCACCCATGTTCGTTAGTCAGGAAGCCATCCCTCAAACTTGGCTATTATTTGCATGTGAGAAGCAGAGCAAATAACCCAAATATGTGATCAACCTACTTTGATAATTTGAGTACCCAGCTCAACACAAATATTCTCCGCTATTGATTTAAAGTGCCCATCACCATCATCAAATATCATCCACTCTCAGGTCTGCATCTTCTTTTAAGTAACTATGATAAATAGGACATTGAAGGGATCAGATTGTGTTAGGAAAAGAGTGTAAAAGAAAACTAGTATCTCTCTCTCAAAGCACTAGGATCAGATTGTGTCAGGACCGCCCCCAAAAAAAAGAAATCTCTTTAGTTCCATTTTCAGGAAGAGTTCCATGCTGTTTCTGCCCAATGACTGAATTGCATAACTCTAGTACATAGTAAAGTTATTGCTATTAACATCTATTTAATTCAAGAGCATCCTCACACTGCTTGATCATTTTTACAAATTTCACCAGTTTGATTAATATTAGACACAAGAAGCTCTAACTGATGAGTACATGAACCAGTTAAATACAGAGATCTCTTACAGAACCTAGGTATACGAGAAACAAAATCCACCTGCTACCCCTCCAAAAGCCTTATGTGAAGCTAGTGATAAAATCTCCCAGACCGAAAACTACTTCTTTAATGGTAAATGGGACTCAACGAGATGATGTGTGGAAGAAAACTTGCCGTTGATCTGGTTTACTCTTCATAACATTTCAGCTGACATCTCAGAGACAATGGAGAGCTCAAATAGAAAAGGAAGAAGTTCCATTTGTCATCATATATTTAACCCACAACTCCATCGTCGCTATATCTGCAGAAAAACCCCTTTCGACCATTTCACCGACAAGTTGCGCTGCTCTTGTATTTTCGTTATTTCTTAGAAGCCCTTGGATTATTATATTGTAAGTGACACCATCTGGAAAGCATCCATTTCCTTCCATCTCCTTTAGTAGCTGATATGCTTCCTCCGTGCGTCCTCCTTTGCATAATCCATGCATGATGACACTATATGTCCACACGCTAGGTTGCATGCCTCGAGCATGCAAACAATTAAACAGCCCCATTGCGTCATCGAATTTTCCAGCATTACACATGCCATTCATTAGGATATTGTAAGTTACAATGTCTGGGACGAACTTGGAATCTTCCATCTTTCGAAGCAATATCATGGCCTCATCAATCTGTTGTGTTTTACACAAGCTATCCAATAACGCATTCAATGTATAATGATTTAGAGATAGATTGCGAGATTGCATTTCGTTAATTAGCTCCTCCGCGGCTTGAAGGTTCCCGACCTGGCAAAATCCATTTACGAGAGTGCTGTACGATATGACATCAGGAGCCAAGCCCCTTTGAAGCATTTCTTGGAAAAGCATCTTCGATTTGTCAACTCTTCTAACTTTGCAGTATCCATTAATCAATGTGTTATAACTAACGACATCAGGTGAGAAGCCTCTTTTAACCATCAAATTAAGCACTTCGATAGCATCGTCCATTCTATTTTGTAAACAATAACCATTCATCAATGTATTATAAATGAAAGTATTAGGCATTATACCCAATTGAATCATCTGGTCGACTATGGCCTCTGCCTCCACAAGCATTCCCTCTTTACAATGTGCATCCACCAGGATAGTGAAGGTTTGAACATTCGGCGTTACTCTGCTTTGCACCATATGACTCAGCAGTCTTCGAGCCTCTTCCAATTGGCCGGAATTGCACGCTCCTTGAATGACAGAGGTATAAGTAACCATGTTCGGTTCAATTCCTGCCTTCATCATCTTCTCCAACAAGACCATAGCGTCTTTCCATTGGCCTAGGTTGCACAAGCAGTGAATCAAGGAGTTATAAGTGAGTAAGTCGGGTTGGATGCCTCCCCTCGTCATCTCTTTCAACAATACCAGGGCATCTTCCATCTGGCCTACATTGCACAGACCATGGATCAAGGAGGTATAAGTAACAACATCTGGTCGGACGCCCTTCATACTCAAACTTTCGTGGAGTCTCAAGGCCTCTGTGATCAATCCCTCCTTGCAAAGACTATCAATTACTATGTTGTACGTGAAGATATTGATCCTGCAGCTTCTCTCTTCCCAGTCCCTTAGCAATTCAATCGCCAATCTGGCGTTACCCGCCCTGCATAACCCCTTCACGATTATCGCATACGTGGTCTCATCGGGTTCGGGGCCTTTTCGCTGCATATCATGGAGGAACCTCAACGCTTGATCAGTTTTGCCCTGAATAAGGAGACCATCAATTAGGGTGCTCGACGCCACCACATCGATGCGAAACCCAAGCTTCAAGATCCTACCCAGGATAGACAAGCCCAAATCAACCCGCTTTAACCGACAAAAGCAATTCAACGAAATCGTCAGCCAAAAATGATTATCTTCAATCCCAGACGAATGCAGCTGCTCAATCAACCGGATGGCAGTGGAGTAGTGCTTCATCCTCGCTATAGCACCCAACACTAGACTAAAATCCCTGGAAGAAGGCAGAGGGTACGTCTTCATCATTTTACCGAAGCAACACAAGGCATCACCGACACTCGTGAACCCACCACCACCACCTTTAGCTCTGCAATTTGTCCTCACGCAACTCAAGACCTGGTTCGGGTTAGGGTTAGGGATCGAAGAAAACCTCCGACGAGGGGTAGACGAGAAAGGGAGATGGAGAAGGGAATGGGATGACGACTGGCTGGACATAGCGGCTGGAGCAGGACGAAGAAGAAGAAGGAAGATGGAAGAAGCAGGGCAGTGACCCGTTCGCTTCATCTCAGCTGACGATGGACAAATTTATAGTAAATTAATTTTTTAATTATAAAAAATATGATTTAATTTCCAAAAGGAAGAATAAATTTTAGATGAAGTGATAATTCTGATCCTAATTTTTTTTTATCTCATAAAAAATTGCCAACTTTCACTTAGGGCGATCGCCCGTTTCACCCCCCGCCCCGCCTTACATTTGCGGGGCTACCCTCACCCCTGTGGGTTCCCCTGGCTCCGCCTCGCCGGCCACCAAGCGATGAGGATCGCCCTTGCCGATTTTAAGGGCGGCCCTCGCCGTGTTCACCGAAAACCCGAAGAAAAAAAAAAGAAAAAAAGGAAAAGAATAAAAATAAATAAAAATTCGAAAAAAAAAAAAAAAATTTTTAAAATTTTAATTTTAAAATTTTAATTATATGTATCTTGAGGTTTTTTATTTTAAAATAAGTCAGGTAAAATTATCATAAGTGTACTAGTTTTTGGGTTTTTGGTGAAAAAAAATAGTTCAGCCTCAAATTGTCAAGTATACCAGTTGGGGTTTTTTTAATCAAAAAAATAGTTTGGGGTAAATGTGTCACAAGTGTTTTTTTTATGGTATAAAAATTTTTTAGGGTTTTTCGTGGTATTAACCCATTTTTAATTATAAAAAATATGATTTAATTTCCAAAAGGAAGAATAAATTTTAGATTGAGTGATAATTTTTTCCTAATTTTTTTTTTTCTCATAAAAAATTGCCAACTTTCACTTAGGCCTTGCTCGTTTCAATCCAACTTTCTGTTACATTTGTGGAAAATGTTTTCCCGTAGTCATTTTCATGCCACGAGCCGGCCAGGCTTGACCTCATTGGAAAAATATTTTTAATTTTCTCGAGCTCAAAATATTTTTCTTTTTATTTTTTTTTTTCCCCCGAGTCGGATCGGGCGAAAACACCGTGGTCGGCGATCGAAGGAAGAAGAAAAAAAAAGAAAATATTGAAAATAAGTTGTGAAAGAAGAAGAAGAAAAATGATTTCCTCTTAAAGAGGAAATCAATTTCCTCGAAAGTGAAGGCATTTTGTCCATATGACGGAAAATGTTTTCCGTAGTAAGTTATTTTCTGTGAAACGAACACCGGAAAATCCAGAAAATGTTTTCTCGAAAGTTATTTTTCGTCAAACGAACGAAGCCTTATATCCCAAATCTGACCCCTTAATTGATTATCCAACTTGACTATTTCACTTCAACAATAAATCCACAAGACTTGCTGACTGAAAAAAAAAAAAAAAAAAAACACCTCAGCATTTTTCATTACTAAATTAGACGGTGTTAACTTTAAAACTCGATTAAATCAATTTAACAAGTTTTAGGACTTGATTACAGTTTTTGCAAGTTTTAGGACTCAATTGTACTTTCGTAACAAGTTTTAATACTTCTAGTAAACATATCCCCTTTTTTTATTAAAAAAAACCATGATTTCTAAAAATTAGCTTATACCATTCAAATAATTGTCAAATTGCTACATTTGTGCCACATCTAACCCAAAATCCCAATATGGTAAATTAGTGTCATATTTAACCCAATTGTAAAGATTTTTTGTGACACGAAAAATAACTTGATATAATTGTAGCACGGACGTATCGGCTCTCGATTTTTTTTGTGACACAAAAATTAATTTGAGGTAAATGTGACGCGAGTGTAGTAACGGTGAATCTTGCAAAAAGTGGTACCGGCAATTAAGATGCAAATTACCACCAATTAACAAGAAGCGAGAAAACAAGATGCTGTTTAGAAATCCACTTCTAAGGTTTTCTTCTAGGATTGCGTAAGAATAAGATGGATCCTTGTCTCACACATTCCTTGATGGCCACTAATCTCCCACAAACAGGTCAACCAAAGTGACGAGCTTTTCAGAAATTTCAGAACTAGCACAGTATGACCCAACAAGAATTACCAACCCTAACAATAAGTTCTTTTCAGCTTTCATTGTTTATGGACACTTTACTTGGCTTGGTACCCGTTGCATAACTTAGAGGGATGGCATCATTAGTGATCCGTTTGTCGAGATTGTGCAAGGCAAATAGTATAAAAGAGAACTAGTCTCTCTCTCCATGAGATTTGTGCACAACGTCAGAATTGCATAACTTTAGTACATGGTAGAGTTATTGCTATTAACATCTATTTAATTCAAGAGCATCCTCACACCACTTGATCATCTGTATGAATCTTACCTGATTGATGCGAGTACATACACCAGTAATAACAGAGATTTCTTACAGAACCTAGGTATGCTAGAAACAAATCCACCTTCCACCCCTCCAAAAGCCTTATAATGAAGCCAGAGAAAAAATCTTTTACTCATCAATGAGATGATGTTTGGAAGAAAATTTACCATCGATCTGGTTTACTCATCATCCCATTTGAGCTGAAAAAGTGGGCAGATCTGAGACGATGGAGAGTTCAACTAAAAGAAGTAGTTCCATTTGTCACGAGATACTTAACCCACAGCTCCATCGTCACTATATTTGCAGAAAATCCCCTTTCAACCATTTCATTGACAAGTTGTGCTGCTCTCATATTTTCGTTATTTCTTAGTAATCCTTGGATGATTGTGTTATAAGTGACAACCATCTGGAAAGCATCCATTTCCTTCCATCTCCTTTAGCAGCTGATATGCTTCCTCCGTGCGTCCTCCTTTGCACAACCCACGCATGACAACACCATATGTCCACACGTCAGGTTGCAAGCCTCGAACATGCAAACAATCAAACAGCTGTTTTGCATCGTCGAGCTTTCCAGCATTACACATGCCATTTATTAAAATAGTGTAAGTCACAATGTTTGGGACGAATTTGGAATCTTCCATCTCTCGAAGCAATGTCATGGCCTTAACAATCTGCTGCGCTGTACACAAGCCATCCGGTAAAGCATTCAAGGTACAATGATCTAGAGGGAGATCACAACATTGCATCTCCTTTATTAGCTCCTCTGCGGCTTGAAGGTTTCCAACCTGGCAAAATCCGTTTACAAGAGTGTTGTACATGATGACATCAGGATTCAAGCCCCTTTGCAGCATTTCTCGGAAAAGCATCTCTGACTTGTCAACTCTTTTCGCTTTGCAGTATCCATTAATCAACGTGCTATAACTAACAAGATCAGGTGAGCAGCCTCTTTTAACCATCAAATTAAGCACTTCGATAGCATCGTCCATTCTATTTTGTAAACAATAACCATTCATCAATGTATTATAAATGAAAGTATTAGGCATTATACCCAATTGAATCATCTGGTCGACTATGGCCTCTGCCTCTACAAGCATTCCCTCTTTACAATGTGCATCCACCAGACTAGTGAAGGTTTGAACATTCGGCATTACTCTGCTTTGCACCATGTGACTCAACAGTCTTTAAGCCTCTTTCAATTGGCCGGAATTGCACACTCCCTGAATGACGGAGGTATAAGTAACGACGTTCGGATCAATTCCTGCCTTCATCATCTTCTCCAACAAGACCGTAGCATCTTTCCATTGGCCTAGGTTGCATAAGCAATGAACCAATGAGCTATAAGTGAATATGTCGGGTTGGATGCCTCTGCTTGTCATCTCTTTGAACAATACGAGAGCATCTTCCATCTGGCCTTCATTGCACATACCGTGGATCAAGGTGGTATAAGTAACAACATCTGGTCGGATACCTTTCTTGCTCATACTGCCGTGGAGTCGCAACGCCTCTGTGATCAATCCCTCCTTGCAAAGACTATCAATTAGTATGTTGTATGTGAAGGAATGAAGCCCGCAGCTTCTCTCTTCCCAGTCCCTCAGCAATTCCATCGCCTGTCTGGTTCTACCCGCCCTGCATAAGCCCTTTGCGATTATCACATACGTGGTCTCATTAGGTTCAGCGCCTTTTCGCCCCATATCATCGAGGAACCTCAGTGCTTGGTCAGTTTTGCCCTGAATAAAGAGACCATCAATAAGGGTGTTGGATGCCACCACATCGATGCGAAACCCAAGCTTCAAGATCCTACCCAGGACAGACAAACCCAAATCAACCCGCTTTAACCGGCAAAAGCAATTCATCCAAATAGTCAGCAAGGCAACATCATCCTCGACCCCCAAAGAACGCAGCTGCGCAATCAACCGGGTCGCTGTCGAGTAATGCTTCATCCTCGCTATAGCACCCTACAGTGGACTAAAATCCCCGGAAGAAGGGAAAGGGTACATCTTCATCATTTTACCGAAGCAGCACGAGGCGTCGCCGACCCTCGTAAACCCACCACCACCAGCTCTGCAATTTGTCCTCACGTAACACAAGAACCGGTTCGGGTCGTCTAAATTAGAAGTGGGGATCGAGCAAAACCTCCGACGGCGGCGAGACGAGAAAGGGAGGTAGAGAAGGGAATGGGATGATGAATGGCTGGAGATGGCAGCTGGAGCACGAAGAAGAAGAAGAAGGAAGATGGAGGAAGCACCATGAAGACACGTTCGCTCCATCATCAGCTGATGACGTGAATCTGAAAACTGAAGAGCTTTTGCCTTGGGGTCTGTCTCTTTTCTCTTAAATTAAAAGACGATGTGTTTTTTTTTTTCTTGGGTCGAATTAAAAGATGATGTTAATCGAACTTTTTCTTTGTTCAATTAGGTTCCTACCAATTTTTAGATAAATATGAGGTTTAATATTTGAATATTATAACACTCCTCCTAAAGCATAGAGATTTATAATTGGAGAGGCAAATAGAGACTTGAAAAGATTTGAACTCAAGATTTCCTCCTTTAATGCCATGTGAAATTTTATAGGATTACTGCTAACTGTTTTAAAAATTTAAATTATTCGATGGATGTGTTGTTTAATATCCGAATATTTTAACACATCAATCTACATACATGAAATTGCAAAAATTAATACGTCTTCCTTTGTTCTAGTTCTATGAAATAAGCGAAGTGATCTTTGCTCAATCACTTTAAATAGACTTTCTCATTCATTTAACTCAATTTCAATGGTGATTTTGAGCAATTTCACCAGATTTGCACGAAAACCATGAAGGAAAGCCATTAGCAAGAAGTACCGATACTTTATCTCGCCCTTCTCATTCTCAACTGAATGTGATATTAATTGAACGTTTAAGAAAGAAGATGACTATTTGTATTGAGGGAGTGATATTGTACTAATCTGTAAGCTTTTCTTTATATCGAAGCTTCTTTGGAAACTCAAGCCTGATGCACTTGCACACGGTTTTAGTCAGGGAAGAATGTCCAAAAATTGAAATTAAAACCATCATCGCAAAAAGCGGCTTTGCCTCAGTGGCTAAGCCCAGGGGACCTGCTTTTGTAAACAAGGAAATGGACAACAGAGACAGCTGAGGAGTTGATCCTCTTGTCATATATGCAGAACTTCGATTTGATCCTCTTGCTTGACAGGTTCCATTTCTGAGTTCAATCGATCATACCAGCCACGATATCTACACGTAAACTCAGCTCGAAGAGCGCTCTCCGAAACGCTTCCATGCTACTATGATTATGTGAGGAAAGAAAGAGTAGCAGGCGCAACAAGGGACAGACTGTCGAGGCAGTCCTGCTGCCTTAACTGAAACGCACAAAAACAAACAGACAAAATGCGTTCCTGAATCAGTCATTGAAATAGATGAAAATATCAAGAAATGGGCCTCCATTGAGAGGCAACCCCATTGATCAGGAAAGTAAACCAATTGATGCAGTGAAAAAGACAACGGGAATTTACACCATCTGGGCCTGACTGTGATGAAGTGGGTTGGTGTCGCCCAAGGCGTCTACGTGGTTTGGCATTGGGAACATCTGTCAACGGCTTTCATGTTCACCCATCAGCAGAGGCTTTTCTGAAAATCCCTTGCAGTGCAAAGGAAAAAAATACTGCAAGTAGTTTCCATACAGTTGCTGCCATGTTACTTAGTTAGCAAGAAGCAGAGCAGATAGCTTCACTACTGTTTGCCATGTAAGAAGAAGAGCAAAAACCCCAAATATGTAATCTAGCTGCGATGATAATCCGAGTAACCAGCTTGCCAAAAATATTCCCCGCTATTAATTCAAAGTGCCTATCACCATGATCCACTACCATCCACTTCCACGTATGCATCTTCTTTGAAGTAACTATAGGACATTGAAGGGATCAGATTGCGTTAACAAAACTGTACCAAAGAAAACTAGCATCTCTCTCCAAGCACATACCTTACAAGCTAATTGGGATTTATAGCATAATATTTTGAAACCCACAGTCCTATTGTTTTCTTTAGGACTGTGGACACGCGGCACGTGCCGGACACCGATGCAAAAGCAAAAATAGCATGTCCATGCTTCGTAGTTGATCCTGCAGCTTCTCCCTTCCCAGTCCCTTAGCAACTCAATGGCCAATCTGGTGTTACCCGCCCTGCATAACCCCGTCGCAATAATCGCATACGTGGTCTCATTGGGTTCAGGGCCATTTCGTCCCATATCATGGAGGAACCTCAACGCTTGATCGGTTTTGCCCTTTATAAAGAGACCATGAATTTTAACCAAAAAAATAAAAAGAGACCATGAATTAGAGTGTTGGATGTCACCACATTGATGTGAAACCCAATCTTCAAGATCCTACCCAGGATAGACAAACCCAAATCGACCTGCTTTAACCGGCAAAGGCAATTCGGGGAAGGAAATCGTCAGCAAAACACGATCATCTTCAATCCCCAACGAATGCAGCTGCTTAATCAACCCAATGGCAATCGAGTACTGCTTCATCCTCACTATAGCACCCAACAGTAGGCTAAAATCCCTGGCGGAAGGCAAAGGGTCGGTGTTGGTCATTCAACCGAAGCAACAGAGGGCATCACCGACGCTCGTGAACCCACCACCACCGTTAGCTCTGCAACTTGTCCTCACGTAACTCAGGACCTGGTTCGAACAAAACCTCCGGCGGCCGCGAAACAAGAAACGGAGATAAGAGAGATGGGGGAGACAGAGAATGGAATGGGATGACGACCCGCCGGAGATCACAGTTGGAGCAGGAGGAGGAAGAAGGAAGACGGAAGCACGGCAGAGACTCGTTCGCTTCATCAGCGGCAGATGAATCTGATAGCTGAGTAGCTTTTCCTCTCACGAAGCACACGCCAGTCTCTACAGTAATAGCTCAAAACGGCTTTCGAGTCGTGATACGTAACTACACTGAATACAAAAATAAAAATGGAGATGTACTCTCTGTCTCTGCGAATTTCAACCTTCGCTTGATTGTTCTTCAATTGAATCTTCGCCTGCACCGTATCCATGCCCACCACCTTGACCGCCGCGCCTTCCCCCTCCTCCTCTGCACCCGCAGCCACAACCGGCGACCTCGACGACGGCGAAGAATCCCTCCCGAATCTCACAGTCGGTCCAAAAGTTGCTGCAGTTGGTCTTCAAGCCGAAGACGAGCTCGACCCCGGCCTTCGGCGTCGACGATCGGTACTCTCGTGTCGTCAGCGAGGACAACGGGTTCTACGTCGAGCGCGACAAGTCCCATGATTCCCGAGTCCCCGAAGGTTTAATACCTCGAAAGTTGTCGCCGGAGATGGATCGGAGGCGGAGGCGGAGGCGGAGGTGGTGGCGTGGTTCGTTGGACTAGAGAGCAGAGCTAATCGTGAGTCGGGCATGAGCAAAGGTTTTAGAGAGAGAGAGAGTCAGGCGTGAGCGAAGGTTTTAGAGAAAGGGGTTTGGGCGTGGGGTTGCAGAGGAGATGGGAGATGGAGAGTAGAGCGCGTGAGAGAGAGGGGAGGGGGAGACAATTTTCTGATGGGTGGGCCCAATATGGACAATGTGTCGATCAAAACTGTTGGTTCATTATAAATTTTTTTACGTGGTGTGTTAAATGACCTAATATTTTCTCCTCAAAAACGGCTTCCGAGTCATAATACGCACTGGTGAATACAAAAATAAAGTGGAGATGTACGAAATTCAATTGAATTGGAAATTGATAATGACACCGATGCCGCCATGAAATTTCGTGCAATACGTAATTAAGTCCATGAACTTTTATATCAGGGATAATGACATAGTCTATGAAATTTTGGTCTAATATATAATGCGGTTCATAAACTTTTAATTTATTCAATATAATCTATGAACTTTTGATACATATTCAATGTAGTCCTTGAACCTGAATTAATGGAATGATTATATTAGACATTTTCATATAGTTCACTATATTGAACATGAAAAGAAAGTTTAAGAACGACATTAAATAAATTAAAAATTCATAAATCACATTGCATATTGGGTTAAAGTTCAGAGACCACATTACATATTGAGCTAAAAATTCAGGGATTGTTTTTGTTAATTTCCGTAATGTCATATTTGCACTTTCCATCGGTTCCAATAAGTGCTTGAGCTATTTTAAAACATTCAACAATATCCTTGCATTAGTAAGCGCTAATCAGATTTACTAACATGGGCGCCAATCTAAAGCACTAACATTGGATTGGAAAAAACAAACAAATTTATACATTTCATTCATACTTGAAATTGAAAAAAATTAATACAAGTTCATTTGAACATTTTATTTAAAATAAGCAATTTTTTCTTCGATCAATTACTTTAAACGACATTCTCATTCACCTAACTCCATTCGATAGCGATTTACGTGATGTCACAAATTCGCTACGAAGACAAGTAAAATAACAAAAGCCATTAATAACAAGGATGATATTTAATTTAACCCCCTCATTATCAACTTAACGTGATCTTATTCAAAGCTTAAGAGTTAAGAGATAAGATGACATTGTTTGTATTGAATGAGTGATTATTTACTAATTTGGAAGCTTTTCATAGCAAGGATTACATTGAAATTGAAGGAATAGCTCGGGGACTTGATTGAACCGATTTAAAATTCATGGATGACTTCATATGTTAGACAAAGTTGAAAAACCTAATTGCACTAATTAAAATCTCTAGGAAGACAACGACATATTGCATATTAAACAAAAATTCAGGGGCTAATAACGTTGTTGTCACGAACCAAGAAAAAACCTGTTAAGCAATAACATATCCTTTCCATTTACCTTTTGTTAACACCTACGGCCAAGTAATCAAATAGAGAAACTAAAAACTTCAGCAGAAAGGAAAATGAGAGAAATCGCTCCTCATCTCCTCCATTGACTTTTTAAAATGCAACTTTTGATCATCAAAGTATCATTATCATCTTGAATATACTTTCCTTGAGAATATTTTTAAACTAAGGCTCCATTTGTTTTATGAAAAATAAATTATTTAAAAAATATTTTCTTGAAAACAATTTATCAAACCGGGTGATTGAGAAAAATCAGACCCATCCATAGTCCAATTCCTGGTCCAATCGATTAAATCGGCCGGTCCTATCCTGTCAAGTTTTGGGGGTTAGCGGGATCGTACATTTTGTGTCCCGTAATTAACGATTCTCTCACCGGTGTAAGTTTCTCTCGCGGTCAAAGATGCAATCACAAATCGGACAACGTCCGAAGTTTCCATAGCCAATTGTCCAACTTCATCCGCAGAATTCAAGTTTACTCTCACATGTAATAATGTTTCCCTGGAGATAGGACATACTTTTCTTCGAGAAGAAAAACACCCCAAGCTACCACAACGAATTATGCCAGCCAATCCGTAGAACTCGAGTTTACTCTGGCATGTAACATTGATTTAATGGAGATATGGCATAAGGTTGTTCAAGAAGGATAAAGTAACGTTGTATCCCCGAGATTGCTCGCAACTCCGAACTTCACGACAAAAACGATGCCAACCTAAATTATCTCTTTTCATATCGGAATGTTCAATCGGCGATACGATTGTTTGCTTGATAAACATGGTAGGGAAAGGCTACATTTATATATGATCACCTTTTAACTTAGCTGTTGGCCCAAAAGGAAAGCGGAAGAAAGAATGATAGAAGAACTTAGGGCACGAATAATAACCATTTTGTTCCAGAAACAATTCCTGGAAAATCCCAAAACGAGTTTCTGCGGAAAGAAACCCATTTGATAACGATCAAAAATTTCTATTTTTGGAACAGAACCTGTTTGATAGCAACGATAAAATTTTTATTTTCTAGTAACATAAACTAGTTTGATAACAACACAAATTTCTATTTCTCATAATAGCAATCCATTTTTTTAGAAATGGTCTCTAAAATGAAAATCAATCAAAACGCCCAAACCCTAATGAAGCCCTAAAGGCTTATTCATTCAAAGGATTGTGTTGTTTTTTAGGGTTTTTTAGGGGTAAAAACCCTTTTAGCAATTTTTAGGGGTTAAAACCCCTTTTAAAATTCTAAACTAAGGAGTCATCAAAAATATCATTTGGGCACATCAAAAAATTTAAATTTCACTTAAAGTGGGTAGCCATAGGTCTCCTAAGCCATTCTGTGAAGTTTTAAAATTTTTGATTTTTTTATTTTTTTTAAAAAAAATTCACCAAATTTCCTATTTTCCCGAAATCTGACTTTTTTTATTTTTCGGAAATTTTTTTGAATTTTTCTGGAATTTTTCAATTTTTATGGATTTTCTGGAAAAAAAAAATTAGATTTTTAGGAATTTTCCAGATTTTCTAATTTTTTTTATGAACTTTCTATTTTTTTATGTTTCTAATTTTTTTGTTTTCCTATTGGAAATGAACTGGACTGAACCGGTTCGGGCCGATCTGACTAGGTCAAACCGGGGCCAAATTTAGGAAGAGATATGTTTTGTAAAGAGAAGACGATTCTTTTAGAAATGGTTTTCATTTCTCGTCCAGAAATAAAAACCTACTTTTTTTTTTGTTCTGGAACAAAATGTTGTTCGACAAATAGAAAAATGAAATTGCATTATCAAACGGATTTCTATTTCAAATCTGTTTCCAAGAACGGAAAATTAGTTCTTGACAGAAACAAAATGGTTATGCGTACTTAATCTCAACCTAGTCTTAGCTTCTTGGACTCTTTCAGATAACATACGCCGGACAATTATATGACCGACCAGGAAATGGTACTGCAAGTACAGAAATGTCATCTCTAGATTCAAAGCATGTTCGGCAGAAGACCAATTACTTTCATGAGCTTGATTCCTCTTTGCTGGCTCATCTCTTGGGGAGAGTCTGTCACTCATGGACAAGCACAGAGTTACAGCAGAAGTTGGTGTAAAGCGTCTCAGTCACTTTGCTACAGGGCATAAACCAAAAGATCCTTCAAAATTCCATGGTTGCTACTACCGGTATACGAATTCTGATATGAATCATAGCCGCGAATCTAAAATTACTTTTAGAGCATAGAATCGAGCATCACATACACTTAAAACGATCAAATGCCGTCATCAAAGTGTATCGGGGAGAGTTATTTCCTTGCCTGTTGGTATCTTACCTGGTCAAAGGCAAGCAATATTGCGGCCTCCTTTTCTGTCACCTTAAGTATGAATACTCATATCGACAAGGCTATGGCCAAGATTTGGAAATCTATTATGCATCAATTTACAGCAAATTTGGAAAAAAAAAATTGATATGTTCTTGTTGAAAAAACCGTTTAGTACCAAAAAAAGAATAATGACACAAACAGTCCTTGAACTTTGGCTCAATGTGCAATTTGATCCCTATATTTTTACTTTGTTCAATTTAGTCGCTGAACTTTAGCATAATATTCAATGTGGTTTCTGAACTTTAAATTTATTCAATGTGATTCCTGAAGTTTTGCTACATATTCAATTTAGTCATTGAACTATATGAAAATGTACAATATAGTTCTTGAACTTGAATTAATGGAAGGACTATATTGAACATTTTTGTAAAGTTCAGAACTATATTGAACATGTATCAAAAGTTCATGGACCACACTGAACAATTTGAAAGTTCACAGACTATATTGAATATTGGGTTAAAGTTCAGAGATTATATTAAACAAATTAAAAGTTCAGAGATCAAATTGCGCATTGAGTCAAAGTTCAGAGACTGTTTGTGTCATTTTCCCTACCAAAGAATTTGCTACAGCATTGCCACATCTACGGGCTTCGAATGCTTGGATTATAAAGTATTTCTGTCTAGATCTCCATGTCTTGCTTCAGCTACTTCAGGAAATATATACCCTTCTTGCATCGTTGTTTTCTAAGCCAAGCAATACTGCTCATGCTGTAAGATGTTTCTTCTGCTGCTCTTGCCTCCGCATACCAGTTGATTGGCACCGTCTTGCCATGCGAATGATACAGCAGTTTGATACGTCGATGTGCATCGAATATTGATAGGAGCAATAGTCACAGATCGATTTCGCAGTGAGCTTTGCCAACACATAACTGCAAACTAAAGAACATATCGTTTTTTCTTTGTTCATTTTCGAGAAAGAGTTCCATAATAAAGCCAATGTACGAATTTCATAACTTCAGCACACAGTAAAGTTATTTCTATTAACATCTATTTAATTCAAGAGCGTACTCACACCGCTTGATCATTTGTATGAATTTCACCTTTTTGATGAATATTAAGCACCAGAAGCACTAACAGACGAGTAAACGTAACAGTTAAATACAGATATTTCTTACAGAACCTAGCTATACGAGAAACAAAATCCACCCTCCACCTCTCCAAAAGCCTTACAATGAAGCAAGAGATAAAAAATTCCCAGACTTCAAACAGCTCCATTAATGGGACATCCGACTCAATAAGATGATGTTTTGGAAGAAAACTTGTTGTCAATCTGATGTACTCTTCGTCGCATTTCAGATGAAAAAGTGGACAGATCTCAGAGACAATGGAGAGTCCTACTAGAAAAGGAAGTAGTTCCATTTGTCAAGAGATATTTCACCCACAACTCCATCGTGGCTAAATCTGCAGAAAAACCCCTTACGACCGTTTCACAGACAAGTTGTGCTGCTCTCGTATTTTCGTTATTTCTTAGCAGTCTTTGGATGATTGTGTTATAAGTGACACCATCTGGAAAGCATCCATTTCCTTCCATCTCCTTTAGCAGCCGAAATGCTTCCTCCATGCGTCCTCCTTTGCACAATCCATGCATGACAATATTATACGTCCGCACTTTAGGTTGCAAGCCTCGAGCATGCAAACAATTAAACAGCCCCTTACCATCAGCGAGCTTTCCGGCATTACACATGCCATTCATTAGGGTATTGTAAGTCACAATGTTGGGGACGAATTCGGAATCTTCCATCTTTCGAAGCAATATCATGGCCTTGTCAATCTGCTGCATTTTACACAAGCCATCCAGGAAAGAATTCAAGGTATAATGATCTAGACAGAGATCGTGAGATTGCATCTCGTTAATTAGCTCCTCCGCGGCTTGAAGGTTCCCAACCTGGCAAAATCCATTTACGAGAGTGCTGTATGTGATGACATTAGGAATCAAGCCCCTTTCAATCATTTCTTGCTGTTGTGAATGAAGCACGCAAAAACAAACCGAAACATGTGTTCCTCAGTCAGTCATTAAAACAGAACATTAGCAATGAATGTACCTCTATTGAGAGCGAAAGGTTACATCCTATGGGCCTGTCTATAGTAAAGTTGATTGGTGCCACTCCAGACGTCAACATGGTTTGGCATTGGCAATGTCAGACAGCGGCGTTCATGTTGACGCATCAGCCAGATGCTTTTCGCAAAATCCCTCGCAGTGCAAAGGAAAAGATACTGAGAGTTGTTTCCATACCCTAGCAGCCATGTTCCTTGGTCAGCGAACCGTTCCTCTAACTTCACTGTCATTTGCATGTAAGAAGCACAGCAAATAACCCAAATATGTAATCGACCTGCGATGCTAATCTGAGTACCCAGCCCGCCACAAGTATTCACCGCTATTGATTCAAAGTGCCCATTACCATGATCAAATACCATCACCTTCTATCTGCGCATCTTCTTTGAAGAACTATGGTAAATAAGATATTGAAGGGATCTGATCGTGTTAGGAAAAGAAAATGGAAAACCATTATCTATCTCTCTCAAAGCACATACAAAACACCCTGGAAAAAAGAAAATTTGTTTTCTTTGTTCCATTTTGAGGAAGAGGTCCATGATATTTGTCTATAATGTCTGAATTGCAATAACTTCAGAACATAAGTAAAGTTATTGCTATTAACATCTATTTAATTCAAGAACATCCTCACACCACTCGATCATTCGTATGAATTTCACCTGTTTGATATATAGTAGGCACCAGAAGCACTAATTGACGAGTACATGTACCAGTTAAATACAGAGATTTCTTATGGAACCTAGCTATACGAGAAACAAAACCCACCTTCCACCCCTTTAAAAGCTTTATAATGAAGCCAGAGAAAAAAATCTTCCCGGCTTAAAACAGCTTCAGAAATGGGACATGTGTGGAAAAAGAATATGCCGTTAATCTGGTTCGCTCTTCATCACATTTCAGATGAACAAGTGGACAGATCTCAGAGACAATGGAGAGTTCAAGTAGAAAAGGAAGAAGTTCCATTTGTCATGAGATATTTAACCCACAACTCCATCGTCGCTACATCTGCAGAAAAACCCTTTCCAACCATTTCACCAATAAGTTGTGCTGCTCTCATATTTTCGTTATTTCTCAGTAGTCCTTGGATTATTGTGTTATAATTGACACCATTTGGAAAACATCCATTTCCTTCCATCTCCTTTAGCAGCTGATATGCTCCCTCCGTGCGCCCTCCCTTGCACAACCAATGCATGAGAATATTGTATGTCTGCACGTCAGGTTTCAAGCCTCGAGCATGCAAACAATTGAACAGCCCCATTGCATCGTTGAGTTTCCCGGCATTACACATGCCGCTTAGTAGAATAGTGTAAGTCACAATGCCTGGGACGAATTTGGAATCTTCCACCTTTCGAAGCAATGTCATGGCCTTGTCAATCTGCTGCATTTTACACAAGCCATCCAGGAAAGCATTCAAGGTATACTGATCTAGATATAGATCGCGAGATTGCATCTCATTAATTAGCTCCTCCGCGGCTTCAAATTTCCCAACCTGGCAAAACCCCTTTACAAGAGTGTTGTACGTGATGACATTAGGATTCAAGCCCCTTTGAAGCATTTCTTGCAAAAGCATCTTTGACTTGTCAACTCTTTTCGTTTTGCAGTATCCGTTGATCAACGTGCTATAACTAACGACATCAGGTGAGCAGCCTCTTTCAACCATCAAATTAAACACTTCCATAGCACCGTTCATCCGATTTTGCAAGCAGTAGCCGTTCATCAATGCATTATATAAGAAATTAGAAGGCACTATACCTAATTGAATCATCTGGTCGACTATGGCCTCTGCCTCTTCAAGCATTCCCTCTTTACAATGTGCATCCACCAGAACAGTGAAGGTTTGAACATTCGGCATTACTCTGCTTTGCAACATATGACTCAGCAGTCCGCGAGCCTCTTCCAATTGGCCGGAATTGCACACTCCCTGAATGACGGAGGTATAAGTAACAATATTTCGTTCAACGCCTCTCCGACTCATACTTTCGTGGAGTCGCAACGCATCTGTGATCGATCCCTCCTTGCAAAGACCATCTATTACTATGCCGTACGTGAAGGCATTGATCCTGCAGCTTCTCTCTTCCCAGTCCCTTAGCAATTCAATCGCCAACCTGGCGTTACCCGCCCTGCATAACCCCTTCGCGATTATCGCGTACGTGGTCTCATCGGGTGCGGGGCCTTTTCGCTGCATATCATGGAGGAGCCTCAACGCTTGATCAGTTTCGCCCTGAATAAGGAGACCATCAATGAGGGTGCTCGACGCCACCACATCGATGCGAAACCCAAGCTTCAAGATCCTGCCCAGGACAGACAAGCCCAAATCGACCCGCCTTAACCGGCAAAAGCAGTTCAGGGAAATCGTCAGCAAAACATGATCATCCTCAATCCCCAACGAAGGCAGCTGCTTGATCAACCGGATAGCAGCGGAGCACTGCTCCATCCTCGCTAGAGCACCCAACAGTAGACTAAAATCCGCGGCGGAAGGCAAAGGGCGCGCCTTCATCATGTTACCGAAGCAACACAGGGCATCGCCGACGCTCGTAAACCCACCCCCGCCACCACCACCACCACCACCACCACCACCTTTAGCTCTGCAATTTGTCCTCACGTAACTCAAGACCTGATTCATCGGCCGATGAATCATGAAAGCTGAAAAGCTTTTGCTTGGGGCTCTCTCTCTCTCTTTCTCAGTACGTCAGTCGGCGGGCTCTACCAAGGCGACGGAAGTAGCTCAAAATGGCTTCCAAGTAAAACCCGTGAAACGGACAGGTCGGCCCGAGTTCGAATGTTGTGGTCCAATCTAAGTTCACCCCTTAATTCGTTTATAACTTATTTGTTTGTAATAATAATAGTTTCTCGACCCAATTTCACACACAGCTCATGCCCAATTCGTATTACTATAATTTTTAAAATATATTGATTGAGGCTGCCGAGCTCGAGTCTCGCTAGCGCCAGACATCGGCGAGTTCATCCCTCGCCTGTGGCTGGTCGCCGGCCGTCGCCGTGGCCGGCCATCGGCTCAGAAAGACGGAAAAAAAAGAAAATGTTAAAAAAAAAATGAAAATATTTATAATTTCGATTTTTTAAAAAAATATATGTTTATAAGACTGAGGAGGGAGAGAAAGTGTGTATGAGCCCCGTGGGTTGGAAATGGGTTTTATACTCAACCCATTTAAACCCATTTAGTTTAGGCTTTGTATTTTAAAACACACTTAAGGTAGGCTCTTTAAAATTGAACTAACATATCTATGACCCATTTATTTTTGACAGGTCTACTTTCAAGTTATATATATATATTGGTAGAAACTTCCAAGTCATATTGATGAATACAAAAATAAAGTGGAGATGTATGAAATTCAATTAAATTGGATGTAATACGCAATTTAGTCCATGAGCTTTTATATTATATGCATAGTAGTACCTGTACTTTTCCATCAGTTTAATTAAGTGCTTGAACAATTTTTAAACATTCAACAATATCTTTGCATTAATAAGCGTTAATCTTCTTTTTTTATATACTAACATGGACACCAATCCAAATAACTAATATTGGATTGGAAAAACAAATTTATACATGCAATACATAATTGAAATTGAAAAAACTCAATACGCGTTCCTTAAAACTATTTGTTGAGAACAGGCAACCTTTTCTTTACTCAATCCCTCTAAACAGAAATTCTCTTTCACTCGACTTTATTCGAAAGTGATTTAAGTTTGTCCTGCAAAAGACAAAAAGAATAACGAAAGCGATTAATAACAAGTATGGAAACCTATCATTCGACCCTTTATTCTCAACGTAATGTTAGGGTGTGCAAAACGGACCATCCAAATTGAAACCATCCGAATTGAGAATCGTCTGGACCGAACCAAACATGCCGACATCCGATTCTAAAGTGTTGGTCCGATTCCCGATTCCTAAAAGTAGAACCAATGTCCGGGTGCTCGATTCCTTCCATTCCTAAAGGATTGAAGCGAATCATAAATGTTTTTTTTTTTTTCGAGGGGAACCCTTGCGGTCGGCCTTTCGGAAGGAAGAAACCACAGGGGCGACACGTGCTAGCCACCACACACGTGTCACCGGTTAAGTCACCTTGCGGCGTCCGGATTTGAATACTTAACTTTTTGCAAGAGAAAGAACCGACTAAATTTTTCATAAATTTTTTTTATTTTTTATTTCTTCAAAAAAAATTAGTAAAATGTGAACTAAACTCACGAATAACGCTTTCCCCTTATTGCCGCATCATAATGATTCTTCACTCATCGTTGCTTCCATCAATATATTGAGATTTGTCACTCTCTCTTGTTGTGGTGAGAAAAAAATAAAAAGTGATCGGTTCCATTGGATCGGATTGTTGGTCAAGTCCGATCCCCGTTCAGGTTTCACCTTGAAATTGGACCGGACCGAATCAAGAATTGATCAACCTTACGTAACGTGATCTGATTGAACGTTTAAGAGAGAAGATGATGCATTGAATGAGTGGTTCTTTACTAATTTCGGAAGCTTTTTTTCGTAACAACATATGACTTCGCATATTATTAGACAAAGTTGAAAAACCTAACTGCACTAATTAAAAATTCTGAAAAGACAATGATATATTGTATATCGAACAAAAATTTCCGGAGCTAATAGGGTCTCTGTCAAAATCCAAGAGTAATCCTATTTGCGATTACATATCCTTTCCATTTACCTTTTTTAAAATGTACGGTAAGTAATCAAATAGAGTAGCTAAAACTTCAGCAGAATGAAAATGAGAGAGATCGCTCCTCATCTTCTTCATTGACTTTTGGGGTTAATACCAAAAAAATCCCAAATCGATATCGTGTAACAATTTTACTCGAACTTATTTTTTAATCATCAAAACCCCAAACTATTTGTGTCAATTCAATTTTACCTAAACATACCATAAAAACCTAAATTAGTCCTTCCGGACAATTTTACTCAAAAATATTGAGGAAAACCCCAAACCGACACATGTGTAACTATTTTACTCTAAATTAAAATTTTAATATTAAGGTCAAAAGAAGACTTTGTTTTTTCATCAAAAAACCTTTAAGACTGCATTGGCACAAATGCAAAAAGTTTATGACTAAATTGGCACTAATGCGAAATGTTTAGGACTAAGTTGACACCAAAAAAAGGTTTAGTGCGAAATATTTAGGACTAAATTGACACCCAAAAAAGGTTTAGGACTAAATTGACACAAATGCAAAAGGTTTATGACTAAATTGACATAAAAAAAAGGTTTAAGACTAAATTGGCACAAATGTAAAAGATTTATGACTTTTTTGACACTTTTGCCCTTCGTATATTATTAGACGAAGTTGAAAAACCTAATTACACTAATTAAAAATTCTGATTGATATATTGTATATCAAACAAAAATTCATGGAGCTAATAGGGTCGTTGTCAAAATTCAAGAATAATCCTATTGGCGATTACATATCCTTTCCATTTACCTTTTTGTAAAATGTACGGTCAAGTAATCAAATAGAGTAGGGCTTTTGGTGGTTAAAAAAAGTTCAGCAAATTGAATGAAAATGAGAGAAATTTTCAATCATCTTAACCCTTGACTTTTAACATATTGCAACTTTTACCATTCGAAACATCACTATTATCTTTTATATACTTTCCTCTCAAGAAAGACAAAAAAGTTAATATTTTTAAATTAAAAATCCATTCCGTTTAGCGAAAAATAAATGATTTGAAAAATATTTTCCTAAAAAATGATCGTTTACATCACTTAAAAGAATTAGCCAACAAAGAATGATTTCGTTATCGACAATAAATTATGCCTAAAATTTATCGTGGACAACAAAAAAAATTTTCGTTCATATATTTTTTGAAGCGATAGAAACAATTATGTATAGGAAAATATTTTTCAAATTATAATTTTTTCGTGAAATAAACGGACCCTAAGACCAATCAAATAACAGATTTGACTTCCATTAATCATTTGACCCATTAAACCGTCGGATCAACAAGTTTGAAAAAACAAATAAATCTTATATATTGGATAAGCCTCTGCAAATAAACTTGACTGCCCAGCGCACAGAATGAACCTATCGCACTTCCAAGAGCTACGTCATCCCCAAAAATTCTTCTTACAAAGTCAAAAGGTCAGGTCAAATTGATGACAGGGTCAACACCAGTTTTGACTGTATCTTGACCAAATCAGGTGATTGAGAAAAATTGGTCCGAATCCATGTCCAATCGATTAAACCGGTTGATCTAATCCTATTAGGTTTTGGGGTTACCAGAATCGTACCTTTCGTGACTCATAGATTATCTCATCGATGCACGTATTACCCGTGGTAAAAAGACGCAATCAAAATCCGGACAACGTCCAAGTTGCCATAGCCAATTAACCCTTCGTCCGCTGAAATTCGAGTTTACTCTCGCGTTCAATATTGTTTCAATCAAGATAGGGCATACAGTTCTTGGAGAAATAAAAGTTATGTCCTTTCTGCTTCCTCTCCTTCTCTTTCCTTACTTTAGATCAAAGCTTCTTGAGTGCAAATAAAAGACATTTTTCTCTCATATTCAACCGGCTCCTATTTTGAACCCATGATAGCTTATTTTAAGGACCGATTACTGCATGGATGTCATCAAAGTCATTGTATGGACATCATCAAGCAATAAATAGATATCGAAAGATTTATGCATGGATATCATCAAGCGTATTCAAACTCTATCACTATAAGCCGAGCATCATCAAATTATAAAACCTGATGAAGGCGAAATATATTTAGACTTTACACTAAAGATAAACTTCAAACTCTGGAAACTACTTATGATCCTATTCAGACGCAAATCCAAGACTCATAACAACTAGTGATTTAGCTCGGATTTTCTTCTTAATTGATTGACTCTTTTTTTTGAAGATTGTTTTGCAATAGTTTAATATACAAAAACATCTTGATTGGTTGGCAATCAATCTCGAAACAAGTAACTTTCCTAAATTGAAGAACTCTACTTATGGAAATTGGAGACTTTGGTTGTATGGACTATCAGAATCAACTTAAATTCATATTTTGTCTCTCAATGGCTACTCAATCTTCTTCATACAATTCTGTCCAACGGGTGGATTGGAAATGGAGGAGTATAAAACGAAACCAAGGTGCCAAGGAGAAAAAAGAGGAGATCAAGAATCGAAAATTCCAAAGCAAGAGACCTCCATACTTGTCTTTCGTGAGCTGAAATTGTAATATTTGAGAAGCATTGTAAGAGTGATCATGTACATTAGAGAGATTAATCACTCACACTTGAGAAGTGAACACTCAAACTTTGTAACATCTTATTGATCAATTAGTGAAATCCAGCTAGCATGGGAGAGTGGAGGTAGGCTTACTCTAAGCCGAACCACTATAAATTTTGTGTGCAAATTCTCTTATCCTAGAACTCTTGTTAATATTTTTATATACATTTGCGCACTAATAAATTGCATTGAACTTATGTCGATATTCAGAGTCTAGCCTTAACTCATTTATCAATATTATCATGCTACTGTTGTTGTTCAGACTCTAATTTTGACTACTTACTTCCACTTTAAATTTTTCAAGATTAATTAAAATCACCTATTCAACCCCCCTACGTGTTACTGCTAGCTCCATCACAACACACCATCCCACACAGGCATTTTGTACAAGAAAATTTCACAGTTTGTCCTAAACCTATGGTACAAATCAATAGTCATAAACAATTCAATTGAAACAATGTAGTCCTAAACTTTTGAGGGAAAATGCGATCAAGTCCTCTCATCCAAGTCTCGTATGATTTATTTAATGTGGCAATCTAGTAATCCCCAGATGTCCTACATAACGACAACGACATGACATGGACTATTTTCAACGAAATGACACCGTTTTCAAGCTTACTATGCATTGTCTTCTAGCTTGCAATCGCTTGGCTAGAGCTCCTCCAATGCTCGTCCATTGCTAACCACTGCCGCCTGGACCTCCAACGGCATGCTGCCACCATTGTCGACCTGGAGGTGTGGAATCAAATTCCTTGCATTAATAGTTCCTGGCAGCAACCAATCCAACGGTAGAACGAAACCAACCATGAAACCCAACTCAAGGCATCTCGCAACGTAAGGTGGCGCGCTTGTAATGTACGAATGGCTTAGTCTCAGATGCCTCAAAATTGTGAAATTCGATTAGTGCTATTCTACGGTAAACATTCCCTTGCGCATGCATGTTGCTCTATGATAGGTACTATCCTCTCATGCAAGGCACTTCCATTTAGGAAGAGAACACTCTTATAAATAGCTTGCTTGCATTAAAGCTATTCATTGAGTTTGTGACTCTGTAATGCGAGCTGTTTGGCTGCTCTTACAATAATGTCTTGATGCTTGTTGTATTCCTTCGTTGATGGCCTAAAGAGTCAATCTATTTTGTAAGGATTGAAGGCTTCAAGGCCTCTAGTAAATATTGATATCTAACTAGGACAAGGATCAATCTGAGGTGAGTCAACATAATTTACAACTCAGAGCGAACAAGGCTTATGCATCTCGATCTAGTAGTTGGATACACAACGCTCACGACAAATATTACTGGATTTCTAGCAGAAGAAATCATATAGTTTCTTTTGAAACTCAAGCATGATGCACTAGTACATGGATTTAGTCAGGGAAGAATGTCAAAAATTGCAATTAAAACCATCATAGCAAAAAGGTGGCTTTTCTTCGGTGGCTAAGCCCATAGACCTTTTGTAAACAAGGAAATGGACAACAGAGATAGCTGAAGAGTTGATCCTCTTGATATATGTGAAGAACTTCCATTTGATCCTTTGGCTCGACAGGTTCCTTTTGATGAGTTCAATCGATCATATCGGCCCTACACATGAACTTAGTGTTGTTGGAGCTAGTACTATCACTTAGAAGGGCATGAATAGGTGATTGTAACCAAATTTGACACCTTAAAGCGGAATAAAAACAATTAAGATTAATATCACCTAAACACAAAGTCTGAAGAAATATTATGTTGTAATCAGATTTACATGTGTGCAATATACTATCAAGGATCATCATAAAGAGTTAAGAATGGAGAAAATTGCATATAAAAGTTATAGTGTTCGACTTATTGTAAACCTACGTCCACTTTCCATGCAGACAACCTACTGATTAGATTTCATTAGTGAATCAATCAAAGGTTCCAAATGAGAGTGATAATACTTAATCTTGATAGATTTCACTATCTTAGGGCGTCTCACAATCTCAAAGTCACTCTTTTTGCACCTCTTAAAGATTACAGTTTTGAAGTGCAATAAGATAAGTATATATGATAGAAACTCTCTTGCACTTTGGAATTTCATATTCATGACTTGTTCTTTTTAGTACCAAAATCTCATTTTATACTTTTCCACTTCCAATCTAGCCGTTGGACAGTCTCCGTGGAGTGTCGAAAATAGAATCTCTCATTGATTCAGTCGCCCATACAACTAAAGCTGGGTCCATAAGTAGAGTTCTTTGTTTGGAAAGAATATCTAGCCTTTGGATGATTGTCAATCAATCAAAGACAGTTTGCTTTGTGTAAGTCCTTTGCAAATCAATCTTCAAGGTGGAAGATCAATCATCATTTTCTATAAAATAAATCCAAGCGAGATCACTTGCCGTTGCAATATGTGCGTGATGTATTCTGAGTCTAAATAGACTTATGGAGCAGATTATATTTATCTGAGTTTGAATACTCCTTAAGTCTAAATGATCTTCGCATAGAGTTTGAAGTTGCCAAATGTCTTGACAATATCATGTACAATCTTTGGTGATATCCTCATATTACTCCAATGATATCTTTTCCACAAAGTAAATACTCGGAACTTCAGACGCAATAGCCTAATGACAATAACTAGAGTCTTAATACCATTTCTTCATGAATATCACCTGAAAATACTTTCATCGGATTCATTAGATACTATGGAAGGTTTTGTCGATCTTCAAAACATATTAGGAAGTTTTCTCAACACTTAGCTCGAAGAGCAGTCTCTGAAACGCTTCCACGCTCCTAATTTTATGTGAGGAAACAGAGAGTAGAGGGCGTGACAGGAGGCAGACTGTACAGGCAATCCTGCTGCCTTAAGTGAAACACGCAAATACAAACAGAAAAATGCGTTCATGAATCAGTAATTGAAACAGATAAAAATGGCAAGAAACGTGCCTCCATTGAGAGGTAACCCTATTGATCAGGACCGTAAACCAGATGATGCAGTGGAAACGACAATGGAAAGTTACGTAATCCGGGCCTGAATGGGATGAAGTTGGGTTAATGTCTCTCAAGGCGTCTACGTGGTTCGATATTGGGAATGTTTGTCAACGGCATTCATGTTCACCCATCAGCAGAGGCTTTTCTTAAAATCCCTCGCAGTGCAAAGGAAAAGATACTGCAAGTAGTTTTGATACACTTGCTGCCATGTTACTTAGCCAGAAGCAGAGCAGATAGCTTCGCCATAATTTGCCAAGTAAGAAGCAGAGCAAATAACCCAAACGTGTAATCTACCTGCGATGATAATTTGAGTTACCAGCTTGCCACAAATAATTTCCGCTATTAATACCAAGTACCCATCACCATGATCAAGTACCATCCACTTCCACGTATGCATCTTCTTTGAAGTAACTATAGGACATTGAAGAGATCAGATTGTGTTAGCAAAAGAGTATAAAAGAAAACTAGTATCTCTCTCTCTAAGCACATACGTAACAAGCTAATCAGGTTTTAAAGCATATATTTTTGAACCACCCCCCCCCCCCAACCAAAAAAGAAAAACAGAATCCTTTTGTTTTCTTGAGGTCTATGATATTGCTGCATAATGTCTGCATTGCAGATCTTTTGTACAAAGTAAATTTATTGCCATTAAAATCTACTTAACTCGACCATCCTAACACCGCACTAAACAATCATTTGCTTGCACGCTTTTATGATTGTATTTGTGTCAAGAAACAAAGAGTAGAGGGCGTGACGAGAGGCAGACGGTCCAGGCAAATCCTGCTGTAGTGAGTGAAACACACAAAAACAAACCAAAACATGTGTTCCTCAGTCAGTTATTAAAACAGAAAATTGGCAACGAATGTAACTCTATTGAGAGCGAAAGAAAGTTACAACCTATGGGCCTGTCTGTAATGAAGTTGATTGGTGCCACTCAAGATGTCAATGTGGTTTGGCATTGGCAATGTCTGTCAGCGGCGTTCATGCATCAGCAGATGCCTTTCAGAAAATCCCTCGCAGTGCAAAGGAACAGATACTGCACGTTGTTTCCATACAATTACAGCCATGTTCCTTAGTCAGCAAGCTGTCCCTCAAACTTCGCTGTAAGAAGCAGAGCAAATAACCCAAATATGTAATCTACCTGTGATGATAATCTGAGTACCCAGCCTGCCACAAGTATTCACCTCTATTGATTCAAAGTGCCCATCACCACAATCAAATATAATTCACTTCCACCTGTGCATCTCCCTTGAAGAACTATGGTAAATATGACATTGAAGGGATCAGATCGTGTTAGGAAAAGAAAACAAAAGAAAACCAGTCTCTCTCTCTCTCTCTCTCTCTCTCTCTCTCTCTCTCTCTCTCTCTCTCTCTCTCTCAAAGCACAATCATAACAGCCTGAAAAAAGAAAATTTGTTTTCTTTAGTTACATTTTGAGGAAGAAGTCCATGATATTTGTGCATAATGTCTGAATTACGTATCTTTAGTACACAGCAAGGTCATTGCTATTAACATCTACTTCATTAAAGAACATCCTCACATCATTCCTATGAATTTCGCCTGTTTGATAAATAGTTGGCACCAGAAGCACTAACCGACGAGTACATGTACCAGTTAAATACAGAGACTTCTTGCAGAACCTAGTTATACGAGAAACAAAATCTACCTTCCACCCCTCCAAAAGCATTATAATGAAGCAAGAGAGAGAATCTCTCAGACTTAAAACAACTTTATAAATGGCACATGGGACTCATTGAGATCATGTGTGGAAGAAAACTTGCCGTTAATCTGGTTAACTCTTCATCACATTTCAAATCTCAGACGCAATTGAGAGAGTTCAACTAGAAAAGGATTTCGACCAAAAAAAAAAACTAGAAAACGATGAAGTTCCATTTGTCAAGAGATATTTAACCCACAACTCCTTGTCCATTATTTGTATCGAGTGATTGATTTTTTAAAAACGATGATCATGTTGAACATTAAAAGATAATTTAATGCTTGATTGAACCAATTAAAATTCATGGACGACCCTAAACATCAAACCAAAAGTTTGAAATCAATTGCACTTATTAATAGATCTGGAAAGATATTAGATACTGCACATCGATTAAGAACTCCAGAACTATAGTGTCACCGTCACAATTCAAGAATAATCTTGTAATCAGTTACATATCCTTTCCATTTACCTTGTCTTAACTTTTACAGTCAAGTTATCAAATAGAGGAGCTGAAAACTTAAAAAGAACTTGGCAATATAAAATTTACTTAAAGTTTATGGTTATGGCATCATGTTTTAGTTTAATGGTGTGTTAACTGTGTGATCATTATATGCAATGCATTCTCTCTCCCTTTTTGTGCACGTGCTTTTAATGAGCGGAATATGTTTAAATGATTGAAATTGAAATCTTCAAAAAGAAGAAATTTCTATTGACTACAATAGGAATGTTGATCTTAAAGTGACAGAGTTCACATTAATCATGTTGGTGAACTTAGCACAAAGAGTGGTCTCCAAAGCACATATCATAACATGTTCCGCAGAAGACCAATTACTCTTATGAGCTTGATTCCTTTTTCGTGGCTCATCTCTTGTGAAGAGTCTGTTACTAATGGACAACCTGAAATTTAAAGCCAAATTTGCTGTAGAGCGTTTGAGTCACATTGCTACAGAGAGTATAACAAACGGAAATTTTCCTCAAAATTCCAAAGATTGGTATAAACAATGACCAATGCCTTCTTCAAGTATACGAATTCCCTATGAATCATAGCCAAGTATTGCAAATCTAAAATTACTTTAGGGCAGAGAATCAAGCATCACATACACTTAAAACGATCAAATGCCACCATCAAGTTTGCCTCCAAAGTGCATCAGGCAGAGGTATTTCCTTGCCTATCGGTATTTTACCAGGTCAATCGCAAGCAATATTGTGTCCTCCTTTGCCATCAACATAAGGCTGGTCTCCAAAACACTTGCACCCTACTATGACTGTGTCAGGAAAGAAAGAGTAGAGGGTGTGACGAGAGGCAGACTGTCCAGGCCAATCCTGCTGTCTAAGTGAAACACGCAAAAACAGAATAAAATGTGTTCCTGAGTCAGTTTTAAAACAGATAAAAATGACATGGAATGTACCTCCATTGAGAGCCAACCCTATTCATCGGGAAAGTAAGTCGATTCAACAGAAAAGACAAGGGAAAGTTACATCAGCTGGGCCTGTGATCAAGTTGATTGGTGTTGCTCCAGATGTCTACGGGGTTCGGCATTGGAATGGTCTGTCAACGGCAGCCATTTTCACCCATCAGCAGATGCTTTTCAGAAAATCCCTTGCAGTGCAGAGGAAAAGATACTGCAGGTAGTTTTCAGACACATCCACCCATGTTCGTTAGTCAGGAAGCCATCCCTTAACTTGGCTATTATTTGCATGTGAGAAGCAGAGCAAATAACCCAAATATGTGATCAACCTACTTTGATAATTTGAGTACCCGGCTCAACACAAATATTCTCCGCTATTGACTTAAAGTGCCCATCACCATCATCAAATATCTTCCACTTCCCCGTCTGCATCTTCTTTTAAGTAACTATGATAAATAGGACATTGAAGGGATCAGATTGTGTTACGAAAAGAGTGTAAAGAAAACTAGTATCTCTCTCTCAAAGCACTGGGATCAGATTGTGTCAGGACCGCCCCCAAAAAAAAGAAATTTCTTTAGTTCCATTTTCAGGAAGAGTTCCATGCTGTTTCTGCCCAATGACTGAATTGCATAATTCTAGGACATAGTAAATTTATTGCTATTAACATCTATTTAATTCAAGAGCATCCTCACACTGCTTGATCATTTTTACAAATTTCACCAGTTTGATTAATATTAGACACAAGAAGCTCTAACTGATGAGTACATGTACCAGTTAAATACAGAGATCTCTTACAGAACCTAGGTATACGAGAAACAAAATCCACCTGCTACCCCTCCAAAAGCCTCATGTGAAGCTAGTGATAAAATCTCCCAGACCAAAAACTACTTCTTTAATGGTAAATGGGACTCAACGAGATGATGTGTGGAAGAAAACTTGCCGTTGATCTGGTTTACTCTTCATCGCATTTCAGCTGACATCTCAGAGACAATGGAGCGTTCAAATAGAAAAGGAAGAAGTTCCATTTGTCACGATATATTTAACCCACAACTCCATCGTCGCTACATCTGCAGAAAAACCCCTTTCAACCATTTCACCGACGAGTTGCGCTGCTCTCGTATTTTCATTATTTCTTAGCAGTCTTTGGATGATTGTGTTATAAGTTACACCATCTGGAAAGCATCCATTTCCTTCCATCTCCTTTAGCAGCTGAAATGCTTCCTCCGTGCGTCCCCCTTTGCACAATCCATGCACGAAAATATTATACGTCCACACGTCAGGTTGCAAGCGTCAAGCATGCAAACAATCAAACAATTCTTTTGCATCGTTGAGCTTTCCGGCATTACACATGCCATTTATTAGAATATTGTAAGTCACAATATTTGGGACGAATTTGGATTCTTCCATCTTTCGAAGTAATATCATGGCCCTGTCAATCTGCAGCATTTTACACAAGCCATCCAGGAAAGCACTCAAGGTATAATGATCTAGACAGAGATCGCGGGATTGCATCTCGTTAATTAGCTCCTCCGCAGCTTGAAGTTTTCCAACCTGGCAAAATCCGTTTACGAGAGTGTTGTACGTGATGACGTCAGGATTCAAACCCCTTTCAAGCATTTCTTGGAAAAGCATCTTTGACTCGTCAACTCTTTTCGCTTTGCAGAATCCTTTAATCAACGTGGAATAGCTAACGACATCAGGTGGGCAGCCTCTTTCAACCATCCAATTAAGCACTCCCATAGCATCGTTCATTCTATTTTGCAAACAGTAGCCGTTCATCAATGTATTATAAATGAAACTATCAGGCACAATACCTAATTGAATCATCTGGTCGACTATGGCCTCCGCCTCTACAAGCATTCCCTCTTTACAATGTGCATCCACCAGAATAGTGAAGGTTTGAACATTCGGCATCACTCTGCTTTGCACCATATGACTCAGCAGTCTTCGGGCCTCTTTCAATTGGCCGGAATTGCACACTCCTTGAATGACAGAGGTATAAGTAACAATGTCCGGATCTATTCCTGCCCTCATCATCTTCTCCAACAAGACCGTAGCATCTTTCCATTGGCCTACATTGCACAGACCGTGGATCAAGGAGGTATAAGTGACAACATCTGGTTGGACACCTTTTCTACTCAAACTTTCGCGGAGTCTCAAGGCCTTTGTGATCAATCCCTCCTTGCAAAGACTATCAATTGCTATGTTGTATGTGAAGGAATTGATCCTGCAGCTTCTCTGTTCCCAGTCCCTCAGCAATTCAATCGCCAATCGGGTGTTACCCGCCCTGCATAACCCCTTCATGATTATTGCATATGTGGTCTCATTAGGTTCGGGCCCATTGCGTCCCATATCATGGAGGAACCTCAACACTTGATCAGGTTTTTCCCTGAACAGAGAGACCATCAATTAGGGTGTTGGATGTCACCACATTGAACTGAAACCCAAGCTTCAAGATCCTGCCCAGGATAGACAATCCCAAATCAACCCGCTTTACCCGGCAAAAGCAATTCATCCAAATAGTCAGCAAGGCAACATCATCCTCGACCCCAAAAGAACGCAGCTGCGCAATCAACCGGGTCGCAGTCGAGTAATGCTTCATCCTCGCTATAGCACCCAGCAGTGGACTAAAATCCCCGGAAGAAGGCAAAGGGTACATCTTCATCATTTTACCGAAGCAGCACAAGGCGTCGCCGACCCTCGTGAACCCACCACCACCACCACCAGCTGCTCTGCAATTTGTCCTCACGTAACACAAGAACTGGTTCGGGTCGTCTAAATTAGAAGTGGGGATCGAGCAAAACCTCCGACGACGGCGAGACGAGAAAGGGAGGTTGAGAAGGGAATGGGATGATGAATGGCTGGAGATGGCAGCTGGAGCACGAAGAAGAAGAAGAAGAAGGAAGATGGAGGAAGCACCATGAAGACGCGTTCGCTCCATCATCAGAACTGATGACGTGAATCTGAAAACCGAAGAGCTCTTGCTCTTGGCAAGGAGGCAGGCGACTCTACCGCCTCAGTTCGCCGCAAAATTTGGTAAAAGCCGCCAAAAAAAACTTAAATTATATCTACCGATACGTATTTACTCTACGCTTTTTTTTATTTATCTCGTCAAAATTCTGTTAATAAAAATTATTAAAAATCTATTTATATAGATGCTCAAAAGCAAACAGTATTGATATGGCGCTCACGTGATCAGCGATATTATTTTGGCTTAAAGATTGTCTAACGGAACTTTGACGAAAGATAAACATATCGCATGAGTACAAGTTTGGAGTTTTTTATATCACGAGAAAACGTTTAGGGTAAATATATCACAAAGGGTATAATTTGAGGTATTCAGAGTAAATGCATCAAAGTAGGCATAATTTGAGGTTTTATGTGGCTTTTTCCCTTGGAGTTATTGTTTATGGAGTTTTGGCACTAATTGATCATTAATAAATTCTTGGCTTTAAAAATTATGAATTAAAATTTAACAAAATGCCAACATGTGCCAAAAGCAAAAATCACAAATCAAATATTTTAACTTTACCACTATATTCCTTGGTTTTATTAAACTCAAAATCAAAATCATGGAGCAAACATTCTCTCAAAATGATTTCATTTAAAATCACAGAGATCTATATGTTTTCCTCCAAAAGAAAAGGAGGGAAGCAAGTGAACTTTTCTTCGCCTCTCCTCACTTTCCGTTCATTTCTTCTTTGACCTTGCTCTGTTTGAAGATTGAACACCTGGAGCCTTTGTGGAAATGGACTGCATCCCTTTGATCAACGCTAGGAAACTTTTGGGAACCAATTTAACCATAGTTTCTCAACTTGTGAAAAATTGATGCATCCAAGTACTTGGGAAGGAGAAGGTGGAGAGTTCGATTAGGGGTAGGGATGTTTAGTTTCAAATATAGATTTTGACTCTTCGCGTTTTGCAAAAGAATGAACAAAAATTTGAGAATGAGTTGATGGTTAAAATAGGACATATAATAAAAAACTACATTATAGGGTTTCGACCAAAAAAAAAAAACTACATTATAGGATGCATAAATTACACAAACAAATGGTAAAATATTATGGGTCAAAACTTAAAAAATGATCACTTTAATAGCCAATACTTACTAAACGATCAATTTAGTGCCACAATCTTTTAAAAGTGTCCCATTAAGTGATTCTGGTGAGCCACGTTAGATTCTTCGTTGCTAAAGTTAATTAAGTGATCGCTCTTTGTAATTGTGGTACTTTAATAATTTTGTATAATTTCGCACCAAAGTACTTTAATAATGTATACGTCATGTGAAATGTACCAAAATTTAAACATATTGTAATTGTGTCAATTCAACCTTAAACCTTTATAATAGTTTAAACATTTTCACATTTTACCAATTAAGTTTATTCGGCTAATTTTAACCGAAAATCGTTAACTTTGATTCCAGTCATCCTCCATTTTATATTTGCATATCCGGATTGAGAACTGCCAAGCAGACATTTTCCTTTATCGCCTCTTCCGCGGCATACGGTGGCTGTACCATCGAATCTCCACCTCTGTTTCGAGTGGGATGTATTCTCCCCTATGCCAACTGTCCTCAATTCGCCGTCCCGTCCCTTTGCAGCCGCCCGCCGTTCACTCCTCCTTCGGCCGTGTTACCTCGAGAGTCGCCTCGCCGCCCCACGCCTCCTGGCTTCGCCGCCTTCCGCGAGCAGTCTCCCCGTCCGTCACGGTCTCCCTGTCGCAGCTGATCCGGTCCACGGCCGTCGACCACAACCCGTCACCATCGGGCCTTCTCTGTGAGCTGTGTCCTATATAGGAGCGGGTCTCGCTATCCCCGGCACCCAACACGGGCTTTCGCCGGTTGTGGGTTTCTACATAAGGTCGGACCTTCATAGCCTCTGTTATTTTTCGGACCTTCTTTTTTTTTTAAGGATTTTGCATCTCATTGGCAATTACAATGACCCTGAAATACCCTGCAGGGAAAAAAGACAGAGGAAATGAGAACGGAATGGAAAGAGATTGGTATTTCCCTTTTTTTTTTTCCTGGATGTCAACGGAACGTTCGATACTTTTTAGTACTCGACTAATCCCCCATGGATACAGTAGCCCTCCGTCCCGTAGGCGCCGGGCAGTTTCCACGACACACGGGTCCGTGCTCTTGGGAGGCAAAACCCAAGAGATTGGGCGGGTGTAACGATTCAGGCCTCGGTCAACACCCAAATCGCGTTGACCGAGCCCTTGAAGTTGATGGAATTTGATGTTTCTACTCTTTATGTCTTGATTCTGACGAGAGAAACCCATTTGTGGGAATTCAAAAGGCACTGAAGTCAATCGTCAAATGTGAAAAAGGAGTATGAAAGAGAGAAGAAAAGGGTACGCTCGAAAGGAACTGAAAATATTGGCTCTTTCGGACGGAAAGCAATGTCCACACACACACACCTACCTCCCCCCCACGGCAAGGATTCGCCCATATTCCTTCAAAGAACGGAACGGTTGCTCTAAATCGGAACGCTCGTTTTCGCAGACGAAGACCCGGTCCCCGGTCTTCATTCCGCGAAACCGAACGCCGCCCTGCCACGGCTCGAGCAGAGCTCTCTCGCTTTCGTGTAGGAGGTGCTTTACGGACGATGATGATGATGATGATACATCCCTTTAAGGCAGGTGGGAAGGAAGCAGCTCTAGACAGTAAACAATTTCCGATTAAGACCAGTTTCGTCTGCTAGTCAAGCACCGCCAAAAGAAACAAAATGGGGAAAAAAAGGGGGAAAACGTGAGAGGCCCAAAGGGAAGAAACAGCGAATTGTAAAAGTTGGGGTCCGTAGGGTTCATCGACTTGCCTTTGCATTGCCTGTGAATCTCTCTCTCTCTCTTTTTCTCTGGGGTACACCAAGCACCTACAATCCATATATTTAAAGAAAAGAATTTGTCTTCTTCTTTTGCGCTCTCTCTCTCTCTCTCTCTCTCTCTCTCTCTCTCTCTTTCTCTCTCGTTCCCACTCCCACACCAGTGTTGCTCCACTGGCCATCGTCATCCAGGCCATGGGAAGCTTATCTCCTTGACTCCGCTCAAGATTCTTCCCTCTATGCGATTGCTCTGCCTCTCTGACCCTCCCTTCCGCGACGGCCCCCGTGCACGATAGCCCCCCCCCCCCTGAATCGTACCCCTCTTCCTCCGCTACCAGGATCACACAAATTTCGCGTCTCTCTCTCTCTCTCACACACACACAAACAAAGTGGATCCCAGAATCCATTCGACCGCCGCCCGTGTGGTTCGTTCAGGGGGTGCGTCTTTTGTTGCATTGCGGGTGTGGAAATTCTTCCCTCGTTCGGCTTCAAGAATCTGGCGGGACTGGTTCTTTTTCGCCATTATTGGGTTTCCCAGAGTCTTGATCAAGAAATACAGGATCTCCATCAAGACCCATCTCCGCGTAAGTTCAAGATTCAGTTTTTTTTTTTGCCAGGGTGAGTTGATTATGTTGTATTGATTTTGGGGTCTCTGCGCACACGGGTTTGATTTCCAAGACTGTTACTGGAGAAGAGCTAGCAGGAGGAGGAGGCATTAGTGCTCTTAATGTGGGGATTATATGGTAATGCTGGGGGGAATCAAGGGGCTATCGTTTCTTTTTAGGAAACAATATTAAGGCGCTGAGTGTTTTTGGGCTTTGGCTGCTTTTACAAGGATCCGAAAAAGGAAAGAAAAGTGATATGAGCAACGGCTGAAACCTTCAAGGCTGCTGCTTTACATCGTGTACCGCCCACATGGAATCTCTTTTTCTTACTCCCCATCCATTTGTTTCTCTTTACGGTTCGGAGTGTTGTCAGTCGTGCATTTCGGAAATCTGTATGGTTCAGTAATGTCGTGGAATTCCAGTGATGGTGTGCGGTATGTGTGCTTGAAAAACGCCTTGAAGCTTTCCAATTTTCCCATCTGGGGATCTGAGTTCTGAGCTATTTAGTTGTATTGGGGAAGTTGATTGAGTTTTGCGGGCCTTTCCTTTTTACTGGGTTCGTGAGGTGAATAGAGATCGGAAAAGTGCGCGGTGCTGATCTTTGCTAGCAGAAGGCATCGATGGGGCTTCTTCGAAGTCTCGCGATGCTTGTGCTTCAGTTATGGTTGTTGCGACCTCTGGAGCTCGGAGCCCAGAATGTTTCTAATGGGAATTTCAGTTCTGCGAGGGCTTTGGATACGATGCTTCAAGACTATGCTTTTAAGGCGTTCATCCGTCCAAGAACTGGCATTCCTTACGATGGAAATGTTCCGTCGAATTTGACTGGTATCAATATAACGGCGATGAGGCTCAGAAGTGGGAGCTTGAGGGCTAGAGGTGTTAAGATGTACAGAGAGTTTGAAATTCCAACCGGGGTTGTCGTGCGACCATATGTGAGGAGGCTAGTTCTGGTCTACCAGAACCTTGGCAATCGGTCTATAGTATACTATCCTTTGCCTAATTATACATATTTAGCTCCGGTTTTGGGTCTTCTTGCTTATAATGCATCCAATTTATCAGCCACGAATTTGCCCGAGTTGGCTATCAATGCTTCCGGTGACCCTCTATTGGTCCACTTCAGCAGCATCAGACCAGCTCCAGCAGGGTCTGTGCCAAGATGTGTTTGGTTTGATTTGGGCGGTTTGGTCAGGTTTTAGCGATGTAGAATCGGGAAATACTTGTTCAACGAAGCAACAGGGGCACTTCTCGATAGTGATTGAGTCGATCGCCCCTTCTCCATCTCCAACCCTTCCTCCCGCACCCGGGCCGAGTGGCCGAGAAAAGAAAAGTTCCAGATCTTGGGTGGTTGCCGTTTCCGTGCTCGGTGGACTGGCATTGTTGGTTTTGTTGGCATTGCTGGTCTTTTGGGTGCAAAGGTACAAGAAAAGGAGGAGAATTCAGCGAATGGAAAGAGCTGCAGATGCAGGGGAAGCTCTAAGGATGACGCCGGTTGGCGATACAACAGCCCCGGCAGCTTTGGTAACCAGGACTCAACCCGCCCTCGAGCACGAGTACATGCCCTAACGTATAAATAATCCGTACAGGATGCACCTCCTACTTCGGTACAACTTCTCATTCAAATTCAATCCCTGTGTCCAGATACTTTCTTCTTCTGATTGCAACTATTTTTTCTCTGGGTGCCTTTGGTTGGTTTTGTCCCTGGGTAGGTTCCTGGCTTTAGTGTGGGGGGTAATATTAGGATATTTGGTGTAAATCCTTGTTTCTTGCAAAAACTGTCCATAGTCTTATGATTCATTGTGCTGTGCTCGTCGCGCAAATTTGTTCTATCATGTATTCAATGCACATATCCAGTCGATGATCAAATAAAATCATATCCCATTCTTGTGATTTGCATCTTGGACTTGTTCTTCGTTCCTCGAATATGAGTTGGTGTCAGTTGATCAACTTATTGTAATACCGCAACGGATCTATTTTGGATGTTTGGCTCGTCCAGGCAAGGATCATCCTTTTAATGTAGCCTTCTTTTGTGATGGACTCTGCATCTTTTAGTGAGGTTCAAGCTTGAGTAATGGTAATTTGACCTGCTCTTTGTTGCATCTATGTTGACAATAAGAAGTAAGGACGAGCAAAAGGAACCGCCCAAATTGGATCAAATTGGCCAGTTCCAAGCGGTTCCTAGGGGCACCAATTCGGGTCTTGGTTCCATAAAATTGGAAAGGATAAATTTCAATCTGGTGCCCAATTCGAGAGGTGTGGAACCGCCCACCCGGATCACCTAGACTGAACCCTTTTTTCAAATTTTTTATTTCTTAAAAATCTATATAAAAAAACACCCTAATCTATCTCCCATTTCGCAAAGGAAGGTCTTTCATAGCTGGAGTGACTATGTTTCTTTATGCATGCGAGTAAGATGACAATAACAAATCAAAACACAACAATAGTTGCTCGTTCCAACCAAATTTTGTCGCAGGATTGGAAAAATCTCTGTGAAACCTATAACGTTACACGTAAATCACTGATTGTAGAAATGTATTGATTATCAAGAATATCTTCAATTTTATCTTGAATGTTAACGGCAAATCAAAAAAAATATTTTGAATATAAAAAAAAATTTGAATATGTTACCGGTTCTCGATCTCTAGGCCGGAACTGGACCACCAGGAAAGCAAATGGGTTTCATTAAGCATGATTTACTCCACATATATTTCAGAAAAAAAAAAGTGAAACTTTGAAATTTAATAATATATAGAAAGTTATCAATATATGATTAGGTCATGCAAAAATGGGCAAGTTGAGAGGTTGATAATCTTTTTCTTTTTTTCGGAAAATCAGGAGGGGCGGTTTTATGAGAGAAACGGGACCCCATCACGTTAGATAATCTGCAATCTTTAAGATAATTTTCGCGTTTACCGGTATTTACAAACTTTTTAAAAATAATTTACGACTTTGAAACTTATTTTACAAAAACAAAATATAACTTGCAAACAGTGAACCAATTAAAAAAGAATTAAGGCCAAGGTAATATTTTGCATTTACGATACAATAAAGTAAGCCACTACAATTAGTTTTTGGTAAGTAATATAAAACGAGCAAGTGTAATTACAATCATCAAATGAACATCAAATTAAAGTAAATTGTCAGTTTGAATTACTTTCTATAAGATAAATTAGTTTTCCTAAAGAGATATTCATATTTTGAAGGTAAATTATTCATTTTGAGGATTATAGATAGGAAGCAATTTACTGCCTAAGAAAGATATTAATTTGTGAAGTTCTCCTAGAATCAAAATTAATTTAAATATAAGCAAATTAAATTATTGAAATCTCTAGATCTCGCAAGATGAATCATTTCATACTTTGTAACTTGAGGATGTTGCCACTAGTAAATTATCCTACTTCATTAAACTTACTCTAATAATTCTGGTGATTGATTTTTCATCACTAATAGTAATTTCCCTCCATACTTCGCAAATTGAGGATAGAATTCCTTAGAAATTATCCTACCATATCGTAATTTTCCTCAATAGGTTATAACTTATTGTTCTTGCTCTTAATAATTATACCTCCAATAAATTGCAATTTACCTGAATTTTTCGTAATCTCGACTGCACCTAGAGTCGATTCTCTCTTTTCACATAGTAGTTTTGCTATAGATTTTGTAATGTGAAATTCCTATCACTTAGTAATCAATCAACGATATAGTGATGTACCTTAAATTGTGGTAAAAGACCGAACTTATAATCAGTAATTTACCCTTTTTTTTTCGACAGTAATTGACCGTAATATATAATCCATAAATTACGTATAGGTCTATGTAAATGATGATTATCAATCTACTTTTAGAGGTAGCTAATTTCGAGCAAGCAACCTAAGTTATTATAGCTTTCTTTTGTCCTATTCTTAGTAAATTTACCTAAATGATCGGAGCGTTTCTTTTAAGTTAATCCTATTCATTAGTAATAATCCTTGATTATCGTGACTTTCCTTCGCTAATTGTGAAAATTTACACCCCCACTTAGGTAAACTTTCTTAAATGTGGACAAATTTTCTTCAAAATGGATCCTTTTTTTTTTGTTAAATTTAAATCCAATTGGCCGGATTCGATACGGCACCCGTCAAGCAAAACACCCGGATTTTTCCAAATTCAACAGGAGAGAATGGGCATTTCTTTGACCTAGACCACGATGATTCGGTAACCCTCCTATCCTTTTCCATTGAAGAACCGAATTGTTCTGGCATTTGTTTTGAATACACTCAACACGGTATTTGAATTTGTCCCGTGGGCATGTCGCAGGACGGCTCGGACCCGTCATCCTCGTCAGTTTAAATTGTTGCTGAAAAATCATCCGGTCACTCTCGAGAGACATGTTTTCGCCGATTTCTTTTATAATTACAGCGTACATTAATCTGTTCACTATGTCATTCGTAGAACGAGTTTATATAATGGTTTTGCTTTTCTCCTCCACGTGAAGGAGGAGCTTTCAGCTTTGATTAGTACATATGCTCTTCAGCCATACACACACAACACACAAAAAGTCCAAAGCTGGCTTTGCCCTGTTGCCATGTTTGGGATTCTTTGTGCTTTGTGGTCTGCCTCACCACCTAATTTTGAATTCAATAGGAATCAGAATAGTATGGGTCAAGGCTTTGCATATGATGTGAGACCCATGCGCACTAATTGATTAGTGATTTAATCACCCACCATGCTCTATTATTATTCTCTACTATTAGCTGTCTTAGACATGGAGATTTTTATGTTGGTGACCATCAATTTCGTGCTAATGGCACCAACTTGACATGCTAGTCAAGGCTGGACAAACGATACCTTCCCCACCATTTTTGCTCCTTTTTAATGTTTGAATTGAATTTCAGCTTTTTGGCCCAAACCATGACCTCGTCCAGGCTTCGATTGGTGTTTTAAAAGGTAAAAATAGGAGAGAATTAAATTAAAATGGGGCGCGGTAGACTAGTCGATATCGCGCGAAAACTAATTCGGACATTGCCTAACCTTTTATATTAAAAAAAAAGGTGAAATGAAAGATGCAGGATTGAAAGTTATTTTCTCCCGGCTTTCTTTCAAGGTTTTAAGTTTTTTAGGATTTGAATATGACAGAACGAATCATTCTTAGAAAGGACTTATGTCATTATCTAATTGAGTATATTTGTGATTTGAGTGGTGATGTGATGAGAGAGAGTCGCAAGTGATATTAAATTTGATAATAGGGTAAACTTGAAAAATTAAAAGCGAGACAAATGATACTTTTGACTTTTTTTTTTGGGTAAGTGAAGGGGCAGGGACCGAAAATTACATCGTTAATCTCCTAATATAATTTTAATTTGATCCCCTAACAACAAAGGAAACAAACCTATCGATGGTCTATCTAATATATAATTATTGCCCGCATTGTTGGCTTGGATAACCCAATTTACTAACCAATCACCACATGCATTTTCCCTCCTAAAATTATGGAGAATCAAATAATTGAGCATATTTTCCAATTCGAGAAATGAGTGTACCTCCGAAATGAAGCTATGGAGCTGATTCCATAAGCTGATTTATGAACAATAGCACCTTGCAAATGATTTTTTCGAGTCGGTGGGTCCATGTCATTGAAGAAGCAAACGTATTAGGTAAGCTAGTGAACGAGCCTTATTATGTCTAAGCTCCGTCTTTTTCTTGATCATTGAGCGGAAGGATTTGAATTAATATCGTTACCAAACGCTCCCCTACACTCCAAAAAAAGAGAAAAAAAAAATTCAAGAAAAGGCAAAGACACGCATCAACCAAGCTTGAGCTGGAGAGGCTGCAAAGCAAAGAGAAGGGGTTGGTGAGATGTCTGAAACGCTTCACAAGGTGACAAAAAATCAAAGGCATACCTGATGTGACCATATTAAATTCTGTCATGTATATGCTATGGTCTTGCTGACGTCATAATGTGTATCACCATGCGTGGCCCACCGTCTTCAAAAGATTACTAAAAAAATGTACATGAATAAATGCTCTTCTAGGTCTAACTCCAGACTAGATTCTGGAGCCCTTTTCTTTATTCAGGGGAGCAAATTAATGAGCTTCTGCAGTCTAAAAATGTGTAATTCTTGGGAAGTCAAATCTGGTGCGGAGGCAAGTGATGAAACGAACTGGCCGAGGAGATTGTTTGCCCGATTGATATATTTCGTTCCTTTTCTTTTGTGTCCACGCTCTTGAATTATAAAACTCAAAGATAGATATCAGAAATCTCTTAGCATTTTATGAATTTTGGTATAGACATTGTTCATTTTTCTATTGGTATTTAATAGATGCCAGGATTTTTCGGTGCTTCAAAACTTTTGATAGTGATTTAGCTCATAGTAGATGGTCGTTACTTTACACCACTAGGTGATTGGTCTAGCAATAAATAGGTCATCTAGTTTCCTTGAGGTTACGGGTTCGATTCATGTGAACAATTTGTGAGCAGCTCGTTAACTGCGACATACTTCATGCGAGGAGACCTGCTGACAATCAGCATTTTGGTGGAGCTGCAGCGATGGGATCGCCCCACCTCGGATTTTCAAGTCATAGGCGGTGCAAAGTAATTGTAACTCAACACCAATATTTCATAGTGTATGCGTACATGAGACTCTTATCGTAATAGCCGGAAATGGTCACTAGGGTTAGTCGCCTCTCCCGTTTCTTTTAATGCATTAAAAAAAGACAGTCGTTACTTTTTAATTTTTGCCAGAATAAACGAGGGTTTGCTTTTCCTTTTTCCTTTATGACAAAAAGAAAAAAAAAAGAAAACCTTTACTTTTCACATGAACCCAAACACTCTTTTCCTTTCACTTTCTATTATATATTCTGTGACGTAGATGCCAGGATTTCTAGAAATTGATATGCTCATGATATATTGACACTATTAAAAAAATTAAGAGGACGGTTTTTTCGGAATTTTTTTAGATTAATTTTTTTATTAATTTATATGATATCCTAAACTAAACCAGGAGCTCTATGGAAATTGTTAATTATTAATTAACCATATAATATCACGCCTATCATAATCTAATCTGTGCTATTTCATAAAATAAGAAACACCTTCTATTTCCTAGGGATCACAAATCCGTTTTTTTCTTTCCAAATATATCCTCAATTAATTATCTTGTGAATATTCTACAAATGGCAAAACATGTAAATCAATAAAATCCAGTCAAACTCTCAATTACTTCAATTTTGAATTTTGAATCTTTTCTACCTTGGATACAACCTTACAGAGAATTTCAATTTCGGAATTTTTTTTCTCTTTCCAAATGCATATCTTTAATTTCTTGATGTTACACCAATAATTTCTTTTTCATTAATCGACAATTAATATGTTTCGAAATAAGGCGGTTTTTTCTAAAATCTTTTAAATGTCGGTTTTTTTTTAGTACGCGGAACGTGTAGGACATATCAAGTCAATCTCAAGGCGGGTCACCCTTTGGAAAAGTATTCGAATGGGAATTCTTGGTATCGTGTTAATCCACGCAATTTTGCACCATTTGAAATCAATAGTGAGGACCGTGGCTATCAAGTATGACTATTCAATAAACCAAATTGTTCATAAAATAAATATCGATTAATGAGGTTGTGGCTATAAGTAAAGGCCGTTAACATTTCAAGATATATAGAAATATTTCACGAATCACCAAAAACACTTAAGCACTTTGGATTATTCGGTAATCATAGGATGTCGCTTTTAGGTCTTGACTCTTGAACAGGTGATATCCCAAGGCATAGTTGGAGGTAATATGTCGGAATCCAGCAATTGCATGGAAACCGCTTTGGTTCGAGACAGCATACAGGGGTCAACTGCCCGAAGTTAGGCCGGTTTGTCGGAACTTGCAAAATATTCCATGGATCTACAAGTAGTCAGATCTCTACGTTCATGCGGCGGGCAACATTAGAAAAAAAAGAACCTCAGAAAAAGAAAGGAGGGGAAAAGAACAAAGAAGGTAAAAGTTAGCACACCGACACGGGCTCACGTTTGTCGAATGTCTTGTCCGTTTAGCTCTCGGACCAAACATGGGCTCGTGTTCGTCCCGTCATTTGGCCCGCCAAGCATTAGCTAAAAAGGTTGGTTTGCTTAGGCATAGGTTGCCTTTTTCATAAAGTTAGTGCTTGGTAATATGCACTGATGCTAGGAAGGATTTGCGTGAAAAATAGGAAAATTGTTCAAAAAGTTTTAAATCTACTATACGACGGTAAATTCAGTCCTAAACCTTTTAATTGTGCCAATTTAATCTTAAATTTTTCGATGATTTACTAATTTAGTCCTAATCTTTTAATGATTTACCAATATAGTCCTTGTGCGATTTCCGGCCAATATTATCTGGAAAGACCACACTGGCAAATCGTTGAAAGGTTTATGACAAAATTCTCAAATTGTTAAAAGGTATATGACTAAATTAGCATAGTTGATCACCCAAAAAAAAGATTAGCGCAGTTGAAAAGTTTATGACTGAATTGATTGATATATAATAGGTCTAAGACTAAATTAGCACAATTGAAAAGTTTAGAATTGAATTGACCGCCGTACAATAGGTTTAGGACTTTTTGGATAATTATCTTTGTAAAAGTACATTCACAGGACTCCGATAAAGCGTCCTCATCGACAAAACGGGATTATTGCGATGATGACGATGTACGTACCCTAAACGAAATGAAATTAAATAGAAGGATGCATCGGATAGGCGGCGATGCTACATGATAGCAAGTAGCATCGAGCGCGCGCACCAAACTGGAAAATTTGCATGACCTTGGTATATGCTTCCATTGCTCATAAATGATCTCGAGCGTAACCACGTCTTTGCCCGTGATGAAACCAAAATCCAATGGCTACAATCTCGCTGTTCTAATCGTGAAAATGATGATTTGGATTTTCATGGCGATGGCTACTATTGTTGGGCCTTTTGATTTTGATGTCGATGATTTGATTTGCCTGGTTTTTCTTCGGTTTTTATTAATTAGGGTGGGGGCACAATGATGTTGTTGCGAAAGCATAATTAAATATATATAAATTCTATTGTATTTCATCAATGAAATCGAAAAATTGTACCGTCGATGAAACGGGAAAAATTTACCTTGAAGATTAAATACCCTGAACATTTTATACAAAGTTCAATCGAATCCTAAACTCTTCTTTTTTTTGTGCGACGCCAATGCGGGTTTAGTTCCTTGTTAGAAATTACAACGTAGTTCTTATGAACATTATCTATATATTTTTTCCCCTAAATGGGAGTGAATGTATGTTTTTTCTATTTTTGCTATTATTCTTATAGTATGTATGACTGTTGGAGTCAATTGAATTTCCCTAAGACCTGCTATATCTTGTTGACATTAAAGGAAATGTAAATTTCCACGAAACTTCTACATTGGGTCAAACGTTGATTGCCTGGCCCAAAGTGAGCAATGATTCGTGGTTCCAAATTTAGCTAACAAAGAGGTAAAATGCATAGTTTGGAATGAAATTAATCATGCTTTTGTTTCGGGAAAAACTTCAATCACAAAAGGAAAATACATTTTGGGAAAGTGTTTTTCCCTTTTCAAGTTAGGGAAATTTTCCAACTTTAAGCCTGCATAATTTTTTTGATCGTGATTTTCCGTTGACTGATCATTTTCAGTAAACCAAACATGTAAAAAATCCAGAAAATCAATTCACTAAAAATTCTTTTACTCAAGCAAATGCACCCGTAAGATAAAATTACGAGGTGGAAGAGCGATAGAATTGGATAGCTTCTATAGGAGTTATAGTTCACACGTAAATCCTTTCTACCAGAGCAACATAACGGCAGCCAGCACCAATGTTAATAATATAGGGAACAAAAATTGTACGATACAAGATACGGATGGACATATACCGTCAATTTTCTTAAAAATAGGTGTCGAAAATCCGAAATTATTTTAATAATACACAGGAATGATGTTATCGTGAGTTTATACTAATTACATAATAAACAAGAAAACCTTAAATATAGAAAGCGGGTCATTCAAATTGCAAGATACTACAAAAATCTTTTATCTAATAATTGAATTGCACCGCTATTTCTTGCTAATATGAGGAGAAACCAAAAGAAAGCTAGATTCGTAATATCTCAGGACGTAATCATAAGTTTGACCTATATATATATATAATAAACGATATGTCACGTCATTAATTTGACTAATGAAAAGGATGTTCCGTTAAACCGAAAATCAAAGTATTCCCTTCGGAAGCGCAACACGTCGCGTGTTTCGTACGCGCGCGCATACTGCGTTACGCTTCGAAAGTTACGGCTCCATAAGTTCCGCAAAGTTGTCGGGAGGTAGGAATTTCATCGGTAGCGCGTACGCGCGCGTTAATACAAGTAAAAAAAAAAAAAGCACGAGCGTCTTTACTAACAACAAGCTCTACCGCTGGTACAGTTCTTGGTAAGAAGAAAAAAACAACACGGCGGAGGGGAGCGCGGCGAAAACGGCGTCGTTTCGGGGAGAGGGGAGCGTGGTGGGGGGGGGTTGGGAAGGGAAGTGTTATGGGATCCGGTGACGCTCCAGCTAAGTTCGGGGCCGGCGACATCATTGGCCACGGGCCTCGCTGCCTTCTCTTGGGACCTCTTTGGTTTCGATGCACGGCTGAACACGTGCCTCCTCCTCCTCCTCCTCTTCGCGACGGTAAAAAAAAAAAGAAAAAAAGAGGAGGAGGCGAGGTCAAAAACGGGAATTTAAGCCGCTGCACTTCCCACGCGCGCACTCAAAAACAGGAATTTAAACCGCTGTAAAAACGTTTTTTTTTTTTTTTTTTACCTCCTCGGCGGAGGAGGATATTCACTCCGACAAAATTTCGGAATTCTTTTGCGGGGGCGGGGCGGGCTCTTGAGAACGCCGTGCCCCCTTTTTTATGACACGGGCCTTGGAGGCAAAAAAGGGGGCGGGTAAAAAAAGAGGACATGACGTCGGTTTTGTTAGGGCGATTAACGAGCTTTGGTGGTCGGCCAGTTTTTACAGCGTTTTTTTAGGGTGTGGTGAGGAAGAGCTGGGGACGAAATGTGAAAATTTTTACCGGGGCCTTGGGCTTCCTCCTTTCCTGCGAAACACGGGGACCTGTTGTCGACTCTCGTGTCCCCGTTTTCTTTTGGGTATATATTTTCATTTTTCCTCGCCCCCCCCCCCCCTCCTTCTCTATATTTCCGGGGGTTCCCTTTGCCTTACGATTACGGTCCTCCTTTATTGATGGCGCTGTGTCCCCTCTCTCTCTTTTGCTGCTGCGGCAACAACTAAAACCCTTTTCGGGCACACCCCGCACCCCCCTTTTCCTCTGCTCTGGCTTCTGAATCTCCTCCTCCTTCCTCCTCCTCCTCCTCCTCCTCCTCAAAGTGGGAAAGAAGGGGCCATGTCGGGCTTGTACAACCCCAACTACTCGCCCGCGCGAGCCGCGTCGCCGCAGATTAGGAGCACCCCGGACGTCGTCGATAGGTGAGTCCTCCTCCTCCGCAGTGGGGAACTGACCCACCGCCGGTTCATCGATAGGATTTGACCCCGCGGGCGGCGGCGGCAGCGGGAAAAGATGCAATCTTGACCGCGTTCCCGCGGCGTCCCGTGGCCGCTTTTCGGCTGTAGTTTGTTAGCTCTCTGGTGTGGTTTCTTTGGGGTCTTGATCTGTGGCGGGTTTTTGTGAACTGTGTGTAGTCAGTACCTGACGGAGCTGCTGGCGGAGCATCAAAAGCTTGGACCTTTCGTACAAGTCCTTCCCATATGTAGCCGGCTACTAAATCAAGGTTGCTTTCTCTCTCTCTCTCTCTCTCCCTCTCCCCCCCTGCTTTGGATCTTGTTTTTCTGTTCTTGATGTGTTTTGGTGTCTGTTTCTTTCTGTTCTTGATGCCATATCCTCTTGCCGCTGGGCACGTGAATCCGTTCCTTCTAATGGTTTTGGATATGGTCGTGTTGTTTTTTCTGTGTCTCCGCAGATTAATTCTCACGTTACTTTTGCATCTATGCCCGTTAATTTCTTTAACCATCTTTCTCTGCGGATCGTTTTGAGCTACTGACAGTACTGTCGGTGGTGGTGGTACTACCACTTGTGGTTGACTGCCGATGTAATGGGCATGTGATAATAATGCTTCTAGGAATAGATAGGTCCTACATTTACGGCCGCCTCGGCAGTGTACGGCATGTGGACTTTATGTGCCCAGTTGGAAGGAGGAGAGGGCAATGACAAAGCTGGGTTTGGGTTAAAATTCTGCGAGACATCGTCTTAGCGGGTTGATTCGCCACCCTGGCAATTCAAATTAGCTTAGCGCTCTTTAGATCGAATGACTTGTGTGATGTAATCCGATGTGAATGGCAGATGTCCTACCAGCGCCGTTGAACTCTTAAGAATAATCTGTTATTGAATGTCGCCTCGAGGGATATGTTGTCTAATGTTTGAAAGATATCCTCTTGTGTCGACATAATTGGACTGGTGTTTTGAATTGTCTTTTAAAAGTTATCGATTAACATTTCATCCTAGAATTTTTGTGTGATCGGTTTTGTCTAATCGTCCTTATATATTTTGCCCTTCATTTCGTCGAGAAAAGCCTTCCATATGAGTCACAGTTCAGTGTTCCTCTCGAAACGACCGAATCACTCTATTTTTCTTGGGAGTCAAATTCTTTCATTGCACTGTGGATTTGTTTATTGCCATTCCATTTCCCATATGGGTATTGCCTTCTGTATGCAGAGATACTGCGGGTATCTGGAATGATGTCAAACCAAGGTTACAGTGACTTTGACAGACTACGGTATAGAAGCCCTAGTCCCATGGCATCTTCAAACATGAGTGTTGGAGGGACGGGCTTAAGTGGCTGGAACAGTATTACTCAGGAGGTATGTATACTTCAATACTTGGCCTCACATTGTCATCGAGATGCATTTATCCCGGTTGTCCTTTCTGTTTTGCCAACTTTGAAGTGGTGAAGATTATCTTTCTTTGTCCACACTTCCTTTGTAAGCGGATTTCTTGGAAGCTTGAAATATATGTAATCGTCATCACATGTTTGTTTAAGAAGTTTGGCTGTGAATTCTCTGTTTGAGTTGGAAACTCGGTCTATTTTTCTGATGTTTATTGGTGAGGTGTATGTGTTATATGTGGCCAGAGAAGGCTAAGAAAGACTTGTCATCCCTGGAGGCAGGCGAGAAAACTTTGTTGAACAATGAGAATGTCTAATTGCCTCAGTGAATTACTTATGTTCCGTGAGAGAATAAACTGAAACTTTTTTGCTGCTATCAGTGTCTGACTTTCTGTGATTTCATACTTAACCAAAACGTATAGCGGGTAATAGCCAACTTCCCTTCGCGTAGTTGTTGGACTACGTATATTGCTTTCATCTTTTATCTGCGAATATCCTGTGACTTACCATTTCTAAGGTGCAAAGCCTCCTACTAACTTTCTCCTACTAACTTTTACCAGAGATCTATGTAGATAATTTTTGAGAGTTTGGAAAATTATAAAGATTTAAAGAAGGATTCTGATACCTGCATAGAGTCTCTTGTTGGCCATTGGATGGTAATTTAGTCCTTTGGGGGTTTTGTCTGCACCCTCCAATAAGAGAAATCCACTAGGAGAGTGTTCTTTGCTGCTTGAAATTTTGAAGAGCTTGTTATCTGTAATTTAAGAAGACCTATCAATCCTTTTCTGAATAGTTAGCAAAGGGCCGATTATTATGGTATTATACCATATTATCAAGCATCAATGTATCAATCTGATGCTGATGCAGACCAAGATATCGCTCAAATGCGATGATTGTGAATTCTTACTGAGAAGTTTTGGCAGAAGCTTTTCAGTGAGTTGGAGAAAGTACTTTGGTCTGTGACATTACTGTGTTTTTCCTGTCCGATCAGAGCATTGTTTTTCGGCTGCTCATATTGCCACATAATTTGTATTTACTATCAAATCGACAAAAGCAGGTATAGAAGTCTTTACATGCTGAGAGGTGTGGCCACATGGATCACCTAATGCTCTTTTGCCTGCTATTAGCATAGTCTAATATCGACTGTCGTTGTGATTTTCCTTGAGCAATTGTATGAGTTGTGAAATTTTGATGTTGCCCATTACGTGGGCTGACATTCAGCTTACTAGTTGGCAGCGTGTGATGGCACAACAAGGGAAGCAAATTGAGGTTTATATATTTCTAAGGAAAATCAAGTCATAGTGAGGGCTGGAGTTTAGATCTAGCACTCTTGAATGTTACGCAAAAGGGAAGGCTGCAGTGATTTGAGTACTTGGTCTTCAGAAATTTTAACCTTCGTACCCTCCATAGTGATATTGGACTAGTGACCTTGTGAAAGGAGACTCTTGCATGATTGAACAACTCAAAGTTATTGCTTATCAGAGGGCTCACTTAATTCGGACTTATGGTTTCTTATTTGAGTTTCCTGATATTGAAGGACGTGTACAAGAATGGCCCGACAAGTGTAAATCTTCTCAATAATGTATTATATGTCCTCCTTTTCTGCTTACTATGAATTTGTTGTCATATGTCTAAATGTTGAGCCTCAATACTGATGTGACATACCTGCTTATACCATTAATCACTGTTTGTAAATCGATTGTTATCCTGATATGACATGGGGTTTTATCAAAATTTTATTCTTAAAACGTGCCTTGGAATTGAGAAGAAAACAACTAGTTATATTTAGTGCCTGAAAGGTATTTAGCAGGACCCTTTTCCTCTAATGGGCTCAAAAGGACATCCTTCATGCTCAATTGTAGATGATAAGGTATTTAGCAGAACCCTTTTCCTCTAATGGGTTCAAAAGGACATCCTTCATGCTCAATTGTAGATCGTTTCCTTTTTATTACTTCTTCTTGTTTTGTTTAGCTTAGAGCATCATTTATGCTCCGGTAATGATTCAGGCATTGTTTCGCTTGATACTTTGGGAGGATTTGGGCAAGAGAACCGAGTCTTTTTGAGAAAAATTTTCAGAAAGAATTATTCAAAGTTGAGATGCTGAAAGGTCTTTCATTTCACTTACCAAATTTGAAATGAGCCCTTAATTTTGCCTTTTTGGGCACTTTGTAGAACTATCTTGTTGAATCTGTTTTAGGCATTTGCTTCCAAGTCCTAGCGGTCGTTATGATTCAGCTTTGGTTTCCACTGGCATAGGAATTTGCTGATCTGATTGCCCCATGATCGCCACTGTTCCTGTAATCGCGAACCCGCTCCCTCCTTCCAGTTAGATTTGACATGACACAAGATGTTCTGCTTTGTCACAGAGATTGAGTGGACACCCTGGAATGACAATGGATTGGCAAGGCACACCTGCAAGCCCTAGTTCATACACTGTAAAGAGGATTTTGCGCCTGGAGATTCCAGTGGATCTTTATCCAAATGTAAGATTTATATATGAAAACTGGACCAGCATTTTGCCATATTAAAGATTGAATGCGTAATCTAAAATTGACGAAAGTTGCTGACTTTTCTGTTGCTCGGGTCTTTCAGTTTAATTTTGTCGGGCGGCTTCTTGGCCCTAGAGGCAATTCGCTTAAGCGGGTTGAAGTGACAACGGGCTGCCGCGTGTACATCAGAGGGAAGGGTTCTATCAAGGATCCGGACAAGGTACTGCTATTCATTGACCTGACTCCATGAAGTGCTAAAACTCGGGATGATTTCACTAGAGCTGAAGGAATATTATATCATGGTGGATTTCTGAAATCGGAAAATTGCCCTCTTTATAATTACTTTGTTTGCTTTTACATCCTCAAGGAAGAGAAGCTAAGGGGACGACCAGGCTATGAGCACCTGAATGACCCACTCCACATTTTAATTGAAGCTGATCTACCAGCCAATATCGTTGACTTAAGGTTGAGACAGGCTCAGGAAATTATCGAGGAACTGCTTAAACCCGTGGTAGCGTATCGATCTCTTCCATTTAGTGTCATGTGGCCTTTTACTTTCTTAATAATGTGTTATTATTGTTAGTTTCACGTTCACATCACACATCATCATGTAGACAAGCTCCGGACATTTGTTTGGTGCTGTTTGTGAGTTTGAAATTGTCACTTGCAGGATGAGTCCCAGGACTATATTAAGAGGCAGCAATTGCGTGAGTTAGCAATGCTAAACTCGAACTTCAGAGAAGACAGTCCTGGGCCGAGCGGTAGCGTCTCTCCTTTCAATTCCAGTGGCATGAAACGTGCGAAGACGGGACGCTGAGAATCCATAGAAGGTTGTTCCTGATGGTTTCTACCTGCTTACAAGATTCGTGGCTGAATACACTTCTAAGGTACATAACAGTTCAGCACAAGTACGAAAAGCATAGGCTAACGGTTCTTTATGGTGAGCTGCTGGTGTTCTCCTAAAGATTTTAGTTATTCGTTTTGGTCCGGGGGGGGTTTTTTATTATTTGAACCACAGGCGAATGATAAATACAGGAAAAAAAAAACATAAAAAAGGAGAAGTATATAGTCTATATTGTTTGTGGCTTTTAGTGTAGGCTCTTTGAGGTCAGTTTTTTTCCTTGTAAACCCATTCATTGGATTTATTCTTGTATTAGACACCGATATCGCGCATTGTGGGTTAATATATGGTATTGAAATTGTTGTCCTAACAACGATAGCGCTTGTTGTGCACTTCTAAACTTAGTGCACTCCTATTTGGTCCAGTATTGTGCTTGAATAGAGATGAATAAAGGGGGCTAAGTTGCTGTAAGACTTGTGAAGACCGTCTAAAAAGCATTTAAAATCTTTTGACCCTACAAAAAAAAGGCATCCGAGTCTTTTGGCATGTTGGATTTTTGGGAGGCCAGAGATCACTGTCAGGGGGATTCTTTGGTTCTGACCCTTTTCTGGGTGGTGGCATTAATCAATCACTTGAAAACATTGAAGCTTTGTCAACTACCCAAGAAACAATAAATAAAGTTTGCTAAGACAACAAAGAAGGCCCGACAACAAAAGGAAGGAAAAAGAAAAAGAGCCTGCATTGCCGCATTGCACAAGGGCCACAGAAAGATATTCCATTTATTGTTCTGCACATGCAAGAGTATCTTAATTCCCGGGGAATCCTATGTAGGGTGCATGGCTTTGACTGTTTGCTGTCCCTAAGGAAAACAAATTTAAAAGTATTCAACATCTGTCACCTTGTGATAATACCAAACTGCTGCTGCACAAATATTATTCGGTGAATTGGTTGATTATATAGAGTATGTTTTCATATGATTTCTTTTCTGTCTGCAACTGGGCAGAAACAGCCTGCCCTTTGATTCAGGTGCTAATATGCCACTGATTGGAATAACTATGTGTGTATGTAAACATGTATAGATGTGCTTTTTGTCAGCTTCTATTAAAATCTGATGTGCCTCCAACTTACACTAGAGTTCATAATTGCTCCTTTTGAGGCATCTTAAGAATGATAGAAAAATGTTGGAAAGGCTGGCATTTCGATGTCTTCTAGAGAAAAGGGATCTGCTTTAATTAAACTTATGTCGTCTGATTATTATGACTTTATTATAAAGATTTGTGAGTTGCATAAGAGTGGGAAGATTCTCTTTAACTTTTGATAGAATATCATGCACACGTGCAGCCTGTGCTGAGGAAATTGTTTGATTGAAGAGTTGGACAAACCGTTGATTAGGGTAGTTTGCATTTCCCGTTTTAAGTTATGCCGACTTGTGCATCAGAAAAGGAAGGACTTACCAAGCTTTATACCGAGCTGATATATCTCGAAAACAAGCCCGCTTGAATTGGTGGGCACCTAAGAAAAACAGAAAACGGAAAAATTTATTTTGCGAGACTGCGCTGTGCGGTCAAAATGTCGCCGGAGATCGCCCATGCCGTGCCGCTATCTTCGCTACCTTCACACGACACCTTTGGAAGGTTCAGATACCCTGTGTGCACGAGCAGATTTTCGGTCTGAATTGTTGGTCTGAAAATCCTCCTCCATGGATCTTTACTTTTTTCTCTCTAACTTACTAGTAATGTAGACTTTGATTACATTCCCGCCTTATCCTTGTGCTTGCTCTCGTGATTAGTCAGTTTAAAATTTGTCAATCCCTGGAATAATTACAAAAATAATCTTAAATCTATTATACGGATATCAATTCAGTCATAAATTTTTTAATTATTCTAATTTAATCTTAAATCTTTTGACGATTTATCAATATAGTATTTGCGATCAATTTTGGCCGGAACTTGCTGATATGAGCGTAGACCGTCCTATATGGTAAGACCGGTGCTAATGTGAACGCCACTCGTGCCACGTCAGATGATCGGTGTCTACGTTAGCGATTTCATATCAAAATTGATAAGGAAAATAACATCGAAAAGTTTATGATTGAATTGGCTTCCGTATAATAGATTTATTGCTTGTTTGGTAATTTATATTCTATATAATGGTCAAATTTTTAACAAATGTTCTCTCCGAACTTAAAGAAGTGTCCGATCCATTTTGAATCTAATCCGAATGAATGTTTATATAATTTACCTTACCATCTTTTAAATTTAATGTCCACTTTCTCTTTCAAATGCTCATTACATTGTTGGACAATTATGGTAATAACATTTTAAAAGAAATTTCTTTACGGGCCATTTATATGGTGATGTGATATTTTGTAATTGGCTCAAGATTTTGACTGTTTACGACTCATTCTATGAAAAAGAAAAATATGATACTGTGCATGTAAATCTTTTAGATGTTTCATAGAAGAACATATGTTTTTAAGGATTAATTGTGTGCGTTTACCTTTTATGCAAATCATATCTATGGTTAGATAATTATATCTATCCACGGATACCACGACATGCGAGTCTTTTAGCAAGTAGAATATGCATACTGTGTATTATATGAAAAATCCATAATTTAAAGGTGGCGGTGTACCGGTATATCCCTCATGAGCACGGTACGCATCTTCTTGTTTGTCTTGGAGCTGGTTTGGCGGGGCGTGCTATGCGACGGAATACTAGATGTTCGGTGATCTTTAGAGCCGTTTTGATGGGGCGTGCTATCTAATCGAAAAAAACGATAGAAGTAGATACTCTTTGGCTACTACTGATACAGAAAGGTGATATATTTAGTTAACCAACTTGGTCTTTAATTTCGTTTGGTCTCGGATGATTTGGATGACACTGTTACATTGTGCGCTCGTCCTATGAACTTTCATGAAACGTCCTCGAATTATAACTTTCCCTCAATAGAATTTGTAAGAGTCGGCATAAACAACAAATTGGGGGAAATTCTATGATCAAGTAAGTGTTTTTACAGGACCGGAACTGCGTAAAAAAGTAGAAAAAAAATTGTCCATCTAATCTGTTTTAAAAAGTGCAATTAATAACCTGCAAAATCGATTTCTTGCCGTAACTTTTTGACTCTAAAGGAAAGTTATAGATGCAAAAGTGATCAAATTTATATATGATCGAGAAAAGTTACGATGAGTAGGGAAAATTATTGAATCATAGGTTGCAAAAGATCACGAAGTCTAAAGGAAAGTTAGGATTAATTAGGCATTTTACAAACGATAGGACAAAAGAAATTTACTATTAACTTAGGCAGATTATGAATTTGAGGAATATTATTGACCACAAAACCACAAAACTTATGACCACGAAAGGAAAATTACGTCATTCAATGAAAGGTTATGAAAACATATTTTGCATGTAAATTGCTATTGGACGATTATGTGCTGCAAAGGACAGTTGCGATCCATTAGGTAATTTACTAAAATAGGATAAAAGAAATTTACTATTAACTTAGGCATATTACTATTTTTTATGGAATATTATGAACTATAAGATCCATAGAACTTACGACGACGAAAAAGAGATCATGGGCATAAGTGTCAGAAAAGTCATAAATTTATTGCTTTGGTCTTAATTTAATCCAAAACGCTTTTTTTTGTGCCAATTTAGTTTTAAACCTATTGCATTTGTGGTCGGTCACCGGCAAAAGGAGCAAAGAAGAAAAAAAGAAAAATCAGAAAAAATAATAAAAAATCGAGAAAATATTAAAATATTATTAAAAAATTATCCATGTCAGCATCGGCGGTGCCACATAGGCCCGGCCAGCATCCAAGTCTGCATTATACGGTCAAAATTAGCCGGAAGGACTGAATTGACACTCTGTCAAAAGGTTTAAGACTAAATTGATACAAAAAAAGTTTATGACTTAATTAGCACAACTTCAATAAATTTAGAACTTTTCCAAAAGTTTTCCCAGAGATCATGATTGTTAAAAAAAAAGAAATAATATCTAAAAATATGTGACAGGTTTGTTAATATAAGTTACGAAAGTTATGAATGCTAAAGGAAAGTCACAATTAGATGAGGAGTTCACGAGATTTTATTTTGTGGAATATCGCAAATCAAAAGCCCAATTAACTTACGATGACAAAAGGGAAACCACGTCTTGTAACAAAAGTTACCGAAGATATTTAGTTCCTCCCTTCTATCTATCAGCTTAAGGTTAAATTCCTTTAATATGACCAAATGTGTAATCCCGTCGACACAAGTTTAGAAGTCCTCTATCGATCCGCATGACCCCGATAATTGGCTACTTCCTCGATTTTCAAATTTCAACAAGATTTGGCAAGTTTGTGTTCAATAAAAAAAATTTCTTTCTTTTTATGAGATAGAACTTGAAATTCAATGTACAATTGACCTAAGTTGCTTAGGTCACTCAATGCAATTTGCCTACAGTTGGTTATCCTCGCTTCATTGTATAGAAATTCAAACTCAGTATCCTGAGAACACCACGAACGTTAACTAAAACTTGCAACATTGCTTCGCAAATCTGTCTAATTCTGTCAATGATCTCGACGATAGCTGTAGATCAGACAAGGCAAAAGCCAGTGGAATATACACATCCCTCATATTTACACCTCTAAGTAAGGAAAAACGAAACACAAAAGACGGTTTACGATTCATTATAGGAATATACACATCTCTCAAAATTCGTTTCGCTATCGAGGCGTGATGGTAGGTACAACCCCGCTTATCAGATCGCTTCCTGAGACGCTCGACGAAATATACGGGTCCCGGGCTCATGTAAGATGAAGATGACGGAAGCGACTTGCCTGAATAAATGGAAGCCGTCTCAGAAAGCATGGCGTCGGCATCCGGTGTCATTTTGAGGATGCTCTCGAGCTCCCTCACCACGTCCAACATCGACGGCCGCTTCTCCGGGTTGTCATGGCAACACATGAGGGCCAGAGCAATGAACCTCTCGACACATTCCGAAGGGTAAGAGCCCATTCTGCTGTCTATAATAGAGAACATCATGCCCGCCTGATGTGCCATGTTCACCTGCCATTGCACTCGAAAAGTTCAGCACTGAAAAGAATGATCTGTAGATTCTCCTTCAGTGTATCAGATATTTGCAACGATCACTAAGATCATGCCTTGTTAATCCTTGTTGCTGCATTTAATTGTTGCTCCCCACCTAAAGTTACAATCTACCACAGATTCACTATATTTGGAAACGATACTATAAAGATAAACCACCCAACACCTGCATATGGATTTCTCTTTCTTTGCGAGAATGTCCTAGATGTCAGTTTCTGTCAGGCTTCAGTGCATAGGTGATTGGAACAAAACACGTTTTCACCAGTTTCTAAAAGCAGAAAATATCACTAATTTAAGCGAAAACAGATCATATCTCTAATTTATGATTAAAGTAAGCCCGAACTCTGAAGTCATTAGCTTTACCAAAAAAAAAAAAAACTCCGAGTCATTAGTAGGTGAGAACTAATCAAACAATGATAATGACCGACAAGAACCATGAGTATGATAATGACCGACGAACCATGAGAGCCTATCATATCAGGAAAGTACCTCTCTGACAATATTCTTTCCATGTGATATGGGCTGCATTCCAGTCAATAGCTCCAGAAATACGACTCCAAGACTATAGACATCACTTTTATCAGTCAACTTGTGCGTCAGGAAATATTCTGGGTCGAGGTATCCCTGAAAAGAAAAACCATAGTGAAAAAGGGGGTCGGAGGAACAGCAAAAGTATGTAATCGTAGGTACTTAAAGTTTCTAATAGACTACTTACTGGCGTCCCTTTAACAATAGTAGACACATGATGGGGCACGGTCCCTTCGTCATCCGGGACAGGGGCGAGCCGTGATAGCCCAAAGTCAGCAACTTTGGCAGTAAGCCTGGAGTCCAGGAGAATGTTACTGGCCTTAATGTCTCGGTGGAATACCGGAGGGTTTGCTTCTGTATGGAGGTAAAGAATGCCCTTAGCAGACCCCAACGCAATACGCAGCCTCATACCAAAGTTAAGGTACTCCTTAGTTTTACCTGCATGCGAGCAAGATGAATTTCCATGAAGCAAGAAAAGTATGAAGTACACAAAGCATCATGATAGCATTGATGCATTAAAGTGTGTTTTTTTTTGGTCGGAACATTAAAGTGTATTTGAAAAGCTCATAAAAGAACATTCCTAATGGTTCCGTGAAGATAAATTTGTCATGGGAACACACTCCGAATGAATACTTCTGAGTACTAGAGAAATTATATTAGCGGAAGTTCTTGAAACAACACATTGATGTGGCAATCCAATCCTGAACTCCAGGCAAAGTATTCAACCTAGATTACTCCTGAGGCTGAGAATAGTAGTTTGAAAGAGAAAACAGAATATGATTCTCTTAAGAAGAGGAATTAAACCGATGTAAAATATATTCCTTCAATATGCATGCCTCCTATTCTTGTGGACAGCCTATTTTACTAGTCAAAAGTTTGGAAAACTAATTTGTTGTTAAAATATTGAGAATGTAAAGTACATACCAGAAATCCAATCCCGCAGAGTACCGTTGGGCATAAACTCATATACTAACATCTGTAAATACACCAAGAGCATACAATAAGTTCCGTTTAAATCACGACAGCCATGCACACAGTAATTTTGTTTGGAGGAAGACGACCATCGTTGTAGAATTGACGGTGAAAGAAGTGTTCTGACATAATGCACACAAGTACAATGTACAAACGCTACTCTCCAGCAACTGTGAAGCTCTTTCCATTTTCCAGAAACATAATCATTTTGAACAAAAGAGAATTGAAATTTGTTCCTTCAACAACTTTTTGCTGTGGCAGCATTGGAAAACATACTTGATGGCAAGCCAAAAGAACCCATATATCAGCAGATGGATTGAGTGCAAAATTAGATTCACGAGTTACTTAGCAATTCTCCTTTTGCATGCATTAAAGAATTCCATTGCTGTTGCTGCTCATGATGAAGAATACGTCTAGACACGCAAACAGATAGTCATGCAAGTACAATTTAGGAGAACATAGAATATCAGCTACCCTGTTATTTTATCATTCATTGCAAAAGTTTTAGTAGGCACGACCACTAGCAAACAAATAGGATCCAACAACCACATAAAGCCAAACTCAAGTAGTTTACCTGTTCGCCTTCTTCATCACAATATCCTACCAACGACACTAGGTTCCGATGATGTAACCTTGACAACAGTTTTATCTCCGTCAAAAATTCTTTTTGTCCCTGTAATGATCCTTGTTCTGCACGTTTTATGGCTACAACTGTGTTGTCACATAAATTTCCTTTATAAACTTTCCCATAACCTCCTTGCCCTACTTGAGTTGATCTATTGAAGTTGTCAGTTGCGACTGCCATTTCTCTAAAATTGAAGGCTTTCACACCTTCAAGCTTCATAGATACCTTTGAGGCTACGAGGAGCAATACAAATTCAGATCACAGGCAAGTTTTGATTGTATTAGCTAAGAAACATCTTGAAGAACTTACATAGATTCTTCCTTGACAGCGAAGGCTGATATCTGGTTTTCCTTCTTGTAACGAGAAGAGTAATCACGGCAGAGATTGCAACGACACAAGCAATAGATGATAATACTATGGCCACCAGTATCCCTTTACTAATATTCACCTTCTGATTTGGAAAAATCACTGTTGAATAATGAAATCATGTGAATCAAATACTGAAGAATAGATACAACTTGATTATTGCTTTATTCTTGATAAAATCAACTTTAAATAACAATAATACATTTTGACACATCAGCTTGTATTATCATCCTTGAAAAGAGTAATAAAGCATCTTTCTTGATTATCTAACTAAATTTACATCGCCGAGGTATACTTTTAACCAGGGTAAATTTATCATAACGATCATGGGTTTGTCTCAAACAGTCAACTTTATAAAGTTTTTTACAGTGGAAGTGCCAGAGAAAAGAAGAAAAGGTACATGAGAGATGCCTAATTAAAATCTTCAAAGAGGATATACAGTGATTGTCTTGACATGGATTGAGAGAAAAACTAACAATAATCAAGAACAAAATATCAAGGAATTACTGTTTCTATTTGCTTGCAAAGTGATATGAAGTCGACACTTTGAGAGAGCCAACTGTATTTTCACCCTAGAGTATCAGTTCTCTCAACAAATACGCCCTAAAAATAATTGCTGAACTTCATACTAACTTCGCCAATAAATGTCCAATACATGCACTCACCAAGAAGCAATGGAACTGCAGAACAAGTTTTGAGGCAACTCTACTTACTTGAAATAAGCTAAATAAGTTTTATTGTGTACTACATTTCCCGATTAGCCATATCAAGTGATGCATGTGTCAAATGGCTACTTGGCAGCATCAGCATCAGCATCAGCATCATTAGAAATCATCACCAAAGGCAAAGGTGACTCTTTTAAGACAAACGTTGTGTGGAGTTAAGTACTTACTAGTTGAATAAGGTCCCAGAAGAGTAAAGTTCAGAAGTTCATATGGTCCATATAAGTCATTTGGAGGAAAATGCCACGATGTGAAGATGCCTCTTATTCGCTGAACCTCACTTGCATTAAATGTACTTGGACCATTAACTACTGGGAAAAGCTTCAAATTCATCCTCATCCGTGGTCCTTCTTCCCAGGCATACCAATCAATATGCAATTGATATAGTTCCATGTTAAGAGATCTGGTTAAGTACAGTTCAAATGGATACTCATAAGGAGGGAAATAGGAGAAGCTCGGACTCTTCAATCGGTATCCGATTCTCAGGGGTGATGCGCAGAAGCATTGCACGGGCGATGCTGGAACGTATTCGAAAAAATTATCGGTAGGGCATGATTGAATATAACAACTTGTCGAATTCGCTGAGTCGCCAGGTGTCCCATTGTCTCCACCCTCATTCGCACAAAATTGGCTAATATGCGTTATATTCCGTTCACTGCAAACAGGATTGCCTCCAAGCCTAAAGGAAAACTCCTCCATTACATTTCACACACAAGGACTTTACCAAAGGCAAATAATCCTCTAAAGCACACTCCGATTACAGAAACGAAAACATTTGACATTTTCCAACTTTTTTGGCGCTGCAAAGCCAAAAGCATGTGCCAAGAGCTCAAAAGAGCTTCTTTCTTTTGGCTTTTCAATGCAAGGTCGTAAACATATTTGATGTTTGTAAAATAAATTATCCATAAGCCTCAATGTTTATTTTGGCCTATTGGGATGGCTTCAGAGGTGCTGCCAAAATCAACTGACAGCCCCTGAGATCAGGTGCAGGACTTCCAGGTACCATTTGCCAACAGCTCCACTACTTGAGAAAACCAAAAGTAGGGACTTGAAGTATAACCAAGATCTTAACAAGTCGCTATAATCATTTTCACGCATACAGTTGAAAAATCAGCATATAAACAACATAATCTACACCTATATTGTTCCTTAATGTAATTGAGGGGCAGGAAGGAACAGGAAACGAACCTTAGAGTGACATTCTCTGGAGGATTAAGATCTCCTGCCACATTTGATAATGAATTCTTTTGAAGATCACTGTGACAAAAATATTAAAAGAATAAATAAACATCAACTATCTCATAAAGAATAAAGTAGATGACAGATGTGCATAATGTTTTGATAAGCTTGTTTATAACATTACAGTGCATTTCAGGAATCAGCATGCTGCGAGACACTGCTTTACTTCCAGATCAGATAATTAAAAAGGAGGAAAACTGAGTGCTTACATTATAAGCATCTCTTTTGAAGTGAAGGTCATGTTCTGCCAAATGTTCGCAGGGACAGAACCTGTCAAGCTGTTATTCTCCAGTGACCTGCATTATAAGTAATGTCCAGATTTAGAATTATGAAAAACTTGATATTTAGAGAATGAGCATCTTGTACTCTCTCAAGATTAAGTATGAGAAAATAATCTCAGATACACTACCACTTCTACACCTGCTAATAATATACAAAAATAAGAATTTATACATTAATGAAAGAAAAGATAGTCTTACAGTCTCTGTAGAGAGGGAAGATCGGAAAAACTTGCTGGAATAGATCCAGTAAGAAGGTTATTTGATAGATCGCTGCAATCAACAAAAATGTATCTTAAATATAGCAGTCATGTTGATATCATTTTCATGGATAGAGAACTAAAATCATAAAATCGATTGTGTACATACATGGTTGTTATGTTATCAGAGAGCTTGTTTGATGGTATAGGCCCACTAAGCCGATTATGGCTGAGATCTCTGCAATATGGCAAAAAATAAAATGTCAAAACAAGTTTTAGATGTATTAGCAAGAGTATTTTCTAAAATGCACATGATGCAAACATATATGTCAGACTTGGCAGATTACAAGGAACCGAGAACAAACAATTGGACTATTCTCAAACTTACAGAAAGCTAAGATTTGGTATCTGGCTTAGATCAGGAATCAATCCCTTTAAACTGCAATTTCGAAGACTCCTGCCAGGCAAGTTTGGAAATGCATTAGAAACCTTATGGAATAATTGTGCAATATATCCTCCACAAATGCTTTCATTGTCTTTTTGATAAATCATAGATGAAGTCTACTACTTCCTTCTTAAACAGGAAAGCTGTTCCCTGCCACAATTTCCTAATACATCTCAATCAGACCATTAGCTTCAGGAAGCAATTCCCCAAGTTTTACAATGTTCTACAAAGTCGTTCCTCAATTTCCTATCCATGAATTTGTCGCATTCAAGACTGTTTTCAATGATGAAAATAATACTTTTAGGTGTCTGGTCCACGTCAAATTTCTTTCATTGAGGCACTGCAGAATCTATAGTTCTCCGCAGGTAATAACTGAATGTACAACAAGCAACTTTTACAAGATCTGAAAACTTTTTTCTCTCGAGCAGTTTATAGCCCAAGCAGCTTCATCATTCCAGCTGCCAATTTCTCTGACCATGCATTTCTCCAGTATTTTCAATCTTTCTACTATAGTTAAAGAGCATGCTACGATCATGTGATTTCATGCCTCAGCAGTGCATAATTTACTATACTAAATGCAGTTACACACCAAATGTCAACTCACAATTTTGCTAATCTGGAGAAATTCTCATAAGAAGCTGGTATTTCAGTGCCCTCGAAGTTGTTATTGTCAAGTTGACTGCAAAATCAAGGAGAGTTTTTATGGAAAGATCAGATCAACATACTTTAACAGTGTAATATGCATGCCTCTAATGCATGTCTCCAGCAGAACCAGAGTGAGTCATCAAATGCAAAAGAAGAGGCAATTTGAAAATATCAGATTTGCTATTCCTCATGCTACCTTTAGAATACCAGTTGACAAAGCATCCCAGGCGTACCAAAATATAGCTACTACAGATTATAGAGCAGCTACGTTGAGGAGAAAACTTTAATTGTGAAGATGGCTATGAGAAGGGCAACGACAGTCCAACATTAGATTACAAACCTGTCACGAGTATGCAATCCTCTTTTTCCAATGTTGCATGAAAATTAAGACTCATGGGCAAAACAACATCACCTGCTGTCTATGGTTCAGTCAACCTACTCGATTACGAAGTTGACCCTACCAATTGCTAATTATATCCATATTGTTGTCATCTTCAGATGAGATGTTGCAGTGCCACACCTTGTTATTACAAACTTCTTTGTTTGGTAGTGACTCCACTAGTTTCCGACCAAAAGTTTCTTTCAACATAAGGACTTTACAAACTTCAGAAATAAAAAAAAAAAAAGAAAAGAAGAGAGCCAGGAAAAGGAGAGTAAGCAGATGACTGCAGACCTAGTAGACATCGACTACAAGGGCCTTCATACAATGGAGGCACTAGTGACCTAGATAGGTTATCATAGTTCAATGTCCTATTAATGCATGTGTGTTCACTGGACTTTGAGAGCCATATCCATATGCAACTTTAGAGTCAACTGATCTACTAAATGATGTGGGATGAGATCAGAACCGCAATAGAAACAACTTAATCCAAATTACTATCCAGGATTACATAAGATGTCATACAGTATGCGCAAGTCTGGCAAGAGTGAGAACTCTGGTGGAAGATATCCAGATAAGTTGTTGTTGTCCAAAAGCCTGCAAAATAATTGTATTAAGCCAAAAATGTTTTCTTCTGTATCAGTATCTTACAGCAGTGTAACCGAAAGCTGAGAAAATCAGAAAACGGATGAGCTGTAAACTCACAAGTGAAAAAGCGTGGATATGTTGGAAAGCTCAGCTGGAATTTGATCACTTATTGTGTTATTATTCAAATGGCTGCATCATTTAATCTGTAAGTCACATACAATACGCAGAAGAAGGCTAGGCCACCAGCCAACACCAAGCAGCCAAAATAGGTTGAAAATCCACTTACAGGTGTTTCATTCCTCTCAAGCTAGCAAATGATTTTGGTATTGGACCTGATATTTGATTCTCGTCCACTTGAAGTCTACTCAAGTTGGAGAGATAGCCAAGCTCATCAGGTAAAGATCCAGATAACTTGTTTCCATTCAAAAGCCTGCGCTGACAGAAATTACTAAAATCACTCTCAGAAAACCATAGTTGGTGAAGCGAACTACTCTCATGAAAATGAATGTTCCAATCATGAAAACAGAACCTTGGAGCTATTCTCTAACTTCGCTTCAGTTGCAATTTTTCAGGCATTCAGACAAACAAGCAATTTTGAACTATGAGGTTTAGTTAAAACCAATAGTATTCTTTTCTAAAAACTAGCAGTCATCTTTTGGCAAGTTATTTCTCAAAATTGATCAATGGATGAAAATCGGCTACTTTTATAACGATCTACAGAAAACCGTTTGGAGAACAATTGAGAATGAGCACCATCTGGTGAGACCTTTTGCAAACTGCAAAGATGTATCAATTCCAGAAACATGAAAAAATTAAACAGAAACTTACAGAGTAAGACATCAATTCCAATTTAGAAAAGCCATCAATTACATAGAGAAGAAATGTGTACATATATTATTCATAAATAAAATACTTCAAACCACCTAATGGCATATTATCATCTATTTCATTAGTCAATGCCACTTCCGTAAGTGGCAGACCTGGTTAAGAAAGTATAGTTAACGGAACCTGATTCTTGCTCTGCATCGACAATTATATGTGCATCAAGAGTTAAAACAGTGAATTAAAGAGCTAGCTGGAGGTTGCAAAATCAAACTGCAAACTCAACTTACAAGAGTTTCAAGGACGCAATACTTCCTATCTCCTTTGGTATGCTGCCAGTTAACTCATTCCACATGAAGTCTCTTCCACCAAATAAAAAAGAAGAAGAAATAAAAAGAAAAAGGATCAGCATCAATACTTCCATCCTGCGCACTAGTTCAGCCAATATTTGCCTACAACAGATGCTAAAGGTGGAAGATGACACAATCACTAACTCACAAAATTTGAAGTTGAGACAACTGCCCGACAGCAGGAGCTATACTTCCAGAAAGATTCATATTCAGAAGCTGGCTGCATCAGGAAAGGAAATATAAGAACATCCGGATACATTATAAATATATCTTAAGGAATAACTTGACTAAAAGCGGGCTTAGAAGTTGATATTCTCAATACCAAGACCATAATAAACTGTGATTATTTAGCTTTTTACTAAAGAATTTCTAGAACTATTCATAGCAGTTAGAATAGACCGTACATCTCGCGCACATGCAAATGACCATTAGTATCAACTGCGTCAAAGCATAGAACTCCTGTCCAGTTAGATGTGCATGGATCCCCCTTCTTCCAATTCGCAAGGTGTTTCATAGGGTCAACCAGACTGCTCTTCACAGCAATTAGTGCATCGACTGCAAATAGCACAAGCACTTAAACATTTTACAAATGAAATTTACAAAAACCATCAGCCTTGAAATGATGCTGTAAAGCCGCATGCATCCTCAAGCAGCAATGGCATTAGTTTCATTATCCATGCATCCAAAGAGTAAGTAAAGAAAGAAAGAGCCAAGCAATTCATGTCAACTACTTTTTTTATAAATAATCTAGGGGCACAAACGTGGAGACCTGGCTACCTATACACCCATGAAAAACTGTGCAAGCCTCATAAACTGTTAAGTTTAAGCTTTTGGTTTGTGCGGGTGGCTCTGACTCGGAGTAGTCTGCATATAGTTAGTAGAATTTGAACGGGTGACCTCCAGTTCCTGAGCTGGAAATCCTCCGACACCCCATGTCAACTACTACTTTGCAATAATAATATTCCTAATGTGAGATAACTTTCACCAAGGCACTGAAACAGAGTTGAAGAAGAACAAGCTTCGTAGACAAAGAGCAAAACTCTTGATCCTATACATTAACTTCAACCACATGTGAGGATTGGGAAACTAGACAATATCATGTAACAATAAGCAGTGGAATGGCTGAGAATAATGCCAAAAATAAAAAATCAGCTCAGATCCTCATCTAGCATCCAAATAGACAAACATTTTTGACAGCTAACAATTTTACAACGTTCTACCAGAAAATTTTTAAGATAAATACATAGACTCTGCTTCTCATGCACACTTGGGCGATGCAACTAAAGTTAGAAAGATCACCTTCTGATGGATCAGTGACCTGCGCTTCAACTAGGTAAGCTAAGTAGCAGCATGAAAGGACAAGAGCAGATATGGGAATTCTCAGCTTCGGCATCCTCTTTCCCTGAAACAACATTTAAAGACTAAAACATTGCACATTTCTTCAACCTCCCAAAGCATTGGCAGTGTGTTATAGATTTGCATCTCTTCAAGAGAAAATAAAACAGACATACGCATACACAAACCCTATTCATCGTATTGCCAAAGAAACTAATATTCGTAACGAATCAAAAGAGAAGTCCCAAGTTCTAAAATACTCCTTTTTTTCACCAACAGTGAGGGAACAGAAAAGATTCTATTAGTTTGTCGGCCCCATTCATCCCATGTGGATATTGTTAAACCATCGATCCCTGGTCTCTGTCTCAAGGCAAGCAATAAACTGTCGAGGAAAATAACTTAACGAGAAATAAAACATCTGAAATCTTGAAATTAAACAGCTCCAGATCAGAAAACACTTCTCCAAGCATCTAACAACAAATATAACAGAGACCCATCATAAGAAACCAGAATTTGACTCAATCTGAGCATCTTCCTCACCTCAAGTCCAGCACAAATCTTCGCAAGAGCTCGAGGAAACCCTCGGGATTCAGGGCCGGAAGTCACACAGCTCAAGCGGTGGACATATGAGAGTGAGAAGAGGAAATTTGAAAGCTCTGCGAAGTGGGTACATCACGATCGGCGCCAGTATGATGAAGGTGACACCAGGAGTGGACGGCGACTTTTCTCCGGTTTGAACACGAGCTGTGGATGTAAGCATGAGATGGGCTTGGCGTCGTGGTGGTTGCACCCACATAGTTAAATCGAACAAGCAAATGCACGAATTTGGATGAGCGAGGAATCCCAATCTCCTTTCGAGGCGTGTTAAACCTTTCTTGATTTGATTAATAGGGCAGTTGACATTTTTGACTGCGTATGTGAAAATGACAAAACGGAAACGACCGGACATTCCCGCCATTGAAGCTCACTTTGTGCTTACGCAGACAGAGACGTCACAAAAGTTCAGAAAATATGTCGAGAAAGTAAATTTTTTATACGAAAAAGACTTGGTATGAATTTTGCTACGTACTTGGTTATTCTTATTTCTTGGTATAATTAATGTGAGATTTTGTGGACAACTACCAACTGTTCTAAAAGCTTAAGTTATTAAATTAATTAGTCTAATAGTCCCTTTCACGATTAATATGGTCTTTTGGCTAGTACTAAAAATTAATATATGCAAATGGGATCCGGAAAGATTTAAATTTAGATATGAAGTTCTAATAGCATGTGAAATTTTATGGGACCATTATCAATTTTTCTAAAAGTTTAAGCTATTAAATGAAGGCGTTGTTTAATATTTAATTAGTATAATAATTGGATTGGTTCAAGCTCTTAGAATGAGTTAGAACAATTTTTTTCTTTTTGGAATACAATTTTCCCACCAATTTTTTCATTTATCAGTTACGATATTCTCTATAGAAAATTACAACAAAATGCAAGCCATTGCAATAGAGTTACGAGGAATATTCTTCACTTAGAGGCCATGTTTATAAGCTCCCTAAATTCGGATGCTATATTTGCACAAATCTCATGTTTGCTTGTGATTAAACTCTGGAGGAGTTACTGAACAAAGCGTCATTCTAATTAAAACACCGTTTAAGAATACCTAACGAGGAAATATTAGATATTTATTACACATGTTAGGACAAAGTCAACGCACGTTCAGTCGTGCGGGGGTTTTCTTATTTTTTTAGTGCACACTTGTCTTAAAGTTTGTTCTTTACGAAAATATAAGTACATAATTATAGATATGAGATTGTGCTGGATTTTGGGATAATAATCTGAAATTCTACTTCAAGTTTGTCATTTCATCACAATCCAATTTTTCATTTTGTGGCATCTTACTCTACGTTTGTTACGAGAGATTGGGAGGGAAGAGAAATGATTTGAAAAGCACAATCGTGCTTCAACGGAGGAAAAGAGGTAAAGAAAAAAGGAGGGAAATTATTTAAAAAAAAATCATAAATCTATTGAACTCATGTCAATTTAATCATAAATCTTTTAATTTAGCTAATTAAGTTCTAAATCTTCTGATGATTTGTCAATATAATCCATTCGGCCAGTTTTGGCCAAAAAATCGCTTATGTAGACATTGGCCGTCTTACGTTATGTTTAGATTGTGGGAAACATGAATGGATTCATAGGAACTTTGGGTGATTTGTGTACAAATAAACAAATTTATTCTTCTCTTTTACTTATACCTTTATTTCGCATCTTTTTATGAGTCAATAAAATGCTCGCTAGTATCAAAACAACAAATTCAAATCATTTCTCTTCTCCTCTCATAAATCCATTCTTTTTCATTCCTAATCACTCCATCCAAAATGAGTGTTAGTTCTTTAGCGATTTCTATCGGCTCATGCGGTCCAAGAACTTATCCTCAATTATTTCCTTGTATAGAATGTACGTGTTGCTCTTAAATTTGTTCTTTTCAGGGAATTTCGCCTTGAATGTACGTGAGCATCATTTTTATTATTCATCTAAGGTTGGTCGAGCCAAAATTTTGCACAAGTTGCACATTTATCGATTTTCTATTTTGTGGAAATATTTTTGGGAGCTCGTTCGTTCTCATTCCACTTGGAGACTAATAAAGGAATTTAAATTGCTTTATATTTTGAGTTTTTGCCTCATTTTTAGTGGAGAACACACAAATAATATCTCGATCTAATTTTATATAATTATTTTTGGCTTTTGAAGAGTTTATAAAATAATCAAGAAGCATTTTCATACTATCGTTTGGTTATGAGAATAAATAAAAATTCTTCCTGTATAAACTCACTCTCACTATCATCATCATCTTCTTCTTCTTGTTGAGCTCGTAACAGGTAGTCTTCACCCTATAGAATTCTCTATTGTAGATACTAAATCAAAGTATTCTTCGTAAAGAGTATGAAATTGCGGCCTATACAACTGCAATTGTAAAACGACGAGACAACTTGTTGATCGCGTGGGTTAATCTAAAACGCGAACCAAAACCCAGATGAGTAGCGGTATGTAAACAAGAGATAACTAGGAAATTCCAGGCATACACACAACCCTACTTTCGTATCACCTAAAATTTATACCGACAAGACTACACTCTTAGATAAGATGGTAGAATTAACCAGTGATGGGATGTGATAATCCATATGTACAAATCGAATCCTTTCATCTAAGTAGAAAGTGCTGAAGCACTTACCTCTCCATTGATTGGACGCCATTAAGTCCAAGTTAAAACATTCCCACGACGAGAAAGTGTTGCAAATATATCATAGGCTCGCTTCTTTTATGATTAAAAAATCTATCACTGGCTGATAGCGCCGCGAACGGCAAGATACCAAGATGATACGGAGTGCCTTGTACGTTTTTTGCTTTCAAGCCAGCTGGATTGCATCACTCTTGGACCATTTCGTGGCATCGCTTGGATCAAACAAGTCTAGCAGCCGGCGGAAAAGACTTCATCTTTGGCTACATGTGGTGCCAACATTCCCAAGATCGTTTGGTTAGATCATTAGTATCTTATTGTTTAATCACATAAAGTCAACGCTTCTAGATACATACCAATTCCCAAAATCGTATATTTAGATCATTATTACCTTATGTTTTATTATGGTTTCTACGTAAATCGACATACTACATAAGAACTTAAAAACATTTGATCAACATCAAGGTCTATTTAGCTTGAGATAACTGTCCAAAAAGTTACAAACCTATTGTATGACGGCCAATTTAGTTCTAAACTTTTTGATTGTGCCAATTTAATATTAAACATTTTGACGATTTGTCAATTTAGCCCTAAACCTTTTGAAAATTTGCTACGTTAGTCATAAATTTAGGACTAAATTGCCACAATTGAAAGGTTTATGAAAGTTTAGAATTCAATTGGCACAATCGAAAGGTTTAGAACTGAATTGGCCACTATACAATAAGTTTAGGGCTTTTTAGATAATTTTCCTATTTAGCTGTGTTCATCTTACTTGTATCACTTTCACAAGGGAATGGTCTATGGAGGGGGTTCTCTCGATGGGTTGCAAAATCCCATGATTTTGCATAAGATGCTATATCAAACTAGAGATCTAGTCCGGTTGGCTATGGCTCAACGAGACTCGAGAAGCAATGATTGTGATTGCGCAAATTCAAACAAAAATCGACGCCCCAGGTTTTTTGCTCCGATAATTACTTGATTGCCACGAGAAATGGAGACTTTCATGAACCGATAGGATTAGGCGGGTCGACATACAACGTCGTGAAGGAAGTGATTCCTAGACCCTTTTTTCCAAGGAAAATGGGCGTGATTCCTAGACCCTTTTTTCCGAGGAAAATGGTCGGATGCAGACCTTATACCAAAAATTGCCCGTTGACTGGGAGTTGCTATTCAAGTGAGTGTGACCACTTAGTAAGGAAGACTTTCATGTATGTGAAGGACAACTAACTATTCATCGTTCCAAAAAAAAAAAAAAAAAAAAGATTCTTTTCTGTGCTGGTAAATTTTTGAGAGAAAAAAAGTTACCCGTCACCTCATTTTCCAGCATAATTTATCAAGACTTTTATTATGTTTTTTACTTTTCTTTTGACAAGATCATCAACTTTTTCTTCTCTTTTACTAACATTTATTTGTTTTTTTTTTTAATGCCTTAAATTAACAACTCTCATAACGTTAATCAATCTTTGTTGGAGCGACTACCAATTTTTTTTCTAATTAAATTACTAATCAGTTTGACTTACTTACCACTTTTATTTGTTTTTTTTTTTCTTGGCTCTTATTATCATTTACCCAAATTTATTTGTCCCTTTTACAAAGTCCTTTAATTTATCAACCTTTTGAACAATTTTACCAATCTTTATATGTTTGATGTTTCGGTTTTTTTCCCACTAGGCTACTGACTTCGAGTTGTTTATCAACATTTATTTTGTAAAAAGTTTACCAACCTTTTAATTGAGTTACCAATTTTTATTTGTTTTATTTACTAACCTGTTAAATTTACCAACTCTTCTTAGAAACTACCAACATTTTGAGTGATTTATTATTTTCCTCCAATCTAGTCAAGATTCATTTTTGGATTTTTTAAACTCTTATTTCAATTGCTTACTAAAATTCATTCATTTATTTTCAATTTACCTAATTATTTATTGAGTTACCAATTTTATTTGCCTTACTTGCCAACTTTTTAAATTTATGGATTTTTTAAAAAATTACCAATCTCAATTAAAATAATTACCAACTAACTAACTAATTTTGCGTTGCCAACTCCTAATTAAGTTAGTTACCAATTTTTATTTGATTTATTTTGAACATCAAGTTTTCTAATCTCTGACAAAAACAAGCTTTTGTCATTGTTAACCCATTTTTGTTTATATTTCTTACAAACTGCTTAACACTATTAATTATTATATGAAATTATCAACTTTATTTGTATGACTAAGGCAATTAGTCCCCACAACCAACTAATTTTGAGTTACCAACTCTCATTTGAGGTGATTACCAACATTATTTATTTTTCTTAGATTTGCTAATTTCTCTATTGAGTTACCCCTTTTATTTGCTTTGCTTACCAATTCTCAGAAATTACAAATCTCAATTAGAGTGATTATCGACTTTTTTTTCTTGATCCATATAACATACACCACTATTGTAAATAGAATGTTCTACAAGTGGCTTCATACACTATTGATTTGGTTGTTAATCAACGAAAGTGGGTAGTTACAATCACAAAATCAATGGTGAATCAAGCCGCTCGTGGAACTTTTTTGTTATACTAAATGTGTATGCTATAAAAGTCCTTTGAAATTTATAAGCTTCTTTTGTCTTTGACGAAGAAACACCTCTTCTATCTTTTACCAACTTTTTATTTACCCTTTTAGCAACATCTTAAATTAACTAATTGAAAAACCATTGTCAAATAATTAATTTTTCGTAAGACAAGGCATAGTACCTATAATTTCAATATTCAATTTCTCCCTCAGGCATGAAAAGATAAAAAGAAGAGAAGAGTTGGACAATGAGTTTGGTTTATATAAAAAGAAACAGATATGCTGACGTCATTAAAAAAAATCATCCATGAAGTACAACTCACTCTTAAAAATATTTGTGCGATCAAGTTTTTTTTTTTTTTGCATAATTGCGATTTTTTCTTACTAAATTCTCTAACCTATTATGTTAAGTCCAAACAACAAATTCTTGGTATCACTTCCTAGACTATGCGTTTCTCAAAAGGCATAGCTTATGACAAAAGCTTAATCCAACCCAAGTCACCTCCAACTTTGTGGCCCAAATCAAATTCTCTGGACCCAAATGCAACAGACTAGAACCGAAGCTAGTTCGAGATATTTTACTCTCATATATCCTTATGAAACAAATTTTGTACATTGACATAAGAGAGTGCGATGAAGGAAAAAAAAAAAAAACTAAATTTCTCCAAGGATCATAGCTAAACAAAAACATGAGAGTTATTCACTTTGGTCCTACATGAAGCATTTTGCTTTTCAGTCATAGTTATCCTCAATCGACCCTAGATCCGAATGCGCACCACTGGCCCAAATTGAAATTCAATCGGTACGGACAAAAATCGGCTCGGGTTTATGGTTCGATCTCGATGTGAAATTTTTTTTGTTGCCCCGATTACAACTATTTTATAACAACTCACTTGTATCTATATGAGAGGAATAGTGGTTGAAGAGAACTCAGGTTCAACAGTACTCTAGTTGCTCACGAGTTGCTCTATCAGGCCATTATACGTTATCTTGAGGTGAATACCAACAAGTATTTCTAACGAAAGATCAAGCTGGGCAGATATCTCATGAACATAACCCATCTATGAAAGCTCCTGATGTACACAACAGTTCCATATATGCTTATGCCTGAACCATCTTCTGGGTACGATCTCAAAGCATTCACAAGAGAAAAAGATCTTGCAGAGTCCGCCTCTCAGGACTTATACCATCTGCGAGTTGTTAGAAACTTTGAGAAATGTCCAGCACGTCAAAGTTCTTTGATCGAACTCGAGGTCTAATCACAGAACCTAATAAAGAAGGGACACCACACAGTACAAGGTCGATTCACCAAGTTTGTTCATGCACTGAAAAACACTCTTGGGGGGCCCGAAAGATATATTACATGATGCGACTGATCCTAGTTAACGAGAAGGAGAAGTTTACGGTACATTAACGGGGCCTGATTGTGGGTATCACGCCACTTACAAGGTCGCTTCCAACCAAATCGGCGGATGTGTATGGACTTCTCCTGGGGTAAAGAGGCTGAGGGCCAGAATCCCAATTCCTGAACCGGAAGCTTCTGATTCTGAGGTAATAGTGTCGGTTTCCGGTAGCATGGAAGATATATTCTCCAATTCTCGTACCACCTCCAGCATTGTTGGTCGCCCCTTGGTCTGATCTTCGCAACACTTGAGGGCCAATGCCATGAACTTCTTGATACATTCAGAAGGATATGGGCCCATGCTTCGATCTATGATGGAAAACATCGATCCAGATTGACAAGCTTGTAGCACCTGCCAATGCCATCAACAACATAAAAAAAATAACGGTGAGAGAGTACCAACAGTGGGACAACAACATGATGCTAAAGTTACGCTTCATCTAAAAATGCTGATACTATGACGAGAAATGCAATGGAATCGAATTCGAGGCCACTCTCTGAGTAATGGAAAATAAATGGTAGGATTCTATGTCGTCTTGACATAGAATTCAGCACGTTGGTGAGTCGGGAAGATAATCATACTGACACTGCCCTGGATTGCAAAATGCATGAGTCAGGAGAATACATTAAGGATTCTCCGGTCGGGTTTATTAGGATTTAAGGGAAAGTGGAAAGAGCAAGTACCTCCCTGACAATGTTTCTACCATGAGATATGGGCTGCATCCCCGTCAACAGCTCCAAAAATACAATCCCAAGGCTGTAAACATCACTTTTTTCTGTTAACTTATGTGTCAAGAAGTACTCTGGATCAAGGTAGCCCTGCAAAGGAAAATAGGATACAGAGAATTATTAAAGTCAGCCCTTAAAATAGTGAAGCAGCACAATGTACACAAAAGATGACTATAGAGCTGGATCTCTACTAATTTACTGTTCCACTTTTATATGAAATAATGTCAGATCCAAAAGCAGCGGTAATGCCAAAATTTTCTTGTCTGATACCATACTGATGCACTGGTGAAATTACAGACAACTCGAGAGAATCACGATTGGTTTGTTGTCTTTTAGTTTGTTTGAGACTATCCATTGAGCATCAGATGATTGAGAAAAGCAGCTCTGCATGTCTACTACTAAATGGGAATGCTGGCCAGACAGGAAATAGCCATCAAGATCTATGGTGGATGGTCACTCTCCCACAGAAACAGTCCACAAAATTCCACTTTTGCTCTACATCAGTCAGATAATCTTTGTTCTTCATTTAGTATGATAAATTCTCCAACTATGACAAGCAGGATTACTTACAGGTGTGCCCTTTACGTTTGTGGATATGTGAGCAGTTACATGACCATCAGTATTCGGTGATGGCGCAAGTCTCGAGATTCCAAAGTCCGCGACTTTTGCGTTGAGTCTGCTGTCCAATAATATATTATTGGCTTTGATATCCCGGTGTATGATGGGAGGGTCAGCTTCTGTATGAAGGTAGAGAATGCCCTTGGCTGAACCCATGGCGATGTTCAATCTGACTGCAAAACTCAACGGGCTTCTATATCGACCTGCCAATTGATAAATATCAAGATAGAGAAGCTACACTTAAGCTCACAGCTATCAAAACAAAAACCTCGTTTGTGGATATATCTATTTATGAAGGGACATTTTGGCCTTAGAAGCAAGTCAAAGTAGCATTTTAAGTTCTTTGCCATGTTTCCTTTCATTTTTAGGTACAAAAAGGCCAGATACTGCAACATGGGATTCAGAAATCCTGCTTCTCATATTGTTAGCATGAGAAAGTAGCAATAAAAAATTGTGAGGAAATTTTAAGCCAAGTCAGCTGGGCACCAGCTTAGGAATGTTTATAGATTCTAAATCATCCTGCCTTCTGCCGAGGGCAAGGAACAGATTATAGGACATGTGTGCACAAAAGTTTGCACTTGAAAAACAAGGGGGAGAATGAAAAAAAAAATTTCTATATAACCATATGACAATCTATTTTACTCAATTATGAAATGAAAATGACTGTGATCCATGTGGATAATCAAAAGGCCAAACGGTTCCAAGAGATAAACAAATTAGACAAATGAGATTTACAGAGCATGATGAACAATCACGGATACAGCCTATGAAACTGCATGAGTTTTTACCTGATAAGACATTGTGAAGGGAACCATTTGGCATGAACTCATATACCAACATCTGCAGGACAATTAAAAAAAGCATATTAAACTTAGTTAAAGTCATTGTCATTATTGAAATTCAGCAAACCAGTAAAATTAGGGAAACAAGAGTATTACCACAGCGGGACAATCACGAAAGTATAGTATAGGCACAAGAACTATGCATAGTCACTTGTCATTGACAAAATTTTTACCTATGACCTAAGAGATTAGGACCTAATAATTTCCCATTTGTTAGATAGATTTAGAAGGACTTCCATTACCGCATGAAATCTGTCCAATCAGAATATTTGATAAAGGCGTGACTTAGATTCTCAATTACTATTAACTTATTTAGAGTGTAAACAATCCAGCTCTTGGCGACATATTCTTTACGAAGTATAAAAGTACCCAAGTCCATGTAAGACAGATTTCAAAGATCACGATGAAAAGACCTAATCGAATGCAATAAATCTAACTGCTTGCTTATTCTCACATGGAAACATTAGTTGCAGAGCTAATACTGCACTTCTATTGGAACATATGATAATAACAGGAAATGCTGATGTAAGAATGCATTTCTTTCCATATTCTAAACAAATGAAAACTTTTCTGCAAGCTCGTACAAGAGAACCCAAATATCGGTGGTCAGACTCTTGGTAGTAGGTTATTCACCAGTCCATTGTGGTCCTCTGTTCTTGCATGCAGATGAGGGCATTTAGAGTCCTCACGACTCATAGTGGTAAAGCTGGTATTGCATTGGAAGTATACTCTATATCAGAGGCCTCGCTGTACTAGATGATATGCTCAATGTCCGCATCCTGGTTCTCACCATTCTAGATGATGCAGTATGAATCATAAAAAGGTTAAGAGCATCTTAGTCATTTCATAGGTTCCGACCTTAATGGTTAGAAAATTGAGGACTTCTTATAGAGTTGATTTTCTTGCACTTGAGGTCACATGATTACGGAATTTATCAGCATGCATTCCATCTTGGCTGCACTGTAAGATTGTACTGTATAAACATCACAGCTGAATCCTCAGGAGGGCACCTATTGGTTACCTTATTTTTTGTAATCCTACCAGGATTCACTTCTAAAGTGGAATTCTACACGTGTGATCAGTCAAACCATAATATTTGACTTCAACATATGAAGGAAGTAGTAATGATGTAGGCTATCTACACACTTTTGAGTACCTCGTAGCTGGAGTTTAGCAGCACGCACCTTGTACCCTTGTAATGTACTTTTTAAATGGTTTTATTATGTGAGAGAATATATTAATAAGAAGCTTCATACTGTTAACGAACAGGAAAGGTAATATGACATTTCTTTGAAACATTGCTTTAATGAGCACATCAGCGCTGTCAAAATCTAGATTCTACCTGTTCACTTTGTTCGTCGCAGTAACCAACTAAGGCAACAAGGTTGCGATGGTGTAGCCGTGACAAGAATTCTATTTCGGTAAAGAACTCTTTTTGGCCCTGCAGCGATCTCTGCTCTGCACGTTTGATTGCCACCACCGTGCTATCTCCCATGACACCTTTATAAACTTTTCCATAACCTCCTTGTCCTATCTGAGCAGTGATGTCGAAGTTACTTGTTGCTTTCTCAAGATCAGCGAAGGAAAATTCTTTTATCCCTTCAACTTTCAGGGGAACTTTCGAAACTACACAAGACAAAAAAATATGAAGACTTCACTCTGGAGGATGAGGCTTTTCAAGGTGCCAATAATGCAGCAGAAATCACCCACCTGATTTCGTCCTGGAACCTTGACCCCGGGTCCTAGGGTGTCTTAGGTAGAACAGAAACGCAATGGCCAGGCATATGACACCTGCAGAAGAGATGGACCCAAGTACAATTGCAGCCAGAACGCCCTTGCTCATGCCTGAGCTTGGCACACTAACATCTGCACATGAGGAGATTACTGTTCTCTAAAAACCAGTTTGACTGTGAAAGATAGCTTATCTGTTTCAGAAGACGCCTTTGATTCAAACAATTGCAGAGCCCCCTTTCAAATGACCACTTGAAAGTGTTTTGAGAACAAGAGAAGAAATGCTATTCCAATAGAGATGGCTCGCCAGTTTGGACATGCTCATGATGCATTACATGAAATTAGAGAAGCTATCAACATTTATTAAATCTAAGGATGGATTGGCTGGATACCCTATAATGTTTAGTCAGATCTATACCTGTACAAACGATCCAATTCATTTATGTAATAAATAATTTCTGATAAGGCAAAAAAGATTATAGAAGGATATGCGATCAGTAGTAGAGAAGGAGGGAGGAGGAGGAGTATATTTTATTACTCAAGAGATGCCGGCGCGTTGCACGAATCTAATAGTATGTATCTTGGCCTTTCGAAAAATCAATTGGAATATTCATCTTTTAAAAATTCAATTAATCCATACAAATTCAAGAGTTTTTGAAATTATAAGTTATTCTAAATATTGCTGCTCTCATCAATGGCAAACTTATCAGAGTTCATAATCAACAGTAAATTTTAAACTTATATATTGCGCAATCAAATATTTATTGTTTCTTGTATAAATTTTTTGCAAAATTCAAAATTCTCAGTTAAGAATTTCTCATAATTCTAGAGTGACCATGAAAATTGAATTGCTGGGCAAAGACCGCACGTGCCATGAGGCTTGACCTCGCGCAATCTTGACCCGCACTCGAAACTTACCGGATTGATATTGTCCAAGAGTAAAATTTAGCAGATCATAGGGCCCAAATATATCACTCGTGCTAAGTGTAAATGTTGCGATATTGTTCGTAAGCCGTTGGACCTCGCTTGCATTGAATTCACCAGAATAATTGCCAACCAGAGGATAAAATTTTAGAAACATCCTGAGCCTGGGACCTTTCTGCCATATGAAGGAGTCAACCACGAGCTGATAGAGTTCCAAGTCAAGATTGGAGGTTATGTAATACGTGAACTGGCCAGCATACGGGGGGAAATCAGATATACTAGGACTGCGTAAACGAATTCCAACACCAAGTGGTGCAGCACAGTAGCATGGATCTGGGGCGTCAGGCACATGTTCGTAAAGGCCAGGGCAATGCAGATTCGGGCAGCTGCTGTTGTTCAAGTGCGTAGAATTGGCAGGAGCATCAGCGCTGTCATCTTCAGGTGCACAGAAGGTGACAATGTCAAGTTCGTTTTCTCTTCTGCAAACAGGATTCCCTTGAAGCCTATGCATGGATAAATTAATAAGTCATCAAACTGCTCGCAACTGTGATAGAGCTACTAGATACAAGTGAATATATATGAATGGTGCTTAGTCAAGTTTATGTAAAATTAGTAATATTTAGCGGCTCTAAAATCAAAAGTTCAAGACAATAACTAAACCCAAAAAAGAAAATGAAGAAAAAACAGCAGTGAATACATTGAAACAAAGGGAGTGATGGAAACTGTGTATAATATGCCTGCCTACATCTTGATTAGCAGAAAGCGTACCTAATTGTGACATTTGGAGGAGGATTGAGACTGCCCACAATATTGGTAAGTGCATTGTTTTGGAACTCCCTGCAAGTAAAGATTCATATACAAGGGTAAGAGGACAAACAAATCAGGTACCTATGAAAGTTCTTCAAACAAGTAGGAGGTAACCCCGTAAAGATTTCAGGTAAGCCAACAATTCCTTGTCCTTGTGTTTCTTTCTCCAGTGCTCAATGTACAGTTTGATCTCTAACTTTTTATCTGGTTCAAATGAAAAATCTGTAATTGGGGCTGCTGGGGGTGGGGGGCAGGTGTGGGGCGGGGTGGGTGTGGGGGGGGGGTTGTGGGGGTGATGTGATGGGGTTGGTGGGAGGAAGGGGACTACGTGCACATACATCGCAATTTTAAGGCAGTCACACCATAAGTCACTGAACCACACAACAAAATGTTCATAGAATTACTAAGAAATAGCTAAGAATGGACCCATGATTTTATCTTTCTGCAGTTGGCTCACAATTTAAGTCTAGTTGTTGCTTGAAAATAGATATTCTGCCATATATTGGTCGGAACATCACCAGACAAGTAATTGTCGTGAAGAGATCTGCAAAAGACAAACATAGTCATCCATTATGTAACTACTTCCATCTGTAGAAAAATGATATAGCACCATCAATTGATGAAATGAAGTGAATAGCTGCTTAAAGCTTCAAACTAGGATTTTTCTATGAGTTTGACGGAAAACAAGAATATGTAATCAAAGTCCAGATGATCCTTACAGTTTTTGAAGATGGGCAAAACCAGAAAAATTTGAGGGAATAGTCCCATTAAGCTGATTGTGGGAGAGATCACTGCACGATGTGAAGCAAATCAATTAAATATGGATGAAGGATTATCATTACAGACGTACCTCTGACCAGTATTCAATTCCAGGTGTCATTATATTTGTATGTAAGTGCCTTTCTTGCTTATTATTTCTTTGTAAGAGCGTGTGAATGTGAGTGAGTGTGTGTGTGTGTGTGTGTGTGTGTGTGTGAGAGAGAGAGAGAGAGAGAGAGAGAACATAAATAATTTGATCTCATGGAGCACCTACATAGTAGTAATATTTGGAGAAAGCTTGTTCGTGGGTATGCTTCCATTTAGGTTATTTGAGCTAAGATCCCTGCAAATTGAACAACAGTTTTGGTCAGACAGCATGCCCAGATTATTTGAGTCTTTTTACTTAACTTGATACTGCTCATAGATCTCCTCATCCCATTTACACAGCTAAAGCCAAGAAAGAGCGAACAATTGGTAACATAATGGATGCTAACTGCCAAGCATCAATTAAAGAAGTAGAGATTGAAACTTACAAGTAAAGAAGACCCGGGATGGTGCTAAAATCAGGAAGAACGCCTGCCAAATTGCAGTTTCTCAAACTCCTGTTAAGATCGAAAGATTCGAGTTTAGAAAGTAGAAAACTATCCTTTTTTCTGAGACGAAATGGAGAGGAAATATGCAAGTTGTGGCAGTCCTGGCAGAAGAGTCGACGATCCATAAAGATGAAGAGCAAAGATTGCAATCTCTCTCCAACAGAGTAAAATTTTCGAATGCCCAAATACTGATTGAAATTAGGCTCCATGTGGCGCTAAGTTCTAAGGTAATCATTTTCACGTAAATGCAATATTGATAACAAGAATTAGAAGCAATGCGACATCAATCGGCACGCATGGTTGTCTGTTTTCTCTTCAAACAAAAGAAACCAAGAAAGGTAGCCCAATGCTGGCTTTGGTTGCATGATGTATGCATGTGTCACGGACTATGATTCTCTCATACTCTTATACGCTTGTGAGTGAAACTTGGTATCGTCGAGGTGAAGAGTAAGTGATGCAAGAGGGACGATACAACTGGTTCGTGGAAGTCCCGTCAGGGTAGTTTATGCTAGGAGTTTTAGGTTAGAATGAATATACCTTGTAAGCTCTGAAGGTAGGGTTAGCCTCCTGTGTATAAATTGGTCAGAAGCTGATGTTGCTCTCCTGATAAGGCCATGGCATGCCGAAACCAGTTGTTGTGCTTAAAGCGTTTTGTGTGTTTCGCTTAAGTAACTGGATGCCTGAGCTAAGCTGGGCGTGATACAATCCGATACGAGGATGCGATTTTCTTTACTATTCTTAGGAACAACTATGGAAAGAAGGGTGGTCTAGGGTCTCATCAATTGACCAAACACCGCACAGGCTATTCCGTGGCCAAGGAACTATCAGCCCGTGACAAATGGTATTAGAGTAGGGATCCCTCTAGTAAGTGGGTGATTCGGGGGAAAGCATGTGGTCTTCCCGGTCCTATGAGGGCGGAGAGTGAATTGCTAGGGCCAAGAGGGTTCGAACAAGATGCAGCTCTTGTCTAGCTTCTAGGATGGCAATAGGGGCACATGGTAGAATCGAATTTCTCACTGGATAATAGACAACGTTCTTGGATCAATTGGCGAATCTCAAAAGGAGGTATGTTATCACGTTTCCAACAAGGGGAGAACCCTCCATTGCTCTGCTAAGATTAGGAAAAGCCTAGTAGGCGAAAGAAGTAACTACCAAGGGACTGCAGTTGGCTAAGGATGCCACACTTGTCAAAGAGCACAAGTGACTAGAGATTCATGAAAAGCTTTGATCGGGGAAAGCTACTAATGAAGTGGAGTGGCCTATTCTGTTGGGCGAGTGTCACCATTCATGTAAGTCTTAGGGAGTGGCGTTGATGTTTAGGAAACGTAGGGAAGTGACAAAATAGCATGCAACAAGGGTGTTGCGAAATTGAGCAGGGGAGAATGTTACGGACCGTGATTCTCTCGTACTCTCGTATTCTTGTGAGTGGAGCTTAGTGTCGTCGAGGTGGAGAGTGATTGATGCAGAGGGGATGATACAACTAGTTCATGGAAGTGGCGTTAGGGTGGTTTGTGTTAGGAGTTCTAGATTAAAATGAATATACCCTTAGGAGTTCTGAAAGCGGGATTGGCCTTCCGTGTACAAATTGGTTGGGAGTTGATGCCGCTCTCTTGATGAGGCCATGGAAGGTCAAAACCAGTTATCGTGTCTAAAACGTTTTGTGTGTCTCGGTCGAGGAACTGAATGCCCGAGCTAAACTGGGCGTGGTACGATCTAATATGAGAATGCGATTCGCTGTACTGTTCTTATGAACAATTATAGAAGGAAAGCTAGCCTAGGGTCTCATCGACTTGCCAGGCACCACATGGGCTATTCTGCGGCCAAGGAACTGCCGGCCCGTGACATATGCATGTGTGGCGTATATGCATGCAGGTTAGAGAGAGATAAGAGAGACCTTACAATTTCAAGAGTTTAGGCATGTTGGAATAATTACTTGGGATACCATTCCCCTCAAAGTTGTTGTTGTCCAGTTGGCTGCAATGAAACAACATAGTTAAAAATTTAGCTAGTTTCTAGTAATAGAGGATCAAAATTTCATACTTTAATTGTCCGTGTGAAACTTTGCATACCAGGATTAGATTTAAAGAACAAGACAAACAACCTCAAGCAAAGCTGGGCTCCCGCTCAAATCTTAACTGGATATACCAGCTTAAAGTTCCCTTAAATGAGCCTATACACTTTAAGGTTCCTCAATAAAGGAATTCCCAGAAGCTGTTTTACTTTTTTAAAGACCAAATTAGTCATAATTGTTTGTCAATTTGGTTTCTGCGCTTACTTATTCAACAAGTAATGCTGTCCAAGTCGTTTCAGTTATATGCAACAATGATTATGTGATAATTTCAGCCTAAAAAATCATTTGCTTAGATAGCAAGGAGAAAAAAGCCTGTGTATAAAAATAAGGCTTCATAAAAATAAAAATAAAAACATACAGAATCGTCAGACTTGGCATCATATGGAGCTCTGGTGGGAGATAACCTGACAAGTTGTTGTTATCCAAAAGGCTGCAAGCATTCCATTAAACTGTTAAAAGAAAGAAGGAAAAAGACCGAGATAATGTGAATAACATACTCACAAGTGTTTAAGAGTCTGTAGTTTATAGAGCTCAGGAGGAATCTGGCCACTAATGGAATTGTTGTTCATGTGACTGCAAGACACAGCATCCGAGGACTAAAAGTAACTAATCTGGTTACCTTGCCACTAAGAACCGAATGTTGATCTTATTATCTGTAAAGCTTACAAGTGCTGAACGTTTGGCAAATTTACAAATGAACTGGGCAGTGGTCCTGATATTTGGTTAAGGTCCAGCTGAAATTTTGTTATATTGGGGAGGGATCCGAGCTCATCTGGTAGAGGACCTGATATATTGTTTCCACTTAGAAGCCTGCATTAAATATTGCCTCCATAAGTTGCTTTTGCATATTATTATCAGTTTCATCTGATAAAGAAAGTATTTCCTGTTTGCTAATTGCGCAGAAAGAATATACTAATGGAGCTTCTATAAGCAAGTACACTGCGTTCATCTCCAAGAAAATTTTGAACATCGCCATCATGTCCAGTCAAAGCAAAAAACTTAATAAAAAGACAGGCAAGATTATATTCATACTGAAGATCTCGTTCCACTGTTCCATTAAGAGTGTTAACTGGCATGTGATGACACGAAATTATCTCGCATAGATATTCTGTATCTCTGAATAAAGAGAGAAGTTGAGTCTATGCAGTAATAAACCTAATCAACATCAAGCCAAAAACATGAAACATGACACCAGACAATTGGATGTAAGTTTGTCCGATTATATAAATGGATATGCTGATAGCAGTTTTTGTACAATAAACAGTACTTCCCAGATATCTAGTTAATCATCCTTGCTTATATAGATTCGTCTGTCATCATGCATAATTCAATACTCTGTAACAGACGAAGGAGAAATTTATCAAACTGAATTGAAGTGTGTATAACTATTGGTGAAAAACGAAAGAAGGCTGCAGATAGGCTCATCTGTGTAAAATTCTATAGCATCGTAGCATATCCACTGGACCTAGTACAAGTTGAGTTCTCACATACAGGAGGTGCAAAGAAGTCATGTTGCCGATCTGCTTTGGTATGCTGCCACTTATGTTGTTCCACATAAAATCCCTGCCAAGAAATGTTTCGGAGTTGGGAAGGGGAGAGAGAGAGAGAGATCAATGGCAACTTCAACTTTCAAATTGAAAGAAGTGCGAGTTTATACAGGCGTGAGGACAACACTTCACAAAAAGGAAAGTATGACATGGTTAGACCAGCGGCATACAAGTAAGTCACATAGGTGAGTACACCAAGCTCAGGAGCTAATGTCCCCGTCAGGTTCATCTTTAGCAACCGCCTGCACATGAGAGAAACCACATGAGAACAGACTATCACCACATATATATTGATACCATTTACATTTCTAAATCAAGATCTGCTTTACGATTTCAAGATTGAACTCCTGTACATGAATGGACAGTTTGACTCCCACATATTCAAAAGTTCTGCCATCTAACAACATAGAAGAGCATCATTGAACCAGAATCCAATGCTAGCAGAGATATTACCACAAAAACCTATCAAAAGATTTAAAGCTAGAAAATTCTAAAGGAAACACCAAAAGCAAATATCAGATGAAACACCCGAAAAAACATAAAACTAATGAGAAATCTGTTTCTCACTAGCTAAGCAATGATGGTATCTAAAGTAAGGTTTAGCATATGTGAGGCAGAACAGGTCAATCGGTACTTCAAAACGAGAGAGAGAAATGTTCATTTCTTTAAAATTTTATATAGGAATGAACATACAGTTCTTGAACATATAGGTAAACAAAAAAATGAACTTACAGTTCATGAACGTGCAAGTAGCCATCAGCTAAGATCTGTGTGCAGATGACTCCAGTCCAGTTGGAAGTGCAGGGATCGTTCTTCTTCCAGTTGCGAAGATTGTTAAATGGATCGTCAAGATTACTACGAATTGCTTTTAGAGCACTTACTGCAAAGCATTAGAATCCATCTAATCATAGCAAGAATAAGAACAACTGCAAATCGAAAACATCATCTTGTTTGCTTGAAGATCATCTTTTTCTCGCCATCTCCTTTCTGTAATTCTCAGGGAAGAGCATAACTTCATATACCGACAGATATATTGCAAGACCACACGACAAACAAGAAAAAGCAAAGAAGCTGACGTTCTGCCGGGTGAATGATCTGTGCCGAAGCGAGCGAACCGAACCAACATGCCAATAAAGCAACGGCCACTCCGAGCAACAGAAGCCGTTCCCTCGCCATCTCCGAAACACAAAGCCAAGCACCATCAAAATCGAATCGAACTCCCCTCATTTCTCTATATATAAACGCCAGTTTATCGAGAAGAGAAACAAGAATGCATATGGAGAATGGGTGAGGTCAACCGAGCGGGGAGTGAAGGCCGTCTTTGTAGACGCCGTGCATGCGATGACGTGAGGACCGTCGGGGCCGGGTCAGAGGGGACGGCAGAGAAAGCTGGAAGGTCATGGCATTCGGTAGAGGGTGCAACTTGTCTCGGATTGTGATGGGAGTTCCTGGTTATTTTATGCACAGAAACTTGGGGACTTGTTCTTCTTCCTCCTGGAGAGTGCGTGTGTGTGTGCGCAACTTGTGTGGCGCGAAAGGCTCGCGCTGCTTTGGTCATGACGAGCTTTTATTGGAACGGAGGACTTCCGTCATCTGCAGTGCACCGTGAAATCTGAGAGGATAACGTATAAAATGACCATGACAACGGTGGGTCCTGTACAATATTTGATGTGGTCTCCAAACCGTTTTTCTTTCTTTTTTTGTTTTGTTAGTTTCACGACAAACTCTAAATTGATACATATATGATAAATTTATCCCACGCTGATTTTTTTATCACCAAAAATCCCAAACTGGTATACCTGTAATAAATTTATCCCCCATTAAATTAAATTAATATCACGAAAAATCACAAATTAGTACACACGTGACAAATAAAGGGTTAAAATCCCAAACCGATACATCCGTTAATTGCCACGTGTCATCCAATTCATAAATTTGACGGTAAAATTTAACGGAAACAATTGGAGGAATAAATTGTCACGATGTACCACCAGTTTAAAGTTTTTTGTGGTCAAAAAATTAGTTTGAGGTAAATTTATCACATGTTTACCGGTTTGGAGTTTTTCATAGTGTTAACCATTTTTTTGCATTTAGTTTCTAAACATTTAGGGTCGACTGAAAAGATTATTATTTAGAACTTTTTTTTTCTCTTTTTTCTTCCATTCTCTTCTTTGACTTCTTAAAATCTAAATTATTATCTAATTTTACAAAAAAAAATATTGCATTTTTTAAAAGTTCTAAATTAAGAATAAGTTAAAACGGCATAAGACTAAGAAAAACACTTTATATCAACGAGTGTTTTAGTCGACTTTTGTGCCTATCAGACTAACACTTTACATTTAAATAAAAAGAATGACATACGGATGAAGGAGACGACAAGTATTTCAGGGATGGTGGTAATTTGCACCAAGCAAGCTTTTCCTAATCCCATATTTTAATAATAAAAACAAAATTGTTCCCCGTGGTGCATAAACAAATATTCCGGTGAAAATTGTAGAAGAAGTCAAGATGGAAGCACTCAATTGATAATTCACCAATTCAGGTACCTCTCTCAATTTTCCTCAATTTTGTGGCACTTGGGACAGAGACATCGACTTATAATACTAATTAATCTTACAAAACTGTGGGCATAAACTATAGAGAAGCCTCAAATCACTGAAATTTCAACACCTTCGCTAACTCTTGGACATGAAATTGGACCAATCATTTCGACTTAGATACTTTATTCCCACATCATTGGACTCGTTCTTTGCATTTTCATAATTAAATAATTAAAGTATATAAGGCTTTAACCAGCCGAGTCAAACGCTTATCCACAATGTTTTTAAATTCGATTTTTCCTAGAGTTGATTAGACATTTAAAAAAGGAATTGGAGCTAGATTATATATCTATCGAACTGACGAGCATGAATTGATCTCCTACCAATTGTTCTATCAAATGTTTGTCAAAGTAACTCCGTCACTATCGCATACCCATCGAACGGCAGCCCTTCCTGGGAACCCCATCTGAAATAGAGGATAAGAACCTCTTAATAGACGAAGGTTTAAACTCGATTCATATGAATTGACCGAACTCCAAGTCAGAATGCGCGCATGTGTTGACAACTCCATATATATCGCAAAGATTTTGTTGACAAGTGCCTTTGGGATACTAGTTAAATAATTGATAAAAGAATCACATACTTCGATTTTTGTTTTACGGATCACATAACCTAAGACTTCTTCGACAATGCATGCAACCTAAAGGGCTTTAGGTGCCCAAAGTTTCGCCAATCCCAAACGCATTAATGCATGCATGCTTAACAATATAACATGTATAATGATGCATTTATCACATCTGATCATATGTGAATTTCAAGAGACGTCTATATAAGTGATTGTGTGTATAAGCATGTGTAGATATTCATGTCATAGATTTCCGCCATCTTGGGATATCTTCACTGCACAGCCAACTTGCGGATATTAGCATCAATTCAATATCGATTGAATACTAGATTTCCGTTTGGTCGCTAGAGCCGGTTGTCATTCTAAACACCTTTATTTCAAAAAGTAACACTATTATTTAGGTAAGATTGTACATTTCGATTCTATACTTTCACACTTTTTCTAATCAAGACCATATACTTTTAATCAAGTTCTTTTTTCACGGAGAACCTTTCACCGAACGTCGTTTCGATTTTTATTAAGAGGAGACGGGGTCAATGGTGATTCTAGACAAGAGTCTTATTGGATCATAAACAATAAATATGCTTTGTCGGAATTTAATCAATGTCAAAGTACAAAACACTTTACCATAATTTAATCGACGACAAAATGCAATGATAAAGATACAATGTTAGAATTTAATTGACAATGGAGATATCTAAAACTACGACTAAAATAAGGAAATCGAAAGATATTTAAACTGTGGAAAAGATAAATTGCGAAATAGTAAAGATAAAGATAACGTTGAGTTCTTTGATTAATTGATAGGGCTTTACAAAGATTACACTTGGGGTATTTATAATCTCCCAGAGGTAGTTACAACTTTGGAATTCAAATAAACAAATAACTTCTTAAAAGGCAAGTTACTAGAAGTTACTTCACGAATCCTTATTTAAAAAAGGTTATACAAATCCTATAACCACCCAACAATCCTCTTCTTGTCAATTGCTCACCGTCGATAATGATGACTTTGTCAAGAAACTTCAAGGCTCTCGTCAATAATTGTATTGTTGATGACTTCACTCAAGAGTTGTTGATCCATTTCAAGTTATCAATAATTGTGTTCATAAATGACTATACTCTACTCTCAATAACTAAATCTATCACTGGTCGATAATAAGCAAAAGTTGGTCATTTTTTTTGTGTATACGAATATTTGATTAATCGCGGACTTCTGGGAGTATAATGATAATTTCATCGGGCAAAGAGGAAATCGATCTCCTATTCATTTTTCCTCGTGAAGGTGGAGTCCAAATGGCCTTTACATTTTCAAATTTGTTTTAATTTCGACACATAGTATTTTTCATATTTTGAAAAAAAAACCATTTAACTGCAGATTTTTTTCATGTTTCAATTCGTACTAAACCATGCCCATACAATGGGCAACTATCCGCCCGCATATAACATCTCTCTTTAGTCTTTGATAATGGCAAAGTTACTAACTGAGTAATTAGTCATATTTTGGAAATTTTAAATCTATTCATGGAGTGAAATCATAAAGGTGTTGCTATATGTTAGTTAACTTAGATAGTTGCACCAATTGAGTAAGGTTAAAGAAATTTGACCAAAAACACTTCCACGTTATACTCCATGGATATTCGAACTGGACTGATCATAATTGAATACATCTAAGTATCGATGGAAAATTGAAAAGAAACGAAAGGGAACTAGATCTCAACAAGTGTCATGGGTCGAAAGCTTCTTGGCCAAGGACAAGTCTGTGTAGTGTCCAGTGAGTCAAAACACTAGGTCAATCTTTTCTCGAGAGATCGTTTCGAAAGACAGTATAGCAAATTGCATTATCATAATCATTGATGGTATTACACCCAATTTAACTTGGGTATTTTACATCACGAGTAAGTTATACATATCACTTTCAATACAACAAACGATTTCGACCTGCGATGGCCATCATTAAGAGAGTGGTATTAGCTCCTGAACGGTTTGTTCACCAAATGCCAAATTCGCCTTTAAATATCAATCATTCCCTCCCTAAATTCTTAACACAAACATCCTAAATCCCACCCCCACAAATCAATTGTATCAACCATTCGCCATCTCTCACTCTTCATTCGATACTACGAACCCCACATTTCAGCCCATATCGATATGTGAGAAGTCGGATGGTGACATTCTCGCTCACCCAAATTCAATGTTGTCCTTGCTGGGGGCTATTCTTTCGCTTCTTTGCATTCTTCAACCATCGCCGCCACTCCCTCTGCACTTACATGAATGACAAGTACTCACCCAAAAATATAGATCAGTCCACTCTATCATTTGCTACCCCCTGTCAAAGTTGTTGGCGAATCTCCACTCACCTTTGCGATCTCCCTAATGAGTGTGACCTTATGAGCCAACTGCGTGCTATCTTTTAGTACTTTCTTTCGCCTACTAGATTTCTCCTGATCTTAGCAAAACAACAACCGTTTCTCTTCTCGTTGATAACGTAACAGTAAATCTCTTCTTAGAATCTGCCCACATAGTTTGAAACCCTGCTCTAATATCACTTTTCACAAGCCAAAAGGTTCATGAACGAGGACAAGCCCGTGCGGCACCTGTTGAGCCACAACTCCAACCTTCCCTCGATAGATCATCCCTAATGACCATATTACAAATGGAATTTCCGTAAATGATCGTATCGCACACAATACAGCTCGAGCATCTAGCTTCTCGGAAACATACACATCACTCCGGCACAACAATTGATTTCGGCCTGCCTTAGCCATCCTTAGGAGAACAGCACCAACTTCCGATCAATTTATACACAAGAGACCTACCTCTTCTTTAAGAGATCCTTTAATATGATCACATCCCTAAATTCCTAGCAGAAACACCGCGACGCCGCTTTCATGAAATCAGTTAGTATAGATCATTCTCCATCTCTCGCTCTTCACCCAAAATACCACCAAAGCCCCCTCTTTTCAGCCCAAATGGATACGGAAGAAATCGAATCGTGACACTAGTAGCCAAGGCTCGGCTTCTTGTCAGCGCACCACCTGCACAAGTTGGACGATCGCTAGTCGAGAGCCTTTTGTAATTTTAAGCCGCAAGAGCAGAAAAATAAATCCTAAAGGCAACATAAGTTTTTAAAAAAAAAAAAAAAGGAGAGAAAATGTAAAGCGTTGTCGACGCATTAGGAAAAAAAAATTTGCAAATCCCTCAAAGAATAATTGCAAATTAGGGAAGGCAACTAATTAAAGTTCGATCTTACAAATGGTAAGAAAAAAAATTACAAAAATTTATGGATTAATATTATGAAAAACCTCAAACTGGTACACTTATGATAAATTTATCTCGAATTATTTTTTTGATCACAAAAATTCTAAACTGATATACATGTGACAATTTTACCCCGAACTATTTTTTTGACCATAAAAAACCCCACATTAGTATACTTATGATAATTTAACCCCTGAACTAATTTTTTGGCCACTAAAAACCCCAAACTGGTACACTTACGATAAATTTACCCTCTGTTAGTTTCCGTTAAATTTTACTGTCAAATTGCGAAGTTTAATGACACGTGGTAATTGACATGTGTACCGGTTTCGGGTTTTACCCCTTTGTTTATCACAAGTTTACCAATTTGTGATTTTTTTGTGATATTAATATAATTTAACGGACACTAACAGAGGGTAAATTTATCACAAATATATCAGTTTGGAGTTTTTAGTGGTCAAAAATTAGTTCATGGGTAAAATTATCACAGGTGTACCAGTGTAGGATTTTTAGTGGTCAAAGAAATAGTTTGGGATAAAATTGTCATAAGTATACTAGTTTGGGGTTTTTGATGGTTAAAAAAATAGTTCGAGATAAATTTGTCACAGGTGTACCAGTTTGGGGTTTTTTGTGGTAAAAAAAATAGTTTGGGGTAAAATTATCACAGATGTACCAGTTTAGGATTTTTCGTGGTATTAACCCAAAATTTATAGATACCAATATACTTTTCTCAAATAATAAATAGAAAATATTTATTAAAAGGGGAAAAATTAGAAAGAAAAAATAAATAAATAATATTTTTTGTCGACCAAATAATGAACGGATATATAGACCAGAAAAACATTGAACTGGAGAAACCCTCCGTCTCGTCCGTCGTCTCCATCGTCCATCGTCTTCGAAGCTCGGAAACTCGCCCGAGCTTCGCTTCGCTTCCAAGCGACTGAGCTTTCTCGCCCCACCATCTCTCGCTTTGGCCCTTTCGAAGATCGATCGAGCAAGCTTCCCTCTGTCTCTGTCTCTCTCTCTCTGCTTGCTTGTGTTTCATCAGTGATTACTGGGTCGGTGCCACTCTGTGGCATTTTCGGTTGCTTCGCTTCCTCGCTTGAACAGGCGGGCAGGGCGAGCATGGCGTCTTCCCTCGTGAGGCGGCGCCGCCCCCCGGCGGCGGCGCTCTCTTCTCTCTTCTCCCTCACTCGGAACCATCCCGCGGCCGCCCATTTGGCCGCCTGGCGCCGCCGGACCTTGGACCTCTCCAGAGCCCTCAGCACGCACGCGGTGCCGAACGAGTATCTTCCCGCTCCACCGTCTGATTTTAGGACTTTCAACGGAAACCCAGATGAAGGGGCGCAACAAAATCAGTACTTTCACCCTCAGAACCCGCAAGGGAGCGCTCATGGTTACCAGAACCAGAGCTATCCCAATGCGGGATGCCCTAGTCAGAATCGGAATCAAACAGGCCGCGGATACTCTAGTCCTGCTCCGGTTTATTCGCAGCAGCAAAGCCCTGAACAGTGGAATAAGCAGGTTCCAGGACAGGGTTATCCTCGGCAGCAGAATCCTGGTCAGTGGAATACCCAGAACCAGGGCTATGGTCAGTATCAGAGCCCGACTCGGGTGAGCACCCCTAACCAGGACTATCAGCAACAGCCCAGCAGCCCTGATCAGTGGAACAACCGAAATCAAGGGTATCCGCAGCCGAATGATCGCAACCAGTGGGCACCGCAGAACCCGAGTGCTAATCAGTGGAACCATCAGCAAGCAAATGTAGTGTGTGGGATGGAGAATTGGGCGACGGAAGCTCCTGCTCCGGGGCCTTCGATTGCTGATCTGAGGCAGTTGTGCCAAGGAGGGAAAGTTAAAGAAGCTATAGAGTTGATGAATGAGGGGGTTAAAGCCGATGCTGACTGCTTCAGTTGGTTGTTCGATTCGTGTGGGAAGTCCAAGTCTCTTGAGAATGCGAAGAAGGTGCATGATTACTTTTTGCAGTCGACGTGTAGAGGCGATCTTCAGATGAAGAACAAGGTGCTTGAAATGTATGGGAAGTGTGGCAGTATGATCGATGCTCGGAGAGTTTTCGATCACATGCTTGATAAGAATATGGACTCGTGGCATTTGATGATAAATGGGTATGCGTACAATGGGTTAGGGGATGATGGGTTGGAGTTGTATGAGCAGATGAGGAAGTTGGGATTGAAGCCAAATGAACAGACTTTCCTTGCAGTTCTGTCAGCATGTGCCAGTATAGGGGCTGTGGAAGAAGGTTTTATACATTTTGAGTCGATCCAGAATGATTATGGGATTAAGCCTGGGATTGAGCATTATTTAGGGGTTATTGATGTTCTCTGTCAACCCGGGCATCTTGCAGAAGCTGTGGAGTATATTGAAAAGCTACCATTTGAGCCCACATTGGAGGTTTGGGAGGCATTGAAGAATTACGCCCGGATCCATGGCGATCTTGATCTTGAAGACCATGTTGGGGAGTTGATGATGGTTCTTGATCCTTCAATCACTACTGCTAATAAGATTCCTACTCAGCCACCCAAGAGGCGCTCCGTAATCAACATGCTTGAGGGGAAAAACAGAATCAGCGAGTTCAAAAATCCTACTCTTTACAAGGACGACGAGAAATATAAGAGTGGGAAGGAAGGGGGTTATGTACCGGACACAAGATATGTACTTCATGACATTGATCAAGAGGCAAAGGAGCAAGCCTTGCTCTATCACAGCGAGCGACTCGCGATAGCTTATGGACTTATCAGCACTCCTGCAAGGACACCTCTTAGAATCATTAAGAACCTTCGGATCTGCGGCGACTGTCATAATGCGATAAAGATCATGTCCAAGATTGTGGGTAGGGAACTAATTGTTAGAGACAACAAAAGGTTTCATCACTTCAAGGATGGCAAATGCTCTTGTGGAGATTATTGGTGATCCCTTCTTGTTTATTTATACTCGTTCCGCATGTACCTAATGAGAACTGTCTTGCTCTAGGCAGTTGGCAAAAGATACTGAGAAGTAGAGCTTTTAGTGATCGAATGAAGTGATGCTGCCAATTGTAGGGGTGAATGTTCCTGATATATTCTCTTCAGTTACCACAGTTTTGCTTGTCCTCTTTCTGTGTCTTATTTTTCAGTTTTCTGGTTTGCACTGATATGCAGAGTTAGCCTCCTTTTGCGCTTTTAGGATAAAGAATTGGTTGCCGATGCATAATAACGGCACATGTTGCTCGGGACTTGGGTTTTGTTCACTTTTGGTGTGCTTGGATTGTGCTCCTTATTCATATTTACTTTGCCAAAATGCTGATATGGTATAGGATGTGCATGTATCTTTTGGTCATCATCAAGGCTCTCGTGGATCATGGCTGAGCACATGACGATGCCCTTTGTCATTATATTTTAATCTTGGGATAAGTGGAAAAGTGCATTTTCTTAAGACACATAGCACTGATATGGCGCCCGTCAAATGTCAAATCATAAAAACCTAAATTTTAAACAGAAAAAAGGATAAAAAAATCGATGAAAACAGAAAAAAAAAAAAAAAGTGATGAGTTTTTTGCCCTTGTTTTTGCTTTTTGGTGGTTTGACTCTGTTGGAGACAGATGCAGAATAAGAACAAGAAGAACGAGCTACAAGAATCGCCAGCTCTCAAGCTGTGCTCTCTGAATCAGATCTACAAATAAATGAAGAAGACAAACATTCTTGAATCCTTCAAATCACAAAGCGCTTCTTGTCAACTCAGTCCTTGTGATCTAGATTTTCTTATTTATTGATGACGTTTTGGCAACGAGCTAAAGATTCGAAGCATAAAATTCTCGTGCTGTCTCTTACGGAACAATACAAGAAGCCAGAGCAGCCATGGCCAAGCTCATTGAAACTCGATTAGCCATTGCCACAAGCTTGAAGAAGCTTGGAAGCTAAGGCAACCATGGCTGTGAGCCCAAAGAAACTCGAGCGGCTATGGCTAAGCTTGTCAAAGCTTGAGTGGCCATGGCTGCGAGCTTGGAGAAGACTTGAAGCTAGAGTGGTCAAGGCTGAGCTCAACGAAACTCAAAGTGGGTGCTACTCCGAAGAAGCTCGTGTATAGGGTTGAGCTCGGCAAAACTCAAATGGCCATGTTCCTGAGCTTGAAAAGGCTTGGAAGTTGGAGTGGCCATGACTGTGACTCTAAGAAGCTCGAGCGGCCATGGCCGCGAACTTGAAAAAACCTAGAAATTGCAGTGGCCATGGCTGAGCTCGACGAAACTCAAGCAGCAGCTCCAGACCTTTTTTCCTTAAAACTATTTTTTATTTGGGTTAATGCCACGAAAAACCCTAAACTGGTACACTTGTGATAGATTTACCCCAAACTATTTTTTTTTACCATAAAAAACTCCAAACTGGTACATCTGTGACAATTTTATCCCAAACTATTTTTTTGACCATCAAAAACCCCAAATTGGTACATTTGTAACAATTTTACCCCGAACTAATTTTTTAATATTATTTTTTATTTTTTCAAATTTTTTTAGTTTTTCTTATCTTATCTTTTTCCTTTCCTTTTCTTTTTTGGTTAATACCACGAAAAACCCCAAACTCGTACACCTGTGACAAATTTACCCCAAACTATTTTTTTGACCACAAAAAATCCTAAACCGCTACGTATGTGACAATTTTACCCAGAACTGTTTTTTTGACCATCAAAAACCCCACACTGGTATATCTATGACAATTTTACCCCCGAACTAATTTTGTGGCCATAAAAAATCCTAAACTGGTATACCCGTGACAAATTTACCCTCCGTTAGTTTTCATTAAATTTTATTATCAAATTGCTAAATTGAATTAGATACCAATATATTTTTCTCAAATAATAAATTTTATTAAAAGGGGAAAAATTAGAAAGAAAAAATAAATAAATAATATTTTTTTGTCGACCAAATAATGAACGGATATATAGACCAGAAAAACATTGAACTGGAGAAACCCTCCGTCTCGTCCGTCGTCTCCATCGTTCGTCTTCGAAGCTCGGAAACTCGCCCGAGCTTCGCTTCGCTTCCAAGCGACTGAGCTTTCTCGCCCCACCATCTCTCGCTTTGGCCCTTTCGAAGATCGATCGAGCAAGCTTCCCTCTGTCTCTGTCTCTGTCTCTGTCTCTCTCTCTCTCTGCTTGCTTGTGTTTCATCAGTGATTACTGGGTCGGTGCCACTCTGTGGCATTTTCGGTTGCTTCGCTTCCTCGCTTGAACAGGCGGGCAGGGCGAGCATGGCGTCTTCCCTCGTGAGGCGGCGCCGCCCCGGCGGCGGCGCTCTCTTCTCTTCTCCCTCAAAAAACCATCCCGCGGCCGCCCATTTGGCCGCCTGGCGCCGCCGGACCTTGACCTTCCAGAGCCCCTCAGCACGCACGCGGTGCCGAACGAGTATCTTCCCGCTCCACCGTCTTTTTTAGGACTTTCAACGGAAACCCAGATGAAGGGGCGCAAAAAATCAGTAGTCAGAACCCGCAAGGGCGCTCAAAGAACCAGAGCTATCCCAATGCGGGATGCCCTAGTCAGAATCGGAATCAAACAGGGGGATTTAGTCCTGCTCCGGTTTATTCGCAGCAGCAAAGCCCTGAACAGTGGAATAAGCAGGTTCCAGGACAGGGTTATCCTCGGCAGCAGAATCCTGGTCAGTGGAATACCCAGAACCAGGGCTATGGTCAGTATCAGAGCCCGACTCGGGTGAGCACCCCCCAACCAGGACTATCAGCAACAGCCCAGCAGCCCTGATCAGTGGAACAACCGAAATCAAAGGGTATCCGCAGCCGAATGATCGCAACCAGTGGGGTAAAATTGAACCCGAGTGCTAATCAGTGGAACCATCAGCAAGCAAATGTAGTGTGTGGGATGGAGAATTTTGTGGGGCCTATTAACCCATTCTTTTGTCCGATGCTTCATTTTTAACCTCAAACAAAAAAAAAAGTCAACGTTCGATCTTCAGATGAAGAACAAGGTGCTTGAAATGTATGGGAAGTGTGGCAGTTTGATCGTGCTCGGAAGGCACATTAAATTGGAAATTAAATTATGCGTACAATGGGTTTGTATGATGGGTTGGAGTTATAAGATTTTTTGAAGCCAAATGAACAGACTTTCCTTGCAGTTCTGTCAGCATTGCCAGTATAATATTTTATACATTTTGATTCCAGAATGATTAGTTAAGCCTGGGAAAAATTATTGATGTTCTCTGTCAACCCGGGCATTTTGCATTTATTATATATTTGAGCCCACATTGGAGGTTTGGGATTGAAGAATTTCCATGGCGATCTTGATCTTGAAGACCATGTTGGGGAGTTGATGATGGTTCTTGATCCTTCAATCAATATGCTAATAAGATTCCTCATCTTATATATAAAAACAGAATCAGCGAGTTCAAAAATTACTCTTTTATAAGAGTAAAAGGGGGTTAATACTTTTAAGATATGTATTCATGACATTGATCAAGAGGCAAAGGAGCAAGCCTTGCTCTATCACAGCGAGCGACTCCATAGCTTATGGACTTATCAGCACTCCTGCAAGGACACCTCTTAGAATCATTAAGAACCTTAGGATCTCCCACTGTCATAATGCGATAAAGATCATGTCCAAGATTGTGGGTAAACTAATTGTTAGAGACAACAAAAGGTTTCATCACTTCAAGGATGGCAAATGCTCTTGTGGAGATTATTGGTGATCCCTTCTTGTTTATTTATACTCGTTCCGCATGTACCTAAAGAACTGTCTTGCTCTAGGTAGTTGGCAAAAGATACTGAAAGTAGAGCTTTTAGTGATCGAATGAAGTGATGCTGCCAATTGTATAATGTTCCTGAATATTCTCTTCAGTTACCACAGTTTTGCTTGTCCTCTTTCTGTGTCTTATTCTTCAGTTTTCTGGTTTGCACTGATATGCAGAGTTAAAAGGATAAAGAATTGGTTGCCGATGCATAATAACGGCACATGTTGCTCAGGACTTGGGTTTTGTTCACTTTTGGTGTGCTTGGATTGTGCTCCTTATTCATATTTACTTTGCCAAAATGCTGATATGGTATAGGATGTGCATGTATCTTTTGGTCATCATCAAGGCTCTCGTGGATCATGGCTGAGCACATGACGATGCCCTTTGTCATTATATTTTAATCTTGGGATAAGTGGAAAAGTGCATTTTCTTAAGACACATAGCACTGATATGGCGCCCGTCAAATGTCAAATCATAAAAACCTAAATTTTAAACAGAAAAAGGATAAAAAAAAATCGATGAAAAAGAAAAAAAAAAAAGTGATGAGTTTTTTGCCCTTGTTTTTGCTTTTTGGTGGTTTGACTCTGTTGGAACAGATGCAGAATAAGAACAAGAAGAACGAGCTAAAAATCGCCAGCTCTCAAGCTGTGCTCTCTGAATCAGATCTACAAATAAATGAAGAAGACAAACATTCTTGAATCCTTCAAATCACAAAGCGCTTCTTGTAAACTCAGTCCTTGTGATCTAGATTTTCTTATTTATTGATGACGTTTTTTGGCAACGAGCTAAAGATTCAAGCATAAAATTCTCGTGGCTTTTTGGAACAATACAAGAAGCCAGAGCAGCCATGGCCAAATTGAAACTCGATTAGCCATTGCCACAAAGCTTGAAGAAAATTGGCTGTTAGCCCAAAGAAACTAGATGGCTAAGCTTGTCAAAGCTTGAGGGCCATTTTTTGAAGCTAGAGTGGTCAAAAAAAACTAAAGTGCTACTTCGAAGAAGCTTGTGTATAGGGTTGAGCTAGGCAAAACTCTAATGGCCATGTTCCTGAGCTTGAAAAGGCTTGGAAGTTGGAGTGGCCATGACTGTGACTCTAAGAAGAACTTGAAAAACCTAGAAATTGCAGTGGCCATGGCTGAGCTCGACGAAACTCAAGCAGCAGCTTCAGACCTTTTTTCCTTAAAACTATTTTTTATTTTTGTACTTTTTATCTTTTTTCTTTTGTCCCCTTTCTTTCTTTCTTTTTTTAATTTTGCTATCCTTTTTCTTAAGATACTCAAGTGTTTTTTTTTTCCAAATGTGGCACTTATCACGAGCTTTAAAAAAGTAATAGAAAAAATCACACCAGTAAGTTCCGTTAACCAACTTAAACGGAATTAACTGAGAAATTTAATTATACCAATATAATAAGTTTTAAAACTTAATTTCACTTTTAAAATATTTTAAAACTCAATTATATACAGACTTTTAGACAATTCACTTATCCCTTTAATTTTTAGATAGATCAAAATCAAACATGCCAAAAGAGTATGATTGTTCCTTGCTTGAAAACACAAGCGTGCGAATTGAGTTCAGTTCGTGTTTGGCATACTCCGGACCAAAATTGTCGTACATGGGACCGACCATACCCGGCACTCTTTCCTGATTGAGAATTCATTCAAATTGCCCAACTTTGGAAATTGGATCGAATTCATATCCTTTGTCGCCCAAAACAAAAAAAAATCCATACGTGCATAAAGTACTAGCTAATTCAAATCTCTCCAAAAAGACAAAAAGGACAAGCCGATTCAAGTTCGTACTGCACTACTCTTTTCATCGAACATATTTTACTTTGCCTCTAGAAATATTACAGTATCACTTCTTATGAACAAACCACAAACTTGTTGAGAGACCCATTGAAGTTTAGCCACCCTTTGCAATCCATTCCTCAGGATTCAGAATTGCTTGAGGACTCATCAAAGACGAAATCCCAGTGGTTGTTCCGAAGCGACAGCCAAAACTTGTCATCTTCGCATAAAAGAAGAATGGGACCCGGTATCTGAACATTGCTGGATGAATGGACCCAGATGTACCACAGAAAATGTGATCAGTGCTTCACGGTGATGATGTGCCCCAACACGCAATCAAAGAGCTTCAAATGAAACCATGCAGTAAATCCAGTCCGGGTTTCAAGGTATAGATCACAAGAAAGTCCTATCATGAGTCTGCCAGTTTCAACCGCGGAACGATATTCATCGATTGCAACTCCTGACAATAAATTGCACGTCACTGACAACCATGTACAGGTTGGAATACCAAGCACAAGGAAGGAATGATAAAATTTCAGCTACAAAGTGAGGTAGTTTTGGGTGGGGGGAGTTCACACCTGGATTAAAAGCTTGCAAGCATATGGCAATTTCATAGTTGAAATGTTGTCCCCATTCTTGCATGAAGAACATATTCCTGTTTTAAGCTTATAATTGTAATATCCTAACAAACCACAAGCTCTGCAAACCTGCCAAGGAATGAAAACTTGAAATGTAAGATGATAGCTTTCAGCAATAATTCATTAATCAATGTGTCGATAAATGATGATAAACGCTTTCAGACGGGAACACGTTGCAACATCATTTCATCCGAATCGAGGAAAAATCCTGGGTGCACAATTTACCAAACCAATGCCAGCAAGTTTGAAAGTAAGGCTTATTCTGAGTGGATTTGAGGTTTGGTTTCCACTGGATAGTGATTTAGAATGACTATCGTGGCAGCTTAATACTTAAACGAAAAAGATTGGCCTTTTCCTTTAAAATTACATATTAATTATTTTTTACAACAGATATAACATGACAGACAATAATGTTATACAATTCCTCTGGCAAATCTGTGCCACACTGAAGCAAAATCTTTATTTGGGAACAGAAACATGATTTGATTGATACCTGAACCTGAAAAGGATCACTAGATAACATCAGGCGCTCGTAGATAAGCATACTTGCACCATAAGCGATCAAACAATCACGCTCCATCTCTCCAACTCTTAACCCTGGATGACGTTCAAAATGATTATAAATTATAGATACTTTTTTATGCATGTAATCGAATAAACAGATAATGTAGAGACCTCCATTCCTGGCTCTTCCTTCCGTTGGTTGTCTGGTTAGCATCACACGTGGACCACTGCCCCGTGCATGCATTTTATCCAAGACCTAGACATTTCACATTCAGAGTCACTAGTTGCTAATATCAATATAGATGGGAAATCTTCATTCACAATCTGCAGAGTCCATATAATCTGACCAGACTAATGCTGATAGATAAACAAGGTATGCTTTTTCACAGATCTTGCAATACAAAGGTAACTCCTCACGTAGGATGATAGATTGTTAACAATACATGGTAGAGAGGAAGATTTCACAAATAAATACTCCTTAAACATCTAGCACTTTTTCTCTTAAAGTAAAGTGATTAATGGGCTTGGAAGGTATAGGAGACAATGTCAGAAAAATAAATCTTGAAAGTTGCTCTGTCTTGCTACTCTTCACTTGGTGCATGTGGAAGTGTGGATTGAGGATTTGGAGAAAAACTACTCTCTTTTTAATGGACGGTCCATTGCAAATTTCTTCAAAATTAATCAGAGTGGAAGGGATAATTTTGTCAACATTTTATTATTATCAATGTTTCTAATTTCAATGTCCTGCACAAAAGTAAGTCATGCAAGAAGGCAGGGAAGATTATCAATTTGCCAGTTCTCTGGCTACCAATAAAGGTTTAACTTTCTCAGTTGCATTAGGATTTTAGCAATGTCTATGACCAAGTAAAATGCTGAACAAAAAATTGAGGCTAAAAGATGACCAATATCTAAGTATTCTTGAGGTAATAAAGCAAATATGCATACAAAATAATTTCGGGAGAGGGAGAGAGAAGACAGTAGATACTTAAAAGTTATGGAAAGGAAAGTACATAAATGAATGACAGCTACTAAAAAATATACATCAAGAAAAAAGTTTGAAGAACATCTAATTTCCAACCAAAAATTGGATCAACTTTGAAAAGAAAGATTTGAAAGATTATCCTATTAAAAAGAAAAAAGAAACAGAGGCTAAATCGTCGACACTAAGTTGCAGTGAAACCTAGAAAATTTGCTATTATTTCTTGGGTATTCAGCTACTCAAAAGGGTTATAAGTGTTATCATCCTCCTTCTAGGCGCAGTATTATATCTATGGATGTAATTTTTCATAAGTCTACTTCTTATTATTCTACTCCACCTCTTCAGGGGGAGTATCCTAGGGTAAAGGTGTTCCCAATTTTAGATGTTCCTGAGGATATTACTTACTCTTCTCCTCCTCCTCCTCCAATAGTCTCTGATAGTTCCCCTCCTTCCCAAGAGGAGAACGATGCAACACAAGCAGAGGATAGTACAGTACCTCAGGAGGAGAAAGCAGAGGTTCAGGGGAAGACCACACCTATTAGGCAAAATACTGATATCTTTCAAAGGCAAATTGATAGTGGGCAAACATTGAAGACATATCGTCGTAGGGATCCCACTACCAACACGCAGGTTAAGACCACTGATACATTGCCTATTCAATCAGCATCTCCAGATCCAGATTCTACTACTCCTTCTGGTGAGGTTTCTCCTTCTGATCTTCCTATTGCACTCCGAAAGGGTATTAGAACTTGTACTCAACACCTTATATCCAACGTTGTTGTTGAATTATCCTGATTTTTAGGACCTGATTATTAGGAATATTCGATCCTGATTTTTGGTCCTGATTATTAGGAATAGCTGTAAATAATTAGTTAGGAAATGATTTCTTAGTATCCCTTAATTTGTGGGATTATAGCTGCTTTTTCAGATCTGTTTTTTCTTTGTTTGTACTTAAAGTAGTCCTATAAATAGCTTGTAATCGTTGTACGAAAAGGAATATAGAATTATCATAATTCTTTCCTCTAAATTCTTCATGGTATCGGCATTAGGCTCATTTCTCCGGGATTAATCTTTCATTCACAGCCTTCATTGCTGGATTTTTCTTTGCTTAACAATCTGATCGCAACCTTCATTGTTGTGATCTCTTTAGCCTTTATCGCTTCTGTTTTGCTCTTCCTTTCCAAGTACTTTCCTGTGCCTGGAAAATATCCATGTCTCGCACAAAAATTCAAGACCCAAATACTTGGGTCAAACCGAGGAGGCCAACACCAACCATATGGACCGGAGATCTACAAAATGTGAGGGTAACTTATAGGCTGAATGAAAAGAATTATCTCAAATGGTCACGGTTCGTCAAGACCTATTTGAAGGGTAAAGGAAGACTCATTCTTGGAACAGGCCCAAAACCGTAAGATCCCACGCTCAACGCATGGGATGAAGCAGATTCAATGATCATGTCATGGCTATGGGATTCAATGGATCCGGCCATAAGTGATACATGTATGTTTCTCAAGACTGCAAAGGAGATTTGGGATTCTATTCGCAGGACTTATTCAAAGGCTCGAGATGCAGCACAAGTGTATGAAATCAAGATTAAGACAAGTGCAACAAGACAAGGGAGCAAAACCGTGACGGAATATGCCAATTCTCTTCAAAATCTATGGCAAGAACTTGATCATTATCGAGTATTTGAGATGAAGTGCGTGGATGATGCTGCAACTCTAAAAGCCTTCATTGAAAAGATCGAGTATATGATTTCCTCGCTGGCCTTAATTCTGAATTTGATCAAGTCGATTCAAATACTTGGAAGGGAAGAAGTCCTTCTTTAGAAGAGACAATCTCTCTAATTCGGGCGGAAGAAAGTCGAAGGGGATAATGCTAGAGCCTCAAGCGTGGAAGGATCAGCATTAATAACTCACAATCGTCAACACAAGAAAAAGGAAGGATGGATGCTTCAAAGCCTGCATGGAGGGATAACCCTATGTGGTGTACCCTCAGTAAGAAGCCAAGGCATACAAAGGAGCTTGCTGGAAGTCAATGGCAAACCAACAACCTCAAGCCGCGAGTGGGGAAACAGAGGGAGGACAGCCAAGGCCTCGGGCTCATTTAATTGAGCAAACCAGCCAGCAAATCAGTCATAGTGAAGGACGAAAGCAAAAAGAATCCTTCAATGCTAGAAAGAATTAGAGGCCTTTTTGGTCTCTTGAAAAACCCTTGTTCCTTGGCACTCTCGTGTAAGCCTCCATTCTCTTTTGGTCTTAATGCCTCAAAAACACTTTCGAGTGAAGCTTGGATAATAGACTCAGGTGCTACTGATCACATGACTCACACTTCACATTTTTTTAGTACCTATACCCCATGTCCAAGCAATAGAAAAATAGTGGTGGCAAATGGTTCCCTGGCCACTGTTGCAGGAATTGGTAATATCCATATTACGCCCATTCTCACTCTCAAAGGTGTCCTCCATGTGCCGAAACTATCCGCCAATCTTGTCTCCATACAAAAGCTGACCAAAGACCTTAAATGTCATGCAATTTTTTACCCTTCCCAACGTGTTTTTTTCAGAACAGGATTCGGAGAGGAAGATTGGACTTGCTAAGGAAAGGAATGGGTTGTACTATCTTGAGACGCCGAGGATTTCGAAGAAAGTCACAAATAATTCATCCGTGTCATTTCTTAGTACTTCAAATAAGGATGTGATTTGGCTTTATCATTTTCGTTTTGGTCATCCATCTTTCCGTGTCTTAAATATCATGTTTCCTTCTTTGTTTAAAGGGTTAGATATGAGTGAATTTCATGTGATACTTGTGAATTTGCCAAGCACACCCGTGTATCTTTTCCTATTAACAACAAAAGAAGTTCTCATCCTTTTGATTTGATTCACAAAGTGACATTTGGGGACCTTCCACAATTCCAAATATCTCGGGGCTCGATGGTTTGTTTCTCTAATCGATGATTGCACTAGGGTCACATGGATATTCTTACTCAAACACAAATCTGATGTAAGCATTATTGTTCCTAATTTCCATTCCATGGTTCAAAACCAATTTGAGTCAAAATTAAAAGCTTTAGGTCGAGGATAATGCTAGAGACTACTTTAATCGATCTTGTCAACCTATTTCCAAAAGGAAGGGATCATTCATGAGTCATCTTATGGGGTTGCCGAAAGGAAAAATGGTCATTTGCTTAATACTACTCGAGCATTGTTGTTTCATGGAAATGTCCCTAAGTCATATTGGGGAAGCCGTTCTTACATCTACATACATGATTAATAGACTACCATCAAGAGTATTAGATTTCAAAACTCCTATGTCAATTCTTTCCAGCTTTTATCCCCATTTCAGACAACAAATAATCTCACACCTAGAGTCTTTGGTTGCACCTCATTTGTACATGTTCATAATCAACAAAGGGGAAAACTAGATCCTAGAGCAATCAAGTGTGTCTTTCTTGGTTATTCCTCTACACAAAAGGGGGTATAAATGTTATCATCCTCCTTCTAGAAAGACCTACATATCAGCTGATGTTACATTTGTAGAAAACAAACCTTACTTTCCACAGCCTTATCTTCGTGGGGAGAAATCATTAGTGAAAGATAAAGACTTTGACGATCTTAATCTTGACTTACCTCTTAATAATCTTCCAATCCGAGCTCCCACCTCTTGATCAATCTAATCAATCAGCTCCCGACCAATCAACTCCCCCCAATCGGTTTTCGATGAACCGGTTCATTCTACTTCAATCCCGGACTCACTCCCTACATCCGAGTCTATTCCGGAACAAGTGTCCACCCTCTATCTACCCGTATTTATGACTCTATGAGATTTCCTCAGTGTACTCAAGAGAGGCAGCTTGTTCCGACAAAAACAAGTTCAAGATTCCCATCCGAGTCTTGCAAATGAATTGCCGTAAGTTCGACTCTCCTTTGCATAATCAGTTGATTGATATACTCAGAAAATGACTCAAGACCTTCCCATTGCTGTTAGAAAAGGTACTAGAGAGTGCACAAAACGACCCTTATATCCACTATCTCACTATGTGTCACTTGAACACCTATCACCACCTCATAGAAATTTCATTGTGAGTCCTAACACCATTGCTATTCCAAATACTTTATCCGAGGCATTGTCTAAAGAAGAATGGAGGAATGCAATGAGAGAAGAAATGGATGCATTAGAAAAAACCAGACTTGGGAGATTGTTAAAAACCGAAGGAAAAAATCTTGTGGGCTGCAAATGGGTTTTTTCCTTGAAATACAAAGCTGATGGTTCTCTTGAGAGATATAAAGCGAGATTGGTGGCAAAGGGTTACACCTCGGACTTATGGAGTAGATTATCGAGACATTTGCTTTTTTAATTGGCAACTTCAACAAAGATGATGTGAAGAATGCATTCTTACATGGAGACCTAGAAGAGGAGATCTACATGAGTATTCCACCAGGCTTTGAAGGAGAAAAGACAACAAACAAAGCATGTAGATTACGAAAAGCACTATATGGGCTCAAGCAATCGCCCTAGCCTTGATTTTCCAGAGTTATGAAAGCTTTAGGCTACAAACAAAGCCAAGGCGATCATACCCCTCTTCATTAAGCATTCGCAACAACAGAGAGTGATACTTCTAGTGTACGTTGATGATATTATTGTCACGGTGACGATGATAAGGAAAAACAGAGCTAAAACGGTGTTTGATTAAAGAGTTTGAAATAAAGGAGCTCAAAGACTCAAATACTTCCTTGGCATTGAAGTTTCTTACTCTAGACAAGGAATTTTTGTCTCTCAACAAAAGTATGTGACCGATCTTTTGAAGGAAACCGGAAAACTTGGTTGTAAGCCAAGAGCTACACCTATTGAGCCTAATATAAAACTTGGGGAGGCAAAGGAAGAACCTGTCTTGTAGATCGAGAAATGTATCAAAAAACTGGTTGGGAAACTCATCTATCCGCTCATACTAGGCCTCGATATTGCCTAACGGTCAAAGAGTGTGATTAGTCGGTTTATGCATGACCCAAGAGAATCCCACTTACAAGCCATCAATCGAAAGTGCTACATTACTTAAAAGGAAGTCCCGGAAAGGAATCCTATTCAGAAGAAATCAAAAACTGGTGCTACAAGCTTATACCGATGCTGACTATGCAGGCTCCACGGTGAGACGTTTCAACATCCGTTATTGCACATTTCTTGGTGGAAATTTAGTGACTTGGAGGAGTAAAAAACAGAATGTTGTTGCAAGATCAAGTGCTGAATCAGAATTTCGAGCAATGGCCTGTGGAATTTGTGAGCTATTATGGCTCAAAATCATCCTAGAAGATTTGAAAATCGAGTGGGAGGGTCCTATGAAGCTGTATTGTGACAATAAATCAGCAATTAACATTGCTCATAACCCTGTACAGCATGATAGGACAAAGCATATTGAAATTGATGTATACACTTCATCAAAGAAAAGCTAGAAGAGGGGTTGATCCGCATGTCCTACATACCTTCGAAATCAACTGGCGGATGTGCTAACCAAAGGACTCAATGGTGGGATCTTTCATGAAATAATTTCCAAGCTGGGAATGGAAGACATCTATTCCTCACTTGAGGGGAGTGTTGAATTATCCTGATTTTTAGGACCTGATTATTAGGAATATTCGATCCTGATTTTTTGGTCCCGATTATTAGGAATAGCTGTAAATAATTAGTTAGAAATGATTTCTTAGTATCCCTTAATTTGTGGGATTATAGCTACTTTTTCAGATCTGTTTTTCTTTGTTTGTACTTAAAGTAGTCCTATAAATAGCTTGTAATCGTTGTTATAGAATTATCATAATTCTTTCCTCTAAATTCTTCAGTTGTCTCGCACGACTCTTTGTCCAGCTTTTATCGTACTTTTGTATCTACTCTATCTTCTATTTCTATTCCACGGAATTGGCAAGAAGCTTTTGCAGATGAGAAGTGGAAGGTAGCAATGGAGGAGGAAATGTATGCTTTGAAGAAAAATGACACGTGGGATCTTGTTGTTCTTCCTCCTAGGAAACAACCGGTAGGATGAAAATGGGTGTTTGTAGTCAAATAGAAGATGGATGGTACTATGGATATATATAAAGCAAGATTAGTGACAAAGGGATGTACTTAGACTTATGGAATTGACTATCAAGAAACCTTTGCTCCTGTTGCCAAGTTGAATACTGTTCGAGTGTTACTTTCATGTGCTATAAACCAGGGATGGGATCTTTAGCAATTAGATGTGAAGAATGTCTTTCTTCATGGAGAGTTAGAAGAGGAGGTGTATATGGAGATTCCTCCAGATTTTTCTTGTGACAAAACTCAAGGTAAAGTGTGTAAACTGAAACATGCACTTTATGGTTTAAAGCAATCACCTCGAGCTTGGTTTGGTAGGTTTCAGAAAGCTATGATCTTTGTTGGGTATAAATAGAGTAATGTTGATCATACTTTGTTTGTGAAGAGATTAGGTGCTAAAGTCACTATTCTTATTGTCTATGCATACGACATTATTGTCACAGGAAATGATACCAATGAGATAAGCCGGTTGAAGAAGTTCCTTGGACAAGAGTTCGAAATAAAGGATCTCGGAAAGCTCCAATACTTTCTTGGGATTGAAGTTGCCAGATCTTCAAAAGGTATCTTTCTATCCCAAAAGAAGTATATCCTTGATCTTTTAACCGAAGTTGGTTTATTGGGATGTTGTCCCTCCAATACACCTATTGAGGTTAATACTCATCTTTGAGAAAAGGATGGTGATCCAATGGATAAGGGTCATTATCAACGGTTAGTGGGCAAGTTGATTCATTTATCCCACACCAGACCCGATATTGCTTTTGCTGTGTGCCTAGTGAGTCAGTTTATGCATGACCCATACTCCACTCATGTGGATGTTGTCCTTCGAATCCTTCGATATTTAAAGTCTGCTCTTGGAAAAGGGATTCTTTTGTCTCCTCATGATGGCTTGAAAGTCGAATCCTATACAGATGTTGATTGGGCTGGATTTCCTGACCGGAAGACTATTTCTGGGTATTGTACTTTCTTAGGAGGGAATCTTGTGACTTGGCACAGCAAAAAGTAGAATTTGATTGCTTGATCTAATGCTGAAGCAGAGTTTCATGCGATGGCACAAGGAGTTTGTGAGCTATTATGGCTTAAAGGATTACTTGAAGATCTTGGTGTATCTGTTCCTGTTCCTATGATGCTATATTGTGATAATAAGGCCGCTATTAGCATTACTCACAATCTTGTACAGCATCACCATACGAAACGTGCAGAGATTGACAGGCATTTTATCAAAGAGAAGTTGGAGAGTGGTTTAATTTGTATGCCCTTTGTTCAGTCCAATGATCAACTTGCTGATGTGTTGACTAAAGGATAAGGGAGAAAATCGTTTCATCCTGTTTTAGTCAAGTTGGGCATGTGTGATATCTATGCTCCAACTTGAGAGGGAATGTTGAGAGTACTTGGCTAATAGGGGCATATTTGTCTATTTCCTTTATTATTTTATGTATTGCAACAATAAAGGTAATATTGTAATTTTGGCCTTTTGGCTTTATTATAAGTAGACAACTTGGGGTCAAATAGATCTAACCAAGCATTCAATTCAGTTTTTTCTCTCAACACAAGTGTTTCACAAGAGAGGGTGTGCTACCAACGGTTCTTTTCAAATAAGAAGGGTTGCAACGGACATCTAATTGAACCGGAATTATCAGTATTTCATCCTAATGCATCTGAGCAACATGTTTCCAAGTAGTAATAATAGACAACAGTAAGACTTCCCAAATCATAAATCATCAGAGCTTCTTTGTTGCCAGAAAATTGCAGCATTCTCTCCTTATCATGTTTGAGTAACAATAACTAATTACATCCCCTGAGAGAGCAATGACCGTTCATTAAGTGATATGTTCCCAGAACCCACTAGATTCATCAAAGAAATGGACAGAGAGGCGGTAGTATATACCAATAAACTAAAAACTCACCATGTGTTTCAACTTCTGGTAGTAAATTGGGCCCATAAAAATATAGGCCTGCAGTGGGCAACCAGTTATACCTATAAAACCACAGCAACAATTAATATACTAGTTGGCATAAATCAGCATAGGCAACATGAACACGCTAATACAATCAGCTTTTATACTCTCTCTTGAGCGTATACGCAGGTCGAAACTGCTGCACACAATACAATTGGGCCACACATAATCATGTCTATCATATCTCCTGTAACTTCACAATAACTTTACAGTGAAAAGTATGAAACAGACAAACCGTACGCTAAAATAAATGCGAACTGTCTAGACTACAAGGATTGGCGAAGGGATACTTTCCACATATATGAGAACTGCATAAACAGATTAGATACAGTTACATTTGAGAGACTACACTTCAATTAGTCATTTAGATCAGAGAAAACTTCTTCAGCAATAAAGTCCACCTTTTCTTATGTTTACCGCATATTGGTAACTTGAACGCAACTTATCAAACTCTTCTTCCCAAGGGAAGATCTTTTAGTATGTGTGGACAGTTCAGTCCTGCATTTCACTTCCACATATACACGACAGACTTTGAAATGCTTACTGCTGTCCTGGATACCGTAGACCATTTATCTCATACTAATTTTTACAATTCCTACCGATTACTTCTGCTTTCAATAGAGTTTCCCTTAATGTCCAAAAAGAACTTCTGTGCAATTTCCAACTGGGATTTTTCGACAACCAATTAATTTGCAAATTGATCCTTCCACATAATCATGGTAAATTCTGTTATAGCTGCAACTATCTGATATGTATATGAAACGCTTTGTTTCAATTATACAAGCATAATTTCTTTAACTAACATAATAGTTCATTCTAATAAAAAGAATATAATATTTCATGACATCAGAGAGAAGCACAAAAAACTTGTGCTAGGACAAAAAGAAAGAACCAAGCAAACAGATAGAGAGATTGATGCACCGAAGTTCAGTGTGAAAAACTTTACCGCGATTGAAGAATTACCTGAATAGAGAAAATCCTTTCCATTGTAGCTGAAGCCATGGTTGACAAGGGTTTCACTATTTAAAGCAAAAGTAAGTATGTTATACTAATTAAATTTGCTAGAAAGGAGGGATGCTCTATTAGAGATAAAAAAACCTTATAGCCTCGACCCTGTCTGCATGACCGCTTGGTTCACCAAACGCACTACCATAATGAAACCTTCCGCATGAAACTCCAGCTTTACTACCAAGAAGCTCAATCATCTTACCTACTGTCATTCGACTAATAAAAAGAAGCATAAAGTCAATAGATTTAACAAAAGACTGAAAGAGTGACAATGCAAACCTAAGTCCCTAATCACAGTACATGTTTGACCAAAAAGAAAAAAGATCATGATGATGAAGATAGACTACGATCAGACAATTTAGTTTTACTAAAAAAAGAAGAACAGCATGCTAGAAAAGAACATTATCTTAAGAAACATCAAAAGGACAAGCTCCTTCGCCACCAAAAATTAAAAAATCCGTTGGAGTGAGGTTGGGGGTGCTGTGGAGGGAGGAAAGATCATTCTCAGTTCAGCCTCAAAAAGGCAAATTATTTTTGGTGTTCTATCCAAAGGGAAGCTCTCTTTCATTGCTTGTAACTGTACCATATAACAAGAGGTTTTTTAATTAGTCAATAACTTTCGAGAACAATTTACAATCCGTTTAAGTCCATTATTTGGAGCATGGTTAATATGGTTCAAACTAAGTACCATGGGTAATAGGCCATACTGCTAATGCACTATCAACTGCCTCACTCGAGCAACAGCAAGCAAGATTAACTCAGAAAAAGATTAAAATTTGAAATAATTTGCTGAGAATATCATTAGTTGTGTGAAGTTGAAGGGGTAGTGTGACCAAGCATGGCAAAGTTAGGATATATACACATGATGAAACAAGTGCTGCTGTAATTGCAGCAAAAAACTGTCATGAAGTTCATAATCCATACTTCTAATTAGCTGACTAAAACATCATCCGAGGAACTTTGATGATCTTCCAGGAATCGTAATAAATTTTCTCTAATAAACATTATCTTGATAAAAAAAACAAAACATTTATTATCAAATGTCATTTTTAGTACAGATTCTAGTGGAGCAGATTATGATATCAACTCTTCAGTATGCAAAAGAAATTCTTGCTACTTCAAATATTTTAACAATAGCTTTCAAAATTTATCCGGTGAAGCTCCTTGGTGACTTGTTTTCCAAAAACTTTTCCCCAAAAAGCCAAATAAGAAATGTCAACCATGGAAAGGTGGTGGCCTGCAGGCATGAAAAGGCTCCTTCAAACGAAAGATGAGAACAATTCCAGTTATTGTCAATGAAAGCCATTCTCAAAAGGCATGTCCACACCCTTTTTCTGCATGTTCATGCCATTTATCAACATAAGCAACTCACTTTTCTCTTTTGAAGAAAAAGCAATACAGATTAGACTTTCCAACAAGCCTAGTATTCATAAAGCTGTAACTTCCCAACTAAGTTAAGAATTTTATCAGGCTGATATCCATGCCATGCAATGCTAGTGATGCAAGGTGGAACTAAGGACTTTACCTTGGAAAACCATGAGGATTCATAATTAAATCAGGGCAAATCCCACGTTCAGAAAACGGAAAGTCTTCTTGCTGAACAATGGTACCACAAACTCCTTTCTGCCCATGTCTGCTGCTGAATTTGTCTCCGACCTAAGCATGCACTCAGAGAAGTAAATTGCAAATTGAGAATTTTTACAGTCAAACAGCATTTATATTGCCCACCTCAGGTCGACGAGTATGCCGAATCATGAATTTAATTGATAAATTGTTGTTCTTATCTGAACACAGAGTCACTCTATCCACCACGCAAGACTCCCCTTCAGTGCCCTTAAATGTTTGTCGGCTAGGCTTATAGTCACTGAACAACACATGAAAAAAAGGAGTCATAAGTCACTGGGAGACACAACAGCTACTTCATACTTACCCCAGATACTAAAACTCACCTATCTTTCAGCCCAACCTTTGCCGAACCCTTTGTTATGATAGGAGATTCCTTGTTAATGTAAACATCATTTGGCCTAATAATTTCCCCAGGCGCAGCGATGCCATCGTTGTCCAATATCTAAACAAGCAAGATAAATGAAGCAACAAAAGATCAGCAGATTCTATGCAACTTCATTCGTAATGACTAATGTTGTTCCATAAAATAATCACATGATAAGTCATAATTTGTGGGCATGCTGCATCAAGAAGATACATTTGATAAAAACTTCTAGAGAATTATTAAGAAACTGCAACAAACAGAAAGGTTCGGAAAACAAACATAACCTCATAGTTCTGACTTCTTGTATATTCAAACATGTCCAAAGGTTAGAAATTTAAAATCTATAGAACACAAAATCTCATTGGAACAAGAAAGTTAAACAAACAAAGTCAATTATGATCTAGAAGATTTTATAGAAAGCTTTATTTCCTCAACAAATTACTGGATACTAAGATTTTTAGGAGATCTGATATTTCATGATAACAAGCGGAATAACAAATAATAGTGTGTCACCCTTCCATAATTCTTGAAATGCAAAACATCCTGTGAGAGTCTGGAATGATGGGCTCTTGACATGAAAAGTTAAAATCTAAGACAAAATAAGTACGGCTTGCCTGCATCCTTTCCCAGTCTGGATTTTCGCCTTTCTTGTTTCTGTCATCTTTCCTAGGTGGCCTCAGTATTCTGTCTGATGTCGTATTTTCATACTTCTGATTGACAGCACTATACCTTGAGAAAAACCACGCTCACCACATCAAGAAATTGAAGGAGCGAAAAGAGAGACAAGAAGAATTAAACAGCATCATTGCCGAGGGAGGAGTTGCATACTTTTTCATCACTATACAACGACCGAATCCACGATCCAAAGATGATTTATTCATGACAATTGCATCTTCTATATCATAGCCACTGTAACTCATCACTGCAACGGTCGCATTCTGCCCAGCTCCAAGCTTGTCGTATCCAGTCTAAAACCAAAGATCAAATCACACAATCCCTTGTTTACTTTATACTATCATAACATAACTCTGACCTTACTCACCAGTTCAATTGTTCTTGTTGTCAACAAAGGACGTTGAGGGTAGACCAACAGATACAGTAGTGTGTCCATCCGAAGCAACTGGAGAATCAAGACAGCGCAACAATCCTTAGATTAAAACAGAACCATCTCAAGGAAAACAACAGCTCATGCTATGAGCTCATGTTATTATGTGATATCTGAGGAGAAAAGATGTAATAATATACACCATCAACTGCATTGGTCTTCGACAGCATAAAGTTTAGGGGAAGATCGTTGCGCACTCAACTTGAACATGCTTTCAGAGTTGGAGATCTCGTATTCAATTTGTTGCACTCCACTTTCACCGATTTGTGGGTTTCCCTCAATTATACAAGATGGGTTTTCAGAAAGTCCAACACAAAACCCTAAGTCATTAGGTTGAAAGAGACTTCATGTGTGTGTGTGTGTGTGTGTGTGTGTGTGTAAAGCCCATTGCTAGCGACACGGGATAACTTTAACACCCATTTCACGTGCAAACTAGACTGAGACCGATGCAAGGAATTGACCAACAGGTGGCTGAACCTGGCTCTAATACCATATTACCCAAAAGCTTAAGCTATTAAAGTGAAGGGTTATTATATGTAATGAGACCCACTGAAACTCCATAGACAAGCAATGTGGACTAGCTTTAAGTTTTTAACAATGGGCATCAACAATTCTTGCACTCGCACAAATTAAGTTTCGATTGCTTAAGACCTCATACTAGCCTTCACATGAAGTGTGTATAAAATGAAAACCGTGTCATTGCTTAACAAATAAACTTTCAAAGAAGATGTTTGCCACTCAACTTGAACTAAAAAGACTGAGAAATAGGCATTACAAAATAAATCAAATTGAAGTGATCCAGAAGGTCTAAGTGAAAACAAAGTGCACATTAGTGCATGGGTGTAGGCACATACGCCATCCCATATAATGACAAGAAGTTGTATTTTTACAATGTCTTCTACTACCTGGATCTCCATAAGTCCGCAACCCCCAGTAACAACACCCCCCCCTGCCGCCAAAAGAAACAAAAGAAAATCACACAGACAAAGACCGTCCTAAAAAGCACTAAAGAAAAAGGGAAAGGAACATCACAAAAAAAGGAAACGGAAACATAAAAAATGCATAAATCTTTAGGTGTCTTGATTTTGATCCCTAAATACTTCAGTTCCAAAATATCAAGGAATGATATTCCCAAGAACAAGCAGAGGTGAAACAGAGCCAAATAATGGGTCAATTTTTGCATGCACACATCAAGAGTTCTCTTTGGGTCAACCACTACATAGTATCAGGAGAGATATAAAAGTTATCCTCTAATCGACTGATGAAACTGGTGGAGAATGCTAGGATGAGCGATGGTCAGCAACGACATGATTCAATATACCATCTAAAGAACAATTTTGAAAAACAACAATACATTTACTTGAGAAATACAAGTAATAGCAAAGAGGAACATGGTAGATGCATACACATCTGAGAATATAAGGAAGACTATAGTAGGGAAAAGTACACTAGAAGTGTCAAAATTTTGGTACGGTGCTTAATTTTGTGCCAAAACATTTCGAATGCTCATTTTACATCCAAACTTTTAAGAGTCAACTACTTAAGTTACTCCGATGACTTGGCATTTTTTAATTATTGATGTGTTTTTATAGGGCCTTTTTAATTGATAAAAGATCCCACATGGCAAAATAGGAGGGTAAATGTGACCAACCCTGGTCTCTCTCTCTCTCTCTCTCTCTCTCTCTCTCTCTCTCTCTCTCACACACACACACACACACACACACACACGTGCGCGTGCGCGCATCAATCAACATCCTCACAAATTCTGACATGACACAACAAAGCCCAAGCTACGAAATGCAGCTGCCAACTCCAGACACTTCCGCTTCGCCGCACACAACCTTCCTCAACACGATTGCCCTCACCTCAACCAACAGTCCCATGGCCAATAAAGCATCAAACTAGTCAATAATGGAGTTAAGCCACACCCACTCCGCCATATCGCGGAGTCCCCAACCCACAAACTCCTCCTCAAGCAACAACTTAAGGAAGAACACATCCTCTCCTCAGATCTCCCTCAAAGAGACCCAAATCGCCTCCATTTGCAGCGAGATCAGCCAACTCCGAATATCATTTTTCCTCTTCCACTCCCTCTCTCCCCTCCTCATCTTTACCATCCTTCATGATGTTGCTACTGCTGTGTGCCGCCCACACGTCCCTCTACAACTACCCTTGAGACAAGGCTCTTCAAATCTGCATGCCAACGCCCAAGCCGCCAGGGATTGACTAGGAGTCAGGTTACCCTGCTGCCAAACAATCCATTAAAATGAACATTTGGGGCTTGGGGAGCAATTTAAACCTAATTCCTCAATTAAGGGCAAATTTGTATTGATAACAACGTATTAACGAATGATTTCTACGGCGACCCATGTAGAATTATTTAATGTTGAAATAATGCCAAGTACGCTTTTCCAGTGAGCCAAGTGATTGGTGTAAATTAAATTATCGAATTCATTGAGCAGTAAATGAGAGATCAAAAAGTTGTGGCATTAAACTGAGCAGCATGGAAGTTTTGGCACTTCTAATGTACTTTTCCCATTTATAATTTATTCGTAAAAATAGGTCTGAACTAATCATAGTTTGTTAGGCTTTATTTTGAGGAAATGAAAAAAAATTCGTTAAAACTACAACCATTAAATCAAGCTGATAAAACACAAAAGGTTTAAATTCAAAGTTTCGGAGGAGATAAAAATTCAAAGCAAGAAAAAACAATATAGGAACTGATAGAATCAAATTTGAATGGCACAAGGCCAAATGGAAAAATAGTCAACCTAAAGTTCACAAATTCAAAGTAAAGCAAGAGACTTGCCTGATTATATGCAATATTCCCCATCGCTTGCTTCCCCATTGCACACTATTAAACATCGGAAGTGCTATAGTGAGATGAAGTTTTATTGGTCCACAAATCACAGCAAGATTATCATCAAAGGAGTCCATCAAGAACTTCCAGCAAACCTGGTATGTATTTCGAGGTGACTGGTTATGATGAGGAAAAGGAATCAGCCCAGCACAAACACCTAAGATGGTGAATGGCTCTATCTCAATATGAGTTGTCTCTGGAGTAGCATCCCGTTCATATAAAGCTATCTACATATATATGCTCACGTAATCACTACCATAGCAGTAAAAATAACTCCAAACAGACAATGGACTAATGAAATGGAACCAAACCAAAGCGTTATTCTCCTCATTGACATCTAAATATTCAACCAACCCTTCTCGCAGAAAATCATCAAAAGTACGTGCTCCATCCTGAAAAGTTAAGTTAGAAAAGTCAAAGACACATGTCAAAAGGACATTAAAAAAAAATTATGGTTCAGTCAGAGGACATAAAATGTGCTTACCAACAGTCCCTTCATATGATGCTCTTTGATCCTTGATATGCCTTTGTCAGCTATAACAAGTGGACGACAGACCCGGCCACCATCGGAAGCAATGTAAACACAACGCTGATAATTTTTCTTCAACAGTCAGATGCCACACAAATAGCAGGAGAACTATTCATAATTATGTTGGTGACACTCATCAAAATTGGCAATGATTATTCTGCCATCATGGTGACAGCCACTGATCCCACATAAGGTACCGAACTCAAAAGTATATTGGACATCCCTAAGGTGATGATAGACTATATTTTTTATTTGTCATACATATGCAGTGAACCTTGAAACAAATTGTCATTTGGGCTATGAAGTAAATCATTTGCTCCCAATGGTTTCATGACTAAGAAGCAAACTCGATACATATACAAGTATACGGTGATAAACTTCAGCTTGTGGTACCACACGGAAATCACTCAGTATCTGCAATATCTTTTAGTTCTTTCAGAAAGTACCATTCCTGCCATGTTCGAGACTTTTTTCTTTGACAAATGAACAAACAAAGAAACAATACACATTTTTATAGCCAAACAAAGAGATAGAAGCTTGCTTCGTCATCCTCCTGATTTTAATTTGAATGGGAAGCTTCTTGGGACTGTATGCTTACTTTGTACCGTGAAATTAATAAGGGAACTGCTGAAAATACATCTTCGTTTTGTTCAATTCAAATGGCATGGAAACTCTCCAGTTAATGCATGTTCTATTTGCACAAAAGAAGGAAAACTTAGAAGTCAGAATATTTTTCCAATTGCAGCTACCCAAAGAGATCAACAATGGCCTTGGAGGAATATCATGCATGTACAAAGGGAAAATATTCTCGACATCCTTCAATCATACCTTTTGGGAAGGATTTCAAGAAAAGTAAAAACTCGTAAGGATGTAAAAACTTAAATGGACTTTAATTAATTGCTGAGGGGAGATCGTCGAGGGTTAAGAAGTAGGGAACGGTAGTGTGCCCAAGAATGATGTTGAAGTATTGTCCCACGTCACTTGACAAAGGGTCCTAAATACTCTTTACATTCATGTGATTTCCCTCCACCTATCAGCTTAAACTTTTTGATTGAACTTTCTAACATAGTATTATAGCCACTGCTATCCCTTTCGAGAATGTGCGTGGTCAAAATTCTACATGAATGTGCAAAGTCAAAATTCAACATGCCACTTGTAATCCAGCTTGCACGTGAGAGGGGGTGTTAAAGAACTGTCCCACATCGCTTGATAACGGGTCTTAAATGCTCTTTCTATTTATATGGTTTCCCTCCACCTATCAGCTTAAGCTTTTGGGTTGGACTTTCTAACAAATAATCATCAAGTATCGATCTAGATCCGACCCTTTAGGGCTAGCAATTCGTGTTTTTGTGTCATATCATGTTGTGTCATGGCTGTATTTTGTCAACTTTTAGGTCTAACCCAAACACATTAAATGTATTAAACGCGTCCTTTTCTTTAAACCCAAACATGACTGTTTACTTAACAGGTTACACGACATGTTTATCACGTTAAAGATACAATCCCTTATATAAATACACGAAAATGTGTTTAAACATGTATCACCGTGTCTATATGTATCTAAACGTGTCATATTCACAGGAGTAACAAATAAACCTGTTCATTAAATGTGTCTACGCATGGCATTAACGGGTTGAAAAGGTCAACCCACAACCAACTTACTTATTATTTGTATATTGACAAGTTGTCTCGTTTATGATAAGAGCATGATTCAGCTCGACCCATGCACGCTAAACTACCGGTTGCGTATACCAATCGTGTCAAAAATTGCTACCCCTATAACCAATAGAAAGGCCAAGCCTTTTTATCTGGACTCATAATATTGCTACCAAGATTAAACTCAGTTAAGTATAGGGGTAAGGAGAAAGAAACATTTACCTGCTTTTCATTGACAAAGACACTAACAAACTCGCCTATTCGACCAATTCTCCGTAACTTCCTCATAGTGTTCGCAAATCTCTGAAAAAAGAAGTTGCAAACCAAAAGTCACATACATTTATGTTCACAAACTACAACCCTTTCAGACTGAGGAAACCATAAGGTACCTGCGGTCTCCTATGCTTGCCCAGGATGAGCCCATTAAAAATAATCAAAAATGAATTGGATGTATGCAGCTCTTCACCAGATAGTAGTTCCAAGTCTTCGACACCCAAACAGTAGCACTATAGAAACATCAAGAACGTCAATAGTATTGTCTAAAGACCACAAAAAAGCCACCAAGCTAGCCATGTCAATAAAATAAAAAGAGAATTTCGCGGCCAAATGGAGGCGACCTCATCAGTTCATAATTAGCTGGTTAATTCATCTTATAGTGCATACGGATAGAACCACTTTTTAAGTTTTGTTTTTAAGAGAAATCATCTGGCATGGATCTTGCCTTTTCTTAAACACCAAGCCCTATCCCAAGGGTGCTGTCCCCTTGTTGGAAATGGAAATCCTAAGAGTAGGATTCATATACTTACCAGACATTCTTCACTAAACCTAGGCTAACAAGTTGTGCACAAATCTTTCTTTCTGAAAGCTCAAACAATTAGAGAAGGTACCATCAACAAGTAGAGAACATATTTCTTATACTCCACCAGTATGTAAGTTGGGTCCTATATGCAATAGAGAATGTGGAATAACCACGTTGAGGAACGGGTGCACAATAACAGCAAAAACAAGAGCAAAATTTGTATAAGACAAGTGCCAAGATTTGAACACTTAGCCTAAGAAAGGTCACCATGTTAATTGACCATTTTTGTGAAAAAGGAATGATCAATGGTAAAGGAATTGATAACAGATCTCACATATACGTCAAGCATATTCCTCCACATAACTATACATCACAAATTTGCCATGTCCATATCAATAATGACTCATGGAATAAAGGGTTAATTGGTCATGGCTATACACCAATGCTAAGAGGCCTTTATTGACTCCAGCAAAGCCATAAATATGTGCGATACAGAGGACCTATCCCAGCCATACATCCAAAATACTTATGAGATATGCACCACAATCTTAACGACGTAGTGGCAGACATGCAATCATTACTGCCTCTATTTCTCTCGAGCTGGTGAGTAAGAATGAATTACTGGTCAATAGTGAATCTACGTGCATGACAGAATATGTACCCACAGAATAAAACTTTAATATTTTTCTTATCAGAATAAAACTTTAATATTCAGGAGCCTTATTATCTCATAAAATCGTAAATCCATTTTTTCAGACAATAACTACTGAAATAAAAAATTTTCAGAGCTGGACGTAGAATTTATCATAGCGCATTAACATGCTATATGCAAGAAAATTAAATGAGAAAAACAAGTTCTCTTCTATTACCAAAGATATTAGTGGACCCTCCTCTTGATCAGTGGTAACATGAGTCATCAAAGCCAAATTCTTTACTAGACCGCAGCCTCACCCTCTGGAGTGTCACATGGGCAGAGCATTCCCCACTACAACCAAAGAGAGAAATTTTAGGATTGACTAGAAGGCAATTAAAAATAGCTATTATGAGCAGTGCAGACTAAAAAGCTAAGAACTACACAAGACCACAATTTGAAAGTATCCAGGAAATCAAACAAATCGAGCACCTGGCTTGGTTGCAAAGCCCTCGGTCCACTAACTTTCCTTGACTTCTCAAACTGAGGTGAGATTCGGGTCACATGGCCCAATGTCCCTATAAAGGATAGCCGAGCCAGCACCTTCAAATGTAAAATTTACTCATTAACACCAAACATAATAAGGATGATCAGAGAGAAATAACGAAACAAAAGTTAAGGGGAAAAGGGACAAACCTGGGTCATGCCCTTCCTGTGCATCCTGAAACGTTTGACATCCCAATTTCCAGTTGAAAGGGCCCTTTCTAAGCCAACAGTTATACTATCCTTAACTAATAACTGCAAAGAGCAAATCTGCACAATATTGGTAACAGTAAACAGATAATCTAATTATTGTGGATTTTTCATCTTGTACATCAGCTTAATTGCTTGATGCACTCTTTAGCCTAGGGGTTGACAACTAACTAGTACACTTTGATATTTACTTTTACCAAAAAAAAAGGTGCAACGAATAGATGATACAAATTCATTCTGGCCCATATTAGAACCTTCAAGTTTCTCATGGGAAAGAATAAGGAAACAATCCAGCCTTAAAACTGCAATTATTAGTTCTCCATCTCAGAGTAGTTAAAAATGCGTGTTGAATTGAACAATCAAATTGGGCTAACTCGCACTAAAAACAGACCAGTGGTAACGACACACAATCACAATTTGACTCATTGTAAACGATGAAATCCTGAGTCAACTCACAAGTTACTGCTCCTGCCTTTTAAACAAACTGAACTGTTAATTTCTTTCAGCCGATAAAAGTGTCATGGGCAGTAAGAAGAAGAAGATAGGCGCAATAGACATAAATGAAATGGTTTGTTTACATAGGGATTTAAGTCTACCACCAATTTTAAAAGAAAGAAAGAAAGAAACACCCCTTTATCCCTCTCTCAAATGGACACTGGATGGTCGAGTGTCTTCAATTTGGAGCCAAATGTAAAGAATTTGGATATTTCACTTGCATTGTTATGATTAACTTTCAAATGTGTCGCTCAATTAACTATGTATTTTCTCGCTTTTATATATCTTCAATGCCCTTCGTTTACAAGTATATAGGATCATTAGAAATTTCTTTCATCCAATATTTAGTAAAATATTGTAGTAATGGGACTAACCAACCTTGCTTTATTGCTTAATAAAGCATAATAGAGCTTTTAGTACATTTTAATGAGCATGTAGAGCAATATCTAGCCCAGAATTTGCCAGGACTATTCCAGTGGGTCCACTTACCCAGATTGACTTTAGGAAGCAGAAAAGGTAAGTCCAGGTAGAGTTGTTTGGTGTCAAGTGGAAGTGCAGCAATGTATGCAGCTTCGAGAGGACCTCTTCTTCAACCTCCCGTGGGGAAGTCAGGAAGTAAGGTAAATAGCCTTTCTTCTTTTTCAATGTGTTGCTTCATTAACTATGTATTTTCTTGCTTTTATATATCTTTAATGCGTTTCTTTTACAAGTTAATGGGATATTTAGAAATTTCTTTCATCCAATATTTAGTAAATTGTATCATTGTGACTAACCAGCCTCTCTTTATAGCTTAATTAAGCATCAAGGCTTTTAGCACATTTTCACAAGCGTACAATAGTTTGAAGTTATTTCACGTGGTTTGTAAAATCATAAAATTTTAACAATCTGGTTTTACAAGCACCATGCCGATCTTACATAAGAAAGCGGTTTTGACTACCTCACTCCTACTGAAGTAGACATTTTAGTCCATCTTAAAAAGTTAGCATGCCAATATCCACGACATCTATCAGCCAAATGAACAATTCATGATATTGAAATGACGATAGAACCTAACATAAAGAGTAGCAGATTCTTCCAGCACATTCCCTAAAACAAGTCAAGATGGTGGTCAGAATGGTCAGATGGAGCTTGTGAGGTATACCAAGCACATGCATCTCGAACTATGATGTTGCAAGGAAAAGAGTCATTACTGTAGCAAAAAAGGTGCTTACCATAGAAAAGTCAAGCGGGCTTGACCTGCTGCGCTTTGATAAAACATTATCTGCATGCTTTTGGACCTCGCTGATCATAGTCTTAAACAAGTCCTGCAGCAAGTTGTCAAATAAGAAGTGACATGAAAAGGTATACACATCCTTAAGACTTATAAGCAATAATACTTTTTCTACTGAGTAATCATGAAAAGAAATACTTAAACAAACACATACCTCAAAAAGCAGGGAAATTAATTGGCCAGATAACTCCAACCGCTTGTTCCCCACGTAATCCTAATAAAGATAAGCAGTGTTTACATTTTTTATTTCATCTTTGGGGGGGGGGGGGGGGGAGGACACACAACAAGCCACTGAATTTTTTAAATGTATATTCGCAAGCTTTGGTACTTAGCACAATATCGTTAAAAAAGGGGCAATAACACTACCATGGCCAGCATCACTTGAAAGTAGCCGAGCATACGAAACAGAGTAACTCAGGATTCGGTGGTTTCAACAAACCCCATATAAATGTTCATCTCAGTCCAGGTCTCAGAAGCTTATCGGTTCTACAACATATGAAGGATGAACTATCTACAGACACAAAGAAGTCTCGGTACGTGTAAGGCTATCGTTTTGTAATTCCACACAATCATAAATTCTTTTGCTAGGAGGATGAAATATGTGCATCAAATGATAAAGCAATACTTAAGCATCCTTCAACTGTTAAACATAAACACCATATTGGCTGAAGCACGGTAAGACTTTTGAACCATATTGCAGATCACCCAATGAGATTGCCAAGTCTCACTTGTTAATTGCGTGCTATTGCTCTATGGAGATGTCATTTATGAACATGCGATTTACCATATCCAAGACAAGCATCTGCGAGATCTAGTGCAAAAATCATGAATCCCAATACAATTGTCATTTACCACCTATATATAATATATCATACCCATGGGGAAGTTGTAAATATCTCAGAATATCAAGAAAGATGGAGAGAGATTACTCAAAGGGCTACATCTTTACTCATCAGACTTATAGAAACACTAGATGAGAGCTCTATTTATAGAGCATTGAGAGATACTGCATAACCCTAATTGTCTAATTTAATACAACTTACTGGCTAAATGCTAATATTACTAATTATTACTTCGACAGAAGCTATTTAACACCAGCCAATACTGCAGATGATACATTAGCATCTTCTGAAGAGTTAGGGATAATGCAGTCGAACTTTTGTTGGAGGAAAGAAATTTTGAGAAGCAATCAAAGTAGCAGAATAGTTTTCCTATCCTCCCAAAATCTGTTCTTGGCCATCCTAGCTAAAGCATGGTTATGCAGGATGAATCAACCAACACTTCATTGTAATGTAATTTACTCCTGTTCAATCACCAAAATATTACCACAATAGAAAGAAGTTTTTCACGATAGGGTTCGGCTCATTCACCTTATCATCCATCGCATCCTTATTCAAAATTGCTTCCATCACGCGTCGTAACATCACAGCAACATATATACACTTTGGGCGGAAGTTATTCTTGATCACCTTGTGCATAACAAACACAAATAGATGAATAAATGAACAAATAAATAGATGAATGAATACATAATAAATAAATAAGAGTAAGATCATGCCGATGATGTATAAGAGAAAGACAATAAAGCAAAATTACCCGCACGTTAGCAAGAAATACATCTCGAAGAATATACATAGCTCTGCTTTCCTGAATAAGTCATACAAAAAAGTAAGTGCCACTCAGCAAGTGCTAATAACTACTCTGTACTAGGGCAAACTCAATAATTTGTAATAGCATGTCCTTGAGCACAGCACAACCTTTGCGGTTGACATATTTGCATATGGCAACTTCTTCACCTGCAGCAGAAATCAATGTGTGAGAAGAGACGATAAACACTATGCCCTCACCATGAAGCAAGCCAAATATACACCAAGTTAAAAAAGCAACTAAATCTCCCATCTACTTAACATACAAGAGACAATAGAAATTAGCTGTATCTAACTTTTTCAATGTCATCTAACATAGCTACTGTACCTTACTGGACTGAAATACCATAGATTAGTTACCAACAATTTGGAATTACTAACACTATCATGCAAAAAGTATTGAGAAGACATTCCAGATAACTATAATTCTATTAGAATACCAATGAGGCTGAGCACAAGAAAGAGTTGAGAAGATTATCAACAGCTGGCCACAGGGCATAGTGGGTAACAGGTCCTAAACAAGAGTCGCCTTGATCACTTTGATTTAAGATATTTTTTACACAATCCACATAGAACCATGTACGCCATGGCCAAAATTCTGGCAATGGCTCAAATGCATGGCAATCTGAGTTGCTGAATTCTTGGACAAAAATCATAGGTCCTGTTGAGGAAAACTCCTACTAGTTTTGAAGTTAACAAAACCTTTCATGATAATCGTAAATTTGTTATTTATTCTGAACCTTCTTATTTCAGGAATATATGGTCTGGAAGCTCAGAAGGATGTTTTTCAGATTTTACAAGCTATAAAACTTATCTAAGTTCTGAGATATTTTCCAGACGCAGAAATGTTTCAGACTTTATAAGTTCTTGAAAACCCACAAAATCTAAAGTTCTGAGATTCAGACTCAAAACGAAAAATTCGAATGCACGATAAGCTGGAATTTTTCGTAAGCATTTAAAAGATGAAATCTTTAGAAGCAAATTTAAGATGCAGAATTCTTCAGACGCAAAACTCAGAACGAAAAACATAACAGTTAGTGATCTGGCATGGATTTCACAGAAGGAAAGTTTTGATTGGTTCAATCTTAACCAAATTGATTGACAATCAAATACTATGACAAAAATGCATTACAACGGACAAAACTCTACTTATGGAAACCAAGATTCTGATTATATGGGCGATCAGAATCAGCGGGATTCAGAATTTGTCATCTAACGGCTACTCAATCCTTATTATACAAATCCAAGGTGAAAATTGGAAGATGATCCTCTACAAGTTGTCCAACGGCTAGTGTGGATGTAGAGAAGTATTTAAGGAGATCGTGAGCAGCAGAAGAGATAGATTCAAGAATCAACAAGTCCAAAGTCTGAGCATACTCCAATCAGTTCTCTTGTCGTTCTGAACTTAAAATTAAGATCTTGAGGTTTACTTTGTGAAGAGTGTTTGTGTAAGATAGAGAGTCCTATCATACACGAGAGTGATATCACTCAAAATCTGTAAATTTCTCTTGATTATTTAGTGAAATCCAGCCAATAGGTCTAAGCGTGGGAGAGTGAATGTAGGCTTGCTATAAGCCGAACCACTATAAATTTGTGTGCAGATTCTCTATTCCTTATCTCTTACTTCTCATTCTACACATCAGATCATCTCCCATATGATCTGACTTGAATCTGAATTTTATTCAGAATCTACTGTTATTTGTTTATTTCCGCGTAAATTTCAAAGATCTGTTTAGGATCACCTATTCACCCCCCTCTAGGTGACCCTTGCTAGCCACTTCAGGTCCTAGAGTGCATAAACAAACAATTGGCATGGTTTACATGATAATGGAATGGTCCCCCTTTCTTTTTAAAGCGTAAAGTCAATGGGGACTATATTACATGATGAAGGAACTTGTTGCACTCTTGCAGAACAGAAATGCAATAGATAAGTCAAGAGCTTGAAGTTGCAAAGCTTTTCAAACCTTTCCCTCCAGGAACTCAAGAGCTTGTTGTTGTGTAAATATACCGAGGCTTGCACATTCCTGAGATTAAAGCAACTTGTGAGACAGAAAAGCCATAACTTAGAGAAGATACACAACCAGAAACATGTAGCCAGATACGACTTCATATCCTTCCTATATGGTACTGATAAGTAAGCTGGATTAAGCTTATCTGCTTCCATGATGACTTCACTAAATTTATCCAGGAGTACAAAGATTTCCATAACTCCATTTTCCAGGAAGATGATTATCATTGGCAATTAAACATGTCACAATAGCATTAGAATATTAATGCTCCAAAAGATCATAAAACAAGATAAGATATTACATGCGCGTAATCACAAGCATTAGAGAAAATCTGTCACCAAAAGATTCACTTTAATGCGTACAGAATTGTCACATGAAAAATGATTGATCATAACAAGCATAAAAAAATATCTTGACCAGACACATACCTCAATCGATGGAAGAAGTAGGGCACTATATCTAGGGTCCCTGCCGATCATCTGGACAACCTCTTGATCACTTTCCATTCCCATTGCCTTCATGACTATCATAATCGGAATATTCTGCAGAAAGCTCAACACAAAAAATCAGAGCCGTTCCTTTTAAGCATGTGAAAGAAACTAAAACACATGAAACCACCTTTGCAAACTGATTGAGTTGCAAGTACATCTTCCCTTTTTCCATCACCACAACTGTTTTGCTCTTTGTCACCTCTGTGCTACTAGTAACGGATGCATTTATGCTGCAACAAGTCAAACATAGCCATAAAGAACATTACATTCCAGACGTAGAATATCACAACAGTCCTAAAATGGCTTGGAGTTGTGCAGAATCAGATATGTGTTGAACTAGACATTTGCAAAAGAGTACCAATTTTTCCTATAGTAAAATGATACTTCAAACAAGATAAGAATAAGTAATTTAATCACAAAGTTAGTAGTACAAATTCTACCGGGGGAAGCTAATAACTGGGCAGCAGCAAGATAAACAATCTACGAGGTCTTATTTTAAGTGAAAACAACGCAAAATTCTGACAGTAAAGAAAACTCACTTCCCCTTCTTGTCGGTATCAATAATTATCCTGTTCTTCGATAGTTGTTCTTGTATTAGTATCACCTGCAAACGATACAGTTACCGGGATAATTTTGCAAGATATATGCCATAACAAACATGCAGACAGATGATTCAGCAAAAATGGCAAGAGAGAAAGTTGTGCATAAAACCAATGAGACACACAAAGAGATATATATGCAAATCTCAGTCTCTCAAAGTACTGCATACGTATCACCTAATATTTCTGATACTAGGCATCAATACTACAAATACCATTTTTTATTACTATTAAATACACAATTAACAACCATCAGATCACAATGGATATAAAGAGTGAATGCACATTACAGAAACTCAGGAGGAGAATCTCTGGCTCAAAAAAAATTACAGAAGATGTAGTATAGGTATAGATCCCAGTTTGTCATAGGTCTCTATCAACTTCACCAAGTTTAAGTTCACTAAGAGCTACAATAACTGCACGTCTTGCGCAGAAACAAACTCCTTTCCCGAAGATAGGCATTTTAAATGTATCAACGTGTGTGTGAACTTAGTCCATTCGTGCCTCATACATAATTAGACTTCCTGACATCAGCAAGTGAAAGCATGGCATAACATAATTAAAAGACATCTGAAAACCAAAGCTGTAGAGTACTTTACAGACTAAGGGTGAAATAAACATGGTTTAGAAGTGAGAAAGCAAAGAACAATCAACAGTGCAAGAACAGTGGAATGCAGAGTGATTTTGTCTATACTCTACTACAGAGTGCTTTTCTCTCATATCTTCTATTCTTGCAGCAATTAATCAGCACATAATTGTTTCTAATAAGGGTTTGCCGCCGTTGGTGCCTCCTAAAGGTCATTTGCAGATTAAATAGAGCCAAGGACCCTTCAACTTAATTGAAGCCATTTAGACAAAAGGACCATCACGAATAATGTCATATTGAGGTGCTACCCAGGAGCCGAACCAAACGCAGCATGTTTTGCTAAAATGCATAAAACTTCCTATTAAATTATATCCTTTGAAAAGCATGCACATCAAAATAATATGATACTACAATATAATGGTACGATACCTTTTCTGTTCCTTTTATTACAAAATACCCTCCAGGATCCAGGGGGCACTCACCTGAAGTGAGCAAAGCAACAAAGTGACACTATCAAGATAACAGAAACTCATTGGTGAAGAATTAAAAGAAGCTAAGAGGAGAAGATTTTGAATTTAGCACACAAACCGAGTCTTGCAAGTTCATCTTCATCTTTCCCGAATAGAACACAGCAACAACTGCGAAGCATGACAGGCATTCTTCCAATTGCCACATCATTCTACAAAATCATTTCTCCTTGGTATCAAGATTACATAATGCCCAAGAGAAAATCCAAAAGGTTAAATAAAACAATCAAAGAGACCAAGATTACCTTTTCTAACAAGCTATATCCTCCATGACTTCCTTTGGTGTACTCCACATCAACCAAAACTGGAGCAGCATACCTAATTATATACAATGAAAATTCTTACTTTTGATGTGGCGGGGCAGCGCAGGTGAAATCTCACTTCTTAATCAACATTAACAATTCAAAGTTACTGAAGGAATTCAAACAATCATGCTTAGGACATCCAGATGCTAGTTGTAATGTGATGTGTGGGCGAGGAGAAACGTAAACTGTCAACGATGTTAAGAACAAGATAACAGACAAAAAGAAGATAAGCAAATCTACTTTGCTTCTATATCAATAGCAACAAAAAAACCAACAATTATCCAAAAGAACATCATGTCCAGTCAACTAAAATTGGCTGATCTTTCATAGTCTTGGTGGCTCAGAAATTTCTGATGACCCAATGATGTCAAAAACATCCAAATATAATTCAACTATTAAAGTAGGAGTAACTCAAGTAGTCCCATCTCATCTTCACCTATGCCATTAACACCATCTGAATGCCAAAGCAACCCTCTTCTTTATTGCTCTTCTACCATCAGAGAATACTTAAACCACAACTCTTGCAAGTCCACGACCAAAGCAGTACCTATCTTCCATTCTTATCCTCACCAACCACCATGTCCAAGTATGACACCAAGAATTCAACTCTAGTATGAAAAGTACCATCCAGCAATCTACAGCATCAATTTTATATTTCTCCACATTCTTCTGAAAACAAAAAGCCTACACACTTAAGACCAATGACTAAGAAGCATATTCAGCATATATCGTGTGCAAACACAGTACATAGCTGAACAAGATGCAGCAATAAAACTAAAAGATGCACTACACACGTCATATCAGTCAAACGGCACTTTTGAGGAGAGAGATCCTCAACAACGCCATCCCCCATAGCTACAGTTGGATTGCCAATTCTGACATCTTTGAACCTACACAGATGGCAAGAAACACCACATTAGATTTCCCTCTAAAATAAAGACAAAATGAACTTGGACAGACATATACTAGAAGATCTGTCATGGAGAATGGAATGCACTTTTGTACTAACTATCACGGAATTTTAATTAAAATTGCTACAGTGTTGATGATCAGTAGCAAGCAGACAAAAAGCAAAAAAATCCTGCAATAAGACAGGCGAGAGTATCAAATGCCCTTTTGATGGCTGAGGGAGAAAAGGATTGACGGGCAGATGTAAAAACTTGAGTATTAGAAGATTATCTTGACAAGAGAATGACGAAAAAATAAAGGTGCGTTCGTTTCGCAGAAAATGAGTGATTTGAAAAATATTTTCTAAAAATAATTGCTTATATCATTTAGAAAAATTAGTCAACGGAAAATGCTTTCATCATCAATAACAATCTATACCTAAATATTTTCTTGGGGTTGAAAATTTTGCGATACAAGCCATCGTTTTTTGGAAAATATTTTCCAAATCACTCATTTTCGGAGAAACGAAGGCTCCCTAAATGGGTGTGTCACCTGAGATAAAGGTTCGGATCGATGTTCGACACGATCTTATCATTAGCACGGACAATCTTCTTTATCTCCGTGTTTGCAAAATAATTAAAAGAATCCAAGTGTTGCTTGACTAGCCCTCGCACCTGAAATCACCAAAGATAAATAACCGTCGGCAGAACCGCACCTCCCATTTCATAAATAGCTCCTAGACAAAAGACCATCGATACAAATTGTGGATTACCTTCAAGAACTCGGGCACGAGCTGGAATTTGTCGACGGCTGATTTTATCGGGGCGGCTAGCTTTCGATAGTCGACATCTGCCTCACTGGCATCAGCAACAAGAACAACGAAGATCATTTTCAAGAATTCAAATCGCTGAGACATCAACTATCTTCACCAACGACGCTTGTGATCAAGAACATTTATTCGGAATTAAAAAAAAAACCTTTTGTCGCGGAGGTCTTCCATGAGCTAAAGAGAAAGCTGCAAAGCCTCGGCTCAGCGCGATCAGTTCAGGGAATCGAATGAAAGTAAATTTGCAGGAACAGCAATTGAATAGCCACCTTTGTACCCCGTGTCGCCTGCACCAGAAAATCAAGAATTCAGCCGTCGAACTCAATGCCGTCGTTATCAGTTTCGGAGCAAAAGAGCAGCAAAATCAAGTTTGAAGCATCTATTCCGTCCCCCTCTCGCTTCAGAATCCCAAATCAATTTCAGAGATTGAAAGCAATCAAAATCATGAACAGCGATGAGAGAGAGAAGTCGAAATCACCGGCTCACCGGAAGGAGACGGCGGCGACCGCCGAGCAGGGCGGCGGGCGGGCGGGCGTGCGATGTTGGTTGAGGCGTTGTGGCGGCGGCGCTGGGCTGTGATGGAGGTGCGGCTGAGCGGCGGCGGTGGCGACGGCGGTGCGGGGAGGCAAGCGGAGTGGGCGTCAGTCGATGGTGGGGTTTTGGAGGGGCTTTAGAGGTAGGCAAGAAAATTAGGAAAAATATGGGAAAAATCCTAAAACTATTGTATCGTTCTAGTTCTAGTCTATAAAACTTTTTTTTAATATCACGAATAATCACAAATTATTATATTTATGACAATTTTATCATAAATTAATTTTTTTATCACAAAAATTTTCAAACTACTATATTTGTGATAAATTTACCCAAAACTAATATTTTGACGACTAAAAACCGTAAACTAGTACGTTCGTGACAAATATACCATTCATTTTTTTTTGGTAAAGAAAATATACCATTCATTAGTTTCCATTAAATTGAATTAATACCATAAAAATCATTAACTGCTACACATTTGACAAGCGGATGTTAAAACATAAAACTGGCACATCACTTAACTACTGTGTGTCATTTAACAAAACAATTTGATATTAAAATTTGACGGAAACAAACCGAAAATAAATTTATCACAAATATACCAGTTTGAGTTTTTTTCATTTTTTTTTTTTTTTCTGGTTTCCTCTTCTTCCTCGGTGGCCGGTTGATCGACCACCGGTGAAGCCCGGTGGGGCGGGGCGAGGGCCGCCCTTGCTAGCAACAGGCGAGGTGACCCTCGCCCAAATTTGGCGAGGCCACCCTTCGACAAGGTGACGTCACCCATTGCCGGCAAGGGCGGCCCCACTAGATCTAAGTGAGGGGGCCTTGCCAGCAGCTAGTGAGGCCGGCCCTCACCTAGATCCTATGGTCGGCGAGGCCGGCCCTCACCAAATTGGGCAAGGACTATTGCCGGCGAGGTCGGTCCTCGCCAGATCGGGCAAGGGCAACCCTCGCCTAGCCCTTGTCGGGTTTTGCCGGTGGCCAGCCATCGAGGAAGAAGGGAAAATCAGAAAAAATGAAAAAAAAAAAAAAAAAAAAAAAGGAAAAAATTCAAAAGTTAAAAGACGAAAATGCCCTAGACCACAAGAAATGTCGGTCCCTTATTGCAACTTCAAGTCTTTATTTGACACAAAATCCACTTCATGCCCTTATTTTAAAAATGAGGGCACTTTAGGCCCTTATTTGAAATTTTCCCTCTAGTCTATAAAACTTTTTAGGGTTAATACCACGAAAAATCGCAAATTAATACATTTATGATAATTTTAGCACAAACTAATTTTTTTACCACAAAAACCCCCAAACTGCTATATTTATGACAAATTTACCCCAAACTAATATTTTGACCACTAAAAACTCTAAACTGGTACATTCGTGATAAATTTACCATTCGTCACTTTATGTTAAACTGAATTAATACCACAAAAAATCACAAACCGGTACACATATAATAAACAGATAGTAAAACATAAAACTAACACATCAAAGTACTACAGTGTATCATTTAACAAAACAATTTGATAGTACAATTTGACGAAAACAAACTGAGGATAAATTTGTCACAGATGTATCAATTTAGGATTTTTTTGTGGTATTAACCCTACTTTTTAATTATGTCAATTTAATCTTAAAATAACACCACCACAAAGTCACATTGATCCATGCGGCTAGTAAATCCTTGCCCAAGAGGTCCACAACGTTAGCTCCCCGCTCGTGAGCTTCATCGAGCCGAATACTACTGCAACCAACCCTTGGTCGACATCAACATGGCTAGTCTTTGTTGTGAACCACTGCACCCATTCGTCGTTCGAGTCCACCATCCACCAGTTCAAATTTGGAAACGCAATCTTCAAGTTAGGTTAAAATCTTATCCGAATTTGAATATTTGATATAATTATCTAATTTGAATATCTTTGAGTGGTAGGCATATTCACTTAAGATTATTTGCACATAATCAGTAATTCAATATCTAAGGTTGAGATGGGATTATGGATTTCTTGGAAAATCGAATTACTTAATCCTTACGGCTTAAGATGAAGTTATTGATTTTATTTGCGTCCAAATTTGAATCAAGGGAATATTATTGCTATTTTTTAGCTTATCTTTGATGATCTTGATGCTTATTTTTTTATTACTTTCCTTATTTGAAAAATACCAAAAGGGTTGCATGGCAGATTAGGATAGGATTTCTTGGTAAACTAGGATAGAATTTTAGATAGGATTACATGTTAGATAACTTCTAGAAGATTAGAATAAAATTCCAAGTTAGAATAGGATTTAATTTAAATTATTTCCTAGTTTAAATTGGATAATATCTTGTCCTAGATATCTTATTTTCATTAATTTTTAATTAAGAATTTTAATAGAAAATCAAAAAAAATAATGTCAAATAGGATTATATGTTGTAAATTCCACATCATATGCCACGTCATTCATACGTGCCATGTCATCAATGTCATGTCATCCTACCACGCTCTTATCTATGCTATGTCACCATGCCGTGTGATCATGCCGTGTCATTTATGCCATGTGATCATGTCACATCATCTATGCCACATCATCGTGCCATGCCACCACCATGTCACCACCTATGCCACATCATACACTCCATGCCATATATACCATGTCATTTAGTGATTGCATGTTTAGATCCCTTAATTAGAATTGCATGCCATGTTAGAATAAGTAATATATACATAATTTAGACTCCAATTCGCATTACATGTATAGGTTAATTTCTATTTTAAGATAAAAGAAAACCCAAAAAATAATTAATTGTTTTGGTGTGTTTGGTTTACATTCCCAAGTAATTTATTTATTTATTTGCTTTGAGTATTGAGTGTAAGTTTTTATTGATTTCATACTCGCATGATCATCTCTTTCATTTTAGTGGGCTAAGGTTAAAATCAATCCTAGTTGCTTGACAAATATTTTTTTGAAAAAAAATAGAAAAAGTACTAAAAAGGCATTAAAGTAATATAGTGTAACCAAGTTCCTAAATCTATTTAGAGTCTGGTTCAAAAGAGTAAAATACTCTTTCATACTTTACTTGAGTTTTGATTGAGTCACCAAAAATTGGTTGGTGGCGACTTCAAAAATAAATTGATCTTGCATGTTAGGAACTTGAATCTAAATTGCGAATCAATATCAGCTTGGGAGAGCGCGAGCTAGAGTAAACCACTATAGAATATCCTGCACTCACTTAGCAATCCTTAAAATATTTTTAATACATGAATTATTGCAACATTTCAAACCTCTAAATCAATTCATGCTTTCCGTTTTTCCCTTAGCAATTCATGGCATCTTTTCTACATATTCAAGTAGCATTTTCCCGTGCTATGGACACGTGCAAAAGATGGTCATCATAATCCTCTAATCTTTTACAAGAAAGACAATGTAAAGCAAGTTCTATTCAAGCCTATCTTCGTGATCAGGCATAATTATTTGGGTTAATATCACGAAAAATCTAAACTGGTACATATGCGACAAATTTATCTCAAACTAATTTTTTTGATCACCAAAAGCCTTAAACTGATATATCTAAGACAAATTTATTCCAAACTAATTTTTTTACCACAAAAAACTTCAAACTGATACACTTGTAATAAATTTACCCTCCATTAATTGGATTAATACTACAAAAAATCACAGACTGATAAACATGTGATAAAATCCTAAACTAATATATCCCGTCAACTGCCACGAATCATCCAAGTTAGCAATTTAACGGTGAAATTTAATGGAAATTAACGGATGGTAAATTTATTATAGATATACCAGTTTAGGATAAATTTATCACGAATATATTAATTTAAGATTTTTAGTGGTATTAACCCTAATTACTTTCTTTCTTTGGGGACAATAAGTCAGAAGGGAAGTCAGCTTCACCGTTAGGAGGCAGGTTGAGGTTGACAGCCTTCGACGAGCAAAGAAAGGAGCACCATCCTACTCCTACATGCAGTTTACATAAAACACGCCCACAAGTGGAGTTAAAGCTAAGGATGAATTCATCTCATGTTCATCGGTCTACTGCTATGGACGGTCTAGAGAGCCAAACGTAACACAACCCAAGTCGGCTTCTTCAATAGGAAGAGACCACTAATTTAAAGAGCAAAGCTGAGAGCACATCCCAAAAGCAAATGATAAAGAATTTGCAACCTCCAAAATTATAACATAGTTACAAAACACAAACATACCCTACCAATAGACACGCGGCCTTGCTAGTAAAAGGGTTGGAGGGATGCTAATATCACATGTACAGGGTTTGACTCCCGCGTTTTGCAAGCGGCAAAGCAAAAGTTAGGAAGTGAGAATAGTTAGAGAAAGGATAGAACAAAAAAAAATACCCTCCATGATAAAAAAAACTCAGTGAGAATATGTTTAGTCAAATAGATAGAAAAGAAAGTGGCGCATTCCCTCACCATCAGGATAGTGAAAAAAACAATTCTTAACAGACACCGAACTTACATTCCTCGATGGCCCAACAGAGCTTGCTCGTTTGTTCACAATACTAGCAAAATGTGAGCAAGTGATTGAAATATGAAACCCTCGAATCATTTAATAATGAGAAGAAAGTACAAATAGAAATGCAAAGTACAAAGAAAGCGTGATATACGTGAATAGAACAAAATATTTCAAGATTTGAAAATTTTAAGGAACATTGTCACGTAGGTAGAACACATTCGAGAGTGAACATCTTTAACTTAGCGTCAATTTAGTCTTTTCAATTAATTTTGATTGGACATTATTAACATGTATGTCGGCTTTCAGCTTACGTGGCATTGCCGGTGACCGCCAAAGACGATTAGTGGCCGGGTTGGCCTCGCCTAGGCGAGGATGGCGATAGGTGAGGCCTAGCGAGGGTTGGCCTTGCCCAAGCTAGATCTGGTGAGGCTCGGCCTCGCCAGATATAGCAAGGGGAGCCCTCGCTGGGGCTCGCCTGTGGTGGGTGATGGCAACTCTCGCCCAGGCAAGGCAAGACCAACTCACCCAGCTATCGCTTATAACCGGTTGCCGGCAAAAGGAAGCAAAAAAGAAAAAAGAAAAGGAAGAAAAAAATCATAAAAGATAATAAATTTAACACAGTATATCGGCATGAGGTTTTTAGCGATTAAAAAATTATTTTGAGATAAATTTATCATAAATATATTATTTTAAAATTTTTCACCATACTAACCTTAAAAAATATAAATTTAACACATATGAATATACTTAAAATTCCATCCTATTTTCCCCACTCCATTACGACCACACAAGAAAAGGGCAAAAGGACACAGTCCCCTATGACCTGCAAAAGAGAAGGAGTTCAAAATCTCTCCAATAATGGCGTCTTTATTGAGTTCCGAGCCATCGCCACGCTCCGGCATTGATGACGGGAAGTTCAATCTTGCCTCTTTTTCTTTTTCTTTGTCAAAAAGAAAATGGAAAACGAAAAAGACATGTATAATTTCGAAATCTCGTCAAAAAAATTATTTGCAGTTGTATTTTACGAGACAATTCTTGAAATACAACTACTGTATTTCGTGAAAAAAACATTTTACGAGACAATTATTAAAACACAACCATTGTCTAATGTATTTTTGCATTAGACAATTGTATTTCATGTTTTTAGAAACTCACGAAATTCATTTTGAGCATCTTATTTTGGTATGCCTTGTCCATCTTTCATTTTGAGTCGTGCTGATCATAATTAGACTTGTCAAGATGAGTCATAAATCCATTTTTTAACTCATTGTTGATGGGTTGTGTTAGTTATATTCGATAAATTAGTTTATAATAGTAATGCCCAAAATAAAGTGGGTATTAAATGGGTTCATGACTTAGTAGATCAAATCCACCTCTATAACTTTTTCTTTATTCTCTTTCACCCTCACTCGATCTTGCGCTCGCTCACTTTATACTCTCACCTTGGTTTGGATATGAGTTTTCTTAGATGTGGTTAAATATGTAAGTGTTTTAGTAATAAGGGTCGAGTTGGGTACGAGGAGGGTTGAATCGAATATAGGTCACTAGTTTTGTATTGTGTGGAAATTGATCAATTTGGGTTAGACCATTTTTTACTCAACCCAATCATGACCCGACTCGATCCGATCCACCCGTTTGATAGGTCTAATCATAATATTCTTGCAAATAGTAATTATGCTACAAAATATATTCTCGCGACAGGTGATCGCGCTAGATGGAGCCCAAAGCGGAGAATTCCTCGAAGGGCGAGGTTCAAAAAAAAAGTATGGAAAATCGAATTAGAAGATAGCACAACAAATCAGGCGGACATACTCAAATACTACATGTGAAGACACACATTCAGTTCGTATTCTTTGTTAACAATAAAGAAAAAAGGGGTGGAATGTGAAATGTTGGGAGGAAAGCACTAGGAGACAAAGACAGACTTATCTAAGTCAGGGAAAAAGCGAAAGGTGGCTGACCAACTGCGAGAAACCTGTCGTGTCGTTTTATGGAAAACAGAGAAAGGGGAGTCAGAGAGGAATAAGAATGCGGAGCAGCGCCTCTTTCTTTGGGACCAAGAAGAACAAGATTGTTTTTTTTTTTTTAACTTTAGAAGAACAAGATTAGACTCTGCATGAATTCGCTCTTTTTGTTTGTAATTTCTTGCTCTGCTCTTGTTTTGCTTCCTCCTTTGATTCACGGCGGCGATGAACATGGTCTCCTCCGGCCACCACTCCTTCGCCACTCGGTACTCTCTCTTTCTCTCTCTCTCTAACTCTCTCAGAGTGCGTCTTTGTGGGTGTTGGAGTGTTATCTTCGAGTTCTGGTGTTGATTCAGTTTCTAAAGTTCTTTTCAAGAAACAGAGTTTGTGTAGAAATGTGAGAGTGAAACTAATGGGTCTAATGTACGACCAAGTTCCTTAGTTATAATGTTCTGTTTTGTATTTTGGGTTTGATTTTAATCCATGGCCCATATGGAAGTAGTGTTCGTACTTTGTAGTGTGCTAGTCCCCGACTGGAATTGGCAGTGCTTCGATACCATCATCAACAAGATTGGCCTTTTGGTTTGGTTTCCTCTGTTCTTTTCGGTTAGTTTTTTGAATTGTGAAACACAACCGTCATGTTGTGATTTACGCGGTTGAAAGAAAAACAATCCGGCCCGAAAGATTGGGTTAATGAGATTGGTACTGTTAAACTCCCGGCAACCTAAGTAACCGGCCTGCCACCTAAATTAGTAACAAACACGTTCACCCGCTAATGATGTTTCATACTTTAAATAACCGCTAATATGGGTATGAGTATGACGAGCAAGCGCGCTTGCAGCTAAATTGCGTATTGCTATTGCTAATTAGATGTCTTGAAAAGCTCTTTAAAATGATTAGATTCGTTTTGCTTGTTTGTTCGGATGACTTCTAGGACTTGAGTTCACTGGAAGACCACATGTCTTAGGTGTGAATTATTTGTTTTCTGTTCAGCCGTTTGCAAGTGATGTATCTTGACAGAACTTTCATTCTGTGCTTCCAAAAGCCCATTCAGAAACTCATCCATAACTTTGCTTGGATATCGGTATCACATTCGAGAACTTATATTCCAAGTACTTGTTATCATGCCTCGCATGCTCCATGAAAAATTTCTATTCAGGCGTCCTTCTTGTAGTGAAGTTTTTTCCAGTTTGCCTCGTGTATCTAGCCACTTTTAAATGTACCCAGTTAAGGCGTTCAGGCTTTTCTATTGATAGCATGTTGGATTTTCTCACACTAGAATGTCCATCACCGAAAGTTTTATTTGAATACAGTATCTTCTCTGATGTCGCTGGGGATATCACAATCGTCGTTGATGGAGAGCCTTTTCTGCTTCACAAGGTAAATTACCATTGCCTAAGGTTGTCAAATTAGTATGTGATTGTACATTCTTCACGATGATTATGTGCAATTCTCGTAAGCACTACAATGTTGGGAGCAACACCTTAATAAGCAAAAAAAGGAAGAAAAACTTTCGGAGTCGAAAGTTGATGTAAATGTCTTGCATCTGCATTTTCATTATAAAGCTGTCTTTAATTTCTTGTTGCAGCTCAGCAGCACCACATGAGAGCTTGAGCCTCACCTTCGTACTCAATTCAGACATATTTTGTTTCTAACACTCGGTTCCTCTGTCTAGTTTCCCCTGGTTCAACGCAGCGGGAAGATCCGAAAACTGGTCGCGGAGGCGAAAGATTCGGATTTATCCAAGTTGGAGCTCCTCAACATTCCATCTGGACCCCAAACCTTTGAGCTCGCAATGAAATTCTGCTACGGAATGAACTTCCAGATCACGACGGCCAACGTCGCTCAACTTCGCTGCATGGCAGAGTTCCTCGAAATGACCGAGGACTACAGAGAAGAGAACCTGATTGCGCGGACGGAGTTGTACTTGGACGATGTGGTTCTTCAAAGTCTCGAACATTCAGTGGAGGTACTATCTGCTTGTGAGTCCTTAATTCCTATGGCCGAGGATGTGGGTCTTGTTGATAGATGTGTGGAGGCTATAGCGATGAATGCTTCTAAGGAACAGTTGGTTTCTGGCTTGTCAAGGTTAGAGTGTGACGACCGCTCAACCGAACTTAAAAGCGGTTGCCTCGACTGGTGGATCGATGATTTATCGGTACTACGAACCGACTTGTATGACAGAGTGATCCGTGCGATGGGAAGGGCGGGCGTTCGGCCCCATAGTATCATCATGTCTCTAATGCATTATGCGCAATCATCGCTGAAGGGCATTGAGAAATCTCAGCTTTGGAGTTTGGCAAAAACAAAACCGAGTCCTGGGACTCGAGAAAACGATCAGAGATTGGTTGTGGAAACTCTTGTAGGCCTTTTCCCGGCAGAGAAAAGCTCTTCAATCCCGCTTAGTTTCTTGTTTGGGATGCTGAGGATAGCGACAATGGTAGATGCTGCAATCGCTTGTCGGTTTGAACTAGAGCGGCGGATTTCTTTACGGCTTGAAATGGTATCCCTTGATGACCTGTTGATACCGTCTGTCCAGGTAGGCGATTCTTTGTTCGACATCGATACGGTTCATCGGATACTCGTGAATTTTCTTCAGCAGATAGAGGAAGAAGAAAATGAAGCATGTGGGTATGAGTCCGACGTCCTCGGTTCCCCATGCCACAGCTCATTACTGAAAGTGGGACGACTGATCGAGTCATATATCGCTGAAATCGCCCCCGACCCGTATTTAAGTCTGCAGAAATTCAGTGCTATGATCGAGATACTGCCTGATTATTCTCGCGTTATTGATGACGGACTATATAGGGCGATTGACATATATCTGAAGGTAACACATTTATACTTGCTATTCCTATATATTCCCAGTTTCCATCAATCAAAACTGATCTGTCCTCTTGATCTTAATTCCTTTCTATTTTGCCAGGCACACCCAATGCTAACTGAACATGAAAGTAAGAAGCTATGCAAGTTCATAGACTGCCAGAAACTCTCGCAAGAAGCCTGCAATCATGCTGCGCGGAATGACCGGCTTCCTCTGCAGATGACGGTCCGCGTCCTCTACTTCGAGCAGCTCCGCCTCAAGAATGCAGTGTCCGGGAGTTCAGGAGATGCGTTTTTCTCACAGAAGATAAGCAGCGGCATCCCAAGCGCACCGATGTCCCCGCGAGATAATTACGCTTCTTTAAGGAGGGAGAATCGAGAGCTTAAGTCTGAAATCTCGAGAATGAGGGTGCGGCTCAGCGAGCTGGAGAAGGAGCAGATGTTTATGAAGCAGGGGATGATGCACAAATCTGGAATCACAAGGACATTGTTCACGTCGATCTCGAGAGGCTTCGGGAGGATTGGAATTTCCAACGGTGAGGCCGGAGGAAAGAAACAGAAACTGGGTAGAAAATCCAGAGGGTTGGAAGGGAAAACTGGTAGAAGTAGGAGATATTCTGCTTCTAGCTGATAAAGATATGCATAAACTAGCAATCTTTTCCGGACAACATGATAGGGTCAATTCAAGGGTTCATCTCTTGCTTTTTGTCTTACAACTCCCCAAATTTTCTAGCATAACTTTGCAAATAAACTATAGCAAAATGGAAACACGGATGTTATTCGCTCATACACGGAGACAAAAAGAACAGTGCAATCATTTTTTGGAGGTGAAAAGAGCAGAAAAAACCATTTCAAAGATGATTTAAAGATTCACATAAGGGATCCAAAATGCCGAATGAAGACCTTGAGTAAACTTCACAGGTACTTGCTCTATCATGTCTGCATATTCCCGAGAAGACGTTTTCGGATCTGCATTCAGGGAAAAAGGAAACACGAATTCAGAAGGCGTATCGCCACTGATCTCTCAATGCTTTAATATTGTCACGGGCAGCTAGAGAATAAGACAAATCAATATGCCGATACATGCCTCAGGCAGTTTCTGCCTGAAAACCACATCCAGACGGGCATCGAGAGTGTTCTCGCAGACTATCTTGCCGTCCTGGGAAGCTGCCACCACTCCGCCCGAGCTTTTGAACAGTGGCCAAAAAGATTTGTCAGACATTTTTCTCAAAACAACTTGTGTATTAGTTGTAAAAAGTATCAAAATTCATGTTGCATTTCTTTTGAATCAGAGCCATGCTAACGCCTGGATGAGAAGAAGTTTACTCATCAAAGAATTCCGTAGTTTTTCTTCAAGCTAATGGAATTATGAGCGAATGTGAGCTAAGTTACATCAGATCAGATTTTCCCACTTCTAAACCAACAGATTAAGCTATTCACTTAAAGCTCGCCACATTTAAGAGAAGAAAGAAAATTTGCAAGCAAAGGTAGGCCTGGTTTACCAAGAAGGCTCGTGAGAATCCACGCCCTTGGGAGGCGGCGGGAGATACACGCGGTTGTCGAGTGTGATGGCAGGAGATGCAACTCCAGCTTTCTCAGCATACGCTCTTTTAGCTTCGTCCAAGACAGATTGAACCAGCTTCTGGTCGACCTCTCTGCACCTGAGCAACACGACCGGCTCTTGAAGACGCAGTAGGCACTGTCGCAGCAAATGACAGTATCATAGGACATTGTTTTCTCGGTCAAACAGAGGCAACACCGCAAATGTTGTTATCCTCGACAGTCTTTAACTGGTAAAGAAAGTTGCATCTTGAAAAGCATAAGAAAGTAGGAGCACAATGACTACCTGGATAATTAAGGCTTTGAGAAGCTTCTTGTAGGCCTTGTTATTGCTCGACGCACGCAGGAGCTCTTTGCTGGCAGATTCTTTCATCGAGTTCACAACGTCGTCCTGCGCTTGAAGGAACCTTATGCGAGACGTGTTCAGTTGCATCGAGTACTCTCTGCACGTCACTACTTTAGTAGGGTGACTCAAAATTGTAGAATTTAACAGCAACACTTGAATAACTGGTACTATTGAAAGCTTACATTTTCTTTCTGACTTCGACTTGCTTCGCCTTCCGTTCGTACTCTTGGCGTAACTTCTTCTTCTCGGCTTCGACCAGCTGCAGTTTCTCTATATTGAATTCCTGGATCAAAACACTCCAATGAAACTCTTTGATCGAAGAAAACAAAGAACAAAAGCAAGAGCAAATATTCATAGGATGATCATGCATCTGGTTATCAGTTTTCTCCTCTTGGATCCACTTCAAAATTGAATAAAACTCTAGCATTGCCCCGTAGTGTAGATCGACCACGACGTGACGTGAATTCTTTGCAAATCGAATGCAGCTTCAAATGGAGAAAGGGCACGTTTCGATAGCCTCGGTTGCAGATAATTAACGAAAAAGACGGGCATTTTCATAGTATAGTTCAGGTGACATGAGAATGATCAAGAAACCTCCTCAGCGGAGATGGAGATCTCATTGGCCTTCTCCTCTGCTTCCTGGCGGATGAATCTGATCATCTGCTGAATCTGCTTCGACACATCTCCGTCGTTCATTTTGGCTTCTCCTTTGTTTCTTTCTCCGTCTAATCTCTGCTTTCAAAAAGGCTGTAAAGTACGACGATGTTTGGCTCGATGTCACGGCGGCGAGGCTAATGAGGAAGGAAAACAGCTCGGAAAGTTTAAGAAGAAGAAGAAGAAGATGATGATGACGACGACATTTGCACTTTCAGTCGTTGTAGTTTTTCTGTTTGCACCACGAAATTTCTTCCGATGTTTGCTCCGGTTTCGACAACGTACGTGAGCTTTGAATGGATCCAGATCCCCTTCTTACTCTTTCTCCCTCTCTACGAACTTTCGAACAAGACCTGATCAATGGCCGGGCCAAACGCACCGTTAAGCATTTCTTGCTCAAGGCCGTCAATAATGGTAAAATATAATTACACCGGATTTGGATAGGCTCGAACGAATCTAGGTAGGTGAGCCGAGTCTCGGAAATGAATTACTTGTCCAAACTAACTCATTTCACCCTTCGGGTCGACCTTCGCATAGGTGGACCCGGGCTCGTCGAACTGCCTGACCCGTCGTCACTTCTACTTGGATAATACGGGTGTGGTGCATGGATATCACACACACAAAAGTAGTAGAACGATCTTATTGTCATTACCATATACAAAAGAGAAATCGTAAAAGCTTTACCGAAAAAAAAAAAAAAGAGAAATCGTAAAAGGTATAATAGATTTTGAGAAAAAAGACGATAAATCGCCTAAATTTTCACTTTTGATTGTCATCAGTACTCCATAGTAGTAGATTATCCATCCATCATTCCATCTATCTATCATCATCAATGTTATTTCCATAAGACAGTTTAAATTCGATGTCTACTGTGTGATATTTCTTTACGTATTGTAACTATTTCATTCCTCCCTACAATGACAATATTTTGATCATATAAATTATTTACGTTTCAAATTTAAGAAAAAAGCAGTAGAAAAAAGAAAACTGTCCACAATGCTAAAAACACCAAATCATCCAGACACTAGTGCTTCACATTTCATTGGAATATCAATATATTGATATATAATATATATGTATATATATTGTTATAAAAATATTTTATTAAAACAATATAATATTTTTTGTTTTATATCCTCATATAGTAATTTTTAATTCGATAAGAAGTAACAACCAAATAGATTAAGAAAACAATTGGATATAAAACAATATGAAGAGTAATAGAATGAAGTATTAGAGTAAAATAAAAATAAAAAAAATCATAAGAAAATCGTTCACGAGGCTAAATCACCCTTTCACTATTCCCACACCATTACGGAATATATATGTATTATATATATGTGCACAATAATAAATTTCCACTTTTCTAGAATTTATGAAAATAGATAACAAATAAGTAAACTGTTATTTCTAGTTAGAGTTAATATTAATTATTTTTATTCAATATTAAACGACTCTAAAGCAATTAAAAAGGATTACGAAAAAAAAACAAAGCAATTAAAAAGTGCATTCATTTGGATCACATATGCATCTACCTTACTTTTTTCGGCCAACATTTGAAAGAATTAGATACACTTAACTAACCAATTTTTCCTTTTAAGATATCTATAGGTTTTATTTGCTTTTTATGAGGCCACTCCAAAATCACGAACCATGTCATCCTTCGAAACCACGTTACATCCCGGACTTGATGAAATAGAGAAGACACATCCACCGAACGTTGACCAATTACTATAAAAATAGATTATGTCCCTCCTATCTCATTGATGAGGTCCAATTATATCATAAACTTAGACGGTCAATGAGTAGTGATGACCGTAACGAGTCTCCTTCCAAGAGTCTCACATGAGTTGACGACTGTTGTAGTATATTCGATTTCCAAATCTTGTACACGTAAAAACGTCTCCGTGGTAAGAGATGTGTGTTAATCCACGTCGTCCAATGTGAAACTATAATATGGATAGTGGAGTGTGTTGGCATATAGAAATGCTCTAATTAACTAGTGCACACTTCATCTTAAGGGCACTATATGTGGTGGACTGTTATTTTTGTGATGTAGAATACACTTAGGTTCTTACATTATCAATAGGCGCTCCACGTCACGCTTATGTGGCAAATTCATGACGTGAAAAATTAGTATGATATTGGCTACATCCTGCATGAGTTAGGTCCTAATTTTTTTTTTCTTGTGACCTAACTTATTGCTTATTCCACATAGTGCCTCCCCCTATTAAAAACAAAATAAAACGATCTTGATAATTTTTTTGTTTGGTCCTTTTTTAAATGCAGGACGCAGGCTTATAAAGGGCAAAGTGCAATTGCATACAAATCAGACAAAAGGAGGTAATTGGTGGAAGAAGGGTACAGAATCTGGGGGAACATTGGGGATCAGTGGAGTGATCTTAAGGGTGGTCAATTTGTGGGCAATCGAACTATTAAGGTTCCCAATCCCATGTACTTCGTTCCTTGAGAACATTACCAATTCGATTATTCCCATAATTTTCTGTACTTTAATAATGAAAAAAAACAATTTTTACATCGACCAATTGTATTTTTGAATGACAATGAGAGAAAAACTGGGAAACAGGACGTGCCACTTTCCACAATCTTATTTCCCTTGCCCAATTTTTCTCTCATTGTCATTCAAAAATACAATTAGTCTATGTAAAAACTCATCCTTCTTAAAAAATTTTCACTTTATTTTATTATCACTCAGACAAGAAATGAGGTTATTTTAACAAGGAGGAGTTCGGGGTTGCTGAACACTTAACATAGCACTTTAGTCATAAGAAAAAAAAGATCTTGACTCACGAGACACAACAGGACATGCCACTTTCCATAATCTTATTTCCCTTTCCCAATTTTTCTCTCATTGTCATTCAAAAATACAATTGTTCGATGTAAATTTTTTTTTCATTATTAAAGTACAGAAAATTATGGGAATAATCGAATTTGTAATGTTCTCAAGGAACGAAGTACATGGGATTAGGAATCTTAAAAGTTCGATTGCCCACGAATTGACCCTGAAGATCACTCCATTGATCCCCAACGTTCCCCCAGATCCTGTACCCTTCTTCCACCAATTGCCTCCTTATGTCTGATTTGTATTCTATTGCACTTTGACCTTTATAAGCTCGTGTCCTGCATTTAAAAAAACAAAAACAAAAAAAAATTATCAAGATCATTATATCTTGTTTTTAATAGAGGGAGGCACAATGTGGAATAAGCAATAAGTTAGGTCACAAGAACAAAAAAGTTTGAACGCAGGACCTAACTCATGCAGGATGTAGCCAATATGATACTAATTTATGAATATATGACGTCATGAATTTTCCACATAAGCGTGACGTGGAGCGCCTATTTATAATGCAAGAATCTAAGTGTAGTCCACATCACAAAAATAACAGTCCACCACATAGAGTGCCCTCAAGATGAAGTGTGCACTAGTTGATTAGAGCATTTCTATATGCCAACACACTCCACTATCGATATTACAGTTTCATATCAAATGATGTAAATTAACACACGTCTCCTACCACAGAGATGTTTTTACATGGATAGGATTCGGAAATCAAATACAATACAACAGTCGTCAACTCATATGAGACTCTTGGGAGGAGGCTCATTACAGTCACTACTCATTGACCGTCTAAGTCTACGATATAATTGGACCTCATCAATGAGATAGGAGGGACATAATCTATTTTTATAGTAATTGGTCGACAATCGGTGGATGTAACTCCCCTATTTCATCAAGTCTAGGATGTAATGTGGTTTCGAAGGATGACATGGTTCGTGATTAAAAAGCAAATAAAACTAGGTTTTACAAGATTATTGTGCGTTATCAAAGGAATATCATACATAACTTGTCCTTAATTTTAAGATATGTCGATTTCAAAGAGATACATAGGTGCTCCAAGAGTATCATATCATTCATACAATCAAGAAATTGCAAGGCACTAAATTTTGCTATTTTAATCCTTCGAGAAAAGTAATATAGATAATAGTTCGTATTTTGTGATTGGTTGAGTAGAGGGGCGACGCAACGTGACACGACACTCTAAAGAGCACACAAAAATTCTAAGACATCAAATTGCTTTGGAATGGACAAAAAAGAGATCATACATATCTATGATTTAAACCACAAGAGGTGTCCACGTCGTGCCACTAACTGATCAATTGCTATTGTTAAATCGTATATTTTGAAGATAAATATGTATACAAATGCCTTAATAAAAAAAGGGTATTGCGTTAGCATGTCATTGTGTTTTCAGTAAAGAAAAAATCTAATTATTAAAAAAATGTGATGTGCCTATCATGACAATGATGGATTAAAGCAATAAATAATAGATGGACCCATCGAATGTGTAGCCCACCACTTATAATTGCTTTGCCGAGCAAGATTCTTCCTATTAGTAAGCCTAAGAAATATGATTTTGCAGATTCTTTTTCCTATCATGAACCAACATGGAATTACAAAATAAATTATGAAAAAAAGAGAAGGACACCTAAAGTTGCAAAGAATGAAGAGGACCCGATTAAACAATTAACCGAAATTGCTTTGTGCTCTAAACCAGAAACAAAGCAACATCCTTTCTTCCAATTCTATCAAGCATGAAACCATGCCATAAAATAACAGTAAAAAAAATTTCATATCATATGATGTAATAGCTAATAACATAGAGAGGAAATAACAATTAAATTCTCACGGCGATTAGTCTCCATAATCTAACTAAACTTGGTTATTAGAAATCAAGAACTCCATCGATATTTTTCTATATTCCCCCCTTGAAAATGTCTGACTTTACAGGCATGACTATCAAAATTGCCCGACGGCTTGTTGACTCATTAAGCGCGTGCTTATACATTAATTAGATTTGTATTCTGTGCGTGCTTACGACTATAGAGTCATTGCCACTGAATAGAGAGAGTATAGAGAGAGAGAGAGAGAGAGAGAGAGAGAGAGAGAGAGAGAGAGAGATGGGTCAATATTACCTCATAATCAGACGTTCATAGCCATCGAATCCCTGATCAAGCAAATTGTCAACAGTGACAGGTCGGAGAGTCTCTTGGTCTCTGCCCGTGAGCAAGATGACCTTGAATCCATCATCAACCAGCTTCTGGAACAGCTCCAGCACCGCCGGTATCGCCGGGCACTCTCCTCGCACAGCCCACGCCTTGAACCCCGCCGCATCAAAAGGGTCGCATCTGTGATAGGAAAAAGTGTATCGTGTAATTCACATTTACCTAAAAGAAGCTTAAATACAGATATCTGTCTGTATATATACGTACCCATATCTCTTTCCCTTGTAGTAAAACATGTTGGAAATGCATGTATCATCAATGTCCAAGACCCAAGCGTCCATACCGTCGTCAGACACAGAGATCCCGTCGGCATAAGCCGCGATCTGGTTGACGATCAGGTTGAGGTCCCAGTCGTACTGCCCCCCGGTCATGTAGGACTCAACGTACTGCTGGCACTGGGGTGGGACAGTGCGCCACGCGTGCATATTGTTCGCCTCCACCGCGAGCCTCCAGCTCAAGCAATATCTGTTGCCGCCTTCTGCTGCCACTGGCGCGTCGATTGCCCTTGAGTGGTAGCTCGGCTTGCCGAATGTTGCTTTGGGAAAGATGGCCAAGACCACTACGACTAGTACCTCCTGTACGCGACGCGCCATGGCTCTTATCATGTGAGTTTGATCCTATTGCCAAATACAGCATCATAATCAGTTGAAGAAGTGCAGAAGATGCAAGTGTAAGTACTTCCTCCAACTTCTGTAGTGTCGAATGCCAATTTAATCTCGATATTTAAGAAATTGGCATTATAACTACTTCAGTTTAGTCGTTTGGAACAAATTTCCGCATTGACAAACACGCATCTGCTGCGAGAAACATCCATAACCGACGTGGGATTATAGCAAAGCGAATAATTCGGCCACATCACATAATTTTATGGGACGAAAATGAAAGGAAACTGGGCGTCGTTGATCTTACGAGGATCGGAAACCTGGATCTGAACCTGGAAGAGAGACCGATGATCATGTCTGCGTGCGGGAGAACGAGCGAGCGAGCGAGAGAGAGAGAGAGAGAGAGAGAGAGAGAGAAAATGTCAAATGACAGAACGGGGGGATGGATATTTGAACCGGCGAAGGGGATTTATATACGTCTCAGCCAAAGAGGTTTGATATTGAAAACATCGATGATTATGTAGGCTAATGTTCGTCGGCTAATGACGCGAGGGACATAAGTCTTAAGACAACGGGCGGTCTTTAAGCAACGGTCCTTTCGGAGAAACAGTGAAGAAAATGCAACTGTGGTTCGCGGGAGCGACGTAGAAGCCAGGTATTCTCCTCACAAACGAATAGAATATATGAAAGAGTCTAGAACAGACGCTGCTTTACGAAGTTTCCTAACAAAAGCCAACACATACTTTTCTTGTAGAAGTGGTCTTAAGATTGAGATACTTTGTTTTTGGACAATTGTCCCAATTTTACTCCATTGACTTTTAAGATTAAATTGATAAATTGTCAAAAATTTAAGATTAAAATTAGCACAATCGAAAGGTTAAAGATCGAATTGGACTCGATACAATAGATTTATAACTTTTTGGATAATTTTTTATTTTTACTCCTTTGACTTTTAGGTCTTGAGCCTACTAGATTTTTTTTTACGCCACAAGTTTGACCCATTAAATTTAAAGAGTCCATAATTTGAGCTAATTAAAATTATACGATGGATAAAACTATATCGACTGCTTTACAGATCGTTTTGTAAAATCCAAAACAAAAGAAACTCTTACAAAGATTCATAGGAAGACCAGCTAAAACACATTAGAATCTAGCATTCTATTGGTGTGTATGATACTCGATGTTCCTGCCTAAGTATAAGACGAAACCCACCTGCAAAATCACAACGTTGGTTGCCTTCTGCAATCTTTGTCTTTTCAGTTTTTAAGAATAGTGCACATCCTCTCTCTCTCTCTCTCTCTCTCTCTCTCTCTCTCTCTCGTAAGAAAGATTGCCTGGCAATTGCAAATAATATCTTCAAATATTGATCATTATAAAGGCAATTGTATATTTTGTTAATTTAATATCGAATGTAATCGGAAATAATATGTGAAAATGTAAGTTATGAATAAAACTCATTATATCAATGTTATCCAGTTAGAATTACAAATTTTCATAATTAAAGTATGTGTAACTTTTATTACGTAAATAACTTTCTATTGAACTATAGATTATTTCATATATTATTATATCATAAGCTGACCAAGGATGAAATTGATATGTCTCTACAGTTAATTTATTTATTTCTATATTACAATTAAATTGAAAGGAACAAATTAACTGTATCATCAAAATAACCTGAAACTTAGCAAATTAAAATTATAACTATTTGATAATCACCACTTTCTTACAATCAACTTACATATGAAAAAAAAATTTGTCAAAAGTAAATTTTATGTCTATCCTTTACAATAGACTCAGCAAAATTCATCGGTCTACTTGATTGCTAATAATAATTGTAATGTTCTTTCATAATTTTATGTATGTTAACCTACATTTGTCTCTTGATTTGTTGCGTTAGTTAACAATGACAGATTAGTAAAATCATTTACTAAGTCCCGTTTGCATATATCTATCTATAATTTGAAAATTAAATTTGGTAGAACAAATAAAACAACCTTACAAAATATTTGTGAAATATTATTTAAACAATCTTAGTGATAAATGTACAATCTGAATTATCATTTTTTATTTTTTAGTCATTACTTCAAATTTTGTCTAAACGGAGATTTAGAAAATACGCTAAGAACCATATTTTGTAAATTTTCGCTTACGGCGGGCTGCGTCGTGCGGGGCAAGGCACAAGGCGAGATCCATGTTCCCGCCTTGTCCTGTGCATCCCTAGGTTGAGAGAGGATAAAAGATATTTTACAAGGGCACTTCTATGATCCCTTGGAGCCGGATCATCTAGTGTCACCTATCTCGACTCATTACCTTTTTTCGTAATTTTGTAAAAATGTTGTAAGACACAAAAACTTAAAGGGTATATGATTGATACGTAAAATTTACTCTCTTTTTTATCTAACAACCATCAAGGAATTAGGTATCCGTTTCCATGGATCCTTGGAGCTCACATTATTGATTGCTACTTGCCCAAAACAGAAAGGATCCTTATCCTTTCAATGAGACCTTTGGCTCTTAAACATCTTACTTTAGATTGATGATTTGCTAGTAATTGCCTTTCGAGATTAGTGATGCACGAGGTTTGAGATGTTCTATCTTCGTAATTTATCTCAATTTATCATTCAATGATCCTTTCGAAATGAAACTAAGCGTGACGACTCCAGATCAAGATCTTACGCATGCATCGTATCAGCAAACTTTAATAACAACTTAAGATCACAAAGAAACGAAAAAACGAGAAAGGGCATGAAGGGGAAGAGACGATTATCGAAGGGAAATCAAATTACCTAACGTGATGGTGATAGAGGCATTTTGAATTTGCTTCTGATCTCACAGCTGATCTTGAGCAAAGTTGTAGCACTCCATGCTCAAAGTTGATCAATATATAGAGAGATTGAAGAATCTTGTGATAAGAAGGTACCATAGAACGTAAGCCAACCAATGAGCTACTCCAAAGTGGGGAACCAAGAGATTAGGAAAAAGAAACATTAAAATTGCGAACCCATTTGACAGACCACACTGATAATTAACAAGAAGATGCACAAATTTTATTTTACTCCATTATTTTGGTGGGAATTGCGTCAGCAAGCAGATATATCATGTCATCATCTCAAGTGGTTGAATTGACTATTGGAAGAGTCCGGAGAGAGGCGGTGGACCACCATTGGTAGTGGCCGAGGGAAGTGTTGGCGCCTCTCTGTTTTTTAGATCTTACAATTATTATTTTTTTGGTCAGAAGATCTTCTAATTAATTAGTCAATCTAATTATCAAGACAAGAAGTAATTATCCAGAAATCGAAAAGAACAGTGAATAATTCATTTTTCTCTTTAACTCCTAGATCTCATTTTACCATTTGAGTCAGTCTATTAGCTCAGAGGTGAGTTAATATTTTCTAACGTCGTGAACATTAAATGTCATTTTTATCTAACATATTAAACTTTTAGAACTACTGGTAATGTGTCAATTTTACTTGATATTAAAGTAGGAAATCTTGAGTTGATGCTGTAATGTATAAGTAAACATGAATTCGTTGATCCGCAAATACAAGTAAATACTGGCAACATTTACAACTTCGCACAAGCACACATGAACTCAATAAAGATGAAATTTCAATTTTCATTGATTCATCAAATATAAGCAATATTACAAACGAAAACAATATGAGTAAATGCGAAACGACAATTCACTAAATACAAAATTTCCTATAAGATAACTCCTAAAAGAGAAAAAAAAAACAAATCAGAAAGATAAAGAAAAAACCTAATCGGATTATTATTTAAAGTGAAAGTCAAATCACGTAACATGTAATACTTTCTAAAATTTTTAAGAATCCTAAAATTAGTTGAATAAAGAAAAGAAACATTCAATAACAAAATGCTAAATTTATAAAATTAAAAAATTAAAATCAAATTTTGAATTGCTTCACATCATGAGTTCACATTTTTCCAAGTTTTATTTGCGTCTCCTATGATATCAGAAAACGATTTATTTTACTTTCAAAGTTGTTAGATCTTTGCATTATGTCATCATTAAACATGAACATGTACCTTAATATGGATGAAGTTGTGTTGGAGGACCTCATAAGATAGGGTAGGTTCCAAGGCAGGGCAAATACTCTATTCACCCTACAACATGCACACCTACGTTATTATATATTTTCATGTTTTAGTTTTTCACCCAAAATTTTGTCTTTCATGTAAAGAGAAGTGTTAGAATATTTAAATATTAAATAACATATCTATTTAATAGCTTAAAATTTTAGGAATATTGGTAATGATTCTACAAAATTTTACATTAATAACAACATTTGATTTTTGAACAGATGCGACCCTTTTACGCGCAGCAATCATATAATGGATTTTTTTTTAATCCACTATCGATGAATGGAATGATGGTCAAGGGATCTTAAATTTCGAATGCATCACATTCCACTTAACTTTTCGCAATCGTATTTCCTTTTCCCAATTTTTTTTTTCTCATTGTCATTCAAAAATACAATTGGTCGATTTACAATTGTCTTTTTTTTTTCAACATTAAAATGCAGAAAATTATGGGAATCGATTTGTAATGTTGTCAAGGGACAAAGTACATGGGATTGGGAATCTTAAATGTTCGGTTGCCCACGAATTGACCCTGAAGATCACTCCATTGATCCCCGACATTCCCCCAGATTCTGTACCCTTCTTCCACTAATTGCCTCCTTATGTCTGATTTGTATGTTATTGCACTTTGCCCTTTATAAGTCTGCGTCCTGCATTTAAAAAAAGACCCAACAAAAAAGTCACAATGTGGAATAAGCAATAAGTTAGGTCACAAAGAAAAAAAAATTTGTACGCGGGACCTAACTTATGCAGGATGTAGCCAATATGACACTAATTTATGAATTTATAATGTCATGCATTTGCCACATAAGAGTGACGTGGAGTGCCTCTTTATAATGTCAAAAACTACGTGTACGTATTCCACGTCACAAAAACAATATGGTCCACCACATATAGTGTCCATGAGAGGAAGTGTGCACCGTTACTTATAGCATTTCTATATGTAATACACCTGACTATCCAAATTGTAGTTTCGTATATGAAGACGTGGATTAACACAAATCTCCTACCATGGAGATGTTCTTAAATGAACAAGGTTAAGAAATCGAATATTATACAACATCCGTAAGCTCATGTGAGACTCATGGGAGGAGACTCATTACGGTTACTATTCATTGACATATGAGTTAATGATATAATTGGACCTCACAAATGAAGTAGCAAGGACATAATCTATTGGTATGGTAGTTGGCCAACATATTGTGGAGGATGCACCCCGTATTTCATCAAATTCAGGATGTGATATGGTTTTAAAGGATGACGCGGTTCCTTAATTTCAAGAAATGTCGTTTTCAAAGAGAATTATAGGTACTTCCACGGTACCATGTTATTTATACGCAAACAGCTAACTAAATTTCACTATTATAATCCTCCGTAGAAAGTAATCTCTATGATATTCTGTACTTTTTTATTGATTGGGTGGAGGGGTGACGCGACACTCTAAAGAGCACACAATTTTTTTTTTTTTCTGATTACTTTGAGCGTCCAAATTTCAAGACATCAAATTGCTTCGGATTGGACAAAAAAGAGAGAGGCATGCATATCTATGATTTAAACCATTAGAAGTATCCACATCGGGCCACTAACCGATCAATTGCTATTGTTAATTGTATATTTTGAGGATAAACATAGAAACAAATGCCTTCATAAAAAATAAGCGTGTCATGTTAGCATGTCAACTGTCATTTTTTTATAAAGAAAACTATTTACTATAAAAAAGAAAAAAGTGATGTGGCTATCATGAGAATCGTGGATTGAAACTATAGATAATAGATGAAACTATCGAATGTGTAGCCCACCACTTATGATTGCTTTGCCAAGCAAGACTCTCACTATTTCCATGCCCCTATTTCTAATTAAAGCGTCAAATGTTTTTTTTTTCCATAAAACATTTTATTAAGCCTGAGAAATATGATTTTGCAGATTCGTTTCCCATCATGCACCGACATGGAATTATAAAATAAACAATGGAAAAAAGAGTAGGACACCTAAAGTTGCATAGAATAAAGAGGACCCGATTGAGCACCTAACCCAAATTGCTTTGTGCCCTAAACCAGAAACAAAGCAACACCCTTTCTTCCAATTCTATCAAGTATTAAACCCCATGCCATAAAATAACATAAAAAAAATTATATCATGTGACCTAATAGCCAATGATTATTAAATTGCTATGGCGATTATCCTCTATAATATAATTAAACTTGGTTATTGGAAATCAAGAACTCCATCAATATCTTTCTATATTCCCACTTTGAAAAATGTTTGGCTTTATAGGCATGAAAATCCATATTGGCGGACGACGCGTTGACTGAAATAAACCATCAAGCGCGTGCTTGTACGGATTAGGTTTGTATTCTGTCCGTGCAACTAAAGAGTCATTGCCACCGAATCTCGTTGCAACTTCCTAGCAAAGAAGTGCAGGGAGAGAGAGAGAGAGAGAGAGAGAGAGAGATGGGCTAATTACCTCATAATCAGACGTTCATAGCCATCGAATCCCTGATAAAGCAAATTGTCAACAGTGGCAGCTCCAAGAGTCTCTTGGTCTCTGCCCGTGAGCAAGATGACCTTGAATCCCTCATAAACCAGCTTCTGGAACAGCCCCAGCACCGCCGGTATTGCCGGGCACTCTCCTCGCATCGCCCACGCCTTAAACGTCGCCGCATCGAACGGGTCACATCTACGATAGGAGAAAGTGTATCGCGTAATTCACATTTACCCTAAAACAACCTTCAAGAGCAATATCGATGTGTATATATACTATACCCATATCTCTTTCCCTTGTAGTAAAGCATGTTGGAAATGCATGTATCATCAACGTCCAAGATCCAAGCGTCCATGCCGTCGTCAGACACATCAATCCCATCGGCATAAGCCATGACCTGGTCGACGATCAGGTTGAGGTCCCGGTCGTACTGCCCCCCGGTCATGTAGGACTCGACATGCCGCTGGCACTGGGGAGGGACTGTGCGCCAGGCGCGCAAATTGTTCGCCTCCACCGCGAGCCTCCAGCTCAAGCAGTAGCCATTGCCGCCTTCTGCTGCCAGTGGCGCGTCGCTCGCCCTCAAGTGGCAGCTCAGCTTGCTGAATGTTGCTCTGGGAAAGATGGCCAAGACCACTAGGACTAGTAGCTCCTGTATCCGATGCGCCATGGCTCTTATCATGTGAGTTTGATCCTATTACCAAAAATATACAACATCATATTCAGTTGAAGAAATGCAAAAGGCACAAGTATAGATACATCCTCCTATTTCTGCGTCTTCAAATGTCAATTTAATCTCGATATTTAAGAAACCAGCGTTATAACTACAACAGTTTAGTCGCTCGAAACGAAACGAGTTTCCGCATTGACAGACACGAAACCAGAGCGACAAACATTCATAACTGATGCAGAATCATAGCGAAGTGAATAGTTTGGCTACATCACACGATTTTACACAGCGAAAATGGAAGGACGAAACTGGGCGCCGTCGATCTTACGAGGATCGGAAACCTGGATCTCAGCCTGGAAGAGAGACCGGTGAACATGTGTGCGTGCACGGGAGCGAGACCGAGAGAGATGTTAGCTGAGAATGTGAAATAACAGAATGGGGGGGTATTTGAAATGGCGAAGGGGGGGTCTGTACGTCTTAGCCAAAGAGGGTTCATATATATACAAGGACACGATGATGTAAGCTGCGTTCGTCCGTGGATGACGCAAGGACTAAAGTCTTCGACAACGGGCACGTTTTAAACGACAGCCCTTTCGCGGAAACAGTGAAGAAGCTGCAATTGTGATTCCCGTGATTGACATATCGGCCAAGGATTCTCCTCGCAAATGACTAAAATATACGCAGGATGTAGAACAGACGCTGCTATATGAAGTCACCTAACGTAATCTAACAGGCGTGGTGTGACTCTCTTCTCGTAGAAGTGGTCCACGTTCGCAGAGAATGGCGTGTAAGAAGAAAACTCTTGTGATTATTTTAAGATGTTCGTCGAATTGGAGACATGTCTGCAAGAGGAAAACGTCTCTCTCTCTCTCTCTCTCTCTCTCTCTAGAAGAGATTATCAAATTGGAACCAGTTAAAAACTCATATAAAAATTTTCATTTAGAGAATGCGTAGAATGGGGTTGTGAATCACTTGGTCTTTTCGCTTTTGGCCACTAATTCATGATTATTAAATGTCCCATCATGGGAACTAATTTTTCCACAGTGATAAAGGTAATGTTCTATTCACGTCTTGATTTATCTCGCGTTTAATTATTTGATACAGCGAGAGATTTAATTCGCGTTACGTCGAATGACTCGTTCCGAGCGAGGTCATCGGCTTTGATTAATTTTATACGTTTCGTTTTTTCTAGCCCGCCTACCACATTGACCAGGAGATCATGAGTTCGGTAAAGAAGAGCTGAGGGAGAGCCTTGAATGGTTCTGGGGTTGGGTAGGATTGATGGGGTTTGGAAGAGAAAACTGTAAAGTCTGCATTTTCATTTTTCTAGCATTTTCGCTATACAAACTGAAAAACAAAAACTTGAATATATATATATATATATATATATATATATATATATATATGTTATTTCCGGTAGATTTTAAATAAAACTGATGATGCATATAATAAAACCATGTCATGGGTGGGTCGGGCCGGGACTTGGGCTTGAAAACTCCTGCCCAAACCCTCCCCAAAATCGACTAGGCCCAAAAGTTTGGCCCACTGGTCATCAGACCCATAATCGAGTCTAGTGGGGCAGGGCGGGGCCGGTAACAGGTCCTCTTGACCCCCGTGTATTTTCTGTTTTAACAAAAGGGAATACCGTGTGTTTAGATAATTTAATATATACGGTAATCGGAGATAATAAACATAGATGATTCTAGAAGCATCTTAGTATGCTTTTTTTAATTTATTATATATGCTAACCACAAATAATATATCAAAATTTAAATTAACAACATAACTCATTATATCAAGGTTATCTTGTTAAAATTATGATTTTTCATAGTTAAGTATATATAACTTTTAGTACGTCCACAAATTTCCATTGAACTTCACAATATTTCATACTAATACAATAAAGATTATTTGAAAAATTATTTAAGCAATCTTGGAAAAAAAAATTGAAAATTGCTTAGTAACCACCTCTTTCTATAATCTACCCAAGTATGAAAAGACATATGTTAAAAGTAAATTTTAAGCCTATCCACTAAAACAGACTCGATGTGCAAAAAGTCATCAGTCTACTTGACTGCTAATAATTTTCTTACATAATTTAATGTATGTAAACGTACATTTGTGTCCTGATGATATTGCATCAATTAACATTTTCAAATTAGTAGAATTATTTTGTAAGATATAATTGGAAGAGTTAATTTTGAAGAACAAAATAAAACATCCTTAGCAAAATAATATGAAATATCATTTAAACGATCATAGTAAAAAAGTTGTACAAAACTTGGATACAGAAAATTTGCTAAAAAATAGAAATTTTCGAAATTTTCACTTACAACAGGGCGGGGCCTTGTCCGCGAGGTGCCCGACTCGCACTCCTTCCCTGCCTTGTCCAATATCCATCCCTAGGTTGAGAGAGGATCGACATATATTGTATTAGGGTACTTCTATAATCCCTCGAGACGGATTCCCCGGTTGTAATTTGTCATGACCGATTATATATATTTTTTCGTAACTCCTATTCACAATGTCATGATACCCGAAAAATTTAAAGGGCTTAGAATCAACATGTCAAACTTACTGTTTTTGTTCGACAGCCATCGAGAGATTAGGTATGTGTTCCCCATGAATTTTAAAAACCCAGTTATATGATTGCTGAATGCCCAAAACAGAGAGGATCCTGTCCTTTTAATGAGACCTTTGAATATTAAACATCTCATTCTTGATTGAGGATTTGCTGGTAAAGGCTTTTTCAGAGTATTTTCTAAGATATTTCTCAATTATTTTTATCTTTGTCGATGACAAATGATAGTGCCACCACGACCAACAGCTCTTAAAAAGTGAGCATATAGTATTTCATCATCCATTAGTTTAAGTGGAACCGTATATATTTAGGTATTTCATACCTATTCTGGGGTATACTTATCTAATAATAACAAAATAAATAGTGATGTACAAGATTTGAGATGCTCCATCTTCTTATTTTATCTCAACTTATCATTTGTGTAGATCACGCGTACGATGACGTCAATCATCTTAACGTGAGACCATGAACAAAACGGAGTGCATATTTTATCGTTCTTAGCGATTAGTTCAACGTTTTCGAGGTGATGGATCGCCGCGTTCTCGCATAATAGCAAACTTTAGTAGCAGTATTGGATTCATCAAAGAGAGAGAAAACTCGAAACACGCGTAAAATCACATAGAAACGAAGGGGAATAGAAAATTATCGAAGAGAAATCAAATTACCTAACAAGATGGTGACGAAGGCATTTTGAATTTGCTTCTGATCTCACAGCTGATCTTGAACAAAGTTGTAGCACTCAATACTCAAAGTTGATCAATGGGTTTGTGTATTTATAGAGAGAGATTGAAGAATCTTGTGATAAGAGGGAGCTATAGAATATGAGCCAGCCAATGAGCTACTCCAAAGTGGGGTATAAAGAGCAGAAAATAGAGACATTAAAATTACGAACCCATTTGACCGACCACACTCAATAATAACAAGAAGATGCACAAATTTTAATTTATTTTATTTCTTTTGGTGGGGTGACGTCAGGGAGCACATATATCATGTCATCCACCCAAGTGGTGGATTTGACTCTTGGAAGAGTCTGGAGAGAGGCGGTGGACCTCCCATTGCTGGTGGCCGAGGAAAGAGGAGCAAATTGCGTAAGAGATCTCGAACTTTGGATTCAATTTCAATTCTGCACTCAAAATTTTTTTTTATCTAAAAAGATGCTCAATTTTCACTCTAGTTCCAAAAACTACCCACTCTTTTCAAAATCATCACTGGTTTCTTCAAAACTATTAACATCAAGAGGTTGTTGTTCCATAAAAATAGTGAGGGTGTTGACAAAGACATGAGCACTGATAATGAACCATTAAATGGCCTTGATATTAATAATGTTAGAAAAAAAATAGCAGCGATTTTTTGATACATGAGCAGATCGGGACTATGGTGAAAGTTGGTAAAAAAGTTCGAGTAGAATTGAGATTCAACTTAAAGTTTGGATTTTTTTTAAGAATTAGTCTGAGGAAAGTGATGACACCTTTTTTTCTTATTATTAGTAAATCCAATCTTTATTTTGTTCAATCAAAGTGTTGATGTCTCTGTTTTACAGATTGAACCAATTTGAGCTGCATTTGGCAATGCAACAACAAACTCTTTAAAGGCCATTAGCATAAGGAAAATGGTGTTTGACAATTTTTTTGAAAGCTTTGGGGAGATACGATTGCATTCCCAAAAGTCTCTAAAAGCCTTTAGTCCAAATTAGGTCCAGAAGTGCTTTAGCCTTTGAGCATTTCTAGAATGCCAATACATTTTTTTATAACTTTGTCTTTGCTAAACTTTCATAATTATGCAAAGTTGTCGATGAGGCCGCATTTGGCGTCAGCAACCTCACTTGAGCTTGGACAACATCAGGAAGGGTCCCCTGAGGTCACATGACCCAAGCAACTATCGCCTAGTCCTGGGTCATGCAACATTAGTTAAGGGTCGCCAGTACCAAAACTGCCCAAATTTGGCTCACCGGCGGTTCACTGGCCACTACGCTCTTTGCCGATTTTGAGTTTTTTTAAAATAAAAACAAAATTCCTTTACAAAGTGTAATTTTTCCAAATACTATTTAAACAAGGTTGTTTTCAATGCACTTTTAAATTACAATTTACTAAATACTATTTGCATTTTAAAAACCTCTTTAACCTGAAGTCCTTTACATTTTCCCAAAAACTTTCCCCAAAAATCAAACAATAGGCACCCTTAGACTCTTAATTGATATTTTAAATGGATCGGAGTTTCACCACATGGTGTAAAATTTATTTAGTCAATCTAATTATCAAGACTAGAAATTATTATTCAGAAATCGAAAAGAACCATAAGTAATTCCTATTTCTTTTTAACTCCTGGATCTAATTTTACAATTTGAGTTGGCCTCTTAGCTCATACGTAAGTTAGTATATTCCAAATTTTTCGATAGTAAGTATGTTTTTATCTAACATCTTAAATTTTAAGAACTACTAGTATTGTGTCCCACAAAATTTTAAATAGCATCAGGGTGGGAGGTCTTAAATTGACGCTATAAGGAATAAGTAAACCCGAATTCATCAATCCAGAAACACGAGCAAACACTCACAACACTTTCGATGTTGCACACACACAAACTCAAAGGATAAGTTATATTAAACACGAAAACAAAACGAATAAATGCTAGAAAACGGCAATCAACTAATTACAAAATCTCCTATTGGATAACTCCTAAAAGAGGAAATAACGTCTATTAAATCTTAAAGATGAATAAAAAATCTAATCGCGTAATTATTAAAAGTGAAAATCAAATCACCTAAGATATCGTAATACTATCTAAATTCCAAAAATCAAAATATTAAGTTTAATAATGAAAGGAAACATCAGATAGTAAAAAGCTAGATCTGTCAAGAAAAAAATTTAAAACAAATTTTGAAGTGCTCCGCATCATGGGTTCGCAATCGCAAGGCTTCATTTGCTTCTCCTAAGATATCCAGAAATAACATTTTTCATCATTCAACATGAATACGTACCTTAATATGAATGCCACTTGTGTTTTATGTCAGTGTTGATTGTATAAGTAACTATAATTGTGGCATTGTTTATTTTATAAAAATTTAAAGCAAAATATAGGATGATTCGGGGTACCTTGGAAACCATGGAAAAAGAGCTTATAAGATAGGTTTAAGGTTTCAAAAACTCGGAATCGATATTAATAAGGTTGGTTCCAAGGTAGCAAATACTCCACTCACCTTGGAACATGCACAACCACATTATTATATATACATATATATAGTCATGTTTTAGTTTTAGACCCAAAATTTAGTCTTATATGTAAAGGGAAGTATTAGGGTATTCAAATGTTAAATAACACATCTATCTAACAGCTTAAATTTTGAGGAATTTTCGTAGTGATCTCACAAAATTTTACATTAATGATACCGCTTAATTTTTGAATAAATGCTACCCTTTTACGTGCTAAAATAGAAGCAATTGTATAATGGGATTTGTCTTTTATCCACTATCTATGAATCAGAAATGATGGTTAAGGGATCTTTCAACTTTCGAATGCATCACATCCCACTTAACTATGCGCTGGCCAATCCCATGCATGTTTAAAAAGTGAAACTCAAATCGCCTAATATATGAGGGATTTTTGAAATTTTTGCATGTTTTGATTCCTTATATAGAAATTATGAATATATATATATCATGTATGTATGTATGTATGTTTCTACAACCAATTATAATTAGTATTGTTTCCGGAGGATCTTAGGGCGGCCGGCCTCGCATATTAGGTAGCCAAAAAAGTGGGAAGGGAGTCAGCGACCAACAACTCGGACCAATTGCGTGCCTTTCTCTGCAACACACTCGCACCTTATTGGCTGACACGGTCCAATTGGGTGAAATCATGGCGCCGCCTCATCGATTGCTGGCCCCAACGAGGTTGGTGGTCACGAAAAGTCGGGAAGACGACTTGACAGTTGAGATAGTTGTTTCAGGTCAATAAATGCGGGACGAGGCAATTCGCGTAAAGAAAAATATAAATACGCTCGAAAAGATTATATGGATCAAATTATGACAGTTCAAGAATCATTTTGAACAGCAAAGAAAAATTTGAATAGTACTATTACTACCCATCATGTTCTTCAAGAACATATTGCTCGTAAATCATATGGATCAGTCTGTTTGAATGTTACTTGGCACACCTCCCGAGTTTGTTCAACAAAGTACGTATTTCTCCTATATCTAACAAAATCAATAAGGTAATATGCATAGTAGTGTTTTTTTGTTTTTTTATAACCGAGGTGTTCGCGCAGCCGGCAAGTTAGGGCTCAAACAGCGGTGATGCCCGATTAGTTCTCGAGGGGGGCTAGCGCAATATCCCACCGCCATGACCCCCCACTTAAATCATCGATGGACGAGTTTAAACCTAGGACATCTCGTGAGAGGTATTGAGCGCAAATCAACGCGGCCACTGATGGGTGGGTACATAGTAGTGTTTTTGCATTCTATTATTCCAACAAAAGAAATTTGTTAGGGATTTGGAGTTCTTGACATGACAGAAGAGTCTCAATTCAAAGCCTCTTGGAAGAATCTGTCTTTGGATCATTATGGACCGTGCTCTTCACCGTTTGCCTATTTTCCATGTCTTCTCTATCGTCGTCTCACCATCCACTTGTTAGGGTTGCACTCAGAAAGTCCCACATCGAATAAGTAATATAGAGTGGAGTACTTAATATATTCAAGTTGACTCATGACTCATTGATTTAAGTTTTTGAGTAAAGTTGAGTTCAACTGATATGTTGATGGATTCGGATTATGGTTCCCTTTTTGGCAATTTCTACTTCTACTGCACGCTCCCAACAAATGGTATGAAGAAATTTGGTGATCAATCGGGTTTTCGAGCGGTGATCGTTGTGGTGTAGCAATGCGGGCTTAATAGACCTTGAAGGAGACTCAAGTCGAGATATCTTGACGCAGAAAGATAACTTAAACTTTTAAGTGAAGGTTGTGCACTTTCAACACCAAATCCATATATAGATTCTTTACAATCAGGCGATGATTAACCAATGCTCTATATACTATGTGAAAAAACCTTACACAAAATTTCTCTCTCTCTCTCTCTCTCTCTCTCTCTCTCTCTCTCTCTCTCTCTCTCTCTCTCTCTCTCTCTCTCTCTATGCTCATGTGTGCCGGCTTGCCATCGTGCCTTGTCACTTCGTTTCTTGCCCCTTGCCGCTATCAAGAGAGGATAGTGGCGGCAATGGTGGTGAGGGTGGTTGGGTGGCGGTGGATCATGGTATCAAAGTAAAATGTCCTGAATTTTTAATCTTTTTTGGTCTTTTTCTGCTTTTTTAATTACATATTTTCATGCTATAAACTTAAGCTAAAGTCCAGTTTACACGTAAGAAAGAGTATTAGAATATTCAAATACTAAACCACCCCTTTATCTAACACCGTAAACTTTTGGAATAATTTGTAGTGATCCCACACATTTTTGCCGTGGCAAATCAAGCTAACCTGGCGAAGGTTCGTGACAAAGAAATTTTGTACGTCAGATGTCATTATCCCAGAGAAATAAATGCACCACATTCATTGGATCGTGCCTAAATGTTTCAAGCTCCGCTTGTCGCCTTCACGCTTTTCAACCTTGTTTCGCGAAGCACTCGATGCATCAACGGGAAAAAGGCTTTACTCGGAATGACACGCAAAAACAACGACAAGTGCTTGTAACTTTCCACCTAAAGTTCGTGGAAATTTATCGATGGGGGTTGGCGAATCAAAGGGATTAGGGTTCCATCGTGGCATTTTATCAACAACACGTCTAGAAAAACCTAATATCCATGTGGAGCACACGCAAGATGCATAAAGACGGGACTATTAGAAAAAGAGAGAAAGTTCACGAATCAACTTCAACAAAGATCGTGACGAGGATGCTTGTGTTAGTGGGAAACGCATGTCACACTAGAGAATAGTAAGCAAAGGAAGGAACCCTTGTCATATGGCCAAAGTGACACCCATGAAGCTAATGTTGTCTCGATCCCGATCTCACCGTGTTAGATCAATCGAATAGATCTTGTCTTGAGAGAGAGAGCTCTGCTTGTTAAGATGATTTGGCTCGTTCTGGCGTGGTTAGACCTTCCGAAAGGAGTTTCGGAAATCACCGTGCAAAGTGGTAACTATTTACTTATGAATCTTGCTTATGAATAAATATCACAAGGGCCGACCCATCTGACTACCCATTCTACGTGGGACTTGGAGCGTCACGGAGTCCCATGCTTAAACTACCGGTGTCCTCGGAAGTGTTGGTCCATATTGCCCATTGATTCCTTCCCATAAGATGGATGACTCAGTCCATCCTACTCCCTCGTCATACACCCCATGTGAGACGGGTTTGGTCGTTTCACTTTTATCAAATTCCATTAATTGATAAAAAGCATAATCAAACATATCTTCTTATTTTTGCAATCCAGGTGCACGATTGTGAGAATAGATTTTATATGCTCGATATTTGCAAGATTTGGGGTATATTTGAACTCTTGGCTAGACTAGATACATGGAAACTCATCGAAACTCATCCAGCTCTTACATCTTCAAACCGAGTAAAACAATTTCAACAAAGATGAACCACTTCTTTCAAACTTAATGAATTTGCAACCAGGGTTACTTCCCCATCCTCGTGCATCCCATAAGACTTTATCATAAGATGGCGGACCCGATCTCCCGAGATCATTTCGATTTATTATATTACACGATCGGCTTTAAAGCTCAAATCATCCATAAACTAAGCCTATACGCATGCGCAACATTTTCATTTGCAGGCAATAGCACCGCCAGAGCTTCTCCATCCAATGAAGATTTTGTGGGATGTTTGTGGGGAGCGAATGTCAACTAGAAGGATTGGAAGGAAATGCTTCTTTTCCCCCAATTTTCAACAAAGAGCACTTGTACGATCCCGAAATGCAAATGCTAGTTTTTTTGGCAAGAGTTGTCCAAATCAAGTAGCTTTTAGTGCTTCCTTTGCACCCACTTTAATGGGTAGTGGCCTATGTTAGTCGAACCGACTGCCAGTACTTTCATTACACGAGATACCATATGGCCATTCGAAGCATGTATATGAGGATTCAGCAAATCTTGCACATAAAAATATAGTGGATGCCATTTTCTCCAGCCATTTGCTCGTTTTGATTCGCTCACGATCATGGCGGATCTTGAATATATATTTCAGGGGACATCAAGAATTTTTCTAGGTGAATTGTACAATTTTTATGTTGCTATCTTAAATGTGACGGGGAGCGTTTAGATATAGTCGTAAGCATAATGAGTTCATTCTATAACATACGGTAAATTTCACAAATTGATTTGGTACAATCCACGTGGATTCACGAACATGGTCGACTCATGTTCTGCCTCAAGTTATGGTAAAATTCAGTTTTTCAACCACAGTCGAAGTATAATCACAGAAACGGACTACGCTCATGTACCATAATTTAAAAGTCGTGTGCTTTTACGTACGCATGTGTACGAATTTTTTGCATTACATATTTATATCTACATTCCCAACAACCAAGATATCAAATGTACATATTTAAAGTTGTTGGGGATGTCGATGAGATAGAGCTGTATATCTCCCCAAAATTCCATCACTTAATATAAACTCCAAAACAAATGACCACCATTTTTTATGCTATAGGTTATTTAATTCGTGGGGTCGGATGGGTCGACATGTTATGGCCGCCCCCCCACAACCATATGTTTATTGCATACTCATTATTGAAGAAAAGTGGGTTCTGGCTTTTGTTGAAAATTTGTTCCCATAATTCCATAAAATGCCCTTATCACCGCTCTAGCTAGAATTTCTGTTATAAGATCAAGACATCTTATTTCATTCATGTATCTTGAAATATGTTTAAACCATGTCAATATTAAAGGGTTAATACCCCGAAGAACTCCAAACTAATTTTTTGACCATCAAAAACCCTAAATTTGTACACCTGCGATAATTTTACCATAAACTAATTTTTTGATCACCAAATACCTCAAATCGATACATTTGTGATAAATTTACTCTCCATTAACATCACGAAAGATCACAAACTGGTACACCTATGATAAAATGAGGGTAAAACCCCAAACTGATATATCCATCAACTGCCACATGTCATTCAACTCAAAAATTTGAAGGTAAAATTTAACGAAAACTAGCGGAAGGTAAAATTGTTACAGATGTACCGGTTTTGGGTTTTTATGGTCAAAAAATTAGTTTGGGTAATTTATCACAAGAGTACTAGTTTGAAATTTTCCGTGATATTAACCAATATTAAATATAATAAGAGTAAAGGAAAATGAAAAGAAGAAGAAAAAGAAGTAGATGGAATTAATAAATAAATTGGCAATTGGTTATGAGTAATTAAGTCAATTTGAATTTCTTCTTTTACAATACAAATGTTTTTTTTTAAAAAAACAAAAGTGAGAGATGTTGGTAATGTGAAAATCATTTCAATTTGGAAAATACTTTTTTTTTTATCTATCCTTTTTCCCCTTTTCTAAGGGTAAAAGAATAGTTGAAGCTAGAATGGACTTTAAGCAGTACATGGGCCAGAATAAAGAAGGCTAACTAGCTGCGGCTTCCTTTAAGACCCACGAGCCCAATAATCTCATTAATTGTGAATATTTAGACAAGAGATCGAACCTTAGAGTACTTTCTTAGAAGCAATATGTTGCCAAATAACCCGAAATTACAAAAAAAAAAGAAGAGAAACCTGGAAAGTTTTGAACATGGTAATGCCAAGTAGAGTTTTTGTCAAGTCCGTTGATGATGTGAAAATCATTTCATACAGTACCTTTGATCGCATCATATACAAAGAGATCAGGTCATAAGTGATTGATTGTACACAATTCAAGTAATTAACCGCGCTAGTTATTGTTTTCTTTTTTGGGGCGAAGTATCAGATATCATCTCGAAGTTAATTCCTCGGATCAGTTTACATCCTTACATTTCACGATCTGCATTTTACATCTCCATGTAAAGTCCCTAAGCTCAAACGATGAAGTCACTCCTCTCTCAAGAAAGGCCAAGGACAAACAAACCCTGGTTGGGCCTCTCACCAACCATGATAGCCGCCACCACGCCTACCATTGCCCGACACCGATCACCAAAGCCTCAGTAGCTAGAACCCCCCCCCCCCATCTCTCTCTCTTTGCAAGCCCGAGTTCTAAACAGAGCTTGTGGGTCCAAGCAAGGTTTGTTCAGAGTTTGGCCATGGCGAGCTCGCGCCGCTCAACCTCTGAATTAGAGTTCGAGCGGCCCGATCCGACCTCTATCTAGGCCTCGATGCAGGCCGCAACCATCTGAGGTCAGTACAGCAGTGGCGGCCTCCAATCGAGGTGTAGAGCTTGACAAGGAAGGAGGGAGGGAAGGAGAGAGAGAGAGAGGATGGAGTGAAGGAGACGGACGACGGTGACGATGGATAGTGGCTTGGATTGGGATGGTGTGGTTAGGTCCAAATAATCAACCAGGAGGGGGATGGATTGGTTTTCTCAACAAAATACAGACTAATTTTGTATAACCAAACCCCAATTAAAATATTGCTTCCAGCGTCAAGTGAACTAGCAATATAAATAGCGGAAGTTAACGAATTTAGGGAAGGAGGGAATTGCAAATGAAGTTTATAGAGGTCTCGCTTGGGTGTCCCCGCTCCTCTCTTCCACCCTAGCATCTCAAATTGGCCAAACCCCACTAGTTGTGCCAGCATTGCAAAGACCGCCTTATCACAAGCGTAGAACCTGCGCCTCGCGAGACTTGGCTTCCTTCTACAGTAAGCCCGCCAAGACCAAGTAATTATTGGACCATCTAATGGTCGCTCTCACCCAAGGTTACAACACACGGTTGTACTCTTCAGACATATTATAGACAAATGTGTATTCTTTCTTAAATGTTGCCCATATAATGTGTCCAGAATATTTTAGGATAAAAATCGGCAGGCCTTTTTTAAAATCAAAGTTTACAAACAGCATGAAAATCGATTCCACCTACAGAGCCATCTGTCTTCTTGTCCCCAACTCAATGCTGGCATATTGGCCCAGCTAAAAAAATCGGTGGAAGTTGAACTGTCTAGGAAACTATGAAGACAAAGAAGGAGACTTAGAGAATATTAGATGCCAGGATTAGTGCACCTTGTCTATAGAATATGGTCATTATTAATTTTAATTGTAATTAGTTCATCCTTGCAGCATACGTTTACTAAATGGAGGGAATTTCAACATTTCAATCGAATTCAATTGAAATTAGAGTATGTAGGTTGTTTTGAGATGTACACTTGTTACCTAACCACTCGAAAATGTTAAAAAGGGGACCACATTGGATTCCAATACCATACCTAAAAGGGGGCATCTAATCTTTGGAAAAAAATGAAGAGGACTCATCAACGTTCCAGTTACATATGCATGTGGGCATAAATATGTACCGTGAAGCATGAATTGCATGTATCCTTTTTTTTGCTTGCAAAGGACATTAAATATGGTGACCTACAAATACCAAAGTAGAAAAAAATTCATTTTTTTGAAATTTTCATCGAGTTAGGTTAAGTCGTGAAATGACCGATTCAAATGTGACAAATTCTATGTCCGGATAACAGAGTCAACAAACTTGAACATCATGTCCATCATGTCATGGATGAAACCATACCTGATAAGTAATCGAGCCAAAAATCCGATTATCCATTATTATTATTAGGTAAGCTTTTCGTAGAAATCAAAACGCTTAAAGTTAATGGGAGCTTCTTCTTCACTTTTTTTTGTTCCCTGTTCTTTATATATATGATGACTAGAAGAAGGATTCCTGTGATTACAACTAAGGAACCATCAAATCATTTAGAAATATGAGTTGCTCGGTCAAACATATCTTGATCATGTTACATACTTTCCAGTGGTCCAATCCATGTCAACAAATAGTAGTTTTTGTTTCATAAAGAATGTTGATCCCCACATATTGTAGGTCACTAAAGTTACTTTTGTTGATTGCATGATAAGACAAATGTCAACTGATTATTGGTGGCCACATCACCGCATCGTCTAAGGGGATTTCATCTTCAGTCAAGAATCAATTAGCATCCTCGAAGCCCTTCTTTTATTTTTTATTTTTTCAATCGCATAGCCTACCAACGTACACCTGATTAGTTACCGTAACACATCGAATGTTATTTTCCAAAAATCCGATGTAGCCACGACAGACATTACAATCAGTGAAATAAGATCCACATCACAATAGTATAATGCTAATATCAAATAATAAAAAATTAAGCTCATGGAGATAAATCTGGTTCTTATTGTGTTAAAAAGTCCAAGAATGCAAATTTTATCTAGGGCACATTCTGATGGACCACATTGGAAATTTTTGTCCCTACCCACTAAACATTAAAGTGCACATCTACAATTGTTCCCCCTTTGAATGCACACACCCTGGAAATCACATACTGTGCACAATGTTGTCCAAATTTTTGCTATTTCGTGCAAACTAGTTGCTGAAAACTTTAAATGGCTTCACGTGCATCAATAATTACACTGGGACCCCACATGATTTCAGCAATTCCCATTTCTGGCCCTTCTAGATAAATTAATTTACACCGATAGCCCCTGTGGGCTCCACAACTTCAACCCAACCTAATTAAAAAATAAATAAACGAAATACTAGGAGGACAAAATTAAATAATTTGGTGGGGCCTGGCAAAAAATTGAATTAGCTAAGTAGGGACCGTTGGTCGTCACTTTCGCGAGGGGGTCGTCTCCATTGTCCACGTTGACCAAAGAAGAAAGAACCAGCTATTCTTTTCCCACATCTCTATTTCTTTTTTTTAATAACTGAGGTGTCTGGATCAGCATGCACGCACCTCGACTATTCCTGGAGAAAGACTAGTACAGCAACCCACCGCTATGACTCCCCACTTAAATCATAAGTGCTCAACTGGAGAATCGAACTTGGGATCAGTACGCCTAACCACACAATCCCAAGTACGCCCTAACCAAATAAGCTACCCATGAGTGGGTCTTTTCCCACATCTCTTCATCTTCGAATAAAGAGAGAAATTGTTGGTATTCCTAGAGAGCAACATAGGATTAGTTTCTTGCCACAACGTTAATTTTGAGGATGACTTTAAACTACGAAAAACTCTAAATTATAATGGGAATTAATTGGCCGACCGATTGCTAAATGGTTATATTGGAAAAAATTCAATATGATTGCGTTGTAGTGGAGTTCAGGGACTGTTTTTATTTGGATGACCGAATGATGCGTGGCACCGACATTACATTTACTTGGACTGTTCTACGATATCGTGACATTAGGAACATAACAAGTTTGCCAAGTAGTGCTGTGGTGATATATGATTGGTACCATATCAAACATCTCTATTTGAAAAACTAAACGCAATAAAAGTACATGGAAAAGGTCAAAAAAAAAAGGGGGGGAGAGACGGAGAGGTGACAATGTTAGGACAATGGTGTGATCATGATCTAGGTTGCGACACGTTGTCCATGCCTCCATCCTCTCTATCTATCCCTCGATCTTCACTTTTTCTCCGTGTTTTTCCTCTTCCCTAATATGGTGCCTTACTACTATGTCATCACAAGTATCTTGCAAGGGAAAATTAGATAAAGAATGGTTAAAGCAATTGAAAAAGAAAAACGTTAATTTTGAGATATCACGTCATGATAATTTGACATGTCGATGGCCCAGCTCCAGCTCTATCTTTTAATTCAAATGACCATGGATGGAACTTATTCACCAACCCCAGCATTTATAGTCCCTACTTTCCTTGCACAAACTTGTTGTGCCATTATTAAAAATTAAAGAAGAAATCGAGTCAACTTTATCTTTGCCTCGATAGAATCCCATGTTCAAAAGGAGCATGTGTACTTGTGAGAACGGGGCTCCTCATGTCTACAGATGATTGGAAAAGAGAACCTGTCTTTTTCCAAGGAAAAAAAGTTGGCCCCCCATTGACTTTTAAAATAGGAAAACAAAAACAAAAGTAAAAAAAAAAAGAAGAAAAAAAAAATTTGATGCCACCAGGAAATATGAACGATGATGTCTTGTGACTTGTCAATTGGCATCTACCTCACTGTGCTTTGCGCTTGTTGAGAATGAGATGGGAAAAGTCAGAGCCCCCACTTCTTCAACGTTTTGTGTAATCTTTTTCCATCTTTTATGATTCTTTTATCTCAAATCTTCTTTTCCTTTTCCTTTTTCTTTTTTTATTTATTTTTTTTATTCACACAATCGCGCAAAAGATTATATGAATTTTTCTTAATTGTAATTTGTATCCTCTCCCATTCAAGAAATCAAAGACAGAATGGAAACGCCAATATTATAAATTTTACATCCTTTCTCCGCCTTTAATATAAAGAAAGACTTCTTCGGTTGAAATGCCTCCTGCAATATAAAGAAAGATTATACGAATTTTCTTAACTGTAATTTGTATCCTTTCCCATTCAAGAAATCAAAGACAGAGTGGAAACGCCGATATTATAAATTTTACATCCTTCGTCCGCCTTCAATATAAAGAAAGACTTCTTCGATTGAAATGTCTACCGCAACGGGCACTCATTGGTTGCGTGAGAGCGCGTGACCGAAGTTCTGACGAGAACTCGATCAGGGTCAAGTTTGAGGATACAGTGGTGCGAATTCGAAAAGAGGGAAGGCCCACGAGACAAAAACCGAATCATTTAAGGTCTGTTCGTGGTAATTTGAAAATTCAAGAGGGGGCTAAGATGTAATTCCCCTTCTCCAAAATTCATATTCAAGAAGCAAATGAGTGGTGGCTCCAATGTGGAAGGACCATGACATTATGGCTGATAGATGTTCCGGTCGGTTTGGCTTGAAGATGTACTAATTATTTCTCATTGTTTTTTACTTGTTGATTTCATGACTACGGTTGGTCAACGACTTGGGAATTGGAATTAATACTTCTTTATATTGTTTAGTAATTTTAGTAACCGCATTAATATGAAGACTACTTAAATAGCTGGGAAAAATATTAAGAGAGGTAGTGCCAAGAATCAATAGAGTAACCGGGCCAAATTACAATTATTTGTTCAGTTTTTCTAAAGTCCAACATTTATAAGTATAAGGAGTATAATCCTGGGGAATAAAGATTTTCCAGGAAATCACAGTGACTAATAATTAAATAATATGCAGAATCGAAATTTTCATGACTAGTGTAGAAATTATTGTATTGCAATCTTTCTTTTTTCATAATGTGAATCCCAAAGGGCAATTTGGACAATTAGAACATTTCAATAAGTCAATACATAACAGGAGAAGTTATAAAAAGAGTGTTAGAATATTCAATAAAAATTTGTAATATCAAAACTCATTAAAATTATTATGTTTTATTTGTTGATTAGAGCTCTCGGTAAGAAACGAGACGAAAATAAATCCTAGTCGGGTGCAAAACGAGTCGACGGTGTAAGAAAAACACCCGTCTTAAGGAGAATCATCAATTCTTTTCAAATTAGAGCCTTACATACCACTCTTAAAGGTAATCTTTAACGAACATATCGTTATTTTACATTTTCCAGTATGATCCACATCATATCCAAAGGAGAGACGAAGTAATTTCAAGAGCGCCCACCAACTGATTCATATATTATACGACACGCTTACGCGATCAAACAAAGACACGGCTCAAAACACACGGAAAATTACAAAAGTAATATGGAAACACAACAAGGCACGACGCGCCAAGCTCGGTACATCGTTTCATAATTAGTAATTTTCTTCACGATCTAATTATTTGCCATGTTGACATAATAGCGCAAATTATGGAATGATGACGGAGTACGATAATGGCGCGTGAAGGCTGTATGTACTCGTCCTTGCGTCGAATGGTCAAACGAGAGTGTCCTCCGGAGGATGACAGGCTGACTCTCGTAGGAAGACACCGACCTGCGAGATCGACCCACGCTTACAATATTCGGCAAAACCCCAACGACTTCCGCAGTCTTTCTGTTCACAAAGCCCAACTAATCTCGTCTGCCCCTTTCAAAGCATTTTTTTTTTCCCATTTCTTTTCCTCCAATTTTTTCCCTTTCGATTTCTCCGGCCACTCCGAGAGCACTGTATCCCATCTGGGCCTTTCCCAAATTCAATTCTTTTTCCCGTTAATATATCGCTTCCCTCTCTTTTCTCTGAATCTTGCTCTTGGGTTTTGTCTCTGTGTGTGTGTGCTTGTGTGAGAGAGAGAGGAGAGAGAGAGAGAGAGAGAGAGAGAGAGAGAGAGCGGAGAGCTGTGACTTGTGAGTGGTTGAGCTGAAACTGTAGCATGGAGATCTGCGTCCGAGCAGCAACTTGGAGCTTGCTTGAGGGAGAAGCATTTCGAGCCAGAGCTCGTCGGAGCAATGAGTGTTAGCTCGATCCAACGTTGAAAAGTGTGTGTCTCTCTCCCTCTGCAAGAATCTTTTCAGCTAACAACGAGCTAACTTTTGAGCTACCGGGATAGCTCCCAATCTTCTTCTTGAAGACTGTATCTTCCCGTTTCGGTCTCGCCGAGAAAAAGGCCAAAAAGTGGATGCCCATTTGTCTCTCTCTCCCTCACATTCCTTCTTCAGCTCAAGATTTTTGCGGCTATTTGCTGCTGTAGCTCTGATGCCAACTTTTCCGCGTTCTTGAAGGGAAAGAAAAATTAAGGTCCTCTCTCTCTCTCCAGTTTTGAGAAATTTGTTGGGATTGTGGAAATGGGTACTGGAGATTCGAGCAAGATTTGGGATTCAAGCTACATTGGGCTCCCTCGTTGACTTCTTTTGGGTATAATGCAGAGGAGGCTCCAGGGGGAGTGCAGATTGTGAGGAGCGAGAATGAGGGGAAATGGATCTCGTTTTTGCACTGATTTCAAAGGTTCATTTTAAAGAAGGTAGCTGCTTGCTTTCTTGAAAACATCTCAGTTTCACCGTTAGGGAATGATTCCCAGTTTTGCTCAGCTTGTTCAAAGTTAGTTTTTGTCAAGTCTGGGTCTAGATTTGAACTGGACTTGTGGTTCTCCTGATAGTTCGTTCATTTTTATTCAGCTTCATTTTTTCCTGATAGTTTTGCATGCGTAGAAATCTAGTTGTCGTCCAGAATGCTGGTTTGTTTTTGGAATTACAAAAGCCTGGTATTTGAGGATTTGATGTATCTGAAGATGTGTTGTGTTTTTCCCTATTTTTGTGGACCTAAAAAATGGGCATTCAACTGAGATCATTATCCTCCAAATAACTCTCACACTGGCCTTGCGGGTGTTAGTTCAAGTACGACCGAACTGCATCATATGTCACCACAAGCCTGTGAAATCGTGAAATTACTGTATTTGCTTTTCTTTCCATATGTTTGTAAATGCTTTTGTTCTCGGCAAGTCAGGGCATTGCTTTGCCTGAAACCTTTTGATGATTGTTATCACCACAAGCTGGTAAAATAGTGAAATTACTGTAATTGCTTGTCCTTCCATATGTTTGTAAATGCTTTTGTTCTCAGTAAGTCAGGCCATTGCTTTGTCTGAAACATATTGAAGATTGTGTCTTTCATGTGAAGGTTTAGAGAGCCATTCTCTCCTACTTTTGCCACGCTGCTTTTCTCTATGTATTTTTCAGCGGATCCAAAGTTGAACGTGCTTTGACTAATAAAGAGATAAAAGCTTCAAGGAGGGATTTTATCCTTAATGTGGTCCTGTATGCTCCAGTGCTTCGGCTTTTCTTTGAAGGAACAGGAATCTTTAAAGTGTCTTCTCTTTTTTCTTGGCTAGTGTTCATCGGATTAGAGACTCTTTAGTCCTATAATGATATCCCAGAAGACTCTTTTTTCAGGATAAGTCCCTGGACTAATGTCATGCTGACAAACAACTATATGTGAGATGCTTGTGTGATCTTGAGATGATGAACAAAAGAAAATAACGTATTGCTATTAGCTAAAGTTAGCCTGAAGATAATGTAGCTACATTCCCTTCACCTGTTCAATTTTATGCTGTTCTAAATAAAGTGTTTGTAGGATAACTTTCTTAACCCTTTGCTATTTCCTGCTCTGTGGGGACTCTACTTGAAGTGACTAGGTCCTGGATCCACCGATCCCCCACTGTGGGTACTTCTTATGTTTCCCCCCTGTCCATGAACTACTGTTTAGCTATTGTTCATGTGCTTCACTTACGTGTGATTAGGGCAGTTGCTCAGTTAACATCTTCTGATTTTCCTCAGTGAATAATAATACCCTTTTGACTAACAAAAAAAGAAAACCCGTTGAATTATAAATCTAAACAAGTACATTCCTTCTGCCTTTTGTTGCTTCTATGTGGGGACCTGCTTTATTCATAGTTATACTTTTTCTAGCTTTTCATCTCAAGAAGTCTCCATTGTTTACAGAGGTTGTTATGACTGGACATATTCTTTAATTATACTTGAGCATTTCTTTGTGTAGTTTTACCATACTCATCATTTTACTCTTTTCCTTGGAAAAGTAAATTAAATGTCTCCATTTACTGATGAAGGCTCCATGAAGTTGATTATTCTTTACCTTTACTACTTGGCCAGGGAATAGGAAGCAACTGCTGATATTCCACTTACCACATTGCAATATTTTACTATAGAAGACCATGAAGCGACACTTCTTCAGAGCATTACCTTTTCTCTTGTTCTTGTTCATACTTCTCCGAGCAAATGCCGATTTGGATTCAGATAAGCAGGCACTCCTGCAATTTGCGAATGCCGTCCCTCATGGAAGGAAACTGAACTGGACTGCTAGTTCTCCCATCTGTACTTCTTGGGTCGGTATCACCTGCTCCCAAAATCGTACTCGTGTAATTGCCCTTCGGCTCCCTGGAACTGGACTTTTTGGTCCTATTCCGGCCAACACTTTGGGGAAGCTTGATGCGCTCACGGCACTTAGCCTTAGATCCAATCGCCTGAGTGGGAATTTTCCATCTGATGTACTCTCTCTTCCTTCCCTCCGCATCATCAACTTGCAAAGTAATAATCTTTCGGGTGACCTACCCTCTTCACTCTCTCCCCAACTCAGTGTGGTTGATCTATCCTTCAATGCCTTCACTGGAGAAATTCCGCCTGAAATTAGAAACTTGACCCATCTTACCATTTTGAACCTCCAAAATAATTCATTTCTGGGGTCGATCCCCATCTTAGACAAACTAGGCTGAAGCAGTTGAACTTGAGCTATAACCATCTAAACGGTTCAATTCCATCTGGGATCCAAAGGTTCCCAGTGTCTTCCTTTTTAGGGAACCCTTTGCTATGTGGCAAGCCTCTGAATGCGTGTTCTTCAATCAGCCCATCACCTTCCATCTTACCATCCCCACCACGAGAAAAATCCAAGAGGAAACTAAGTCTTGGAATTATTATTGCCATTGCAGTTGGAGGAACTCTAGTGCTATCTCTTCTCTTGCTGGCATTAATTTTATGTTGCTTGAAGAAAAAACAGAGTGAAGATGGTCCCTCGATGAAAGGTAAAGGAGTCCGGACTGATAAGCCTGAAGACTTTAGCAGTGGGGTCCAATCGGCGGAGAAAAACCGGCTTGTGTACTTTGAAGGTTGTTCTCACAGTTTTGACCTTGAAGATCTACTGAAAGCTTCAGCAGAAGTTCTAGGCAAGGGAAGTTGTGGTACCACATACAAAGCCATCTTGGAGGATGGGACCACCGTGGTGGTGAAAAGGCTGAAGGAAGTGGTGGCAGAGAAAAGAGAGTTTGAGCAGCAGATGGAGAACGTGCAGAGGGTAGGACAGCATCCGAACGTCATTCCACTCCGTGCGTATTACTACTCAAAAGATGAGAAGCTCCTCATATATGACTATATAACAGGAGGCAACTTCTCCTCGTTGCTGCACGGTATGCTTTACCTAGTCAATTTGGTATATTATTTATACAATTTTCTCAACCAATGAATCCAGGTTTCACTGATCATTTATGTAGATGTGTACCCTATGCATAAATTAAGAGATGTAATGGAAAGCAATGACCTGAAAATATCATGAATGAGGTGATCTTGATTATGAAGTAATTGTTCTTTTGAACAAGCTTGGTCTTGTGTTAGTAGCCTGAGACTATGGCCTAGAGAGAAGACTATAAAAGTCCAATCTTTTGGCTATGAGGAGTGATTTCCAATTTTATTGCTTGAGGTAAGCGAAAACCAAAGTTATGAAAATTGTAAGAAAGAAGCTCCTCATCATAACCAGTCATGCTGTGGATAGGCACATAATGTAAGGAAAGACATCAAAATCACAGCGTGACATTGATCAAATTGATGACCAAGTGAAGTCCTCCATCGTTATGCTCCAATTAATTTAAATGTCCAAGCACAATGTGGATAATGTCTTGGTTGAGGTTGATATGAGAGCAATGAGAATGAAGGCCAAGCAATTGGTATGCATTCTGCACCAGTGCACGAGACATGGAATAGAACTTGAGATAATTGATATAGACATGTACTATTAGTATAAGTGTCCAACTGTCAGGGTCGATGTCTTGTATGGACAGAACAATGCTAATGTCGTTGCATGGATATTGTCATGTTACCTAGAACCATCCTTTGTAGGTTGCCTCCTATTTGCTGCATTGCTGACCTTTCCTTCCGATATTGATTTGCAGAAGGTGCGAGACAACCACTGGACTGGGCATCGCGGGTGAAGATTTCTCTAGGAGTGGCTAAAGGCATTGCTCACATCCATTCGGCCGGAGGTGGGAGGTTCATCCATGGCAACATCAAGTCCTCCAATGTCCTCCTCACTCAGGACCTTCAAGGTTGCATCTCGGAGTTTGGCCTGACTCCTTTGATCCGCACTCCTGCAGTGCCTCCTAGAAGTGCAGGTTATCGGGCCCCCGAAGTCATAAAAACTAGGAAACCCTCACAAAAATCAGACATCTACAGTTTTGGGGTACTACTCCTCGAGATGTTGACTGGAAAGTCACCCATCCAATCTCCTAGACACGAGGATGTCTTCGATCTGCCTAGGTGGGTCCAGTCCGTTGTTAGAGAGGAATGGACAGCCGAGGTGTTTGACGAAGAGCTACTCAAGGACGGAAATATCGAAGAGGAGTTGGTGGAAATGCTTAAAATAGCATTGGCGTGCGTAGACCGTATACCTGATACAAGACCTCCGATGGGCGAAGTCGTTAAGATGATTGAAGAAGTTCGGCCATCCGAAATAGAAAATCCTCCATCATCGTAGAATAAGTCAGAAAGCTTGCTTACACTTAAATCCCATTTGTTTGGCTTAGCATTCGTGTCATGAATATAGATTCAGATTCTGGGGGCTGGAAATGTACAAAATCTGAAACACCAGGAAGATTGCAGGAGTGATTTTTCTTGTTTAATTTTGTCTTAGGAACTAATTTGAGAGTCACAGTGTTCTTTGGCTTAGCATTCGTGTCATGAAAATAGATTCAGATTCTTGGACTGGAAATGTACAAAATCTGAAACACCAGGAGGATTGCAAGAGTGATTTTTCTTGTTTGATTTTGTCTAGGAACTAATTTGAGAGTTACAGTGTCACAGTTCTTACGTTGTCGTCTTTCAATGAACTGACCAGGATGAGGTGCTTTCTATCCTATCATTTAGTCAATACTCACTCGTTTCTAAATTTTTTGTGATACGACTTGTTTTCCAGTAAAATTTGTCAGATTAAACTCTCATCCATTGGCAATTGTATAGCAGTATGGTACTGCAAGGAGTGAGATCAAATCAATTCTTATATAAAAAAATGACATCAAATCAATGTTAGCCCAGGTTCAATGACTGTCACAGTTTCCAAAATAGTGCCTATAACTCACCTCGCCCATGGAGTAACTATGAATTTGAGGATACAAAATCATGTAGTTGACCAATCTCCAGACAGTAACAAATTAACTATACAAAATTGCCGCTTGCTTGCTTGCTTCGAGGCAAGAAGATTCTAAACAACGACAAAGAATGGTTATAACACTATGTTAATGACTAGACTTCACATCCTTGTCGACTAGATCGGCTCCGCTCACATAACTTGCGAAGAACGATATTAATCTGAAAGGAGCACCAATTAGTGGGGCATCCGAGAGTGGTACTGCATCCCTTTCTTCGCTCTCAACAGTTTGCGACTCCAGATCCTGGACTTCATTATCATCAAGAGGAATTTGGAAAATTTCTCCAGAATCTACGGGCTTTGCAGAGCTAGATATTAGAAGACCGTGCTCACCGTTTATTTTATCCTCACTGTTTATGTCATCGTGCATCTGAATATCTTTTGAAGACTCTGGTCTCCCATCTAATACAAGCATACTTGTATTTGATGCGGAGTTGTGATCCACGATGCCAGCACTTTCAGCAATTTCTACAGTAGAACCACCCTGAAAGGGCAACGAAAGCCCAGGTGCTGCCTTTTGTTGATCGAGTTGAAGATACAACTCATTCACCTGATTAAAACATGTGATTGACAGACCAATCCTAATCAAAAGTTGATGATGAAGGAAATTACGAAAGTCTCTTTTAATTACACTTCCTATTTAATTGGCCCAATGGAGCGTAGGGCTAACGGCTCTTACGACAACCTTCCTTCTAGAGGTCAATTGTTCTTTGGGGCGGAAAGAGAATACAGAGAGAGGCTTCTTCTTAGAACCCAGGCAACTCACACTTTCAAATATGAGTGTTGCCTTTGGCCTTCTGGAGCAAGCCTTACCAATTTATAAGAGCATAAACAATAGCTGAAAGGAAAGGAGCTAGCTTACCTTCTCAACAAGGTCTGCATTCTCTGTAATCAATTTCTCGATAAGAGCACATGCTGCTTCCATCTGGGAGTTCATCTCCTCGTATTCTGAAGACCGCTACAACATAGAAAAAAGTAGTAAGAATTCTGTAATCCGTTCCTTAGAGGTACAATCTGGCAGAAAAGTTCTTTGTCAGTTTAGCATAGCCAAAGAAAAAGCCTGGCTGATCCTTAAAAAACAAATCCAAGCACAAACCGAGTAACTGTTCATCCAACATGACAATGCTTTACACAATCAAAACTGCACGATCAAATTGCAACTATTTTGGGGCACGTCAATTGGACAAGCAAAAGGCATGATAACTCCAGGAGCAACTGTTCAAGGTCATTATAGAGAAATCCTTCATGAAGAAGATACAGAAGTTACATTTATATATGAAAAATCGACATCCGGTGATATAACGCCGGGTTTTCAAAAAGTGGAACAAACATTAGAAGTGCATTCAATTGATTCAATGCAGAGGAAACAAACCTTTCTTTGCTCATCTGAGTGATCAACTGAGGAAGCATTCTCCAGGAGATGAATCTGACCTTGCAACTCCAAAATATTATCTTTTAGTCTTTGGTTTTCTTGCAAGTAACTGTTCTTGGATTCTTCCAATTTTGACACCTGCCAGACTTTGTTTTTACTTTCCATATCAGGAGAAATACAGAGTTTGCAACTCAATGGTGACGCCCAGATTTCATAATAGTGTGGTGGTGAATTGACTCCTCTAGCTAGGAAGACTGAAACTCATGGACAGAAATAAGACAGAGATGCCAAGTTACAAGATACATGAGTGACAGGCATCTTACAGAGGAACTCAGTTCAGTCACGGATATGGACTAGTAAAAAAGGGGAAGGTTTCACCTTTTGGATCCTAACTATGCTTCCAAGCAATCAATCAATCAAATCATTTATAAAACCAACAGAATGAAAACAGTTGCTTAAATTTAACCATTTGAAGGGCAAATTGTTTCCTATGTAGCTGCTCCTGAGTGCATCCCTCACTGCATTACTTAGAAGTTATAGGCTTTAGAAATCAGGTATGGTCCAGTAGCCACCCCTTTTACCAAGAGCCTAACGATAGAAACCTGTTGATCGATTCCTCATATGCAGTCCACTCTCCCTTCCATTTTCTTCCTCCATCCCTTTTCTTTCTCTTTCCTTTTAGTCTACCATCTCTAAAAGCTTTTGCAGTCCATCCAAAATAATATTCGTCATGAGATGTAATTTTTCAATATACATTGTTTATTTCCTTCATTTTGTTCTTATAGTATTTTCTTTTTGCTGTTGGTCCATGTTTTTCTTCTCCCCATCCTACACCTTGGTTGACAACCCTTTTCAAATATTTTCAATCTGGGCAATGCCAACGTTTAAGACATGCATAATCCTTGTTTAGATATAGGTTGAAAATCGAGTGAATACATATTCCACTTTATCCTAGCATAGTTGCATCCCCAAAATCACAAGGCACAAGTCTAAGTCAGATGCACTTAGTTTCAGGATTCCAGTATCTGAACTCACATATTGTAGGTGAAGAAACTTCCCTTACCTTTAGACAAAGACAAACATGCTTAGACTAAGACAAAAAGACACTCCACAAGAAAAAAGTACAAAATGCCAACGTCGTGGTTGTTCATAAGCAGCAATCACGCAGAAGCCATTAAATATTGTTCTCTGATTAAACTCATCACTATAGTTGGATATTTGGGCCAAAAACATGATGGATGAAGTACGGCATTCAACATTAGTTTCCTCTCTCCAAATAATTAGTGCAGGACCTTATTTAGTCTATGGCTTTGCATGCAAAGATGCAAGTTGAACTTGTCCCTTTATTGTGTTCTTCATTAATGCCACCAAGTAATGGCCAATGTTTATGACATTAAAAAAATCACGAGGAGACATTCAAACCTTAATGTATTGAAAGGTCTATAAAATGAGCTTTTCATCTGGTCACAATACACGAGGTTGCATGATAACATGACGCAAATGTAGCATAATTTTTATACACATCTCTTCTCCTTATAACTTCAAGAATTCAGATTTCTCTTCAGATTGTATTATTTTCAATTCTACATAAGTCTAGATTTATGTTTGTTCTGTCTGTCATGGATCTTTTCCTCTGACAGTTTTTTGTACAACTTGGAAGCAATGGTACCAAGTAGGTTAAAAACTATTGAAATTCACTTAGTAAAATTAGATATCATCGAGAAGAAAATACAAATACTTTGCTTAACAGCCACCCTAGATAGGAGAAGCTGCAGCTATCATCACAACTGCAGTTCTACGATAATCGTGTCCCAGATAAAGGGATGCTACAACAACCATTGCAACTGTAATTTTATTAAAATCATGTTGAAAAAATAAAACCGGGTTCTGTATGGCCAGCACAAGCTTGAAATCTAAATTTAGTCCCAAAAGACAACGGTTGATGTCCCCATTTCGACTGAAAAAGTCTTCAGCAGTATATACCTGTAACTGTAGTCCTATAATGTCAGTCTCCATTTTGGCAATGATTTCCCTACTTGAGTTCTGTGAATTAGAAGTATTCATCAGAATTGAAATTTCCAACTTGACCTGAAATACTGTAAAAATAAAAACTACAGAACGACTCATGAAAATCGAAGATGCTACTGGAGAAAACCCTCCAGCGAGTCAGATGCAGCAGAAAATTCCCTCATACACAATTAAAAAAAAAAACACAAATCACATCATATATCTCATATCTAATATTAAGAGCCAACCATGAACTTCAAACTTTTCGTGGAGAACCAAAAGCCAAAAGGGTTTTAATCATTCAAAATTTCAGGCTTCCTTTTGTGATGGGCATATGTAGTAGCAGTCTCATCAAATGATAGAATTTTTTCTCATTAAAATTTGACTAACAAGAACAAGGATATTACAGAAAGTATCTCACCTCCTTTAAAAGCCAGGACTCATGATCTTTTTCTAGTTGTCTTATTTTTTCCACCAAACTTTCCTGTGAATCATTTTCAAAGTCTGTCATCCCCATATGTCATAAGTTAAAAATGCTTCTGACCATATGAAAGAACTTTTTCTCAATGAAATTTAAACAAGAACAAGCTATCAAGCATAGTACATAAAGTACCTCCTTTAAAACCCAGGAATCACGATCCCTTTCTAGTTCTCGTATTTTTTCCACTAATCGTTCCTGTCATTCACTTCCAAAGTATGTCAGCTCCACCAGTCATGGCTTAAAAAAACTTGCTTGAAAGAATTAACCAAAATGATAGAACTTTTCCCAGTGAAATTTGCCTAACAAGAACAAGCATGGCACAGAAAGTTGCTTACCTCCTTTGAGACCCACGAATCATGATCTCCTTCTAGTTGTCCTATTTTTTCCTCCAAACTTTCCTGTGAAGAGTTAGTCACTTTCATCTCCATAAATAAAGGGTTATATAACTTAAGAAGACTTCTAACAAAAATGGATTATGCAGAAAGAACAGTCAAACGTTAACACCAACAAACAAAATATTTGACTTTTGATAATGTGATTGCGAATAAGGAACTTGAAAGATACCTGTTTCAATTCCAGATTGGCTTTCTTGTCTAAGATCTGGCTAATCTTCTCCTTAAAGCTAGCCTACATGTAGGATGGGATTTAATCAACAAAACATGAAGCAAAACTCACAATGGTCTAAAGATAAAAAGATATATACCTGCTTCAGTTCCAAAATAGCTTTCTCATCTTTTAACTTAGCTTTCTCATCTGATAACTGGCTAATCTTCTCCTTAAAGCTAACCTAAATGCACAGTGGTAAATCAACAACAGATGGCATAAGTTTCATATGGAGAAAAGTTATAACAGCAGCACATCGTTATTCATTTTTATAGGAAGGAGAAGATCCACAGCCCTCAAATAAGCGTCAAACAAAAGACTGAACTGGATGTTGCAAGACAACTTAAAACCTCATAAAAGCATCCTCAATAACAAATTACCTCTTTCTCAAGCCAGCTTTCCTTCTCACACTCCAACTGTGCAAGGTTTGTGGCTAAACCAGCCTGTAACAAATTCAATGCATTATGTCCGCCAATCAAAGAGAATGGAAGTAACTCTCTGGAGACTGCCAAGCACATACCAAAGTGAAATAATCTGACAAACTAATCTCTATACTCATTTATCATGTTGTATTACCTCTTTTTCCTTGTGTAAGTCATTCTCATTCCACAAGTGCTTAATGTTTTCTTCCAAACTAGCCTGCAAAATCGCATTCTGTGCTCATGACCATAGACCAAAAATAGCTGCAACTAATCAAGAAGAAGCAACAAATTAATTGGCAGAAGCTTGGTACAAGCTTCTAAGGCCGTTATCCACACCTTGATTTCCAACCAGTTCTGTTCCACAACTCCGGCTAAACTGGACTGTGTGTCAACATACTGTACAGTATATTAGTAATGAAAGAAGATATTAGCCTCATTTCTACACGTCGATTCAAAGTTGTGTCTCAAAACGTCAACAAAACCAATGAAAGTGGCAACAGTGACGGGTGTGGGCAACAGGGGAAAAAATCATAGCAGCAGAGCTGCCACAAAAAAAGCAACTGAGATTATCAGATACAGAGTTTGATTTAAGGTGTATAATGAAGCACATTCACAAATGTTTTCCAACAGGGTTGAGGAAACAGAAATGAACATATATTCTAGTTTCTTCACTTAAAGTTAAATTATAAACCAAATAGATAGTAAAAAGAGGATAGAGAGTCCATTGATAGGTCTACTCATCTTAAGATATCGATGTTACATTTACTACATATTTCACTTTGGCATAAAATTATCATTAAAAAGTTAAGGTTATCGAGTACATTGCATGTATAGAACTTCGAAACAAATTCTTCCCAGTAAAACATGATGCTCTCTTCATAAAATTGCAGTATTTTCCAAAACTCTGTCTAAAATTTCTAAATCCAAACCCAAACTACTTTTCTGACATGCTGCAGATAATCAGCTAAAACATCGAATGTAATTAAGAGGAAAGAAAGAAAGGAAACATACATTTTCATTCAAGATATCAAGTATTATTTAGATAATTACTCTTCTCAGCATCAGAGAATACAAATTGGATATAATACATCACCACCATCTGGCATTTCTGGTGCAACATGAATGAGGAAAAAGTGAAAGGATTTGAGAGATGCATTAGACTGGCAAGTATGTCATTCATTTTTGTGCATCAGATAGCAAAATCACATAATTCTTTCTTATTCAAATTATGCTGCTTTTCCCTAGATTACATGTATTGTGAATCGCTCAGTTATATGGAACAAAGACAGGATCACTAGAGGTCAAGTAGAATGAGGTCCACTTAGGGTAGGCATCCATGAATCTGTAGTTGGAACAAGACTTTCATTTCAGAATACATACATTGTAGACTGTTTGATCCATAGCAGAAGTGCTCTCATAGAAACTATTACAATGGATCTTCTTCTAAAGATCTTTTCCAGCAGAGATAACATGTCACACTAACTAGCAACTACATTGATCCTTGCCAAATTGAAACGCTAGGAATGTAATGCTCCGGAATGCAGATGTACCACAACATGTGATCTGAATTGCGGATCGGCTAAATCCTATCGTACTACGACATCCGTTATCCCATCCTGGGACGATTTGTGTCGACTCATCAAGTCAAACAAACATCTCGTAACACCATTCTCCACATTCGAAATTACAATGAAAATACCCACAGCTTCTGCACCATTGCAATTCAAAACTAAATACTTACATCTTCGACACCATTAGCCAGAGTTTCGATCCGATCTGCCTCCGCATCCTGGCCGGCATCGGACACTTCATTCCCCGGAGCCCCCCCATTGCTGAAACGACTCCTCTGGTCGACCGGACCAGTTTCCCCATCGCCGGCCGCAGCCACCGCGGCGTCTTCCCCCGCGGCTTTGCCGCTCTGCTTATTCTTCTTCTTCTTGTTCCTCTTCCTTCTCTTCTCCTCATCCATCCCTCCAGCTCAAACGGCGGACCCGGACCGAATCTCACGCGACCCAATCCGCCCCTCCGCACCCGCTCCCCAACCCAACCCGCAAAATCAAATCTTGTATCCCAAATCACCGTCCCCGCCACCCAAAACCCACCAAAAAAAAACAGAAGCAGCTCAATCGCAAAACCTCCCAAACGAACAGCCCCAATCCGGCGCACCGCTCGCGCACGACGGAACCCGATCCTTCCGCCTCAGCGAAACCCTAGGCGACGAATCAAATCGGAAATGCCTGAAGGAGGAGAAGCTCGGAAACAAAGATGGATCGAGTCGACGACACGCGTCCGTCGAAGAAAACAGTAACGACGGTGGGGGGAGGGGGCAGAAGCCCCGCTAACGGCTCTTCATTCGTCGGTTTTCGCAAGGATGTGTCCGAAAAACATTTTCCTTAGTTTCTTTTCCGTCTTTTATTAACCGTCTGCTTTGAGGAAAATGAGTTGAAGGCAATAAAAAATTTAACCAAAAAAAAGGGAAACGAAAAGTTTGTTCTTAAGTTGGGTAATGATTTTTGCAATTCACCTTAAACGCCTCCGATGTCATTAGGCTTGGATTCCCGATGGCTAGACCGGGACATCGGTGACGGGACACGCGACCCTAACCACTATGGCTAGGATCCGAGCCCTTGCCCTCGGGACCCCATCCCAAGCTTTAAACTAGGGACAGGACAAGTGCTCATGTCTTGCCGCTCGAACTCGTGAACCCGACAATTGAACTCGTGAAATCGATAGACAGACTTAAAGATCGGGGTAACTTTCGTAGCTTAAAAACTATGCCAAGAGCGAATGACATTTGGGTCGGGTCGCATATGGGCGGCCCGAATTTTCAATCTTCTAGGAACAATTGCTCAAACACACGCCCATTTGTCCTTCGGGCCTTGGCCGAGTGAAGGAAAACTGAAAGCGTCAATGAGCTTTTCTTTTTCTTCTCTCTTCCCCCCAAGAAGACACGATGACAAGAATTCATCGCCCGCCCCAGGCCCGTTACAAAAGCTCAAAGTGCTTGATTTTTACGAGCTGGGGGCTTCTTCTCTCCCATGACAGCGACATGGAAACCTCTTCAATCCTGCTTGACCGATTCCCGAAATCGTTGGTCGGGTGAGGCTCGATGGGTGAGCTTGACGTTCTTGCAATGCAATGCCCATCGTTCTTGGTCGAAGCAATCTGGTCCGTCTTAGGTGTTGATCTTGCATTGCCGCCTCGACACATGGTCGTTTGTGTCGTTTCCCACGAGAAACACCAAATTTGGTAAATCATTTCGCTTGCAAGAATTCAACGCCCGCACACGACACCCCACCCAGAAGAGAATAAGGAGAAAAAAGAAAGATATTTCAACTGGGTCCTCTCTCTCTCTCTCTCTCCAATCGCCTTGATTTCGGGCCATCTCTTTTTCTTGGTAATTTTGCCTCGCGGAGACGACGACCTCGTCCTCGTACAAAGGGTCAACCGGAATTCGATCGGGGTACGTGCTGCGTTTGCGCTTCGAGTTTCCGTGGTGTTTTGAGTTCCTTTGATTTGACGGTATCGAAGACAAGCGCATTGTGTTTGATATATGGCCCTTTGGGTTTTTTTTTTTTTTTTGGGTTAAATATGGCCCTTTGGGTTTCCTCTTCTTGTTCTGGATGTTTTTGTTTTCTAATGAGATAATCAAATTAGAAATTGCCATATCTGCGGGCACTCAATTTGGTTGAAGAAATGAGGTTCTGAGTTCTATTATCATCTCTCGGTTAGATTGATATGTGATATAAATTTGGCTGAGAGCAATGGTGGCAGTTTCTGGTTGTGAGATTCGATTAGAGGTTTATTGTATGGCATGAAATGAGAGCTGGTTCAAGCATGCTATTTTGCAAGCGGAGCTACTCATTCTAAATCCTGGAAAAATCCTTGATGTCGGTTGGATTGTCCTTCCAACGCGACATGGATTGAAAGCTATACGCCGATAATGTAATTCCTGAATTTTTCTCTGGTGATACATATTGCGGCAGGAAGACCCTCCAGAAGTTCTACATGTTAATCGAATGACATTTGATCTAGTTTACCCGTTGGCTTGTTGTGTTGTCATCAAGGACTAATTTTTATTGAAGTGGCACCAATGCGATGCCGACTTATACCGAAATGATTGACAAGATCTGAGCTTGACTATAACTAGCATATCCCGTTATTTTATATATTGAGAGAGTTAATGGTGTAGAACCAAGAGTCCTGTATATTCCAAATTACTCTCTACACACCCTCGGACACTCTTTGTCCCTCCCTCCACACATCATTTTGTCCTCTATGCATTTTATGGTTTGCGCATCTGATACCACACAAGCCAAAAATCATGTTCCAATTTCAAAAGACCTCATGTTCAGCACCAGCAACAAATCCCTTGCTGTTATCGCAGTCACCTTATGTAGAGGGCTGCTAATCGCCAAGGTCATTCCCCCTTTGCAAATAGCCTGCTGTTGTAACGTCTGGCCAGGATGCCTTCTGCATAAATAAGGAAATCTTGGTAGGAACAGCCGAGTTCTTGTCAATCCTTAAGGGGTTTTAGTTTTCCTTCTCCTTGTTGTCACAGTTAATATTGCTTGGGGTACAATTTGACTTTGAGACATCCATTCTTGTTAATTTGTTATCTTTCTCATCCCTTTTCAGTTTTGCCTCCTCTAGCACATCATAGAACTTAGCACAATGTTCCAATACCCGATTGTTAAAGCTTCTGACAACATCTGCTGGGACATGCAAAGCTGAAATGCAAAAGATATTAGCAACACATGCCCTTTAGTGCTTAGGAAGTCTGACTAATCGAGCCAATCAGGCTTTTTTGATGAAATCGAGCTTTAGGCGGTTTTGAACCACACTTTATCCTGCCAGAAGAAAACAAAATCTCCTCTGCCAACAACGTGATCTATGTTAGACTAGGAAGATTGACCTAATGTTTGTTAATCCATCTCCAAGGGATCACCCTGAAATTGTACCGACATTGTTAACCTGGCCAACAAGGTTTCATTTTTATTATTGATGAACTCTCTAGAGAAAATTCCTTTGGTCATAATTTTCAAAGCCACTTGGCATACAGAGCTTTGTGGAAATGTAATAAAGATTTCATACCAAAGGCAAAGCCACTTTCATATGGGAAGGTTAATGATGCCCCACCTACCAAGGTTGAAACTATAAGCCTTTCCCTTACCTCCTATGGAAACCTTCTCTTAATGTTATCGAGTATCCAAGCTGCCACACTTGAATAGGGAAAAGCAGGAAAAGAAAAACTCGCAGAGTTGTATGAGTCTCTTTACTGAAGTTAATCTGCCGCCATTGGAAAGATAACCTCTTTGAACTAACCAATCTTCTCTGTGTCTTGGAAAAAACCAGGTCCCGAATACCGTGATCTTTCAGTTTAATTCCTTGAGGCGGGCCGAAATAAGTGATAGAGGGACCACCTTGCTTGCAGCCTATTACTCAACTATGATGTCCCAGAGTTATCTTCAAACAATAGAACAAAATGCTGTCATCAGCAAATAATAGATTGGAAAGTTTTAGGTTAGAATACTTCTAGATACACTAAAGGATTATAGCAAGTGTTTCGTATTGCTGCCCTTCCAATGGATTTCCTTGTGCTTTCATGGGCTCCACTTGTTAATGTGAACTGTGTGCCTATTTAGAAAACCCTTTTTTCTATCCTTTGATATCATGCAGTGATCCTTGTATAATTTAACTTTCAGGTTCTTTGTGCTTTCTTCTGCTGAATCTTGGAATTCACATTCCAACCATCAGTATGGGGCAATGCGTAGCCAAGGTGATACCTCTGGGCCATTTTTTGCTGTCCTTCTCAAATCTTTTACTTACTATTGCGAAGATGTACGCATTTTTGTAGTTAATATCATACAATGACTTCTTGAGCACTTCTTCTCCCATGATATTTTGCTCTGTTGTTTGGATAAGATTTCTGTCGTTGATAAAGTATATCTATTAATCTCAACATATGGTGACTCTATTAAATGTCCTCCTTTTAACCATGCTTGTCCTACAACAGCTGTTCCATGACATTTAATGGCTGCCTCCATATATTTGCTGTTGCATCTCTTATGGGTTTTGGCTTGAAATATTTCAATGAAACACTGTCAGTTCTTTTTGTCAAAAAGATTCTATGTTGTTCATGGTGCTTCCAGCAAGAAACAACAGACGATGACTCCGACCACCAACACATTGATTTTGCTAGCGGCAATGTGCATCTCATCACTACAAAAGAGAGCTGGGATGGAAAGTTATCAGAAGCTATTAAGGACGGAAAGATTGTAAGTTTTCAAAATTAGTAATTTGCAGTTTAGATAAATGATGTCTCGCTCTTGCTATGATCTGTAACAAGATAGCCTTTTTCTTCCCTCGGTAATTTTGCACCCACAGACCGGGTGCTTCTCTCTGTAATCGAACCCTGGACTTCCCATTAACCCCGCCCCCTCTGTTGCCACCAGGTCATTTGCCTGGTGTTGTCATGCTACTTGTTATAAGATCTTGGTGTAAATCCCGGGTTACACGAGATAGTGAGGTTGATCCCTGTTGAGAAATGTAAATTTGGAAATGAGACTGAGTTTGTGGTTTATGCTCTAAGTCTTTGCCTTGATATTTGACAATTGCATCTCCATCTGTTTTCTCTTTTTTCTGTATATATTTTCAGCATAGGGATGATTCTCAGAGTTCATTTCAATTTTTGAGAATCCAGAGTAGACAGTGGCATGCACTGTGTGTTGTGTCAGGTTATAGCAAACTGTAATAATTCCAAGGTGTTTATGTGGGAAAGGTGGCTGAGAAAATTCTGTCATGTCAACTCTTACTTTATGTCAATTATAACCTTTTCTTTAACACGAAAATTTGGCTGTCCACCGTGACTTGTGAATGCTTAACAGGTTATAGCAAACTTTAGCGCGACCTGGTGTGGTCCTTGTAGAGTGATTGCGCCTTTCTACTCCGAGTTATCCGAGAAGCACCCTTCTCTCATGTTTCTTCTTGTCGATGTGGATGAACTAACGGTAAGTATGATTTTTATCTCTCGGACCTTGCAACTTGCGAATCGGATGAGAAATTTGCCTAGTTATGTGCCAAAAGTACTGACCGTAGCTCTTGTGCCGTTTCATTTATTTCCCAGGAGTTCAGCACATCGTGGGACATTAAAGCGACCCCTACTTTCTTCTTTCTTAAAGACGGGAAACAAGTCGACAAGCTCGTGGGCGCCAACAAGCCAGAGCTTCAGAAGAAGATAACTGCGATTTTAGACTCGATCAGTCAAAGTCAGAAATGAATGGTTGACTGCTAGAGGTGGGGAAAACAAAGCTGAGCCTTTTTGGAATTTTGTGAAGCCATGTATATGCAGGTCTCCAAGTTGTAAAATGCTTTTCCGCGGCACTTGTTCTTGAATGTAAATAGAGATGCTTGAGGATGTCGAACGGTGAAAATATCGTATTGGTAATCTCCGTTCTCTTTATCATGTCCTTCATGTCCATTGTCTCGATCGGTTTTTGGTCAGATTTCGAAAAGTCTTTCTCACTATACAGAGCAGTAAAGCTTAGCTTGTTGCAGACCTTGTTAAGCTTGGTGTTTTTAAACCAATTTGACTACTGTTTAGCTCTTTGTGGTCATGCCTCTGGTGACCCGCGTTGAGATATTTGAAGTGTGAAGGAAAATGTAATCTAGACAACAGGACGGCTGAGAATGATTAGCGGATATTAGAAGGTCATCTGAAACATTCACATGTTGTCAAAGGTGACTGAGAAATAGAGAACAAAACTGTTGCCATTCAATTTCTCTTGTTTTGCGAAAAATAAATAATCTAAAAAATACTTATCTACAATTTATGTGTAAATATTTTCGTGAATGATGAGAATATTCTTCGTTCATTCATCTTCGAGAGCGATTATTTTTAGAAGAGTGCTTTGTAAATCATTTATTTTTCCAGGTATTTGCCGTTATTCAGCTTATATATCTTGATTGTTGCTTGTGGGGGCTTACCGAGGTGTGATTGAGATTGAGAAACGTTTGAGCAAGTACGGAATTTGAGAGACAGTACGATCTTTCGCTTTAATTGTAGCGGACATCTCGTCGATCTCTCCTCATGCAGCGAGCACGCCCGACCGAAGCGCGTAAAATTCTCTGCGACACATATAGCTTCCGCATTTATTTTCGAGGACGTTTCCATTGCTCGGTCATCAAGGTACGAGTGAGTGGGACAGAACTTTCGTCTTAAACACTGAGAAAAACTTTTAAGACAGCGCGACGAGAGAGACCACGTCGGTGTCGTCGGTAGTCGTTTTCGTGGGCGAGAAAAGCAGCGGGAATCAAAAGAGAGACCGAGTCTTTGCCCTTCGCTGTTAAAGAGGGTCACCCACGTTTCGTCGAATCTGACGGTGCATTTCCATTTCTTGAAAGCTGCTTTTCAACCCACCGTCTACCTAACTCATAAAGAATACTCGCTTGCCGTGTTTATCGGATCTAAATTCATTGACCCAATGCGAGCACAGACGCAGACAGCCCATTCACGGTGTGCAATTCACACGCCGGTTTCGCACGATCGATGGCTAAGGTGGACCTATATAGATATTTCTGGATGCGACCAATAATTCGCAAACCCGAATTGGAGATCCGGATAAACGTCACCAGCAGATTCGTCAAATGACTGGATTGGGTAGGATTTGAATCGGGTCGAAAATGATATGACCCAAATAAATTCATTAAAATCCATTTTCACCTATTTCCATTCAATGAAAATTTAGCGACTCGTACCCTCAACCCGTACACAACACATACTCAACCCATATTGCTAAAAACACTTTTGTATGTAATCTAATCTGAGAAAACTCATATCCAAACTGAGTTAAGAGTGCAAAATGAGCGAAGATCGATGAAAGACGAGAAAAAATGAAGAGAGAATTGGATCTAAATAAGTTATAAACTCATTTATAACTAATTTAACGCCTTATTATGTTCAATTTCACACGTTTACCAAATATAATTAGCTCGTAATAACAACTCAGCCATGAGTTTGACACGTCCAGCCATTACACAGCTGCAAATAGATCAAAATTTAAAAATTATTTGTGTTGTTGTCCAATGAATTTATATTGGGAATTGGAGATCGGGCAAACGCCACCAGACAGCTGCAAATGCGCTGCTCCGTGATGTGCCAGCTGGTCCATCCCCCCTATCTTTTCCTAAATTGAAAAGAAGGGAACGTCGAAGTCAGCTGTCCTGCACCCGGAAAAAGAGAAAAGAAGCGTATAAACGGATCGTATGATGCGCGAACGTTGTTCGGGACCCGCCCGTGCGTGTCGGGAGGGGCCAAAATCAATGGATTCACGAACACCATCCCAACCACAAAGTCGACGGAACAGAAACTCAAGAAACATGACTGAGGAACGTGGATGTTTTAAGAGATCAATACAGACGCTTTGGACTAAGGATAGAGAAACTCAAGAGGAGATAATTTAGCAAAGGTACATATATTATGATACACTCCTCATACGATATATATATATATATAATATAGAATTTAACAAACAAATTACAACTGCCTTGGAGAGAATTGATATCAGAAGCCGGAAAAGAGATTGAAATTTTGACAGCAAGTTAAACGAATAAGGAGATGATCAAGAAAAACCCAAATGGTGCCCTGAGAATTTCGACATTTTCGCAGTGGAAGTGTCTCCGTGTGAGATTTCGCGGAGGCGAATGGGAACGTGGGTCCGGTTTCACCGCCCTTTAGGGTTCATGATTTGAGAGAACACGGCGCTCGGAGTCAGCCCGTCTGAGTCTTCACTGGCGAGGCTCCGGCCGCCGATGCTCATGCTCATCCCGCTGCTTCTTGAATCGGTCACGTTGCTGTCGAAGCCAGGGGATGCGTCGGGATCCTTCTTCCTTTTGTAGGCCGCGGCGTCGAAAGCCCCGTCATCCATGCCAATTCCCCCGAAGCCCGTGCCGCTCTCCTCCGCGCTCTCTTGCAGCTGGAGGGCGAACTCGAGGTTCCACAGGACGTCGCCCATTGATGGCCTCTCGATGCCCTGGTCGGAAACGCACTTCATTGCGGTCTCAGCAAACTTTTTGAAGCACTCCGGCGCGATTCTCCCCTTCAAATGAGGATCCATAATGTGTTCGAGAATGCCTTTCTTGTGGCAATGAGCAGCCCATTCCGCCAGACTGACTTGCTCTTTCGGCAGCGTGGGGTTCAATGCAGGGCGCGCACAGAGGATCTCGAACAGCACAACACCGAAGGAGTACACATCGGATTTGTCAGTCAACTGCTGACGCCTGAAATATTCAGGATCCAGATATCCAAAGCTACCCTTCACAACAGTACTGACATGCGTGTGATCCAGCGTAGGACCAGTCTTTGACAGACCAAAATCGGAGACCTTGGCCACCCACTTCTCGTCCAAAAGAATGTTGGTAGTTTTCACATCGCGGTGAATGATCGTGTGCTTGGCCCCAGTGTGGAGATAGTGCAGCCCACGAGCAGCTCCAATGCAAATCTCAAGTCTTTGCTTCCATGGGAGAGGGGGTCTCTGGGTCTTGTACAGGTGCTCCCGGAGTGTTCCGTAAGCCATGTAATCATAGACAAGGATCATCTCACAGTTTTCTTCGCAATACCCAATCAACGAAACGAGATGGCGATGGCGTAGCTTGGAAAGCATTTCAATCTCGGTTTGGAATTCATGCACACCTTGCTCAGAGAGGGGGTTCCCGCGCTTGATCGCCACTTTCGTTGTCCCGCCGTCGATTTCTCCTTTGTACACTTTGCCAAAGCCTCCCACTCCAAGGAGGAGAGCCTCATCGAAGTTCTTGGTGGCAGCTTTAATCTCAGCAAAGGAGAAGTGGCGGCAAAGGTTCGACGGCAGGGACGATGCATAACTACCAGTAGTGTTCGTCTTTGCAGAACCCGCAGAGTGCGAGTTTCCATAAAGAGAGAGAGGAAGCCAGCCGGATGGTCCATCGCTTGCACTTGACTCCTTCCCATGCCTACGGCGACGCAAAGCACAAACAGCTAAGAGACCGATGACTATGGCTAACACAACTCCCCCGCCAACCCCTCCTGCAATAATTGCTGTTTGATTAGTCGATTTACCAGGCCCTGCTCTAGCTCGTGAGGGATCGATTACATCCTGCTTCGGTGCAGGAATAGGGTTAGGCCCCGCAAGATTGCCAGACGCATCACTAACTTTGAACATCTCCACTCCATTCAAAATTGCGTCGTAATACTGAGGCTTCATAGCCGTATTCGGATGTAGGGCAAGCCACAAATCCTGCTGCCCAGCTCCTTCCGGTACAAGTACCACATAATCCCTATAAGTAGGGATTCCATTGCCTTGTGTCCATCCAGCCACATCAGCCTGTTCCTCAGCAGTTTGATTGGCGATGAAGATCTCAAACATTCTCTGGTTTATTTTCGTTATGAGATCAGATAACTCACAGAAATGCAGCCTCACCAGGTAATTGAACCCAGAGTCAACAGCGAAAATCCAAGTGAGGTTGTAGTTCACATTGACACTTGCATTGGGTCCCATCGTTCTTGCGGTGGAGTATACATTGACAGGAGCCATAAGTAGGCATGGATGAGGGATAACGAATCGTCACATTCGTATCATTAGTGGCTGTGACCCCAACGGCAGCACCATATATGTAAGGACTATCATCATACCAGGACCTGAACAGTCCCGTGTCGCTAGACGGCGAGATGTCCTGACCTCCCACATTTAATCGATAAGCAGTCTCGAGAGCAGTGGTATTATCGATGGTGAAGAAAGCACCCTGACCGACGATCGAGGCGGCTCCAGTCGAACTATAAACGTCAGGCATCGACACGATCTCGATCCCATTAACGAAAGCGAATGCACCCTGATAGGTCTTAGAGGGACTGAAAGTTATATCCAGCGTCTCCCCGTCAACATTGACCGAGTACTCCTTCAAAACATACGCAAAGTTCAAAGCCTCCGTCGTTTGGGCCACACTGAAGTTCTTCAGAAGAGTATAATCCCCGGTAGAAACAGAGAATATGGCACTGGACGCGTTATACGAATTGTACGAAGAGGGATAAAAGTACAACCGGATGAACTTCCGGCCGGATGCCACGGGAAAACTGTAAGTGAAATTAGACGGGAAGATCCTCGCGGTCATGTACGGGACTTGTGGCACCGAGGGGTCCTGCGTGGCGGCCGCCGCCGCGATCGAGTTCGCGGTGGAGGACGGGTACTTGGAACCGATGTCCGAGGTCCACACCCGGCCATCGGTATCGGTAGTGGTCTGCGGAACCGCCCCGCAGTTCAGCAGGATCTTCTCGGTGGGCACATAGTTATCCCCCAAAACCACCGTCGCCGCCAACGACGCGGACAAGCACAGAAACACCACCAGGGCCGCCCGGGCGCCGGTCGCCGCGGTATTCCTCATCGACCCCCCGCAAAAAAAGGGGCACGAGGTTCGAGCTTTAAACTTCGGAACAACCTTACTTCACTCCGCTTCGAGATCCCGCGAAAATCCCTCCGCCGGAAGAACGACCCGACAGCGAGACGCGATCAGCTCATGACAGGACCTGAACGAGACAGTCGATGGAGGGGGGGTGAGGGGAAAAAAACAAAACAAGCAACAGCAGCAGCACACCCATCAGCTCGAACCTCCCCAAGTTCCCGAAATTTCACGCCCGAAAAGAGAGAACCCGGCAGACCCATCTCGGAACCGGCCCAGAACTCAAAAAAAAAAGGAGAGCACGCGGGGGGCATCGAACCAGCAGGGAGCCAAAATGCGACCTCCGGAAGCCCCCCCAAAAAGCAAAAGATGCGGGGGAACGCGAGGATCTCACCTGAGCTGGAGCAGCGGCGAGGGGGACAGATCGCGGCGATCCCTCGTTGGGTCTGAGCACAGATCGCCGAAGCTGCAGAGATCGAGGAAGAAGAAGAAGAGAGAGGAAGAAGAGGGAGAAGCAGGAGCTGAGAAGATCGGGGGGAGGCGAAAATGCTGCGCTGCTCGCTTTTGCTTGGAGTAAGCAATAGCTTTGTCTTCCTTCGATGGAGAATCAAAAGATGTTTCGTTTATTATTTTTAATTTTAAAGTTCAATTTAATTAGAGGGGGGGGGCCAGTGCCGTCCTGACATTAGTGGCGGAGCAGTTCGGGGGACTAGCGGAATGACGAGGGTGCCCTCCGGTGAGCGACGTTTTTGCGGGGGATCCCTGCCGCTCCGCCCTTTTGTCGATTTGACTCTGCTCGATTGATTGAATTGATGTCGAACGCGTTGGAGCGGGCCGCGCTCCCTCCCATCTGGTTTGGCTTCTGACGCGTGCGCCCGCCTCAGAGCTGGCGATACGCGCTGAAGTTCCGGTGGCCAGTTGGCGTCGCTGATGTTCGCCGACCGTCACCGACTCGGTCCTCTTTTTTTCTAAATTCCCCTGCCGACTTCCTAGCTTCCTAGCATTCTTTTTGGCCGTTCCGCCAGGATTTGGATTCGATTGATGGATGGATGGATGGATGGATGGATCGATCGACGTGGCTCGTGGACCTCCTGGGGTAGTGCCGTCCGCGGGGAAAAAATGGTTTTCTGCGCATATAAATTGGATCGGGAGCGCATGTCGTCGAGGCAGAGTCGGCTAGGTGCCGCGAGCTCAGCACGACGGGGCCGATCGAGAGGCCCGAGCGTGGGCATGGTATGCACGAGCTGGACATAGTTAGTTCGATGTCATGAGCTAAAGGTGCGAATGAACGGAGAACGAGCAAAGTCCGATTGTTTCGTGATTTATTTATTTATTTTTCTCTTTGCTTATGATGCGCACCGTGAACCCTGGGTTCGTGCGCGGCAAATGATGGCGTTGCAGCCGGTGTCGGAAGAGATCCCCGACGACTTAAGGCGCAGCGGACCCCGCTCGGTACGAGGGCGCGTCCCGACCAAAGAGGGGTGGATCCTTTTCATTTCGCTCGAGCCGTTGATGTCACGGAGGAGATGCTCGAGCTTGATTCAATAATTATTTTTCATGACAAGGGATTTTTAAATTATACGGCCGGACTAATCCCTGCGAATCACGTAAATTGCTCCGTCCACGAGTATCGGGTAATGCTCCACCCACAAGGACGGAAGCGCGTGGCCTCAAAGATTAATATGACCGAGTTATTCTGTGATTTGAATACGAATTTATTGGATGAAAATCAAGTTGTCAACCACAAAATAGACTCATTTATCGATGAATTACTCATTTATTTATGAAGAAAGCAATTTATCATAAAAACGATAAAGTTATTGCGACAAAATTTTGCTACAAGAGAAATTTTATTTTCCAAGAATGAAAAATATACATTTACCAACGTTCCGTTGATTTCGCGGGAAAACATTTTCCGGCGCTTCGTTCGCAAGACTCTTCTGTTTGGTAGAGGAAACTTGTCATCTCGTAGAAAATGATTAAGAAGCTGCTAATTTACTGCTAATCTCTTTTTTCCTCTATTTCGCCCGGCTCTTTTATCGACCGACGTAGAATGATTCATATGCCCACCGAGAGTGAGAGGGCTTAAGATTGGACACTTGCTCTTGCAGCCCATGAAGACCAACCCATACACAAAGCCCAGAGCCCACTGAAGATCAACAATAAAAGAAAATCTTTAAAAAAGGAAACCCTCGCCTTTTCTTTTCTTTTTTTCTTTTCATCTCTTTCGCGGGTGAAAGAGAAGAAGCGGCACGAAGAGAAAAGGTCTCCCTTTGATAAAAGATGGATTTTTTGAAGGCTTAGGAGGAAAAAAAAAAAGGGCCGCTCTTTTATTCTAAATGGGACGAACGTCCGTTGGGAGACAACACGCACCGACTTCTCGGAAATCATTTTCCAACCGTCTTTCTTCCTCTGAGCCATTCTCGTCCAATTGTCCCTTGGCACTGCCGTTCGCCGCCTCCAAGTCACGCCGGTCACACGCCCATGTTCCGCTTTGTTCTTCCGAGCAGAGTGGCCGAAGTGCTGTGCACTTGGTTGGCCTTCCTCCTCTGGCTTTTACATCTCCGTCCCGAAAAAACTTAGTTTCTCCAATTTGTCAATGGATTGCAGCCAAGAAGGTCATGTCCAACCCCTGCCTTGCCCGGTGCTTGGTTGAACTGGCAGCCGAGACTTGTGCTTTCTAGTTCATGCCCGTGTTGGGCCTTTAATGAGCTGCGTACAAAAATCATATTCGTGGGAAGATTCTGATTTGTTCGAAATTTGGTGTTGGCTAGACCCGTTAAATGGGTCTTAAACCCATACATAATAAATAGGTCGTATATGGATCACTACAACTTTGAAGAGCCCACCTTACATGGATCTTAAAATTTTAAGCATATCATAAATGGGTCTTAATGGATTGAATATAGAACCCATTTCCAACAGACCCATTAAGCCCGCACACACTTTCTCCCTTTTATAAAAATATATTTTTAAAAAATCGAAATTATTTTTGTTTTTTTTTTTTTCTTTTTTCTTTATTTTCGGCCGATGGCCAGCCGCAGAGACGGTTGGCCACCGACCACCGGCCACAAGGGAGGGATGACCTTGCCGACCTCTAGTGAGGCTCATTTGTGGCCAGTGGCTGGTCGTTGGCCGTCGCAGAAACAGAAAAAACAAAAGATAAAAGCAAAAGAAAAATCAAAAATTTGATTTTAAAAAAATTAAAAATCAGATTTTAAAAAAATAAAATCATTAAAATGATTGCATGAAGTAAAATCAAATCAGATTTTATAAATCAAACGTCATAAAATATTTTCTAGTTCATTTTCAGGTTTCAGCCAAACATTAAATTTTTTTTTATTTTCTTGAAAAATGACTTCATGGAAAATATTTTATAAACATATTGTATTTTTCACAAAACAAACAGAACCTCATTTTAAAAAAAATTGTAAATTTTTTTGCTAGCTTTTTATTATATGAAAATGTTTTAGTAGTATAATTTTTTTAAAAAAAAAATCATAAGAAACAAGTTTTCCTATATTGAGTTAAATATAGAAGTGTTTTAATAATATGGATCGAGTCGGGTCAGGTCGAGCATGGTTCAGTTTGGGCCGAGATATTTACATTACAAATAAACAGGCAAATAGATCAATTTGGGTTGGACCATTTATAATCCGATCCAAATTTAATCCGATCTACCCGTTTAACAGGTCTAGTGTTGGCTTTTACTTATCATTATTATCTTGGATTGTGATGGATATATCTAGACCCAAGATTCGGCACAATATACGCAGTGATGTGCTGTTTTATCCAAGTTTGACCGGTTGACCAAGAAAAGACATCAGGAAGAAGATGACGTTCGGCTTGATTTGGTTTTGGAAAGCTTGCGGTTGACTTAGTTTAGATGGTTTTGGACTGAGATTGATTTTTAATGGGTTGGGTTTTGTTCATTTGCGGAAGCCTGCTATAAGAGCCAATTTGTATCCGTGGCCCATATCCGTGAGACCAGATTACGGCCCATGTTCGGACGGGGCCAAGGGGCCCAGCCCAGCTTGAGTCCCCATTTTCGAAATAAATAAAAAAAGGCGGAAAAATAATTATTAAGAAAATCAGAAAATAGCTTAGGCAAAGGGGTTGATTTGGTTGTTGGATTTTAGTATTAGATTTAGCTTAGTTTATTTTTAATTAGCACATATATTGTTTAGAGATTTTAGTGAGTGAGTACCTTTGATTTAGTTTATGTTTAGGTAATTTGATCTTTTAGGTAAGAAATTGAATTTAATTTGAACTTAGCTCACGGGATTGCTGTCATGGGGCTTAATAACAAGGTCATATGTATTCTATGCTTGATACTTTATTGAGTTTACTTTTCTATACCTTATTTTCATGATATTGATTGTGGTTGTTTACTTTTTCTCGATTGCGCGCTCATGCATACACTTCGTTTGGCATAGGATAATAAAATGGTCAAAGATTGTCCAAATCATTTAGGTAACAAACCAATATCAAGTTAGGGTACCAAAAGAGCACTAGTTAAATAATTAGTTTAATCAAGTCATTTACCTTAAATCTCTAGTTGCGTAGAAATTGAGGTATCCTCCCATGTCTCACTAGATTTATAACCAACCTCAATAAGTTAGTGGCGACTCCTTATATAGAATTTTCATAGAGTCAATTGAATTAAATGGAAATCTCAATGTCGCGTGAGGTAAGAATTTGGAAAAGCCTGCACCGGTTGGTCCTCAATTTGATATTATCTCTAAACCTGTCTTCCCTGGATCGCTCGCGAGGAGGGTCGCAACATGTATGTCTCAGCAAACTAAAACTCCAAAAAATAATTCCACTAAGAGCCGTTCGTGTGCATTTCTTCCTTTCAAGCAAAAGACAAAACCTACAAGTTTAATCCACAATCAAACTCACTCTAAGTTCTCTCCCGGCTAATAAACAAAAAATTTGATCTTAGCCATTCACAAATTTGGTTATCACAATCATCCCAGCAAGAGAAATCTTATCAGACCAATGAAATTTGTGACATCACGGTTTCTTTACTTGATGATGACGCTTTGGCTGCTACTTTTAATTTCTTTTTCGGACCATGTCCTACCACGTGGAACTACTACATGACATAATTTAAGGTGCAACACAGAGCATTATATTAACTGAAGGATTTAACAATTCTAGAGAACTTACTAAATGCCACTATATTTCTTATACAACATGATTGTCGACTTAAAAGCAGTAGGAATCACTAATCAGACCATTGATGAAGTCAACGAGTCACCCGGGTTCCAATTGCACACACCAAGCATGCGAATTCCGTGCACCTTGTGAGAGCTGGAAAAAAAGATGGCACCCTTGGTCCAGTTTAGCACAGTACATATTTGAAGAAATGTTATTCAAACTTGAAGAATTTTCTTGTTCAAGGACTTTCCTGGCAATAGACATACATACAGGTCTTCAATTCCTCAAGTCCATTCATCTTCTACTAGATGCACATCCTCAGTTCTATTCATACGCCATTTGACAGTTTATAATGGACAATCACGGAGAGGAAAAACTACGAACTTACTCCAATCAAGCATAACGACCAAAGTTCAGTGAACATGATAACATTGCGAAAGTCTGAACAGCAAATCATCCCAAAACCGATAATACACACGCCCCCATGGCCGGATAAATATTAGCATCCCGCAAAAAACCCAGAAGCCAACAACAAATCCGAGTGGCATGCTCATGTAAAACGACTTCATGTCAATCCAGCCATTGTCCTCGCGATGTTTGGACCTTTGAGTTGGAACAGCATCTGCTTCTTCAGGATTGGTAATTATTGGGCAATTTTTGTCAAGTGGAAACCCGCACAGTCCTTTGTTACCTTCAAACGAACTTTCTGAAAATGTGAGAAACTGTTTGCTTGCAGGGATCATACCAACAAGTTGATTATAGGAGAGGTTCAGGGTTGAAAGGAAGTTCAGATCTGAAAGCTGCACTGGAATGGTCCCATTGAGGTAGTTCCGTGACAAGTCTAGGGACTCGAGCTGCTGTATTTTTCCTAATGAAGGGGGAATAGGCCCTGAAAGCACATTGTGAGACAGGTTGAGAAAATAGAGTGCTTGGAAATCTCCCAATGCTTCTGGTATTGGACCTTCAAATCTGTTGCTCGAGAAGTCGATCAAGGTGAAAACAGTTAGGATCTTCATGAGTTCTAGCTGCAGACCTTTAAAAGTAACACAAACTATGTCCTGATAATAGAGCTTGCTCCACCGAAGAAACTGATATTGAAGATGGCCAAAGTGTGAATTAACCTTCATGGCCTCCCAAGACGTCAGGAAATCTTCAGGAAACATACCACTGAAATTGTTGAAAGATAGATCAACAATTTGAAGCATCTTCCATGCGCCATTATTGACTGGACAACCAATTTGCCCGTGGAATTTGTTGGAATGCAGAACAAGGACTCTCAGAGTAGATATCTTCCTCAACTGGCACGGGAATTCATCCTTAATCTGATTGTTTCCAATGTCTAGCACCTCCAACATGGAACATTTAGCCAAAGAAATTGGGAGCTTTCCTGTCAAGAGATTACCATTAACATCCAAAGTCCTCAAAAGGCATGCGGCTGGTAATGTATGCGGAATTCCTCCAGTCAGGTTGTTATTCCTCAAGTTCAACACCTTGAGAGTCTCCAACATTAAACACTGAGGGATGGTTCCCATCAAATGGTTGTTGGAAAGGTCTAGTACCTTGAGAAACAGGGCTTCACAAATTGATTCTGGGACAGGGCCATGGAAATGATTGTTTGAGAGAGAGAAGAAAATTGTGAAAACCAGGTGTTTTCCAATATCATTTTGAAGAACTGAATTGAAATTGTTACTCGAGAAATCCAGGTAGGCACCATTCGGGGGCACAGGTAACGTTTTCCCCTGGAGCTTGTTTCTGTGGAGGTCAAGAACAGTCAGATTAGTATTGATATTAGGTAAAGGTTCTACCAATTTCTCGAAGAAATTGAAGGAAAGATTGAGATAAGAAATATATGCATTCTCCCATATCCATTTTGGTATCTCTCCTTGAATTTGATTGTCGGAGAGGTCTAGATGGGCTAATGTGGGTATATTTTCCAAGAATTCAGGTAACGAACTCAGCTGACAGGAAGCCAGCTTTAAAGTGTACAGATTAGGGAAACCAAGCACATTAGAAGTGGAAGCAGTAGCATTAATTGACAAACGATTGTGGGAAAGATCGAGATATGTGAGGTTCTTGAGCTGCTGAAACACATCAATGTGCAATGAGCCACTGAAATTATTAGAAGAAAGTGAGAGGTAGTTAAGCCCTCGAAGTTCGAAAACATACGCTGGTATTGGTCCCTCTAAATTGTTGCTGCTCAAATCAAGCACGTTTAGTTGACAGCAAGTGACATTTAGAGACCCATTCAGCTCACCAGAAAACTGATTGTTGGAAATTTGTATCGCATTAATTGAAGGAAGGGTAAAGAGAGAAGGGGGAATGGTTCCTTCCAATGAGTTGTACTGCAAATCTAGTTTTACAAGGCTCAGAAGCTCTTCCCAACTGGTGGACTTAATCTCTCCAGTTAGAGCATTGCGGGATAGCATAATCTGTCTCAGATGCTTGGACATACTGAATGAAGGAACTGAACCAGTAAGATTATTTGAAGACATGTCCAAATAAGTCAGCTCTGACAGGTTCTCTATGGAGCTCGGGATCGATCCACTCAAATTGCAATTAGACAATTGTAAGCTCGACAATTTTCTGAGATTACCGATTGAATCTGGAAGCCCCCACAATGCTTGTGTTACTCAGGACCAGAGTCTCAAGAGAACTATCCTCGGGAAAATCAGGCAAAGGACCCTGAAGAAGTTGGTTGTATGACAGGTCAAGGGTCTGAAGTGTCTGCATCTGAAAGATTTTACGAGGAAACTCTCCATACAACCCACAACAACTCAGACGCAGAGCAGTTAGATTGGTGAATCTGGCGAGGAACTCAGGAACCGTGGTTGACAGGTTGTTGCCATTGAGTTGAATGAATGATAAATGATGCAGATTCACAAGGGAAGAGTCAACAGGACCAGAGAGAAAGCAATTAGACATGCTCAGCACCTCAAGTTTTTGCACTGAAGAGGACAATGCATTGCACCACTCATTTCCCTCGTAAGACAGGTCGACGCCATCAAGAAGTAACTGTCTTAGCTCCGTGAGGTTTCCGATCAAGGTCTTCAAATTGGGATTCTTGAGCTTTAGTCTATCAATTTTGGGAAAATAAAGAAGAGAAAGATCAAGAATACTTAACTTCCTCAAGCTTGCTAACTCTATTGGAATCTGCCCAGAGAATCCAGCGTTGGACAAGTTCAGATAAATGAGGCCACCGAGATTTGCAAAGCCAGAGGGAATTGCAGAGGATTTGAAGTCGTTGAAAGCCAAGTTTAGCTTTTGAAGATGCTTTAGTCTAAAGAGACTCGACGAACTGTAAATATTGCAAGAGATTGATTCGAAGCTCAAGTCTAGACCAATGACCTTTCCATCCTCGTCGCATGTCACACCATTCAAGGGGCGAGCATTTCGATTCCACGTAACCAACTTGGAAGACGCAGATGGATTGAAGACGAGGCTATTCTTCAACTCGACCAGCAACAACTCTTGGTCGCCGTGACATGGACCAGAAGCCAATACCGAATAGATTCCGAAGAAATTGGTGCATATGAATGGCAAGAGAAACCACAACAAATGCGAGGTTCTCATCAAGTGCAACTGGGATACTAATTTACAGAGTTTGTGAGAGAACACGTACCAGGAGGAGCTGTGTTCTTATTGGAAGGCAGATGAACATGAACTTCCTTGTATGGTACTTCAATGGGGCTGCGTTTGGTCTATTTCTAATCACATCTTATCGTTAATTCTTTAATCCCCCATGCACGGCAATCTTGACTTGACTTGACTTGGGTAATGCAAATACATCAAGTCACTTGGTTGAACCTGGTGGTGGCCTTCATCGGTTCGACCGTGGATGCAAATTCTAGAATGATCTCGCTAAGGATGTCACGTCCGATATTGACTTGAGCTGATGGACCGAGTAACCCCCGCGAGTGGCCAGATACCGCCGGAACAAATGGCTCGTGAGATGGACGGGGATCAAGCATGAGTACTTTGGCTACCCTTGGTCCTTTGTTGCGGCTACTGCTGCTGCCTTCGCTCTCTTTTGTTTTTACCCTCGTGCCTTTGTGCGCCTTGACTCGAGACTGAAGAATTGTGATTTCAGTGGCCCTCCCCGATTACTTATATATTAATTTAATCGATTCTTTATAAATTATCGCTTGTTTTTAGATTTTGCAAGTGGGCACGGAAGCGTTTGTAACCTATCGATGAAATAATAATTTTACAACTCACAAAACCTAACTGTAGATTATTACTTTTTTTTTTCTATGTTATAAGTGTTGATGAAATTTCTTAATAGATTTTGAAGTTGACAAAACTATTCATGTTAATCTTATAAATCTGATATGTACTCTGAAGTATTTTGATCCAGGTAAATATATTCTAGAAGTGGCAACTTTAACACTTCAAGAGAACTGAACACTCGGACTTTACAATATTCAAAGGAAAATTTCAAACTCTATGAGTTTCAGAACAAGGAAGTTCAAAGTCACTGAAAACCTTATACCACCAAGCTGATGAAGAACTTTAAGTATCACTTTTGAAAGGTTTAGATCTTATTGAAAACATACGTGGACTTAAGTTCTGAATGTAAAGCAAGAACCAAAATTCTTCAGACTCAGAATTTATTCAGAACGAAACATAATGGCTATTGATCTGGTGTGGATTTTACAAAAAGAAAGTTTTGATTGACTCAATCTAAGGCTATAATTGACTGACAAATCAAACATTATGGCAAGTATATATCCAAACGGATAAAACTCTACTTATAAAAAAACAAGATTCTGGTTATATGGACTACCAAATTTAGTGCGATTTAGATTTTGTCAACCAACAGTTACTCGATCCATTTTATATAAATCTGTTCAAGGTGAAGATTAGAAGATAATAACCTCTAAAGACTGTCCAATGGCTAGTTTAGAAGTGGAAAAGTATAAAAGAAGATTAATGAGGAGTAGAAGGTAGCAAATGAAATCGAGAATCAACAAGTCCAAGTCCGACATCACATTCCGATTATATTATTTGTCTTTCCTAAGCTAAATATTGAGATTTCTAAAGGAAGTATTATTTTCGAGTGGTTGTGTGAGATAGAGATCGTTCTATCATTCATTGAATGTTATCACTTAGAACTTGTAATCCCATTTGATTATACAAAGGAAATTAATTAAATTAGGTTGTCTTGGTAACTAGTGGGTAAAGATTAGATTAATCTTGATTAAGAATTGATCTAAACTAAACCACTATAACTTCTTGTGTGCCTCTGAACTCTTTATCTCTAATCTCTCATTATATTGTTTACACTACACACCCCTTGAGCATTCGGGTAATTTGAACATTGTTCAACTTAACTAATTAAAAATCGTTTCTTCCATCTGGCCATGAAATTCATAAAAATCACATATTCATTCAATCTCTAGATGATACTTGCTAGCTACATCGATTTTCAAGTGGGGGCACAAGTGTTTTCATCAAAGTTACCAACCTTCACTGAATAATTAACCATCCACAAAAATCGGTGGTAGGTTATATCTTGTTTTTAGATTTTTGAAGTGGGCAAGATAAGTGAAAACTCTAGATTTATAACATTTCTATTTCTTATTTTTTGAGATTTTTTTGATGTGCAATAGTGAGGTTGGAATGATGGTTGAATCTGTTTTTAATAACTGTGCATTTCAAATTGTGATTTGTTCCTTAACAAATTTCTATTCGGCAAGTGAAACAATTAGGTTTGAAAGTATTAAAATGATTGTTGGAAAAAATTATTTTTATGTATTTTTGGAAAATGACAAAACAGTGAGAAATAAAAAATTTTCTTATTGATTTGTCCTCTCTACTAAACTTTAGTTATTCCTTTGGTCCAACTTTTGATTTGTTCAACCACCTTTTAATTGCCACCACTTAGTCCACACGAACTATTTAAAAATGTTCAATGTAGTCCTTCTATTAATTCAAGTGTAGGGACTATATTAAACATTTTTATATAGTTTATGGACTAAATTGAACACATATTAAATGTTCAGGGATCGCATTGAATAAATTAAAAGTTCAAGGATCAAATTAAATATTATTTTAAAGTTCAGGGACTACATTGAACAAATTAAAAGTTCATGCACCAAATTGCATATTGAGTCAAAGTTCAGGGACTGTTTGTGTCATTATCCCTTTAAAAAGGGTAGAAAATCATTTTACTGAAAGTGGAGTATATTATGTGAGTATGAATGAGGATTCTATATATCTTTGAAACTGCTTAGACTTTACTGTAAAAAATTTGGTTATGTGTATTTTTTTTAACTGTTTAGACTTTACTTTCAGACCTTACGTTCAAACTTTACCTTCATACTTTACTTCGGAATTTACCGTTCAAACTTTACCGCTCAGACTTTACCGTTCAAACTTTATCTTCATACTTTACTCTTAGACTTTTCGTTCAAACTCTGCCTTCAGACTTTTCGTTCAGAGTTTACCTTTAGACTTTAGCCTTTGTGAGTCTGAACTTGCTACGAATCTAAACCCGCTTCTAAGTTTGAACACCTTTTGAGTGCAACCCGCTTCCGTTTGAACTCGCCGCCCAGTCTGAACCCGCTTTTGAGTCACGAACTTCCTTTTCGAGTCTAAACTTGCTTTTGATGACTTCAATTTTCTTTTGAACCAATTTGCTTATGAGCTGAGTTTGCTTCCGAGTTTGAAACGTATTGCTTCATATTTAATTGCTCGGATGATGCATTTCATGATTTTAAAGTACAAAACCATGATGGCTCAGTATGGGATGGGCCAAAGTGGATTCATGCATGCAAATACTTGGTTGTTATGACTTGCATGAGAATAATATTAATTACGTCGCCCATTTAGTGGTGTGTGACGATGCCCCATGTGTCGGGATGTCCCGTTAGTCGGAATGCCCCGGGAGTGTTTCGGGATGCCTCGGGAGTCCAGATGCTCCATTGGTCGGGATGCCCCCCGTGTGTCCATCGGATGCCTAGAAGGGGATGTTCCGTTTTTATGTCTCGGGGGTATCAAATAAAGTAATTTTTATTTCGCAAATAGCAATTTTGTGTCATTATCAAATACATATTTTTGCTTAGAAACTCATCCATGAAATATAAATAGAAAAACTTATTTTTGGCAAGAAATTGATTTACGGAATAAAAATGTTACCATATCGTTTGCTATGTATGCCCTAAATGTTCGTAAGATACCCATAAAATAACAATTTTACCGTAACATTGACAAACCCAATAGTAGATTACTACTACTTGCTTTTTAGATTTTACAATGACGCGTGTCAGTAAGTTATTAGTGAAATAACAGTTTTATTACCACAAATCTAATAGTGGATTAGCATTTGTTTATAGAATTATTTGTAAGTTATCAATAAAATAACAATCTTACCATCCACGGGCTTGGCAGTAGATCACTATGATTTAGTTTTGAGCAGCAAATATGTAACATGTCCGGTAAGTTACTAGAACATTGACAGTCACAAGTCGCTAATGCCGTTGCAAGGTCAAGTGGGGATATGCATGACCGTAAGTAGCAGGTTGCGTGATTTTAACAGGGGATATACATGACCGTAAGTAGCAGGTTGCGTGATTTTACCACGGTTACGCAGAATTTTTCAATGATGTTACAAGTTTATTATTGAACATAACAGTTTTCGGCCAGTGAGTTTGATCACATAAAGTAGTGACCCATCATGCATTGTCTCAAATGTCATAAACCCAGCCATAGGAGGAGCGAAATCCTCATTTTGTTTCAAGCACGTTGGGAAAACACTCAATGTAATTGAGAGAATCGGCTGCTCCTATGTTCAAGAACTTTTAAAGCCTATTAATGTTTAGGGATCTTCAAGAGAGAAAAATAGCGAAAGACCACGTCTTCACTTAATTACTCGACTTTATAATTTGCTATAATCAAGGATATTTATGCTACGAAAAATGAAATAATGTTATTTAACAAGGAAATAGCTCGATATAACAAGAAAATTAGTTGTCGTGGAACTAGCAAGCGCAAAAAAGAGACATCATAAATCTGGAGCCTCTTTCTCGGACAGCCTTGACGAAACTGTACAGAAATTTAACTTGAATTGTGGCAAACTAAACTAAATCACCCCTCTATGCTCAACTTTGGCTACTTGACGAATAAGTGCTCGACTTAGGTGCTCATAGTTGCCAAAACACTTCACAATGACTTCGCTCGTCGATGATGCTCGGAAGTGAAAGAAAGTCGAGCACGTCTATGGTACGTATGGGTGTTGCAGATTGGAGCACTAACGGCCCACCGTAGAAAACTCTATTATTGTGTTTTTCTTCATTTGGAGTCGATAAGTACAAAAAACATAAAGTAGACAAGAAAAAAAAGAAAGAAACTAAGACCAAAACCAACAAGCCAACCGTAATCTGATTTTGTCGAAGTAGCAGAACCAATGAGCACGATCAAGAAGGATGCACGAAGGAGTCAAGCTAGTGAAAAAAGAGGCTCGACTTTCGATAGACTTCTATTTCGCCGGAAATGTTTCCGCGACGAAATATAATTCACCGAAAGTCATTCTTTGATTTTTAATGAGCGGGGACTGGGCTCCAGGTCTAATTCCAGACAAGAGTTATTCAAGCGTGAAAAAAGAGTTCGGTTGTCTTAATTTTTTTTTTTTGACAACTTTGTTCATAAACAACTCAGACCCGTTCGGGTTTCCGAATTTTCGATGTGATAACATTTTCTTAATTTGGAGTTGATTCTGAGTTAAAATAAAAATCAAAAACAGCAAGGTTTGTAAGACCAAAACCAACAAGTCACAAACCAACCACATTCGTAGCCTATTTTTCACCATCCATCTAATGACATTTGTCTGCCAGAACCAATGATCTTATCAATCAGGAAAGTTGTAAAGAAGGAGTCAAGTCTTCCTTGAAAAACCATTAGAGCTCGACTTTTGTCTTGACATTTGTTTCTCGGGAGGCAGAAATGTTCTAGCAATATAATTCATCAAAAACCGTCATTCTTGATTTTTAATGAGAAAGGATCGGGTGATATTCGGTTGTCTTAATTAATAACTCAAATTTCGTACAATGATGAAGTTCAACTTATATTCATAAATAACTCAAACGAGTCTGTTCAATGACTGGCGGCGTCCAAAGTTCATTGATGTGATATTACAAAGCTACTGACTTAGAAAGTAAATAGCTACAACTACAGAAAAAAATAAATGCAATGCTGGAAAGTAAATAAGAAAAGACAGCATTTTGATTTGTAAGCGCAGGGGTTCTTCTGGCAGCCGGGTACTATTTATAATGTGAGCTTGGTAACCGCCTTTGGTACCGCATTCAATGGCCACCATTGATCTCATCTTCACCATCCATCTAACGACACATGTCCGCCAATTACTATCGATCTTATACTCTGTTCCAAGGTGATAACCATCGTAAAGTTCATACCATCGACTCCTGTCTTCCTTGAAGCGGTAACCATCATCGAGCTTGTATTATCTTGACATTTATCTTTCTCGAGGTAGTAATCGTCATCTAGCTAGCATTGTCTTGACACCTATCCTTTCTAAGATGATAACCGTCGTCGAGTTCTTCCTGACTTGACACCTGTGCTGTCGAGCTCTTCCTAGCTTTTTTCCGAGATGATAATTGTCGTTGAGTTCTTCCTAATTTGATACCTGTTCTCTCGAAGCAGGAATTATCGTCGAGCTCTTCCTGGCTTGACACATGTCCCTTTCCTTGTTGATTTGCTAACAATTTTCGTCGACAACTTTGGCGCTCGCTCTCAAGCTTTCTTAATTTCAAATTTCCCACCGGTATCTCCCAATGTTTGCCACTGTGAACCATCTCGTACAGGCTACGTCATCATTTGACGTCGATTGTTTTATTTATTTCGGTTATCGACAGCCTATTCAATTATAGGTGTCAACAACTTCACCGGCACATGGATGTTTGCGACATGACTGATGAGGCCTTAGAGAAACGACGACTTCCTCTTACGACGAGGGAGAGACCATCGACTCGCGAGATAAAGCTTCTCTAAGAGACAAAGCAGACGCCAATGGGGCGCTCTTGAAGACGACGACTCGTTGCGGTTGCTCTTGAAGATAAAAATATTCAATTGTCAATAAAGGAAGTAATTTAATCTAACAAGGGTATTAATTGTCCTTGGAGATAACAAAATGTCAAACAATATCTCTAACATCTAATAATATCCCTAACAATATTTTTTTTGATAGGGAATTCTCTAATATTCGTAACATACAGCCCCATTAAAATGGTGACCCCGTGAGGGAGGGATCCCGAAAATTTCGTGCGTAATAGGCAATTTCAAGAACAGAGAATTGCAGGGAGGAAGGGGGAGCAAAACAGGGGATGCTTCAACTTGGAAATAGGGAGCAGTCAATGTAAATGCCTACCGGTAGAAACTATTCTGAGTAGGGTTAACGTTAGTTGTAGGACTGATGATGTTACTTGCTCGGTTCTGGAACAAAATGATTATCATTCGCGCACTTATCCTTGTTAAGGCCACCTTCGCCGCAAACTTGACTTGATTAGAGAACATAAAATTGTCGTTTCAATGGTGCTCCCCAGATAGGACAATAAAAATGGGATTTGCTCCGTCCGTGGTAAATGCCTAACATCGATAGTAAATTTAATATACCAATAATAAGTAAACAAAAACTGATCAGTAATTGGTTAATCTAATAAACTATTTATAAATCACTAATGAAATAACAATTTTACAGTCAATAAACCGAATAGTAGATTGCCACTTCAGATTTTACAAACGGGCGCATAAAGTATTTGTAAGTTATCTATGAAATAACAACTTTACCACTTACAAAACCTAATAGTAGATTACCACTTGGTTTTTCATTTTACTAATGGGCGCCATAAGTAGGGGTGAGCATGGTCGGGCGGGCGGTTCTCCATAGGGAATCGAGAACCGCCCACTAAGAATTTGTTCAAAAAAATTGAAATTGGGAACTGCTCGTTGTGTCTATGGATCCACCCGGGAACTGGACCGCCGGTCCGGTTCGATTCCCGAGTGGGTCCATGAAACCGATCCCACCAAATTTCACGCAAATGGAAGTGACGGGAGTGAGAGAGGGATGCAATAAATGGCTAAAGGTGTGGTCATGAGTTGATAGGAGTTGAGAGTCGAGCTTTACATAAATGATTTTATGGTTTTTATTTTTCTAAAAATGTTTTTTTTGTTGAAATTTTTTCTAAAAAATTATTTATATGTATTTATATTATCAAAGTGGGTGGTTCCACAATTAAAACCGAGAACCGGATCGGTACTCACCAGTTTTAATAACTTAGAATCTGGAACCGAATTGGTCCTTACGGGAATCGCCAATTCAGGGCTGGTCCGGTCTGGTTCCGGGCAATTTCCAATTCTTTTGTAAGCAACCGATGGAATAGCAATCAATGAAATAATAATTTTGCACTCTCAAAACCCAATAGTAGATTATCACTTACACAGATGGGCCCATAAGTGTTTGTAAGTTGCGGACTAAAAATTCTACCGTTTGCAAACCCAGCTGTATATTACTGCTTATTTTAGTTTGTACAAGTAGACGGATAACTATTTCTAAGTTGTTGATGGAATAACAATTTTACCATCCACAATATCTAATAATAGATTATCACTTGTTTTTAGATTTTATAAGTGGACGCATAAGTGTTTGTAAGTTACCGATGAAATGAAACTCTTACCATCCACAAGCCCAGTAGTAAATTACCACTTGTTTTAGTTTAAGTGGGCGCGAAACTATTTGTAGGTTATCAATGAAATAATAATCCTAACAATTTTACCATCCACAAAACCAATAGTAGATTGCTACTTGTTTTTTGATTTCAAAAGTGGGCACGCAAGTGTTTTCAAGAGAGCCATGAAATAACAATTTTACCATAACATTGACAAACCCAATAGTAGATTAGTACTTGTTTTTAGATTTTACAAGTTAGCACGTAACTATTTATAAGTTATTATCAGTAAATCTAATAGTGGATTAGCACTTGTTTTTATAACTATTTGTAAGTTACCAATGAAATAAATTTTACCATCCACAGACCCGATATAGATGACCTCATATGGCGCTAAGATTTAGTTATAGGTAGTAGATATATGACATAGTTAGTAGTTAAAAAAATACCGACGGTCGTAAGTCGCTAACATTTGTGCAAGAGTAAGTCAATATACATGACCAGTAAGTAGCAGGTTGCACTATTTTACCACCATTATGTAAAATTAATGAATGTTGTTACAAGTTTACTATTTTTTTTTTAAAAACCAGCGCTCGAGAGATCGAGGAATTTTTTATCCTTTCGAGGATGTCGCGAGGAGGATTGGATGAGATTCCACAAGTCAAGTCGTTGGGTAAGACTTGAGAGGCTTCTTCCAATATGTGCCGGGCTTTGACAGGAGAACTCGGAGAACCCTCATCATCTGTTTGGTGTACTCGCCGCGTCAAAGGAGAAGATGGCAATGGAGTGCCAGATGGATTCTATAAGCGGGAGCTGAAGTCGATGGGAGATCATAGGTAACTGCAGCAGTGGAGTCAATGCTTCTGCTTGGATCACCAGAGGAAGATCGTAAATCGACAGTTGACCCAGAGAAGATGATGGAATCGATGATGGAATCTCCGTTGCACCAAGTGAATTCATGAAGCCAGAATATAAACTTATACAGCTGAGTATGCGGGAGCAAGAGAAGTCAAGGATAAACTTGTATACCTTGTTCTGGCGCTGGAAGAAGTAGAGGGGCAGGTTTGATCGGCAAGGGTGGCTGAGAGATGTCAATGGGTGCACTCGGAATAAGCGACATATTTGCTAGAGAAGGACGTAAATTATAGCTCGCTCCGACAGATCGAAGACGAAAGTCGAGAAGGGTTACCTATCGTAACTTTCTTTTTGATGTGCTTTGATACAACATGATTTAGAAATCCGGCAATGAGCCTTCTTAGTTGCTTCAGCAATCAGCAAGCCTGAATCTCGGATAGAAAAATCTTCCCAATCTGCTGCAGTTTTGACTAGACAGAAGGCCCCTGTTTGATGTTTAGGATCGATGACTTTCTTCCTCTTTCTATCAGCGTCTTTCGGTTTCAAATGGGATGTACATGATTATTCGACCCAAGGCAGATTTAAGGGCACTTTCATAAGGACTTTGGAAGGCAAAAGAAATCCACCGCTAGTCCTTTTAGGAGTACGACCAGGATTAGGGTCGAGCACATCAATATCAAAGGAGTATCGACCATGTATTATATCAATAATTTCATAACAACAATCGAAAGGACCCTTCTCCGATGACTTATATTTCTGCTTGTTCATGAAAGGAAATTCAAAGGAATACCGGATTGGCATGGGTACAGCTTGTGTCAGATCGAATTGCCCCACATAGTATTAAGGAGAGTATACCTCAAAGCCACAATAGATCTTCCTTTCTTCGACAGCCTCATAGGAAGGTCGACTGGAGTAAGCACTCAAATCCAAAAGTAGAAAGACTCGTCACCAAAGGAAAAGTCATATAAATGATTATGCTCGCCGGAGGCATACGGAAAGAATTCGAAATCCTCCAAGTCAATTTCCAAAAGTAGCTGAAGGTAATATTTGAAGGAAGAAACGCCTCCCGGCACATACAGAGGAGAACGACTCAGCAGTCGATACCCTAGTGAATAAGGGATGGGAGGCTGTAAATGTAGCTGATCGGGATAAGGCAAAACACGAGGTTTATCTCTCGAGAGGGACGGTAGATACAGAGCCATCAAGAATTGAAGAAGCCAAAACAGACCAAGCAATGTACCATCTTCTTTGGACCGCATTGCTAAAGAGGCATGGGTAAAACCTTTACACAATGTAGCAGGAATGAGCGAACCCGGAGCAATTGGCGTACCTGCTGCGAGACCGGAGGCAATAGACATGAAGTCCTTAGATATTCAAAGCGACGGATTGAAAAAGAAATCCTTGGATAGCCAGAAAAGTAAGAAAGCTGCATGCTCATCATCAGCGATTGGACCAGATGTTTGGCAAAACCTGGTGAAAAACCAGCTGCAAGCAAGAATATTGTCGGGGACACTAGTGGGTTTAAGGAGTTCAGGGGAGCCGACATCCTTTACATGTACGCCATTGGGGAAAAAAACGGGCTATGGCATAAATGTCTAAAAGAGTAATCGACATGGGACTCCAAGGGAAAAAGAAGCAGTTAGTCCGTGAGGACCAAAAGCATATATGGCAGCACGTAGAAGTCCCAAGTCCAAATGACAAATCAGACTGCTAAGTTGTAGAGAAGTCTCGATCCCAGCCCTTTTCCAAGCAAGCTGTATTTGAAGGTCACTTTTCATCCGCGGATACCATCTATGAAGATCTACCTCAAAAGCGAGAACGATCGGTAGTCCAGATATCCATGCTAGCGGGACTTTGAATGAGAAGCAACTCCCCACGCCGTTGAGGGAAACAAGGTTTAAGGGAGTTTGTAATTTCGGCGTAATACCTTTATGTTCTCAAACTATGTTATCGATTAAATTCTGATATAGTTCGTCTGTATTTTGCTAGGTCATCAAGTTTGTAATTTCCGGGCCTTGTTGTCAACTAAATTCAGGCTTGGTTTGGGATTGTACGATGCTGTTTGAATTGAAGAGGTTGATTCCCTTTTGCATGAGATATTCTATGTCTAGAGTTGGTGTGGGACCCTGATAATTTCACATAAAAAGTCGAAGAACTACTTTCGGTGAAATAAATTTCGTCACGAGAGAAATTCTGGCAAACACCCTGTAAAATAATGTGGAGAGAAAGTTTAATTTTGTTGTGTACAATATAATACACAATAGAGAGTAAAATGACTTTGATTCCATCCAACACAACATGAGGTAAAATACCATATTAGAGTAAATGTATTTAGGCTCCGTTTGTTTCACGAAAAATGAATGATTTGAAAAATATTTTTCTGAAAATAATCACATATATCGCTTGCAAATGAATGAATGGAAAATATTTTTATCATTCGAGAAAATGTTTAGACATAAATTATTATCAGTGACGAAAATATTTTTCACTGGCCAATTATTTAAAGCGATAAAAGCGATCATTTTTAGGAAAACATTTTTCAAATTAATTATTTTCCACAAAACAAATGAAAGCTTAAGGGACAATAATTACTCCAAAAATAAAAGACCAAAAGATCGAGTGGAAATGAATAGAAATAGCTCTTTGTAAATTTAGACTCTGCAAAATATGATGTTGGAGAAGTTTCGTAAGTACCGAGCTATTTTATATATTGTAACCATTATAATTGTGAGAATTATAATTTTCATGTAAGTCGAATGTCCAATGGTACATGCACGCGAGTTTAATAAGCGTAAATTTTCAAAAAATAATCATGTATAAATAAATATATTAGTCAAGAAACTAAAAGTACGTGATCAAATTTGCAAAATAAATAAATCAATCAAAGTACAAGATTAAAAAGAAGAAGAAGAAGAAGAAGAAGAAGAAAAAAAAGCACCTAAATAAATGCGTCCGTTGTTGCAAGCCCAAGCCCAAGCCCAATTTTGGTACGTCAAAACCCTAATAACATCGCTCCTTCCCCTCACCCTCCGACTCTCTTCAGCCTCCCTCCGACGCGCGACGATCTGCGGCCTCCTCCCGCCTCTTCCAACTTCTCCTCCGTCGCCGGCGACCTCCTCCGTGAGTAGAAGCTCCGTCTCCTCTCGCTCTCCATCCCCTTGCGCGCGACACCTCCTCTTCAGTGTTTGTCTCGCTGTCGTCTTTGCTCGCACCGGCGTTTGAATCCGAGTGACTCGGAACCTCCGGTCTTGTCGTCTTCCGCCGCATCACCTTGTCGTAGAATAGGGGATCGTAGATGCTCTGGCACGGCATCGGGTCGCGTCGCTAGCGTTTAAGGTTGATCGTGATCGAATGCCCGAATCCGGAATCGGCGTTCTTGTGCAGCTGTTCATGCTTCAGTGCATTGCGTGTTTTGATTACGCGTCGTGCCGACTTAGTATCTCGTTGTTGATTTGATCTGGTTTGCTGAGGGCGACAAAGCTTCGTCTTTTAACTTTGTTAGTTTTCAAGTTTGCGACCCGATGGTTAAGTGTTTCGGTTAGTGAAGTGTACGTGTGTAAAATGACGGCCTTAGCACAAGTTGGAACCTCTAAATACAGAAGCATGGCTCTGTCCTTTTTTTTCCTGCTTTGATGTGCAATGGGATGGCTGCTAAAAGGTAATATCGCTCTACATGGGGCGTTTGCAATTTGGAACTGGAGTGAAGTCACTTAATTTTCTGTTGTTATAAGTGGGAAAGATATTAATTGAAAGGTTGATGCATGTATGGACTTATGTACATGTTATCTACTGTGATTGATGGGCTTAATTCAATCGATGTTGCTTCCATTAGGCCACTCTTGACACGGTTTTTCGTACTTCATGTTCTTTCTTTGCTCTGTTCCTGGACGTGTGGGATTGTCAAGAAAACTGTTTTTTTGGGATCCATATTTTTCTTATAGTGGCAACATCTGGTGTAAATATAATTTAATATGTAATGTCCCTTTTGCATCAGGAAGGCAATCTCTCGCCTAAGCAACAAGTGGAAGAATGTCGGGTATGTAAATTTTAGCTGCCTTTTTCTTGTTCTGCTCCGTGATTGTTATTTTTTTATCCCCTCCTTTTCCTTCTTTCTCAAAGTAATGTAATGTTTCATTGCGAACAGTGAGACGGGGAAGACTTATGTACCTCATAATGTTTTAGATCATCTAATGGGGCCCTATTGAGTAGTTTCTTTTTTCCCCCCAACAGAGGAAAGGATTAGGCTTTTCTATTCTCATTGTGTAATCTTTCTCGTTTAACTAATTACTTAACTTGATTGTTTATAAAAACTTTTTGGTTCATTGTATGAATCTTCACTTAATTTTGATTCTATTGCTTTCAGAGAAGAAGATGTTGTTCCTGCACCTGAGGTTGTGGCTCCAGCTTTGGGTGAGCCTATGGATCTCAATACAGCTTTGCAAGTTCTGCTGAGGAAGTCACTGGCCCATGGCGGTCTTGTACGTGGGCTCCACGAAGGTGCCAAGGCCATTGAAAAGCATGCTGGACTGCTTTGCCTACTAGCAGAGGACTGCAACCAGCCTGATTACCTCAAATTGGTGAAGGCGCTCTGCAATGAGCATAATGTCAGTTTGATCAATGTGCCTAGCGCTAAGACGCTTGGAGAGTGGGCTGGTGTAAGTTAGCCCCCTGTTTAATTTTTATTAGTGCAATTTTTGATCTACCTGTACAGTAATGATACATATGTTTATCTCAATGAAGCCTGGTTTGTTAGTTGAAATTGCAGTATCTTCTTGATTGCTCAGTAATATTTTCCATCTTTCCTGTACAGTTGTGTAAAATTGATTCTGAGGGGAAAGCAAGGAAGGTTGTTGGTTGCTCTTGTGTGGTTGTAAAGGTAAAATTTATACAATAGTCTTATATTAATCAAAATGGTTTACTACCGCTTTATATGGTTATTGTATTGGCCTTCCTTTTGTGCCCCCCAAAAAAGTGTAGACCATAGTTGGCGAAACTGGAACTAGCTTTGGAATGTTCTGTTGGGCTATTTATTTCGATTTGCATTATCAGGAGATATTATACAAGCTAGCGTGTTTTAAACCTTTTAAGATTTTCTCAACGATCATTATCAGTGGCTTAGGTACTCATTCGAAACTCTTAAGCGCAAATTAAATCAGACATAGAGATCATTTATGGTGCTTGCTTGTGGTTGTCTATATTGATGCAATTTCTGTTAGTATTGCCATTTCTATCCCCTCAAGGAAACCTGATCTATTTGCAGGATTTTGGGGAGGAGACCGAGGCACGTCATATTGTTATGGAGTATGTCAAGTCTCACTGAGATTAGAAAGCTTTGAGGCATCTGGAGGGGCTTTTCTTAGATAGTGATGAGATTTTTCTGATAATTTTTAAGGAGACAGTAAACCAGTGGACGTTTTTATCTGTTTATGCACCTCTTTCTTATCTTCCTGAGCTGATCGAACAACTTAGAGCGTTCAACTGTCTTAAGGGATTGTCATCTTGTTTTCTTCCTATCAATATTTGCAATCTTTTGACATGTTTGGTTATGAGCATTTCTGGAGTCTCTCTCAGAACCATTGATTGATTGTTTTTGTGCATGATCATTATATTTTTGCACGATCTTCCAACATTTTAATTTAGACCTTTTGGTCTTGAAAAAAACAATTCAGTTTCCCAAGAATAAGGTCCACTGGGAAACTGATGGTGCTGCTTCTGCTTTTGGTTTTGTTTATGTGCCGGCCAAGGCTGTCGTTCACATGTGATCCTCCTCTGCAACAGTCATCCTTATAGACAAGGATTCAAGTGCTTGTTTGTTGTGCAATATCACTCGAATAGAAAAGTCAGAAGTGTATTATAATTTGCAAATTACTAAGCTTGAAAAAGTAAAGAGGAAATGATGATTAATGACGGGACCATAAATAGAAAAAAAGTAATGAATTTCTAGCAGGTTTTTAGTAGCTGCGAAAGGTTCTTGCACTAGTTGTAAGGGTTGATTTCTTCCGGGTATGGTAAAAAGATCGCAAATCATCTACAAAGATCTTTAGAAATTAGCAAAACTTGAAATGGCATTGATGAATGCTAATTTGATAAATTGAAAGTACTAATAGTTTCTGTTAAGTTGCTGAGATGTGATCTTTCTTGTCAAGCTTCAATGTAGATATCGACGTTTCTCTTCACCAATAGAATGTTTGCTTTTTAAGTTTTTGAAAAGGATGTGAAAAACAAACAGGAACATTGGAGGATCTGTTGCGATCGTAGCGGATGTCAAGGAACCGAAACCAGAACCTACTTTTTCCGAATGGTACGTGTGTGGGTGTTAAGCCTGCTCCATTTTTCACTACATCCACTTCATACCCGACCGGACTAAAACAATTTCAACAGCCTGTTAGATCAGTACACTTGGGCTGCGTTTGGTCATCCGGATTTCTAAACATTAGATAATGATAGGATAAGAAATCCTGGGATTTCTTCATATCATGTATAATGTTTGGTGGACTATGGATTTAAAGTCGGATAGGATAATTTTTATTATTTTTTTTAGCTATTCAAGGGTTCGGAGGAGTCGGTGAAGAAAAAAAAGTTGAGAAATTTTTTTAGTGAAAGCGCACAAGGTGTGGGAATGAAGATAACGGCGAGTAAAGCATAGGGTTTTTGGAAAAATAGGCATTAGAAATCCTATTCGGGTCTATCCTATCCCCTCCCCCTGGATTTTTTTATTCGGGTTATATACGGTCTATATCCGATCTTATCCTATCCCTCCCCCATTATACGGCCGACCAAACGCAGCCCTTGATGTGGCAGGGAAAATGTCGCACACACTAGGATAGGATAAAACATATCCTATCCCGAAAATTTTGAGTGATCTGGTCAATGAAGATAGGATAAAACATATCCTATCATGGCTTTTATACGGTCGACCAAACGCAGCCTTGATGTGGCAGGGACTCAAATGTCGCACACTAGTTGATTGTCTGCGTATGCACAAACCAAAACAACCAGATGGAGCTAAATTTTTTCAGAAAATTAGTTGAGTGAGCTAATCTCACTGCTGGTAGTGCTGAATGAACAGACAGCTGAGAAATGATAATTCGAGAGTACCTCGGCAGCCATTCGCAAGGTAAGAATTGCCTTGCAAACCTTGCGAACAATGGCAATGGTATCTGGATCCATTCTCAGCGCGGATACAATGGATGAAATCTTTGGCACTTGTAGCTTGTCTTGGTTTTCTTGGCGCTCCCGCACGTTTAGTTCCCAAATGCCCAGTCAAGAACTAGAAAGACCTCCGTGAATCTGAGTTGCGAGAGCCATGTTCTGCTAAAAGAGAATAGCTGCAAGGACTAAAAGCCGGCAAATCCTTGTGGCTGTGATAGCTCCTGAGACTTAAAATCTGTAATTGAATGATTTCTTTGGGATGCTTGTCTCGCAGCAGCTGATACCGCGGAGCATGAGCCCGTTATTCACGTCGAATAAGTTTTTGCAGAGGAACATGCATCCGAAAGCTTTATCCCCATCTCGATCAATGGAGAAGGCAGAAGATATCATGAGGATGGCGGTGAACTTGTTCTTGGTGTTGGATATGGGAATATGGTAAAGCTTGAGCTAGGGGTAAAAACTTAAAAGAACCGCTCTAACCGGAAGAGGTGTGGCAGTCCCGAACTCCGTCCATCACCATGCATATCTCATGATCCTCGAGAGAAATGTCGTCTATTCAGATGTCGCTGCTTCTTCTATTCAAATATGGTATTGGAGGATCGGTAGTCTTATCACAGAAGATGTGAAATGACCCAGAAGGGACGGCCAAATAATGGCTGCCGCCATCACTAGTACCGAATGGAACATGGAATAGCGACGTTTCCGCAAGTACTTTGGCATTCAGGATTCATTCATGGCGCTACTTCTGCGAACAATTTTGGCGCGGGGCCAATATGACTCCCAGCATTACCATTGCTGCTGTCCATTGCTGCTGCTGCTACTCTTGGGAGGGATTTATGGCGGACCTAATGAAGGTCTTCCCCTCTTGAACCGAACCATATTGGCTAAGTTGCTGAAACTCCATTTATAGATATTCGGCTTTCTGAGGTACATACCCAGGTTTCAACCCAGCCACACATATAAATGTCGATCCAGAAGAAGTCGAAGTTGGTGTTTTGATCATATGCACCAGCTGATTTGACAACAGAACCAGTGGAGTTTTAGCAAATGCTAGGTCAATGCAGGTCGTTTTTCCCGATTGTTTCCAAAAAAAGTGGGTCTTCTCTTTTTTACCACAACCATGACCGTGCCACTCGTGCAGCATATATACTAAATCATATCGTTGGAGAACATATAAGAATCTGCAATCATGCAAAATATGGCCAATTCAAAGTATCTGATCAAGTTGCCGATGGTTTAATCATCTAAGAGCTTTGTTATAATTTCACAGAAACTCTTAAGTCACATCATATAAGCATTTACTTTTACATTCCAATCTTTATCGGCCTACAGATCATCATGGTACATGAACGTATCCGAAACAAGCTTCTTCTTACAACCCCAGCGACACTTCCAAGAACACACGGAGTTGAAGATTGCGAGTCTTGTGGAATGCAGGGAAATGATGTTTGACGTGGAAGGAGACTGCGAAAGAACAACAGCGTACCCGTCGTCCATATAGTCTGTCCCTTCAGGGAACAGCTGCCACAAAAGGCTTCCAGCCCCGCCTCCACCTTTCTTGGTCGAGTCCAAGAGGGTCTTGTACACCGTGCTGAAAAGCATGTCCCGGAATGACGAATTGTAACCAGGGTCTTTAGCAGAGACGCCAAATTCAGAAAACAAAACAGGCATGCCAAGATACTCCTCAGCATCCGCAATGTGAGCTTCCATCCATGATTTTGTGAACTGGAGATGCACATCCGAGATTGATTGCGATATCCTTCATCAATGAATTAGCAGTTCAATTAGTGGGAGACACCCACTTTAATTTTTCTAAAGCTATTTTATAAACATAACAAGCACGATTTAACCAAAAAAAAAAAAAACATAACAAGCACGCATGTGCAATCCTGCATGTGCAGAAAGAATGCACCGCACATTTTTTCTGGTTTGTCAAATGATTAAGAAAAGCAGAGTCTATATCATCTTAATGCCCGATTGAGTTACTAAAAATACATCAGTAGTAGGTTTGTAAGTTTTTAATATCAAGCAAAAGAGACAAAAAATCCAAATTGATTTGTTCCCATGACAGAGCGGAACGTTTTTCCACAACCAGTGCCTAGTGCTTACCAAGAGTCTGGATAGATATGAACAGAGGCAAAATCAATCCCGAGAACCTGATGGTTCCTAATGAAGTCAGTACCAACTTGCTGTGCATACGTGTTTGGATTATACTGAACTTTGTTAGGAGTGGAGAGACCGTAAAATCCTTCTGATCCAATCTCTACCAAATGCTTTGGGTCGATACTCTTCACATACACTGCCATTTCTTCTATCCATGCCTGGAAAGTCCACACATGTTAGTTCGTATGCAGCAAAGAAAGGTTTTACTTTTTATAAAGAACTCGAACATTACAGAAAATGCCATTACAATCTATGATTCATTTTGCCTTGGGTGAATAATTTTCAATGAAAATGGACCTGCAAGGTATCACCAGATGGATCCGAGGTGCATCGTGGCTCATTCATCAATTCCCATGCAAAGATTGTAGGGTCCTCCTTGTAAGTAATATTTGTGAACGTATTGACTCTATTAAGCACGGTCTGCATAAACCACCTATCAGTAAGCACAAACATATCTGGACCAACAAATGACTCCTATCTCAGACATTAAAATCAGCGACTGGCTTGCCTTAACATGAGCCTTGAAATAGCTCTTAAGAGTTGGATGAGAGAAGAAGTCGTCATCCGATGTCAAGTTCAGGCCAGCTGCTTTGCCCCATTTGACATATTGTGCTTTGCCACCATAAGCTTCCCAATTATTAGTAAACGACAAAATGAGCCTGATTTTGTACTTCTTCGCTTCACTCACCACAAAATCTAATGCCTGAAATTCAGAAAAGAGTGGGTAAAAATTTGAAAATCCACTAATTTCCATGTTCACCCTTGCTGTCCATGTATCTCTTGGAGAACTGCGTGATTAGCAGGCAGACCGAAGGATCGCACTTTAACCAAGGTGAAAGTCAGTAAGTCAGATGGTACCTTAAAAACAACTTCATCATAGACTGATGGAGATTTCTGAAGAGCTCGCCATTGGCCATCATTGAAAGCCCAAGTTCTACAGACCGTTAGTCCCACAGCAGATGCTTGTTGGAAAAGCTCACTGACCTTCCCTCTTGTGGACTCATCCGCAGCAAACACCATCAACCAGTAGGTGTTGAACCCATTAACATAGAAAGGTTGGTCATTAACCACAAACTGGTTCCCATTCTTCTGGACCATTTTCCATGCATCGTCTTCCATGTTCTCTGAATAAGCACTGAACATTGTGGAAATACAATAAATCCAAGAAGTTACATACCCAAAAAAGGGCTGCGCGAGTCATCTAAAATTACTTAAGTTATCATCAATGACAGGAAGATATTACGAGTAACACTTGACATGTGCAACAGTATGGAAGTGCCCTTTTAATATCAAGCAATAGAGCAATGAAGCGACACAATCGAACTCACTATCTTCCACCATTGCATTGAACATGAACAAAGAACAATACCCCTCACTCCCGCTAAAGGAGGGACATTGATTTCCTGCTTCGTCCACCATCATCTCCAATGGCTCCAATGCCTCGCCACCACAAACAGCCGGCCTGTCATTCCCAAACACCACGAAGACAACCACACAAGAAAAGAGGAGCTTGAGCCCGATATCCATGGCGTCAACCCCCAACACTTCGCATACCCCTTTTCCTCTTGAACCACCACTTCTTTATAAGCATCATCAATGGGCAAAGTTTCCTCCCTGTAAGGGAAAGAAAACAAACTGTAAAGTACAAGAAGAGTGAAGGGGAGGTGATAAGCCCCTCCTCTAGCTTTTAAGCCAAGAAAAGGTTTTGCCCCCACTGGCACTCCGTTTCAGGTGAGTGGGTGTACGGGTTTGGGATCATATCACTCCTAAGACAAGTATTTTTCCTTAAGGGTCCTACCTAAACTGCAGTATTCACAAATCAAAACCCAATCTGGCGCGGGTAAACCAATGGGTTCGTTTCAGAAGTTTCAAGAAGAATCAAGGACAACCCGGGTCGCCATCAGCAAAGCTTGTCGTTAGAATTGAACAGAAGAGAGAGCATGGATCGACTGATCCTTCTCGAGCGCTCGCGCAAATGGGGTTCGAAGCAAACGTACCGGCGAGCAGATCGAGTGTCGACGGCGACGCGGTCGGGTCGTGGAGGAGCTTGCGTTCTTGGTTGTTCTTGGGTGTCAATGCGCCACGCGTAACCAGAGAGAGAGAGAGAGATTGCATGCAGAAGTAGGTGAAGAGCAATGGCGACGCATTTAAAAAAAAAAATTTTATTTTTTTTTAAACTTAGCATATTTAAAGGTATAATTACCAGATGTTTATTTGATAATTATTAGAATAAACATCAACAGACAAAAAGGCCGCACAAGTGAGAACTTTATGGAATACATATAATTATCAAACAAAAAAACTGTGCTTTACTTTTGCTTGCTAAATTACATAAAGACCACCCATTTGGAAATATATTAGAGAAAATGATGAAAAAACACAATATATATATATATATATATATATATATATATATCTGTATAATTTAATGGTGTCGAAAATAAGCATGATATATATGTTACTATATTTTCCGGATGTATAGTAAATTATTTTTAGAGAAAGGGGTGTAAGGATGCACTGGTTATTTTCATCATATGTTTAACTTTTTTCTTCACGAGAAATCATGGATATCAATGATCGTGTCCGTAAATTGGCTTAAGACAAGGATGCCTCCTTCCTCTTTTGTCTTATTCTTGCTCCATCACCGAACAAAAAACGAGGGGAATAATCCTATTGAAAAGACAGCGATCGACCCTTTATTTCCTAGAAAAAACAAATCATGTGAAACGAGTCCAAATCAACTAATTGCCAGACCGTCTCTCCACCGTGTCTCAAAAGTCAGTCGTATGGTTTCGTTTATTTACATGATAACGATTAATCGTGCGCAATGACGCAATAGAATTCATATAACTTACTCCATGACTCAATGGGATCGACCTTGGTTCTCGAGGTGGCATTCCAGGCCTTAGTTTTTAGGAGGTTCTCATCGCTTTTCCTCGTCTACCAAAATTATGATTGACAAGATCCGATCTACAACTAATTATAACCCATCAAAACGTATTCGACTTATTTACTGAACCCAATTTTATGTGAAGACAAGACAAGATGTTGTTATAGACTTAAGTTTTGTTGGGTTACCCAAGGAAAAGATACTTTAGGTATTGGCTGCACCATGTATCAATGACACAAAAAAACTATCATAAAGAATAGTTTTTTGAATTGAAACACAAAATTGATTGGAATACATGTCACGCGACGATATGATAAATAGGTCACGTCACGTCAACCATCAGCCAGTGTCAAATAATCAATATAAAATAACTTCGTCTGTCATGTCGGAGTAGAAGATGGCAATGGCAGTGAGTTCATCTCAAAACATAGTTCTCAACCGGCCACTCCAAAGGAATATCATATAAATTTCAAGCACGCATGCCACCCACGAAAAGGACAACAATATTTAGAAGCAAACTCAATATGTTCAAAAGTTATAATAGGCCCCAAGGCAGGCACTCATGCCTTAAGGTTGATTAACAACTGATCATCATCATGTCTTCATCAACTTGCCGACAGGAAAGAAGGTAGTGAACAACAGTCTAAACACCAGCAGCATTCTTCAATAGACAAGCTTAGGCTAAACAAGATTCACACGTGAAGACTATTTATTTTGTTGAAGGAAAGAAACCGGTGGCCTCACATAAGTAAAGCCTGTGAAGGGGTTTCCTGCGGCAGTGGGACTGGCAGCGGGGGAATCTGCGATGGGCATGTCGGTCCATTTCTTTTCGAAATTGGCGATGCATTGCTTTCCGGCAACTTCTGGAAGAAAACTGGGCTTGATCTCCCGCGCCTCTAGTTTCTTCCAGTTGATCGCCTTGAACCATTTGTGTTTCTTGATGTCCGTGCCCCCATTAGGTCCACTGCCTAGGCGCTTGCTGGGGTCTTTCTGTAGCAGCTGCAGCATGCATGATCATCTTTAGTTCTCTAATGGACTGAGCGGTTAAATATGTCAGAGAAAAGGGATAGGTCTCATGATTGGGATAGCTCATGTCATACTTTTTTCATGCAAAACAGAGGGTAGTTGCGGTGGCAAATGAGTCAACGGAGATTGTTCGATTACTATGTGCAATATATATGAGATAATTCAGAGAAAGAAAAACACATATATGAGATAATGATAAGCTGCCTGAGTAAAATCGTATGCAGACGTTCTTGATCCATGCTCTCAGGATATGTTGTCAAACCTAATGTCAATGCGTTTGAACATACACCGCAATCATCAGAGATGGAGGCCATTTGCTGGCTGCGTACAACTTAGGCATAGCCAGAAATGAAGGCATTAGTGAAAGGTGGATTCGATAAATCCAGTTAGTTCATGGTAATTTATATTTCTCCAAACACATCCCTAATAAATCTGCAACTGAAATTGCTTGCCTATCCATTCACTTATCAATGTATGATAGCTAATTGCCAAAACGGGCAGTTGCAAGCCCACCTAAAATTCTGTCGTAACATTTGTGTGATTGAGAAACATTGCATGCACTTTTAATCATACATAAGAAGGGGTAATCTTGCCATGTAGATGGAGCACAAAAATCAGCACAAATTTAAACAGAAGATAATTAATACCTACAAAGACTAAAATAGAGCATAATTGTCCACCAAGTCAACATAATACTGTTGAATGCAGAATAGAAGGTATAGTAATATATACATGCAATGCTGATAAGCAAGAATACAAAACAGGAATTCCTGCAGACTTACTCCTTTCAACAGCGAATGAGCTTCACTGGAAAGAAAATTTGCTAGCTTGATTTTGTCCTTGACTATCTTCTGTTGAACCTTTTCACGGTTTCCACCAATAAATGGAGGCTGCATAAATGAATTGAAACGGACAAGACATTAGCTTATTCAGTTTCTTAAAGGTGTATTATGCATAGAACTATATATTCAAATATTCCATCAAATAAAGAGACTGCTAACCTCATAAATAATACTAGAACAAGTACATAAATCATCCGTTGTAAGTAACTAAATTAATACAACTATGAAACTTGGGTTGCTGTGACTAAGTTAGTAAATAACAGATCTGGTCATAAACACATTTAGCTACTTTCAGGAAGAAATGAAAACTAGATGAATCTGTAAGATAATTAACCGTCATCAGTCCTAACATGTAAACAAACTTTAACTTAATTAAATAGCATGGCATATCTAGCGATGCTTTGGTCTTCACAGAAGATCAACCATATTGTATTCATTGTGTAGCCAAAATAACAGCTCACCTGTTATGATGGTAAACCATCAAAGCAAACACATAAAGATCAGCATGGGTGAGATCCAGCAATGGCATCTCTATCGAAATTGAAAAAATTATACACAGAAAAACAACTAAAACAAATAACAGGAATGCCAACCTTTCCAGTAAGCATCTCAAATAACAGTACACCCACACTCCACCAATCTGCAGTTTTATCATGCCCCTTTCCAAGGACAATTTCTGGCGCCATATATTCTACTGTTCCACACAAGGAATTAGATCTTGCATTCTCCTCAAATTGCTTTGCTAGGCCAAAATCAGTCAAAAGGACCTAATCGCAAAAGATCATATATCACGTCTCATGAAATTCTAAACAAGGAGGGGCAGGATGTGCCGGACTATGATCAGAAACAGAAAAGAATCTGAAAGTCCCACAGAGAGAGAGAAAGAGAGAGTACATGGCCTTCAGCATCCAGTAGGATATTTTCTGGTTTTAGATCCCTATGCATTATGCCATTTGCATGAAGATGAGCCACTGCAGAAACAATTTCAGCAGCATAGACACGTGCCAAATCCTCTCTGAAACAACTTCAAATATAAGTCAACCCAATTACACACTTTATAAATCACACAAAACTTTGTAAGGCAAACCTGAAAAGGCCATGATGATAGAGCTGGAAAAAGAGATGGCCCCCATTTATAAAGTCCAGCACGAGATAAAGCCGGTATTTGGTCTGCAATTGCACTCGAAAAGCAATTTCAGTTATAAGACTAAGAAGGGTAGAATGGACATGGCAAAAACATTTAAAGCATTAGTGAAACTACGACCTACTTTTATTATGAAGGTAAGACGGTGGAAGTACCTGGAAAGAATATCTAAGCTGGACAATGAATGGGTGATCAATTTTGGTTAGAATGTCTCTCTCTGCTTTCATGTACTCAGCATGATTCTTCTCCATAATTTTGTCCTTTCTCATTACCTTCATTGCATATATATCAGAAGTGCCCCTTTTCCTCACTTGCAAGACTTTTGCAAATGCACCTCGGCCTACAACCTTTAAAGGCTCAAAATCTTCAAGACAAACACTCTCAACTCTCAAGGGATCTCCTTCAACGGTGTCAAGTTTCTTGTTCCCTCCAGCATCAGTCACGGACTCTTGAATTTCCTTGATGGTCTCTTGGTTAAAACACTCCACAAAATCCATTGACTCATCGCTTTCACTTAGAGTGAGCATACTCAACCTCTGTGTTTGATTGACATAAGAGGAGGGGCCGACCAGAGAATGCGACCTGCTATATATGACGACTGGATCGTCATAGACGAGTTCATTCACATCTGTACCAGATACAGAGTTTCCATCAACACTCACCACCAAGGGGGGGTTGGACTGTTACAGGACCAAACACATCAGAGAAATCAAGTTCAATGTTATCCGTGACAACAGCATCCTGAGAATTCATAGGAAAAAGTAGCTTGCTTGAGAATGGCATGCATCTCTGGCTGTTGGTTGATGACTGAGAATAAACCATACTGTCACGTGTATCCAGTCTCAGCAAGGAAGGCCAAACCAATAATCAGCCAGAGATGTTTCCAAAGCTGCTACACGTCGGTCTTTCCAATTATCTTAAGGTCACAAACTGCAGGAGGACTCCTGTCAATGGCCTTAATCAACAGGAAATTCACGTATGCAAAAGCAGTTCCGAGAAATTTGGGCAGCAAGCTGAGCAAAATCCAGAGGTGGAGGCTGTTCTTGTTTCCCGATTCACAGGAAACCACAGATCCTACAGTAATTCTTGAACTCATGAAGATCCGGAAAGCTAATCTGCAGTTCAACGAAAGATAAAAGGGACGTTAGTGGAGCTAAACCATATAACCAAATTCATCAATTACATAATAAGTCTCCACAAGAGACCATCCAATAAAACGCATGACAGAATTGGGCCTTGGGGTTCTTCCTCCTCTTTAATCGCCAATGAAGGTAATCAAATACAATAAAAATCTGGTGTTTTTATTTTGCTGTATTATTTGGTACAATTTTTCAGCAGGAGAAAAAATTTAGAAGGCTCTTTGTCATAAGCATACTTACAATCTCAATTTTCGGAGCACTAAAAGCAGTATATTGGAATCTGCGAACTTCACTCGTTCGGTTGCTCGAGCAGTGCCCGGGACTCGTTACCAAAATCTAAAATTAATGGCACAATTGCATTAGAATTTGCATTCGTGATGCGCAACCACCGCCCTTTATCAGACAAAGATAAAAAAAAATCGAGACTTCGGACACCCAATTGCAGCAAAAAGAACGACAGTGAAAACGTCTTAAAAAATTCCCAAAGAAGAAAAAGCGGTCAACTTTAACCGTTCCACAGCCTCCCTCCTTTAGACAACGAGCTAAACCATACAATCCAAAACTAACCCAGAAAAAAGGAAAGACCAAACTCTACAAGACAGAGCCCGAAACACAGATCCGGACAACCAAAACCTCCTCAAACAACCTCAATCAAGCAACAAAAATCCTCGTAAACCAGAAAAAAAAAAAACGACAGATCGAACAACGAAAAGTTCCCCAACAAATTCAACCTCCAGCCCAGAAACGAGAAACGAGAAACATGCACATCATCGAACACAAACGGGCGTCGCGTGATTACTACTAGCCCCAAGACTCGAAATTTCCCTCTTTTTCACGGGAATCCTCGCCAGACGACACGAATCGAAGCGGAATCGAACCCCAGAGAAACCGACCCAGATGAAGAATTCGGCTGCAGAGGCGCGGGAGATCGTACCTGGGGAGAATGCAGAGACAGGGCGCGCCACGGAGAGAGAGAGAGCGGAGAGAAGCGTGCTGTGAAGAACGTGTTCGGAAAGCGAGTCTCCTAAGGCACGGAAGCTTATCGCGTCGCCACATTACATGCGAGACATGTCCCGGTGCGTTCCGCTTCCGCCCTGCGCCCCACACGTGGCGCGACGCGAGTGGTCAGCCCTCGCCTCAGGGGAATGGGGTGCTCCAAAAGAGAATAAGAATATTGTATCTCGAAGTGAATTTTGGAATATGCCCCCCCCCCGGGGATAAGATCGTTCTTGGAATCTAATGAGACAGGGCATTTTCGATCCAAGAATAAAATTTTTTTGCCCGACGGCTAAGTGAGTACAAATTTTTAATTTTCGATGCTGGTCGAAAATTTTTCTAATTAAGTGTGATCCTGTGCGACAAAGACATTCGTTAATAAATCATTATTGAATGTTTATTTTCGTTCACTTAATTAAACGTTTCTTTGTAACTGTGAAAACACCATCAATTATCCCAAATTATGGCCATCGCGAGGCCAAGATCTTAAACCTTTTTTTTTTTCGCCATAACCTCCGGGCATGTATCGGCCCGACAAAAATACCCTTTGTCTGTCACGAAAAATTCTCAATACCCCAATTTTTTTTCTTCTCGTCACCGAAACCCTGAATTTTCGATGCGACAAAAAGTCCGGGGTGCCGGTGCCACGTAGACACAGTTCAAGTGTCTTGGTGACACCAAAAAAGAAGCCTAGATATTATTGTCGTGATGAGCATAAATTTAGGCTTTCTAGTGATTTAAAAGAAAGTCTCTAGCGTTGGTGTCATGGTAAGCATTGTTTAATGTGTTTTTTTTTTTTTCGCAAATGGATTTTCGAAGTGTCTTATTATACTTGGATTGCAGATAATGACAACAACGACGCTTGATTAGTCACGCAATCCCAATCGTCCACGCAACTCGTGAAAAACACTTCTTCTTTTTCTAATCTCGACCGCTTTTGAACGAGAGAGCAAACACCACCGAAGCCGCCGATCGAACAGTGGTGGGCCAAAAAGAGAAGTCAATCTCGAGAGATTTGATTCGTTTTGAATGTTTTTGTCTTGGATTGGATGGTTTTGGTTTGGCCGAAAGGGGATTTTGTTTTCTTGGACGGCAGCCGGCTTAGCCTCTAAGCAGTTTTTATTCGATGCTCTGATCATGCGGTCGTTACGGGGGACAAGAACGATTTGAAGGTTGTACAGGGACAAAAGCTATCTAAGGAATCGGTTTGACAAGTCATTCACATATCACTATGGATTTGTTGGACAAAAACAATTTTGGAATATGCCCCGTGGTGATAAGAAGTTACACGAAAAGATTTTCGAATAACAAACCACATATCGATTTGATAGATGCTATGAAATCATCTAGGAATTAAACAAGAAATGAGATACGGCTAACCGAATCTTTTTAAGATGATTAGTTCCCACGAACTCTTCTACTCGAAAATATTTCTTAAAAAATATTTCCAGGCGTTTGGATGGCTTAAGAAAATAAGTCAACGGAAATTTATGTTTAAATACAGGGAAATGATTTCCTCTTTAACAAACTCGAAATTTTTCCAAAATATGACTAGAAATTAGCTCTCGAACAAAAAACCCTACACTTGGGCACATGAACCACAATGCTGGTTCTTGGGGTCCTCGACGTTCAGGAGGCCCCAATACTCGTGCCCAATGCTCGACACTCGAACCCCATAAGTCCACACAGGTTGAGCACAGATCTTGGTATCAGTGCCTGGATCCCCAACACTAGGGTCTCGGGCCCGCAAAGACCATGCCTTGATCCCCGACGCTCGGGCTTGGTCCCCGATGCCCAAGCCAATGTCTATCAAGGCCGAGGCCCAGGGCTCTAGTTTCGTGCCTGAGACCCTAGTGCCCATGCCTGGGTCCCCAGTGCACAAGCAAATGTCAATTGAGGTCGATGCCTAGGACCTCGTCGCTTACGTCCTGGTCTATCAAGGCCAAGCCTGGGACCTTAGCATCCATGCCAAGTCCATTAAGGTTGGGCTTGGAACCCCGGTGCCAGTGCCTAGGACCGTGCTCAGCTCTCCAATGCTTGCACCCGGGTCCATCGAGGCCGGGCCTGGGACCTCGGCACCATATACCTAAATCCATCAAGGCCGGGCCTAGGTCCATCCGAGGCCGGGCTTGGAACCTCGGGGCCTGAGCGTAGCCTCGATGGACCAAGGCTTAAGCTCAAGCGCCTGAGACCCTGACATGGGCAATGGGGTCCCACACTCAACCTTTGTGGACTTGAGCCCATCCTTGATGGACTTGGGTTTGGGTGTTGGGATCCAAGCACGGGCATTGGGTCCTTAGGCTCAACCTCTGTGGGCTCAAGCCAAGTTCTCAAGCCCGGCTTTTGTGGACTCGGGTTCAATGCCCATGCTCGTGCCCGAGACCCAAGTGCCCAGGGCAAGGTCCTTTAAGGCCGGACCCAGGACCTTAGTGTCTATACGCGTTGCCTCAATTGCCTATGCGCGAGTCACTAATGCTTAAATAATATATGTCTATTTAAGAAAATTTTTACCAAGCCACGAAAAATATTTTCCAGATCATATTCAGGTTTTAGTAAAACACCGGAAAATATTGAAAATGACTTCTTGAAAAACATTTTTTAGAAATGTCACGTTTTCCTCGAAACAAACGGAGCCTAATCATCAAACCAAGGGTGTTGTAAGATTATGAATCTTCAATTCGGAGGTTTTAATATAACTCGAAAAATTTATTTATTGTGGTTATTAAATTATGCAGACACCTACCTTCTTTATTCTTCAAGGATCGGTGAGTGGCCGAGCGTCTGATTTTGGATGCGGTTAATTTCGTGTTTATCACAACGTTTTCACCGTGAGGAAAACTTAATACGATCGTCACGTAAAGAAGGAAAATTTAACTAGTTCCAAGTCGGTTACAGTATGACCAAAAAAAAAAAAAAAAGAGGTCGGTTCGGAGCTCGGTTTCATGGAGTAGAAATCAATTCTGGCAGTATGGGCACGAATGACAACCATTCTCTTCTCGGGAACAATTTCTGGTTAGATTCCTTGGACGAGTTTCCGAGCAGAAAATACCATTCGATAACGATACAAAATTTTTATTCTCGAAATAGAAATTTCGTGTGATAGCGTCGATGTAGAATTCATACATCGGCGCAGAGGCGGTGGCGAGGCGGCTAAAAGTTGAAAATTTGTACTTCTCATTTATGTTCCAAAACTATTTTTAGGCTAAAAATTTATCACGAAAATAGAAAAATGAAATTACGTTCTTAAAAATGATTTACTGTTGAAAACATATTCCCATAACAGAAAAATAAAGAAAAAAATGGTTATCATTCGTGTCCAGTTTCCGAGTTTCCGGCGTGGAGCGTGCCCATCCGGGACCGGGAACCGTTCACTTGAGTCAGTCACGCCGGAAAAAAAAAAAGAAGAAGAAATAAAATATGCGTTATTTATTTTTATTATTTAATTTTTGCGGCAGGATTGCCGGTATATATACGCCAAATCTCTCTCTCCCTCTGTTTTTCCCGCTCCATTTTCAACTCGCTGATCGCTCTCGCTCCGAAGCCCCCGTCGCCGCTCTGGTACGTAACGTCTTCGAACAACCCCTCGCCGTCCACGCTTTCTCCCTCTCGATTTCCCGCAGTTGCTTCCGTCCGTCTTTCTCGACGCTTCGTCGGCATCGATCGATCGAAATCGGTCGCGGCGATCGCGCCCGAGCTATCGCGCCCGAGCTGCGCGAAACCGTGCTCTTGCATGCACATTCATCCGGATTCATCGCCTAGTAGAAATGGGACGGAGAACGACGATGAACGGATGACGAAGCTGTTCCGGACTTGAAATTCCTGGTCGTTCGGTTTCGATATTCGGTCAGGATCATGCTCTTGCGCGCGATCGGAAAATGCAGGAAGCGGCTGCGTTGTTCTCTGCTTCGATTTCGGTGACGGCGTGTTTGATTCCGTGTGGAGTCGCTGCTGCCGGATCGCCGTTGTATCGGAGGCGATTGCGTTTTTAATGGATTCGTCTGAGTCTCTGGTGCGTGTGTGCTTATCGAGCGCGCCTTTGTGCTTGTGAGTTGCTTGATTGCTTGCTCCGAGAGGAAGTGCTCTCCTTTCCTTATGTTTTCATGTGGAAGTGTCGATGTCGATAGGGTAAGTCGTTTTCGCAGAGCATGAGAATTGGAGTTTAGAGTCCTTATTAGGAAATTAGAGAGAATCAAAATGGATTGGTAAGGGGAAAGCTTAAAGACGCTTATAAGTCAGATGCATGTGTCGGTTCGATCACTCGTTCCGGTTTTTGACATGGGAACTGATATTGCGCGGTGATCGTAGCTTTCTAGTACGTTTGGTTATGGAGCGAATCTTATGGCCGAAGAAACGATCAGATGTTGGATGCCGGATGGTATGCAGCTGACTGTAATGTCGATGTTGTTTTACCTCTGCTTCCAAGTTAATGCTCGTTTATGTCTTTCTGAATCAGCTTCGACGAATATTAAGAACCTATACCCAGATACTTCCGGTCAATGGCTAGTGGATCAAGGAAAAGGAAGAGCCCTGAAAGGGAATCGATGCCGTTTGGTGATGATAGCGGGAAGCCACGGATTTTGCTTGCGGCTTGCGGGTGTGTGGCGGCTGTACAGTTTGGGCATATCTGCAAGTGTTTCTCTGAATGGGCAGAAGTAAAAGCGGTCGCCACTGATGATGCCTTGTCTTTCATAGATAGGGCAACAATTCCTGAAGATGTAGTTCTTTACACAGATGAGGATGACTGGAGAAGTTGGGGAACAACGGCCGATGGTATCCTCCACATCCAACTCCGTCGATGGGCTGAAATTCTGGTTATCGCTCCTGTATCAGCGAATACATTGGCCAAGGTAAATTATCCATGCGATTTTGAGATATTAGAGCGTGGAAATGGATGGTTTCATGAAGGCCAGATGATGTTAATTAGAAGTTCGTTACATACATTATTAATCTAGAGCTTCAACTTCTTTCTCCTCTTTGCTTTTAGTTTTAGGGAAGATCACAGGAAGTTGGTAACATTTGTGTTCTGTCCAATCCAGGCCTTGAAACAAAAGCCAGGTTTTACTATAAGCTTCCTATCCCGAAAACGTGGACTAAACTTGGTACCTGTAGTTGGCCTAATCTCCTTCCTTACTTGCTATGTATATTGAGTAAGTGGAGTGCAAGGAGTATTTACATTTGGTACACTGGACTGTGAGATTTATAGCGGAGTCATATATTAAGCAGGAGTCTTTCCGGTTGTAAATCATCCTTTTCCTTGCTTTTCCACTAGATTTATCACCAGAATATTGGTGTTGATCTATGCCTGTAAGTGTAACATCTAAACAAATATTTCAAAACTTTCAGATGTACTATGTTAATCTTCTAAGAAGGTTCACTAGTCGTCCCAGCGTACTTCTCACAAATGGCCAGCCCAGCTGGAAAATTCTCTCTGATCTTTTATCCAAGTTGTGTTGTTGTTTAATCCTTTAGTGAATGATGTAGCTTGGTCATCTTCACCTCCTTACTGTCTAATAATGCAATAGATGGTAAGATTGCATTCTAAATAGATTAATTAAAGAATGTGGCAAATTCCTTATTAGTGTCTAATAATGCCATGGATGGTAAGGTTCACATCATTTGTTTAACCCATTTAGTATATCAGTCTCATCTTTAGCATTACTCAAAAGTATCTCTAGAGCCACTAGAGACGTTGCTAAAATTTCTGCTCTGTTCCCTAAGTTGTTCGTCTAGGACGGAGCACTATATTTTTATGAAACTGAAGTAGGACATAATCAACACGCACGTCTAGAAAAGTGCTTAACCATATGAACGGAATGAGTTCATCTTTACCAAAAGATTTATGCTTATTGAAAGGTTTCTTTTTAAAGCCGAGTTGTATGAATTGGGATGCGCTACACTCTTCCACTGCATAATGTCAACTGGTAAGTCGGTCTGAGCAATACGAGTGTTATTATGATGAATCTAGCAGGGTAAGTTGGTCTGAGCAATACAAGTGCTATTATGATGAATCTAGCAGAATGAATGCTTTTTTCGCCCTTTCCTTTGGATCTAACTTCTTCTGATTTTTATTTCCTAGACAGTTGACGTCCATCCTCTTGTAGATTGCAGGTGGTTTGTGTGACAATTTGCTGACTTGCATTGTCAGAGCATGGGACTACAGCAAACCAGTTTTCGTCGCTCCTTCAATGAATTTTTTCCTGTGGAAAAGTCCCTTCACCGACAATGTTCTTATGTCTCTTAAGGAGCTTGGGATTGCTCTCATTACACCGGCCTCTAAGTCGACTGCAGGTGATGGAGACCATGGAAATGGCACGCTGGCCGACCCAGTGAATATATACGGAACTGTCAGACTCTCCTACGAGTCTCGTCGTCGCTCTGGTGGCAGTGATGGCTAGCAGGAATGAGTGAATGCAACTGAAGAAACTGGAGACTCGATTAGTTCTGTATGGCTACTATGCTACTCTAATTCTTGTTGCTCATGTTTTTGGGCGATTAGAGTAGTGTTCCTGTACATACAATAATACTCCATCTCACATGTTGACACCGGAAATGAACGTCGATAATCCTTCCTTTTGGCTGGGGTTAATTCCAGATTGGTAGCATCAATAACCACAGGATTACATTCAAAAGACGGTTCATATTTTGTAAGACTCTGCTACACAATGAACAGTCGGTATTGTAAATGCTGCTGTTTTTTTGCATGCCTTTGGGTTTGGAAGGTAATAAGAGGGACGAACAGGCTGTTTTTGCTTTTTTTTGTTACAATTCATGGGCACGGTCCGGGACCCCGACTACCTACATATTTATAAACAATCCGCAAAGCTCCGGCCCCAAGTTAAATTCAGACCTTTGGCCCGTGCGGGTGCCCCTGACTCGGGGCGCAGTTTGTGCCCAGTTAGTAAGATTGGAACTAATTTTCTAAACCGGAAATCCCTAATGCCCCCAACCAAATGCACCAATCCCGGGAGGCTAATAAACGGTTGTTTTACTTCGTGCTGGCGGGGAGAGTAAGTGATTCAGATTGTCGGGTCGAGTCGTATGAGGGAACTCCACGATAGTCGGATTGGGCCGTGGGGTCCAACATTTGAATTTTCGTGGCCTAACGCCTTTGACAGCGGCAACATGCGGTCCTCCAATTACATTCTTCCTATCATGATCAGCGTCTCCAAAGCAAAAGCCCAGTGAAGATAGAATCTGCCCCCCTTGTCCTTCTTAACATCGCAACTACAGGTCGGGAACCAAATTCTAACCTCGGAGCCTGTTCCAACAGCCGAATTCGTCTTGATCATGTCGTGTTTTCTCCGGCGCGGACCCTCTTTCGTCCTGATCCGCGACTAAGGCTGGGGGAACTCGCGGGTTCGCGCGCATTCCGACAAGATCTTTTGGGCCTTGACGGGTGATCTTGCGAGGGATGCTGTCGAAGGAAAAGTTGCGACTTTGCTTCTTTTAGGACCCACTTCGAGCAGCAGCTGATTGAGGTTTTCTTTGGCGATTGTATGCTGCGGCATCAGGGTTGTTCCCGGGGTTTTGCGGAGGTGCCTGGACTTTCGTTCCTTGCAGATGAAGTGTTCGACGAAATGCCCGTGAAGGCTGACTGCCATAGTTTGCTCCAGTCCTGAACTGGCGACGACGAACGACGATTGCGGGGATTCAGTTGGGTCGGTGTTTTTCTTAAACTTGAAACCTTGAATGGAAGCCAAATTCGTTTGTTTGCAAAGACGGGCAATTGCGAAATGCTTTTCTCAAGAGTTTCTCGCCTCCTGCTTCACAAATCCAATGACCAAATACCGGTCTCTTTGTTTCGTCACCTAAAGACCCTCCCTTCAGCTTCCTCCTTCGATGAATCTCCTCTGCAGACCCGCAAGAAAGATGACTACTTTGCAGTTGTCCAGCACATTTCCAACATTGTTCGCCACGACTACTACATGGAGCGGACTCTCAACAAAATGCGCGTTTCCCTAAACTCCGACCTTGTCTACCGCGTCCTTCGTGCCTGCTCCCGCTGCGGCACCGAGTCGTTACGGTTCTTCAACTGGGCTCGCACCTGCCAGCCTGCTTCCTATGCCCCCACTTCAGTTGAATACGAAGAGATTGTCATGATCTTGGCTCAAACCAAGAAGTATGAGTCCATGTGGAAGATCATCCACCAAATGAAAAGTCAGCATCTGGGTCTTTCTCCAAAAACTGCGTGTTTCATCATTGAGGAGTTTGGTAAGCATGGGCTTATTGATCAGGCGATCGAGATCTTCAATAAGTTGAAGCACTTCGATTGTAAGCAGAACGTCGATGTTTACAATTCTTTGCTGTTTGCTCTTTGCGAAGTTAAGATGTTTCACGGGGCTTATGCTCTGATCAGGCGGATGATCAGAAAAGGAGAGGTTCCGGATAAGAGAACCTTCGCAATCCTTGTTAATGGCTGGTGCTCTGCTGGTAAAATGAGGGAGGCACAGGACTTTTTAGAGGAGATGAGTAGAAAAGGGTTTAATCCTCCAGTGAGGGGTCGTGATCTTTTGATTGAAGGGCTGTTGAATGCAGGTTATTTGGAGTCTGCTAAGGGAATGGTGAGGAAGATGACTAAGGAAGGGTTTGTGCCTGATGTTGGGACCTTTAATTCTTTGATGGAAGCCATTGTGAAATCCGGGGAGCTTGATTTTTGTCTTAGTCTTTATCATAGCGTATGCAAGCTAGGACTATGTCCTGACATCGGTACTTACAAACTTTTGATTCCAGCTGTTTCTAAGGCAGGAATGATTGATGAGGCTTTCAGGCTTCTTCATAAATCGATTGAGGATGGACATAAGCCTTTTCCTAGTCTATATGCACCTATAATAAAAGGGATGTGCAGGAGGGCACAGTTTGATGATGCAATTAGTTTCTTCAGCGAAATGAAACTTAAGGGGCATCCACCTAATCGGCCAGTTTATACAATGTTGATAACCATGTGTGGACGAGGAGGTAGGTATGTAGAGGCTGCTAATTATCTGGCGGAGATGACTGAGTTTGGCTTTACGCCCATTTCCCGGGTGCTTTGACATGGTTACTGATGGCTTGAGGAGTTGTGGGAAGCATGATCTAGCTGAAAAGATGATGCAGTTGGAGGTCTCCCTACAGTGATTCACGATATTTTAATTTTGGAAGGTATCATCGTTGTCATTTAAGACGTGATGTCAGCTGTAACAGTCATATATTCACTTGGATTGAAGCTTCAACCTGACGATCATGAAGTCCAGAATTTGCAGATTCTTACCCTGATTTTATATCCGTCAATGTTTCTCCTTAAGATTTCTTTTCCGCACATTTGCTGGCTTGACAATCTGGGTGCCCTCGAATCAAGCAAGGACTGATCGAGGAGGATTTTAGAGGCTTTGTCCCACTTTCAAGACATCCAGTTTGTTGGGCAGTGACTATTGCTAAGGTATAATTCATGAACAAGTTTGAGAGTAGAAAGCCCATTGGAGAAGCTTGAATTGGATATGCTGAAACAAGCAAAATTGGATGAACATGGTTTGGCATAAGCGCAGTATGACTTGCTTCTTTTTGAAATTTCATTCTAGTTGTTGTTGGACACCTAGTAACTATTTCAGTTTTGCCTCAGTAGATTTGATCTTGAAGCTTTTTTGCTCTGTCTTGATGGAGTCACTGTTGACAGAGCCTCTAAATTCTGGTGATAAGACCTCGGAGTAGCCATTATGTATCTATGATGCGAGGGTTTCTATCTTTTGGGTTGAAGCTGCAAAAGAAAGCAGAAGACGCTATAAAAAATTTCTTGCAGGATCTGTTGCTTTGGGTTGAATTTTTGAAGGAAGATAGTCCTCATGGTCGTTTCATGTGGTGATCAAAGGAAGCTGACCGTCGTCGATGATTACGTAATTGAGGAGAGTAATTTCAGCGGACAGTTCCCGTTTCGAATTGGGATACTGGACAGGCCAATTCTACCCTCTCTCCTGCTTGTGCTGCAATAACATTAGTGAATTTTTATCTTAATGTGGAAGCTCTGCAAAATCCCGTTAGGATCAAAACGGGAAACTTTTTGTGGACAGTTACAGGAAAATCAGAGTTTTGTAGTTAATGCACTGCACAATGTCAATGCTCGGTTATATGCTGATTGATGGTCTTGTATTTCCAGAAACTATTCTTGAGTCAGGAACACTGCCCAAGAGACGTGGCCAACTAGAAAAACAAAAAGGAGAAGAAAATCTTCGACGTTTCTGTTCAGATTTGAAAACAAGAAAGAACGAACGCATAGAATGTACTTTCACCTACATCGCAATATTAAGTAGTGGGAGACAGTATTATACATTCAGAAAGAAGCACACCAGCATCGGGACCACATTTATACATCGTAACCGACATTGCAAACAAGAAGACCAGAGACCTCATCTGAAGAATCCAGACACATAGCAAATTGAAATCTCAGATAGACCTAACTAGATTGCCAAAGATAGCAGTTGCCCTAAATGATGTCCTTTGGCATTGTTGTGGGTCACCCTGCCTTCTCATCATAACCATCATCGCATGCACTGCATCTTTGCCTTCTGATCATCTCACAGCCCATCAGGACTGGGGTCACAAACCCCAGATGAATCAAGTCCTGATCCAAAAGCTGACTCAGGGAAGTTTCTCTTAGTCTGCCTAGAAAGTGAAGAACTTGAAGGGCTCTTGAGTGCCTTTTTGTAGGTGTTTGTAGTGGTAGGATCTTCTCAGCATATGCTTCGAAGAAACAACTTTTTCTCCTCCACTTTGTATTAGTTGCTAACATCTTAGAAATCACCAGGAACCTTCCGTGACTTCTCTCTCTCTCTCTCTCTCTCTCTTTTTTTGCCTGAATTGGCACACAAGATAGTTGCTACACACATCAGACTGATGATTACGTCGGCAAGCAATTCAAGGGCACAGAAATATCTTATATTCTAGTCCTAGTCGATAAAGCATCAGGTTCTTCACTAGTCTGATCAATGGATGCAAAAGGGGCATATTCCGAATTCGAGGATTCTAAGTTCTTCTGTGTTCGATTTTGGCCAATAATTTAGATTTCATTCTTTGTGGAGAATGGATTTTGGGGAAGTCAGATTTTGCTTTCTTATGAAGCATTTCCAAATCATCTCCTGCTCAAACACTGTAGAGTGCCTCCAGACAGGGTACAAAAATCTGGTGCATCAACACACCAAGAGCATGAATAATCATCTAAGCTTGTGGATCCAGTGTCCGATGTCTCTTGAGGCAAGTAAGCTGTCCACAAATGAGAAGGCTCTCTTTTCAGCTGAAACCCAAGGAGGAACTACTCAGTTACACATCATGAAGAGGCAAAGCTTTGACAGCACCCAAGGAACTAGAAAACATGAAGTCAGCTCTCCCAGGCCATATTTCTAGCGATAGACCATGTGGAAGATCTTACCTCATGCATCGACTGCACCACCACTTCTTATTAAAAAAAAATATATATCTACTGCACCACTCGTGTGAAGAAACGTGCCAATAACTTTTCCTAAAAAGCGGTTTTGTGCGGGACAATTGGCTTGCTTTTCGTGTGTCATAACGCATGATACATCAAGTGTACGAATATTTTTCTCGTGGTCACGACAACAGAGGATGGAATTTGACTACCCGGTAAAGAGATTTCCAGCAAATTCGAGACGGGAACAGAAATTAAGTAGATGGCTCAACACATTAATGACTGATCAATATAATTAGATGGACTAACGTGACGGTTTCTTGTGTTCAACCGCTACCGCAAATGATTTCCTTTTCATTTTGAGCCCAACGTTATCGACTACCGACCGTACTCGCTTAAACTTAAACATATTTTTAACCATCTCATTCATGGAATTGTTACGTCACAACATTCGCATTCAATCCAATCCAATGACTTACATACACCTTGAAGAGACTTACATGATTATTTCAATTCCGCGATTTTCATTCTTATTGCTGATTTTGACATTTCGATCGTTTCATTTTACTCGATCGAATGGACGCCCCTACATAGCCCCGTTTCAAAATCAAATGAAATAATTATGTTGTCGGTCAATACAATTACTGGCGATGTGGCTTTTCGTCCATCTGAACCGTCGATGACGCGGATCTGATCTCATCATGTGTTTTGGGTCATGATCCACGCCATCAACGGCGGTGATGGAGACGCTGCAATGGACCCGGATCCAGGCAAAAACCATTCCCCGAGATAGATGAGCAACCGACTCACGCCATCGTCGTTAGCTTTAAAAGCGCACCCTGGTACTTCTGTTTCCCGCTTCCTTTCAAAAAAAAAAAAACAAAAACGGAAAGAGCCCTAAAAGCCGCCGGAGCTCTCCTCGCCGTCGCCGCTCCGTCGCCGGGAGCTCTCCGCCATCTCCTCCGGTAGGCTCTCTCTCTCTCTCCCCGCGAACCATCTCCCGTTATCACGCGCGTGCTGTTCTCCGTTCGCCCGCCCGATGCGAATCATCTGTCGGCGTGCGCGCGCGCCCGTCGATGGCCGCTGCTGCGCTTTCGGCGAGTCCTCGCCGGTTTTCTTGCGCGCGCGCGCGCGCGGGGATGTGCGGTCGGCCGTCTCGTTGCCTGAGGGAAACGGAGACGAAGAAAGCGGCGATCGAGCTGGGTTCCTGGACATGGAAACGTCGTCCCCGTGCGCGTTTTGACTTTTGATAGGAGCGCGCGGCGTGCGCTCCGGCGTGGTTGGAGAAGCGTCCCGACATGACGATGATCCGTGGAGGTCTCGCTTTCGGTTTGTCGCGGATCGAACTTCGAATGTTTCGCGACGACTTCGTTTCCATTTCGGGTTCTTGATGATGTCCGGTCGATCCCGTTCCCGAATCTGTTCTCAGATCACCTCGTGTGTCGGGGTATTGATCTCGGACTTCGAAAATTGGCGCGAGTTTTTGCGCGTGCGTCCTGGTTGAGTACTCCTTTGGGCTGGAGTACTCGATTCGTGAGGGTTTTTATAGGAGAGTGAATGTTGATGCAGAGACATGTCCGGCTTTATGGTGTAAAAATAACGGAGGAGTTGGAGCTAATAAACACAGAAAAATGTCATAATTTGCTATTTTTGGCTTTGAAGCTCATAGCAACATGGTGATTACGGCTTGTTTACTTTGACTGAATGATTTCCAAGGGAGGCCCAAATGGCTTCTATTATCCCCTGTTCATCAGTTGAAATCGGGTGCCCGTGATAGATTAATCCGTGTCTCGTTGTTTGTGATGCGAGGTCTGTTTCAGAAGTTATGTTTGCTTATAATTACTTTTTTTTTTTTTTGGAAGCAGGTCTGAGGAGTAATAGGAACCTGTTATTGGAAGTATCGCTGAGAAACGCAATACTTCAGGTAGATGGCTAGTCCATCAGGGACTCAGAAGGGTCCAGCGACGCAATTGGTGCCAATTGCTGGTTCGAGGAAACCACGAATTCTGGTTGCTGCTTGTGGATGTGTGGGGGCTGCAACATTTGGGCAAATCTGCCGCTCTTTTACTGATTGGGCAGAGGTGAAAGCCGTTGCCACAAGGGCTGGTCTGTTCTTCATCGATAGAGCAACAATTCCTAGTGCTGTAAATCTCTACACCGACAAAGAGGAATTGTCAAGTTGGAGCAAACTAGGTGATCCCATCCTCCACGTTGAACTCCGTCAATGGGCTGACATACTGCTTATTGCTCCACTGTCAGCAAATACTCTGGCCAAGGTATTGTCTCTTAGAATATTGAAGTATTCTGAGTGTGGAACTGATGGAGTTTTATGCAGAGAGTACTTGTTTTTGTTCAATATAGTGCTTGTTGTCTTTTTGTTCTCCCCTTTGGTTTTAGATTAGATAATTTGGAGCTGATAGTTTTGTCTAATCTAGGGCATAGTTAGACAAGTAGGGTATCAAAGGAAAGAAGCGTGGGCAAAACTTAGTCCTTATAGTTGATTTTAATGTCTTCCTGGTCTTTCTAACGCACGTTTTGCTCAAGTGGAGTCTCCGGTGCATGTATATCAGGTGTGCTGCATTTCAAGTGTCCATACGGATCTTAATTTGTGACTGTAAATCATCTTCATTTTAGTATTGAAGCTTTCAAGAGAATTAAATTCCTAACTCTGTGAGACTTTAGAAATTACATCATAGTCTTCTCTGTGATACTCCACGAGCTCATGGTAGAGTACTCTTCTAGAATATGTCCTTTAGAACCAAAATATCGTGTCGCTGTTTACGGCAAAGCTATGTTATTCTTGGTCAGTTCAGTCATCTTATTTCAGATTTTATACAGCCACTAAGAGAGCTCTTCTTTATGTGTTTCTGTTCTGTTCTCCGTCCATTTTTTAAACTAGAAAAGGCCAATGTTTTTGTGACGCAAGACAGAATGCAAGACAGAATACGTAGTCTATTTCCACATCTAGAGCTCTCGAATATATGAATAGAATGCGTTCATCTATACCCGGTCGTGAATGATTCATATTATTGTATAGTTGTTTTTAGAAGACACTCTGGTTTTGCAGATCCATAATGTGCACCATTCTTCTATCTAAAAATTATATAACAAATTTGGCGTGAGGTTATTCATAGGTTTTTATGATGAATTGCGCAATATGAAAGGCTTTTCTTAAAACTTAACTTCACTTTGCTTTTTACTTTTCTGTTCTATTTCTGACATCTGCTTTGTTGTAGATTGCTGGGGGTTTGTGCGATAATTTGCTGACTTGTATAGTCCGAGCGTGGGATTACACCAAACCGTTTTTTGTTGCACCTTCCATGAATGCCTTTCTGTGGAGAAATCCTTTCACAGAACGTCATCTTATGTCACTCGACGAGCTTGGGATTGCTCTCATTCCACCAATCTCAACGAGTCATATGGGAGATCATCAAACCGGCGCTATGGCTCCGCTCTCCACAATTGAGTCAGCTATCAAAGTTTACCATGAGACACGGCTTCTGCTTGCTGGCTGTATGCCCAGCAGTAAGTGTGAACATCCATAAACATTTGGAGACTTGACTGCTATGGCCATTATGCTGATTGTTGCCTCTGGTCTTTTTGGGGATCGGGTTACTCTTTTCGTACATAAAATGGTTCGATTGGCATGTTGATACTGAACAGTACCTTCATAAATCCCTCTTTACTGGGTACGGATACTCGAATGTATACAGTACTGTTCCTTTACTGCTTCTGTACTTCTATCTGGCTGTTGGATGATAAGCAATTTAAGGATCCCACTCATATCGGTAAATACAGCTGACAAAGAATTTGGTTATCCAGGGAAGCCTTGTAACTAGACTTGGCTAGAAACCTCGTTGCTCGACTTTTCATCACCATCTGATCGAGTTTCACATTTCAATTTTGAGCTCTGTTTGTCAGAATGCTGATCGTTGATTCCGACTTTTCTGAAATGCCGGTACTACTCTGAATTCATGTTGTGTTTGAATTTGAACTCAAGCTGCTTTGACTCGTGCTTAACCTGATCAAATTTGACTTGAACTCGACTAGGGTTGAAGGACGGTGCCTTTGGAATCCATTCCGACATGGCTCTACGGTTGAGCACTTGAGCAGGGATAGGAAGTGGCCGCAACAGGACCCGGCTGCATCTAGCCTAGTCTCTTAGGCCAAAATCGAGATACCGAGGATGTAATATAATGCCCCCTTTGTCCGAGCAGCAAAAGAACGATCTTTTCGTCCTCTGTCAGGTGCCCTAGCACCCTGGAGCGTCCCACATCAGGGATGGCACGGAACTTTTTGACCATTTCCCGTGTCGATCCCACTAGCCGAAACAAGATCGAGTTTGCTTTTTTATATCCGAGTGCTACGATCTCTGCATAAGTCTGGATGCTGCTTCACTGTCTTCACCCAATAAGAAAGGACCGCCACCATCGCAGCGTCGATGCACCTTCTTCGAATTGTCTTGATGTAATAGTCAGACAACCTTCGTTTTCGTCACTTCTGTTGCCTGAAACTCTGTAAAGGGGCAAGATGAGGTCATGTAACTAAGCTAAGATATAGACTCTCCGGGAACATGGTTTGCACCTTCGACGCCATCCGTACATAGAGTCGACGACTAGATTCGACGCCGGCAAATGTGCTTACATGCGCAGCCAAAATCCCTTGATCCTCTCTCTCATATGTGGGCCGCTGCAGGCGCCACTAAAAAAATATCTTTCAAAGCTATGTAGTACGAATCAAATTTGCCTCCAAGGGGGGTAATTCGCCAAAATTCAGGATGAAATTTATGACCTATGGTCGACGTCATCTTCTTCAATTTTATACGGTCTAAGATTTCGTTTCCCAGCACCAACCTTAATTTTCTTATTAGTCCGATTAGATTCCGATCCCATATTCAAACAAAAAAAAAAAAAAAGAACAACGATAAAAAGAGATTCCCTCGAAATACTTTTCGTTAAAAAGAAAAAAAGAAATTTTTATTTTTTTTTAGCCTCACCTGTCTGTAATCCGCCATGGCCGCTCCACACAAGGAATCAAATTAAAGCACTGAAAATTCTGACCAGACTTTTTTTCTAGCCGTTAACCGCCGCAGCCCGTTCAAATTCAAAAACCCAACCCCCAGAGAGACGCTGCCTTCCTTTCAACTTCAATCTGCATCTCGTCCCACTTTCACGCTCGCACTCTCTCGACTCCTCTCCGCGCCTGCCCCGCTCCTTCGCAACCCCCGTTTCGACTCCGATGGGCGTGAAGATGCACGAAGCGCTCCAGCCTCCGCCCGCCGGACCCGGACCCGGACCGGGAGACGACAGGCTCCGGCACAAGCCCGGCGGCCGGAAGCCTCTCCAGCCGAGGAACTCCTCCTCCCCGGCCGCTCTTCCCTCCGGCGACCAGCCGAAGCCGAAGCCGAAGCCCGAGAGGATCGGGATCGAGATCCTGCCGGTACTCCTCGAGTCGGACAAGGAGAACCGCCCCTACGCTCCCCCGTCGCCGCCCTCCTCCCGCGCCGCCGCCGCCGCGGCTCCTCCTCCTCCTCCTCCTCCGCCGGCGCTGGTGGAGGAGGAGCAGCAGCAGCAGCTGGACGCGTCGCTGGCGGAGGAGCTGGTCGCCGTGAGGAAGAAGCTGGAGAGGCTGAGGGCGGACGGGGAGAGGACGGAGGCGATGCTGAAGGAGAGGGACGGGTTCCTGGCGACCAAGGCGAGGGAGGTGGAGGAGCGTGGGGAGGTCCAGAAGCTGCTCGAGATCGAGGTGGATCGGCTGTACCGGCTGAAGCAGCTCAAGCTCTCGCTCGCGGTAAGCGCACTTCCGGGACCCTATCATGTCGTCGTCGACGACCATTTCTTGAGCTTGATTTCCGAGAAAGCCTCAAGGGTCATTTTTTTTTTTTTGTGGGTGTTTCTTCCTTGTTGAATCCAGAGGGTGTCGCCGATTCGATCGCTGAGAGAGAGGTCTCACATCAATCAGGTACGCATGAACTCCCATTTTCTTCCGATTGCACGGCCGCGATCTGGTTCGTTCGAGACAAGCCCGAACCAAACCACGTTGAGCAGCGGACTGGATCAAATCCATAGTTTGTTCGACTTGAACCGAACCGAATCTCGTTCGGCAGCTCGGTCGATTGAGCAGTTCTTGACTCGCGCCTAGTTGCATCTTCTCGTGTGTTGATTAGGTTGCTGCCTTTTTTTGCCTTTCGACAGTACTGATGATTGATTCATTTTTCCTGGACGATTTCTTTTCAGGAATCGAGATCGGAGAACAGAGAGGAGTCGGTGGGGGAATGTGAAGCGCCGAGCCCGAGCTCCGTCTCTTCGAAATTGAGTGCAGATGAGGATTGATTCGATACGGGTTTCCTCTTGTATTCGGGTTTTGATTCGAAATTTGTTTGTGACTTCACTTTTCCTCGTTGAAGTAAATAGGGGAGTTTTGGCTAAAGCAATCGCATGGTAAGCGGGGTACGCGCCGCTCCATGGGGATTCGGCAAATTGCGAATTTGGAGTCGGCATTCTAGGAGGACATGGTCCCGTGCCATCGACGCCACCCCTGATGGTGCTTCCAAGAGCCTTCTCCTATGAGGGATCGGTTCGGCTCTATAGTTTCGTTCGCGTTCTGTTTTTGCCGCCATGGCTTGTGAGTTCTTTACTGTAAACATCCTTAGCTAGTTTCAATCCATCATCCTTTGGGGGATCATTTTCCCTTGAATCCTTAAAGATGGCTCCATACAAGATGAGAGTTCCTTCAAGTGGGTTTGATTTTTGCCTCTCTTGTCTCAATGAGCCGTGTTCCGTTCCATGCATCATAACCTTGCAACAATTGGTTTTCTTCCCAATGAGAAACGGGGAAACTCAAGATAAAAAGTTCATCCTAGATGGTGCTAAAATCATGGCAAGTTTTGGAGCTTGAACATGTTCTCACTTGTTTCTGGTTTACAGTAGGCGCGGGCTGTGTGTAGCAAAATCCAAGTTAGGGTATGCTCACACCTGCTGTGTCGTTTCCCTTTCCCGGCTTTCACCGTTCGCACCGTGCTGCAATTACCCAGAGATTTTTTTTTTAACCATCACTGGCGTGACATTTTGTGAAGGGGGTTACCGGAATTGTATAGGTACCGACCATGGCCGTAGCTTTAAAGCGCACCGTGCAATATGCGGTGAACATCTCACTAGAATAGGTTGGCACTTGGATGGCGTCGCGCTGCTTGGGCGATTGCCGACTCTTTTGCTGGCAATGATGCATCAAGCAGGGTGCACAGTTTATGATAATACTTGGGGATAATACCCGATTGAATCGACGAGTGAAATAATGTGGTACCGGTTAATAATATACACATAGCCGCCCCTAAACTGGCGACTGCAAAATTAATCTTCTCCACGAGGTGAATGGGAAGAGACCGCTTCCAGATTTAAGTAGCTATTTAAACTTCATTTGGATAACCGAAACAGGCGGCGCGAGACACACATTACCCACTTGCAAGTGCAACAGAACTCATTAAGACAGATAATTCAACTCCTCGATGAACCGGTCGATGAATTGAAACACTGCCCTTATCTCCGATTTGTACAGCGGAACGCCAGCAGAGGATTAGCATAGCATTAACAGGGCAAACTCTAATGCACGATAACTAACATCCCAGTAAAGCTAACGACTCCATGTTCCCTGTGGGCGGACTTATGACAATTTTATCATACAAAATAACAAAGACAAGCTACTTAAATCCTCTCACTATAGAGCACAGGTACGAAACAGACCACATCCTTTAAAACCAGCACATGACCTGTTTGAAACAGCCAACTCATTTTAAAAATCTAACATGCAAAACAGCAATTTCCACGATGGCCACAACCATACATACGTGATGATTATGACAGAGAAAAGAAAAGTCATGCACGGCAAGCGGTAGGATTCACCTCAGAAACTCGTATGAAGGGCAAGCAAGCATGCCGATTGACTTTTACCCCAGTGAGCACGTTTAACGATAACCAGTACCACGGAATTCATACAACATCAATATCTCGATTAATATGAAAAGACTTCCAAGAGAAATTGATTAACGGAGTTATTTAAGATACAAACCAAGAAAAGCAGTTCGATGAAAAATAGATTGAAAGTCATTTAGAGAGCGGGGCGAGAATTAGCTCTAGCTACTACCTCCAATTTAAAACAGAGAACTCTATCACCCAAGATAGGCCATGTCACCCTTACCACACTCAACCAATGTGGTTGAGATCCCCTGAACAAGAATTGGGGCCTCTCAAGGAGCACACCGCACCTATTGTTGAGCTATGAAAGCCTACATTAAACATGACCAATGGGTTCTGCAGAGCGTGCATCCGCAGACAACCTATAGTCTACAGAAGAGAACAAATGGGAGGCTTACAAACACCAAATCAATGATAATGTACCAGACATGTGTTGGTGCTTGTCATCAGGACCTCAGCCACAACTGGATAATGCTCCCAACTAATCTTCCAGCAACAAACGAATACACGAGGACGGTCCCCTGAAATTAAAGATGACAACCCATACCACAAATGATCAGCAGCTGTTCCATCTGAATGGCTGGATTGAGCAAATCAGCAGAACTTCCAGTGGTTGTTACAATTTACACAAGTCACAAAAGTCGTCATAGGCTCATCTGCACTCCTAGTTTGCAATTGATAATAAGTAGTCTTCCGCTGGCCACAGCGACCACACTTGAACTGGTCAGTTGTGGCTTTTGGCGGGCCACCACGTTCACAGTCGAACAAAGCTTTCTCTTTAATTTGGTGATTCTCACGCTGCCTTTGATCACTGGCCATTTCATCTGGGGTCATTGTGATGAGCCTCTCTGGTTTAACCTCCCCCAAGAAGAACTTTCCTTCTTAGGTCCGGATTGTTTGGGTCCTTGATGTTGAACATGATGGATCGATACTTGAATTTTTGCGTTCCATTGGACCGACCTAATTTCTCAAACATGACAGATTCAACGGTGACAGCGACTCGGATTGGATCACATGCATTTACTTCGTCCTTAATATCATCATCAGCCTCACTGGCAACCTTAGACAGTGCCTCAACAAGTAGTTCCCTAACTTTGTCACGGATAGAATCATTGCACTTGACCAATGCTGTCAACTTTGGAGGAGCATTAGACCCGGCTAATGGTCTGTCAATATTCAATGGCTGTTTCTCCTCTTTGGATATCCGCTCAACTTTGAAACCCCCTTCTCTGTCATTCTTCTCAGACATTAGAGTATGTGTGTCTACAACATTTTTCTCAACTTTGGTGGTTTGGGAACTTGAAACACTACCCAACTTGGTCGAATCACCTTTGTAAATTTTCTCAACTTTCACTGTTTCTACATGTGAAAATTTATCAACCTTTACTGCACCTGCCTTCTGCCCCTTCTCAACTTTGATACTATCTGCTTTCTCATTTTTCTGCAACGATTTATCATCACTGCCGGACTTCTTTTTATTTTTGGCTGTCTCATCAATGATTATCTTCTTCCAAATCTCAAGCACATCTGCAGCCATTGTTTTAATTGTTTCCGTAGGATGTTTTGTTAGGTGTCTAAGCCGTTTCCCAACCTGAAAGGTATTGCCATCAAAGCATTCACGTGAGGATAACAAGAGAATTTATGCAAGTTTCTCAAATAAGTGAAAACAAACTAGAAATCAAGTTCACCAGTGGATTCCTCCACCATGAATGCATAAAACAACCAAGTAATAGGTTTTGGAGTCATAATAAAGCAGGAAAGAACAGGTATGTTGGACAAAGACAACAAACTAAAAGCAAGTCCAGCACTAAGATAAAAAACCCATGATACCAATATTTCTCATGATCTTTTAATAGGCATTTTACATGTGAAATTGTCGCATCCAATAGTCTCTTCAAGCCTATTATTATCCCCCTCAGGCAAAAGCAATTATTTTTGTTTTTGCTGTAAAATGAATATGCTACAATTCATGCTCTACTGGGCCTATGTATTCCCAAAAGAACCGTGCAAGACCACTGAAAACTTGAAATTTCGTTACAGAGAACCATCATCACTAAAACCCCAAAAGAAAACAATTAATAGAAAGGATATGCGAATTGTATCAAGGAGGTTTTAGATGTTCACCACATTCTAGAAAGCACAGCTACAACTAGCTTTTACTCTAAACCACCACAAGATTTATAAATATGTGCACTGTGGCTGCATCAGCCATCACATGACAGCATAGCATTGCTGCCTCCTTGGCCGTAACTACGGTCTAGAAAACTGTTACAGCCAGTTAACACACCCCCCCGGTCCCCAAACCCCACAAAGAAAAAAAACAAAAGAAAAAGAAAAAAGAAATTGTAAATATTAGCTCTCCTTCTGGACTCTTATGACAAAATCCTCTCCAGCTGTAATTCCGCAAGAGAGCAAGTATGCGCATCCATGATCTAATGGCCTCTCCGCTCTCACTCCCCTAATTCTTTAAAAGAATCAGAGGATTGACCTAGAGGCAGTCCACTCTTACCAAATTTAAGAGACCTCATGTGCAGTGTGACTGCATCAACCATCATGTGACAGCATCGCTGCTGCTTTGGCCGTAATGGCCCTAATTACGGTCTAGAAAGCTATTACAGCTTGTTAACCTCCCCCCCCCCTCCCGTAACGGCTAAACTTCCAACAATCAAGACAAAATAATATCACTCCTTATAGTATTGAATCCTTGACCTCGGCATAGTAGCTTAATAACTGCCAAAATATTCCCTTCTTTTGACAACTAAAAAATTTTATCCACCTACGACAGATGGCTATACGATATAGTAGAGCATGTGCTCCTATATATTTGGTGGGGAACACTTCTCTCTTTTAGGTGCCTCATGCACGTATGCAATTTCCTGAGGATTTTTCCTTCTCTTGACAACCATGACCATCCGCATCTAAAAGCACCAAAATAGCCCAGCATTTTAGTAATAAGTACCATCAACAAGGTAGCTATTGGATATGGAAGAAAAGAGAGAGAGGCGCAGCCTGGAAGAAATAGTCAACTGCCAACAATTGCTACGGCATTGCTAGATTTACTTATCCAACGAATACCCACACACTGAATACACATAGTAAAAAATAATGTCTTTGGAACAAGCCAAATAGAGAGGCCAATAGAAAGAGCAAAAAATGATTTTTCTTGCTCTGCCTTATCCATAAGAACAGCAAAATTAGCAAAGAAATCGATTCCAAAATTGATAGATCAACGCCAACACTCAAACTGCATCACTCAAATCAAGGAGGGTCGTCCCCTTCTAATTCTAATGTCTACCAAGCAAAAATCATAACCCTCTAATTCCTCAGATTGCATTCTCAAAGACTCAAAATCCCAACTTCCTCTACTCCACTCTTCAACCCAATTCTGCCATTCAAAGAAAATTTACCTGGGTGGCCACGAGAGCGTCGTACGAAACCGGGAAGCTCTTGAGCCGTTTCAGAGAGTCCACGCACCGGGAAACCTCGGGGCCATCCGACGGCACCCCGTCACCCGCCGCCGCGTCGGCGGCCTTCTTCGCCCTCTCGAAGAGCTCCACCAGCTCCCTATCCATCGAATTCGCGACCTAGAACCACATCGCCCGACCCAGAAATCGACCGAACAAGAAAGACAAGAGGAGCCCACATCAATCACCAACCGCGCACGCCACCCAAAACAAAGCGAGCGAAAAAGCCAAGGAACTCCGACGGCGGTCCGTGCAAGAACCGGCGGGAACGGAGAGAGATCTGGGGAAATTTACCGGAGGGCAGAGCTACGGCGCGGGGCTACGGCGTCGGAGGAAGGTGTCAATCGCTTTGGAATACTCTTCAAGGTTTGCTGCCTTGTCCGCCGAACGATCTCGTATACATATATATATGGAGAGAGAGAGAGAGAGAGAGAGGATTTTGACTTGGAGGAGACTTGACAGGATCGACGGTGGATATCGGGTTCCTAAGATCCTGCTCCGAGAACGGACGGCTGGTGATCGATCTGCGGCAAATCGGTCGGGTTTCCTGTTCAGTTGCGGTTCCGGGAAAGGATTCTTTTTGGTCATTTATAGTCACGCTGATGAAATTTCCACATGCGGTACGAATTGGGGAATCCCGATTGTTTGGATTCTGCTTCTATATATAAAGATTATAATTTGATCGTTCGAATTAGTGATTGCTTAAGAATCTTTTGGAATGCGGGTGTAAACCGGCGGGACGTTTTTCTCCGGTCCGGTTCAAGACGGGGGTAAGGAAGAGATCCGAGCCAGAGCCCTAGGATAAGCTTCTCCCGACACTTAAAAGCCATGTATACTAGGGGCGTATATAGAAACCGAAACGATCCGGGAACCGAACCGGACCGGCTGATTCTGGGCGGTTCCTGATTTCAGGTGCGGAACCGAAATACTCTGACCGATATATTTTCTTTATTTATTTTTTCCTTTTCTTTTGAAGAGTAAAGAGAAAGATTACCAAAACCTTGAATCGGATCGGTTCAACCTAGGTTCCGTCGGTCCAGTTTCTTGTTCCAAGGTGGAACCAGCCCAATCCGGGAACCGATCGCCCAAATGTATACACCGGCTAGTAATGCTTACGTTTCAAAAGGGACAGCGAGCTATTTCTAGACAGTCGATGCCAACATGACCGAGGCCGATTCTCAGAACCACGGTCATCCTCAATTCGTCCGAGATCGTGAACAAACGAAAGCTGCGCCGGAGGTGACTCGTCGGAGTTTGCCGGCGCGGCGACCCTAAATGCTGGGTCGCACTCATTAATGTGATTACCAAGTGGTCCTTCTTGTGGGCCGGGCCTGTGGTTACTTGGGCTTGTATGAGTTCAGTGTGACCAGTGAATCCAGTTTCTTCCTTGAGCCTTCTTATTCACTTGTGGGCCCAAGTAATAGGCGGAGGCTAATCGGGTCAAGATATTTCGACCCGCCATGACACAACATTAAAGATTGATCTAGAGTAATTTATAGTATTTTTCCGATTGATATTAGTAAGGGTTAATATTACGAAAAACCCCAAACTGGTACATGTATGACAAATTTATATCAAACTAAATTTTTTACCAACAAAAACTCTAAATTGGTACACATGTGACAAATTTACTCAAGACTAATTTTTTGACTACCAAAAAGCTCAAACCGATACACATGTGACAAGTTTACCCTCCATCAGTTTCCTTTAAATAAAATTAATACCAGGAAAAATCATGGTACACATGTGACAAATTGAAGGTAAAACTCTGAATTGGTACATTCGTCAACTGCCACATGTCATCAAACTTAGCAATTTGATGGTGAAATTTAATCAAAAGTAACGGAAGTTAAAATTGCCACGTGTGTATTAGTTTATAGTAAATTTGTTACAGATATACCAATTTATGATTTTTCATGATATTAATCATGTTAGTAGTATGTCCGCAACCATCTCTTTACGAGGTATGCCACATCTAGGCGGCGCAGTACGAGCCGTTTGACATTTCGTTCATTATGCGAATCCAACTCATGACATCATGAAAGAGAAGTGATCCTTTGCCACTCGGTCGCCCGCCTTGGCGATATTACGAAGTGGCATGAATTGTACTAGAATGCCAATCCCCATCAAGAGTATCATATAATCAATCTTCTAGACCAGATAAAATTGTAAACTCACAAAAATAACAACAACCCTCTTCGACGACTTGATGCCCGACTCGTACGTCGCTATTGAAAGTCATCTAGAAGTCCGATGAGCATAAGCATAGTGACTCCAAGAATCGCTCCTTTGTCGAAATTATTGTTAACCTTCAAATAATTTCCCAATCGATGTCGACACTAAGGTTTAGATATTAATTTGTGATGTCACTGCATCTTTAGACCGGTCAAACTATACTCAAAACCCTAATAATTTCTTGGGTCTTCTGTTCATTGGCAGCGACAAGGTTGGAATATTATCATTAGGTCACTTCACCTTTTGACTGGTCAAACTATAATCAAAACCCTAATTGTTTCTTCGATCTTCCATCCATAGGCAGTATCCAGGTTGGAAGTTTAATTATGTCTTCCGATTTCTTTTCTGAAGTGGATGAGTGTCACGTCTCCATCGAGCGTTTGTATGATAGTAACACGATAGCAAAATTATAATGTATGAGGTATGTATCGAGATATATATAATTTATCCTAAGGTATAGGATGAATGTTGGCTCAATATATTTGAATAAGATTCGTAAATGAAGTTTTCATTAGCTTACTTCGAGCATGTCTTAATTGAGAAAAACTTGTAAGCAAATGAAAGTAGTTATGAGAAACGTCGGTATCTAGTGATTGAATTTTGTTTCAATATTTTACTATCTGATAAGAAACCAGCAAGAAAAATTGGAAGAACAAATATGAAATGGATTAAACATTGATGTACTATTATGGGAGTATAATTTGACGCGTAATATATGTACATACATTCTCGTACCTAACATAAAAGAGTAACTTTTTTTCATAAACTCAAAAAAAAAAAACACGAGAAAAATAAAAGTTTTAAACCTAAAAGAACTATAATAAGACTCAACTCACCACAAATAAATCTTAAACCCTTCAATGCACTGCACTAAATAACCGTGTCCATCATTAAGATCTTCTTCAAATTTGTTCTCTAATGATAAGAAAACACTTTTCACTTAAGTAAATCCATATACAAGAAACACCCCATAACCTCTTGTATAAAATAAAATACGAGTCGAGATTCAGACGAATAACCCCGACTTTTAGAATCGCTTCTGTTCGTCAAACGTTTTTCCGTTTTCCTTTGCATATGTCCAGATTCATTGTTCCAGTTCTACACTAACGTCATGTTCGACTAACGCTTTGATCTTTTGCCAAAACGAAGATAAGTTTATTGTGGGGGTCGACATCATTTCTTAATCATGTATCCTCCAAACGTTGTCGAACCGTCTCCTTGGGAAAACAAATGGAGAAGAAAGGTGGTGGGCCCAGCCCAACGTAATTTGCAGATCGCACTAAATTTCTGGTGGGACCGGTGTGACTGGTGACTCCATAGGACTACTTCAACGTTGGAAGTAAATGCATGGTATGTTACGGAATGATTGGAACACCGCAATCATCACGATCTTGTGGAAATCGAGGACAGAATTGCACTGAGCTGCAATCCTAAAATGATTCGTGATGATTGGAAAATTTATTTGGGTATTGAATGAATTCGATTAAGTGTGCAGCTATGTTATGTTTAGAAAACCCTAATTAGCTCTCTCTCACGCTCGCTACTCCTCCTTCCTCGCTCCTCAGTCTTCCTCATGAACGCTGTCTCTCAAAAGGAAACCCTAGCCTCCGGCCGCCTCTCAATATGTCCCTCTCAATACTCTTGCCTTATCTCGCTCTCGGTCGCTTCTCAGTTGAGCTCTCACCTTCGGCCCTTTATTGCCGCATCACAGTTGCAGACTCGCCTCCCTTTCTCATTCTTGCCTCAATGTAATGGCTATTCTCTTGTTGTTATTGCTTGATTTATGTTCCTGGTGTAGATGAATATGTTGGAATTGATGGTGTTGTCATCGCCTCGAGTCCCTCTTATCTCGCTCTCGGTCACCTCAATGTAACTGCCGTTTCCATGAACCCACTTCGGAATCGCCTACTTCGAAACCGATCACCCCTAGACCTAACAATTGGCGTTAAAGATTTCCATAATTAAAGTTGATTATAAACCTATTACGTCCCCATTATAAGTATGGAAATGTGCCGCGGAATGGGAAAAGTGTCAAAAAAATTCTAAACCTATTGCATTTATGCCAATTTAGTTCTAAATATTTTGACCATGTAACAATTCAATCCTTTTGGCTGATTTTGGCGAGATATTGCCGAGGTGGATCTTTGGCCAGACTGTGTGCTTCAATTAGTCTTGATGTGAACAACTTTTAATAATATTTTAATATTTTTCGAATTTTTTTTTTTTCTTTTCTTTCTTTTTATTTTTTTTCTTTCCCTTTCTTCTTCCTCCAACCGATCGCCGGACCTCGGCAACCGGCTAGAGGCCAAGGTTGGCGAGATCGAGGTGAGGTCTCGCTAAATCTAGGGAGGGTCGAGCCTCGCCGACCATGGGCGAGGCCCAACCTCGCCAGATCCAACGAGGTTCGAAGGCCAGGACCTCACATCCACTGGTGAGGGCGAGGGACCCTTGCTAGATCTAGTGAGGACAAACCTTGCCAGCCCACTGCGAGGCTACCCTCGCGGCCATCTGGCGAGGTCGACCTTGTTACGCCCCTAGCCATTGGCCTATCACGAGATCCGGCAAACCCAAGCAAAGGAAGAAGAAAGGGAAGGAAAAAAGATAAACAACAATATTAAAATATTATAAAAAAATTATCCACGTCAGCGTCGGCGGTGTCACGCAAGTCAGTCGGCGATATACGTCCACCAAAATCAGTCGAAAGGACTGAATTGGCATTTCGTCAAAATGTTTATAACTAAATTGGCACAAATGTAATAGGTTTAGGACTTTTCTAACGCTTTTCCCTGCAAAAATCCTATATATTTTTACGAAAGATCATAAGGGGAAGTTCGAATCAATACCTATTAACACGCGTTTAGGCAAACCCAATTCCTCCCTAAAGGTTGACCATGAAATCATGAGCAAACTAATTTGTTAATCGCTTCATGCTATTCCAGTAACTTGATCGAGGCTTTATTTCAGCAACACCCTCGGATGTGCCCCTCGGAGCACACTTTCGCTATTTGTACTTTTGAAAGTGATTTAATTGTGATTTTTGTGTACTACGACAATTCTTCGTTTTAGCCCTTTTTACAAACGAACTTTCTATCATGTTGGCTTGTCGCCTTCACGTTTTGGTCCCAAAGCTTCACATTTTTCCACTAAGTAGAGGATTAAATTGGCCTAAGTTTGATAGCAAAACGGCTCGCGGGGCGCACAAATGAAAAAGGCATATACTATCGGGGGATGAATCCGAAAGCAACCCACATGTACCTACTAGGACCAAAAAAAGTACCTTTCATTAAAATATTTGTCTTTTTAAAAAATGAAAATAGCTCGATTTCGATAAAAATAATGCTAGACGTACCGGACGATCTTACACAATTTAAATGGATGTCTGTACGAGTGGACTCGAACCACGAGCTCATTGATCTGTCGAACGATTCAATAAGCAAAGCAAACCATTTGGCACTCCCAATTCCACTTTTCAATTCCGCTTCATCCGAATCTCGCGGCTCGCACGCTCCGACCCCTCTTAAATCCGAAACCCCACCCCGGAAACTTTCGCGGAAATCAAATGCCGACGCGTCGATACGCGCATGAATTCCTTCCGGCGGCACGATGAGATTCGAAGCAATAAATACGAGGATCGCAAAACAAAACCACTGCCCCCTCGCTGCTCAAATGTGAACAGAAATCGCCAGCATTCTTAAATCCGAGATCCGGAAAAAACTCGCGGGACCGACCAATCATCGGATGAGGACACGCGTGGGGGAATCGGCCAATCCGGGCGTAGTTAAAGTTCGAAAAAAGAAAAAAGAGGGGAATTATTCGATTGGCCCGAAAATTAAAAAAAAAAAAAACGGAATAATTCTTCGTGTGAACGGGGGCAGGGCTTTTCTTAACACAAGCAACAGGAACAACAGCTCTGGTTTTGTCCTCTAGCGACAAGAGGGTTCCGGAAGGGGGGGGGGCATTGTCGTCAAATCACGAGCGCGAGATCGTCCCACTTGGATTTTGTTTAAAGGAATCATCGTGTAAAAGAGAGCTACGCGCGGCCGAATGCGGGACCGGGGGAGGCGGCGATGCTGATGATGACGCACGGGCCGTGACGCACGGGCCGTGAGATCACACGCTGTTCGTAAATGGGCGCGACCGAGTCCCCCCAGCCCCCCCACTCGCCTCCCCCAACGCGCGTGCGCGGCACCCCCACCTAACGGTCTCCGGCGAGCTAACACCCCCTGTCTCGCGCGACGTCCTCTTATTTCCTCTTCGAGAGAGAGCGAAACAAAAGCTCCCGTGAAATCGGGAACTGCTTGAAATCGGACTAAATCGGCCCGAACCCGCGGTTCCCCGATTCTAGTTTCACCGGAATGATGAGTCTTGGGTTCGGTTCCTGTTTCTAAGCCCGCTCACTCGGACCGGATCGGACCGGACCCTCATATATATATATTCGGTTCATCTTCGGCGAAAGTGAAAGTCGAAGAAACAAAACAACAGTGTCCACATTATCCCGATTCTTCCTTGCTCGGGCAAATATTATCTCTGTTCCAGTCACCTCGGAGCAAATCCCCCACCATTGCCTAGCCATTCCCCTTATCCAGCCGTTGCCCTCTCCTTGAAGTTGCAAGAAACATCACAATCGCAACAAACAAAAGGCATAAACATGCTTTCAACCTTCAAACCCTGTTTACCTCTCACTCAAGTCCGACACAATCCATCGAGACGCTTTCTTCCGTAAGCCGTGGGGACCCTTTTTTTTTTATTTGTCCAGGAAGCCTGGTGGAAGCGGTTTCATGGACCCACTTGGGAATCGGACCGGACCGCAAAAAGCTCGGCTCCGGGTGGGTCCATAGAACCGACGGATGGTTTTCAATTCCAATTTTTAGAACCGATCCTAAGTGGGTGGTTCTTGATTCCAGAGGGAATTGCCCACGTGATTCATGCTCATCCCTAGCAAAAGCCACCAAAAATCTCAATTTATATTCATTGTGAAGCATCTACTCTAAACTTTTTTCTACGACACCAAAAAAACCCTAAACTTATATCTCATGTAACACATTTACCCCGTCAAAAAATTCGTCAATGAGGACCATTAAAAATTTACCTAAATATGTTGTTGACATGATATTCACGTGGCTTAATGAAATAAAAAATTATTGTTTTGAATGAAAAAATCATTTGACGAAGCTTTAATGGAGGTTAAATGTGTCACATATATTCAAGTTTGTGATTTTTTTTTAATGTTACAAGAAAATGTTCAAAGTAAATGTGTCATGATGGGCATAGTTTAGGGTTTTTGATGTCACAAAAATGTTCAAGGTAAATTTGTTGGTTACGCGGCTGTTCCCCATCTAGATATTAAGCCAAAAGTGTCATTTGTTTTACTTTTTATTTTTCCATGATTGCCCTTCAATATACATAAGGCCCACCTAGTGAGTAACCATCCGCTTTTATTACACCACGCCAGCTATACGACTAATATACAAAATAGTTTTTCAAGAGGGCTAATGTGACAGGGGAATCATGTCATCCTTGGCTTAAATTGGGATAAGTACATTAGAAGTCCTAAAAATTGTTACAAAAGTATAATTGATTCCTAAAACTTATAAAAATTGCAATCAAGTCTTAAAATTTGCCAAGTTGGTGCAATTGAGTCCTTTAGTTAACTTCTTCCAACTTACGTAATGGAAAATGCTGATGTGGCTTTTTTAAAAATTCTCTCTATTCTACATGACGATGATTTAGCTAAAACATGAAACATAAAACTAAAACGATGTCATTTTGATCCAAATTTACTTTTTTTAATACAAATCTTATTTAAGTTAAATAAAAAAATATGCTAAATAAAAAAAAGGAAGAAGGCAAAACGACGCCCTCTCCGCCACTGCCCCACCATCGGTGGAAAGGTCCAGCTACGGAGGGGGATGGACCGGCCAGTTGGCAAGGGTCGCTGGCCCTCGTCCAGATCTAGCCGTGGGCGAGGGTTGCAGCCCTCTCCCATATTGAGCGAGGATTGTCGACCCTTGCCCAGATCTAGCTGAGGGCTACCAATGGCTGGAGTTGGCTGCGGTGAGGGTTGCCGGCCATTGGTCAAGACCCGGCAACCCTCACAAATCGCTGGCCGACCCATCCCCCACCATTACCGGTCCTTTCTGGAGATGATGGGGCGGTAGCGGGGAGGGCCTTTGAAGGCCGTTGCCATTTTACCTTTTTTTTTAATATAGCTTTATTTTTTAAAATTTAATTTAAATAAAGTTGTATTAAAAATTAGATTTGGACTGAAATGAAGTCGTTTTAGCTTTATATTTCATGTGTTAGCAGCGTCATCGCCGCGTGAGAGAGAGAAAATAGTAAAAAAAGCTACGTCAGTATTTTCCGTTACCCAAGTTGGATGGAGTTAACAAAAGGACCCGATTGCATCGATTTGACAAATTTTAGGACTTAATTGCACTTTTGTAAGTTTTGTGACTCGATTACATTTTCATGATAAATTTTAAGACTTCTAGTGCAGTTATCCAGAAAATACTTGAGACCCATAGTAATAAATGAACCATTTTTTTTATTATTTGAAGTTAGTCCATCTCTATATTTGCCATTTTATGATGCTCAAATGTTCAATGATAAGAATCTACGTTGTTATAAGACAAGACAACTTGTCAATAAGTACTTCCCCTGTAATGAGAATAATTAAACGCGAGAAAACCAATTTTACATTACAAGAAAAAAAATTTTGGCCAATTAGCTTTAGAAGAAAATAATAGCATCACATTTTCAAATAAGAATCTCCACTAAAACAATGACCAATAATATATGCATAGCCACTTGAACACAACGATATAAAGAACAATCCTGAGATGCAGGTAACAAATTATATTGACTTTTGGGAACACACATTTCATTCACATAAAAGATATATCCTACATATTAATATATTACACTCATGTCTACCAATTTTTCTAGCTCGATGATTTTTTTATCATAGGATTTTTCTCCATCAGTTATATTTTTCTGCTCTTTTTCTATTGATAAAAAGGAATAACAGATATGAAAAAATGATGATCACCTTAAGGTTTTAATCTTCATGATTGTAATTTAGAGTCACATGCATGATATGGCATATGATAGGATGAAATCATCACTCCCATCAATATACGACAACAAGAATAACAACAACAACAATAAGCGAAAATAACACAAATGATCCTTAAACTTTAGCCGAATGTGTAATGTAATCCCTGAACTTTTAATTTGTTCAATATGGTTACTGAATTTTAGCACAATGTGCAATGTCGTCCCTAAATTTTTACTTTGTTCAATATTGTTCCTAAACTTTTTGATATACGTTCAAACTAATCTCTGGACTATATAAAAATATTTAATATTGTCTCTGAACTTAAATTAATGAAAGGATGACATTGAACATTTTCATACAATCCAATGACTAATTAGAACATAAAGTTTATGGGTCACATTGAACAAATTAAAAGTTTATGAATGGCATTACACATTGGGTTAGAGTTCAGGAACCATATTCCACATCGGATCATAATTCAGAGACTATTTATGTCATTTTCTCTAATAATAACAAGATAAGATTAAAGATAAGATAAAGATAAGACAACCCTTTTGAGAATGGAAATTTGCCATGGATCATGACGTCCCACGCGCCGCGCTTGGGGGGATGGATAGATCCCACAGAGACGCGGAATTTTCGCACCAAGCTTCCTCTTTCTTATCTTCCTTGCCTCTTGCACGTGACAACGAGCTCTCTCTCTCTCTCTACCTTGCCTAGTTCGATTTAAGGGCCTCTCACTTCCTTTCTGCACTTTCACTCCTTCATCCCAAAGCAAAGCGCAGGACCCCTCTCATCAATGGAGCGTCCCCCTCTCGGCCCGCGAACCTCCCCTCCAGCCGCAAGCACGCCGTCGAGGAGCTCCTCCGCGGCCAGGAGTCCGCGAAGAAGCTCCGGGATCTCTTCAACGCCCTCTCTCGAGCCGGCGCCGGCGGCGCGCGGCACCCCGTGTCCGCCGAAGATCTGGTCGTCAACGTCCTCCAGTCGTTCGACAACACCCTGTCCCTGCTGAGCCGCGCCGAGCCCGACCCCGACGAGGTCTCGCAGGTCCCGGTCAAGGCCTGCGTCAAGTCCGAGGACTCCGAGGAGAGCAGCAAGACCTCGTTCCCCAGAGATCGCCGCGGATGTTACAAGAGAAGGTAATTAAGGGCAGAGAAATTCTTGCTTTTCTATGAAAGTGGGCAGATCTCTTAGAACTTAGGAAGAAGGGAAGACATGAAAAGACCGTTTTGCTGTTCAAAAATTGGCACAACTTGACAGATCATGATTGGAATATAACGAATTTGTCTAACTTGCAAGAAAAAAAGTTTTTTTTGTCATTTCATTTATTTATCTATTTTATTATTAGTTAAATTACGTATATGGGTCTAAATAGTTCTAACATGAATGGGAAATTATTCATTTATCTGCAGAAAGACTTCGGATACACAGATAAGACTGGACCATAATTTGATCGACGACGGGCACCAATGGAGGAAATATGGCCAGAAAGCGATCCTCAACTCGGAGTTTCCAAGGTACTTGAAAAATGATGTATATCCATTTCATTGATTTTTCATAAATGGAAGAAGAATATTGTATGAAGTAGGTAGAGATATCAATTATTGCCTGATGTCTAAAACAAAAATTATGTGGGAATCTTTACAGGTAAGAAACTCTCCCATTTTCATCAATTGGCTAATATATTTATGCTTCTCTCATGCTGAACAATTAAACAAATGACCAGATGGTCGTCGACCCACCTCGTGCTATAAATTAGGGCAACTGAGTTCTTTCTCAAATATACTAGATTTTAACTGCATTCTACCATAACACGACATAATTTAGAATCTAATAGAAACGAACACACTATATAGCTTTTCATTGTGTGTCATCATATGCAAATTTTTTGGGGTTATTCTTTGGATATGAAGCATCTGAACCCATAAATCTCCAATCAAGTGTTCATTGACGTGTTGATGTTCATACATGTTTGTAAACAAATGATTAAAGCTGTATTTTGGGGCACTTGCAGGAACTACTTCAGGTGCACTCACAAGATCGACCAGGGGTGTCAAGCGACCAAGCAGGTCCAGAAGATAAAGGATGACCCAACCGTTTACAGGACCATATACCAAGGCCACCACACTTGCAAGAACCTCATCCTCACATCCCCCCCGCTCATCCTGGACTCACCAAGCCCGGGGGACTCCTCCATCCTCCTCAGTTTCAACACCAGCCTCACTCCCAAGCAAGACAGCAACCACCTCTTCTCTTCTTCAACTTTCTTGTCGGCGAAACACGAGCAGAAGCTGCTTGGCGATGATGATCTGACCCCCCGCCGTGGCTGCCACGAGGGCAACAGCAACAGCAACAACAACCAGTCCGCATCGTCCGACTACTATGCCGTGTTTGAATCGGCCGGAGAGATCTCGGCGGTTTCGTCAGATCAAGGGGATGTGATGTCTAGCTCCCATAGCTTTGACTTGATTGTGGAGTCTGATTTTGATGATCTGTTGGACATTGTTGAATGTTGATCTTGGTACTGTAGCTTCTTTTTTTTTTTTTTTTTCAAAATTTGAGAGGTGCTTCCTTAGCTGAGTTTCCTCGTACATATATGTCCATGTGGGAGTTTGTTTAGAAGGCAGAAGGAGCCAAATAATAGCCACTGTAATGATATCTACGTTGTGGAACATATTTTGTAATTACATCCATGGCGTTTTGTCTATCCTCGATGCCAAAGATTCTCTCACTTTGAGGAACCCAAAAGACAGTCTCACCCATTGTACGATTTCTTGTCTCGACACAGAAACTGGGGTCTCTTCAAAGACAAAAGATCTGGAAAACTTTCTCTTGACGTTGGCAATTTTAGTGAAACATCCATTGAAGTCATGGTGTCCATTCGGCATCAGGGTTGGGCTATTAGTAGAAATACTTAGGTACGTACCGCGGAAAAAACCACGAATGGTTGCAGATGATCGCCAACCCAAGAAAACAGAGAAAAAGATGATGAGGGCTTCCTACAATGGCATCAGATATCATCGGACAGAATAAGTTTGGAATAATACTGCATTTCTTTTTGAACTCTCATATGAAAGTGATCATGTACTGCAGGCAGAATTGGAAGCAGACAAAATTCCTCTAACAGCCCGCAAAGAACGCATGAATGACTGGTCAAGTCATGCTGGCTGAAAGAATAATATTTTTAGACCTTATCAGATGCAGACTATGTGATGTCTTCGACGATTGTTGAATTTGACACCAGATATGCCATGATTTCGATGGAGGACGTTGAGAGGACAGCCATCCGTTAAAGGAAAACAGCTGTGCAAATGTAAAAAAAGCCTTCTTAGAGAAAGAGCGACCACACTCCTCTCTGCTCTTTAAGGGAACAATTTGCTTTTCCATCTTTCAGTGGGGACACGTTTTGTGGCTTTCAAATCTTGGATAATGCATATCATTTTGCATCAAACTGATTCGGATCATCTGGTGCAGTGACCCAAGATTCTATCTTTGATCGAACTGCGTTAACAGATGGACTCGCCATAGGGACACAATTGCCGGTTCGAGGATCTGGTTTTCTGAAGAAAGTGGGACGGATAAAATAAAGAAAGGGTTTTCTTCAAAGTATTGCACACAGTCGAAGTAAAGTTTGATTCATATAAAACCTAATTTTGACAAAATTAAGTTGAGGGAAAACTTACACCCAAAGTTCTAAACGTTTGGCCAATGTCCAATCAAGTTCTAAACACTCGAATTTTGGCAATCAAGTCCTGAATGTTTATGAATATGGTGTAATCGAGTCCTTCCGACGATCGTTTAGGCGAACCTACTCACATGGTACGCCGGAATCTAACATGTCGTTTTCTAAATATTTTTCACCATGTATGGCGCTAACATCGCTTTGAAGGTTAGGGGCGACTGTCCCTCGAGGCGGGCAGGCCGGGGCTTGGAAACCCTCATATGGTGGTGGCCCCACAGCCAGCCACCACCGCACCAGTGTCGACCAACCCTTGTTTGACGACATGAGATCATGAAATCATGAGCAAACTAATTTTGTTAATCGTTTCATGCTGTTTCTGTAATTTGATCGAGGCTTTATTTCAATAACAACCTCAAACGTGCACCTCGGAGCACGCTTGCTATTTGTACTTTTGAAAGTGATTTGATTGTGATTTTTGTGCGTTACGACGGTTCTTCGTTTTAGCCCTTTGACGAACTAACTTTCTATCATGATTTTATCGCTTTTACATTTTGGTCCCAAAGCTTCACATTTTTCCACTAAGTAGAGGATTAAATTGGCCTAAGTTTGATGGCAAAACGGTTCATGGGGCGAAAGGCACATACTATAGAGGGATGAATCCGAAAGCAACCCACATGTACCTACTAGGACCCAAAAAAAGTACTTTTCATTAAAACATTTGTTTTTTTTTAATTGAAAATAGCGTGATTTCAATAAAAATAATACTAGACGTGCCAAGCGACCTTACATAATTTAAATGGATGCCAGCACAAGTGGACTCAAACCCCGAGCTCATTGATCTGTCGAACGATTTAATAAATATGGCAAACCATTCGGCACCCCCGATTTCACTTTTTAATTCCACTTCATCCGGATATCTCGCGGCTCGCACTCCCCGACCCCTCTTTAATCCGAAACCACCGAAACCTTTCACATGATTCAAATACCGACACGTCGATACGCGCACAAACCTTTTTTTCCTTAACGATATTACGCAAATTCAAAACCATGAGAATCACAAATAAAACCATTTTTTCTCGTTGCTTAAATGTCAACAGAATCGCCAATATCCTTAAATCCGGGATCCGAAAAATTTCCGGACCAATCATCGGATGAGGACGCACGTGGGAAACTAGCCAATCCGGGCATAATTAAAGTTTGAAAAAAAACAGTAATCATTCGGTTGGCCCAAAAATAAAAATAAAAATAAAAATAATGGAATAATTCTCCGTGTGAACGGAAGGGCGCGGTTTTCCTCGGCCCGCGCGACAACTACTCTGGCTTTGTCCTTTAGCGACCCAAAAGTTGCGGAGGGGCGTTATCGTCAAATCACGAGCGCGGGACCGTCCGCCATGACGTGGATTTTTCCCGGGGCACAAAAAAAAAAAAAAGGAAAGGAATTAGGGTTTCTCGCCCACTTGGATTTGTTTAAGGAATTTAACGTTAAAAAAGATCTGCGCCGCTTCGGATGCGAACCGGGGGAGGCGATGATGATGATGACGATGACGTAGCGGACGTGACGTACGGGCCGTGAGATCACACGGTGTTCGTAACGGGCGTGACGGTGCACCGCCCACTCGCCTCCCACCCCACGCGCGCGCGCGCGGCCACCCCAACCACCTACCGGTCTCCCGCTGAGCTAACGCCACCCCGCCTCTCGCGATGTCGCCCACCTTATTTTCCTCTTTCAAGAGGAAAGCTAACAAAGGCTCCCGACTATGTTTATCGTGACATATTTATCTTAAAATTTTCCTTTTTGACGTAGTTGCCTTGCGCTAAGGTTTAGTCAATGACGACCAATAAAATTTAAAGGGTATTGACGTTACTTCCACGGGGCTTAAGTGGAATAAAGACGATGTTATTTTAGTTGAAAAGTCGTTTGATGGAATCTTGACAAAAAGTAATATGTTATATAGGTGCAATTTTAGGGTTTTTTTTTATGTCATAATGAATTGTTTATAGTAAATGTGTCATAAATAGCAAAATTTGAGATATTCGATGTTAAAAAAAAAGTTGAGGATAAATATGTCACAATGGGTGTGATTTGGTATTTTCAATGGATTTTTACCCTTTTCTTTTGAACAATAGAAAATTATAAAAGGGAAACAGAAAAAGTCACATATCTTTCTCACTCAATTCATCTATATCACTTAATAAAAAAAAAACAAAAGTGCCATTTCTTTGATTTTCTAGAACTATCCTCCTACATATCAATGCTCATCCATTGGGTGATTATCCTTTTTCTTCCTATGCATAACCCTCCTAATAAATTTTCTCTCGAATCTTTTTGCTAAATTATGAATAAATATTTATTTTAGTTATTGAAAGAACAATGAAATGTTTCGTTTTCTAGATAAGGCACAAGCTAGCGGTGTACAAAAGAATCGAGAACCACCTGGAAACTAGACCAAACTAGCCTAGAATCGGCGGTTCCCATTTCCATGGGGATTGATCTGATTCCCGATTCCAATTTATCGGAACTAGTGAGTACTAATCTAGTTTCCGATTTTAGGTATGGAACCGCCCACCTATTAACCTGGATCGGAACAAGATATATATATATATATATATATATATATATATATATATATATATATATAATAATAAATTCAGTTCACCTTAAGCGAAAGTGAAAGTTGAAGAAGAAAAACAATCATCCCTGTAATATCCTGGTTCTTCTTTGCTCTAGCAATGTTATTTATGTTCCAGCCACTTCAGAGCAAATCCCCAACCGCTGTCTTGCCATTCCCCTTATCCAGCCCTTGCCCTCTCCTTGGAGTTGCAAGAAACATCACAGTCGCAACAAACAATGGGCATAAACATACTTTCAACCTTCAAACCCCCTTTACCTCTCACTTAACTCCAACACAACCCATCAAGACGCTTTCTTCCATAGGCCATGGGACTTGGACAGATCAATTTTCTAATTTGTCTAGGGAAGCTTGGTGGGAGCGGTTTCATAAACCCACCAAGGAACCGGATTGACAATCCGGTTTCCGGGTGAACCCATAGAACCAACAAGTGGTTTTCGAGTTTTTAGTGGGTGGTTTTTGATTTCAGGGTGGGAACTACCCACCTGGACCATGCTCCCCCTAGCAAAAGCCATCAAAAACCTCAAATTGTGCATCTATTCTAAACTTTTTTCTATGACACAATACATTTACCCTTTATCAAAGTTCCGTTAACAAGGACTATTAAAAATTTGCCTATTAACACTGTTGATGTGATACTCATGTGGCTTAGTTAAAATTTAAACAACGTTGTTTTGACCGAAAAAATCATCTTATGGAACCTTGATAGAGGTTAAATGTGTCACATATATACACGTTTGAGATTTTTTTATGTCATAAGAAAAGTTTAAGATAAATGTGTCACAATGAGTATAGTTCGGGATTTTTTATATAAAAAAAGGTTTTGGGTAAATGTGTAGGTTTTTTGTGGCTGATTCCCGTCTAGATATTAAGCCAAAAGTGCTGTTTGTTTTACTTTTTATTTTTCCACGATTGCCTTCGATATACATAAGCCTCACTTAGTGAGTAATCATCCACTTTTATTACACCACATCAGCTATACCACCAATATACAAAATAGCTTTTTTAGAAGGCTAATGTGATAGGGGAACCATGTCATCCCTAGCTTAAAAAATATTGTGATAAGTGTACTAGAATTCCTAAAACTTGTTATAAAAGTACAATTAAGTCCTAAAACTTATAAAAAAATGCAATCAAGCCCTAAAACTCATCAAATTGATATAGTTGGGTCCTTCATTTAACTCCGTCCAACTTATGTTATGGAAAATGCTGATGTGACTTTTTAAAATATTTTCTCTCTTTTACGTGATGATGATTTGGCTAAAACATAAAAAATATAAGACTAAATTGATGTCATTTTGATCCAAATTTATATTTTAATACAAATCTTATTTCAGTTAAATAGAAAATATGCTAAATAAAAAAACGAAGAAGGCAAAACGGAGGCCCTCGCCGCCACCGCCCCACTGTCGCTGGAAAGGTTCAGCTATGGTGGGGGATGGGCCGGCCAGTTAGCAAGGGTCATTGGCCCTTGTCCAGATCTCATCATGGGCAAGGGTGGCCGACCTTCGCCCCAGATCTGGTTGAGGGCTGCCAATGGCAGGGGTTGGTTGAAGTGAGGGTCGCTGGCCATTGCTCGAGACCTGCAACCCTCATCAATCACTAGCAGGCCCATCCCCCACCATTGCTGGTCCTTTCTGGTGAGGTGGCGGCAAGGAGGGCCTTGCAAGCCCCTGCCGTTTTGCCTTCTTTTTTTTTTTTTTTTTTTAATTTATCTTTTTTTAAACTTTTATTTAAATAGAAGTTGTATTAAAAATTATGTTTGGACTAAAACGACGTAATTTTAACCTTATATTTTATGTTTTAGCCACGCTATCGCTATGTAGAAGAGAAAAAATATTAAAAAGCCACATCTTCGTTATCCAAGTTGGATGGAGTTAACAAAAAGACTCGATTGCATCAATTTGACAAGTTTTATTATTTAATTGCACTTTTTGTAAGTTTTAAGATTCAATTGCACTTTTGTGACAAGTTTTAAAACTTCCAGTGCACTTATCTCAAAAAATACTTGAGATCCATAGTAATAAATGAATGATTTTTTTTTATTATAAGTTAGTCCATCTCTATATTTGCCATTTTATGATGCTCACATGTTTAATTAAGGATAATAATCTACGTTGTTATAAGACAAGACAACTTGTCAATACGTGCTTCCCTAGTAATGAGAATAATTAAACGTGAGAAAACCAATTTTACATTACAAGAAATTTTTTTTTGGCCAATTACCATTAGAAGAAAATAAGAGCATCACATTGTCAAATAAAACTCTCCACTAAAACAATGACCAATAAAACATATGTATAACCACTTGAACACAACAATATAAAGAACAATCCTGAGATGCAGTAACAAATTATATTGACTTTTGGGAACACACAATTCATTCCCATAAAAGATATATCCTACATATTAACATATTACACTCATATCTACCAATTTTTTCCAGCTCGATTCTTTTTTTATCATAGGATTTTTCTCCATCAATTATATTTTTCTGCTCTTTTTCTATTGATGAAAAGGAATACCATAGACGAAAAAATGATGATCACCTTAGGCTTTAATCTTCATGATTGTAATTTAGAGTCACATGCATAATATGGCATATGAGAGGATGAAATCATCACTCCCATCAATATACGAGAACAACAATAACAACAATAATAATAAGAGATAATGACACAAATGGTTCTCAAACTTTAGCTGAATGTGTAATGTAATCCCTAAACTTTTAATTTGTTCAACGTGAACACTGAATTTTAGCACAATGTGTAATGTTGTCATTAAATTTTTAATTTGGTCAATGTGATCTCTAAACTTTTTGGTATACGTTTAAACTAATACCTAAATTATATGAAAATAACATTGAACATTTTCATATAGTTCAAGGACTAGTTTGAACATGTATCAAAAGTTTAAGTACCATATTGAACAAATTAAAAGTTCAATGATGACATTATACATTGGGTTCAAGTTCATGAACCACATTATATATTGGGTCAAAATTCAGAAATCATTTATATCATTTTTCTTAATAATAACAAGATAAGATAAAGATAAGATAATCCTTTTGAGAAAAGAAATTTGCCATGTATCAGGATATCTCACGCGCCGCGCTTGGGGGATGGATAGATCCCACGAGATGTGGAATTTTCGCACCAAGCTTCCTCTTTCTTATCTTCGTTGCCTCTTGCACGTGACAACGAGCTCTTTTGTCCCCTCTCTCTCTCTCTCTCTCTCTCTCCCTTGCCTTGTTCGATTTAAGGGCCTCTCTCTTCCTTTCTCCGCTTTCACTCCTTCGTCGCAGAGCAAAGCACAGAACCCCTCTCATCAATGGAGTGTCCCTCTTGGCCTGCGAACCTCCCCTCCAGCCGCAAGCACGCCGTCGAGGAGCTCCTCCGCGGCCAGGAGTCCGCGAAGAAGCTCCGGGATCTCTTCAAAGCCCTCTCTCGAGCCGGCGCCGGCGGCGACGTCGCGCGGCACCCCGTGCCCGCCGAAGATCTGGTCGTCAACGTCCTCCGGTCGTTCGACAACACTCTGTCCCTGCTGAGCCGCGCCGAGCCCGACCCCGACGAGGTCTCGCAGGTCCCGGTCAAGGCCTGCGTCAAGTCCGAGGACTCCGAGGAGAGCAGCAAGACCTCGGTCCCCAGAGATCGCCGCGGATGTTACAAGAGAAGGTAATTAAGGGTAGAGAAATTCGTGCTTTTCTATGAAAGTGGGCAGATCTCATAGAACTTAGGAAGAAGGGAAGACATGAAAACATCGTTTTTCTGTTCATAGATTGGACACAACTTGACAGATCACGGTTGAATATAACGAGTTTGTCTAACTTGCAGCAAGGAAAAAAGTTTTTTTTTTGGTCATTTTATTTATATATCTATTTTGTTATGAGTTTAATTATGTATATGGGTCTAAATAGTTCTAACATGAACCGGGATTTATTCATTTTTTTGCAGAAAGACTTCAAATACACAGACAAGACTGGACCATAATTTGATCGACGACGGGCACCAATGGAGGAAATATGGCCAGAAAGCGATTCTCAACTCGGAGTTCCCAAGGTACTTCACAAATGATATATATGCATTTTCATTTTTCATATATAGGAGAAAAATATTGTATGAAGTAGAGAGATCAATTATTGCTTGATGTCTAAAATAAATATTATGTGGGAACCTTTACAAGGTAAGAAACTCAAACCAGTTCATCAACTTGGCTAATATATTTATGCTTCTCTCATGTTGAACAATTAAACAAATGATTAGAGGCTCATCGACCCACCTTGTGCTATAAATTAGAGCAACTTAGTTCTTTCTTGAATATACTAAATTTTAACTCCATTCTACCATATCACGACATAAATTAGAATCTATTCGAAACGAGCGCATCCCATATAGCTTTTCACCGTCTACCGTCTTATGTGAATTTTTTTGGGTTATTCTTTGGATATGAAGCATCTGAACCCATAAATCTCCAATCAAGTGTTCATTGATGTGTTGATGTTCATACATGTTTGTAAACAAATGATTAAAGCTCTATTTTGGGGCACTTGCAGGAACTACTTCAGGTGCACTCACAAGATCGACCAGGGGTGTCAAGCGACCAAGCAGGTCCAGAAGATAAAGGATGACCCAACCATTTACAGGACCATATACCAAGGCCACCACACTTGCAAGAACCTCATCCTCAAATCCCCCCCGCTCATCCTGGACTCACCAAGCCCTGGGGACTCCTCCATCCTCGTCAGTTTCAACACCAGCCTCACTCCCAAGCAAGACAATCACAACCCCTTCTCTTCTTCGACTTTCTCATCGGTGAAACACGAGCAGAAGCTGCTTGGCGATGATGATCTGACCCCCCGCAGCGGCTGCCACGATGGCAACAACAACAGCAACAACAACCAGTCCGCTTCGTCTGACTACTATGCCGTGTTCGAATCAGCTGGGGAGATCTCGGCCCTGTCGTCGGATCAAGGGGATGTGATGTCTAGCTCCCATAGCCTTGACTTGATTGTGGAGTCTGATTTTGATGATCTGTTGGACATTGTTGAATGTTGATCTCGGTGTAGCTTTTTTTTTTTTTTTTTAAATTTGAAAGGTGCTTGCTTAGTTGATTTTCCTTGTACATATGTGTCCCATGTGGGAGTTTGTTTAGAAGGCAGAAGGAGCCAAATAATAGCCACTGTAATGATATCTATGTTGTGGAACACATTTTGTAATTACATGCATGGGGTTTTGTCTATCCTTGATGCCAAAGATTCTCTCACTTTGAGGAACCCAAAAGACAGAGTCCCACCCACTATAACATTTCTTGCCTTGGCACAGAAACTGGGGTCTCTTCGAAAACAAAAGATCGTGGAAAACTTTCTCTTGACGTTGGCAATTTTAGTGAAATATTCATTGAAGTCATGGTGTCCATCCGACATCAGGGTTGGGCCTTTAGTAGAAATACTTAGGTACGTACCGCGGACAAAAGCATGAATGGCTGCAGATGATCGCCAGCCCAAGAAAACAGAGAAAAAGATGACGAGGGCTTCCTACAATGGCATCAGATATCATCGGACAGAATAAGTTTGGTATAATACTGTATTTCTTTTTTTAACTCTCGTTTGAAAAGTGATAGTATACTGTAGGCATAATTGGAAGAAGACTTGCCAAATAATGAAAATTTATGTTCTTTTATTCTCAGAATCAGTTTGGGAACAGAAATTCGTTTGTTAAATTTTTTATGTCGAGGCACAAATTTGCAAAAAATTGTTTTCAGAATAAGTTTTGAAACAGAATCAAGAAGCAAAAAGAAAGTAACTTCTTGATTCCGGAACAATTTTTCCATTTCTAATTTTTCTTGATTTTCTTCTTTTTTCTTGGTTTGTTATTGTTCTTCTTCCTGGTTTGTCGCTGCATGCCTTCAGCCAGCGGGTGGCTCGTGGCCGCGATGGCAAGTCCTCGCCCAGCCAAGGCGAGGCCGGCGGCAAGGGTGGCGGCGAGGGCCGCGATGCCCTTGCCGGCCCTGGCCAGTGGCCAGTCGCCGGCGCTGGCGACTGGCCATGGCCAAGGAAGGGAAGGAAAAAAAAGAAAAAGAAATATTAAAAAATTTAAAATATTATTAATAAAAAGAAATTTTGTGTACTTACCAAATGCATTTATGTTCTTTTTCTATTCTAAGAATAGAAATTTTAGGTATTTATCAAAAGTTTTCAAATGCTTAAAAATTATTTCTGAGCACGGAATAAAAAAGAATTATTTCTTAGCAGAATCTATTTCCTAACACAAAATCGTTACCATGCGCAACCTTAATTCCTTTAACAGCCCGCAGAGAATGCATGAATGACTGGTCAAGTCATGCTCACTAAAAGAATGGTACGACAAAATCTGACATGACGTTTTCTAAATATTTTTTATCATGTATGGCACTAACATCACTTTGAAGGTTAGGGGCGACTAGCCCTCGAGGCGGGTAGGCTGGGGCTTGGGAGCCCTCATGTGGTGGTGGCCCCATAGCCAGCCACCACTGTGCCAATGCCGACTGACCCTTATTTGACGACATGAGGGTGGCAATATCAGCCCAAACCCTCTCTCTCTCTCTCTCTCGTCGTTGATTTTTTTAAAAATTTTTGGCTTAATTAGCTTTTCTCCATTTTATCGGCATTTCGTTAATTCTTTTAATAGTTTTTCTGAGGCAACGTCATGCCAAAGTCTAGCATACCACGTAAGCAAATTTTGCCGAGAGCGCTCATCCCAAGTACTAAATTGCACTTGATAAAAAACGTTCATTAGGACTTGATTTCACATCGGGCCAAACGTGCGTAATTTTCCCGTAGATGTATTTCTTATACACATCATGTGTATTCCGCATATTGATGTACACAAATTCCATTTGGATTATCATGGTGTCTATCCTAAGTTTAAAAGAATCTTTACACATTCATCGTCGGACAAATGACATGTATTTTTATGGATTATATATTAAGTAAATTAATAAAGAGCCGCACCTAACCAATCTCTTGTCATCAGCCCTAATTTATTTTTTTATTAAGTGGCGAGTGGAGCAACCGTGTCTTGACGGGGAAGTGTGAACGGGGAAGCGTTTTCGCATACTCGAAAAGAACCTTTTCAAAGCCCCGTGGTGGACAAGGAAACGAGTCATAAAGCGACACCAGAAACCCTAATTTTATCTTCTTGGCTCCTCTTTTCTTCCTTTAATTGGCCACAGAGGTTCCCTCTGCTTTAGCATGGCCCTCTCGCGCGGGGACGCGTGGACCAGTCGAATGTAAAAGCAGAATGATTTTTCAGATCTAGGGCTTTGAACTTTTTCCCACGTTGTTCTCACTCTTGTGCATAGACATGTGTATCACGACTTGTCATCGTCTAAGGTTTCAAAACAAGCAAATAATGTAGGGAACACACTTTAATTATTTTTTTTTTATTCTTGGCCTTTTTTCTAAGAATATACTCCACATTATTCATAAAAAAGAAATTGGAATGAGGATAAGGGAAAGGATGGTTCAGGTAAATTACCTGGAAAAGGGGTCATGATGCAAGCAGATGCTGTCAAAAATCAAGATGGTGACGTTTCTAAAGCTTGAGGAGGAAGAAAAGAGACGGACCAATCGAATAAGATGGTCAGATTCTATTCTAGGGTAATCTCTAACCGGTGTCCCTCTCTTCACAAAAGCTAAAATCAGGGGACCAATTAACTCCATTATTGTTCTGTAGATCTGTACAATGAATCTGGAAATCATCCCCTGTGCAGAGAAAAGCCGAACCCTTTCCCATTGGAAACAGCTACTAAATCTTGTTACCCCGAACGATACCGTGTTAAGGCGTGCGCGCCAGAGTGCTAAGCAAATGAGGTCCCTTATTGGCGGTATGGTGTAATGCAAATCGATAAACATATTCTAATTGGCCTATTATTAATTGATTTAAATTTTTTGAGTAAAGATGGATCCAACAAAATATATTGATGGCTTCAAATTTGGAATTCGGGCTCCCTCTCCACGATTTGCTCGGATGAAAGTATCAGATTTCTACACCACATCTCGAACAAAAAACAGTACGTTAGTAATAAGTCCGTCAACTAGAAAAGATATATCCTCACACATATCACCAAATATTTTCTCCTTCTTGATATGGCAAATCGATACATTCCATGCTGGCTTTAAAAGTTTGGTCTTTAAAGTCTTAACTCTTTGTAGCCGGCAAACCCAGATGTAACTCTCCATCACATTCGCCTTTAGACCACCTATCTTAATTGTAAAGGGAAAGAGTTCACATAATATTCCTGAAAATACAATTGAGTCCTAATCAAACCTTTTTCATTTGGTCTACTTATCTTCTAAACTTTTTTTAGAAAGTATAATCGAGTCTTTCCTACCCTTACCGCTACTGGAAATTGCCCTTGTGATGACGAGGAACTACTTATATGGCGATTTTAAAATGTACTATTCGATAAAAAATTAGGATGTGATTACAATTCCCCACGACGTTTAATGTTACTATTCAATCATATCGAAAGATTTGATAGTCACTTGGTCCATCTCATGAAACCCAAGGAGTAATACATGCCATTTCGTATTATTGGTGTTTATCTGCGTAGACTTCTGTGTTTAGGTATTAATTTCTTCCTTGTTTTGCGATATGATGACAAGATATGTTGGTTTTTTCTAGTGCCAACACAAATTTCCTTAGAAGGGCCATGTTCTTGCTTCATCTCCGATTCCTTCCAACCACATTTTTGATTGGTGAGTTACAAACATAAACATTACTGGTTTTTAATTTTAGTTAAACTTGCAGACGTGCGATGTTTGTAACTTGTAACTTACCAATTAGAGACATGGATGGGAGAAATTTGATCCAGCCAATAATGGAGATAAATAATGCCCTCCTTCGAAATCTATAGCACTCAAACAAAAGAATCATAAATGACAAAAAACGGTCTCAAGAGTAGAGAAGCGAAAATTATGACAAAAAAAAATCTTTAAGCGGATTAAAACATCCATATGAGAGAGAATTTAGGTCCTTTCTCCAATGCTTCACGCTAGCTAGGTTGACTTTGTGTTCACAAATAAATGTGGATTATTTCACCGACCTCATCCAATTTATAGGTGAATGTTACCGAATCGGATTTGATTGAACTAAACACGGTAGAATAATATAATTTCTCCTTTTTTATGGTTACAAGTTACAATAATATGTTCAGAGCTCTTTGAGCATCAAACTAATACATATTTTAACGCTAATTCCGGTCCCACAAACATTAAATTGAAGGAATGTGAAAGTTTAGTGATATCTAAGTAGTTGTTCACTTGTTATGACTCAAAAATTAAAATTAGAAGCTAAAAATCCAATATGGGCTAAGTTATATATGCTTCTCGTACGTGGATCTCTAGTTAAAGCCCATTGTTGAGTCAGTTCGTGGGCTTCCATTCAAGGCAAAGTGGACAAGAAGATCACAAGAGCGTCCATGTGAATGTATCGTGTTTTTTTTTTTGGTGAAATAAGAAAAAAATGCAACATGTCAACTAGGCTTAAAGTGTACTTTTTCGTGTCAAATTCAGATTGTGAACCTAAGTCAATTCATATTGATCACAGTAAAACATTAAGTTTTTATTAAAGTAAGCTAAAAAATGATGAGTTTTAAATTCATATTTTTTCTTATCAAAATTAGGCTTTGTCGAAACTCTATTTTCATAAACGTGCTAGAACAGATCACTATCATTCAAAGAAACACTTTTGTGACCTAAAATACAAAAATTTCAATTCTGATGTTGTATTATATGCATATCTTTTCAGGGTCCCTTCTATGCGGCCCATAAGAGAAAAATGAACCTAGATCCCGCCAAATTGATTGTAATCTTCATTTGAAATTCGTTGTTTTTCTCTTTAATAGTAATTTACCTACTACAGGTCATTAGTGTTATGAAGGTTTGGGTGCATGAGGGCTTGTGGCCCTTGCCTAGCCGCACCATGAGGGTTGGGAGAGAGCGTCGTGACCCTTGCACAGATCCACAGAGAAACAATAAAAAAGAAAGAAGAAAAGGAAACGAAAAAAAGAAAAAAAATTTAGAAAATTTTAAAATAAATTGCAAAATAGTCAATCTTAGTGATTTCCAATCGAAATTGACTGGATGAATTATATTAGAAAATCATCAAATTTTTTATCGCTAAATTGTAAAAAATGGAAGGTTTAGGATTGAATTGGCCATCGTATAATATTTTAAAAACTTTTTCGACATATTTATAAGGAAAAAACATGCCCACTTGTGAGAGTAGGCAAAAAGTAATACTCTCTCTAGAAGTATTGTGACTTTGAGGATAAGTTATGAAGTATTAGATCACGAGGTGCAACGGATATTTTTGGACATTGCATGTTTTTAATTGGATCATCTAAACAAAATCTCCGACTTACATGCAGGATGCTTGTGATTTTTTCTCGGAAAGTGGCATTGAAGTATTGTGTCCTATCTCTCTAATTAATAATTTAAGGAGAGATAAAATAGACTCGGATGAGAGAGTGATGATTAGGCAATCTTTGGGCTGACGTGACATGGAAAAGTCTAGTTTTGGAAATTATTTTGAGAGAAATCTATTTCGAAAGTATTTATTTTTTTTTTGGAAGATTATGTTTTGAAAAACAAGGTCTACCGCGGATCGAAATATAATAATAAATTTTCCTCGAATGTCTTAACAAAGTGTCTAGGAGACATTTTATTACCAAAGTCCTGTCACTCCTATATAATCCGACCATTGATACTTTCTTGTCATTGACTCATGTACATTAGGAACATCAGTATTAACCCTACTTTTCAGTAGATGGGCTTTCACCGTCCGATCTACTAACCAGTTGGCCTCTCCTATGGAGTGGGACCATTTGAATTTTTTGATGTTGGGCCAGCAGAACTCTTTGCATTCAGTCATAGTCTGGGTCCTGGGAGGAAGCATAAACGACAAGCTGTCAGATTCCAACGTGCAGAAGGTCCCGTTCAGTTCGTGGGCTGAAGTAGTCGACCGTCTCCGAGCACGCTGGGGCTTCCGCCGGCGCAAAGCCGAGGTAACCCGTCACCGGTCTCGCAAATCCATCGACGAATTTCCCTGGAAAATCATGGCACACGCACCGCTGTAGCTCCGGCAGTGGACCCATTTAGACGGTGAGTTTTCTGGTTTCGATCCTGGGTGTTTTTCCATTTTGTTCCATCTGATATTTAGCTTCCGCGCATCGCCATCTCCGCTTCCGCAACTGACCTGGGGTCGGGGGCTCTGTTTCCTCAGGACAGAATTATTGCGAGCTTTCTGCGAAATTTAGGGTAGTCCTAAACGATACTCGTTGGTTTTCTTTTCGGTTTTCTCATTAATAGAAAGCAAGTCAAGTCCAAGTCGTGCTCGCTTTCAGTCAAAATCCCTGCGTAGGTTCTGCGCACCTTCTGAATAATGCCGCGGAAATTGCGTGTGCAATTATCGCCGTGGAAGGGTCTTGGACCGTTAGACGGCAAGAACTCATTGTTTAAGCACGCGCAGTAGAGAGTGTTGTGTGTTGGTAATCCATCCTCGAAGGCTGAGAATCGGTGGAGATCACAGCAGCGGGTGGATTTTCTTGTTTGAGCACTCCTCAGGTAATCAACGACTCCTTGCTCTTCTCTTCTCTTCTCTGCTTCCTGCTTTGGTTGCTCTATTTTCTTCTGATGGGTTGTATCAAGAGTTCTTATTTTTGTTCAAATGTAGCTCCGAATAGAGTTGAGAGACATTTCTGCAATTCCCAGATCTGGGATTTCATATTCCTCTTCTTTTGAGGCTCTGATCCATCAATCTCTTTTACTGCCCTTGTATTAGTACAATCCTCTCGAGATGAAAAGAAGAGTACCCGCTGATCCAGAAGATCCGATACATGGGGAGTCTTCCTCATCGACCTCTCCACATGTAGGTGATTGTGAATGCAGAACCAAAAGCCAAAAGGAAATGACCATGAAGTGTTTTTGAGCTTTAGAGGGAAAGACACTCGCAAAAGTTTCGCTGATCATCTCTATACTAGTCTTGTCAAGGCAGGAATTCATGTGTTTAGAGACAACAATGAGCTCCATGTTGGTGAGGAGATTGGTCCGGAACTTCTGTGCAGTATTAAGCGGTCTAAGATCTCGATCCCAATTATCTCTGAGAATTACGCTTCCAGCAGATGGTGCCTCCTCGAGCTGGCTCAGATGTTGAAGTGCAAGAGAAGTAGAGGGCAAATAGTGTTGCCCATATTTTACAAAGTGAAACCCTCGCAGTTGCGACATCCTACTAGGAGTTTGGGAGATGTTATCAATGCACATAAAGAGAATTTGGATGAAACGGTCGTGAAGGAATGGGAAGAAGCGCTTGAAGAAGTCAAGTCCTTGAAAGGATTGGAATCGGACGAAGTTGAGAATGGGTACATTGTTCTCCACCAAAACTTTGTTTAGTTTCTCATAACTAGATATTACTTGAAAAAGAATATAAGTGTTGCCATCCTATACTGAAACTCATTGTTATTTGACAGGCATGAAGGAGCATTGGTTGAAATTGTTGTCAGAAAAGTTATGAGCGAGTTAAAAAGACTTTTTCAGCTAATTATTCCTGAACAGTTGGTGGGAATTGATGATCGTGTGGAGCAGGTAATGAGCTTGATAGATCCTAAATTCAATGATACAAGGATTATCGGAATTTATGGAATTGGCGGCATCGGTAAGACAACTCTTGCAAAGGTGTTATACAACAAACTCTCCGGTCATTTTGAGTATCTTAGCTTTGTGGCAAATATTCGAGAAACATCTCAGCGCAAGGGTATCGAATGCCTACAAAAGCAGCTCATTGACGATATACTAAGAAGTCCACATGATGTGTCTAATGTTGATGAGGGAATTGGTATCATCAAATCTCGATTTACAAGTAAGAAAGTCCTTATTCTCCTTGATGATATTGATGACAAGACTCACTTGAATGCTTTGGCCAGAGACGGTAGTTGGTTTAAAGTAGGAAGTATAGTCATCATCACAACTAGAAACAAGAGCATTCTTGATGAGGCTGGTGTAGGCTACATGTACCAACTCAATGAGTTGTCTTTAAATCAATCATTGATTTTATTTAGTAGACATGCATTTCGGAAGGATTCTCCACAGAGTGAGTATCGGATTATCTCTCGTGATGTTGTATCTACCATTGGGGGGGCTTCCATTAGCTCTTGAAGTCATAGGCTCATTCTTATGGGGAAAGACACCAAAAATATGGAAAGATACATCAAAGAGATTAAAGAAAGCGCCTGATAAGAAAGTCCAAGAGACTTTGAGGATAAGTTATGAAGCATTAGATCGTGAGGTGCAACATATATTTTTGGACATTGCATGTTTTTTTATTGGATCATCTAAACAAAATCCCACTTACATGTGGGATGCCTGTGATTTTTTCCCGGAGAGTGGGATTGAAGTATTGTGTCTTATGTCTCTAATTAAAATTGACAAAGATGGCAAGCTAATGATGCATGATCAACTGAGAGATTTTGGAAGGGAAATTGTTCGTCTAGAAAATCAAATGGAGCCTCAAGGCCGTAGCAGATTATGGATTTATAAGGAAGCCATAGAGGTCCTTGACAGCAACAAGGTAAGAGTTTTCTCTACTTGTCTTAGTTAGTGAATGTGAGTCCATCTTCTTCTTCTTTTTTTGTTTGAGATAAAAATTATTGTTAGTCCCGAGTCTCCAAAACTTGCCGCTTCTGCCAACAAAACAGCTCCTTCATTTAATTGCTGTTCTTGCCTGATTCTGAGACACAATTGAGGAGCAATTTCCTGGTTATTGATGAATTTGAGTTCCTAAAATATTTGATTACAACGATGGAAAAATGTAAAAGGATTGATTTCCTTCAGTATCGAATCTAATCTCTCTTCATGTCCAATCTTTTTGGAAGCAAGATCTCATTAATTTATGGGCAAATTGATCAAAAAAATTCAGATTACTACTGTTTCATTGCGACAAAATTAACACAACTATGAAAAGATAGCATCAGACATTTGATATATGACCAAATTTTCTTCCATATACAATGAAAAACACTTATTCAAGAAATACATGATAAGAAATGAATGTAAAACACGCATGTACTTATCTCATTAATTTATGGGCAAATTGATCAAAAAAATTTAGATTACTACTGTTTCATTGCGACAAAATTAACACACCAATGAAAAGATAGCATCAAACATTTGTAGAAAAGAGGAGTAAAAATCATTGATATAACATTTGATATATGACTGAATTTTCTTCCATATACAATGAAAAACACTTATTCAAGAAACACATGATAAGAAATGAATTTAAAACACGTCTGTACTTTTTCGGATTACATTCTTGTTTTCATATCAAAAAGTTGAAAGTGACAAGCCCACACCATTTTAGTATGGCATCAAATTGAAATTAGTCTAGCTTTTCTTAAATACAGTTTGTTTCATCTCATCATTCAAAACTTACGGTCCACAATGTTTTCTAATTGTAGGGCACTAGTAAGATTGAGGCCCTTCATCTAGACAAATATGATTGCAGAAGAAGCTACACAGGTGAACAATTTAAAGAACTGACCAATTTGAGGTTCCTTAAAGTGAGCACTGCAAATCTTGTTGGAGATTTCCTGAACTTGCTTCCTCAATTAAGATGGCTTCAATGGGAGGATTGTCCCTTGGATTTCATAGCAGCCAACTTTCATCCGAAGAAATTGGTTGTGCTTGATCTCTCGTGGAGTGGGATTTTGGAGGACTGGGGAGGATGGGATCCACTTAAGGTAAGATGTAGAGACGGCATATCTCTTGTGGATAATCACGTGTTGTTGAAGGTCCAATCTCACCAAGTTCTCCTTTTCTGCTTTTTTTTTTTTTCTGGAGTGGTTTAATATCCTTCGTTAGATTAGGAATGTTTCTCTAAATATGAGAGGAATTTGTAGGCACCTAAATATACGATAAGCTTCTGTCCTTAATATCGTAATTTAATAATATCTTAACAAACACTCATGCTTGACACTAGACATATTGAAAAAAAACTTGTTTTAACTGTATTAATTAAAATCTATTGGAGATATAATTACAGTATTTGTGCCTATCTTGAGTTTATTTAATCTAAATTGTTTGTGGCTTCTAAGTGAATCTTTCCTGATGTATGTCCTTTTATCAATTCTTGCTACATATCTATATCAATCTTCTTTTGCGAGAAATGAAAAGTTACAATTATTTAGGTATAGTTTGGTACAATCAAAGAAACACTCTTAACTGTTTTTGACCCGATATGCTATTTGAATGGTCATAGACAGAATCAATTGTTTTAGAAACAAAAGTAAACACTAATATTTGAAAATAGGCGCATTGCTTCATAATGGATATTGTGAGGGCGAATTATATGTTAGTTTTGTGCGTGTTAGCCCATTGATATTTGTTTGAGCCAAATTGCAAGATATGCCTAATGCAGTAAGAAAATAAAGTTAGCACTTGTATGTATGTCCCTAACATTCTTTTTGCAATGGATATGCTCAAAAATTATTTCTATGTTGGTGATGTAGCCAAACACTACTACTACTTAAGGAATGTATAAATAGAACAAACGTGACGTAGTGGAGTACCGTAGCAATGATAGCAAGGGAACCGAGCTTTGAAACATTTATATATTGTTTTAAAAAGTCTAAATAAAAGGAGCAGTGCAGCATTGGTTTCTTTTAAGGAATTTTAAAAAGTCCAAAAAAGAACAAGGAGTATTGGAAAAGCAGTTCAATCTCATTTAGGTATCCTCTCTTTTCTTTCAGATGGCAACCGAACTCAAAGTTCTCAACCTCTTGAATTGTCGATCTTTGAGAAGAACTCCTGACTTGTCTGCTTTCAAAAGCTTGGAGATTCTTTTATTTGAAGGATGTTGGCATCTGGAAGAGATTCATCCTTCTATTGGTGACATCAAGACCCTCATCTCCTTAAATGTTAGGAGTTGTAATAGACTGGAGGAGCTACCGGCAGGAGTAGGTAGAATGGAAAAATTAAGGGAGCTTCTCTTAGATCATACTACTATACAAGAGATTCCTATTTCGGAAGGTTGTTTGATGAAGTTGGAGACACTTAGTGCCTCGTCTTGTAGACAACTAGCTAAACTTCCCGAATCCATGGGCTCCCTTGTGTCATTAACTCTATTGGACCTATCTAGGACACGGATTGAAGAATTACCTGAATCAATTGGTTTTTTAAAGGAGCTCAAGACTCTTGATGCCTCTAATTGTGCATCGTTAGCCCGCATACCCAGCTCCATAGGTCACCTAGCATCTCTGCAGCGCTTGTTATTATGGGGATGCCCTTTGTTGAGAGAAATTCCCGATTCGATTGGAAAGTTGGCATCATTGGCCGAACTGCATTTAGCAAGGACAACAATTGTGGAATTACCTGAAAGCATTGGGAATCTACAGAATTTGAGGATCTTGGACATTCGTCGAACTTACATAACAGAATTGCCTAGTTCTATCGGAATGTTGGCGAAACTCAAAGAGTTGAGAGCTTCAGGATGCAAAAATCTGGATGGACTACCTCGTAATATAGGCGAACTGGTTTCATTGAACAAGCTTAATTTAGACAAGTCGGGCATTACGGGCTTGCCAGAAAGCATTTCTAAGCTCTCTTCTGTCCAAAACCTGAGTGTTCGATGTTGCCAAAAGCTTCGAGAACTACCAGAACTGCCCTCTGGCATAACAGCTCTACGTATCACTTGCCAAAGTCCGTCGTTGCCAAATCTTTCCCAACTAACTCTTCTCAAGAAACTCACTCTTTTGATTGCCGTTGGCTTGAATATCTCCCAAAGCTTCCCGTTGGGCTATCAATTCTTTCTATTACACGTTGTGGAAAATTGAAAGCGGTGACAAATTTGTCGTACTTGAAGCACTTATCTGAATTGTATCTTGAGGAGTGCTATGAGCTAACAGAAGTCACCGGTCTGGAAGGTTTACAATCCCTCTATAACTTAGGTGTACGGGAATGCCCTAATATATCTAGGCTTGATGATGTCGAATCCTGTGATTCTGCATCCTCAACATGACATTGAGAATCAGACTTTTAGATTAATAATGTTTTTGCAAGTTCTGTATTTCAAGGTTGTGGTTGCTCGCAGGTCATCTATTAACTTGTTTGTTTTGTATACATGGTGAGTTAAACTTCTATCTTCCGTTTGATTCTTATAATGCCAGGCATACTGGTTTATACGTGATGTTGACATGGTGGAAATTACAATTTGTTTTGTCTTGTAATTTCCTTAAGGTGGACGATTGAGGTCCTATGCTTATCAATGATGTAAATTTGCCTGCTTTTTCTGATTGCTTGAATTTTTTTTTTTTAATCGTTCTGCCATATTTCAACAGTAATTCACTCTCTTTCTGTTCTCATGTGATTGCTCAAAATAATTTAACGATTAACTTTTGGATTATTAAGGAAGCTTCTGGAGGCAAAGGAGAGAGATTGTACTGCTGGATTTGTGGTACTCTCGATCCCCAGAATTTCCTTCAAGCTAATTTCAGAGGATGCGAATTTGATAGGCGGCAAGTCTGCAAGAGTGAGTTCATAGTTTCGTTGTCATTTTAATTTCTTTATGAATTGTCAATCTGTCGAGCTTGATCCTAACAAGATTCACACCGTTTATGCTGTCACCACGTGATTTATCTTTTTCTCATAAGTCATTCTAATGTTTGCTACGCCAATGAGGATTTTGTTCTAGTGATGCTCTGTTTCGACTTTCCAGAATGCAAGTTGTCTCCTGCTGCTTTCTGATTTTCTTATGGTCTTCGTCTTCGTGATATAGGAACAATGAATAGAGCCAAATTTCAGAATTATGGAGAACCGTGTATGTATTCCAAAGAGACTCATGAACTATTACAAGTTTGAGGAATCTTATACGTAAGAGTCATGCTGGAATTATGAGAAGAAGCCTTTCTAAGGAGTGTATTCACTTCATGACGAGTAGCAACATCTCACAATCTATCAATACTCCACCTATATGAATTGTCATCTGTCGAGGGGGACATATGTGTGGAAAGTTATTCAATTTTAAGAATAATCATGGGATAGTTAGTCAAGGCGGATGCAAAATGGAGAAAAACTTCTAAATTTTACTCATAAAGATTAAACGAACCTTGCACGTTAGTACTCAGTAAAGGGAATTCTCCTAGCCAAAAATAAGGAATTTCTATATAGGACAATTTTATTGTACGTGTGAAGTTGAGTCTATCGAGATTTAATGTGGTCTTCTATGTTATTAAAAATATCAAGACGTGTGTCTATTCGAACTTACATTTTCAAAACGTAGTGTCTATTAATGTAAACATAGAAGGGTCATCTAGAAAGTCCGCCGCTCAAAATGCAAAGAGGAGTGTCTGGTCCAAGCATACTATTTCTTAATTGTATGTCTTTTCATGCAATAAGATAAAAAATAACACTAATCGATGGGGTATTTCTGTCTAAAATTTAAGAAAGAAAAGAATCGTAAGTATGCTTATTTAAAAATGTGAAAAGTGATGCATATTTAAATGCCACTATTTTGAATAATATGGATAGAAGCTCTATTTATCTATGTTATTTGAAATGGGATTTAATATCATGAAAAACCCAAAATTAACACATCTATGATAAAATTATCCAAAACATTTTTGGATCACCAAAATTCTTAAACTGATACGCCTCTGATAAATTTTCTCAAAACTAATTTTTGGATAACTAAAAACCCCAAATTGGTACACACGTGACATATTTATTCTCTGTTAGTTTTCGTCAAATTTTAATATGAAATTGTTGAGCCATATGACATATGGTAATAACTCAGTTGACATGGCAAGTCCATGTGGAGATCCATAACTCTCTCTCTTTGTTTCTTCAATTAGCCCTAATTTGAAAACAAATGGGGCTCATTCTCTGTCTCCCTCAGAGCATGAAAAACCCTAGATTGTCTTTCGACAACTTCACTGATAGAGCTGGAAGATGGTGTGCTTTTCTTCAAACCACTTCCACTTGAAGCCATTGGACATCCTAATTTGGTGATTTGGATGAGTTAGTTGTCTCACCCTTTCGGGCCTTGCAAACTGGGTACTCTGGTTCACTCAAGCTGGTTGCGATGATTTGTGCACCTTTGATGCTATACGTATACGCTCAATGAGGCCTCTTGTTTTGAAATGGAACTTTTCCTTACTACGCCAAGAGCTTCTTTGTGTTATATCAAGATATTTACCTCGCTATCGCACTCATGTCCGAAGTTTATGTTCATCACCGTATTAGCTAGCTCGCCAAGTGCTTTCCCACGTCATGGGCACTAAACTAGGCTCACTTTTGTTGCTTGCTCATGCTTATGCTCGCTGCGGCGTTTTCATGTGCCTCGATTTGGATTTTTATGATGTGCTCAGCAGGGCCCTCATCACTCATTTGGTTCTCTCGCTTATTCATGTTGTTGCCAATGGAATGTCTTGAGCAATTTTGGCTATTAGTGTTCGTTTAACTTGTTGAGCGAACTCTGCCAACCAAATATTTTTGTTGTTCATTGGCAAAGATAGTTGCTTTAGGCTGGGACTGGAGGACTTTCTCATCTTACCTATAAATTACGAGCAAGTAGAGAATCTCTCCATCCAGTTTTGTCAGGCTAAAGCGTTCGCAGTCTTTCGTCTCTTCCCCTTCAGTTTGCTTCCACCTAGCTACTTCCATCTAGGTATACTGTTGGAAACAGATGCGGAAAAAACAAAAGACAAAATACAGAATTTTCCGTCCAGTCTTTCGATCACAAGGTGATCTATGTCAGTCTTATAATCAAAGTCTCTTCACCTTTCAACAAAGTTCTTTCTTCATCAATGAGAAAACCCAGCTAGCTACTTCCATCTAGGTTTATTCATCAAATGTTTTTCTCTCTACTTCTTTAATCACGACCGGATATTTAATATATATGTTTCACTTCTTTAATCACGAGGATAATAATATTATTGCTGTCCAAGTTTTGTGCTGTGATTATTTTAGTTATTCTCAAGCAAGTGGAGTGTGCTTTTACGCATCTTTGTCCCCCTTTCTGCCAAGTGATGTTTCTCACCTTTTTCTCTGTATGTGCTGGCATGTGCATCAGGAGAACATTGGGTTGTAAAAAAAAAAGTGGGAAATCAAAAGAACTGAAAAAGAAGAAGAAGATGGGTAGTAGTTGAGAGCGGATGTGTGAGCAAGTGCGAAGCGAGAAGAACAAAAACAGAGAGACGCCGACGAGAGAACTCGCGAGGAAAGGAGGGAGGAGACTTTGAATGCCCGTCTGCATTTGTCGCGGACGAAGATGTGGCGTGCTTTTACTTTCGTTTTGATTGTTAAATGCTATGTGAAACCTTGGAATCTTATGCTCCAAACCCAGCATTTCATAATCTTTGACTGAAACAAAGATGCCTCTGCTTTTTTTTTTTGGCCGGCGCTATTTCCATTAAATGATTAAATCCACTCCCTTTTATGCTAAAAAGACAAAACTGTCATCAATCTTTGAGTTTAAAGTGATGGCCCCATTACTTTTTTTTTTCTTTCTTTTTTTTTTTCCTTTTTCTATTTAGAATAGCTACCATAATTAAGCATTTTACATATTTTGTTTTTTGAGCAGATTAAAAAAAGTGCATTCTCAAATATTCCTATAACGTTTTACATGCACCATGTAAAATTATCTCGTTAATAATAAGGAAAAAAGACAATCTTTGATATAAAATTGAAGAGTCTCTTCTTCATCATTGATCTTATAACAACTTATCTATTTTTTGTTCCTTCACACTTTCTTGGTGAACTTTTTATTTATTTCATTAGTCTAAAATATGTATCAAGTCTCTTTATTTACTACATCGAATAATTTATCTTTTTTCCTTATTATATTGGTGAGATGCTTTTATATAGAGCATGTAAGACATTAGAGAAAGCACAAAGAGGTATTTTGATATTTTTTTGTAAACAGTTCATAGATGATATTAATTTTTATCAATTCAAAATAATGATATTTCACTAATATTTTGAAAAAAGATTCTTACTTTATGCAATGTTTTGATTTAATTAAATTTCATCTGCTTAACAATTTATCAATAAAATTTGATTAACGATGTAGAAAAGAACTAGATTTCTTCGAAATTTCTCTTTTCGACAAATCAAATTTTTATGGAAGTAATATTAACATTAAAAAACATAGTATTTTTAATATACGTGAAATCTACAATAAACAAAAAACTAAACATATGAAATTCTTAATTATGCTAGGTAGATCCTACATAGATATAGAAACACTTAAAAAAAAGGAAATTAAATAAATTTGGAACCATCAATTTAAATTGCAATTGAATGATTGATGGCAATGTTGTTTTTTTTTTTTTGGTGAAAATTGAGTGGATTTAGTCATGTATGGGTGGAAACAGCTCCGCCCCCTTTTTTTTTAATGTCGGAATACTTTCAAAGTGGGGTAGAACCTATTTGTTCCCTGATCTATGGCTTCCTGGAGCTACCCATTTGACAAATTAGCCAAGATTTTGACTGGATATGAAATTATTGAAAATTTACTTTTTTAGTCTTACTAAGGTTCAATTTCATCGCTTAGTTTTATTCATGCTTACTAGTATCATCTTAGTATAGATTGATTTGTCCATGGTTTGCTTTAGGATTACTTTTCATAAAGGATTGTCTTTATTTTATTGGGTTGCATTTCATTACCCCATGAAGTAGCTCATTTTGGAAGGAGTTAGTGTTATTATAATGTAACATATCTCATTTGCGTGTACCCTTTCCTTTTACGTATTAGTTTATGTCTATGTTTTAAATTCTTTATGGGCTTGGGTGTTTTTCTCAAGTTATTAGATTTAGAAGTAGAGATAGAGTCTAAAGTTTTTGAGCAACTTTTGTAACTCTTGAATTTCTATAGTGGATTTTACTTTTCCTTTTCCCGTGATTTTTCCTATAGGAATTTTCTTAAATCCGCGTGTTATTTTATTCTTCTTAGTTTTAATTTCATTATAGTTTATGCATCAGTCATGGCAATAAGAATGCTCAAATACCTTATACCTTAAGAATCGGTCTGAAATCTGCAAGAGTCGGTCGGAAGCTGGTTGTGAATTGGACGGAAAAGGAAGAGAACCTGTCTTGTCGGATAATAACCAATTCGGTTTGGGAGGATGAATCAGTTTGGTTTACAGAGGAAGAACAAGTTGACTATGCAGGCTACGCATCTGAGGCTGACGTGGTTGATGATGTGGCGCTAACATGGCAATCTGACGTTGCATTGACAAGGCAATCTTGTGTGGCAATAATGTGGCAGCTACATGGCGTTGGCGTGGTGGCTGACACGTGCGTTGATTGGATGGCTTGACTTACGATGATGTGTTGATAACATGTGGGTGACGTCAATGATACATCATGTGCAGTATCAGTTGGTGCGTGGATCCGAGAGGATGGGCTCGTGGTAGCGTGTGAGAGTGCGGCGATGAAAATTCAGGATCGGTCTCATTTGAGGGCGGCGAGTCTAATGATGGTTTGTTTTTCAAAACAAGCAATCGAAAGTGTCGGAACTCAAGAGCGGCATGTTGCTACGATCCCTATGTAGAAAGATTCATTGAATCCTTCCTTACACAACTGGAGCTATAATACCAAGATAAGAATATGTGAACGAGAGAATTGTGTAATTTACTAATTTATGCATATTTAATAATGAAGAATACATTAACTTATCTATAACCTTTACAATATGACTATTTAAGATTACATAATATTATAATACCAAGCACAATAAATTAAGTAAAAGAAAGGGATGCACAGTCCCGAGAGATGTGGAGAATCATGAAATAGTTATGGAAAAATGGCTTAATTATTTTTCATTATTTCTAACTATATTAATAAAACACAATAACAAATATGAAATAATGATGTCCTTAGGCTTCATAAATATAATTTTGAGTCACATGCAAAATAAGACATTTGAGAGAATTAGATCATCACTATCATCTGTATATGATAACAATCATAACAATAATAATACTAATAAGATCAGATATTCATTTTAACTTAAAAAGAATTTGCTATGTATCATGACATCATCTGCGATCGACCTAACTGTAACTCCCATGCTCGACGGGGAATTTTCGCACCACCTCCCACGTATCTTCCTTGCCTCTTGCACATGACCATGAGCACTTTTGTCGTCATAAAAAGCCACTCTCAGTCTCTCTCTCCCACTTTCATTCCTTCGTCACAAAGCAAAGCACAAGACCTGACTCATCAATGGAGCGTTCCGCTTGGCCTAAGAACCTCTCCTCAAGCCGCAAGCGCGCGATCAAGGAGCTCCTCCATGCTCAGAAACCCACGAAGAAGCTCAGAGATCTCTTCGACGCTCACTCTCAGGCTAGCAATAACACAGGGCAGTCCTTGGTTTCGGAAGATCTGGTCGGCAATGTCCTCAGGTCGTTCAGCAACACCCCATCCCTATCTAGCAGCGCCCAGTCCAACGAGGTCTTGCAGGTCCCGACCAATGCCTGTCATGTCCGAGGTCTACGAGAAGAGTGAGAGCATCATGACCCTGGTCCCGAGTTAATTAAGGTCCAACATTCGTGTTTTTTAACTTCTGACTTTGTCTGAAAAGTAATTTATCTATTTAAGTGAAGTTTTGCATAAATTTAAAAAAGATACGAAGCTTCTTTTTGATAAGAACAATCACATATATTGAAAATGACATTGTGATCTCTTAGAATTTAGGAAAACGAGAAGATGTGAAAAGACAGCTTTGCGGGATAAAAATAGCGTAAGTGCCATAAATTTAGTATGATGCTCACTCTATAACTTTTTTTTTCAATCTCTTGAGTGCTAAATTTTTTAAAAATTGTTCACTTGAATGCTATCGGTGATCTGTGTGGCCGAAAAATCTAACGGGTTATTAATTTGTTATAAATAAGCTGACATGGCTCATCCGAATAATCCATTCAGCGAAAACTAAATGAAATGACGTCGTTTTGTTGCTTGCCAAATCCTCTGTTTCTCTCCCTTCTCCATGGTTGAGCCTTTCTCAACAGAGCTCACACAAGAGAATCAAAAGTTATAAGAAAAAAGAATGAGTAGATTCGGTGGAGGGATTTTTTGCAAGCTAAAACCGTAAACTTGGCAAAAATTTTGGAGGAAATGTTGAGGTGGAGAGCTTAAAAAAGGCGAAAGACAGTGAATTGAGAGAGGGAGCTGAAAAATTATGAAACCTGAAGAGTGAAAGGTTAAAGAAAATCAGTAAAGGAGCTGAACTGGAAACAAGATGAGTCGGCAAAACAGAGGGAATAAATAAAAAAAAAGCTGAGAAGAGATCTACGATGCTGGTAATTTTCCACCGATGCAGCCAATGTAGCATCTCCATCACCTTATTTCTTTGCGATTTGCAGGATTCTTGTGAGGACCATGGCGATTCACGTCCTAAAACCAACAATTTCTTTGCGATTCCTCTGAATCAAGCGTAACTCCTTGCATGGTGCTGTTACACTCATCATCATCTCAATCTCATCGGAAACCGATTCGACTGGTCCCCACTTTACTGTCTCGTAAGCTTGAACTCTTCGCTGATCATCTCAAGATCGAACCTCTCTATTGCTCAACCTTATTGCAAAAGTATTCCCCTTTCTAGAATATAGGGTTTCATTTTGAAATGATCTGAAATGAATTTGCGAAAGAAATGGCCACAAAGACGTTGTTTTTGCCCTTTCTTGCCACGTCAATAGAAGATTATCCAAGTTGGACTTAAATTTCTTTTAAAAAAGTCACATCGTAGTACAAATTTAATTTAAAATGCCACGTAGGGCGATTCGCTAGAATAAGCGCTCAAGTGATCGATTTTTGACCGATTTGACACTCCAATAATCGAAAAAAAAAAAAGTTAAGCGCAGAATAAAAATTATGGCATTTGTGCTATCTTTATCTCCCGTTTTGCTATTCATATGATTTTGGAACACAATTTGACAGATCATGATTGGATTATAATGAGCTTGTCTAACTTGCGGAGAATAGAAGTTACTTTTATTTTTTTTTTTCATTTATATTGTTATTGGGCAGAGGATGAAAAAGGTTTTATATGGAGATATATTATATTTATCGGTCTAAGTAATTCTAACATGAAATGGAAATTACTCATTTTTGCGTAGAAAGACTTTAGATATATAGACAAAACTGGACCGAAATTTGATTGACCACGGGCACCAATGGAGGACATATAATCATAAATTGCTTCTCAACTTTGAGTTACCTAGGTAATTCACAAAATGATACATCTGGTTTCATTAATTTCTCATCTATATTTTATTTGTTTTTTTATAAGTTAAGATATATACATGGATCTTAATAATTTTAACATGAATTGGGAATTACTCATTTTTCCATAGAAAGACTTCAAATATATGAACAGTTGGGACGTCTGATTTGATCGACAATGGGTATTTATGGAGGAAATATTGTCAGTGACTGATTCTCAACTCCAAATTCCTCAGGTACTTCACAAATGATATTCATTTTCATAAATATCTCATATATATGCATATATGGAGAAAAATATTGTATAAAGTAGAGAGAAATCAATTCTTGCTTGATGTCTAAAACAAATATTATGTGGGCATCCTTACAATAAGTCATGTCTTCAAAATTAATAAGGAACACGTCCATTCTATCAACCTGGCTAAATTGTTTCTGCTTCTCTCATGATGAACAATTAAGCAAATACTGTGTCATTGCTTTGTGATTAAAGCTGTCTTTGGTGGGCACTTGCAGGAAGTACGACAGGTGCGTTCACCAGATCGACCAGGGATGTCAAGCAACCAAGCTGGTCCAAAGGACATCGCATGACCCACGCCTTTTCCTGATCACATACCGAGGCCGCCACACTAGCAAGATCATCCTCAAATACCCCCCACTCATCCTGGACTCACCAAGCCCTAGGGACGACTCCACCCCCTTAAGTTTCAACACTAGCCTCATTGCCGAACAAGACGATGACGACGACAACAACCACCCCATCTTCTTCGACTTTCTATCAGTGAATCAGGAGGAAAAGTTGCCCAGTGAGGATGATCTGAACCCCCACGGCCACAGCCAAGACGACAATAGTAACGACAACAATGAATCCGCATAATCCGATTACGACGCCGTATTCGAATCTGCCGGGGAGATCTAAGCCCTGTCATCAGATCAAGGGGATGTGATGTTTAGGGTCTCAACAGTTCTGATATGATTGTGGGGTCTGAGTTTGATGATCTGTTGGATTATGAATTTCAATGTTGATTTTGGTGTAGGTTTCTTGATTAATGTGGGAGTGTTTGCTAGATGAGTTTCCTCAAAACTATTTATCCCATGCGGCGGTTTGTTTAGGAGAAAAAGGAGCCATCTAATAGCTAGTGTAACAATATTACATTGTCGAAAAATATTTTGTAATTACGGGGTTTTATATATCATCTAGAGATTCCCTCACTTTGAGGAACACCAAATACATGGAGAAATTGCCCTATCAATCATAAAACCTATTATATGGATCTCAATTTGGTACTAAACTTTCAAATATACCAATTTAGTCATGAACTTTTGTGCGACGTCAGCACTGTTTGCTTTTTGTCATCCGTGTTGGCAGCTACATAAGATTTTTAGAAGGCGTTCGTTAATACAATTTTGACGGAGGATGAATGTGTTCCACGTGTACAAATTTGGAGTAAATTTATCACAACAATACAAGTTTAGGGTTTTTTATTGTCAAGGAACATAATTTGGGGTAAATGTATCATATAGATACAAATTTAGGGTTTATGACGTCACAAAAGAAATTAGAATAAATGTGTCGGACATTGTTTGGAGCATTTTTTTTTTTGACTTTTTACCTAATACTAATAAGACAAGATATTTTTCTAGCAAAAAAAAAAAAGACAAGATATTTATCCCGCAAGAGGCCTAATTCCTTAAAAAACCTCAAACTTTAAGGTTTGTTCCAATTCTACCCTGAATTTTTTATTGTCTCATTAAAACCCCTCAACTTTCATTTAAGTCCCAAATTTGCCCTCTATTTGACCTTCCAACCAACTTTTCATTAATCGTCCGTTGTGGCATTTCCACGTCAGAAAAAGTCCAGGATTTCAGACACTGTTCACACGAACTGTTCATCTTCTTTGCGATTACTGTTCATTGTCTTCAACCTTCACCTGCCTATCAAAAGACACAGAACTCTACTTACCCATTCACCTTCACCTTCACCTCCCAAAACACATAAAACTCTTAACTTACCCAGTCACCTTCACCTCAACCTCTCTCTCTCTCTGCAGTGATGCTTGAAGAATCAGTGACAAGTGCACCGTCAATCTGGGCGACCATGCACAGTTGGTTCACGTCCAGTGTTTTCTCCGTGCTCCTCAACCTCATGATTGGCACCATTTTCACCACATCAAGCCTTAGCAGCCACAAACCCAAGGAAGAAGAAGGAGACCCCACATCAACAACAAAGAAATCACGAAGATAGCCTAAAACCCCAACACCTCGCCATATCTGCATCAATGTTGCAGAGGCTCAAGTCCGTGAGTTTCTACAACTACAGATCCCAAGAACCCAACACCCATTTTGGCAAAACCCTTGAAATGGAGACCCTTCATGGGTTCTTACAGCAAGGCTCCGAGCTTGGACAAGAACAAGAGGGGGAAAGCGAAAAAGGAACTCCTTTCTTGACCAGATCTCCTTCAATGCCGGACAGGCTCAAGTCGTTCAATCTCTACAAGTGTGTGTCCCAAGAAGCTAGCTTTTAACAGACCTATCACAGCTCTGAGCTATCCCCAGGAGCCAGAACAACACGGAGCCCAAGCTGAGGAGGAAGAACAAGTTGACCCAGCTGGAGATGAGGAACCAGAAGAACAAGATGAGCAAGAAGTAGAAGAAGTTGAAGAAGACAAGGAAGAGGATGAACATAGTCTTAATGATGTGTACAGTCAGCTGAAAGACAATCAGGTTAAAAAAAATGAAAACCGGCACCAAACCAACATCAGGCGAGAGGAGCTGAACTTCCCCATTTCCAACATCTTCAAATGTGTGAAGGACGGCAATGTGATCGGGAGAGAGGTGCTGGGATTGTGTATCATGGTAAAATGCCAAATGATGTATTTGTTGGATGACAAATCGAGCAATCCGGACCTTACCAAAAAAAAAAAATCGAGCAATCCGGAGGTTGAAGATGATGAACAGTAACCGCAAGTTGAAGAAGATGAGCGGTTCGTATGAACAGGAAAGTTGACGTGGCATTTTCACGGACGTGGCGATGCCACATGGGACGATTAACGGTAGTATTGGAGGGAAAGTCAACTGAGGGCAGATTTGGGACTTAAGTGGAAGTTTGTGATTTTTTACATGACAAAAAAAAATTCAGGGTAGAATTGAGACAAACCTTAAAGTTTGGGATTTTTCAGGGAATTAAGCCTCCCGCAAGACGTGGAACTTTCCTCCCACCTCCCGCTCATCTTCCTTGCCTCTTGCCCGCAACCATGAGCACTTTTGTCCTCGTCAAAAAGTCACCCTCTCTCTCTCTCCTCTCGATCTCTCTCTCTCATCACAAAGCAAGCACAAGACCCGTCTCCCCGATGGAGCGTTCCGCCTGGCCTAAGAGCCTCTCCTCAAGCCGCAAGCACGCGATCAAGGAGCTCCTCCATGCCCAGAATCCCACGAAGAAGGTCGGAGATCTCTTCGACGCTCACTCTCAAACTGGCAACAACACAGGGCAGCCCTTGTTTGCGGAAGTTCTGGTCGTCAACGCCCTCAGGTCGTTCAGCAACACCCTATCCGAATCGATGAGCGCCGAGTCCGACGAGGTCATTCAGGTCCCGACCAACGCCTGTGTCTGGTCCAAGGTCTCCGATGAGGAGAGCATCAACAGCCCGTTCCAGAGGTTATTAAGGAACAAAATTCGTGTTTTTCTTTTCTTACTTTGTCTGAAAAGTAATTTATCTATTTAAGTGGGGTTTCGCGTAATTGAAAAACATGTGAAGTTTCTTTTTGGCAAGAAACAATTACGTATAAGGGGAGCATCACGTGTTAGAAGAAAAAGTTTAGCTCTGTATCTTTTGGAAAAGTTTCTTTGTTTAGTTCCTTATATTTTTTGCTTTTTTTCCCCTGATGATTACCGCGAGAAACAGATCTTTTGGAGATGACAGAAAGACGGAGGATCCAGGGCTCGAGGAGGGCGAGGCCCATTCTTACCATGACAACGATCATGGTTTTGATGACGGCATAGACCCTGATGTTTCTCTATACATTGTAAGGTCCTTCTATTTGTATTTGTTTTTGTTATATACTCTGAACTAGTTCATTTATTCTCGTGTATTTCTTGTGTTTAGCAAGTGCTGGCTTTTAGGATTTGACTTGCCATATTTGGTCCACTTTACCTCCCATTTATGGGCTGTAGACACGTTATAGGTGGATATGTTTAAATGTTTCTGTATGACACATAGATCTGTTCTTACTACGGGGTTTGGATGCTATTGGACCGAGTTTCTTGTTCACAAAACCTGTTCTAAGCATTCTATACGAGGCTAAGTCTTGAGAATCTGGAGATAAAGAAGAACAGATCGATGCAATGATTTGATTTGAGAAGGAGAAAGAAATGTTGGCACAGTAAATCGTCTAGCTGTTGTTGGCGTTCTGTTTTTCATTCCTAGCAGTTTTATGTATGTAGGGAAAGGTATTCAGCTGGAAAAGGGCATTTACTTTAGTGAAGTTTCTGATCTTAGAAATATCTTTAGTATGAAGAGAGGAAGGATGGTGGATAGGATTACGAAGTAATTTCTTTCTTCTTCATGTAACTTTTTGGTACAGTAGCAGCTGTGTCTCTGTATAAACCGTTACTCTGTCTCCTTCATTCCTTTGGTCATTGGTCTAAGTGTCTTCAGGATTGGTTTCCTATGTATCCTTATCCCCTTTGTCGTGTAATTATTGGGAAATGGTTGACGTTACTGTTTTAATTTTGAAGGAGGAGAAACTTCAGGAAGTTCTGGGACACTTCCGTGAAGATTTTGAAGGCGGGGTATCAGCTCAGAACCTGGGTAACTGAAAAAGTTAAGGATGGTACTTTTTTGTGATCCAAGAATGACCGATGTGCATAACCTTAAATTTTTGGGGATATGTATTCCGCAGGGGCAAAATTTGGTGGTTACGGTTCGTTTTTACCAGTTTACGAGCGATTTCCACCCAGAGGTCAGAATTATGGTACACCACGGTCGACACGTACGTCAACTGTGGAGGTAGAGAGTGTTTTCCTCAGAGGGATTCCTGTATTTCAATTTGGTTTTCCTCTTATTACTGGATTTAGCACTTAAAAGAGTTCTGCTTTTACTCAGGATTTTCGCCATGATTCCTCAGTTTCCTTACCCGCCACCCATACGATTAGGGATCTACCTGTTTCTGCTGCTGCCAGAGCGAGAGAACATGGGAGAAGAAAAGGGGCGCATCTTTGCGGTCCCGATTCGAGGGCCAAACATTGTTGGAATTGGCTCAAATTTTATTATATTGTTCATGAGACCGAGGGCTACGAGTTGATTGGTTTCGTTCGTTGAGAATCTCCTCCGAACTCTTCAATCACAGTTAAGGTTTCTCTCCTTTTTTTTTTTGTAAATTCACTTTTATGGTGACGGAATAATATTGAAATGTTGATGTTGTACCTCTAGTGTGTGACTAGAGAGGAAATTAGTGTGTATCCTACTATTATTGGTGAATAGTGAAAGTTTTATGTGTGAGGCGGTCCGTGGTTTTTCCCTCATTAGATTTCCACGTTAAATCTCGATGTCGTTGCATTTGTTTCCTTATTATTGCGTGGTTATATTGCTGGAATATCATTGGTTGTTGAAATTAAGTCGATTTCGGTTGGTTTAGTTTTGGGAGAGATATTGATCCTGGATTGGTTGAGTTCTTGGTGAATTGTTGCTCGCGGTTCTCCCCAACAAAGTGGTATCAGAGCTAGCATTGATATTTTAGTATTGAACGGAGGAAACTAGTAGCACCATGTTTAAGTTAAATGCCTCGAATTACAACATTTGAAAGCCTTGGATGGAAGACATGTTCTAGTGCAAAGATTTATATGATCTCGTTGAGGGTAATGAGGCTAAAGAAGATAAGGAAGACAAAGAATGGGAGTGTATGAATCGGAAAACAGTTGGGTTTATCCGACAATGGATTGATGATTGTGCATTTCATCATGTTGCTGAAGAAACAAAAGCGGACACTTTGTGGAAGAAATTGCAAGATCTCTATGAGAAGAGAACCCACGAAATAAAGCTTTTCTAGTTAAAAGACTTGTGAACTTGAGATACAAGGAGGGAAGTAGCATGTCGGAACACTTGAATGAATTTCAAGATGTTGTAAATCAATTGACAAATCTTGAGATCTACTTAGGTGATGAATTGCAAGCATGTCTATTGCTTGGTACTCTTCCCGATAATTGGGATACTTTGGTTGTGGCATTAAATAACCCAGCTCCGTTTGGTGTGCTTTCTATGAGCATGGTCAAAAAAAGCCTATTCAATGAAGAAACAAGGAGAAAAGGCTTGAATTATGCTTCTAAATCGGAGGCACTTGTCACAGAAAATAGGGGGAGAAATCAATCAAGAAACTTCTAGAATTTTGATAAAAGAGGCAAGTCAAGAGGAAGATCGAAGTCCAGGCCGAGGAAAAGTGTGAAGTGCTACAATTGTGGCAAGATGGGACATTATGCAAGAGAATGTAGGTTACCAAAGAGAGAAAAATTCCATGATAGAAATGAAGATCAAAAGAAAGAAGAAAAGCAAATTACAACGGCAGTGGCATCCGATGGCGATATTGTGTTCATTTGTGACGACACTTGTGTGAACCTTACATGCCAAGACTCTGGTTGGATTGTTGATTCTGGAGCTTCATTTCACGTCACCTCACAGCGTGACTATTTTGCTTCTTATCGCAGCGGTGATTTTGGTTGTGTTAGGATGGGAACAGTGGTGTTTCCAAGGTTATCGGCAAGGGGGACGTTCATTTGGAGATCGACGTTGGATGTAATTTTCTTTTAAAAAATGTGAGACATGTTCCGAATATTCGACTTCACTTGATCTCCACAGGTGCCTTGGATAATGATGGTTATTGCAATATCTTCGGTGACGGCAAATGGAAATTGATCAAAGGTTCCATGATAGTGGCTAAGGGTAAGAAGACATGCACTCTTTACACCATGCAAGCTAAGTTGGTCAAGGAAGATGTGAATGTAGTGGAGAACTCCTCAATTGATCTATGGCATATGAGACTCGGTTATCTCAACAAAAAGGGGCTTAAAACTCTTACGAGAAAGAATCTCCTACCATTGAAGGAGAAAAATCTGAAGGAATGTGCTCATTGTCTTAAAGGTAAGCAATATAGATTCTCATTTCATAGTTCCTCTCCACATACGAAATCAAATGTACTTGATTTAGTTCATACTGATGTTTGCTGCATGGATGCTAGAACACTTAGTGGTGCGTTGTACTTTGTGACATTTATTGATAATTGTTCTAGAAAAGTATGGGCTGTTGCTTTGAAATCTAAAGATTAGGTGCTTGCAGCTTTCAAACAATTTCATGTCAATGTGGAAAGAGAAACTGGGAAGAAGTTGAAATGTGTTCGAGTTGACAATGGTGGTGAATATAGAAGTTCGTTTGAACATTATTGCAGGGATTATGGTATCAAGCTTGAGAAGACTGTTCCAAAAACACCATAACAAAATGGAGTGGCAAAGAGAATGAATTGAACAATTAATGATCGGATTCGGTGTATGCTCTCTCATGCGAAGGTGCCCAAGTCATTTTGGGGTGAAACGATGAGAATAGCAGTGGACTTGATAAATCTTTCTCCGTCAGTTCCTCTTAAAGGGGATGTTCCGCAAAGAGTTTGGAGTGGGAAAGATATTTCGTATAATTACTTGAAAGTGTTCGGTTGCCAGGCATTTGTGCATGTTCCAAAAGATGAAAGGTTGAAGCTTGATGATAAATCTAAACAGTGTATCTTCTTGGGTTATGGACATGAAGAGTTTGGCTACAGGTTGTGGGATTCAATTGCAAAAAAAATCATTAGAAGCCGAGATGTGGTATTCTTTGAGCATCAAACCATTGAAGACATTGACAAGCTAGGGAGGCCAAAGAATGCAGCTCAACATTATGTTAGTTTCAACCTAAGTCCTCCTACCATATTGGGTAGAAATCACGGGGGAGAAGTACATGGAAATCATAAAGATGGTGAATCCTCACAAACTGTTGATCCTTTAGATGAGACGGGTGAAACAGTTGAGCAAGAACGGTCAGTTAAGCCAGTGGAGCCAGTTGAGCAAGAACAGCCGGTCCTACCTCAGGTTAGAACATCTGAAAGAGAACGTAGGCCCTCACAGAAATATTAGCCGCATGAGTATGTGTTACTCACCGATGCAGGAGAGCCAGAAACTTATAAAGAGGCTATGTCAAGTGATCAAAAGAACGAGTGGTATGAAGCCATGCAAGAAGAGCTTAAATCATTGCATAAGAACCACACATTTGAATTGGTGAAGTTACCTAGAGGAAAAAGAATACTCACAAATAAGTGGGTGTACAAGTTGAAGACGGAAGAAAGTAGTTTGCAATCACAATATAAGGTTAGGCTTGTCATGAAGGGCTTTCGTCAAAAGAAAGGAATTGACTTTAATTAAATATTTTCACCGGTTGTAAAAATGCCTTCTATTCGAGTTGTTCTTGGGTTAACTGCCACCTTGAATTTAGAAATTGAACAACTTGATGTAAAAATTGCTTTTCTTTATGGAGACCTAGAGGAAGAAATATATATGAAGCAACCGGAGGATTTTATAGTTGAAGGCAAGGAGCATTATGTATGTAGATTGAAAAAAAGTTTGTACGGTCTTAAGCAAGCGCCAAGGCTAGAAGATCACGGGTATGGTAACACCAACTCTGATTTTTGTGTTTTTATGAAAAGATTATTAGATAATGACTTTCTTATCCTCCTACTCTATGTGGATGATATGTTGATTGTCGGATATGATGCTAAGAAAATCAAGAGTTTAAAAAATGAGTTGAGTAAAGCTTTTGCAATGAAGGATCTAGGTCCGACGAAGCAAATTCTTGGCATGAAAATTACTCGTGACAGGTTAAACAAGAAACTTTGGCTATTTCAAGAGAAGTACATTGACAAAGTGTTGGAAAGATTCAACATGAGCACACGTAAACCAATAAGTACTCCACTTGCTAGTCATTTTAAGTTGAGTAGTAACCAGTGTCCTACAAGTGAGAAGGAGAAGGAAGAGATGATGAAAATTCCTTATGCATCAGCCGTGGGTAGTTTAATATATGCACTGGTTTGTACAAGATTAGATATTGCTTATGCAATTGGTGTTGTGAGTAGGTTTCTATTAAATTCCAGTAAAGAGCATGGGGCTGCTATTAAATGTATTTTGAAGTATCTTAGAGGCACTTCCAGATTCTGCTTATGTTATGAAAATGGAAAGCCCGAGTTTGAGTGGCTATTCAGATGCAGACTATGCCAATGATGTTAACTCTCGAAAGTCCACATTCGGTTACATGATTTTTGCAGGGAGAGCGGTTTCATGGCAGTCGAGATTGCAAAAGTGTGTTGCTTTGTCTACGATTGAAGCAGAGTATATTGCCATTACCGAAGGAGGTAAGGAACTTTTGTGGGTGCAAAAATTCCTACAAGAGCTGGGCTTGAAGCAAGAGAAGACTGTTGTATATTATGATAGCCTGAGTGCTATCTATCTTAGTAAAAATCCGGTGTTGCATTCAAGATCGAAGCATATCGATGTGAAGTATCATTGGGTTCGAGAAAAATTGGAAGAAAAGCTCTTTCTACTTAAGAAAGTCCATACCGACGACAATGGATCAGACATGATGACCAAAGTTTTGCACGTGGTAAAACTTGACTCTTGTAGAAGCATATGAATCTTTCCACATGAGGTGGAGGGGGAGATTTGTTGACTAGGTCCACCTTATGTGGGGCCCAGCTAGTACTAAAAAAAAGCAACAAAAAGAACACAAAAGAAAAAGGGCAGCTTCGTGCGGTCATGTGAGCCCACGGAGAAGAGAGAGAAAAAGGTAGAGAGCACCGAGAGCGAGAGAACAGGGGAGAAGAAAAGGGGTGCATCTTCACGGTCCCGATTCGAGGGCCAAACATTATCGGAATTGGCTCAAATTTTAGTATGTTGTTTGTGAGACCGAGGGCTACGAGTTGATCGATTTCGTTCGTTGAGAATCTCCTCCGAACTCTTCAATCACAGTTAAGGTTTCTCTTCTTTTTTTTGTGTAAATTCACCTTTGTGATGATGGAATAATGTTGAAATGTTGATGTTGTACCTTTAGTGTATGACTAGAGAGGAAACTAGTGTGTATCCTACTATTCTTAGTGATTGGTGGAAGTTTTATGTGTGGGGCAGTTCGTAGTTTTTTCCTCATTGGGTTTCCACGTTAAATTTTGGTGTCGTTGCATTTGTTTCCTTATTATTGCGTGGTTATATTGCTGAAATATCATTGGTTGTTGGAATTAAGTCGATTTCAGTCGGTTTAGTTTTGGGTGAGATATTGATCCTGAATTGGTTGAGTTCTTAGTGAATTGTTGCCCGTGGTTCTCTCCAACAAAATTTCAGTTAAGTAAGATGGGCGCAGGCAACCTCTCTAGGCTGTAGAATATTTTGACAGTAAGTTTGCCAATTTGTCTAATCGGAAATTGCTTAAAAGTTAGAACCCTTGCCAATGGCTGGCGAGGGTTGTGAAGCCCTTGCCGGTGGCCAGTCGCCAGCCATGGCCGAGTACCGGCCACAAGCCAAAGGGAAGGAAAAGGCAAAAAAAGAAGGAAAAGAAAAATTTGATAAAAAAAATTCGAAAAAAAAATAAAAAAAATTGTCTACATTAGCGCCGATCGTGTCACATAGGACGGCTGGCGTCCACATCAGCAATTTCCAGCCTCAATTGGCCGAAGGGACTCAATTGGTATCGATTGAAAGGTTTATAATTGAATTGATGCTAATGCGATAAATTTATGACTTTTTTGGTATTTTTCTCTCCTGATCTTATGATTTTGGGACACAACTTGACATATCATGATTGGATTATAACGAGATTGTCTAACTTCCAGCATCAAGAAGTTTTTTTTCTTGTTATTTTATTTATTTTGTTTTTGGGCAGAGAATGAAAGTGGTTTTACATGGAGTTGAATTTAATTTATGGGTCTGAACAACTCTAATATCACTACAAAAAAACTTGTTTTTTGCGACGGAATTTGCGACGGAAATTTCGGAAAAATCCGTCGCAAATCGAATTTGCGACGGATTTTGCGACGGAAAAAATTCCGTCCGCTACTCGGCGTCGTCACAAAATTTTGCGACGGAAAATTAACAAATCTGTCGCAAAAATCCGTCGCAAAAAAATCCGCCGCAAAATTGTTGTCGCAAAACCGGCGCGCAAATTAGCCACTAATACAATCCGCCGCAAATTTCGCCGCAAATATTCCGCTTTAAAATCGGTCGAAAATCGCGACGGATCGTGACGGACGTCCGGTTGCAAAGGTCCGCCGCAAAATTGGACGGACATGTCTGTCCGTCGAAAAATTGCGACGACGCAGGTGCCCGTCCGTCGAAAAATTGTGACGGACGGTGCCTCTCCGTCAGAAATTGCAACGGACGGTGCCTTCTGTCGCAAATTTTGCGACGGACGGTGCCTCCGTCAGAATTTTGCGACGGACGGGTGTAGATCCGCGACGGAAAACCGGCGCGACATTCATCCCAAATTTCGTCAAGATATTTGCGACGGACACGATCCGTCGCTAATTTATTTCTGTACAAAATTGGTCGCAAAATCATCAGAAAATTTGTCGCGAATTTCGTCGAAAAATTCGGCGCGAATTTCGTCGCAGGTTAGTGAAAAAATTTAATAATAACAAATTTTGGCTTAAAATATTTGTCGTTATTTTTACATCATTTCGACCACAAATTATTGTTCATATCAATCAAAAAAGACAATGACATATAATTGAAACAGAAAAACGAACAAACCATAAATTCTGACAAATCAGCCACAATGACATATAATTGAAATAAATAACATAACGAAAGTTATAAAGTCTGACATATTCTATTTGATATCCAATATGACAATACATTGAAAACATAAGCTAAGAGACAGGGCAACCATAGAAGACGCAAAAAAAAAACCATACAGAAGAAGAGGCGGCTTTAGTACGCTGGCAGGACACCAAAAGTAGTTACCTTCGTCAAGACCTGAGGAAATGTCGATACAAAAATCAGTCCAGAATGTAACAAAAAAACATTTCAGGACGAACATAAATGTTCTTACATATGAATATGAGTGAAATTATGAAAAACCAAGATTATGAAGCAAGCTTACCCAAAATTTTAACTAGGGAGACCGGAGAAAATCATCATCATCACCATCATCATCAGCATCAACATCAGCATCAGCATTCTCGGCATCAATGTGTTGGTCATCACCTATTGGATTGGCTGGAGGTACAGGAGGCCCGGCATTGCGTTGGAGGTTAAGGTGTTCCATAATCGCTCTCACTTGTTCTTCCAAGTTATATATTCGTTCATCCTTCTTAAAAAGTAAATTATTCAGACGATCCACTTCTTGGTTCAATTGCTCCTCCACTCGTGACTTCCTTCGACCAATCCCAGCGGCTGATGAACTTCCAGGATTATTCGGCATGTACATCCTTGACAATGATCCCAGCCCAAATATTTTCCCTTTTTTCGGCCCACCCGATGCCTCCATCCATAATGCCATATTATCAACTGGTGGCCGGGACTCAGGACAATCATCACTACCACTAGCACTACCACTTGCACCAATTAACAGATCATCATATTTTTCCTACATTAACAATGTAGATGAAAATAAAATCACTATATATATATATACCATAAATATTGAAAGCATTAACGGTTTTGCATTATAGTTTACATATAAGTCAAAGTATAACCTTACATACCTTAACAGCTTTTGCTCGATCGCCAGTCCATGTCTTATCTTTCTTTTGGAATGTGCGTTCAAATGTAGCTGCAAATGTCGGTTCCGTCCCCAATTCATGTGCCTACAAAATGTAAACTTGAGTAACTGAATTAAATTAACTTATAAGTCATTTAACAGACTTACCATCGTTTTGCGATGCTCCGCAATGTTGATAGAGCCCCAAAGATATGTGGCTGACCCATCACTAGAACTAGAAGATCGGTTCTTCTTATTCTGCTCACTGAGTTGTCGACTGCTCAGATGCCCAAAATGTGTTAATTGCCACCCAATTGTCAGCTGTAAAAAAAGACGGCTTCGCTTGCTTGCTCTTCGCTCGATTCATGACATTTCGCATAAAATCACTTATTTTTTTATCGAAAATTGTCTCACTTCATTGTCTTCCGTTTCGTCCCACGTGAACTTCCGCTGCAATAAATAAAAACACAAATTGAAAATTACTATGATGATCACATATCAATAACCATGCACCAAACACATATAGACAGATTTTGTAAAGTTCATGTCGGGAAAAATATCTGATCGTTTAGATATTGAAAACTACAAAGTTGTTCTGGTCCCTTTACATCATTCTTGACCATCAATATACTACACCAAACTTAATTTCTGAGAAAATAAAATATGTACAACTTACCTTGAACTCATTCCACTACATTTCTTTTACTTCTTGTGGAACACTTCTGTAATTAAGATACTCTCCCATCCAGAAGTTTCTGACTATTTTGTTCGATTCTCTCACAAATGCATTTAGCATCCGTGAATCTGCATTTATACAAATATTGTGCAATATGGATAAGTCAGTTAACATCAATATTTAAAGCCCTAAATATGACATATACTAAAATAAAAATGAAGTACTTACGAATCTCCACATGGACATATAAAAAATCGGTTATCTTCTTGCCCTCCGTTTCCGTCAATATTCGATTGTTCCGCCAATAATGGGGTGGAACGGAAGGAGGGGAGAGCTACAGAGACCGAACGGAGAAATGTTCAGTTGGCATGTGGTGAAGTCCTGTAACATGTTGTTGATTGTGGGAGGAAGGGCCAACGTGCTCATATTGTGACGGACCATATTGTGGTTGAGGGTTCAATGCCGGGCATGAGAAGAGGAAAGGGATTGGGAGGATTTAGGACGAGGAAAGAGCCTCGCCTTTCTAAACATAAATCCTCCACGCTTAAACCGACAAGTAGGAAGGAAGGTTATATTTAATATGTAAAGAACTATTGACACGACACGAACACATAATGACTTTGACTTGACGAAACTTACCATTTTGATGAAAAGACTGAGAAAATGTTTCCTTCAAATGAGCCAATGTCGAGTGCTTATGACGTGTAATTTCCTACAAATAAATATACTATGAATCCCATTCATTTTCATATGAAACATCAATGTATGAGCACGATATGGGTGGCCACAGGTATCAAACATCACTATATGAATCGCAAAATTTTCATTAATTTTTTTTTCCACGTACAAAAATTTATATTTCACTGAAAGTGAGTGGCCACAAATATTCTAAATCATTCTATAAAGTTTTGTAAGAAATAAATTATTATTGTTATTCTTAAAAATTTTTTTGGAGGTAAAAAAAAAATTTCACTAAAAGTTGGTAGCCACCGATATTCTAAGACATTCTGTAAAGTTTTGAAATTTTAAGAATTTTAAGAATTTTTATATTATTAATTTGAATATAAATTTTTTCTTGCGAAAAAAAAAATCCATACTAAAATTGAAAGGCCACAAGTCGTCTAAACTATTAGGTATAGTTTTCCAAATTTTAGTCATTCTTTATTTTTACAATTTTTAAGGCAGGTTACAAAAATTAAATATAACTAAAAGTGGGTGGCCACAGTGTATTATAAACCATTTCGTGACATTTTGAAATTTTTAAATTCTAATTTTTTTGCCATCTAAAGAAATTTAAATTTAATCGCAAGTTGATGGCCATATGTTTTCTAGGCAATTCTGTGCATTTTTAAATTTTAAATTTTTTTTACTTTTTTTTCACAAAAAAAAAAATTTCCTTCATAATGGGTGATCACATTTATGTTAAGCATGTTATCATGTTATGGAAATTTTAAATTTTTAATAATTTTTTTTTGCGGAACGTTAAAAAAATGTAAATTTCATTGAAAATGGGTTGGCACTAATAATTTTTGCAATTTTGTGATATGATGAAATTTTAGTTTGTTAAAAGTTTAAAAACTTTTATGGTCAAATTTCATATATGTTGTCGATTTTACCGCTTTTTTTAATTTTCCGTATTTTTTATAAAATTATTTAATTTTCAAGTATTTTCTGAAAAACGTTTAATCAATTATCCTATCGCCATTTAACGCTTTTAATCATCCACATAATAAACAAATTAACCAATCGACCATAGATCAAAGTCATATGCAATCATGAAATCGACCCGTAATTTAGCCAATCAAAAGTAATCCTAAATAATCCGTAACTAAATCCGACTAATTACCTAAATATACTAACTACGGATTAGAAAATAGACCTATTTAGTTTAAGGACAACAACGCCGCAATTTGGTCGGAACAATTGGCCGCCGGTTTAAGAGTTTGTCGTCCGCCGCAAATTTGGGACGGATAGTACGCTTCACGACATTTGCGATTTTAGATATTCACTGCCGCAGAATTTATTTCAAATATTTCACGACAAATATTTGCGACGAACCAAGAATATCCGTCACAAATTTGGCGACGGAATGAGAGGTCCGTCCGCAAATTTTCTATAAAAAAAATTTGGACGGAAATTACAAATCCGTCGCGGGAAAACGTCCTCGTTAAATTTGCGACGGACAATGGGTATCTGTCGCAAATTTGCGACGAACAATGTGTATCCGTCGCAAATTTGCGACGGATAGTGCGTGTCCGTCGCAAATTTGGCACGGTTTAAATTCCCGCGCAAATTTTTCGGGGACGGTCGCAAATTTGCGACGGACGTAGGCTGTGTCCGCCGCAAACTTTGGCGACGGACGCGATGTCTTTCCGCCGCAAAATTTTGCGGCGGACCTGGCCACTTGTTCCGCCGCAAAATTTTGCGACGGATCTGAGTCAAATGGCCGCAAAAATTTGCGACGGACACGCGGTCCGGCAAAATTCCGTCGCAAATTTTGCGACGGATCTATATGTGTCCGTCGCAAAATTTGCGACGGACACGTTTTTTTCCGTTGCAAATTTTGCGACGGTCAAGTATAATTGTTGCAACGGGTAAAAATTTTCAAAATGTGCAATTGACAAATCTGAGTCCAGCGTAAATTTTTACCAGTAAATATTCCCTAACAAAATTTATGACGGACAGGTTGCAGTCCGCTGCAATTTTGCACAGACTAAATAATCGTTGTAAATTTGTGACGCCTTTTTTCTGTCAAAAATTTTAGCGTCTCATTGATTAGGGTCCTAAATTTGCTACGTCTTTTTTTCAGTCCAAAATTTTGGCATCTGAAATTTTGCAATGGAAATTGAAATATCGGAAATGTTATGGCACGTGAATAATATTTGACTTGTCGGCATTTAGGGACAAAATTTCCGACGATAAATTAAAATATAAAGAATAATCGACAATAACAATAATAAAAAAGCACAATAACAATAATGATGACAACATAAAAAATAGCACTTGTAGCATTAATAATTACACATCTGTAGTGTGTTGTGACAAAAATTTTAATCTTCATCTTCGCCTTCATCTTCGCCTTCGCCTTCGCTTTCGCCCTCGCTCTTCGTCGCCTCGTCTTCTGAATCTGTCTGAAAATCAGATTCAGAACATTCTTGTACATTTAATTCGCAAATTTCAGTTGGATCCACATCTATCATTGCTCCACACGGATCTCGTAAAGTTGGTATGTTATATTCCTCAATTTCAACCGTGTTACATACTTCCTCTTGTTGGTAGGCTCTATCCTTCTAGTGTTCCTCGATTTTCCTCCGTGCTTTGATTTTACATACAACCCACCAATCAGCTTTGTCACGTTTCAAACTAGGAAATGATGCATAACATACTTGAATTGCTTGTTGTGCCAAGACAAATGGTTCATACTTCATATACCTTTTCTTGTGATTTATTTCAATCAAATTGAACTTCGATGCACCTTCATTCCTTTGATGGGATCGAACCACGTGCACTTAAATAACACAACCCGCATCATTAATGGTCCAGATACTCTATCTCTATGATTTCATCCAACAAGCCATAAAAAATCATCTTTCCAACTGTCACCATTGGATGACCGAACAGACACACCACACTATTCATTGTGGATTTTCCCATTCCGTATTCTTGAGTATGAAAATTATATCCATTTATGAAATATGCTGACCAATTTCGAACTTTTAACTGTGGACCCCATGATAGATAATATAGCAATCCTTGCCCTCCAAATTCATCATAATTACTGTGAACCTAGAGTTACACATGTAAAGTCAATAATATATATTTTACTAAATGATGTATAATGTATATAATTTTAATAACTTGGTTTTGATCCATAGGCGACTTACATATGTCTTGAACCATGCTGCAAATTGTTCATCGACAAAAACGGTCAAACTCATTTGGTTGTAGTCCAGCCATTGAAGTTTGGAAAATCCTAATATTAAAAAATCATATTATTATTAGAAAATATTTGACACGCAAAACACATATTTGCAAATTTACACTTACTTGAAGTATGGCTCGACTTCTGGGTAGTTCAGTAAAATATAAGTATGGGCTGCATGAAATTCTTCGCCTGATAAGTATCTGGGTCGACATGCGCCGCATGGTCGACCCAGATAATTGAAAATAGAGAATGCCGTGCAATTAGGATCAATGGGGCCCTCATCATTTCTGCCTGCTCTCCGGCTCTTGCACTGAACGTGCGGCTCAAAATAGTATGATGCAAATGTTGTCACTTCTTCCACAATATATGCATTACAAATTGAAGCTTCAACACGTGCCTTATTCTTCACTTTTTTCTTCAAATGATATAAGAATCTAGTTGAAATAGAAAGAAGCTTATCGGAACATATTATATAATAAACTAATTGAACTGTATTTAAAAAAAAAATTACCTCTCAAATGGATACATCCATCGAAATTGACGGGACCTCGCAACTTTGGCCTCATAAGGCAAGTGAACTAACAGATGCTCCATCGAATCAAAAAAAAACGCTGGAGGAAATATCCTTTCTAAGTTGCAAAGAATAATTGAATATCTCTCTAGTTTCTCCATGTGCGATGCTTTTAACACTGTCGAGCAAATATCATGGAGGAAATTACTTAATTCTGTAATTGCGCCCCATACAAAGTTCGGTAGAACTTCCTTCAAAGCTATTGGAATTAGTCTTTCCATTAGAATGTGACAATCATGACTCTTCAAACCTGTCAACTTGCATTCATTCAAATCAACACGCCTCCCGAGATTCAAGCATATCCATCGTGAAACCGCATGATTTCAACCATTGACAAACAACTCGCCTCGCTCCCTTATCCAATGTATAAACCGCTTTCGGTTTTGGTCCCCTCGCTGCTTGCATGCACAGCTAGTATTGGCCGATCGCAAATATCTGTCTATATCTTTTCTTTGCGCTCAAGTTGTCTTTTTGTTTTTCCAGCGACATCCATCACAATATTTATGACATTGTCGAAAACATTCTTTTCTATGTGCATGACGTCAAGATTATGATGAATAAGATGCGCCTTCCAATATGGTAGATCCCAAAATATACTGCGTTTTGTCCACTTATGTGAACTTCCGTACGCAAAAGTCGTGCCATGCGGGTTCTCAACAACGGTTGGAAAGTCCTGCACACGCTCCCAAATTTGATCGCCGGTCAACCTCAATGGTGGACGCGTTCTTTCAGTCCTATTCTTGGTGAACTCTTTCTTATTCCTTCTGAAAGGATGACTTGGCGGCAAAAATTGTCTGTGACAGTCAAAATAGCAAGGCTTCTTTCCATGTTTTAATCTAAATGACTTTGACCTCTCCAAACATATCGGACATCCTAAGATCCCAGCTGTACTCCATCCAGATAACATTCCATAAGCTGGAAAGTCATTTATCGTCCAAAGAAGGGCAGCCTTCATTACAAACATTTGATCGGTAGAAACGTCATACGTCGGGACACCTTCAGCCCATAGTCGTTGTAACTCCTCAATCAATGGTTGCATATAAATATCTATCAACTTCTTCGGATTTTGCGGCCCTGTCACGATCAATGTCAAAAACATATAAGGTGTCTTCATGCACATACCAGGTGGAAGATTGTACGGTGTTAAGATAACTGGCCAGCATGAATAACTTTTTCCTGTTTTCCCAAATGGAGCAAATCCATCGGCACATAAACCTAACCTGATGTTTCGAGGTTCCATTGCAAACTCAAGGTATGTTCTATCAAAATGTTGCCATGCCTCCGCATCTGAAGGATGACACATGAGACCTTTTTCTGTTTCGTGATTTGCATGCCAAGTCATGTGTTCAGCAGTGGCTTTAGACGCATAAAGCCTTTGCAATCTGGGGATTAATGGCAAATAAAATATTTGCTTGCATGGTCTACGCTTCTGATTACGACCCAACCTCCTGTTAATCTTGTACCTAGGTTGGCTACAGAATTTGCAAGATTCTGCATTTTCATCATCTCTCCAATATAGCATACAACCCCTACTACATACATCAATTCTTACAACCGGAAGCCCTAAGTTTTCCACTAGTTTTTTCGTATCATAAAAATCACTTGGCATGTTGTTATCACGAGGCAATGATTCCCGCATTACTTCAACAAAAGAGTTGAAGCAATCCGCAGACACATTATGCTCTGTCTTGATATTTAATAGTCGGGCTGTCACCGATAACTTAGTGTGGTCCTCACAACCTGCCCATAGAGGTTCATCTGCTGCTTTCAATACATCCCGTAACCCATTAGATTGAAAAGTTTCATTATCCACATTTTCCTCAAAACCCGTTACTCCTATATCTTCCAATTGTGAAGCATGACTAGTACTCGCTTGTTCACGTGTAGGAGTAAAACTAGTACTTGCATGATTTGATTCTGGGACAAAATTATAACTAGCTGCATCAATCACCATCCTCTCGTATGGGTTCAATTGCTCATAATAGCCACATTCTTCCCTAACTGAAAATTGATCACTTCTTCCATATCCTTCATCAGATATAAATGGTTCACCATGGAAAGTCCAATTATAATAGTTCGAAGTAAACCCAAATCTAGTAAGGTGTTCTCTAACTTGATCACACACAAGAAATTTACCATTACCGCACTTTTTGCACGGACACCTTAACTTATTTCTATCCATAAACTCATATTTACTACTAGCAAAGTCTAAAAATAGTTCCAACCCAGTACGAAACTCATCTGTTAATCCTTGACGTCCAGGTAAGTTCTTATTATACATCCAAGCCCTTTCTCTTTGCATTGTGTCTGTATTAAAATATAAAATTCTGGTAAAATATTTAAAATATCATATCTATTGTTCTTAATTAAAACTATAAAATTTTGGAAATTATAATTTTTTTAGTCACGCAACAATTAATATGAAATTGCAAAAATAGAAAAAATTACAATGTAAAGAAGACTTACCTAAATATTTGACTGAAATATTGGTAGGACAAAGTGATCAATTTGATGAGAATTGCAAAGTCCACTTGGATTACGAGACCTTCAATTAGGTACAAACCCAGAAAAGATTAATCACATAAGAATCTATATTTTTTATTAATTTTTAATGAACGATGGAAACGGAATTCATCCCTCACAAATTTGCGACGAATAAATGAAAATTCCATCGTAAATTTGTGACAGAAAATAGGATAGGCCGCAAATTGTGCTCCGTCGCAAATTTGCGACGGAACCGTTTTATCCGTCGCAAATTTGCGACGGAACCTTTTTCTCCGTCGCAAATTTGCAACGGAAACGTCCGTCGCAAATTTGCGGCGGAGAGAAAACGGTTCCGTCGCAAATTTGCGACGGACAAAAAGGTTCCGCCGCAAATTTGGCGACGGAAACCGATCTCTGTCGCAAAATTGGCGACGTATTTTTCAATTATCCGTCGCAATTTTGCGACGGAAAAATACTTGTCGCAAACTTGCGACGGAAAAACGGTTCCGCCGCAAACCGCGTGGCCATTCTGCTCATCCGAAGGCGGTGAGATCTCACCGTCACGATCATTACACCGGTGATGCGAATACGAAAAAAATTAAAAACATAAACATATATTAAAATAAAAATTACAATGCAACGGCGAATAGTTGTGAAGTTAGCAATTTTGCATTTACCGGTACAAAAGCTTCACCGAGATTAATACGTGCGTCGGATTTTGCTGATTTCGATATGAAAGCGGGAGAAAGCGATAAAGACGAGAGACACAGCAAGAGAGAGCGCGACAGACAGCAAGAGCGAGCGAGAGAGAGATATGCACGGTTGATAAAAGTACAATTTGCGACGGACGGGTTTTAAATGCAAATTTGCGACGGATCGACAATGCCGTCGCAAATTTGCGACGGATTTTGCGACAGTCGTAATATTTGTCGGAAATTTGCGACGAAATTTCTTCCGTCGCAAATTTGTGACGAAATTTGCGACGTATTATATTTTCCGTCGCAAATTTCCGTCGCAAAATCCGTGTTTTTTTGTAGTGTATGGTCATTTTTCTGCAAAAAGCCTTCAGATACATGGACAAAAGGGAGCTCTCATTTCATTGAGGACGGGTACTCGAGGAGGAAATACGGTCAGAAAGAGACTCTCAACTCCGAGTATTCTAGGTGCTTCACAAATGATATACATTTTCATATAGCTTCAAAGATATATATATATATATATATATGTGTGTGTGTGTGTGTAAATAGAGAGAAATTCATTCTTGTTTGATGTCTAAAACAAAGAAAATTGTCCAAAAAATCCTAAACCTTTTAAGTTTGTTAATTCAGTCATAAATATTTTCACTTTTTGCCATATGAGTCCATCGGGCCAATTTTGGCTAGCCAACATTGACGTGACAATTTTTAAATATTTTTTTCTGACTTCTTCCCTTTGGCTAGTCCAACGACCAGCTAGAGGAAAGAATGCCAAAAAAAAGGAAAAAATTGAAAAAAAAATTTCGAAAAAAATATTAAAGTTGCCACGTCAGCGTTGGCCAGATAGCTAGCGCCGGCCAGCATCCACGTCAGCTCAGGGCGGCCAAAATTGGCCGAATGGACTCAATTGACAAGAAGTAAAAAGATTTATAACTGAATTGGCAAAATTGCAATGAGTTTAAAACTTTTTGGATAATTTTCCCGTCTAAAACATATATTATGTATCTTTACAATAAGTCACGGCTTCAAATTAATAAGAAACCCATCCACTATGTCGACTTGGCTAGTACATTTATGCTTCTCTCATGCCGAACAATTAAACAAATAATTATATAGTTATTGACCCACCACGTGTGATAAATCGAGGGAACGAATTCTTTTGACTGTCATAACACGATATAATTTATATTCTGATCGAAACAAGCTCAATATTGCTTTTTATCAACTGTCATCATATGAAAAAATTTCAGGTTATGTTTTGGATTGGAAGCATCCAAACCCCAATCTCAAATCAAGCGTTCATTTAATTTACAATTTAATCGAAACAAACGATTAAGACCGTGTTTCGGGGCACTTGCAGGACCTACTGCTGGTGCATTCACAAGATCGACCAGGCATGTTCGGCGACCACGCAGTTCCGACGGACCAGCCCACTCGTTTACGTGATTACGTACCGAGGCCGCCACACTTGCAAAGACGCTCATCATTTAACCCCCCCATTCTCAGACCACCCCCCCCCAAAAAAAAAACCATTCATCCTGGACTCACCATTCGACCAAAATAAAATAAAATCCTGGACTCACCAAGCCCTAGGAACTCCTCCATCCTCCTAAGTTTAAACGCTAGCGTCACTGCCAAACAAGACGACGTCAACAACAACCCCTTCTCTTCTCCTTCAACTTTCTATCAGTGGATAATGAGCAAAGGTTGCCCAGTCAGGATGATCTGAACCCCCACGGCCACAGCCATGACGACAATAGCAACAACATTTAATCCCCAGCATCCGATTACTGTCCTGTATTCAAATCTGCCGGGGAGATCTAAGCCCTGTCGTCAGATCAAGGGATTGTGATGCTTAGGGCCTCATAGTTTTGATATGATTGTGGGGTTTTGAGTTTGATAATCTGTTGGATTATGAACTTCGATGTTGATTTTGGTGTAGGTTTCTTGATTAATGTGAGAGGTGTTTGCTAAAATGAGTTCCCTTGAAACTATTTTAATCTTATGCGGCTGTTTGTTTGTTTAGGAGAAAAAGGAGCCATATAATCGCTAGTGTAACAATATTACATTGTTGAAAAATATTTTAAGGGGTTTTATATATCCTCTAAAGATCCTCTCACTTTGAGGAACTCCAAATGCAAGGGAAATTGTATAATCAGTCCTAAAACTATTACACGAATATCAATTCAGAACTAAACTTTTAAATTTGTCAATTCGATCCATAACTTTTGTGCAAAATAAATGAAGTTTTCTAATCAACTTTCGCTTAAAATCACTGACATAGCAATATGCCACGTAGGAGAATCGGTAATGACTGGACGTGGCGATGGCGTGGTGGCTGACATGTGCGTTGGCGGAACGGCTTGACTAACACTAACATGCTGATGATGTGTGGGTGACATTAGCAACACATGTGCAAGAGCTTTAGGTGCGTCGATCCAAGAGGTAAGGCGTATGGCGGTGGATCGAGATGACATTTTAAGAATTGACTCGTTTGAGGGCAGCAAGTTTGATGGTGGTTTGCTTTTCAAAACAAGAAATTGAAAGTTATGTGCGGTGAGTATATTAGAGAACGGGGTATATTGGCGAACAGTGCGGTTGACATTGGGCTAAGATATCAAGAGCTCCAATACCAAGATAAAAATATGCAGAAGAGAGAATTGTGTAATTTTTGTATATTTAATAATATTGAAGTACATTAGCCTATACAATATGACTATTTAAGGTAGCATTATATTATAATATCAATTACAATCAATCAAGATAAATCAAGAATACACACAATTAAATGGAGATAATGCACAATGAGACACATGTAGAATCGTGAGAGTTATGAGAAATCACTTAATTATTTTTTAATTATTTCTAACAATATTAATAAAACAGAATAACAAGTATGTTATATTGCTCTCCTTGGGCTTCATAAATATAATTTTGCATCACATGCATAATATGACATCTTTTTTTTTGGTCGGTTCATAATATGACATTTGAGAGAATAAAATCATCACTCCCATCGATGCATGATGACAACTGTAACAATAATAATACTAATAAGACCAGACATTCATTTTTTTTTCTTTAAAAAGAAGTTGCTATGTGTCATGATATGCCACGCGCCGCGCGTGGGGAGAAATAGATCCCACAAAGACGCGGTACCTTCACACGTGTCAACGAGCTCTTTTGTCCTCATCAAAAAGCCTCTCTCTCTCTCTCTCTCTCTCTCTCTCTCTCTCTCTCTCTCTCGTCTTTCACGCCCTCATCTCAAAGCAAAGCACAAGACCTGTCTCATCAATGGAACGTTCCGCTCGGCCCAGGAACCTCTCCTCAAGCCGCAAGCACGCGATCATGGAGTGGAGCTCCTCCACGGCCAGAATCTCCCGAAGAAGCTCAGACATCTCTTCGACGCTCACTCTCACACTGGCAATGACACCCGGCGGCCCTTGTTTGCGGAACATCTTGGCCGTCAACGCCCTCAGGTCGTTCAGCAACGCCCTATCCCTATCGAGCAGCGCCCAGTCCGATGAGGTCGTGCGGGTCCTGAGCAACGCCTGTGTCAGGTCCGAGGTCTCCAGGGGAAGTGAGAGTATCCGGTCCCCGGTCCCGAGGTAAGTAATGGCCAAAACTCGTGTTCTTTTACTTCTGATTTTGTCTGAAAAGTAACAAATCTATGACGGTGGAGTTTCGCGTAATTTAAAATCATATGAAGTTTCTTTTTGGCAAAAACAGTTACATATTGGGTGAGCATCACATGTTTGAAAATGAGTTATTTTTTTGTTATTTCATTTATCTTGTTATTGGGCAGAGGATGAAAGAGGTTTTACATGGAGCTAAATTATATATATATGGGTCTAAGTAATTCTAACATGAAACATAAAATTACTCATTTTTACGTAGAAAGACTTCAAATACACGGACAAGATTGGACCAGAATTTGATTGACGACCGGCACCAATGGAGGGCATATGATCATAATTCTATTTTCAACTCGAAGTTCTCAAGGTACTTCACAAATGGTATACCCATTTTCATTAATTTCTCATACATATTTTATTTGTTTTGTTATTAGTTAAGATAATGAATCTTAAAAATTCTAATATAAATTGGGAATTACTCATTTTTCCATGGAAATACTTGAAATATACGTTGGACAGTAAGTGTGAGTACTGATTTGGACGACAGGTACCAATAAAGGATAGTTGATCAGGGACCGATTCCCAAAATCCCCGGGTACTTCATAAATGATATACCTTTCCATAAATATCTCATATATATATAAATGCATATATCGAGAAAACATTGTATAAAGTAGAGAGAAATCAATTCTTGCTTGATGTCTAAAACAAATATTATGCGGGCATCTTTACAATAAGTCATGTCTCAAAATTAATAAGAAACACATCCATCTATCAACGTGGCTAAATTATTTATGCATCTCTCATGATGAACAATTAAGCAAATAATGTGTTATTGCTTGTGATTGAAGCTATATTTGGGGGGCACTTGCAGGAAGTACTTCATGTGCGCTCACCAGATCGACCAGGGATGTCAAGCGGCCAAGTGGGTCGATAGGACATCGTATGACCCACGCTTTTTCCGGACCTCATACCGAGACCGCCACACTTGCAAGAACCTCATCCTCAAATCCCCCCAACTCATCGTGGACTCACCAAGCGCTAGGGACGACTCCATCCCCCTAAGTTTCAACACTAGCCTCTTTGCCGAACAAGACGACGAGAACAACCCCATCTTCTTCGACTTTCTATCGGTGAATCAGGAGCAAAAGTTGCCCAGTGAGGATGATGTGAACCCCCCCCGGCCACAGCCATGACAGACAATAGCAACAACAACAATCAATCCACATTATCCGATTACTATGCCATATTCGAATCTGCCGGTGAGATCTTAGCCCTGTTGTCATATCGAGGGGATGTGATGTTAAGGTCTCACAATTTTGATATGACTGTGGGCTCTGAGTTTGATTCTCTGTTGGATGATGAACTTCAGTGTTAATTTTACTGTAGGTTTCCTGATTAATGGGTGTTTTCTAGATGAGTTTCCTTGAAACTATTTATCCCGTGCGGCGGTTTGTTTAGGAGAATAAGGAGCCATATTATAGCTAGTGTAATCACATTCCGTTGTCAAAATATATTTTGTAATTACAGGGTTTTATATATCCTTTGCAAATTCTCACTTTTGAGTCTTTGAGGAACACTAAATACACTTAACTTTCATAAAAGAAGGTGCGAATATCCATCGTTACACTCAACTCAAACTTACACAATAAACATCGCTAATTATCCGCAAATGACCAACCAAAAAAAAAAATTATCCGCAGATGAAAATTTGTTCTGCAGCAAACTGACTCCATATTGACTAACATGAACTGATTCCATCAAAGGCCAAGGAACAAAAGGTTCAAATCCTTGATAACCAACTCCACATCCCGTGGTCAAAATATACCAGAACATCACACCCTTTTATAATCTAAACCATCAACTATATCTGTTGCATAACAGACACCACTGATCTAGAGGTCCATAAATATAAGGGAGCTCTCCTCCACTAACCACTTCTCCGCCGCACGTAATCTCAAATACAACTTAGAGGTGTTTGTACTTCGAGTCCCTACATCCTTCGAAGCAGTGTTTGACTGCGAATCTCACCGTTTTAATCACAGCATCAACAAGAGGAATAGATTGAATGTAGCTTGGAGCTCCCGGCTCTCCACTGAAAAACACGACGACTACATATTAGCTTCAACAAACACTTGCGAAAATCTCTTCCCTTAGTGGTCTGCTTCAACCAAGATAGTTCAACATTCCAATTGCCAATGCTTCAATGAACGAAACACATGCAAAATGCGAACCGATGAGAACGACCACACTTCGAAAGTAGGTGAGATTTGGATTCACTATGATCATCACAAAACTGCAAGCTGGAAAAGAACAACCTACTCCAGAGCAATTTATCCTTCTTTCTGCTTCTAACAATATCAACTTCAGTCCTCCTAATCTGACATAAAAGACCTGAAATCACAATGCTTGACCTGTCTCCAATGTTTCATGCTAGCTAGGTTGATTTTGATTTCACAAATAATTGTAAATATTTCACCGACTTCGTGCAAAAATAGATGCTGAGATCAAATGTTGCCGATTCATATTTGACTACACAGAACATGACGGAATCATATAATTTATCTTTTTTTTTAATGCCAATGAGTTACAATAATGTGTTCGGAGCTCTTTGAGCATCTAACTAATTCCTATAGCGCTAATTCCAGCCCCATAAACATTAAATTGAAGGAATGTGCAAGTTTAGTGATACCTAAGTAGTTGGTGACTTGTGATGACTAAAAATATCAAAATTAGAAGTTAAAAATACAGCACGGGCTAAGTTATGTTTGCTTGTCCTAAGTGGATCTGTAGTAAAAAGCCCATCGTTGACTTAGTTGGGCTTCCATTCAACGCAAAGTGCAGAACAAGACCACAAGAGTGTCCATGTAACAAAATCCCAATCAGGCAATTATCGAATTAATAATTTGATTTCATATTCTATTTCCCCCATTAGGTTAATAACAAATTTCGACATATTATACGTGAAAATATCTGAATGGATCACATTAACTAGGCTTAAAATGCACTCTTACGTGTCAACTTTGGGTCGTAAACCCATCTCAAATCATATTTATCATCGCCAAACAGTACGTTTTTTTTATATTAAAAATAAGCTAAAAAACGATGTGTTGTAAATTCATATTTTTTTCCTATCGGAATTAGGCTTTGTCAAAAATCTACTTCGCTAAACGTGGAATCTAATGTATCATTTCAAGGATACTTCTACACGGTTCGGTACTAGAAAAAACGAGAAAGACCCCATCTAATTGATGGTAATCTTTCTTTGAAATTTGTAATCTTTTTATTAATATTAATTTACCCGTTATGTATCCTTTTGTAACTTTTCTTTACCGGAACGTCATTTTCTTTTTATCATCATAAGTTTGGTGGATGCTATGATTCATAATGGCCTAATTCCAAAAAAAAAGCACTAACTTTAGGTCAATGGATAATTTTCACTACAAAAAAACTGGATTTTTGCCATGAAAATTTGAGACGAAAAAATTTTCGTTGCAAATTTGCGAAAAATTTTCTAACGAAAAATAAAATTCATTGGAAATTTCCAACGAAAAAAAATTCATCGCAAAATTCGTTGGAAATTTCCAACGAAAAAAATTCGTCGCAAAATTCGTTGGAAATTTCCATGAAAAAAAATTAAATCATAAAATTCGTTTGAAATTTCCAACGAATTTTACGACGAATTAAAAAACACGGTACTATTCGGCTTTTTTTATATTCGTGGGAAAATTCGTTGGAAATTTCCAACGAATTTTTCAACAAATTTTAGATCTTCCGGGCAATTATTTGAGTGTGTACAATTTTCGTTGGAAATTTCCTACGAAAAATTTTTCATTGGAAACTTCCAACGAATTTCAATTTTCCGGGCAATTATTTTAGTGTGTACAATTTTCGTTGGAAAATTCGTTGGAAATTTCCAACGAATTCAAAAAAACTCGGTACTATTCGGCATTTTTTATATTCATGGGAAAATTCGTTGGAAATTTCCAACGAATTTTCCAACGAATTTCGATTTTCCGGGTAATTATTTTAGTGTGTACAAATTTCGTTGGAAAATTCATTGAAAATTTCCAACGAATTTTCCAACGAATTCAAAAAAACCCGGTACTATTCGGCATTTTTTATATTCGTGGAAAAATTCGTTGAAAATTTCCAACGAATTTCAATTTTTCGGGCAATTATTTCAGTGTGTACAATTTTCGTTGGAAAATTCATTGGAAATTTCCAACGAATTTTCCAACGAATTCAAAAAAACCCGGTACTATTTGGCATTTTTTTATATTCATGGGAAAATTCGTTGGAAATTTCTAACGAATTTTCCAACGAATTTCAATTTTCCGGGCAATTATTTCGGTGTGTACAATTTTAGTTTGGAAAATTCATTTGAAATTTCAACCAATTTCAATTTTCTGGGTAATTATTTTTAGTGTGTACAATTTTTGGTTGCAAAATTCGTGGGAAATTTCCACAATTTTTGCAACGAAAATCCTAATTCTTCCTTATTCAAATTTTTCACGCTCGTTATTCCCACATTTCTCAATTTTCACATTCTCTCTCTCTCTCTCTCTCTCTCTCTCTCTCTCTCTCTCTCTCCTTCGCCTTTAGCTTCTCCCTCCGTCTTCCTCTCCGCCTCCCCTCCGCCTCCTCCCCTGCTGCCCCCCCTTCTCCTCTGGGTCCGGCTCCGGATCTGGCCCGACATCGGCTCCTTCCCCGTGGTGCCGCCGCGGCCATCCAGGGCCGCCCCCAACGCCTCCGACGCCCCCGACGCCCCTCCTCGGCCATGGCGAGGGCCGACCTCGCCCCTCGCCGACGACGAGGCTGGCCCTCGACGGCCATGGCGAGGGTCGAGCTCGCCATGGCCGGCGAGCTCGAGCTCGGCCCTCGCCGGCGACGAGGGCGATTTTTCGAAAAAAAAAATTTTGTTGGAAAAAAAATTTCCACGATTTGTTGACAAAATTTTTTTTTAAATTTTTCCAACGAATTTAGCCACGAGTTTTCCAACGAAATAAAATTCATCGCAAATTTCTAACGAAAATTGAAATTTTTCGTTGGAAAAATTTCCGACGACCTATCACCAACGAATTTTTTTTCGTTGGAAATTCGTTTTCCAACGAATTTTCCCAAATTTTTCGTTGAAAATTTCGTCGGAAAAAATTAGTTTTTTTGTAGTGTTTGGCCCGAACTTTTTTTTGTTCTATAACAAAGCACCAACTTTAAGTCGAGGGACAATTCTAGCCCAAACTTTTTTTTGTTCCATAAAAAAGCATCAACTTTAGGTCGAGGGACAATTCTGACCCGAAATTTTTTTTGTCTCATAAAAAAGCATAAACTTTGGATTAAGTGACAATTCTGGCTCCAATTTTGTTTGTCTCATTGAAAATCACCAACTTTTATTATGATCCCATATCTAACCCCCTGTTGACTTTTACCATTGTTTGAGAAAGAAGGTTATAGTGATGAGCCTAACGAATCTCGTCCATGGTATTTGTCGACAGGCAGTGGTCGGTTTCATATTATGTTTTGCCAGAGAAATTCAATCTGGAGATATTTTTGACTTGTCAGTGAAGTGAAGGAGATGAATAGTTTTACCATTAATCTTCAAATTGTGGCGTAGAGAATAAAACAATAAATATTGCTTTAAATCCAGTTAACAAGCCACATGAATTTATTGCTAATGTGGAATAGTCAAGTTAGATAATCAATGGCTCTAAGTCAATGGAGGCTAGATTTGGGATTTAAGTCAATGTTAGTACTTTTTTATGAGACAAAAAAAAGTTAGAGCCAAAATTGTCTCTCGACCTAAAGTTGGTGTTTTTTTACGGGATAAAAAAAAGTTCGGACCAAAATTGTTCCTTGACCTAAAGTTGGTGCTTTTTTATGGGACAAAAAAAAGTTCGGGTCAGAATTGTCCCTAGACCTAAAGTTGATGCTTTTTTTTTTTTGGAATTAATCCGATTCGTAATAGTCCACAAAAATGATAGCCATCTACCCAAGTTAATAGTATTTTCCTTTTCCTATTATCAGTAAATTACCTTTACCTAATGAATCATAACTTTCATTTGACGTACATGGTTGATTCATTAATAGTAAATTTAGGCTCTATTTGTTTCAAGGAAAATATATGATTTGGAAAATCTAAAATTAATCGCTTGTATTGCTTGAAATAATTATTCAATGAAAAATATTTTTATTATTAACAAAAAACTATGTCTAAACTTTTTCGTAAATGATGCAAATATTTTTCGTTTATTCATTTTTGTAAGTGCTATAAACAATTATTTTTAAGAAAATTTTTTCCAAATCATATATTTTTCGCAAAATAAATGGAGCCTTAGCTGTAAAATATTTTTCTACAACTTTTATTTAGAAGGCATAATTTTTTCTTTGACGGTCGTAATATCGATTGTATTAGGATTGATTGTACATTGGTTGCTTAGGTTGTGGTCGACAACAATTTGATGCATGGGGACCATGTTGGTCATAGTGTGCACAAAAGTGTCTACGCAATAAGGAAGAAGTGGAAGTGGCAAGCATTGCATTTGCAGGATTAAAGACAGTCAAAATCGTCCGTTGTGCCTTCGAAGTAGCAAGTCGAGTTTCCTTTGTCAGCAACTCCAAGAGAACTTCATCAAGATGAGATAAAAGTTGTCGATATAGAAAAGAAACTTGCATAGGTTCAAATTCATCATTAAGTATTATTAGAAATTGCATAACACACATGAGCAAATTTACAAGCGGTAGAATCTAGTGTTCAATACGGCTCAGATAAGGCTAGCTAATCCGCAATGGCATGCATGGAGGATAAAAATCATTAACAGATTGACTTGTCTTGTTATGCATGCAATGCAGATTACCTAACAACTTATTATGATGGGCAACGCTTGAGGTGGAATATTGGCTGGCAACTAAGGGCATGTTTGATAACGTTTCAATTTCTCTATTTTTCTGTTGTTTTGTTCTCCGAAACAGAAAAAGAACATAAATCTATTTGTGTACATCAATTAATTTTTCTTTTCCCGGAATAAAAAAGTGGCGAGGGAAGAGATTTGGCATAGAAACAAGAAGTAAAAAAAATCTACTTTCCTGTTTCTAAGAAGAAACAATGTCATTGTAGATCCTTACCAAAAAACAAAAAAACAATGTCATTTTAGAGAAATAATTTCATAAACCATTAAATCCCAAAACTCCAAACCCTAAACCCCTAAACCCAAATTCTAAACCCCAAACCCAAGAATCAAAACCCTAAATCCTAAAACTTTAAATCCCAAACCCTAAAACCCGAAATCTTAAAACCCGAAACCCTAAAACCTAATATCCGAAACCCCAAAATCCAAATCCAAAACCCTACCCTAAAACCAAAAATCGAAACCCTAAATCCTAAAATTCTAAACCCCAAACCCTAAAATCCAAAACCCTAAAACTAGAAACCTTAAAACCCTAAAACCTAATACCCCAAATCCCAAAATCCAAACCCTAAAACCCAAATCCCAAACCTTAAAACCGAAAACCCTAAATCCCAAACCAAAACCAAACCCCAAAACCCTAAACCCCAAACCTTAAAACCTAAAACCCTAAACACAAAACCCTAAAAACCTAAACCATTAATGCTAAACCCTAAATCCTAAACCCCAATTTCCTCGACCACCACCTGGTATTTGTTTTGTCTAGAAGGAGTAATTTTCCTTGTGATTGTATTGTGGTCATCCAATTATTAAGTCTTCACTGACATTTTTAAAATTAAATGAAAATATTGGGAATAGAAATTTTTAGGATTGTATCAAATGCATTTATGTTCTTTTTTTATTCCAAGAATAGAAATTTTGTGCAGTTACCAAATGCATTATTCTACTCAGAAATTCGTCTAGGGAATAAAAATAGAAAAAATTATTTATGAACAGAAATTATTTCCAGAAAAAGAAATGTTACCACATGCACCCTGAATCCAAGCTTCCTTTGCCATTGAGGTGACCAAACTGAAGTATGGTAGATGGAATCAAAGTTCTTCAAAGCCACGTTTCAATGTGATGATTCTTAGTATCCCGCTTCTCCAAATATTTAACAAATTTGTCCTCATTTTCACCAATAGTCTTAGTAGGCGCATGAATATCACCAATGCCAAAGCCTACGTCCTCTAAAAAAGTTTATTATCTCAAGCCCATAAAATATAATATGAACCATCCAAAATGGTCTAAATAGATGGTAAAAGTTTCAATTTATCCATTAAGAGTCGGTCCTAAATCTCCAAGAACCAGTTGGACGGTGGTTGAATCGGATGGAAAAGGAAGAGAACGTGCTTGGTTGGATAGCTAAATCGGTTTGGTCTGCAAGGATGAATCGGTTCAGCCTGCAGAGGAAGAACTAGTTGATTGTGCAGGTTATGCATCAGAGGTTGAGGTAGCGTTGACGTGACAATTTGTCGTGGTGATGACGTGGTAGCTGACGTGGTGGCTAGGGCGTGTGTTAATTGGATGGCTCGACCGACCCTGACGTGTTGATGACATGAAAGTGATGTTAGCGATACATGTGCAGGAGCTTCACACCAGTGGATCTGAGAGGTAGGGCTGTGCGGTTGTGTTTGAGAGTACGTGTGATGGTGGATCACAATGAAATTTTAGGGTCTAACTCGTCTAAGGGTGGCGAGTCTAATGGTGGTTTGTTTTTCAAAACAACCAACCAAAAGTGTTGGAAAGGCACTCAGTAGCGGTGGGTTTAGCGGAGAATGGGTACTGGTGCGGTTGACGTCGTTATGATCCCGTATGAAAAGATTAGCCGAGATATCAAGAGCTCTTGAAAGAAAGCAAGATCAAAGATAGGAAGAAAAGGGTTTGGGAGAAGTTCAATGTGTATTTTTCTATATTGTTCGATACTCAATGTACATACTTATAATATAATGTGAAAAAGAATAATGGAAACAATATATTTTACAAATCAAATCCAATCCCATTGATCATTGCGTATCAATTGCAATCTAAATAATATCGAAGATATCGCATATCTTCCAACACTCTCCCTCAAGCTAGTGGCTTGTAGATGTCCAAGACACCTAACTTGCTTAGTAGATATGCGTGCTGTTTCTGACAAAGGGGTTTAGTGAAAACATCTGCGGGTTGTTCTGTAGTCCCAATCCCTCTTGTTTCAATTATCCCTTCCTGAATTTTCTCCCATGTGAAGTGACAATCGACTTCTATGTGTTTCGTCCTCTCATGCATCATGGGATTAGCCGCAAGTTTGAGAGCGGCATCATTATCACAAAATAGTCTAGTTGGACCTTTAATTTATACTCCAAGAACTTGCAGTAAGCCTCGTAGCCATACTATCTCGTAAGTGATTTTCGCCATTGCTCGATATTCTGCTTCTGTTGAAGACAATGAAACAGTCGGCTGTTTTTTTATCTTCCATGAGAGCAAGGAGTCTCCTAGCTTAATGCAAAAACCTGTGACAGATCTTCTACTCATTGGACAAGTTGCACAATCTGTATCGCAATAAGCCATCATTTCCATGTTGCACTTTCTAGAAAGAAATATCCCAAGTCCTGGGCATTTTTTTTTAAAATATTTCATAGTCTTCAATGAAGCATTCATGTGAGACTGTTTTGGTTTGTGCATAAACTGGCTGAACGTCTGCACCACATAATATATGTCCGGCCTGGTCATAGTCAAGTATATGAGTTTCCCAACTTGTTTTTGATACCCTGTTGGATCTTTGAGCACGAGGTCATCTTCTTGGGAAGATCCCTCATCATATTCTGCTATGGTCAGCTTGGTATTTTGTTCGATTGGAATGACAGTTGGCTTACATCCTGACAGACTTGCTTTTGATATAATTTACAACACAAATTTCCGTTGACTGAGGGAAATTCCTTGATTGGATCAAGCAATTTCAATTCCCAGAAAATACTTGGGTGATCCAAGGTCCTTTATATGAAATGTGGAATGCATATACTCTTTGAGGCTCTTTATAGCATGATCGTCATTTCCCATAATGAATGTATCGTCAACATATATTATTAAATAGATGGATGATATACCTCTTATCCATGTAAAAAGAGCATAGTCAAAACGAGATTGTTTGAATCCTGCAGCTGTGAGTGCATTCGCAAATTTTGCATAACATTGCCGGGAAGCTTGTTTAAGACCATATATGAATTTACGGAGACGACATACTTTATTTTCCCCCTGTCTCCAAAAACCCTATGGAATTTCCATATAACTCTCCTCATCCAAATCACTATGAAGGAAAGCATTATAGACATCCATATGGTGTAATGCCTAATTTTGGAAAGCTGCAACCGATAGAAAAGATCGGACGGTTACATCTTTGGCTACTGGGGAGAATGTCTCATGATAATCAAAATCTTCCTGCTGTGTAAAACCCTTAGCCACCAATCGAGCTTTGTAACGTTTGATGGATCCGTCTGCCCTATACTTTATTTTGTATATTCATTTGCACCCAATCGGCTTCCGATGAGGAGGTAGTGGCACAAGCTCCCATGTGTTATTTTCAATTAAGGCTTGCAATTCTGCTACCATGGCCTTTTGCCATCGTGGATCAGTGGAAGCCTCATCATAGCTAGACGGTTCTCAATTTTCAGATATTCGGTTAATTCAACGCTTATCTTCCAACGAGAGTTTATTGAACGAAACATAGGATAAGATAGGATATCGAATACCTGGCGAATTTTGTGTAGCACAGACATAGTCTTTAGTCCATGTGGGTGGACGAGTGACGCGTCCGGAACATCATGGAGGATCTCTTGGTGGTGATGGTGAAGTTTCCTCCATAACAATTGATGATTCTCTATCAAAGGGTTTTGGTGCGGGTGTTGGAATATCTTCAATTGACGCATCGTCTTCCACTGGTTCCAATGCTATCGACGAAGAAATATCTATAGTATAAATTGGCTTAGGTGTTTCAAAGCCTTTGATAGTCGAAACATATATGGAATTCTTCAATCCTTCCTGTTCAATGGGAAGAATACGAGAATGGTTGTTTGCCCCTACATCTTCCTTAAGGAAGTCACTTTCAAAAGGAAAAATGTTTTCGTGAAATATGATATCCCTGCTTACGAAAAATTTTCCCGTTGATGGGTCAAAGAGACGATAACCCTTTTGTAGATTCGGGTATCCCATGAATGTACATCGCCGAGCACGGGGACTCATCTTGTCCCAAGGGCCCATAAAAGTAGCGTAACATAAACATCTAAAAATCCACAAATGATCCAACTCTGGCTTTTTTCCAAATAGGAGCTTGTATGGTGACCGTCCATTGAGTACTTTCGATGGCATTCGATTAATTAAGTAGGCCGCAGTGATCATGCAATCTCCCCAGAAAGCATCTGGGATAAAAGCTTGAAATTTCAACATGCATGCAACCTCTAAAAGATGGCGGTGTTTTCTTTCAACTACTCCATTTTGTTGTGGAGTGTAAGTACATGAGCTTTCATGTAGAATGCCATGGGATGAGAAAAGATAGTCACATTCATGGTTGAAGAATTCCCTTCCATTATCTGTCCGTATACGTCAAATATGTTTCCCGAATTGTGTCTTTGATAAGGAAATGAATGTCTTCAAGTGATGTAATACTTGAGCCTTAGATTGTATAAGAAAAACCCATGTAGCTTTGGAATAATCATCCACAATGGTGAGAAAGAATCGAGATCCATCATGGTGCAGCGTGTGATATGGCCCCCATACATCAATGTGAATTAATGAAAAACTATCAGTGGCATGACTCTTGCTAAGGGAAAAGGCGTGCGAGACTATTTTGCAAGTGGGCAAATATGACACTGAGAATAAGGAAATAAAGCATTGTGCCCATTCTGGAATGCATGAGGAAATTTTTTATCATTGGCAGTCAAATTACATAATGATCTTTTATTGAAAGAAATGCGGGATAAATTGAAATTTTTGGGAAAGCTGGTCCAAAAATATAATCCTTCAGAGTGACTACCCAAGCCCATCAGTCTGCCAGTCGAAAGGGCCTGAAAGAGGCAAGTATCAACATCGAAAATGACTCGATAGGAATTTTCGTCGCAAGCTCTAGACACAAATATGAGGTTGAATTGGAAGTCTGGAACATAAAGGGCATTTCTGAGTGTGATATGAGGACTAAGATTTATTGTTCCTGTTGTAGTGACTAGTGTAATATTCCCATTCGGCAATTTCACAGAGATAGGGATATTTAATTCTTTATGAATAATGGAAAATAATCCCTTATCGCAGATAATATGGTCACTGGCCCCTGAGTCAATAATCCATGCATTTCTGGAAATAGAATTGATCAGGCAATGAGTAGTACCTGAAAAAATGCTTCCCTGTCGGAAGTATCCAATTTATATAATGCCTGCATAATTTGATGATATTGCCCATATGTGATGGGTTGATCATTGTTCGGACCAGTAACTTGATACTCTGCAGCCAAAGATTCTTTTCCTTTATTTCCTTTTTCCCTGGGTTTACCGTGCAATTTCCAGTAGTTATCGATTGTGTGATGGGGCCGCTTGCAATATTCACAAAATAATTTTTTGGCCTTTGAATTCTACCTATAATTCTTTTGTGAACCTGAAAAAAATTGGCCATTGGATGCTTTTGGTTAGGCTTCCTGCCCACCGTTCGATTCCATTAAGGAATCAAAACTCTTCTAGCCTTCAGATCGTGACTCACGATCTGCACCATCCATCCCACTCGCCTTTAGTTGCCATGGATCACTTGTAAACCCTAGCTTCCCAAATTGCCGCTCTTTCTCTCGGTCTAGGGTTTTGGAACCTGATTCGCGATGCTCGCCGCGGGTCGCAAGGGCGATGCTTTCTGTTCCCCTTGCATGCTCCGGTGAGGCGAGTCGTTGGTTTTCTTCCTGTACTGCCAGTTGAAAGATGCGTCCGAGCAGTGGCACCGGGTCCATGGCGAAGATTTACGATCTAAAGGTGAGATAGGATTCATTCAGAATCAAGAGAAATCGTGTGACTTTCTCCCTGTCTTTTATCGCCTTATACTATTGTAGCATGGTTTCGAGCCCCTCGAGCTTTTCTTCAACTGATTCTAGCTCATTCCAGAGGGCCGACAGCTTGTTGAAGCAAGCGGTTATGCTCATATTCCCTTACTTTAGCTCTGAAAGCTCCTAGGTGAGAGAAAAAAATCCTCACACGGTCCAATTTGCCGTAAATTTCTCATATATTATCCCACATCTTCTTTGCATCTTCTGTGGGGGGGAAGTCCGACTGCCATTTTTGGGCTAATATAGTTCCTAATCCATATTCTAACGAGCTGGTTGCATTTTCGCCATTGCCTGGCCATTCTCTCGTCAATCGGGATCGGAATAGATCCGTCTATGAAACTGTCTTTGTCCTTCGTCACTAGAGCTCGTCTGAATTCTTGTGCCCAAATCGAGTAGTTTCCAGATCCCGAGAGATGGTGGCTGATGAGCCGCAACTCCGATCCATCGGCGGCGGAGACGTAGAGAACGTCGCCGGGCTCTGGTCAGCCAGTGACGAACTCTGTTGGATACAGCAAGTAACCGGGTGGCAGAACCGGGTAGGGATTTGGACCCAAACCCGGATTCCCTGACTCGCTTGATACCCCCGCATTGATCGTTCCAGATCCTTCAGTTGGGCCCGCTTCACTTGTGGATGGTGGGCCGCTGTTGGGCTGGGCATTTTCTTGGCTCACCCCAGGCAATGATGCATTTGGGTTCGGCCCAAGGTACCATGGATTCGGTATCCATTGGAAAGGCTGGCCCCCCGATTGGCTGGCCCACGATGGGCGAGCCCGATATGGGTCGCCCCATATTTGTCTGAGCCTAAAAGGGTTGCCAGAAGATGGGCTGGATTTGTGCTGTGGAAAGCATAGTCTGCAGATCTAGTGTTGACTCTTGAGTACGTGAGGTTTGTGGGTTGATCTCCTCTGTGGAAGTCTGGTCGGAAGTTGTGGTGGTATCCTCCGTGGAAGTCTGGTCAGAGGTTGATCTACTTTGTGGCTGCTAATCCATGGTGAGGTAAGTGAATAACCTTTCTTCGTTCTTGCTTTAAAAAATTTCATTCCTTCGTCGGAAGGGTATCTTGTTTTTTAGGTCCAAAAAAAAATCTCGGCAGGCAATCGTTTAGTGTTTGCGGAAGTTAAATCAGGAGCGAAGTAGCTCTGATACCATGAAAGAAAGCAAGATCGAAGAGAGAAAGAAAAGGGTTTGGGAGAAGTTCAATGTGTATTTTTCTATGTTGTTCGATACTCAATATACATACTTATAATACAATGTGAAAAAGAATAATGGAAACAATATATTTTACAAATCAAATCCAATCCCATTGATCCTTGCGTATCAATCGCAATCTAAATAATATCGAAGATATCGCATATCTTCCAACAGCTCTAACGCCATGATAAAAATATTTGGAAAAGAGAATTATGTAATTTCTGTGTATTTAATAATGAAGAGTACATTAACTTATTCATAACATTTACAAGGTGACTGTTTAATATAATATCAATGACAATCAATCAAGATAAATAAGAATACGCACAATTAAGTGGAGATAATGCACAATCCTGAAAGAGATGGAGAATCGTGAAAAGAAAATCGCTTAATTATTTTCCAAATATTTCTAACTATATTAATAAAGAAAGAATAACAAATATGAAATAATGATCTCGTTAGGCTTCATAAATATAATTTTGAGTTACATGCATAATATAACATTTGAGAGAATGATATTATCACTTCCATCGATATATGATAGCAATTATGACAATAATTAATAATACTAATAAGACCAGATATTCATTTTTTCTAGATCCCACAAGACGTGGAATTTTCGCACCTACTTCCACTTATCTTCCTTGCCTCTGGCCTATGACAATGAGCTCTTTGTCCCCTCTTTCTGTCTCTCTCGATTGATCGACTTTCACTCCCTCATCACAAAGCAAAGCACAAGACGTCTCTTATTGATGGAGCGTTCCGCTTGGCCTAAGAACCTCTCCTCAAGCCACAAGCACGCGATCCAGGAGCACCTCCATGGCCAGAACCCCACGAAGAAGCTCAGACATCTCTTCGACGCTCACTCTCAAAGTGGCAATGACACAGGGCAGCCCCTGTTTGCGGAAGATCTGATCGTCAACGCCCTTAGGTCGTTCAGCAACACCCTATCCCCATCGAGCAGCTCCAAGTCCTACGAGGTCTTCCAGGTCCCGAGCAACGCCTGTGTCATATCCGAGGTCTCCGAGGAGAATGAGAGCATCAACACCCCGGACCCGAGGTAATTAAGGGCCAAAATTCGCGTCTTTTTTTTTTTTTTTTGCTGACTTGGTCTGAAAAATAATTTATCTATTTAAGCGGAGTTTCGCATAATTTGATAAAAACCTATGAAGTGTCTTTTTGGGAAGAACAAACACATGTAAGGTGAGCATCACATGTTTGAAAATGATAGTGTGAAGATCTCTCGGAATTTAGGAAAAAGAGAAGACGTGAAAAGATCCTTTTGCTGTTCATATGATTTTGGGACACAACTTGACAGATCATGATTGAAATATAACTAGTTTATCTAACTTGCAGGAACAAGAAGATTTCTTTTTTCCTTGTTATTTCATTTCTTTTGTTATTGGGCAGAGGATGAAAGAGGTTTTACATGGAGTTAAATTATATTTATGGGTCTAGAGTCTAACATAAATTGGAAATTACTCATTTTCCTGCAGAAAGACTTCAGAAACATGGACCGAAGGGAGCTCTAATTTCACGGACGACGGGCACTCATGGAGGAATTATGTTGAGATATGGCTTCAGAACTCCGAATTCCCCAGGTACATCTTCACAATCGATATACATTTGCGTAAATATCTCTCATGATGTCTAAAACAAATATTGCGGGGAATCTTTACAATAAGTGATGGCTTCAAATTTATAAGAAACACATATGGAATTGGAATACAGCGAGTTTGTCTGACTTGCAGGATCAAGGAGGTTTCTTTTTTCCTAGTTATTTCATTTATTTTGTTATTGGGCAGAGGATGAAAGAGGTTTTACATGAAGTTAAATTATATTTGTGGGTCTAAGTAACTCAAACATGCTCATTTTTCCGCAGAATAACTTTAAATAAGTCAACTTGGCTAGTATATTTATGCTTCTCTCATGATGAACAATTAAACAAATAATTGGATGGTCATTGATCCACCACGTGTTATAAATTAAGGGAACAAAATTCGTGTTTTTTTTTTTTGTTTTTAACTTCTGACTTTGTCTGAAAAGTAATTTATCTATTTAAGTGGTGTTTCGCGTAATTCATAAAAAATATGAACTTTCTTTTTGGGAAGAACAATCACATATAAGGGTGAGGATCACATGTTTGAAAATGATAGTGTGAAGCTCTCTTAGAATTTAGTAAAAAGAGAAGACAGGAAAAGATCATTACGTTGTTCGGGTGATTTTGGGACACGACAGATCGTGATTGAAATATAATGGGTTTGTCTAACTTGCAGGATCAAGAAGGTTTCTTTTTTTTTTTTTTTTGGTTATTTGGCAGAGGATGAAAGAGGTTTTACATGGAGTTAAATTTATTTGTGGGTCTAAATAACTAAAACATGTTCATTTTTCTGCAGAATAACTTTAGATAGACGGACAGAAGTGAGCTCTCATTTCAACGACGATGACGCGTACTCATGGAGAAAATACGGTCAGAAAGAGATCCTCGGCTTCGAATTCCCCAGGTGCTTCACAAATGATATACATTTTCATATAAGTAGAGAGAAATTCATTCTTGCATGATGTCTGAAGTAAATATTATGTATCTTTAAAGTAAGTCACAGCTTCAAATTAATAAGAAAAGCATCCACTCTTATAAACTTGGCTAGTATATTTATGCTTCTCTCGTGATGAACAATTAAACAAATAATTGGATGGTCGTTGACCCACCATGTGTTATAAATTAAGGGAACAAGTTCTTCCTTTAATTTGCTAAAATTTAACTTCATCTTACCATAACACGACATAATTCATAATCTAATGAAAACAAGGTCCATATTGCTTTTTATCGGCTCTCGTCATATGAAAATTTTTCAGGTTATATTTTGTATTGGAAGCATTCAAACCCCAATCTCAAATCAAGCGTTCATTTAATCTACTATTTAATCGAAACAAATGATTAAAGCCGTGTTTCGGGGCACTTGCAGGGGCTACTACAGGTGCACTCACAGGCACGTCCAGGGGTGTCCAGCAACCAAGCGGGTGCAAAGGCTATCGTATGACCCATCCCTTTTCGAGATCACATACCGAGGCCACCACATTTGCAAAGGACCTCATCCTCTAGGACCTCTACTCGCCCCATTCATCCTGGACTCACCAAGCCCTAGGGACGACTCCATCCTCCTAAGTAACCACACTAGCCTCATTGCCAAACAAGACAACAACGACAACCCCTTCTCTCCTTCAACTTTCACATCAGTGAATCATGAGCAAAAGTTGCCCGGTGAGGATGATGTGAACCCCCACGGCCACAGCCATGACGATAATAGCAACAACAACAACAACCAACCCGCATAGTCCGATTACTACACTGATTTGGAATCTGCCGGGGAGATCTAAGCCCTGTCGTCAGATCAAGGGGATCTGATGTTTAGTATCTCATAGTTTTGATATGATTGTGGGGTCTGAGTTTGATGATATGTTGGATTATCAACTTCAATGTTGATTTTGATGCTGGTTTCTTGATTAATGTGAGAGGTGTTTTGCTAGATGAGTTTCCTTGAAAATATTTATCCTATGCAGGCGGTTTATTTAGGAGAAAAAAGGAGACATTTATATAATAGCTAGTGTAACAATATTACGTTGTTGAAAAATATTTCGTAATTACGGAGTTTTATATATCCTTTAAAGATTTTCTCGCTTTTCGAATAAACTTCACTTTCAGAAAAGAAGGTTCAAATATGCATTGTTGCAATCAACTCAAACTTACACAGTAAACATCACGAATTATCTGCAAAATGAAAATTTATTCTGCAGCAAACCGAATTTATATTGATTAATATGAACTGATTCCATCAACGGCCAAGAAACAAAAGGTTCAAATCCTTGATAAGCAACTCCACATCCTGTAATCAAAATATACCAGAACATTACATAGCCAACACATAACACCCTTTTAAAATCTAAACCATCAACTATAGCTGCTGCATAATGGATACCACTAATCTAGAGGTCCATAAATAGAAGGGAGTTATCCTCCATTGAACCACTTCTCCGCAGCGCATAATCTCAAATGCAGCTCAGAGGTGATTCTACTTCGAGAGTTTTTCCACATCCGTCGAAGCAGTGTTTGATTGTGAGTCTCCCAGTTTGAATCACAGCATCAACAAGAGGAATAGACTCATTGCAGCTCGGAGCACCTAGCTCTCCACTGATAAATGCAACGACTCCGTGATAGCTTCAAGTAACACTCATGAAAATCACTTCCCTTAGTGGTCTGCTTCAACCAAGACAGTTCAACATTCCAATTGCCAATGTTTCGATGAATGAAACACATCCGCAAAATGCAAACCCAAATCCGATGAGAACAACCACACTTCAAAAGGTATTTGAGATTTGGATTCACTACGATCATCACGAAACTGCAAGCCAGGGAAATGAACAACCTGCTCCAAAGCAATTTATCCTTCTTTCTGCTTCTAATAATATCAGCTTCAGTCCTCCTAATTTGACGAAAAAGACAATGCTTGACCTATCACATGTCGGTGGGTCGACCCCCCTTAAAGAATGCACATCGTTGGTTTAATTTGTAAAAAGAAAGGTCAAAAATCACAATGCTTGACCTGTCTCCAATGTAAATATTTTCGCCGACCTCATGCAAATATAGATGCTAAAATGGAATGTTGCCGATTCAGATTCAACTACACTGAACACGACAAAATCATATAATTTCTCCTTTTTTAATGCCGACAAGTTACAATAATGTGTTTGGAGCTCTTTGAGCATCTAACTAATTCCTATAATAGCGCCAATTCCAGCCCCACAAACACTAAATTGAAGGAATGTGCAAGTTCACTGATACCTAAGTGGTTGGTTGATTTGTTATGACTAAAAATATATAAATTAAAAATTAAAAATACAACACGGGCTAAGTTATGTTTGCTTGTCCTAAGTGGATCTGTAGTAAAAAGCCCATCGTTGACTCAGTTAGTGGGCTTCCGTTCAATGCAAAGTAGAGAACAAGATCACAAGAGTGTCCATTTCTATGTACCAAAATCCCAATTAGGCATTTATCGAATTAATAATTGAATTTCATAATCTATTTAGTCCCCCATTGGTTTAATAACAAATTTCAACATATTATACTTTAAAATCTCTGAATGCATCATATTAACTAGGCTTAAAATGTACTCTTTCGTGTCAACTCCTGATCATAAATCCATGTCTAAATCATATTCATCATCGCAAAACATTGTGTTTTTTTTTTATATTAAAAGTAGGCTAAAAATGATATGTTTTAAATTCACATTTTCTCTTATCGGAATTAGGCTTTGTCAAAAATCTTCTTTCATATTCGACGTGGAATCCGATATATCATTTCAAATCAATGATACTTCTACACAGTTCTGTAAGAGAAAAAAAGGTGAATGACCAAACCTAATTGATGGTAATCTTTCTTTGAAATTTGTATTTTTTTTATCAATATTAATTTACCCATCACGTATCATTTTGTAAATTTTCTTTATCAGAACGTATCCGTGGATCCTATGATTCATACTAGTCCACAAAAAATAGCCATCTACCTAAGTTAATAGTATTCTTCTTTTTCTATTATTAGTAAATTATCTACTGAAACATAACTGTCATTTGACATACGGCGTTGATCTCATTAAAAAAAAATTTTCCATTGACTTTTGTTTCCCAAAAAAACTTAATGATAAGGAAAATGTTTTCCATAAAATCGTTTTTAAGAAAAACAAACGGTTTTCCTTAAACTTTAAAATATTCAAGATGGAAATCGTTCCTTGATGTTCGTATTTTTTCGGAAAATGATTTCAATCAAATTTATTTATCTACCTAAGTTAATATGAATTTTATTTTATTTTTACATTTTAAAAAATTCTTTTTTTGTCATTTTTTTTAATTTCTCTTTTTTATTTTTATTTTCATTTATTGAAAATTTTAAGTTTTTTCATTTTTTTTAAATTTTCCACATTGAAAATTTTCTTTCTCAGTTCCGAGGTATGTTCTTTTGTCCTTCCTTCATTCTGCTCAGAAGAGAGAGAGAGAGAAAGAGAGAAGGGAGGAAGGAGAAGGAGATGGAAGGGAGAGAATCGTGTACAGTCAAGCGCCGGCTAGGGTTATTCTTCTTCGTAGCTCTGGTGTGCCTGCGTGATCCGATCGCCACCGTGGATGCTTCCGTCCACGACTACTTCAATGAGGCCTTCACCTCCCGTTTCAACGCCTTCTTCTTCCACGGCGGCAGCGAGGGCCTCCAAGCTCCGAAGAAAAAGAAAAAGGAAGAAAAGAAAAAAAAAAAAAAAGAAAAATAAAAGAATAAATAATTCCAATTTTTTCATCAAATAATAAAAATTTTTTTTTCTGCTCCGGTTCTGAAAATATAAATAAAATTTTGGAAGTTTTTAAAAAATCCCAAATGGATGAACCGTCTTTTGTTGGTTATCCGGAATGTTATGCTGAAGCAGCGAGATCGTTGAATTTCTTTGATTCCATGTTGTTTATACAGATACCGACAGGAATGCAATCAAAGTCCTCCGGATGAAACACCCGAAATTGCCTACGTGTCACTAAAGAATTTTCTACATAGCATCCCAATATTGAACTTTCAATATAAGTTTCAAGGACTTAATTTCAGTCGTTTGTTTTCAAGACAAGTCCCAGATGTTGAACAACACTCCCAAGGTTGGGGTTTTTGTGTGGAGAATGGATACTGAGGGAGCCCTTCTTTGTCATCAAGAGCTTTTTCCGATGATGAGATTAAGAGGAAATCATTTTTTTGAATTTAAGCTTTGAGAAGAAACATTTTCCGTTGACTAGGAAAACATTTTCTGTTGACTCATTTTCCTAAGCAAACCAAACATAAGAAAATGAAAAAAGTGTTTTCCTCGAAAATGTATTCCGCAAAACAAACGGACCCATGTTGTAAAATATTCAACAACTTTCCTTCGGAAGGTGTAATTTTTTGTAATTTTCCACGAAAGTTATTGATCTACCTAAGTTAATAACAATTTTTTTATGTCATCACTAATAAAATATTCTTTGCTCATCGTAACTTTAGTTAATGAAATTGTAAGTTCGATCACTTTTATCCAATAAGCCAACATTGAAAATGGGAAACGTCTCAGTTCCGAGGTAGTTCTCACTTGTCAAACTTCATTCTGCTCAGAAGAGAGAGAGAGAGAGAGAGAGAAGGAGAAGGAGACGGAAGGGAGAGAATCGTATATAGTCAAGCGCCGGTTAGGGGACTTCTTCTTCGTAGCTCTGGTGTGCCTGCGCGATCCGATCGCCACCGTGGATGCTTCCGTCCACGACTACTTCAATGAGGCCTTCACCTCCCGCTCTAACGCCTTCTTCTTCCACGGCGGCAGCGAGGGCCTCCATGCTCCGCGGTCCCCGACCCCACCTTCTTCAGCAGCTCCTAAAACCACGACGGGCCCCAAGGGGAGGTCCTTCATCAGGTAATAGATTTTTCCACTTTTTCTGCTCCGGTTCTGATTTGGCACCAAGTGATTTTTGGAAGTTTGCCGGTGTCCCAAATGGATGAACCGTCTTTTGTTGGTTATCCGGAATGTTATGCTGAAGCAGCGAGATCGTTGAATTTCTTTGATTCCATGTTGTTTATACGGATATTGACAGGAATGCAATCAAAATCCTCCGGATGAAACACCTGAAATTGCCTACTGTGTCACTAAATAATTTTCTACGTAGCATCCCAATATTGAACTTTCAATATAAGTTTCAAGACTTAATTTCATCGTTTGTTTTCAAAACAAGTAACCGAAAGTGTCGGAACAACACTCCAGAGGAACGGGTCCGGTGGAGAATGGATACCGAGTAGCCCTTCTTTGGACGCCAAGAGCTTTGATACCATGACGAGATTACGAGGCAGAGAGATTATGTAATTTACGCGCATTTAATAATAAAGAGTACATTAACATATTTATAACATTGACTATTTAAGGTAACATCATATTATTACAATTAATTAAGATTAAAGAAAAAAATAGAGATAATGCAGAATTTCGAGAGAAGCGGAAAATCATGAAAATTACGGAAAATCGCTTAATTCTTCCTAATTATTTCTAACCATAGTAATACGAAAAGAAGAATAGCAAATATGAAATAATGATCTCCCTGGGCTTCACAGATATAATTTTGAGTCGCGAGCATGATACGGCATCTGAGAGAATCATTACAATAATAACACTAATAAGACAAGATAATCATTTTTTTCCCGAAAAAAATGAATCTGCTATGTACCTTGATATCATCGATTGACGTAACCGACGCCCCGCGAGACGTGGAACTTGCGCGCCACCTCCCACTTTCCTTCCTCGCGTCTTGACCACGACAATCAATGAGCTCTTTGTCCCCTCTCCCTCTCTCTCTCTTGACTTTTCACTCCCTTATCGGAAAGCAAAGCACAAGACCCGTCTCGTCAAATGGAGCGGTTTGCCCTGGCCTAAGAACCTCTCCTCAAGCGATCAAGCCGCGAGCACGCGATCAAGGAGCACCTCCATGGCCATAGTCCCAGGAAGAAGCTCAGACACCTCTTCGACGCTCGCTCCCAAGCTGGCGATAACACAGGGCAGCCCACGTTTGCGGAACATCTGGTCGTCGTCGACGCCCTCAGGTCGTTCAGCAACACCCCTATCGCTATGGAGCAGCGCCCCCGTCCGACGATGTCTTGCAGGTCCCGAGCAACGCCTGTGTCAGGTCCGAGGTCTCCAAGGGAAGTGCGAGCATCAAGACCCCGGTCTCGAGGTAATTAAAGGGCCAAAAAAAATTCGTGTTCTTGTTTCTTCTTGTTTTGTCTGAAAAGCAATTTATCTATTTCAGTGGAGTTTCAAATAATTCAAAAAACATATGAAGTTTCTTTTTGGCAAGAACAATAAGACGTAAGTTGAGCATCACATGTTTGAAAATGACACCGTCAAGATCTCTCGGAATCTAGGAAAAAGAGGAGACGTGAGCCGACTCTTTCGCCGTTCTTATGATTTTGGTACACAACTTGATAGAGATCAAGATTGGGTTATAACGTGCTTGTCTAACTTGCAGAGAATAGAAGTTATTTTTTTGTTATTTCGTTTATCTTGTCCTTGGGCAGAGGATGAAATAGGTTTTACATGGAGCTAAATTATATATGTGGTTTCTGACCAAAAAAAATATTTATATATGTGGGTCTAAGTAATTCTAACATGAAATGAAAATTACTTATTTTTGTGTAGAAAGACTTAAAATACATGGACAAGATTGGTCCAAAATATGATCGACACCACGCACCAACGGAGGAAACGTGATCATAAATCAATTCTCAACCCCAAGTTACCTAGGTGCTTCACAAATGATACATCCATTCTCATAAATTTCTCATATATATTTTATTTGTTTTGTTATTAGTTAAGATATGTACATGGATCTTTAGAATTCTATCATGAATTGGGAATTACTCATTTTTCCGCAAAAAGACTTCAAATAAATGGACAAGATTGGTCCAGAATATGATCGACGCCACGCACCAACCAACGGAGGAAACGTGATCATAAATCGATTCTCAACCCCGAGTTATCCAGGTACTTCACAAATGATACATCCATTTTCATAAATTTCTCATATATATTTTATTTGTTTTGTTATTAGTTAAGATAAGTACATGGATATTAAGAATTCTATCGTGAATTGGGAATTACTCATTTTTCAGCAGAAAGCCTCGAGCTTTGTGGACAAAAGTGAGTCGTGATTTGGTCGAGCGGTATCGACGGAAGGAATTATAAAAAGGACCGATTCTCAATTTCAAATTCATTGGGTACTTCACAAATGATATACCTTTTCATAAATATTGTCCTAAAATTCTTAGACCTATTATATGATAGCCAATTTAGTCCTAAACCTTTTAGTTTTGCCAATTTAATTATAAATCTTTTGACAACTTGCCAATTCAGTCCTAAACTTTTCAATTGTGCTAATTCAATCTTAAACCTTTTAATAAATTACCAATTTAGTCCTTTAATTTTAATTTTTGGTAAAATTTTAATTAATTACCAATTTAGTCATTCCAATAATTTTGGTCCATCGATCTGTAGTTTATCAACATTTTATCTTATGCATGGCGACGACCGACGCTAACATAAATAATTTTTATTTTTGAAAAAAATTCTGAATTTCGTATTGATTTTTTTTATTTCTTTTTATTTCTTTTCTTTTCTTCTTAATTGAGCTAGCGAGCCACTGCCCCTGGGCAAGGGCTTGGGCTCGCGAGCCCTCGTTGTGACTGACGAGGGCATTGTGAGCCCTCACTCAAACCCTCGCCAGCCACAGTATTGTTACGCAAGTGTTTCACGAATGATACATCCATTTTCATAAATTTCTCATATATATTTTATTTGTTTTGTTATTAGTTAAGATATGTACATGGATCTTAAGAATTCTATCATGAATTGGGAATTACTCATTTTTTTGCAGAAAGCCTCGAGCTTTATCAACAAAAATGAGTTATGATTTGGTCGATCAGTACCGATGGAGGAAATATAAAAAGAGACCGATTCTCAACTTCAAATTCACCTGGTACTTCACAAATGATATACCTTTTCCTAATTATTGTCAAAAAAGTTTTAAACCGATTATACGGCAACCAATTTAATCCTAAACATTTTAATTTTGCCAATTCAGTTATAAACCTTTTGACAACTTGCCAATTCAATTATAAACATTTTAATTGCGCCAATTTAGTCCTAAACTTTTTAACGATTTGCCAATTCAATCCTAAATATTTCAACTGTGCCAATTTAATCTTAATCCTTTTAACAATTTGTCAATTTAGTCGTAAACCTTTTAATTAATTACCAATTTAGTCCTTCCAGTTAATTTTGAGCAAAAATCGATGACATGGTAGTTTATAAACATTGGCCATCCTATGTGGCGCGACCGATGCTGACGTGAATCATTTTTATTTTGAAAAAAATTTCTAAATTTCGTATTTTTTTTTTTTTTTTTTTTCTTTTCTTTTCCTTTTTTCTTCATTGAGCCAACGAGCTGCCAGCCCTTGGGTGAGGGCTTGGGCTCACGAGCCCTCACTACGACCAACGAGGGTGTTGCGAGCCCTCACTCATACCCTCACCGGCCACATTGTTGTTACCCAGGTATTTTACAAATGATACATCCATTTTCATAAATTTCTTATATATATTTTTTATTTGTTTTGTTATTAGTTGAGATATGTACATAGATCTCAATAATTCTATCATGAATTGGGAATTACTCATTTTTCCATAGAGAGCCTTGAGCTTTATGGACAAAAATGACTCATGATTTGGTCAATTGGTACCGAGGGAGGAAATATAAAAAGAAACCGATTCTCAACTCCAAATTCCCAAGGTACCTCACAAATGATATACCTTTTCATAAATATTGTCCAAAAAGTTTTAAACCGATTATACGGTGACTAATTCAGTCCTAAACATTTTAATTTTGTCAATTCAGTTATAAATCTTTTGACAATTTGTCAATTCAACCACAAACATTTCAATTGTGCCAATTTAGTCCTAAACTTTTTGACGATTTGTCAATTCAATACTAAACATTTCAATTATGTCAATTTAGTCCTAAACCTTTTAATGAATTACCAATTTAAATCCTTCCAGCTAATTTTGAGCAAAAATCGATGATGTGGTAGTTTAGTCGGCACCGCCATCCTATGTGGTGCAACCGTCGTTGATGGATAATATTTTTATTTTTGAAAAAATTTATGAATTTCGTATTGATTTTTTTTTTCTTTTTTATTTCTTTTCTTTTCTTCTTCATTGAGCCAACAAGCCGGCGGCCCCTGGGCGAGGGCTTGGGCTCGTGAGCCCTCACCGCGACCAATGAGGGCATTACGAGCCCTCACTCGGACCCTCGCCGGCCACATTGTCGTTACCCAGGTATTTCACAAATGATACATCCATTTTTCATAAATTTCTCATATATATATTTTATTTGTTTTGTTATTAGTTGAGACATGTACATGGATCTTAATAATTCTATCATGATTCGGGAATTACTCATTTTTCAGCGGAAAGCCTCGAGCTTTATGGACAAAAATCAGTCGCGATTTGGACGACCGGTACCAAACGGAGGAAATATAAAAGGAGACCGATTCCCAACTCCAAATTCACCGGGTACTTCATAAATGATATGCCTCTTCCTAAATAAGTCCCATACATGCACATATTGAAAAAAAAATATTTGCACAAAGTAGAGAGAGAAATCAATTCTTGCTCGATGTCTAAAACGAATATTACATGGGATCTTTCGTTGAATTATGTAATTCTTTTGTGTTTAATATCAACTTACCCATTGTTTAGCAATCTAACTAAGTTAATAACAATCCCTTTTAATGTCATTACTAATAAAACATTCTTTGCTCATCGGAACTTTAATTAAAGAAATTGTGAGTTCGATCATTTTTATCCAATAATCCAACATCGAATGTAGAAACTCCCCCTTTTTTTTTTTTTGGCGAGAAATTAAAATAGGAAAATGGGAAGCGTCTCAGGTCCGAGGCCAGTTCTCACTCGTCAAACTCCATTCTGCCCAGAAGAGAGATTTAGAGAGAGAGAGAGAGAAGGGAGAGGAAGGAAGGAGATGGAAGGGAGGGAATCGTGCACGGTCGAGCGCCGGCGGCGGTTAGGGTTCTTCCTCCTCCTCCTTCGCGGCAGCTCTGGTGTGCCTCTGCGGTCCGATCCCCGCCGTGGACGCCTCCGTCCACGACTACTTCGGCGAGGCCTTCACCTCCCGCTCCAACGCCTTCTTCTTCCACGGCGGCAGCGAAGGCCTCCACGCGCCGCGGTCCCCGACCCCGCCTTCGTCGGCGGCGCCGAACATCATGACGGCGGGCCCCAAGGGGAAGTCCTTCATCAGGTAATCGATTGTTTTTTTCTCGTTTTTCCCTGCTCCGGCTCCGATTCGGCTCCGCGTGGTTTTGGGAGTTTGCCGGTGTCCTAATTGGATGGACCGTCTTTTGCTGGGTTTCTGGAATGTTGTGCGGGAACGGTGAGATCGTTGAATTTCTCCGATGCAATCGAAGTGCCTTGGACGAGACACCTGAAATTTGCCTACGTGTCGCTGAAGAAATTTCTGCGTGGCATCCCTTAAATTGGGCATTCAATATGAGTTTCGGGACTTGATTGCGTTTTTTCGGATAAAGGGTTTAGACTTGATTGGAAATTTTAGGACCGGGTTGCACTTTCCAGGGGAGGTTTGCGACTCGATTCAAACAATTGAAACGTGTCGGACTAGATTGCATTTTAGGACTTAAAGGTTGCTGTTAACCCGCTCTCTTTGTATCTTGGATGGGGTGCTGGAATTTCTAGTTTTACTCTGCATCGTTGATTGAGTAGGGCCTTCGCTGGAGGTCCGAGAAGTTGATGATTCATTTACAAGGCTATAATGGGATGGCAGTGGTGGTCCCCCGATTGTTGCTTATTGCGGAAGAAACTGTTTTATTGGTCGATTGTATGTCGGGATGTCTAAGGAAGAACCTTTTTCCCCTATTGAAATCCGAGTAACGAGTGTTTTAATGCTTTGCTGTCTCTAAAATTCTGCTGATGTTCTTTCTATGGGATAGTTCAGGTAATGTAAGGATCATATTTGTACCTCTTGGTGTGCCTGCTTTCCATTTCTTTTGATGTGCCGGCTCCCTGCTCTATAGACACAAACACATGCGTTCGCACAAAATTAATTGCCTGAACTTATTGCATATTGTCACTGGATTGGAGACAGTATTGTAGTCTCTGTTTATACATCTTTTTCGTGCAAACCCTCGTCAATCTCGGTTTGAAGGTTTTCCCTACAACTATTGATATTGATTCGATTTCTTTGTCTTGATTCCACAACTTAGGTTTGATGACGTCACCTTCATAAGGACAAAGGAGTCTGCTAATGCACAGAGCGAAATGCAACAGAATTCTGGCTCGGTGGAGGCTATCATACTTGATATAAAAGATCGGAAAAGGATTGGAGGTTCTTATTTGAAATCTGATATGATATGTTGCACTCCGCAGTTGGCTGATGAGGGAGGCTGCAAATTAGGTGAAGTTATCATTCAGAGAAGCCCAGATAACCGTGAATGGCCTAGACGCATAACAACTTCCTTTGCTGGGAGAAATCAAGAAACAAAGATAAATAGTGTGACCGTTGAGATCAATCAGACAGGGATGTACTACTTGTATTTTATGTTTTGTGATCCACATCTCAAGGGTACCATAATTAAAGGGAGCACAGTATGGAGAAATCCAAGTGGTTATTTGCCTGGAAAAATGGCTCCTTTGATGGTAGTGTATGGTTTAATGTCATTGGCTTACCTTGTACTTGGACTTATATGGTTTTTGAAGTTTGTTCAACACTGGAAGGATGTCATACAGTTGCATTACCACATAACTGCAGTTATTGCTCTTGGAATGTGTGAATCGGCTCTCTGGTACTTCGAATATTCCAACTTCAACTCTACTGGAAGAAGACCGATGGGCATCACGATATGGGCCGTCACTTTTACTGCTGTTAAGAAAACACTCTCTCGACTTCTCTTACTGGTAGTGTCAATGGGTTTTGGAGTGGTGAGACCTACCCTTGGGGGCATAACCTCAAGAGTGCTTCTTCTTGGTGGAACATATCTAGTTGCATCCGAGTTGTATGAACTCGTTGAACATCTTGGGAATATCAACGACTTTTCTGGAAAGACAGCATTGTTTCTGGTTTTGCCAGTTACATTGCTGGATGCTTGCTTTATATTATGGATCTTTTCGTCATTATCCAAAACTCTGGAGCAGCTTCAGGTACTTTTTTTTTCTTATTTCACCCAGAAACCTCTCATTATCTGTTCTGCATAGCTAATTCTATTCTTAGTTATTTGGCAGTAGCGACTAATCAATAGAATGATTTCTAGTGTCGTACTGGGAGCATCTTTTAATTATGTTGATTACTAGACATTTGTGAAGTTGATGTTCGGTAAAGAGACACATGCAGATGAAGATCTTATTACAACAGTTATGTTTTTTTTTTTTCGTTGAAAGGAATATTTTCATTGTCAATGTAAACGTATCAATATTTTCAATGTTTTCGCAATCTACTTGAATCATATCACTGGGAAAATCCTATTTACTATCCTTTTCCGCAAACATTTCTCAACTTAATCGACAAAGGATCTAAAGAAGAACCTTGAAGGAAGTCATAATGTCTCATTTGATGTGCTGTTGAAACAGTTTTTCCATCTCCCTTTTGGTTTGATGATTTTCAATCTCTGTGCAGATGAAGAGAAATATGGCTAAATTAGAGCTTTACCGAAAATTTACAAATTCACTTGCTGTATCTGTGCTACTTTCAATTGCATGGATTGGCTTTGAGGTAATGAACTTTGTCCTCTACAAAATGATATTTAACCATTGCATAATGATTGGATATAGCTGATATATTTGAGCAGATAATATGATCAAACAACATCTAATGCTAATGCAATTCTGAATTGTTCTGTTCCAGCTATACTTCAATGCTACAGATCCATTGAGTGAGCTGTGGCAAGTTTATTGGATCATTCCAACATTCTGGACTATTCTTGCGTACTCTCTCTTGGTTGTTATTTGCATTCTCTGGGCTCCTTCACGCAACCCAACTAGGTATGATATATATGCTTTCAGTGTTCATTACTTTTTGCTACTGCCTTTAGTACAATAGCAAATGTTGGCTCTGAAGGGTCTCCACATTTGACTTTCGCCTTTGTATTTGTTCCTGTGCTTGTTTGGTGCAGTCAGAATTTAAGTTAGTTAGACCCGTAGTTGGAATGTTCTCCCATTTTGTTCCACTCTGCTTGAATTCCATTATTAACATTGTGGCATAAATTTCTTGCTCTGCTATTCTGAGTCTTTTTAGATTTCTATGTTGGAACTTTTTTCATAGGAAGGCATATTAGACCGCAGTCAACTGGATGAATAGTGAACTTGTTTTGGCATAGTACACAGCTGTACATTGCTGCGTAGATTGTACCCTGCAATTTGATGGATCAAATGTTAAATACGAAACTTTATATTCTCTATGAATCAATATCCATTTTTGTTTTTCCATGACTGGGAGGTATGCATGCTGATATATTAGTTTGTGAGTTCTCTGCAAAAAAGAAAAATGAAAACAAATGGAGGATACCCTGGAATGTTGGAAGCTAGAATTTATTCTGTCTGTTGTTTACTTCCTCAATTCCGACGTCATTGAGTCTGGATCTGTGTCATCTTTCTGTCTCATTTACCTCTTTTAGGATCTTTACATGTATTTGCACCATGTAAACCTCCAAAGTGGAGAAGGAAACGGTGATGAGAATTACAATATTGCGACGAGAATTATATGATATAATATTGTTTCAAGTGGCAAACATAGTCCTATTCCATCTAGTCACTTTATTTGGTCCTACTATGTAATTTTTATATTTTGACTATGCAACAGGAAGTAATGTTGATAATCTTGCCAATGCGTTTTCATCATCATTGACATAATGGCAGTTCTTTTGAATCTATTATGTTCCCCATACTTCTATGGGTTCCCTTCCCTCATTTACATGTAATCATCCTTCTGTGGTTTGTTAAGGTTCTGTTCAATGTGGTAATGTTTTGTTGAGCGAATCTAAATGGTTTGTGACTTGTAGATATGCATACTTGGAAGAGAATGAAGACGTTGAGGAGGGCATCTCTTTGACTAGTTCTAGCAAGGCGACAGGTGATGGTGTGACCAAACTCGGAGAAGACGTTGAGGAGGAGAAGCGCGAATAGATGGCACTCTTATCTGCGTTGATGTCTTAATTCTCTGTACATTTTGTTACACAATCCATCCTGTACCTACTACAGACTCGCAACTGATATGTTCATAGAGTTTGCAGACGGGGAAGAGAGTAATACTAACAAGACACTATGGATTTACCGAGTGAGGACACCTCTCTCTCTAGTTACGATTTTTCTTCCTTCTGTGATTATTCAGTAGGGAACTCAAACTAGGAAATGGAACTGAGAAATGAGAAAATGTCTTATAGCTGAGGCTCTTAACTCTGTGCCCCTCTTTCTCCCCACATGACAATTACTTATAGTTGACATATTTCCTTTAATGTAATTCAATCCCTTTTTGAGATATTTCCCATTATGCACTCGGATTTCATGCATGATGGTTTATGTCCCTTTTCATTGGAATCGGATGTGCTTAATGGCAGGCTTTGCACTGTAAAATGCAATTCAGGGATTGCAATAACCACTAGCAGTCAGAAATAGTTTGAGACATTAGCATGAGGCCATCTCTACTTCTAAAGAATAAGCCGCGAAGAGAATGGAACGTCGAACAGGTCGTAGGGAGACTATCGGGTACTTGAATAAGTTCTACCGCATGCTAATTGTGGACCCGAAAGATATATATGAAGAATACTATAAAAGGCGGTTGCACAAGATGCGCTGGCATGATACAGCTCCAGACTCATTCAATCAAATTTTCTACTTTTATGAGCCGCAGCAGATTGGCTATTCCATCTTTTCCTCTTTCTGGTGATGTTGATTGATCATGGTCGCACCCCATTAGTTTCATTATTTAGTTGACCTTGTGCCCAGTGTAATTATAGGGTAACGAGCATTTCAGTAACTGTCGATCTAGATGTAGCAATTCTATGCGAAACATTTCGGTAACTGTCGATCTAGATGTAGCAATTCTATGCGAAACACCACATTTTATCGTTGCGAATTTGGTGGTAAGATCCTGTTTACCATGAATTCAGACTTCTAGGTAAATAATGGCAGTTCGTAAGAACAATGGAACTTTCTGTCAATACTTAAAAGTTTTCAAAACCTAAAACATGGGCATACATAGTCAGACAGGTACATGTCCATACCATTAGATCCATCGCCTCTAAAATTTGTTTTCCTGCACGTACTTCCCTGGGAATGTCACAGCTGATAAAGATCGGAAACACTCACCGAACGCGAATCATCAGAACTTCGACATAGACGATTTGATCACTGCAAAGAGAACCTCATCTACCGTCTAAGCTCACCCGGATCTGGCCATTGCTAGTGCTTCAAAGATCTCTCTCTCTCTCTCACACACACGCACAGCTAAACACGATGCAAAACCCTTGCAGCAGACAATAACTTGGTGTTCCTGTATTGTAACTGCTGTCTTCAATATTGTGGTAGTCAGGTCAATGCAATTCTTTCTTTTTCATCGGAAGATAGACGAAACACCGGTAGACCATCTCTTTTTTACTGCACCTATTATGATCATCACCGGACCCTCTGGCGCTTGAAAGTTCCGCCCCTTCTTTCAGCATGTACCGTGCTTATCTGATGATGTCTCGAAATCCTTGATCTCCTTGAACCTCTCCTCGAGGCGAAAGAAACACACCTAGACTTCAGCTTCACATGCCTGTGGCGGTGATGGCGATGGTGCTGGTGGCTATGGTTGCTATATGAAGCAAGAGGGCCTTCTGTCCTCTCTCTGAGTAGTTTCCTTTTCCTACTTGCGCTCAGATGACGACTCGAATAATCATAACTTATGTCACCCAGGCTATGTCCTGCTTCAAAGTCTCGGAAGCGGCGTCGCCCACGGTATACCCGCTTAGTGCTGGATATCTTGTACCACACGAAACAGCAAATGTGCCCCAGCGCATGCCAGTACGTCTCGCACGTGATCCAGCACATGTTACAGAGGCTTCTCCCTATGCACTGGCAAATCCCCAGCTTGAACAACAGATACAGGAATAGTAGACCTGAAAACCATTGCACCCGCACGAAAACACGTCGGCTGATCATGAAATTGTAGGAATACCGGATCCCGGTTTTCTAATCGAATGTACAAGATTACAATGCAGGAATTACTCGCGAAAGCTTCAAATGAGAAGACAGATAGTTCTCTAAACATTGCATTTTTCCAATAAGTATATCTTAGAAGCAGAGAGTTCCTCAGACTTGTCTAGAATCTGAGAGAATATCAAATGATAGTGGTCGCTGGAAAAATCCTCGACATTATTTCTCTGGTTGAATGCTAAAATGAGATTATCGATATAGAAAAGACATGATATATCCTTTACCATAGTGTCAACCAAAAAGTACAACAGCATAAGAACTAAAGGACTGATTTTTGGCTAGCAAATCAAATCTATTTTAGCCTAGTGAAGCAAAGCTCGGTGACTAGCAGAGAGAAATGACAGTCTAAACGGGTAGATAATAAGGGAAATGAGTACATTACCTATGTAACAGAGGACACATATCAGCAAGAGTTTGATCAGATTCGTGACACATAGATGCTCGATAAAACAAACTACATCCCACGGTCCCGAGCATAGTTCCCTACATCATTGGAAACAATGGGAAACTATGTAAACATACGGAGACTGGAACAATGAGTTGAAACAGAAAGGTAACTCAAGAATTTAATATGGATGAAAGATAAATCGTCTGTAAAAGATATCGAGCAATGCCAAAAACAATTATTTTTTTGTTACAAGCTCTGTGCCGCAGATTGTTTTCGAGTTTTTTGCCAAACCAGACCAGGAATGGACTCACATGGTTTCAAACATAACAATATGAAAAAGAACTGGAAATAACAACATAAGAGTTGTAATTGGCGGAGCCAAAACTATCTGAATGAAGCAAAGTTCATATTAAGAAAGCGCTTACTCGCACGATCCGCCGAAAATGGTCTTGAATGGAGCGGCGAGAGCATTTCCAACGACAGAGCCGACGCTATTAGCAGCTTTACTTAGAACATCTCCCATTGCTTTATCTGCCTTTCTCCATCTAAATCGGTGCCTGAGAAATCAATAATTGCAACACTAATGTCATTCCCTGAGGGTAAATGATAACATAAAAGGGACAAAACAATCCTCCAACTTCTGTTCTTTTGTTTCACGACGTTTCCATTGTCCCTTTTCTGGTTTACATTATGAGAAGAATTGAACAGCCTCCTGCGATTCACAATGCAAAAGCATGAGGCTTTTCGCCAACCCAAATTCATCAAAAGCCCCAGAAAAGGAAAATGGCCGCTTACACTATACGATCTCATCATTTCCTAAACTCAGTTTCATGGTTTTTACGCAAACGAGATCCCGGAGAAGAAAAGGAAACTGCATGTCATGGATGTTACGATGTGAAGCAAAGATGGAGGACCGCTTTTATTGTAAAAAACTCTTTGCCGCCGATGTCGAGTTCTGGTCGATCTTCACCAGATGCTTCGGGCCGCGACAGGGGATGCTTTCGTTGCCCAGAGCAGCCTCCGCTCCAGAAGGAACAATGGGAGGGGATGTCAGGAACCCGTCTAAGAATACGTTTTGACAAGACAGAATGCACGAGAGAGATGGAAGCACCGAGAACATCTACGGGATACCCATCTGAACTGACGACAAGACCATCGATATACTACAGATCCCAACAGACTTCTCCTTCCACAGACTATCAGAGACGACAAATCCGGTGGAGGGGAATACCAGTGGGAACCACTTTTTAAAGTGTTAGTTAAACTGAAGAAGGAGAGAGGATGAACAAACGGTTATCATCCCTCGTCATCAGTTTTCTTCTGTGTTCGTGAAGGGATGCCATGCCATCACCTTTCGGCGTCTAATTGTATAAAAAATTGAGAATGTGAAAGTCTTCGCTACCCCAATGTGTAGGTAACTGCCTTCCATACTCCCTTTTAAGCTTATATACTGCGACAGGTTTCGCACCGCGTCGTTCGACTGGACCCTTATTTGGAAATTATGAATCATAAAATCGGGCCGTCTGTCTCCATTGCCCGCCATTTTGAACATCACAATTTCAAAAAAGGGTTTCTCAACTTTAAGTCTATACGTAGTGACCATCGGTGTACCATGAGTGGCGGGTTTGCATCCATCTCGCGTGCAAACCAGATGAGGAACGGCGATGCATATAATCGACTGATTGGAGTAAGGTTGACGACAAACCGCAGATGGAATGATGCATTATAATGAGCCTGAATAATTTGAAATTTGGTTTTTTTATCATGAAAAAGAATTATGGGTCGGCCTAAATGATGATGAGAAGCAGTGCAGGTCTCAGTGAGAGAAAGTAAGAGTCACAATAAAGGATCAACAGCAAAACAATGACATAACATGACGAAGCATCATTAATTGGCCTCAATCGAAACATTCGAATTAATTACTCTAAAATGAATCGCAACGACCAATCGATACATACACAACTTCCCCCGACACACATGTCCCATGTTCAAGCCCCATTTCACCCTTACATCTATGTTCCCTCTTCCTGTCCCAATGACCTTGTGTTTTCGAATTGGTTCGTCAAAAGTTCCGATTGTTTCAAGAAAAAGGAATGATTAAGAAAATATTTTCATTTAAGTGATCGTTTATATCACTTACAAAAATGAATGAAGTGAAAAATATTTTCATCGTCAAAGTTTAGTCATGAATTGTTGTCGATAACAAAAACATTTTTTATTGATTAATTATTTCAAGCAACATAAGTAACCATTTTTAAGAAAATATTTTTTAAATTATTTATATTTGGGGAAACAAATGGAGCCCTTAAAGGACGGTTTTCAATGGTGAATAACAAAACAGATACATAGTGTGCGCCTATGGGAAAACATAACTCATGCCTCTATTACTCGATTGACTATTGACCATTCATGTTAGTGCGTGATTAGCATTCCAATGACTGTTTGCGTTTGAATTTCGAAACTCTCGATCATTATTGGTCGATTTCTCTGCACATGTCACGTTCACAAGATGTAACCACCGTAAGAGAATGCCTTCTCCTGACAATAAGATTACAAATTGTTAGTGGTGTAAATCACAACAAAACACCGCGCTCAAAGTAATGATCCTCCATGAAGCATCCCTAAGTTTGGCAAACATATATAAAAGCAGTAACCAAGACGAATTACGCACTATCAATCTCAAATAATAAAATTATCGTTATATGTTTCACAATAATTATGGGGTCGATTAATTTAATTCATGAAGAAAAGGGGATAGAGAAAGACACTCTAAAGGCCAGAAGAAGAATCTCATAAAAAAGCATTATGCGAGATACTTTAACATCAAGATGTCTCAATCTAAATCTAAAAGATTCCGAGAGGCAACTGTGCAACACAACATCCATTATCGCAAGCCGCCACACCGCGAGTCACCAAGCCTAGACTCTAACGGCACGCCATCTAGTAACTTGTTGCTACATCATAACTCTCCGCCTTTGTCCATTGTGTCTCATCAGTGCATACTATATTAGTTGCCCGATGCAAGACTACGCTCCACCAATGTATTGCCTGTGCACCTTAACATGATTAATAAAGATAAACGACTTCCTAGATCCAATAATCGACTGTCTCAAAAAGAATTATTGCTATCAATAAATTAGTTTTGGAGCGAATTGTCAAGATTCGATCTCAAAACATGTACTCTAATATCATGTAAGACAAAATATTCTTTCAACAATATATAAACACGGTTCCCAATGATTACTAGTTTGAAAATACTATCCGTTGTATAGTTATTACTGACCAGGAGATTCATTCGGCTAAGATAATTGCAAATTATTGCATAAGCTATTGAACTACGTCACCCACTTCCGTAAAAAATATCGCATGGTCCATAGATCATATAGATCAAACCCATTTAGACTGTTGATCATCTGGAGGCCACGGCGAAGCTCACACAATTAATAATTGAAATGATCCAGGTTCAGGTGATTTATGTATCATGTAATAGCTTACATGTCGGTCTTAGTCGGACAAGTAATAATCACAATTAAGGCTCGACAGCAACCAAATGACTAAGTAAAAAAATTAAGACCATTAATTACTCTCTTATCACTCGCAACGAGCAACTCATACTCAACCTCCCTCAACACGTGTCCACTGTTCAACCCCTCCCCATTTTCTACATAAACTCACGAACCCAATCACGTTTAGACTCACCCAATTACCTACTCCAATAGCTTTCATACCCCCACAAAGTGGCTCTCACTAGGGGTGAGCAATGGCCTAGGATTAACCCTGGACCAGCCCAACCCAGTTGATCCTGATCCGATTTCCAAGGGGACTGGGTCGGTCCTTGATCTTGGGACCCCTGGACCCTCCACTGTGCGGGTTGATCCTCGATTCTAGGAGTTTATAGTTGGTTCAATCCAGACGAACTCTATATATAGAAAAATATATAAATAAAAATATATTTATTTTTTTTCCAAAGAACCTAAGGCCCCTCCCTCTTCTTCTGGCATTGAAAATAGAAACCCTATTGACTATTGAGCGTTGCCTCTCTTTTTCCCTTGCTTCTCTATGCTGCTCGCTAGATCTGCCTTTCCTCGCTTGCCTCATGAACTAGCTTGATTCTCTTGGCCTACCTCGGCGCCTCACGAAAGGCGAGCGCATGTCGCCTCACTTGGCCCTCCTGGGCACCTCACAAACGGCGAACCTCACAAACGAACAAGATATGAAGTTGTTTATTTTGTTTTCAAGTGTTCAGAAATTGAAGCAATCTTTTGAGAATGAATAAGATATGAAATTGTATAATTCATGGTTTATGTTATGTATTTTTACCATTTTATTTTACGTGTTCGTATACTATTAAGTAGAGATTTTTGTTATTGCCTTATCTTAGATATTTATTTGATTTGTACCGGTCTTAGATTTTTATTTGATTTGTACCGGGGTCCATAGTTTGGTTACTCAGTATTACATTGTTGATGGATATGTATTTTCAAAGTGTACCGTTTGTCCTTTCAAGGAATAAAAAAAATGAAACATAAAAAAAATCGGTTGCTCCCGAGTTGACCCTGGAACCAGATAGAACCCATAGGGTTGGTCCAATCCTCGGTCCCAAGCTCAATAGGGTCTGTCCTTGGTCCCAAAAACTGGAGACCAACACTATGTGAGTTGGTCACAGGTTAGGTGTTGGACCGGCTCAACCCGGACCATGCTCACCCCCAATTCTCACTTGTATAGCTTGGAGTATTCACAATGGCTCCCTCTACATTGTTGAAGCTAGCTTCTGTGCTGCTCGCATGCATGGTGGCGGTGGCAGCTCGAGCTTTAGTAACGTCTGGCCAAGTGTCGAGCACTTTGGCCCCATGCGCATTCCCTACGCGAGGAGCGGCACAGGGCCCGTGCCAGCGTCTTGCTACAATGGGATCAAGTCGCTCAACTTGACAGCTCAAACCATGCCGGACCGCCAAGCCGCTTGCAAGTGCTTGAAATCGGTCTCGAGAAGCATCTTCGGCCTTAATTATGGAGTCATCGCTGGGCTTCGCGGGAAGTGTGGGGTCAGTATCCTGTTCAAGATCAGCCCCAACACCAACTGTGACAGGTATGTGCTTTTAGTCTCGTGTTCCAAAGGTGAGACAAAACCTTATATTTCCTTGACCGCAAATCATTAGTATGTCACGTGATGTATGCGTTTTGTAGCATATACTTTCTTCATATCTAAAGTGGCCGTTTTTCCTTCTTCTTTAATTTTGTTTTTGTGAAGTTTACGGTCAGGAAGCTAATCATTAGATGTTTTGTTGCAGCGTGAAGTGAAAATGAATCATACGAGCGCGTTTTAGCTTCAAAGATAGAAAGAGTAGTTAGCTTCGAATAAAGTGAATGCACGAACCAATATTGGGTCTGTAACTTGATTATGTATGGCTAATATCCTTTGCTTGTGCCATGTACTAATGAGATTATAAATAAAGCTTAAATGAAGGAAATTATAATATGTTTCCTTTTCTTTGTTCAGTTAATGTAAGGATCATATTTGCACCTCTTGATTTTTCGTGGTATTAACCCCTTTAACAAAATAAATTCCAAATCATTCGTTTTTTTATGAAATAAGCGGAGTTTAAATGAACTTTTGAAAGTTTCATGTAGGAGGCGCAGTAGATTTATCATATAGATGCGGGACCATAGTGAATCAAAAAATTGTTACATTGGAATGTGTTAGAAAGTCCGCCCCACAAAATTATTACATTAATTGAGACCGAAATACGAACATCTATGTAAAGTCTTTGTCAAACCAATGAATGAAGGTCGAAACTCACCCTCGATTTCATATGTTATATTAGTAGGGGGACGGATCTAATCTAGGCTCAGCCAGCCACACAAAGCGAAAGCAAGGACGGCCCCTTGAATGAGAAGGCATTCAATCACCCTATAATATCACTACTCAAAAACCAACACCAACTCCCTTTGCCCTCGCGCACACGTATCGCGCAACCATTCGCCTTTCTTTAACTATCCAGTTGCGTTTAAACTCATCCAATTTACTAGGGCTGCCTTTCACATCCTCGCAACATCCATGCTGGCCTCGGTGGCGGCTCTGGCTCCAGCTCCGGCGGCTTGAGCCTTAGACCTGTGGCTTGTCGTCCAGCGCGCTCTGGCTCCTAGCATTCCCTGCACGAGAATCGGCACGAGGCCCATGCCGGCGGCTCGCTGCCACAGAGTCTGATCACTCGAACCGGCGGCCAAGACCATGCCGGACCGTCAAGCCGCTCGCAAGTGCTTGGAAGTGGCTTCCGACAGCATCTCCGGCCTTCATTACGGAGTCGTCGCCGGGAGCGCGGTGGGGTCAGCATTGCGTACGACATCAGCCCCGGCACTCGCTATGATAGGCATGTGGTTTCACCAATATAAAGGGATCTTCTTTCGTAACATATAGTGGAAACAATGAGTCCAAAAGCATGACTCAAAGTTATGCCAGTTTTGGTCTTTAAAATTGTCGGGATTTTTAGTGTTACGTACACATCAATCAATAAATTTTGAGAAACTGTGGAGACCAGATCTAGAGAGATGAGATCAAGCGATGCGCTTAAGTTGGGATGCGAGGCCTCTGTCTAGCTTTGGAAACTCTTAAATGCAGATGGTTTCGTACCAAATGATCTAGAACAAGAAGGATGAGTCATTTGGGCGAAACCCAACACGATACAATACTACCTTCATGTACTGCCAATTGAAAAGTTGATACATTTAAATGTTGGTGAGTAGTTCAAACGAGAATTGATGTTCAAAAATTAGCTGGCACGTCTATATTAATGTCGACTGTAGCAATTTCGGATCAAAATTGGCTGGAAAGACTAAATTGACAAATTATCAAAATATTTATGACTGAATTGACACAATTAAAAAGTTTATAACTGAATTAACATAAATGCAATAAGCTGAGGACTTTGTTTTGTTATTTTCCTGGCAAACATCCAGGTAAGTCTAGCTACTTGGGCTATTTAAGAGGCCATAACCCAAAACAAATGGGTGGAATTCCAATACATGACCTCTGGTTTCTAAACTGAAAATTTGTTGACATCCCAACTAATTGCGCACACCATGGGGATTAACCAGGCCTAATAATGTGACACAAACGTAACATAAAGTTTTTTCTTGGAGACAAGGCGAGAAGTACCATAAAGGCAAGCATTCTAATTTTACCAAAGGCCATCCCAAATTGGAAAAGTTCTTATGCGTACTCAAATTATATAAACTCACTTCATCTCAGTCATTAAAATGGTGTGGATCACATGTGAAATTTACCTGATTTAATGACTGGGATATAATAAGCTCATATACACTGTGTGCAAGCGAAATTCAATTCAAAATTGTGGGTGGAAATTTCTAAGGTACACACTTGGGTATAAATGCTTTGAACTTGATTACGACGTAGTGTCGTAACGTCGGCTATATCTACAACGTTGTGGTACTTGATTATGATTCAACGTTGTATAGTTTGTACGATGCATAGGGTGTGCTGTAGCGGACCTAGGGTGCCCGATTGGTGGCAAATCTGCACGAGCCGTACTAAGCTATCTCTAGATACGCTCTCTCTCATATTTAAACCTCCCCGACCAAACTCCATCATAACACTAAATGAGATTCACCTACCAACCAAAACCTCCTATTCAAATCTCCTCCTATATAAACACCACATTCTTCCATATATCCCCAAGAAGAAGAAGAAACAAGAAGCAGAACTCTAGCGGTGTGTCATCCAAAAGTCTTGCAAGTGCCCTCCAAGCAAAAGTAGTCACGAAAATGGCCAACCCTGGACTCCTCAAGGCCGCAGCGCTGGCGGTGGCCGTCGTCTGCATGGTGGTGGCCAATGCTCCTCCTGCCGCGTCGCAGACATCCTCGTGCAACCAGGTGACCAACACGCTGATGCCGTGCGCGTCTTACGTGCTCAACGGAGGGACCGTGCCGTCCGCCTGCTGCAGCGGGATCAGGTCGCTGTACTCGGCAGCGAATACCACGGCCGACCGCCAGGGCATCTGCAGCTGCCTGAAGTCCGCCATCAAGGGGATCCCATACAACTTCAACAAAGCCGGCCTCGCGGCGGGCCTGCCGGGCAAGTGTGGGGTCAACATCACTTACAAGATCAGCCCTTCCACCAACTGCAAGAGGCAAGTGCATCGTTTTATCGAGCGCCATTAGAGTAATGCAGTAAGAATACTTTCGAATGTTCGTGCTAAGCCTCATTTTTTGGTTTGTGCGACTCTGTATTGCAGCGTGAAGTGAGAGAAAGATGGAGCGCCGGACCATATACTTCCGAGGGCAGGACGAAGATTAACGTCAGAATAAGAGGAACTACTACTATCGCCTCGAGCGATGGCTCCTCTAGTTACGACAGTAGTAGTTGCTGTGTCGTTCTGGATCTCTGTGTCGAGCAGTGATGCCATGCGTCGTGTAATATGGTCCGATGTGTTCTAAGCCATCTAGGGAGAAACTACTTTGTTACTTTGTATGTTACGTGTTTCCAGTGCTTCAGTGACCAACTTTGCCTCTTGCCTGTCTCTCTCTTGTTCTCAATTCGATACAAAAGCGTGAGTTGTGAACATATATGCTTGCTGAGAACAAGCATGGAGCGAAATATGACAGATCCGAGTTGAATGACCCATTTTGACATTTGACATATCTAGTTGTTCAGTAACATTTGTTTCTCGGGAAGAAGGATTTGGATAACATTTTTCTAAAATTGATTGCTCGAAATAACTATTCGAAAGGAAAATATTTTTATGCGAGAATATTTTTTTTTTTTATTTTTTTTGTGGATGATAGAAATATTTTTCGTTCATTTATTTTTGTAAGAGATACAAGCGATTATTTTAAAAAATATATTTTTCAAATCATTTATTTTCTCTAAAACAACTAAAGCTTTAGTATATCAAAAGATAACCCTCTCTAGTTACGAATTTTTTCAAGTGACTACAATAGAGTCGGTTTGTTTCGAGGAAAAATGAAAGTAGTGGTAAAATGATTTCCATTTGGGGGATTGTTGTAATTTTTCTAAGTTACACTGAAATTTTGAAATGAGTTAGAAATCATTTTCTAATTCTTTGTAACTTCCTTTTTTTTTTTTTGATAATTGGACGTGGGTTCGATGCACAACCGCTTAAACCCAAACCCTGGTCACCGGACATGGGATTGAGCACCCAACCCCGTGCTTAAGCAAGATCTATTACTTAAATATTTGCATAATGCTGGTTAGATAGTGCAAGCACTAGTTGCAATTGGCATAATTGAGCGTGAATATATGTACTAATGGAGCCGAGTTACCTGTGGTAACTCCTTAATTCTTTGAACTATAGAGTAAAATTAAAGAATGGGTAATAGTAAAAAGAATTGTTGCCTGGGTAATAGTAAAAAGAATTGTTGCCTTAGGACCTAGGTCCGAGGTCATCCACGACGGCCTAAAGACCCAAATCGAGGTCATGGGCAACCTCGACTATCTCACGCTGCACCTCTAAGAGAGAGAAAGAATGGGGGGAGGGGGGGGGCGAAGTGAGACAAGTAAGAGAGAGCATACCAGAGGAGAGAGAGCACGGAAACAATCGGCGGCAATTAAGAGGCGGACGACGGCAGTTGGCGGTGGTGGTGGGGAGATTGGGGCTTGGGAGTGAGCGGGGGTCTATCAAGGACTTAGCCGAAGTGAGAGATGGACAAAAGAAGTCCATTCATCGATGGGGCCTTCCCTTTTCAACCCAACGATCTCACCACAAAGAAGCCTAAACAACAAATTCTACTCTTCTATAGCTCCTTTTGGAACCGTGGTCATAAATTTATTTCTTAACATATATATATAATTAGTTGAGTCATTATATGTATTAGTTATATTTAGTAAATTTCTCATAAATAAATTTAAAATGGAAAAGCCCTAAATAATATGGGTGCTTTTTTTTTTAGAAAAAATATAGATGTTAAATGATTTCACAACTTATTTTGACTCAACCCATTTTTATGACTCTCTCTTGCCCTCACTTGATTTCGTCCTCACTCACTCTATACTCTTACCTTAATTTAGGTACAGGTTTTCCTAAATTATGTTAAATATAAAAATATTTCAGTAATATGTGTCAGGTCAGGTACAAATCGTGTTGGGTATGCGTCAGTAAATGTGCATTGTATTAAAAATAAATCAAAACGAGTAAAGCAGATTGATTTAGGTTAGACCACTGGTGCCTCTCTCTCTCATCCTCTTTCGACTTTGGAAACTGGTGGACTGGTGGAGCTCCGCTCACCATGCGTGCCTCCCCCCGCACTACTTTATCCCCAACCCCTTTCCCCTTTGAACCCAACGTCTCCACCACAAAACAAGCCCCATCGTTGAGCTCGCTGTAACCTGACGGCCGCGCCATGCGACCAGAGCACAAGCATCCCCACCCGCCGCCGCCGCAGCAATGGAGAGTCAACCTCCACGCGAGGTCCCCGAACTTCACCGTCGAGCTCACGGCCACCACGCCGGTTCCGACCTGGCGGCGCCGCGACCCCCATCGCCTCTCGCTCTTGCTCCGGCTCTGGAGCTTCGTCCTCCGCTGTCTTCAATATTGTAGTAGTCAGGTCAATGCAATTCTTTCTTTTCATCGGAAGATAGACGAAACACCGGTAGACCATCTCTTTTTTTACTGCACCTATTATGATCATCACCGGACCCTCTGGCGCTTGAAAGTTCCGCCCCTTCTTTCAGCATGTACCGTGCTTATCTGATGATGTCTCGAAATCCTTGATCTCCTTGAACCTCTCCTCGAGGCGAAAGAAACACACCTAGACTTCAGCTTCACATGCCTGTGGCGGTGATGGCGATGGTGCCGGTGGCTATGGTTGCTATATGAAGCAAGAGGGCCTTCTGTCCTCTCTCTGAGTAGTTTCCTTTTCCTACTTGCGCTCAGATGACGACTCGAATAATCGTAACTTATGTCACCCAGGCTATGTCCTGCTTCAAAGTCTCGGAAGCGGCGTCGCCCACGGTATACCCGCTTAGTGCTGGATGTCTTGTACCACACGAAACAGCAAATGTGCCCCAGCGCGCGCCAGTACGTCTCGCACGTGATCCAGCACATGTTACAGAGGCTTCTCCCTATGCACTGGCAAATCCCCAGCTTGAACAACAGGTACAGGAATAGTAGACCTGAAAACCATCGCACCCGCACGAAAACACGTCGGCTGATCGTGGAATTGTACGAATACCGGATCCCGGATTTTTAATCGAATGTACAAGATTACAATGCAGGAATTATTCGCAAAAGCTTCAAATGAGAAGGCAGATAGTTCTCTAAACATTGCATTTTGCCAGTAAGTATATCTTAGAAGCAGAGAGTTCCTCAGACTTGTCTGGAATCTGAGAGAATATCAAATGATAGTGGTCGCTGGAAAAATCCTCGACACTATTTCTCTGGTAGAATGCTAAAATGAGATTATCGATATGGAAAAGACATGACATATCCTTTACCATAGTCTCAACCAAAAAGTACAACAGCATAAGAACTGAAGGACTGATTTTTGGCTAGCAAATCAAATCTATTTCAGCCTAGTGAAGCGAAGTTCGGTGACTAGCAGAGAGAACTGACAGTCTAAACGGGTAGATAATAAGGGAAATGAGTACGTTACCTATGTAACAGAGGACACATATCAGCAAGAGTTTGATTAGATTCGTGATGCGTAGATGCTCGATAAAACAAACTACATCCCACGGTCCTGAGCATAGTTCCCTTCATCATTGGAAACAATGGGAAACTAGGTAAACATATGGAGACTGGAACAATGAGGTGAAACAGAAAGGTAATTCAAGAATTTAATACGTATGAAAGATAAATAGTCCGTAAAAGATATCGAGCAAAGCCAAAAACAATTATTTTTTTGTTACAAGCTCTGCGCCGCAGATTGCTTTCGAGTTTTTTTGCCAAGCCAGACCAGGAATGGACTTACATGGTTTCAGACATAACAATATGAGCAAGAACTGGAAATAACAACATAAGAGTTGTAATTGGCGGACGCCAAAACTATCTGAATGAAGCAAAGTTCATATTAAGAAAGCGCTTACTCGCACGATCCGCCAAAAATGGTCTTGAATGGAGCGGCAAGAGCATTTCCAACGACAGAGCTGACGCTATTAGCAGCTTTACTTAGAACATCTCCCATTGCATTATCTGCCTTTCTCCATCTAAATCGGTGCCTGAGAAATCAATAATTGCAACACTAATGTCATTCCCTGAGGGCAAAATGATAACAAAAAAGGTACAAAACAATCCTCCAACTTCTGTTCTTTTGTTTCACGACGTTTCCATTGTCCCTTTTCTGGTTTACATTATGAGAAGAATTGAACAGCCTCCTGCGATTCACAATGCAAAAGCATGAGGCTTTTCGCCAACCCAAATTCATCAAAAACCCCAGAAAAGGAAAATGGCCGCTTACACTACACGATCTCATCATTTCCTAAACTCAGTTTCATGGCTTTTAGGCAAACGAGATCCCGGAGAAGAAAAGGAAACTGCATGTTATGGATGTTACGATGTGAAGCAAAGATGGAGGACCGCTTTGTATTGTAAAAAACTCTTCGCCGCCGATATCGAGTTCTGGTCGAACTTCACCAGATGCTTCGGGCTGCGACCGGGGATGCTTGCGTTGCCCAGAGCAGCCTCCGCTCCAGAAGGAACAATGGGAGGGGATGTCAGGAACCCGTCTAAGAGTACGTTTTGACAAGACAGAATGCACGAGAGAGATGGAAGCACCGAGAACATCTACGGGATACCCATCCGAACAGACGACAAGACCATCGATATACTACAGATCTCAACAGACTTCTCCTTCCACAGACTATCAGAGACGACAAATCCGTACGTGGAGGGGAATACCAGTGGGAACCACTTTTTAAAGTGTTAGTTAAACTGAAGAAGGAGAGAGGATGAACGAACGGTTATCATCCCTCGTCATCAGTTCTCTTCTGTGTTCGTGAAGGGATGCCATGCCATCACCTTTCGGCGTCTAATTGTATAAAAAATTGAGAATGTGTAGGTGACTGCCTTCCATACTCCCTTTTAAGCTTATATACTGCGACGGGTTTCGCACCGCGTCGTTCGACCGGACCCTTATTTGGAAATTATGAATCATAAAATTGGGCCGTCTGTCTCCATTGCTCGCCATTTTGAACATCACAATTTCGAAAAGGGTTTCTCGACTTTAAGTCTATACATAGTGACCATCGGTGTACCATGAGCGGCCGGTTTGCATCCATCTCGTGTGCAAACCCAGATGAGGAACGGCGACGCATATAATCGACAGATTGGAATAAGTTGACGACAAACCGCAGAAGGAATGATGCATTATAATGTGCATGAATGTTTTGAAATTTGGTTTTTATACCATGAAAAAGAATTATGGGTCGGCCTGAACGATGATGAGAAGCAGTGCATGTCTCAGTGAGAGAAAGTAAGAGTCACAATAAAGGATCAACAGCAAAACAATGACATGACATGACGAAGCATCATTAATTGGCCTCAATCGAAACATTCAATTAATTACTTTAAAATGAATCGCAACGACCAACTGATACATACTCAGCTTCCCCGACACACGTGTAAGCCCATTTCTTTCTTTCTTTTTTTTTTGTCAAAGTTCAGCCCCATTTCACATTTACATTATGTTCCCTCTTCCTGTCCCAATGACTTCATGTTTTTAGATTGGTTCTTTAGAAATCCCTTTGTTTAGTGAAAATTAAATGATTCAGCAAATATTTTTTAAAAAAGCGATCACTTATATCGCTTTAAAATAAGTGAATGAAAAAATATTTTCATCACAATCTAAAAATGTTTATATATAAAATGATGTTGATAACGAAAACATTTTTCAATTGTTAATTATTTCAAGTAATACAAGCAATTGTTTTTAGGAAAATAATTTACAACTCGCTTATTTTCTGCTAAACAAATAAAGATAAGAAAAGACAATTTTTTGAGGAGAATAACAAATGGATACATATTGTGTGCCCATGGGAAAACGTATCTCGTGTTGGCGCGTGCTAAGCATTCCAAATACCATTTGCGTTTGAATTTTGAAACTCTCGGTCTTTTATCGGTCGATTTTTCGCACATGTCATTTTACGGGAAAATTATTTAAAAAGTCGTAAACCTATTGTACTTTTTACCAATATAGTTTTAAATCTTTTATTTTGCCAATTAAGTCCTAAACTTTTTCATGTTTTGCTAATTGAGTCAATCCTGATCAATTTTAGTCAAAAATCGGATCCAGTTAATGTTAGGATCTCGTTGGCACAATTGGCATTTGAGTGGACAAACTTTAATATTTGTTTATTCTTTTTGATTTTTTGATTATTTTTTATTTTTCCGTTTTCTTTTATTATTTTTTTCTTTTTTGGTTCAAAGGGAGGGGCAACAAAGCCCTCGCCGAATCTGGCAAGCGCTTGCGAACCCTCACTATGGCTAGACATGGTGGCACTCCCGCCATGGTGAGGGTGGAGGAGGGGCTTTGGCCCCCCTCACCCTTCGACGGGAGTCGCTGGCCCTTGGTCAATGGTCAGCGGAGGTCGCCGACCCTTTGAACCCAAAAGAAAAAGAAAAGATAATAATATTAAAAAAAAAATTAATACATTGTTAAAAATTATTTACATTAGCTTCGTCCCGTACCACACAAGACAATTTGGCACCCAATGTTAGTGATTTCGGTCAAATTAACCGAATAGACTCGCTTGACAAAAACTTGAAGAGGTTTAAGACTCAATTGGCAAAATTAAAAAAAAAAGTTGATGATTGAATTAGCAAAACGAATAGGCTTAGAACTATTTACCCACGTTCACATGATGTGACCACCATAAGAGAATGCCTTCTCCTACCAATAAAGGTTCGTTTGATAACTATTTTTGTTCCCGAAAATAATTTACGCTTCGAAATGATTTTTTTTTCCATTCTGAAATAATTCCTAAGCATTTGAAGACATTTGGTAATTACCCAAAATTTCTATTTCTGGAATAAAAAAGAACATAAATCGTTTAGTAACTATATAAAATTTCTTTTTATTAATAATGTTTTGAATTTTTTAATATTTCTTTCTTTTTTTTCTTTTTTTTTTCTTTTTTTTTCTTCTTCTCCTTCTTTGGCCCATTGGCTAGGTCGCGACCACAATGAGGGCAGCTCGCCCTAGGGCATGAGGTCCGACCCTCCAGCCTCGCCCTCGCCCTCGCCCTCGCCCTCGCCCTGGCCTTGGCCTGTGGCTGGTCGCCCGGACCCGGCCACGAGCCGGGCAAATGAAGAAGACCCGGCCACGAAGAAGAAGAAAACAAAATTCTTTTTCTATTTTTGATTTTGTTCTCAAAATCAAGAATCAACCTTTTTTTTTTTTTATTCTTGATTCTATTCCAAAGCTGATTAAAGAACAAATTTGTGTCGGGGAACAAAAAGTTTACAAAACGGATTTATGTTCTTTTTTTTATTTTTCGGGAACAAAATAATAGAAATAGATACTATTTAGCGGATACCAAACAATCCCTAAGATGACAAATTGTTAGTGGTGTAAATCACAACAAAACACTGCGTAAAAGTAATGATCCTCCATGAAGCATCCCAAAGTTTGCAAACATATATAAAAGTAGTAACTAAGACGCCAATTATGCGCTATCAATCTCAAATAATAAAATTATCGTTATATGCTTCACAATAATTATGAGGTAGATTAATTAATTTAATTCATGAAGAAAAGAGGATAGAGAGAGACTCTAAAGGCCAAGAAGAATCTCATAAAAGAAACGTTATCACGAGATACTTTATTATCAATATGTCTCAACCTCAATCTAAAATATTCCAAGAAGTAACTGGGCAACACAACACCTATTATTGCAAGTCGCCACACCGTGAATCACCAAGCCTAGACTCTAACGGCACGCCATCTAGTAACTTGTTGCTACGTCATGACACCCGCCTTTGTCCATTGTGTCTCATCAATGCATACTATATTAGTTACCCGATGTGAGACTACGCTCCACCAATGCATTCGCCCTTGCACCTTAACATGATTAATGAAAATAAATGACTTCCTAGATCAAATAATCCACTTTTCTCAAAATGAATTATTGCTGTCAATAAATTATTTTTGGAGCGAATTGTCAAGATTCAATATCAAAACATGTACTCTAATATCATGTAAGACTGAACATTCTTTCAACAGACCACCCCATTGGGTGGCGGAGCTGGAGCGCGCACTCTTCTTTCTCGCAAAAGGTTGAGTGTTCGAATCCCGGGCACCGTAGGGTGACTTAAACGGTGGCACGTGTGTGGTGGCCAGCACGTGTCGTCCCCAGGGTTTACTCCTGCTATCGGGCCGTGCGGGGGGTTCCTATTAAAAAAACATTCTTTCAACAGTATATAAATATGGTTCTCAACGATTTTTTTTTTCTGTCCTACTCTAACTCTCAACTCATTCTCAAGCTTTTACCACCTGCCTTCTTGCGGGGACGTAGGAGTCAAAACTCACATTTGAAACTAAATGTCTCCAACCCTAACCTCCATCGGTAGGGAATCGAACTCCCGCCTCCCTATTTTCAAGTAGAAAGAGTGGTCACTTGGACAAATACTGGTTCTCAATGACTACTAGCTTGAAACTATTATCCGTTGTACAATTATTACTGACCAGGAGATTCATTTGGCTAGGATAATTGCAAGTTATTGCATAAACTATTGGACTAGGTCACCCACTTCCAAAAAAAAAAATATCGCATGGTCTATAGATTATATAGATCAAACCCGTCTAGACCGTTAATCATGTGGAGTCCACGGTAAAGCTTGCACAATTAATAATTGAAATGATCTACGTTCATGTGATTTATTTATCATGCAATAGCTTACATCTCGGTCTTAGTCGGAGAAGTAAGAATCACAAGTAAGGCTCAGCAGAAACCAAATGACTAGGCATGAAAGAGAATTAATTACTCTCTTCTCACTCGCAACGACCAGCTAATACTCAACCTCCTAAACACGTGTCCATTGTTCAACCCCTCCGCATTTTCTATATAAACTCATGAACTCATTCACGTTTAGACTCACCCAATTACCTACTCCAATAGCTTTCATACCCTCCACAAAGTAGCTCTCACGTGTATAGCTCGGAGCATTCATAATGGCTCACTCTACATTGTTGAAGCTGGCTTGTGTGCTGCTCGCATGCATAGTGGTGGCGGCTCCAGCAGCTCGAGCCACAGTGACGTGCGGCCAGGTGTCGAGTGCTCTGGCCCCGTGCATTTCCCTATGCGAGGAGCGGCACAGGGCCCGTGCCAGCCTCTTGCTGCAATGGGATCAAGTTGCTCAACTCGGCAGCTCGGATCACGCCGGACCACCAAGCCACTTGCAAGTGCTTGAAATCGGTCTCGGGAAGCATCTCTGGCCTTAATTATGGAGTCGTCGCTAGGCTTCCCGGGAAGTGTAAGGTCAGTATCCCGCAAAGATCAGCCCCAGCACCAATTGTGACAGGTATGTGCTTTTAGTCTCATGTTCCAAAGTTGTTGCGAAAAACCTTATCTTTCCTTGACCAAAAATCATTAGTATGTTATGTGATACATGCGTTGTGTAAAACATACTTTCTTCATATTTAAAGCTGCTGTTTTTCCTTCTTTTGTATTTTGTTTTGTGAAGTTTACAATTGGGAAGCTGATTGTTAGATGTTTTGTTGCAAAGCGTGAAGTGAGAATGGATCGTCTGATACGTTTTCAAGCTTCGGAGATAGAAAGAGTAGTTAGCTTTGAATAAAATGAATTTACAAACCAATATTGAGTTCGTAACTTGATTGTGCATGACTAGTATCCTTTGCTTGTGCTATGTACTAATAATAAGAATATAAATGAAGCTAATATGAAGGAAATTACGATATGTTTCGTTTTCTTTTGTTCTAAGTATCACTTCATGTTTTCTTTTCCATTATTCTTCTCATATTGGCAATTTTCAAAAAAAAGAGAAGACGCGTGGCATTGAAAGGTAAATAACAAATGGATATCGTTAGAGTGTGCTTCATACTCGCTTTCTGACGGGAAGGTTTGGTGATTCCGCTCCGGTGAGTAGGCGGGCGTTGTAAGGGGCTCCCCCTAGAACCCGTAAGGCTTATATATTTTGAGTTTGTATTTTATTGATAGTTTGGGTTTATACTCATGAATAGCTATTGTTACCTCTATATATATATTCTATTTATCTTGTAGTTGAGTGATGTAACAAAAAGGTATGATGTGTCAATTATAGTGGAATTCTTTACTAGACGTAGCACTAGTTTAAGGGTGAATTAGAATAAAAACTTTGTGTTTCGATTTTGTTTTCTCGCTTTTACTCTATATTTCTTGGTGATTTTGCATCGAATCCTAACAGATATATGGTGCGAGATAATGGGACGGACAGAGCCAAGACAAAATGCTATCAAGGTTGAATTTAAACCAAATTAGTAGTTCACATATGCTCTAATCTCCTTGGCTCATGTTAATTGTTACGACTAATGCAAAAGCTTAAACAGATTTAAACGATTTGTGCAACAAATAAATTGTAGAATTTGAACCCGAATGGGAGATCGAAGATTACAACAAATCAAATGCTCACCATCTTAGTGTTTCCCATTTTAGATACACCCTATTGAACAAGAAATCAATTATAGGAAGAAATTTTCTTAGGCTCTCAAGTCTCTTGAACGATGGTTCTCAAAGATTTTTTAGTTTTTTTTCCCAAATTTTTATATTCAAATATGACCTACAAATTGAGTTTCAATGTAAAACTTACTGGCCCCGTGTGGATTCGGTCAACCAACCAAATTAGGCTCAGTTAAGCGATCATAGCCCCTTGCAACTATGAATGGCTCTTGGGAAGTGAAAGGTATAATGGGTGAGCCGCCCAAAATGGGTCAAACTAGCACATGAACCAAAAGACTCACAAGGTGTTTATTTGCCTTTTACTATAAATAATTGACTCCCAAAGGAAAACATACGTGATTTTCACATACACAATAAGACAACTCTTCAAAAGAATGTCTTTTCCGGTTTTCCTTCGAAACACTAATGGGTACTAAAGATAATTGAGGATTGCTCTAAAGTGTGCAAAGTGGCATTTAATATGTGGAAATACCGGTATGTTTACCATGTGATATGTATGTACGATCGGTGATACAAGATGATTATTGGGCACGTTTTCAAGTTATTCAAATGTGTTTCAAATATGTTGACTAAGGAATGTATTTTCCTAACAAGAAGATTTTCGGTTGACCCACTAGTTGGCTTGAACGACTAGTGTTGGGGTTGGGTAATACATGTCTTATTCCTCCAACTTCTGTCCCTAAGCCACACCAATGTTGACTGTTTTTGGCATTTCTCACCCCAAAAGTTAGCTCAAAAGGTGAGATTTTCCCTTACACTAATAAATCGATCGCTTGTCCCTTTCTACAACCGATATAAGATAACCTTAACAAAGTACATTGTTGGCTCATTTTTAAGGCTTAATTCCAAAAAAAAAAAAAGCACAAACTTTAGGTCGATGGACAATTATGGCCCAAACTTTTTTTGTCCCATAAAAAACACTAACTCTAGGTTAAGGGACAATTAAATCCCAAACTTTTTTTTTTCCATAAAAAAACAAACTTTAGGTCGAGTGACAATTTTGATTCCAATTTTTTTGTCTCATAAAAATCACCAACTTTTTACCCCGATCCCAACCGCCTCCCATTGACTTTCTATCTGAAGTCATTCTTGTTTGAGAAAAAAGGTTATGAGCTTGGCGAATCTAAGTCCATGGCGCCCGGCGGAAAGTTTGCTAGTCAACTTCAAATTACGTTTGGCGGAAAGATTCAATTTGGAGATATTTTTGACTTACTAGTGAAGTGAAAGGGACGAATAGTTTCACCATTATTCTTCAAATTGTGGCTTAGAGAATAAGACAATAAATATTGCTTAAATCCAAACAAAAAGCCACGTTGATTTATTGCTAAGGTGGAATAGTCAAGTTAAATAATTAATAGTTCTAAATCAATGGGGGCGATTTGGGATTTAAGTGAAAATTGATGCTTTTTACGAGACAAAAAAAATTAGCCGTTGTCACTTGACCTAAAGTTTCGCCAAAAATTATCACTTGACCTAAAGTTGATGCTTTTTTTACAGGACAAAAAAGTTCGAGCTGAATTGTCCATCAACCTAAAGTTGATGCTTTTTTCCTAATTAACCCATTTTCTAATGGTTCAAGTTTTGGGGAAAAACAGTTTGTCTAAGAGTGATGAGCAAAACTAAACAAGTGCAATTGTACATTAACCAATTTCATAGTTTTGTATCAATTCTCTGCTTGTTTATTCCCTTAAACACTACATATTTGGTCTTTGGCATTTATTCGCATTCTCCATCTGCGTTTGGACAACATGAAATATGTCATGGTTTAAAATGTTGATTAGTGAATTTTTTCACAAAGCATCGATACTACAATTGAATGGAGGAAAAATCTCCTCGATCAAGGTTTAAGGAAAATATAGTCCATCATTACGTATAAATTACTTTGGATCAAGGTCATTTACACAAGTCAAAGGCCCGATTTAACCAGTTTATGGGACTTCAAGATGTTCCGGAAATCCCGGGTAGTTAGACCTTCATCTTTGCTAAGTTATAAAATAAAAATAATTCATGAATTATGCAGATATTAGTGTTTAGGATAGGGCTGTACCTTCCCTTATCCCTAGTTAGAGGAAATTTACTCAACCCATACCTTTGGTCAATGGTTTACAAATTATAGACATTGCTCACATACAAATTTAACTATATATACATGTCGCCGATATCCATATTTATAAGTCAACAATCAAAAGAATGGTTGTGGGAGAAATTTTCTCTAATAAGATCAGAGAAAACATGACTTAATATATACCCTTTTCATAATCTCTTGACACCAAAACAAGCGTATGTAAATAAAAGTCAAGAAGCTATGAGATGCTCATGTGTCATGTGCCCTTAACAAATAGTTAAAATGCGGTGCTTGATGTGTTGTTCACACCAGGCCAACCCTCATTCACTAGTTGTTCCAAAGAATAATATAAGCGAATAGCTTCCTCGTGATTAGATCGTTACCACGTCTAACATAACTCGGGCGTCTAGTCCATCGAGCGAGACAGACATACTACTTTAGGTACGACAAGCCGATTTAGGCCTGCCATGACTTCATTAAGAGAGTAGCATCAACTCCCAAAATGGTTTATGCACGGGAGGCGAACTCCTCCTTTAGAGCTATTAAGGTATATTCATTACATCCTATAACCCCTAGCACAAAATAAAACCGACACTACTCTTACGATCCAAATATATTTATCCCTTCTACATCCTTACTTTGCAATTGATGACCCGAGCCCCACTCACAAGAGTAAAGAAGTACGAGAGAATATGACTTTATATATACCCTTTTCATAATCTCTACGCACCAAAACAAGTTTATGTAAATAAAATGTCAAAAGTTATCGATGCTCATGTGTCACCCAGCTCTTAACTGCGGTAATAGTCCATGCGGCGCTTGACGTGTCGCTCACACCAGACAACCCTTGTTCACTAGTTGTTCCAAAGAATAATACGGAGAATAACTTTCGTATTGGATCGCACTCCACGATAGCTCGAGTTCCATGGTGAGATACACAAAATACTTTAGGTACCCCCGATTTTACCGCCATGGCTTCATTAAGAGAGCCAACTCTCGATCGGTTATGCGCTGGAGGTGAACTCCACCTTTGGAGCTTCTAAGGTATATTCATTACATCCTATAACTCCTAGCACAAACCAAACTGACACTACTCTTACGACTCAGCTATATTTATCCCTTCCGCATCCTTACTCTTCACTTGATAACTCTAAGCACCACTCACAAGAGTAAAAAGTACGAGAATCACGGTCCGTGACACATGGCCATAACTTCAAACATCAATAATAGAGCCCGATCAAATATAATTTGTTTTTCTATTTTTGGCCAAGGCTTGTGATCGTAGTTAAAATAACTACTTCACACTTGCTAGGACTCTCTCCGTTCATGAGTGCATTTACTCCACGAAAAATCAACAAATTTTAATTATTCATATCACTTAAGAAAATGAGTTAACAAAAATGTGTCTATTATCATTTTTTTATATAATAGGGTATTTTTCTCAAAGAAAACACTTTTTTAATGCATTTTTCTAATCAACATAAACAAACAATCAAAGTTTAAAAAAAAATCTTTTCCAAATTACCAATTTCGACGAAACAAACAAACTTTAGACATTCAGTAAGCTACCAATAAAGAAGCAACGCATTTACTAGATGAACTCTTACTACGATGCGTTTATTTCGAGAAAAATAAATATTCTTTTAAAAATGATAGCTTGTATTATTTATAAAAATAAACGAACGAAAAATATTTTTATCGATCATGATAATATTTATACATATATTAATAACAGAACATAATATAAGGTTAAATGGATTTTTGAAAGTTTTAATGTAGGACGTGGAGGAGATTTATCATGAAGATGCGGTAGCATGATGGATCGAAAAATGTCACGTTGAAATGTGTCAGAAAGTCTGACCCACAAAATTATTACATTGATTGAGACTGAACATCTCTGTAAAGTCTTGCCAAACCAATGAATAAAGGTTAAAACTCACCTTAGATTTCGTATGTTATATCCGCAGGAGTACGGATCCAACCAAGGCCGAAACAGCCAAAGAAAGCGTAAGCAAGGACGGCCCCTTAAATGAGAAGGCATTCAATCACACTATGTCACTGCTCAACTACCAACACCAACTTATTTTACTCTCACGCACACGTGTCACGCAACCATTCGCCTTCCTTTGACTATCCAATTGCGTTTAAACTCATCCAATTTACTAGGGTTGCCTTTCACATCCTCACGACATGCATGCTGGCCGGGGCGGCTCTGGCTCCTCCAGCTCGAGCCTTAGACCTGCGGCTTTTCGACGAGGGCGCTCTAGCTCCGTGCATTCCCTGCGCGAGAAGTGGCACATGGCCCATGCCGACTGCTTGTTCCAACAAATTCAGATTGCTCAACTCGGCAGCCAAGACCATACCAGATCGCCAAGGTGCTCGCAAGTGCTTGGAAGTGTCTTCCGGCAGCATCTCTGGCCTTAATTATGGAGTCGTCGCTGGAAGCGCGGTAGGGGTCAGCATCGCGTACGTTATCAGCCCCGGCACTAGCTATGATAGGCATGCAGTTTCACCAATATAAATCGATCTTCGTTCGTAACATATGGTGGAACAATGAGAACAAAAGCATGACTTGAAGTTATGCCACTTTTGGTCTTCAAAATTGCCAGGTTTTTATTGTTACGTCCACATCAATCAATAAATTTTGAGAAACCATGGAGACCAGATCAAGCGACGCATTTAAGTTGAGATGCGAGGCCTCTGTCTAGCTTTGGAAACTCCTGAATGCGGATGGTTTCGTACCCAATGATATAGAACAAGAAGGATGAGCCATTTGGGCGAAACCCAACACGATACAATACTACCTTCATGTACTGCCAATTGAAAAGTTGCTACATTTAAATGTTAGTGAGTAGTTCAAATGAGAATTGGTGTTCAAAAATTAGTAGGGACGCCTATATTAGTGTTGACTTGACACGTAAGATGGTCGGTATTCATATTAGCAATTTGTGATTAAAATTGATCGGAAAGATCTAAATTGATAAATTATCAAAATATTTATGACTCAATTGACACAATTGAAAGATTAGAACTCAATTAACACAAATGTAATAAGTTTAAAACTTTGTTTTGTTATTTTCCTAGCAAACATCCATGTAAGTCTAGCTACTTGGGCTATTTAAGAGGCCATAACCCAGAACAAATGGGTGGAATTCAATAAATGACCTCTGGTTTCTAAACTGAAAATTTGTTGACATCCCAACTAATTGCGCACACCATGGGGATTAACCAGGGCCTAATAATGTGACACAAACGTAATATAAAGTTTTTTCTTGAGACAAAGCGAGAAGTACTATAAAGGCAGGTATTCTAATTTTACCCCAAAGGCCATCCCAAATTGGAAAAGTTCTTATACGTATTCAAATTATATAAACTCACTTTTCTCGGTCATTAAAATGGTGTGGATCACATGTGAAATTTACCTGATTTAATGGCTGGGATATAATAAGCTCATATGCACTGTGTGCAAGCGAAATTCAATTCAAAATTGTGGGTGGAAATTTCTAAAGTACGCACTTGGGTATAAATGCTTTGAACTTGATTACGACGTAGTGTCGTAACGTCGGCGATATCTACAACGTTGTGGTACTTGATTATGATTCAACGTTGTATAGTTTGTACGATGCATAGGGTGTGCTGTAGCGGACCTAGGGTGCCCGATTGGTGGCAAATCTGCACGAGCCGTACTAAGCTATCTCTAGATACGCTCTCTCTCATATTTAAACCTCCCCGACCAAACTCCATCATAACACTAAATGAGATTCACCTACCAACCAAAACCTCCTATATAAACACCACATTCTTCCATATATCCCCAAGAAGAAGAAGAAACAAGAAGCAGAACTCTAGCGGTGTGTCATCCAAAAGTCTTGCAAGTGCCCTCCAAGCAAAAGTAGTCACGAAAATGGCCAACCCTGGACTCCTCAAGGCCGCAGCGCTGGCGGTGGCCGTCGTCTGCATGGTGGTGGCCAATGCTCCTCCTGCCGCGTCGCAGGCATCCTCGTGCAACCAGGTGACCAACACGCTGATGCCGTGCGCGTCTTACGTGCTCAACGGAGGGACCGTGCCGTCCGCCTGCTGCAGCGGGATCAGGTCGCTGTACTCGGCAGCGAATACCACGGCCGACCGCCAGGGCATCTGCAGCTGCCTGAAGTCCGCCATCAAGGGGATCCCATACAACTTCAACAAAGCCGGCCTCGCGGCGGGCCTGCCGGGCAAGTGTGGGGTCAACATCACTTACAAGATCAGCCCTTCCACCAACTGCAAGAGGCAAGTGCATCGTTTTATCGAGCGCCATTAGAGTAATGCAGTAAGAATACTTTCGAATGTTCGTGCTAAGCCTCATTTTTTGGTTTGTGCGACTCTGTATTGCAGCGTGAAGTGAGAGAAAGATGGAGCGCCGGACCATATACTTCCGAGGGCAGGACGAAGATTAACGTCAGAATAAGAGGAACTACTACTATCGCCTCGAGCGATGGCTCCTCTAGTTACGACAGTAGTAGTTGCTGTGTCGTTCTGGATCTCTGTGTCGAGCAGTGATGCCATGCGTCGTGTAATATGGTCCGATGTGTTCTAAGCCATCTAGGGAGAAACTACTTTGTTACTTTGTATGTTACGTGTTTCCAGTGCTTCAGTGACCAACTTTGCCTCTTGCCTGTCTCTCTCTCTTGTTCTCAATTCGATACAAAAAGCGTGAGTTGTGAACATATATGCTTGCTGAGAACAAGCATGGAGCGAAATATGACAGATCCGAGTTGAATGACCCATTTTGACATTTGACATATCTAGTTGTTCAGTAACATTTGTTTCTCAGGAAGAAGGATTTGGATAACATTTTTCTAAAATTGATTGCTCGAAATAACTATTCGAAAGGAAAATATTTTTATGCGAGAATATTTTTTTTTTTAATTTTTTTTGTGGATGATAGAAATATTTTTCGTTCATTTATTTTTGTAAGAGATACAAGCGATTATTTTAAAAAATATATTTTTCAAATCATTTATTTTCTCTAAAACAACTAAAGCTTTAGTATATCAAAAGATAACCCTCTCTAGTTACGAATTTTTTCAAGTGACTACAATAGAGTCGGTTTGTTTCGAGGAAAAATGAAAGTAGTGGTAAAATGATTTCCATTTGGGGATTGTTGTAATTTTTCTAAGTTACACTGAAATTTTGAAATGAGTTAGAAATCATTTTCTAATTCTTTGTAACTTCCTTTTTTTTTTTTTTTTTGATAATTGGACGTGGGTTCGATGCACAACCGCTTAAACCCAAACCCTGGTCACCGGACATGGGATTGAGCACCCAACCCCGTGCTTAAGCAAGATCTATTACTTAAATATTTGCATAATGCTGGTTAGATAGTGCAAGCACTAGTTGCAATTGGCATAATTGAGCGTGAATATATGTACTAATGGAGCCGAGTTACCTGTGGTAACTCCTTAATTCTTTGAACTATAGAGTAAAATTAAAGAATGGGTAATAGTAAAAAGAATTGTTGCCTGGGTAATAGTAAAAAAGAATTGTTGCCTTAGGACCCAGGGTCCGAGGTCATCCACGACGGCCTAAAAGACCCAAATCGAGGTCATGGGCAACCTCGACTATCTCACGCTGCACCTCTAAGAGAGAGAAAGAATGGGGGGAGGGGGAAGTGAGACAAGTAAGAGAGAGCATACCAGAGGAGAGAGAGCACGGAAACAATCGGCGGCAGTTAAGAGGCGGACGACGGCAGTTGGCGGTGGTGGTGGGGAGATTGGGGCTTGGGAGTGAGCGGGGGTCTATCAAGGACTTAGCCGAAGTGAGAGATGGACAAAAGAAGTCCATTCATCGATGGGGCCTTCCCTTTTCAACCCAACGATCTCACCACAAAGAAGCCTAAACAACAAATTCTACTCTTCTATAGCTCCTTTTGGAACCGTGGTCATAAATTTATTTCTTAACATATATATATAATTAGTTGAGTCATTATATGTATTAGTTATATTTAGTAAATTTCTCATAAATAAATTTAAAATGGAAAAGCCCTAAATAATATGGGTGCTTTTTTTTTGTTAGAAAAAAATATAGATGTTAAATGATTTCACAACTTATTTTGACTCAACCCAACCTCCTGCATGGCGACATCCCCGGGTCGCTTGCCGCGATTTCGGGCCTCGCCGAGCTGGACCTCTCGTTCAACAGCTTCTCCGGTTTGCCGCCGGCCTTTAGGTTCGCTCGCCTCGAGTTTCTGGCTTATGTTAAATCCTCAAACGATGTTTTCTGGGGAACGTTACGAGCCTCAGGACGCTCAAGCTCGCTTACAACGCCGAGCGAGTTGGGTATTCAGCAACCTGACGAACCTCGAGTTCCTCTGGCTCAGCATTTAGATTGATGGAGTTGCAAAAATGGAATCAAAACGCGTGAAAGGGGAGATTGTCTGGCAGGTTTATGGACACGTGTCAATCATTTGGATTATTACCCTACGATATTAAATGAGCAACCGGGTGGGATGGATTCACCCTTCTCTGGTGCCTCTCTCTCTCTTCCTTTTTCGACTTTGGAAACTGGTGGACTGGTGGAGCTCCGCTCACCATGCGTGCCTCCCCCCGCACTACTTTATCCCCAACCCCTTTCCCCTTTGAACCCAACGTCTCCACCACAAAACAAGCCCCATCGTTGAGCTCGCTGTAACCTGACGGCCGCGCCATGCGACCAGAGCACAAGCATCCCCACCCGCCGCCGCCGCAGCAATGGAGAGTCAACCTCCACGCGAGGTCCCCGAACTTCACCGTCGAGCTCACGGCCACCACGCCGGTTCCGACCTGGCGGCGCCGCGACCCCCATCGCCTCTCGCTCTTGCTCCGGCTCTGGAGCTTCGTCCTCCGCTGTCTTCAATATTGTAGTAGTCAGGTCAATGCAATTCTTTCTTTTTCATCGGAAGATAGACGAAACACCGGTAGACCATCTCTTTTTACTGCACCTATTATGATCATCACCGGACCCTCTGGCGCTTGAAAGTTCCGCCCCTTCTTTCAGCATGTACCGTGCTTATCTGATGATGTCTCGAAATCCTTGATCTCCTTGAACCTCTCCTCGAGGCGAAAAAACACACCTAGACTTCAGCTTCACATGCCTGTGGCGGTGATGGCGATGGTGCCGGTGGCTATGGTTGCTATATGAAGCAAGAGGGCCTTCTGTCCTCTCTCTGAGTAGTTTCCTTTTCCTACTTGCGCTCAGATGACGACTCGAATAATCGTAACTTATGTCACCCAGGCTATGTCCTGCTTCAAAGTCTCGGAAGCGGCGTCGCCCACGGTATACCCGCTTAGTGCTGGATGTCTTGTACCACACGAAACAGCAAATGTGCCCCAGCGCGCGCCAGTACGTCTCGCACGTGATCCAGCACATGTTACAGAGGCTTCTCCCTATGCACCGGCAAATCCCCAGCTTGAACAACAGGTACAGGAATAGTAGACCTGAAAACCATCGCACCCGCACGAAAACACGTCGGCTGATCGTGGAATTGTACGAATACCGGATCCCGGATTTTTAATCGAATGTACAAGATTACAATGCAGGAATTATTCGCAAAAGCTTCAAATGAGAAGGCAGATAGTTCTCTAAACATTGCATTTTGCCAGTAAGTATATCTTAGAAGCAGAGAATTCCTCAGACTTGTCTGGAATCTGAGAGAATATCAAATGATAGTGGTCGCTGGAAAAATCCTCGACACTATTTCTCTGGTAGAATGCTAAAATGAGATTATCGATATGGAAAAGACATGACATATCCTTTACCATAGTCTCAACCAAAAAGTACAACAGCATAAGAACTGAAGGACTGATTTTTGGCTAGCAAATCAAATCTATTTCAGCCTAGTGAAGCGAAGTTCGGTGACTAGCAGAGAGAACTGACAGTCTAAACGGGTAGATAATAAGGGAAATGAGTACGTTACCTATGTAACAGAGGACACATATCAGCAAGAGTTTGATTAGATTCGTGATGCGTAGATGCTCGATAAAACAAACTACATCCCACGGTCCTGAGCATAGTTCCCTTCATCATTGGAAACAATGGGAAACTAGGTAAACATATGGAGACTGGAACAATGAGGTGAAACAGAAAGGTAATTCAAGAATTTAATACGTATGAAAGATAAATAGTCCGTAAAAGATATCGAGCAAAGCCAAAAACAATTATTTTTTTGTTACAAGCTCTGCGCCGCAGATTGCTTTCGAGTTTTTTGCCAAGCCAGACCAGGAATGGACTTACATGGTTTCAGACATAACAATATGAGCAAGAACTGGAAATAACAACATAAGAGTTGTAATTGGCGGACGCCAAAACTATCTGAATGAAGCAAAGTTCATATTAAGAAAGCGCTTACTCGCACGATCCGCCAAAAATGGTCTTGAATGGAGCGGCAAGAGCATTTCCAACGACAGAGCCGACGCTATTAGCAGCTTTACTTAGAACATCTCCCATTGCTTTATCTGCCTTTCTCCATCTAAATCGGTGCCTGAGAAATCAATAATTGCAACACTAATGTCATTCCCTGAGGGCAAAATGATAACAAAAAAGGGACAAAACAATCCTCCAACTTCTGTTCTTTTGTTTCACGACGTTTCCATTGTCCCTTTTCTGGTTTACATTATGAGAAGAATTGAACAGCCTCCTGCGATTCACAATGCAAAAGCATGAGGCTTTTCGCCAACCCAAATTCATCAAAAGCCCCAGAAAAGGAAAATGGCCGCTTACACAACACGATCTCATCATTTCCTAAACTCAGTTTCATGGCTTTTAGGCAAACGAGATCCCGGAGAAGAAAAGGAAACCGCATGTTATGGATGTTACGATGTGAAGCAAAGATGGAGGACCGCTTTGTATTGTAAAAACTCTTCGCCGCCGATATCGAGTTCTGGTCGAACTTCACCAGATGCTTCGGGCTGCGACCGGGGATGCTTGCGTTGCCCAGAGCAGCCTCCGCTCCAGAAGGAACAATGGGAGGGATATCAGGAACCCGTCTAAGAATACGTTTTGACAAGACAGAATGCACGAGAGAGATGGAAGCACCGAGAACATCTACGGGATACCCATCCGAACAGACGACAAGACCATCGATATACTACAGATCTCAACAGACTTCTCCTTCCACAGACTACAGAGACGACAAATCCGTACGTGGAGGGGAATACCAGTGGGAACCACTTTTTAAAGTGTTAGTTAAACTGAAGAAGGAGAGAGGATGAACGAACGGTTATCATCCCTCGTCATCAGTTCTCTTCTGTGTTCGTGAAGGGATGCCATGCCATCACCTTTCGGCGTCTAATTGTATAAAAAATTGAGAATGTGTAGGTGACTGCCTTCCATACTCCCTTTTAAGCTTATATACTGCGACGGGTTTCGCACCGCGTCGTTCGACCGGACCCTTATTTGGAAATTATGAATCATAAAATTGGGCCGTCTGTCTCCATTGCTCGCCATTTTGAACATCACAATTTCGAAAAAGGGTTTCTCGACTTTAAGTCTATACATAGTGACCATCGGTGTACCATGAGCGGCCGGTTTGCATCCATCTCGTGTGCAAACCAGATGAGGAACGGCGACGCATATAATCGACAGATTGGAATAAGTTGACGACAAACCGCAGAAGGAATGATGCATTATAATGTGCATGAATGTTTTGAAATTTGGTTTTTATACCATGAAAAAGAATTATGGGTCGGCCTGAACGATGATGAGAAGCAGTGCATGTCTCAGTGAGAGAAAGTAAGAGTCACAATAAAGGATCAACAGCAAAACAATGACATGACATGACGAAGCATCATTAATTGGCCTCAATCGAAACATTCGAATTAATTACTTTAAAATGAATCGCAACGACCAACTGATACATACTCAGCTTCCCCCGACACACGTGTAAGCCCATTTCTTTCTTTCTTTTTTTTGTCAAAGTTCAGCCCCATTTCACATTTACATTATGTTCCCTCTTCCTGTCCCAATGACTTCATGTTTTTTAGATTGGTTCTTTGTGAAATCCCTTTGTTTAGTGAAAATTAAATGATTCAGCAAATATTTTTTAAAAAACGATCACTTATATCGCTTAAAAAATAAGTGAATGAAAAAATATTTTCATCGTCAACGAAAATGTTTATATATAAAATGATGTTGATAACGAAAACATTTTTCAATTGTTAATTATTTCAAGTAATACAAGCAATTGTTTTTAGGAAAATAATTTACAACTCGTTTATTTTCTGCTAAACAAATAAAGATAAGAAAAGACAATTTTTTGAGGGAGAATAACAAATGGATACATATTGTGTGCCCATGGGAAAACGTATCTCGTGTTGGCGCGTGCTAAGCATTCCAACGACCATTTGCGTTTGAATTTTGAAACTCTCAATCTTTATCGGTCGATTTTTCTGCATGTCACGTTCACAGGGAAAATTATTTAAAAAGTCCTAAACCTATTGTACTTTTACCAATATAGTTTTAAACCTTTTATTTTGCCAATTAAGTCCTAAACTTTTTCATGTTTTGCTAATTGAGTCCATCTGATCAATTTTAGTCAAAAATCGCTGACTTGGCAGTCCAGTTAATGTTAGCTGTCCTACGTGGCACAATTGGCATTTGAGTGGACAAACTTTAATATTTGTTTATTCTTTTTGATTTTTTGATTATTTTTTATTTTTCCGTTTTCTTTTATTATTTTTTTTTTTTTTTTTTGGTTCAAAGGGAGAGGGCAACAAAGCCCTCGCCGAATCTGGCAAGCGCTTGCGAACCCTCACTATGGCTAGACATGGTGGCACTCCCCGGCCATGGTGAGGGTGGAGGAGGGCTTTGCGGCCCTCACCCAGGAGTCGACGGGAGTCGCTGGCCCTTGGTCAATGGTCAGCGGAGGTCGCCGACCCTTTGAACCCAAAAGAAAAAGAAAAGATAATAATATTAAAAAAATTAATACATTGTTAAAAATTATTTACATTAGCTTCGGCCGTGCCACACAAGACAGCTGGCACCCACGTTAGTGATTTCTGGTCAAAATTAACCGAATAGACTCAGTTGACAAAACTTGAAGAGGTTTAAGACTCAATTGGCAAAATTAAAAAAGTTGATGATTGAATTAGCAAAACGTAATAGGCTTAGAACTATTTACCCACGTTCACATGATGTGACCACCATAAGAGAATGCCTTCTCCTACCAATAAAGGTTCGTTTGATAACTATTTTGTTCCCGAAAATAATTTCTGCTCAGAAATGATTTTTTTTTCCATTTCCTGAAATAATTCCTAAGCATTTGAAGACATTTGGTAATTGCCCAAAATTTCTATTTCTGGAATAAAAAAAAGAACATAAATCGTTTGGTAACTATATAAAATTTCTTTTTATTAATAATGTTTTGAATTTTTTAATATTTCTTTCTTTTTTTTCATTTTTTTTTTTCTTCTTCTCCTTCTTTGGCCCATGGCTAGGTAGCCAGCCACAGGTGAGGGCAGCCCTCGCCTAGGGTGGAGGGTCCCCTCGCCCTCCCCCGCCCTCGCCCTCGCCCTCGGTTTGGCCTGTGGCTAGTCGCCCAGGACGCCACAAAGCCGGGAAAAATGAAGAAGACCGGCCACGAAGAAGAAGAAAACAAAATTCTTTTCTATTTCTGATTTTTGTTCTCAAAATCAAGAATCAACCTTTTTTTTTTTTTATTCTTGATTCTATTCCAAAGCTGATTCTGAGAACAAATTTGTGTCGGGGAACAAAAAGTTTACAAAACGGATTTATGTTCTTTTTTTATTTTCGGGAACAAAATAATAGAAATAGATACTATTTAGCCGGATACCAAACAATCCCTAAGATGACAAATTGTTAGTGGTGTAAATCACAACAAAACACTGCGTAAAAGTAATGATCCTCCATGAAGCATCCCAAAGTTTGCAAACATATATAAAAGTAGTAACTAAGACGAATTGCGCGCTATCAATCTCAAATAATAAAATTATCGTTATATGCTTCACAATAATTATGAGGTAGATTAATTAATTTAATTCATGAAGAAAAGAGGATAGAGAGAGACTCTAAAGGCCAAGAAGAATCTCATACAGAAACGTTATGCGAGATACTTTATTATCAATATGTCTCAACCTAAATCTAAAATATTCCAAGAAGTAACTGGGCAACACAACACCTATTATTGCAAGTCGCCACACCGTGAATCACCAAGCCTAGACTCTAACGGCACGCCATCTAGTAACTTGTTGCTACGTCATGACACCCGCCTTTGTCCATTGTGTCTCATCAGTGCATACTATATTAGTTACCCGATGTGAGACTACGCTCCACCAATGCATTCGCCCTTGCACCTTAACATGATTAATGAAAATAAACGACTTCCTAGATCGAATAATCCACTTTTCTCAAAATGAATTATTGCTGTCAATAAATTATTTTTGGAGCGAATTGTCAAGATTCAATATCAAAACATGTACTCTAATATCATGTAAGACTGAACATTCTTTCAACAGACCACCCGCTTGGGTGGCGCTGCTGGAGCGCGCACTCTTCTTTCTCGCAAAAGGTTGAGTGTTCGAATCCCGGGCACCGTAGGGTGACTTAAACGGTGTCACGTGTGTGGTGGCCAGCACGTGTCGTCCCCAGGGTTTACTCCCCGGCTATCGGCCGTGCGGGGGTTCCCTGGGTTATTAAAAAAAAAAACATTCTTTCAACAGTATATAAATATGGTTCTCAACGATTTTTTTTTTGTCTGTCCTACTCTAACTCTCAACTCATTCTCAGGCTTTTACCCTGCCTTCTTGCAGGACGTAGGAGTCAAAACTCACATTTGAAACTAAATGTCTCCAACCCTAACCTCCATCAGAAGGTAGGGAATCGAACTCCCCGCCTCCCTATTTTCAAGTAGAAAGAGTGGTCACTTGGACAAACACTGGTTCTCAATGACTACTAGCTTGAAACTATTATCCGTTGTACAATTATTACTGACCAGGAGATTCATTTGGCTAGGATAATTGCAAGTTATTGCATAAACTATTGGACTAGGTCACCCACTTCCAAAAAAAAAATATCGCATGGTCTATAGATTATATAGATCAAACCCGTCTAGACCGTTAATCATGTGGAGTCCACGGTAAAGCTTGCACAATTAATAATTGAAATGATCTACGTTCATGTGATTTATTTATCATGCAATAGCTTACATCTCGGTCTTAGTCGGAGAAGTAAGAATCACAAGTAAGGCTCAGCAGAAACCAAATGACTAGGCATGAAAGAGAATTAATTACTCTCTTCTCACTCGCAACGACCAGCTAATACTCAACCTCCCTAAACACGTGTCCATTGTTCAACCCCTCCGCATTTTCTATATAAACTCATGAACTCATTCACGTTTAGACTCACCCAATTACCTACTCCAATAGCTTTCATACCCTCCACAAAGTAGCTCTCACGTGTATAGCTCGGAGCATTCATAATGGCTCACTCTACATTGTTGAAGCTGGCTTGTGTGCTGCTCGCATGCATAGTGGTGGCGGCTGCAGCAGCTCGAGCCACAGTGACGTGCGGCCAGGTGTCGAGTGCTCTGGCCCCGTGCATTCCCTATGCGAGGAGCGGCACAGGGCCCGTGCCAGCCTCTTGCTGCAATGGGATCAAGTTGCTCAACTCGGCAGCTCGGATCACGCCGGACCACCAAGCCACTTGCAAGTGCTTGAAATCGGTCTCGGGAAGCATCTCTGGCCTTAATTATGGAGTCGTCGCTAGGCTTCCCGGGAAGTGTAAGGTCAGTATCCCGTACAAGATCAGCCCCAGCACCAATTGTGACAGGTATGTGCTTTTAGTCTCATGTTCCAAAGTTGCGACGAAACCTTATCTTTCCTTGACCAAAAATCATTAGTATGTTATGTGATACATGCGTTGTGTAAAACATACTTTCTTCATATTTAAAGCTGCTGTTTTTCCTTCTTTTTGTATTTTGTTTTTGTGAAGTTTACAATTGGGAAGCTGATTGTTAGATGTTTTGTTGCAGCGTGAAGTGAGAATGGATCGTACGAGTACGTTTCAGCTTCGGAGATAGAAAGAGTAGTTAGCTTTGAATAAAATGAATTTACAAACCAATATTGAGTTCGTAACTTGATTGTGCATGACTAGTATCCTTTGCTTGTGCTATGTACTAATAATAAGAATATAAATGAAGCTAATATGAAGGAAATTACGATATGTTTCGTTTTCTTTGTTCTAAGTATCACTTCATGTTTTCTTTTTCCATTATTCTTCTCATATTGGCAATTTTCAAAAAAAAGAGAAGACGTGGCATTGAAAGGTAAATAACAAATGGATATCGTTAGAGTGTGCTTCATACTCTGCTCTGACGGGAAGGTTTGGTGATTCCGCTCCGGTGAGTAGGCGGGCGTTGTAGGGGGCTGCGCTCCCTAGAACCCAGAAGGCTTATATATTTTGAGTTTGTATTTTATTGATAGTTTGGGTTTATACTCATGAATAGCTATTGTTACCTCTATATATATATTCTATTTATCTTGTAGTTGAGTGATGTAACAAAAAGGTATGATGTGTCAATTATAGTGGAATTCTTTACTAGACGTAGCACTAGTTTAAGGGTGAATTAGAATAAAAACTTTGTGTTTCGATTTTGTTTTCTCGCTTTTACTCTATATTTCTTGGTGATTTTGCATCGAATCCTAACAGATATATGGTGCGAGATAATGGGACGGACAGAGCCAAGACAAAATGCTATCAAGGTTGAATTTAAACCAAATTAGTAGTTCACATATGCTCTAATCTCCTTGACGATCATGTTAATTGTTACGACTAATGCAAAAGCTTAAACAGACGAAACGATTTGTGCAACAAATAAATTGTAGAATTTGAACCCGAATGGGGAGATCGAAGATTACAACAAATCAAATGCTCACCATCTTAGTGTTTCCCCATTTTAGATACACCCTATTGAACAAGAAATCAATTATAGGAAGAAATTTTCTTAGGCTCTCAAGTCTCTTGAACGATGGTTCTCAAAGATTTTTTAGTTTTTTTTCCCAAATTTTTATATTCAAATATGACCTACAAATTGAGTTTCAATGTAAAACTTACTGGCCCCGTGTGGATTCGGTCAACCAACCAAATTAGGCTCAGTTAAGCGATCATAGCCTTGCAACTATGAATGGCTCTTGGGAAGTGAAAGGTATAATGGGTGAGCCGCCCAAAATGGGTCAAACTAGCACATGAACCAAAAGACTCACAAGGTGTTTATTTGCCTTTTACTATAAATAATTGACTCCCAAAGGAAAACATACGTGATTTTCACATACACAATAAGACAACTCTTCAAAAGAATGTCTTTTCCGGTTTTCCTTCGAAACACTAATGGGTACTAAAGATAATTGAGGATTGCTCTAAAGTGTGCAAAGTGGCATTTAATCTGTGGAAATACCCGGTATGTTTACCATGTGATATGTATGTACGATTGGTGATACAAGATGATTATTGGGCACGTTTTTCAAGTTATTCAAATGTGTTTCAAATATGTTGACTAAGGAATGTATTTTCCTAACAAGAAGATTTTCGGTTGACCCACTAGTTGGCTTGAACGACTAGTGTTGGGGTTGGGTAATACATGTCTTATTCCTCCAACTTCTGTTCCTAAGCCACACCAATGTTCACTGTTTTTGGCATTTTTCACCCCAAAAGTTAGCTCAAAAGGTGAGATTTTTCCTTACACTAATAAATCGATCGCTTGTCCCTTTCACAACCGATATAAGATAACCTTAACAAAGTACATTGTTGGCTCATTTTTTAAGGCTTAATTCCAAAAAAAAAGCACAAACTTTAGGTCGATGGACAATTATGGCCCAAACTTTTTTTTGTCCCATAAAAAAACACTAACTCTAGGTTAAGGGACAATTCTGTCCCAAACTTTTTTGTTCCATAAAAACACAAACTTTAGGTCGAGTGACAATTTTGATTCCAATTTTTTTTGTCTCATAAAAAATCACCAACTTTTACCCTGATCCCAAATCTGGCCTCCCATTGACTTTCTATCTGAAGTCATTCTTGTTTGAGAAAAAAGGTTATGAGCTTGGCGAATCTCGTCCATGGCGTCAGTCGACAGGTGCTAGTCAACTTCAAATTACGTTTGGCGAGAAAGATTCAATTTGGAGATATTTTTGACTTACTAGTGAAGTGAAAGGGACGAATAGTTTCACCATTATTCTTCAAATTGTGGCTTAGAGAATAAGACAATAAATATTGCTTAAATCCAGTCAGTAAGCCACGTTGATTTATTGCTAAGGTGGAATAGTCAAGTTAAATAATTAATAGTTCTAAATCAATGGGGGCCAGATTTGGGATTTAAGTGAAAATTGATGCTTTTTTACGAGACAAAAAAAATTAGGGCCAGAATTGTCACTTGACCTAAAGTTTCTGTTTCTTTATTGGACAAAAAAAAGTTCGGGCCAGAATTATCACTTGACCTAAAGTTGATGCTTTTTTTCAGGACAAAAAAAAGTTCGAGCCAGAATTGTCCATCAACCTAAAGTTGATGCTTTTTTCTGGAATTAACCCCATTTTCTAATGGTTCAAGTTTTGGGGGAAAAAACAGTTTGTCTAAGAGTGATGAGCAAAACTAAACAAGTGCAATTGTACATTAACCAATTTCATAGTTTTGTATCAATTCTCTGCTTGTTTATTCCCTTAAACACTACATATTTGGTCTTTGGCATTTATTCGCATTCTCCATCTGCGTTTGGACAACATGAAATATGTCATGGTCGAAATGTTGATTAGTGAATTTTTTCACAAAGTACTGATACTACAATTGAATGGAGGAGAAAATCTCCTCCGATCAAGGTTTAAGGAAAATATAGTCCATCATTACGTATAAATTACTTTGGATCAAGGTCATTTACACAAGTCAAAGGCCCAGATTTAACCAGTTTATGGGACTTCAAGATGTTCCGGAAATCCCCAGGTAGTTAGACCTCTGTGGTCATGCTGCTAAGTTATAAAATAAAAATAATTCATGAATTATGCAGATATTAGTGTTTAGGATAGGGCTGTACCTTCCCTTATCCCTAGTTAGAGGAAATTTACTCAACCCATACCTTTGGTCAATGGTTTACAAATTATAGACATTGCTCACATACAAATTTAACTATATATACATGTCGTCGATATCCATATTTATAAGTCAACAATCAAAAGAATGGTTGTGGGAGAAATTTTCTCTAATAAGATCAGAGAAAAACATGACTTAATATATACCCTTTTCATAATCTCTTGACACCAAAACAAGCGTATGTAAATAAAAGTCAAAGAAGCTATGAGATGCTCATGTGTCACAGGCTGCCAGTTCCTTAACTGTGTAATAGTTCGTGCGGTGCTTGATGTGTTGTTCACACCAGGCCAACCCTCATTCACTAGTTGTTCCAAAGAATAATATAGCGAATAGCTTCCTCGTATTAGATCGTACCACGTCTAACATAACTCGGGCGTCTAGTCCATCGAGCGAGATACACAAAATACTTTAGGTACGACAACTGATTTCGGCCTGCCATGACTTCATTAAGAGAGTAGCATCAACTCCCAAACAGTTTATGCACGGGAGGCGAACTCCTCCTTTAGAGCTATTAAGGTATATTCATTACATCCTATAACCCCTAGCACAAACCAAACTGACACTACTCTTACGATCCAGCTATATTTATCCCTTCTACATCCTTACTTTGCACTTGATGACTCCGAGCCCCACTCACAAGAGTAAAGAAGTACGAGAGAATATGACTTTATATATACCCTTTTCATAATCTCTCGGCACCAAAACAAGTTTATGTAAATAAAAGTCAGAAGAAGTTATCAGATGCTCATGTGTCACAGGCTGCCAGTTCCTTAACTGTGTAATAGTCCATGCGGCGCTTGACGTGTCGTTCACACCAGACAACCCTTGTTCACTAGTTGTTCCAAAGAATAATACGGAGAATAACTTTCTCGTATTGGATCGCACCACGTTTAACATAGCTCGAGCGTCTAGGCCATCGTATGAGATACACAAAATACTTTAGGTACGACAACTGATTTCGGCCTGCCATGGCTTCATTAAGAGAGCAGCATCAACTCTCGATCAGTTTATGCGCAGGAGGTGAACTCCACCTTTAGAGCTTCTAAGGTATATTCATTACATCCTATAACTCCTAGCACAAACCAAACTGACACTACTCTTACGACTCAGCTATATTTATCCCTTCTGCATCCTTACTCTTCACTTGATAACTCTAAGCACCACTCACAAGAGTAAAAAAGTACGAGAGAATCACGGTCCGTGACACATGGCCATAACTTCAAACATCAATAATAGAGCCCGATCAAATATAATTTGTTTTTCTATTTTTGGCCAAGGCTTGTGATCGTAGTTAAAATAACTACTTCACACTTGCTAGGACTCTCTCCGTTCATGAGTGCATTTACTCCACGAAAAATCAACAAATTTTAATTATTCATATCACTTAAGAAAATGAGTTAACAAAAATGTGTCTATTATCATTTTTTTATATAATAGGGTATTTTTCTCAAAGAAAACACTTTTTAATGCATTTTTCTAATCAACATAAAACAAACAATCAAAGTTTAAAAAAAATCTTTTCCAAATTACCAATTTCATTTCGCAAAAACAAACAAACTTTAGACATTCAAGTAAGCTACCAATAAAGAAGCAACGCATTTACTAGATGAACTCTTTTCTACGATGCATTTATTTCGAAAAAATAAATATTCTTTTAAAAATGATAAACTTGTATTATTTATAAAATGAACGAACGAAAAATATTTTTTATCGATCATGATAATATTTATACATATATTAATAACAGAACATAATATTCAAATTATTCGTTTTTTTGTGAAACAAGCAAAGGTTAAATGGATTTTTGAAAGTTTTAATGTAGGACGTGGAGGAGATTTATCATGAAGATGCGGTAGCATGATGGATCGAAAAATGTCACGTTGAAATGTGTCAGAAAGTCTGACCCACAAAATTATTACATTGATTGAGACTGAACATCTCTGTAAAGTCTTGCCAAACCAATGAATAAAGGTTAAAACTCACCTTAGATTTCGTATGTTATATCCGCAGGAGTACGGATCCAACCAAGGCCGAAACAGCCAAAGAAAGCGTAAGCAAGGACGGCCCCTTAAATGAGAAGGCATTCAATCACACTATGTCACTGCTCAACTACCAACACCAACTTATTTTACTCTCACGCACACGTGTCACGCAACCATTCGCCTTCCTTTGACTATCCAATTGCGTTTAAACTCATCCAATTTACTAGGGTTGCCTTTCACATCCTCACGACATGCATGCTGGCCGGGGCGGCTCTGGCTCCTCCAGCTCGAGCCTTAGACCTGCGGCTTTTCGACGAGGGCGCTCTAGCTCCGTGCATTCCCTGCGCGAGAAGTGGCACATGGCCCATGCCGACTGCTTGTTCCAACAAATTCAGATTGCTCAACTCGGCAGCCAAGACCATACCAGATCGCCAAGGTGCTCGCAAGTGCTTGGAAGTGTCTTCCGGCAGCATCTCTGGCCTTAATTACGGAGTCGTCGCTGGAAGCGCGGTAGGGTCAGCATCGCGTACGTTATCAGCCCCGGCACTAGCTATGATAGGCATGCAGTTTCACCAATATAAATCGATCTTCGTTCGTAACATATGGTGGAACAATGAGAACAAAAGCATGACTTGAAGTTATGCCACTTTTGGTCTTCAAAATTGCCAGGTTTTTTATTGTTACGTCCACATCAATCAATAAATTTTGAGAAACCATGGAGACCAGATCAAGCGACGCATTTAAGTTGAGATGCGAGGCCTCTGTCTAGCTTTGGAAACTCCTGAATGCGGATGGTTTCGTACCCAATGATATAGAACAAGAAGGATGAGCCATTTGGGCGAAACCCAACACGATACAATACTACCTTCATGTACTGCCAATTGAAAAGTTGCTACATTTAAATGTTAGTGAGTAGTTCAAATGAGAATTGGTGTTCGAAAATTAGTAGGGACGTCTATATTAGTGTTGACTTGACACGTAAGATGGTCGGTATTCATATTAGCAATTTGTGATTAAAATTGATCGGAAAGATCGAATTGATAAATTGTCAAAATGTTTATGACTCAATGGACACAATTGAAAGATCTAGAACTGAATTAACACAAGTGTAATAAGTTTAAGACTTTGTCTTGTTATTTTCCTAGCAAACATCCATGTAAGTCTAGCTACTTGGGCTATTTAAGAGGCCATAACCCAGAACAAATGGGTGGAATTCCAATAAATGACCTCTGGTTTCTAAACTGGAAATTTGTTGACATCCCAACTAATTGCGCACACCATGGGGATTAACCAGGCCTAATAATGTGACACAAACGTAACATAAAGTTTTTTCTTGGAGACAAAGCAAAGTATCATAAAGGCAGGCATTCTAATTTTACCCCAAAGGAAACTTACCAAAGGCCATCCCAAATTGGAAAAGTTCTTATACGTATTCAAATTATATAAACTCACTTTTTCTCGGTCATTAAAATGGTGTGGATCACATGTGAAATTTACATGATTTAATGGCTGGGATATAATAAGCTCGTATGCACTGTGTGCAAGCGAAATTCAATTCAAAATTGTGGGTGGAAATTTCTAAAGTACGCACGTGGGTATAAATGCTTTGAACTTGATTACGAAGTAGTATCGTAACGTCGGCGATATCTACAACGTTGTGGTACTTGATTACGATTCAACGTTGTATAGTTTGTACGATGCATAGGCTGCGCCATAGTGGACCTAGGGTGCCCGATTGGTGGCAAATCTGCACGAGCCGTACTGAGCTATCACTAGATACGCTCTCTCTCCTATTTAAACCTCCCCGACCAAACTCCATCAGAACACTAAATGAGATTCACCTACCAACCAAAACCTCCTATTCAAATCTCCTCCTATATAAACACCACATTCTTCCATATATCCCCAAGAAGAAGAAGAAACAAGAAGCAGAACACTAGCGGTGTGTCATCCAAAAGTCTTGCAAGTGCCCTCCAAGCAAAAGTAGTCACGAAAATGGCCAACCCTGGACTCCTCAAGACCGCAGCGCTGGCGGTGGCCGTCGTCTGCATGGTGGTGGCCAATGCTCCTCCTGCCGCGTCGCAGGCGTCCTCGTGCAACCAGGTGATCAACACGCTGATGCCCTGCGTGTCTTACGTGCTCAACGGAGGGACCGTGCCGTCCGCCTGCTGCAGCGGGATCAGGTCGCTGTACTCGGCGGCGAAGACCACGGCCGACCGCCAGGGCGTCTGCAACTGCCTGAAGTCCGCCATCAAGGGGATCCCATACAACGCCAACAACGCCGGCCTCGCGGCGGGCCTGCCGGGCAAGTGTGGGGTCAACATCCCTTACAAGATCAGCCCCTCCACCGACTGCAAGAGGCAAGTGCATCGTTTTATCGAGCGCCATTAGAGTAATGCAGTAAGAATACTTTCGAATGTTCGTGCTAAGCCTCATTTTTTGGTTTGTGCGACTCTGTATTGCAGCGTGAAGTGAGAGAAAGATGGAGCACCGGACCAGATACTTCCGAGGGCAGGACATAGATTAACGTTAGAATAAGAGGAACTACTACTATCGCCTCGAGCGACGGCTCCTCTAGTTACGACAGTAGTAGTTGCTGTGTCGTTCTGGATCTCTGTGTCGAGCAGTGATGCCATGCGTCGTGTAATATGGTCCGATGTGTTCTAAGCCATCTAGGGAGAAACTACTTTGTTACTTTGTATGTTACGTGTTTCCAGTGCTTCAGTGACCAACTTTGCCTCTTGCCTGTCTCTCTCTTGTTCTCAATTCGATACAAAAGCGTGAGTTGTGAACATATATGCTTGCTGAGAACAAGCATGGAGCGAAATATGTCAGATCCGAGTTGAATGACCCATTTTGACATATTTAGTTATTCAATAACATTTGTTTCTCGGGAAGAAACAAAGTTCGGTGACTAGCGGAGAGAAATGGCAGTCTGAACAGGTAGATAATAAGGGAAATGAGTACATTACCTATGTAACAGAGGACACATATCAGCAAGAGTTCGATTAGATTCGTGACGTGTAGATGCTCGATAAAACAAACTACATCCCACGGTCCTGAGCATAGTTCCCTTCATCATTGGAAACAATGGGAAACTAGGTAAACATATGGAGACTGGAACAATGAGGTGAAACAGAAAGGTAACTCAAGAATTTAATACGTATGAAAGATAAACAGTCCGTAAAAGATATCGAGCAATGCCAAAAACAATTATTTTTTTGTTACAAAATCTGCGCCGCAGATTGTTTTCGAGTTTTTTGCCAAACCAGACCAGGAATGGACTTACATGGTTTCAGACATAACAATATGAGCAAGAACTGGAAATAACAACATAAGAGTTGTAATTGGTGGACGCCAAAACTATCTGAATGAAGCAAAGTTCATATTAAGAAAGCGCTTACTCGCGCGATCCGCCAAAAATGGTCTTGAATGGAGCGGCAAGAGCATTTCCAACGACAGAGCCGACGCTATTAGCAGCTTTACTTAGAACATCTCCCATTGCATTATCTGCCTTTCTCCATCTAAATCGGTGCCTGAGAAATCAATAATTGCAACACTAATGTCATTCCCTGAGGGTAGAATGATAACAAAAAAGGGACAAAACAATCCTCCAACTTCTGTTCTTTTGTTTCACGACGTTTCCATTGTCCCTTTTCTGGTTTACATTATGAGAAGAATTGAACAGCCTCCTGCGATTCACAATGCAAAAGCATGAGGCTTTTCCCCAACCCAAATTCATCAAAAGCCCCAGAAAAGGAAAATGGCCGCTTACACTACACGATCTCATCATTTCCTAAACTCAGTTTCATGGCTTTTAGGCAAACGAGATCCCGGAGAAGAAAAGGAAACTGCATGTTATGGATGTTACGATGTGAAGCAAGGATGGAGGACCGCTTTGTATTGTAAAAAACTCTTCGCCGCCGATGTCCAGTTCTGGTCGATCTTCACCAGATGCTTCGGACTGCGACCGGGGATGCTTGCGTTGCCCAGAGCAGCCTCCACTCCAGAAGGAACAATGGGAGGGGATGTCAGGAACCCGTCTAAGAGTACGTTTGGACAAGACAGAATGCACGAGAGAGATGGAAGCACCGAGAACATCTACGGGATACCCATCTGAACTGACGACAAGACCATCGATATACTACAGATCCGAACAGACTTCTCCTTCCACAGACTATCAGAGACGACAAATCCGTGGAGGGGAATACCAGTGGGAACCACTTTTTAAAGTGTTAGTTAAACTGACGAAGGAGAGAGGATGAACGAACGGTTATCATCCCTCGTCATCAGTTTTCTTGTGTGTTCGTGAAGGGATGCCATGCCATCACCTTTCGGCGTCTAATTGCATAAAAAATTGAGAATGTGAAAGTCTTCACTACCCCAAATGTGTAGGTGACTGCCTTCCATACTCCCTTTTAAGCTTATATACTGTGACGGGTTTCGCACCGCGTCGTTCGACCGCACGCTTATTTGGAAATTATGAATCATAAAATCGGGCCGTCTGTCTCCATTGCCCGCCATTTTGAACATCACAATTTCGAAAAAGGGTTTCTCGACTTTAAGTCTATACATAGTGACCATCGGTGTACCATGAGCGGCCGGTTTGCATCCATCTCGTGTGCAAACCAGATGAGGAACGGCGATGCATATAATCGACAGATTGGAATAAGTTGACGACAAACCGCAGAAGGAATGATGCATTATAATGTGCATGAATGTTTTGAAATTTGGTTTTTATACCATGAAAAAGAATTATGGGTCCGCCTGAATGATGATGAGAAGCAGTGCAGGTCTCAGTGAGAGAAAGTAAGAGTCACAATAAAGGATCAACAGCAAAACAATGACATGACATGACGAAGCATCGTTAGTTGGCCTCAATCGAAACATTCGAATTAATTACTTTAAAATGAATCGCAACGACCAACCGATACATACTCAGCTTCCCCCGACACACGTGTAAGCCCATTTCTTTCTTTCTTTCTTTCTTTCTTTCTTTTTTTTGTCAAAGTTCAGCCCCATTTCACATTTACATTATGTTCCCTCTTCCTGTCCAATGACTTTATGTTTTTTAGCTTGGTTTTTTGTGAAATCCCTTTGTTTAGTGAAAATTAAATGATTCGGCAAATATTTTTCAAAAAACAATTACTTATATCGCTTAAAAAAATAAGTGAATGAAAAAATATTTTCATCGTCAACGAAAATGTTTATATATAAAATGATGTTGATAACGAAAACATTTTTCAATTGTTAATTATTTCAAGTAATACAAGCAATTGTTTTTAGGAAAATAATTTATAACTCGATTATTTTCCGCTAAACAAATAAAGATAAGAAAAGACAATTTTTTGAGGGAGAATAACAAATGGATACATATTGTGTGCCCATGGGAAAACGTATCTCGTGTTGGCGCGTGCTAAGCATTCCAACGACCATTTGCGTTTGAATTTTGAAACTCTCAGTCTTTATCGGTCGATTTTTCTGCACATGTCACATTTACGGGGAAAATTATTTAAAAAGTCCTAAACCTATTGTACTTTTACCAATATAGTTTTAAATCTTTTATTTTGCCAATTAAGTCCTAAACTTTTTCATGTTTTGCTAATTGAGTCCATCTGATCAATTTTAGTCAAAAATCGCTGACTTGGCAATCCAGTTAATGTTAGCTGTCCTACGTGGCACAATTGGCATTTGAGTGGACAAACTTTAATATTTGTTTATTCTTTTTGATTTTTTGATTATTTTTTATTTTTCCGTTTTCTTTTATTATTTTTTTCTTTTTTGGTTCAAAGGGAGAGGGCAACAAAGCCCTCGCCGAATCTGGCAAGCGCTTGCGAACCCTCACTATGGCTAGACATGGTGGCACTCCCCGGCCATGGTGAGGGGTGGAGAAGGGCTTTGGCCCCTCACCCGTCGGCCGACGGAGTCGCTGGCCCTTGGTCAATGGTCGGTGGAGGTCGCCACCCTTTGAACCCAAAAAGAAAAAGAAAAGATAATAATATTAAAAAAAATTAATACATTGTTAAAAATTATTTACATTAGCCCGGCCGTGCCACACAAGACAAATTGGCACCCACGTTAGTGATTTCTGGTCAAAATTAACCGAATAGACTCAGTTGACAAAACTTGAAGAGGTTTAAGACTCAATTGGCAAAATTAAAAAAAGTTGATGATTGAATTAGCAAAACGTAATAGGCTTAGAACTATTAACCCACGTTCACATGATGTGACCACCATAAGAGAATGCCTTCTCCTACCAATAAAGGTTCGTTTGATAACTATTTTGTTCCCGAAAATAATTTCTGCTCAGAAATGATTTTTTTTTCCATTTCCTGAAATAATTCCTAAGCATTTGAAGACATTTGGTAATTGCCCAAAATTTCTATTTCTGGAATAAAAAAAGAACATAAATGCGTTTGGTAACTATATAAAATTTCTTTTTATTAATAATGTTTTGAATTTTTTAATATTTCTTTCTTTTTTTTCTTTTTTTTCGTTTCTTTTTTTCTTCTTCTCCTTCTTTGGCCCATGGCTAGGTCGCCAGCCACAGGTGAGGGCAGCCCTCGCCTAGGCTGTGAGGGTCTAGCCCTCGCCCTCGCCCTCGCCCTCGCCCTCGCTGGCCTTGGCCTGTGGCTAGTCGCCAGACCGGCCACAGGCCAGGAAAAATGAAGAAGACCGGCCACGAAGAAGAAGAAAACAAAATTCTTTTCTATTTTTGATTTTTGTTCTCAAAATCAAGAATCAACCTTTTTTTTTTTTATTCTTGATTCTATTCCAAAGCTGATTCTGAGAACAAATTTATGTCGGGGAACAAAAAGTTTACAAAACGGATTTATGTTCTTTTTTTATTTTCGGGAACAAAATAATAGAAATAGATACTATTTAGCGGATACCAAACAATCCCTAAGATGACAAATTGTTAGTGGTGTAAATCACAACAAAACACTGCGTAAAAGTAATGATCCTCCATGAAGCATCCCAAAGTTTGCAAACATATATAAAAGTAGTAACTAAGACGAATTAATTGCGCTATCAATCTCAAATAATAAAATTATCGTTATATGCTTCACAATAATTATGAGGTAGATTAATTAATTTAATTCATGAAGAAAAGAGGATAGAGAGAGACTCTAAAGGCCAAGAAGAATCTCATAAAGAAACGTTATGCGAGATACTTTATTATCAATATGTCTCAACCTCAATCTAAAATATTCCAAGAAGTAACTGGGCAACACAACACCTATTATTGCAAGTCGCCACACCGTGAATCACCAAGCCTAGACTCTAATGGCACGCCATCTAGTAACTTGTTGCTACATCATGACACCCGCCTTTGTCCATTGTGTCTCATCAGTGCATACTATATTAGTTACCCGATGTGAGACTACGCTCCACCAATGCATTCGCCCTTGCACCTTAACATGATTAATGAAAATAAACGACTTCCTAGATCGAATAATCCACTTTTCTCAAAATGAATTATTGCTGTCAATAAATTATTTTTGGAGCGAATTGTCAAGATTCAATATCAAAACATGTACTCTAATATCATGTAAGACTGAACATTCTTTCAACGGACCACCCGCTTGGGTGGCGCTATTTGGAAGCCAGCACTCTTCTTTCTCGCAAAGGTTGAGTGTTGAATTCCGGGCACCATAGGGTGACTTAAACGGTGGCACATGTGTGGTGGCCAGACGTGTCGTCCCTGTTACTTACTCCCTGCTATCGGCCCGTCTGAGGGTTCCTGGGTTATTAAAAAAAAAACATTCTTTCAACAAAGATATAAATATGGTTCTCAACGATTTTTTTTTTTGTCCGTCCTACTCTAATTCTCAACTCATTCTCGGGCTTTTACCCCGCCTTCTTGCGGGACGTAGGAATCAAAACTCACATTTGAAACTAAATGTCTCCAACCCTAACCTCCATCAGAAGGTAGGGAATCGAACTCCCCACCTCCTAGGGGTGTCAACGGGTCGGGTCGGGTCGGGTTTTCATAATACCCGACCCGACCCGAAACAATGCATATATTTGCTTGGCCCGACCCGAAACAAGACCCGAACATGATATAGCTGCGCGATCGGGTCGGGTCGTGTTCGGGTCGGGTTCGGGTCGGGTTCGTGTTTTAGATTTTTGCTTGAACACCTATGTCTTCTCTTAAGAAGGAAATACAACACCCCATAAATAGAACTTAGGTTGTCTTGTTCGCCTATTCAAACAAAGAAGTACAGAAGTAAATGATGACGGCACAAGAAATTCTTATTTACATAGGTTAACAACCCATTTTAACACTAACTCCAGTTCAGCATGTCCAAATGTACGTCGCAAATACATCTTGTTCATAGAAAAAGAGAGGTGCCGCAGAACCTTCAACCCCAACTCATTAAGCTTGTTTCCTCCTACTATGAGAGATCCACTGTTGGATAAATGATCAAGCAGCAAGAAGCTTCTGAACGTCCTTCTGCAAGAAGACTCGAGAATGTTAATCGAAAGAACTGCTCAAATCATGTTCAAAAGATTATCTGCACTGAAGTCTTTTGTTAGTTGTTTCTAGAATCACCATCCTAAGGCCGAAACACCATCGAACATGAAAATAACAATGCAGAAAAATGCAGACACTGGGAACAAGGAAAGAGCTGAGGAGGTGAAGCAGACAATTGACGCAGGAAGAGTAAAATCATTAGAGAGAGAGAGAAAGAGAGAGAGTGCGTGCGTTCAAAAACTTCCTTCCTCCATTCCTTCATTCAAATTAGGACCCAAAACACTCTTCATCCATCAATTCGCTAGCTCAATGCTGCAACGAACCAATGGAATTCACTACCAGATATCTAACACACCAATTGTTCCCTCTTGATTCTTCCACATACCCTTGAAACCAGAAAAAGTTTCCTCAAACAAAAACGATAAGTCTCCAGAAGAGGGAGTAAAAAAAAAGAAAGAAGAAGAGCGCGAGCACCTGAGAAAATCACCAAGAAAACAAGCTGCGCACCAACCTCATTGCCCAGGATGAGAAAGCTGCCGGGCAGCGGCGGCGGCGCCGCCCCGCCCGCCGGCCGACTCGGCAGCGGCTGCGGCTGCCGATGCTCGGCAGCGCCCTCCCTCTCCCTCTCCCTCTCCCTCTCCCGCCCCCCCCCGCCCCAGCGGTGAAATCCATTGCCTCACCACGGCCCCAGCGGAGCTCCCTTCCCGTCACGATTCTTTTGCCTCTTGGGAGGCGGCTCCCTCGCCTCGCCTTCTCCCATCAAATCCCCAGCTCAAAAAAAAATTCCAAAGCACGAAGAACCCCGTCCCCCCACCCAAGAAGGAACTCGAATCCGCCTCGACGACCCGCTCGAATCGGTACCCAATCCAGAAGCTTCCAGCTCCGAGCCCGAAGAACTCACCGACAAGTCCCCCGACAACTCAAATTCCCCGAACCCGCGAGCTCGAGATTCACCGAAGCCGAGACTGACCCAGAACCGCAAACGATCCGATCCGAGGGAGGAGAAGCCGGAGGCGGAATTTTAACGCAAAATCTCAAGGCACACGTTTGATTCGACTGACCTCTCTCTTCTTCCTTCGCTCCCTCCCTCGCAATCAGGGTGGCGCCGGCGGCGAACACGCCGATCGTCGCCGCCAGTTGCCTTCGCGTCGCACTACTCGATCGTCGCCGAGCTCTGGAAGAAGATGATAGGGTTTGGGGTGGGCCTGGAGCAAGAAGAATAAATGGCTATTGTTTCTTTTGGGTGGGCTTGTTTCTTACGGGTTCGGGTAAATCCAAAACAAGCTAAGCCTTGTTTGTATTGTTACCCAAACAAGTTAAAGCCAATCTGACCCAATGCGAAAATTTCCTGTTCGGGTCGTGTTTGGGTCGGGTCGGGTCATGTTTGAGCGGGTATTTTTGACACCCCTACCGCCTCCCTATTTTCAAGTAGAAAGAGTGGTCACTTGGACAAACACTGGTTCTCAATGACTACTAGCTTGAAACTATTATCCGTTGTACAATTATTACTGACCAGGAGATTCATTTGGCTAGGATAATTGCAAGTTATTGCATAAACTATTGGACTAGGTCACCCACTTCCAAAAAAAAAATATCGCATGGTCTATAGATTATATAGATCAAACCCGTCTAGACCGTTAATCATGTGGAGTCCACGGTAAAGCTTGCACAATTAATAATTGAAATGATCTACGTTCATGTGATTTATTTAGTATGCAATAGCTTACATCTCGGTCTTAGTCGGAGAAGTAAGAATCACAAGTAAGGCTCAGCAGAAACCAAATGACTAGGCATGAAAGAGAATTAATTACTCTCTTATCACTCGCAACGACCAGCTAATACTCAACCTCCCTAAACACGTGTCCATTGTTCAACCCCTCCGCATTTTCTATATAAACTCATGAACCCATTCACGTTTAGACTCACCCAATTACCTACTCCAATAGCTTTCATACCCTCCACAAAGTAGCTCTCACGTGTATAGCTCGGAGCATTCATAATGGCTCACTCTACATTGTTGAAGCTGGCTTGTGTGCTGCTCGCATGCCTGGTGGTGGCGGCTGCAGCAGCTCGAGCCACAGTGACGTGCGGCCAGGTGTCGAGTGCTCTGGCCTCGTGCATTCCCTACGGGAGGAGCGGCACAGGGCCCGTGCCGGCCTCTTGCTGCAATGGGATCAAGTTCCTCAACTCGGCAGCTCGGACCACGCCGGACCACCAAGCCACTTGCAAGTGCTTGAAATCGGTCTCGAGAAGCATCTCTGGCCTTAATTATGGAGTCGTCGCTAGGCTTCCCGAGAAGTGTAAGGTCAGTATCCCGTACAAAATCAGCCCCAGCACCAATTGTGACAGGTATGTGCTTTTAGTCTCATGTTCCAAAGGTGCGACGAAACCTTATCTTTCCTTGACCAAAAGTCATTAGTATGTTATGTGATTCATGCGTTGTGTAAAACATACTTTCTTCATATCTAGAGCTGCTGTTTTTCCTTCTTTTTGTATTTTGTTTTTGTGAAGTTTACAATTGGGAAGCTGATTGTTAGATGTTTTGTTGCAGCGTGAAGTGAGAATGGATCGTACGAGTACGTTTCAGCTTCGGAGATAGAAAGAGTAGTTAGCTTTGAATAAAATGAATTTACGAACCAATATTGGGTTCGTAACTTGATTGTGCATGACTAGTATCCTTTGCTTGTGCTATGTACTAATAATAAGAATATAAATGAAGCTGATATAAAGGAAATTACGATATGTTTCCTTTTCTTTGTTCTAAGTATCATTTCGTGTTTTCTTTTTCCATTATTCTTCTCATATTGGCAATTTTCAAAGGAAGAGAAGACGTGGCGTTGAAAGGTAAATAACGAATGGATATCGTTAGAGTGTGCTTCATACTCTGCTCTGACGGGAAGGTTCGGTGATTCCGCTCCCCGATGAGTAGGCGTGGGTTGTAGGGGGCTGCGCTCCCTAGAACCCAGAAGGCTTATATATTTTGAGTTTGTATTTTATTGATAGTTTGAGTTTATACTCATAAATAGCTATTGTTACCTCTATATATATATATATATATATATATATATATATATATTCTATTTATCTTGTAGTTGAGTGATGTAACAAAAAGGTATGATGTGTCAATTATAGTGGAATTCTTTACTAGACGTAGCACTAGTTTAAGGGTGAATTAGAATAAAAATTTTGTGTTTCAATTTTGTTTTCTCGCTTTTACTCTATATTTCTTGGTGATTTTGCATCGAATCCTAACAGATATATGGTGCGAGATAATGGGACGGACAAAGCCAAGACAAAATGCTATCAAGGTTGAATTTAAACCAAATTAGTAGTTCACAGATGCTCTAATCTCCTTGACAATCATGTTAATTGTTACGACTAATGCGAAAGCTTAAACAGACGAAACGATTTGTGCAACAAATAAATTGCAGAATTTGAACGCGAATGGGGAGATCGAAGATTACAACAAATCAAATGCTCACCATCTTAGTGTTTCCCCATCTTAGATACACCCTATTGAACAAGAAATTAATTACAGGAAGAAATTTCCTTAGGCTCTCAACTCTCTTGAACGATGGTTCTCAAAGATTTTTTAGTTTTTTTTCCCAAATTTTTATATTCAAATATGACCTACAAATTGAGTTTCAATGTAAAACTTACTGGCCCCATGTGGATTCGGTCGACCAACCAAATTAGGCTCAGTTAAGCGATCATAGCCTTGCAACTATGAATGGGTCTTGGGAAGTGAAAGGTATAATGGGTGAGCCGCCCAAGATGGGTCAAACTAACACATGAACCAAAAGACTCACAAGGTGATTATTTGCCTTTTACTATAAATAATTGACTCCCAAAGGAAAACATACGTGATTTTTACATACACAATAAGACAACTCTTCAAAAGAATGTCTTTTCCGGTTTTCCTTCGAAACACTAATGGGTACTAAAGATAATCGAGGATTGCTCTAAAGTGTGCAAAGTGGCATTTAATTTGTGAAAATACCGGGTATGTTTACTATGTGATATGTATGTACGATTGGTGATACAAGATGATTATTAGGCACGTTTTTCAAGTTATTCAAATGTGTTTCAAATATGTTGACTAAGGAATGTATTTTCCTAACAAGAAGATTTTCGGTTGACCCACTAGTTGGCTTGAATGACTAGTGTTGGGGTTGGATAATACATGTCTTATTCCTCCAACTTCTGTTCCTAAGCCACACCAATATTGACTGTTTTTGGCATTTCTCACTCCAAAAGTTAGCTCAAAAGGTGAGATTTTTCCTTACACTAATAAATCGATCACTTGTCCCTTTCACAACCGATATAAGATAACCTTAACAAAGTACATTGTTGACTCATTTTTTAAGGCTTAATTCCAAAAAAAAGCACAAACTTTAGGTCAATAGACAATTCTGGCCCAAACTTTTTTTGTCTCATAAGAAAACACTAACTCTAGGTTAAGTGACAATTCTGTCCCAAACTTTTTTTATTCCATAAAAAAACACAAACTTTAGGTCGAGTGATAATTTTGACCCCAATTTTTTTTGTCTCATAAAAAATCACCAACTTTTACCCTGATCCCAAATCTGGCCCCCATTGACTTTCTATCTCAAGTCATTCTTGTTTGAGAAAAAAGGTTATGGTGGTGAGCTTGGCGAATCTCGTCCATGGTGTCTGTCGATAGGCGGTGGTCAACTTCAAATTACGTTTGGCCAAAGAAATTCAATTTGGAGATATTTTTGACTTACTGATGAAGTGAAAGAGACGAATAGTTTCACCATTATTCTTCAAATTGTGGCTTAAAGAATAAGACAATAAATATTGCTTAAATCCAGTTAGTAAGTCACGTTGATTTATTGCTAAGGTGGAATAGTCAAGTTAAATAATTAATAGTTCTAAATCAATGGGAGCCAGATTCAGGATTTAAGTGAAAATTGATACTTTTTTACGAGACAAAAAAAATTAGGGTCAGAATTGTCACTTGACCTAAAGTTTGTGCTTCTTTACTGGACAAAAAAAAATTGGGGCCAGAATTGTCACTTGACCTAAAGTTGATGCTTTTTTACAGGATAAAAAAAGTTCGGGCTAGAATTGTCCATCGACCTAAAGTTGATGCTTTTTTCTGGAATTAACCCCATTTTCTAATGGTTCAAGTTTTGGGGGAAAAAACAGTTTGTCTAAGAGTGATGAACAAAACTAAACAAGTGCAATTGTACATTTACCAATTTCATAGTTTTGTATCAATTCTCTGCTTGTTTATTCCCTCAAACACTACATATTTCGTCTTTGGCATTTATTCGTATTCTCCATCTGCTTTTGGACAATATGAAATATGTCATGATCGAAATGTTGATTAGTGAATTTTTTCACAAAGTACTAATACTACAATTAAATGGAGGAGAAAATCTCCTCCGATCAGGGTTTAAGGAAAATATAGTCCATCATTACGTATAAATTACTTTGGATCAAGGTCGTTTGCACAAGTCAAAGGCCCAGATTTAACCAGTTTATGGGACTTCAAGATGTTCCGGAAATCCCCAGGTAGTTAGACCTCTGTGATCATGCTGATAAGTTATAAAATAAAAATAATTCATGAATTATTCAGATATTAGTGTTTAGGATAGGGCTATACCTTCCCTTATCCCTAGTTAGAGGAAATTTACTCAACCCATACCTTTGGTCAATGGTTTACAAATTATAAACATTGCTCACATACAAATTTAACTATATATACATGTCGTCAATATCCATATTTATAAGTCAACAATCAAAAGAATGGTTGTGGGGGAAATTTTCTCTAATAAGATCATAGAAAAACATGACTTAATATATACCCTTTTCATAATCTCTTGACACCAAAACAAGCGTATGTAAATAAAAGTCAGAAGAAGCTATGAGATGCTCATGTGTCACAGGCTGCGCGAGTTCCTTAACTGTGTAATAGTTTGTGCGGTGCTTGATGTGTTGTTCACACCAGGCCAGCCCTCGTTCACTAGTTGTTCCAAAGAATAATATGGCGAATAGCTTCCTCGTATTAGATCGTACCACGTCTAACATAACTCGAGCGTCTAGTCCATCAAGCGAGATACGCAAAATACTTTAGGTATGACAACTGATTTCGGCCTGCCATGACTTCATCAAGATATCAGCATCAACTCCTAATCAGTTTATGCATGGGAGGCGAACTCCTCCTTTACAGCTTTTAAGGTATATTCATTACATCCTATAACTCATAGCACAAACCAAACTGACGCTACTCTTACGACCCAGCTATATTTATCCCTTCTGCATCCTTACTTTGCACTCGATGACTCCGAGCCCCACTCACAAGAGTAAAGAAGTACGAGAGAATATGACTTTATATATATACCCTTTTCATAATCTCTCGACACCAAAACAAGTGTATGTAAATAAAAGTCAGAAGAAGTTATCAGATGATCATGTGTCACAGGCTGCCAGTTCCTTAACTGTGTAATACTCCGTGCGGCTCTTGACGTGTCGTTCACACCAGGCCAGCCCTTGTTCACTAGTTGTTCCAAAGAATAATACAGAGAATAACTTTCTCCCACGTCTAACATAGCTCGGGCGTCTAGGCCATCGAGTGAGATACACAAAATACTTTAGGTACGACAATTGATTTCGGCCTGCCATGGCTTCATTAAGAGAGTAGCATAAACTCTCGATCAGTTTATGCGTGGGAGGTGAACTCCGCCTTTAGAGCTTCTAAGGTATATTCATTGCATCCTATGACTCCTAGCACAAACCAAACTGACACTACTCTTACGACCCAGCTATATTTATCCCTTCTGCATCCTTACTCTTCACTTGATAACTCTGAGCACCACTCACAAGAGTAAAGAAGTACGGGAGAATCACGGTCCGTGACACATGGCTATAGAGCCCGATCAAATATAATTTGTTTTTCTATTTTTGGCCAAGGCTTGTGATCGTAGTTAAAATAACTACTTCACACATGCTAGGACTCTCTCCGTTCATGAGTGCATTTACTCCACGAAAAATCAACAAATTTTAATTATTCATATCACTTAAGAAATTAATTATTCATATCACTTAAGAAAATGAGTTAACAAAAATGTGTCTATTATCATTTTTTTATATAATAGGGTGTTTTTCTCAAAGAAAACACTTTTTTAATGCATTTTTCTAATCGACATAAACAAACAATCAAAGTTTAAAAAAAAAATCTTTTCCAAATTACCAATTTCGCGCGAAACAAACAAACTTTAGACATTCAGTAAGCTACCAATAAAGAAGCAACGATTTACTAGATGAAACTGTTATTACGATGCGTTTATTTTAGAAAATAAATATTCTTTTAAAAATGATAGCTTGTATTATTTATAAAAATAAACGAACGAAAAATATTTTTATCGATCATGATAATATTTATACATATATTAATAACAGAACATAATATTCAAATTATTCGTTTTTTTGTGAAACAAGCAAAGGTTAAATGGATTTTTGAAAGTTTTAATGTAGGACGTGGAGGAGATTTATCATGAAGATGCGGTAGCATGATGGATCGAAAAATGTCACGTTGAAATGTGTCAGAAAGTCTGACCCACAAAATTATTACATTGATTGAGACTGAACATCTCTGTAAAGTCTTGCCAAACCAATGAATAAAGGTTAAAACTCACCTTAGATTTCGTATGTTATATCCGCAGGAGTACGGATCCAACCAAGGCCGAAACAGCCAAAGAAAGCGTAAGCAAGGACGGCCCCTTAAATGAGAAGGCATTCAATCACACTATGTCACTGCTCAACTACCAACACCAACTTATTTTACTCTCACGCACACGTGTCACGCAACCATTCGCCTTCCTTTGACTATCCAATTGCGTTTAAACTCATCCAATTTACTAGGGTTGCCTTTCACATCCTCACGACATGCATGCTGGCCGGAGCGGCTCCGGCTCCTCCAGCTCGAGCCTTAGACCTGCGGCTTTTCGACGAGGGCGCTCTAGCTCCGTGCATTCCCTGCGCGAGAAGTGGCACAAGGCCCATGCCGACGGCTTATTCCAACAAATTCAGATCGCTCAACTCGGCAGCCAAGACCATGCCAGATCGCCAAGGTGCTCGCAAGTGCTTGGAAGTGTCTTCCGGCAGCATCTCTGGCCTTAATTACGGAGTCGTCGCCGCAAGCGCGGTAGGGTCAGCATCGCGTACGTTATCAGCCCCGGCACTAGCTATGATAGGCATGCAGTTTCACCAATATAAATCGATCTTCGTTCGTAACATATGGTGGAACAATGAGAACAAAAGCATGACTTGAAGTTATGCCACTTTTGGTCTTCAAAATTGCCGGGTTTTTTATTGTTACGTCCACATCAATCAATAAATTTTGAGAAACCATGGAGACCAGATCAAGCGACGCATTTAAGTTGAGATGCGAGGCCTCTGTCTAGCTTTGGAAACTCCTGAATGCGGATGGTTTCGTACCCAATGATATAGAACAAGAAGGATGAGCCATTTGGGCGAAACCCAACACGATACAATACTACCTTCATGTACTGCCAATTGAAAAGTTGCTACATTTAAATGTTAGTGAGTAGTTCAAATGAGAATTGGTGTTCGAAAATTAGTAGGGACGTCTATATTAGTGTTGACTTGACACGTAAGATGGTCGGTATTCATATTAGCAATTTGTGATTAAAATTGATCGGAAAGATCGAATTGATAAATTGTCAAAATGTTTATGACTCAATGGACACAATTGAAAGATCTAGAACTGAATTAACACAAGTGTAATAAGTTTAAGACTTTGTCTTGTTATTTTCCTAGCAAACATCCATGTAAGTCTAGCTACTTGGGCTATTTAAGAGGCCATAACCCAGAACAAATGGGTGGAATTCCAATAAATGACCTCTGGTTTCTAAACTGGAAATTTGTTGACATCCCAACTAATTGCGCACACCATGGGGATTAACCAGGCCTAATAATGTGACACAAACGTAACATAAAGTTTTTTCTTGGAGACAAAGCGAGAAGTATCATAAAGGCAGGCATTCTAATTTTACCCCAAAGGAAACTTACCAAAGGCCATCCCAAATTGGAAAAGTTCTTATACGTATTCAAATTATATAAACTCACTTTTTCTCGGTCATTAAAATGGTGTGGATCACATGTGAAATTTACATGATTTAATGGCTGGGATATAATAAGCTCGTATGCACTGTGTGCAAGCGAAATTCAATTCAAAATTGTGGGTGGAAATTTCTAAAGTACGCACGTGGGTATAAATGCTTTGAACTTGATTACGAAGTAGTATCGTAACGTCGGCGATATCTACAACATTGTGGTACTTGATTACGATTCAACGTTGTATAGTTTGTACGATGCATCGGGTGTGCTGTAGCGGACCTAGGGTGCCCGATTGGTGGCAAATCTGCACGAGCCGTACTAAGCTATCACTAGATACGCTCTCTCTCCTATTTAAACCTCCCCGACCAAACTCCATCAGAACACTAAATGAGATTCACCTACCAACCAAAACCTCCTATTCAAATCTCCTCCTATATAAACACCACATTCTTCCATATATCCCCAAGAAGAAGAAGAAACAAGAAGCAGAACTCTAGCGGTGTGTCATCCAAAAGTCTTGCAAGTGCCCTCCAAGCAAAAGTAGTCACGAAAATGGCCAACCCTGGACTCCTCAAGACCGCAGCGCTGGCGGTGGCCGTCGTCTGCATGGTGGTGGCCAATGCTCCTCCTGCCGCGTCGCAGGCGTCCTCGTGCAACCAGGTGATCAACACGCTGATGCCCTGCGTGTCTTACGTGCTCAACGGAGGGACCGTGCCGTCCGCCTGCTGCAGCGGGATCAGGTCGCTGTACTCGGCGGCGAAGACCACGGCCGACCGCCAGGGCGTCTGCAACTGCCTGAAGTCCGCCATCAAGGGGATCCCATACAACGCCAACAACGCCGGCCTCGCGGCGGGCCTGCCGGGCAAGTGTGGGGTCAACATCCCTTACAAGATCAGCCCCTCCACCGACTGCAAGAGGCAAGTGCATCGTTTTATCGAGCGCCATTAGAGTAATGCAGTAAGAATACTTTCGAATGTTCGTGCTAAGCCTCATTTTTGGGTTTGTGCGACTCTGTATTGCAGCGTGAAGTGAGAGAAAGATGGAGCACCGGACCAGATACTTCCGAGGGCAGGACGAAGATTAACGTTAGAATAAGAGGAACTACTACTATCGCCTCGAGCGACGGCTCCTCTAGTTACGACAGTAGTAGGTGCTGTGTCGTTCTGGATCTCTGTGTCGAGCAGTGATGCCATGCGTCGTGTAATATGGTCCGATGTGTTCTAAGCCATCTAGGGAGAAACTACTTTGTTACTTTGAATGTTACGTGTTTCCAGTGCTTCAGTGACCAACTTTGCCTCTTGCTTGTCTCTCTCTTGTTCTCAATTCGATACAAAAGCGTGAGTTGTGAACATATATGCTTGCTGAGAACAAGCATGGAGCGAAATATGTCAGATCCGAGTTGAATGACCCATTTTGACATATTTAGTTATTCAATAACATTTGTTTCTCGGGAAGAAAGATTTGGAAAACATTTTTCTAAGATTGATTGCTCGAAATAACTATTCGATTGGAAAATATTTTTTTTAGCGAGAATAATTTTTTTAAAATTTTTTTTGAATGGTAGAAATATTTTTTGTTATTTATTTTTATAAGAGATACAAGTAATTATTTAAAAAGAATATATTTTTCAAATCATTTATTTTTTTTCGAAACAACTAAACTTTAATATATCAAAAGATAACCCTCTGTAGTTACAAATTTTTTCAAGTGACTACAATAGAGTCGGTTTGTTTCGAGGAAAAATGAAAGTAGTGGTAAAATGATTTCCATTTGGGGGATTGTTGTGATTTTTCTAAGTTACACTGAAATTTTGAAATGAGTTAGAAATCATTTTCTAATTCTTTGTAACTTCTTTTTTTTTTTTTTTGATAATTGGACATGGGTTCGATGCACAACCACTTAAACCCAAACCCCGGTCACCGGACACGGGATTGGGCACCCAACCCCGTGCATGAGCAAGATCTATTACTTAAATATTCGCATAATGCTGGTTAGATAGCGAGAGCAATAGTTGCAATTAGCATAATTGAGCATGAATATATGTACTAATGGAGTCGAGTTACCCGCGGTAACTCCTTAATTCTTCGTGCTACAGAGTAAAATTAAAGAATGGGTAATAGTAAAAAGAATTGTTGCCTTAGGACCTAGGTCCGAGGTCATCCACGACGGCCTAAAGACCCAAATCGAGGTCTTGGGCAACCTCGACCATCTCACGATGCACCTCTAAGAGAGAGAAAGAATGGGGGGGAGGGGGAAGTGAGACAAGTAAGAGAGAGCATACCGGAGGAGAGAGAGCACGGAAACACGAGCTCGGGATGGGTCGGAGACTTCGCCGGGGAGGAGGACGACAGTCGGAGGCAGTTAAGAGGTGGACGACGGCGGTTGGTGGTGGTGGTGGTGGGGAGATTGGGGCTTAGGAGTGAGCGGGGGTCCATCAAGGACTTAGCCGAAGTGAGAGATGGACAAAAGAAGTTCATTCCTTAATGGGGCCTTCCCTTCTCAACCCAACGACTACACCACAAAGAAGCCCAAACAACAAATTCTACTCTTCTATAGCTCTTTTCAGAGCCGTCAAAATAGTTCATTAACTTATTTCTTAATCCATATATGATGAGTTGAGTCATTATATATGTTAATTATATTTAGTAAATTTATCATAAATGAGTTTAAAATTAAAAAAAATCCTAAATAATATTTATTTTAACTCAACCCATTTCTATGACTCTCTCTCTTCCTCATTTGATTTCGCACTCACTCACTCTATACTCTCACCTTAATTTAGGTATGAATTTTCTTAAATTATGTTAAATATGAAAGAGTTTTAACACTATGTGTTGAGTCAGGTACGGATTGGATCAAGTATGTATAACTAGATTTGCATTACATTGAAAATAAGTTAAAACGAGTTAAACGGATCGATTTAGGTTAGATCATTTCGGCCCGATCCGATCCACCGGTGGGACGGGTTCGCCCTTCTCTTGTGTGTGTGTGTCTCTCTCTTCCTCTTTCGACTTTGGGAAACTGGTGGAGCTCCGCTCGCCATGCGTGCCTCCCCCCGCACTACTTTATCCCCAACCCCTTTCCCCTTTCAACCCAACGTCTCCACCACAAAACAAGCCCCATCGTTGAGCTCGCTGTAACTAACGGCCGCGCCATGCGACCAGAGCACAAGCATCCCCACCAGCCGCCGCCGCCGCAGCCGCAGCAATGGAGAGTCAACCTCCACGCGAGGTCCCCGAACTTCACCGTCGAGCTCACGGCCACCACGCCGGTTCCGACCTGGCGGCCCCGCGACCCATCGCCTCTCGCTCTTGCTCCGGCTCTGGAGCTTCGTCCTCCGCGCCCAGTCGGACTGCGGGGCCGAACTTCCGAGGCGACGCTGGCGGTCTCTCGGATCCAGATTCCTCGGAGCTCTCGAGCGAATCCGAGGATTCCGAGCCCAGAAACGAGCCGTCGCGACGGGCGAAGCCGATAAGGTACGTCACAGACTACGGATTCTTGCGACGTAAAGAGTTTCGCGACTGAGGATGTCAACATAATTCCATCGGTCCTGTGCACGTGTAGGCTGAGATCGGGATTACTCGGCCGTCCTTCGTCCTCGTCCTGATCTCCGCGTTTCTTCTCGGAGCCATCTCGGCCCGCCGCCTGGACAAGATCGGTGCGGGCGCCGCGGCGGCGGCGGCGGCTTCTTCGATGATCCTCGCTCGCGCGTCGAAGAAATTGTTCGCGAGCTTCCCGGTGGTGCTGTTGGGTCTGTTGAGCGTTTGCACGATCGTCGTCGTCTCGAGCGCTTGATCTGGGGAAGCACGCGGATTTCGCCGGAGACTGGGCGAAGCGAAATCTCAGGTACTGTGATTTATTTCGAGCAGAGCCCTCCGCCGCCCTCCGCCGCCGCCGCCGCCGCCGCACGGGCCGGTACGAGTTAGAGTAGAGCCGGAGTAATATCTAAACGAGCCGAATCCACGTCGCAGACGAACCGGAGTAGGCGCAAACCGGCTCGGCCGACCGCCTACACGTGGTTCTCGACGGAATACGGTCGCTCTCGATTTCGCGTCCTATTTAACTCAGGGAAATACTTGGTTATAGAGTGTTCGGATGTTATTTTTATGTGTTACGCTATCGTACATTGCGCAAAGATATAATTGGCTTCTAATTTGAAAAAACAAAAAGTGATTTTAAATCTTAGAACTCATAAAAATTAGTGCAATCAAATTCGTCCGGTAACTTTATCCAGTTTGGCAGGCGAAAAGTACCGCCTCTTCTTTATTACCGTCTCTCTTCTATGGGGCCATTCTGTCAACGCAACCATAGAGGATGACCGAATCGACATCCTTTTCACCCGGAGGGGGTTGAGCGCTGCTCGCCAGGAGACCCCTGCTCAGGCGCGGGCGAGGGCTCGCGGCACTGACCTGTCCATGGTGGCCGAGCCACCACCACATTACCAGGGATGACAAAAACGGCCACTCGAGGACTTCGACCGACAATACCGTCTCGAAAATCGCTCCGGCGACGTCCTCTTGGATGAACCCGCTTCTCGTCGGCTATCGGAGCCACTGTTCATGATCAATCAGCATCGCTACATAAATGGGCTGGATCCTATTAAAATACAATCGAACTTGACCATTTATTGACCGTAATTCCGCAGCCTGTTTTAGAATTTTTTAGCGCACTTTTATTTCTGTGCCCCTAGTGCCATGATCAAACCGGCGTCGCCGCATTAATGGGCCGGATCCCATGTTGCGTGGGCTGGGCCCAATCCACGCGTGGCGACGGTATCCAAATCGACCGGGCCCCACCCATCGGCCGTTGATGATGGGGAAGCTTCGGCACGAGGGCACGGCGCGCGCGCGGGGCGTACGCGCGCACCCACCCAAGCATAAGCACCATCGACAAGCTGTCCATGTCCGGGGGCCCACCCCCCCACATCCCGAACTTGAATCCTCTGGCTGGAGGGCGCGCGAGCCGTCGATCGGGAGCGCATCCGACGGCCAGCATCGAAAGTCAAAGCGGCATACCAGATAGGTCCCTTTGACCACACGGGAATTGTGTCGTTTGAAATAATGGGGGGTTTTCCCCTTTCCTTTTTGTTTTTTAGTCCCTTTTTTTTTTTTTTCCTTTTCTCCGCCTTTGACTGGATTGTCACTTCAAACGAGGCTCTCTTTCTTTGAAAATCGAGGCCACTCGGACCCGCTTTTACGTAACTGCCCCTGCCCTCCTTTGGTTATTTTCCAGGGCTAAAATCAAAACCCCTCTTTTATTACATTGAAATTGAATTTGATTCCGCGAGCACAATTTCTCATCGAATATTTTCGGATGAGCCTCGATGATTATGATCACTCTCTCTTTCTTCGAGGATTGGGCAAATGGGGTCGAAACTAATTCCATGTCGGAAACGATAAGGTTTCGATGCAAAATTATCGCATTTATACGCTCGTAGGTCTCGGCTGATCAACTAAGCGCAAACGGGATTTGCTCGTGCTGAGAAAACAATAAAAATGCACATCGTGCGACTTACGCCGCGACGTCGAACAAAACAAAGACCAGGTGAATTGCAAGAGCCATCCTTAAGTTTTCCTCGGCTGTACTTTTGCGTTCTCTGCTCCATGCTTTCGTTTCCAACCTTTTAAAGATAAGCGGGGGCTTACATGGCGATTATTTCGAAAAGTCACATCCTCTAGATGCAACGGATGCTGCAGGGTCGCAAAACGCAAGTCCCGAAACTACAGGGAACGTCGTCGTCGTAACAAAAACATGACTTTCTCCTGTCAATTCCCGCATGCTTACGTTATTGAACTGCATGCCTCGTCAAATCAAAGCTTTGATAATTTCTATGGAAAATGGTTTTCGCTAATCAACACAACACAACAGATGCAGAGCACTGAAGAAAATACCAGGAATTCTTCTGCGGCGCGCGCTAATCCATGGAAAAAGTAGACAGAGCACATGAACAATGTTTTTTTTTTTTTTTTTGGGGGGTGTAACTTTCCGAAGCCCGCACACGCGCAAGCTTTGGCCCCTTTGAAAGTTTCCAAAATCTTTACCCGAAAAATCCAATTTTCTCCGGAAAAGTAAGTAAAAAAGGGAAGAAAAGTCTCGAAGAGGAGGGGGGGGGGGGGGCAAAACCGGCAAAGCGTATTCCCGCTGTCGTACGTAATGATTAAATTTACTAAATCCGGTTTTTTCCTTCTTCTTTATGGTAGGTTTGACCACTGCTCACTGGGCCCCGCTCCCTTCTCCCTCTAACTCTCTCTCTCTCTCTCTCTCTCTCCATTCAATTCAAATTTTCCTCCGGATCTCTTCAATCACACATCTTCTCTCGCTCTCTCTCTCTCTCTCTCTCTCTACACTTGGGGGGGCCCACCGTTTCCATTCCTTTCCTCTTTCCTCTTTCCTTTCTTTACGATTTTTCCCTGTTTTCCCATTCTTTGACCCGCTGTAGCACTCCTTCCCTTCCCTTCCCTTCCTTCCCTTCCTTCAGCCCCCAAGAGGATCGTCGATTGGACCGCGAACGAGACGGAACTCCTCCTGCGCCTTCTCCCGTCCGCCCCTCCCCCCTCCTCTCCTCTCTCCCCGGTCTCGCCTGCGGATTGGGCTCGAGCCTGAGCCCTCCTCCCTCCACCAAGCCCGGCCCCCGTGGGATCTCGAGGCGCGCTCTCTCTCAGGTAACGATACGGGTTCTTCTTGTTGCTTCCGGTTTCGGGGGGGTTGTTTTGGCCGCTTGGTGGGGGGGGGGCTGTTGTGGCGGAGACGCCCCCGTGGACGGACGGGTTGGTCCTCGAGGGTCCTCGTTAGCTAGCTAGCGCGCGGGTGGGTTTTTGGGGGGGTGGGTCTTCATCCGCGGCTCGGGGGGTGGGGGATCTCGCCGGCGCGGCCGGGGAATCTCCGGCTGTTAGGAAATCGCGGTGGGGGTGGAAATGGGTGGTTCTTTAGGAGGAGAATCGTGGCTTGCGTGATGGGTTTTTGGGGGTTTCGCTAGATCTGCGGAAATGGGTGATTTTATGATTTTCGGGTTGTCGTGCTTCGATGAGTGGGTGGTGATTGTTTCGCAGGACCGGGGAATAGGGCGGTGTGTTTGTTTCGTGTTGTTGGTGAGTTTAGGAGACTTTTCAAACATTATTGTCGTTTCTTGTGATGTGGTTCGGGTGGGCAGAGCCGCGGGAAATGGACTGGCTAGATGAAGTCCTCGATTTATATTGCCATGCTCGATTGGAGAATGTGGGCGCGTGCCCGCCCGTGTTGAATGGCTCTGTCCATTTCTGGATTCTGATTTCCGATAGCCTTGAGATGGTGCACCATGTTAGTCTAGGAAGTGATGTAATGAGTGCCTAGTATCTCCTTTTTGGGAACATCCAATGAAAGCGAATGAAGACGAGATCTTTGGTAATTATTTTAGCGGCTCAGATGCAGGCTGGAGGTGGGGAGGATTATAAGACGAGCCTAATTAAAAGGAGGGGAGAAACAATTTGTACAACCTGCTATTTATGGTGCTCCTTTGCTTGTGCAGTCTAATATGACCTTTTTGTCAATGTGTTATGGTCGATATGTTTCATATAAATGATGCCTTGGGAGTTGAAGACGTGCTCGTGAATTGCACAAATGAACCCAAATGAAGTTTGAAAACATGTACAAGTTTGAGATGCTTATGTGTTTATTGTTTTTCTTTGGCAGGAACATAGACGACCAGATAGCGGCTGCAGATTTCTGAATCTAGAATGGGTTGTTTCACCGTTTTGAAGGGTAGGAAGAAGAAACCTGAAAGAACCAGTTACACCAAGCATAATAACGACTCTAAGGAGCGCATGCCAATGATTCTGCCCGAACCCCAGATACGGACACGGTCATTGCAGTCTGCTCCACCGAGTTTCAAAGCTAGAGTTAAGCCTGTTCAGACAGTTTACATGGTTACAAATGGTAGGATGCGTGCATTATCTGCTCCATCTATTGCCTTTGATATGGCCGAACAAGACGCTCTCTCATCGGCTGAATTTGATGAACTAGAAGATTCAAGATCCCGTACTTCCATGAAAGAACCAAGGTCCTCGAGTCCACAACCTCTTCCCCTTCCATCACCTCAGGGTGCTGCTGTCCTAAAAACTGCAGGAAGCTTTAAGTCCGCAGCAGGGAGTGGCCCACTATACCCTTCTGGACCCTTGCCTTTGCCACCCTCAGGAGCCCTTCGAAGCTTTTCAATTGACGAAATTTCTACAGCTTGCCATAATTTCTCTGTAGATCGATGGACATCAGGTGGTCTATCTTCAATAATGTATAGAGCATCCTTTGGAGAAGATAATTCGAGTTCAAGGAAGTTTGAAGCTACTGTCACTTGCCTTCAGACGTCCACTCAGGTAACAAGTGCTTTAAGATGTTGTGTGTGCAACATCCGTATTTTCTTGCGGAGCTTAAAGATGTTAGATGCAAAAGAATGCTAGGAGTTTTTTCCTTCACTTTGAATATGAATTTGGCAGTTTATGAAACCTAGATCTCGTGACACTCACTAGAGGTTCGGTTATAATAAGATGATCCGTCCTACAATCTTCATTGGCTTACATGTATATGTTTGAGTTGATTGGCCTACTTGTAAAGTAGCCTCACAAATTTCTTTCACCTGTTGCTTTTAGGGGATAAAAGAGTTCATAAGTGATGCAAACACTCTTGCATCCTTGCAACATCCTAACCTCTGTAAGCTGCTCGGGTACTGTGCACGTGAGGGTTCAGAACTAAGAGCTCTTGTGTATGAGAGGCTTTACCATGGAAGCTTAGACAGGCTGCTATATGGAAGATCTGATGGACCACCTATAGATTGGAACACCAGAATGAAAGTTGCCTTATGTGCTGCCCAAGGTCTTACTTTCCTGCATGAAGAGGGGCCCTTTCAGGTAAGCAAAAGGCTTTTGTTTCTCATTTCTCTATGCGTTATTGGTGACACATGGTGCAGTATGTGATGGGAAAACTTGAGAAGGCTTTACAAAATTCGGATACAGTTAAAGACAAAAGTCTGACATGATGAACTTATATTTCGAGGGTCCTGATTCCAGGACTTATGGCCTTACAGAATTGTAATTTGAATGTTCAATGTTTTTAGATACTGATTGGACTCTTACATTTACAGGCTATGTTCAATGAATTTTCAACGGCCAACATCCAAATCGACAAGGATTTCAGTGCCAAGCTTTCAGGTTACGGTTGCATTGGGCACATTCAAGAGTCGGATATGTCCTACAGTTCGGTGGTAAGTTCTTACTCCGACTTGTGTTCTGACTTCCTTGGATTGTTCAGGCTGTTTCTTGGTCAATGGAATTTCTATTAACCACCATGTTTGCCTAAGTTCGATGGTAGATATAATTGTCAGTTTTATGTGTGTTCAGGCATTAGCGAACCTTTCCGTGGAGACAGTGGAGAAGGGATTGCTCACTCCAAAGAGCAACGTATGGAGTTTCGGCATAGTTCTTCTTGAACTGCTCACAGGTAGGAAGAATCTGGATAACAAGTTTCCTAAAGAAGAGAGGAACCTGGTCAAGTGGACTCGGCCTTTCCTGGCCGATGATTGCCGGCTATCACTAATAATGGACCCTCAGCTCAAAGGTCGTTTCCCGGCTAAAGCAGCAGGATCAGTAGCTGACATTGCTCAGCGATGCCTCCAAAAAGAACCTTCAGAAAGACCCACGATGAGAACCATTGTGGACCTTCTAAAAGTCATACAAGACGTGAAGTATTCCTGCCGGTTCCCTTTGCAAGAGCCAGCGGCAATTACTGGGAAGCAAATGTTGAAATCTCCGAGCCTAAACGGAATCATGGTCCCAACACCCAAGTTGAATTTTTCCCCATCCCCACCCCCTAGAGTGGCCCCACCGTCTGTCTCTCCCGGGAAATTTCGTGCTCTACCCACATCTCTTCCTCCTCGCGCATGTTCCTCGACCCTTGCCTTGGAGGAATTAAATTCTCAAGAAAGCCGAAAATCTTCATCATCATCAACCGTGCGAAGGGCTAGTGTGGAAGGATTTTGATTGTTGATAACGTGATTTTATTTATTTATTCTCGGGTTCTCCTGTTCATTCGTGATTTAGTATGAAGTATAGATTATAAAGGTGTGGTTTTTTCACCTTGCCATCCCTCTAGATCGGGTCATAGAGGGGATGCTGTTTTGTAGATAGAGTGCAAGATCATGCTGTCTATTGTTATACAAGAATGCCATTTAAACCAGAGTGGCCATGTCCTCCATCTTGGCAATGTTGTCACCGGCGCTCTTCATTGTATATGCATGTTTCTGTCTGAATTATTGTTAATGGTTTTGCAATAAGCCTCTGTGGAGGAAAATAACGTTGATATATTCCTTTTTTAGGTGGAACTGCAGATAAAGTGTAATTGTTGGAAATATGACATACTTGTCTCCACAAATTGCGTTCCTGACCTGTGCGGTTAGCAGGAATGTCTATGCCAACAATCGGGGTTGGTTATCTATTTCACGGGACTATTTCAGGGACGTGTTTTGGGGATGATTCCCTCTCTGCTGGATGCTGCTAATAGAACTGTCTCTGAAGCGGAGGAATTCTGGAGCCGCCTCCGCAAAAAGAAAAAAAAATTTCTATGACCTGACCTAAAAGGCCAGATATTCTGTTGTGGTTGGTATCGATTTTCAAGCCGGGGCTGGAGGTTTGTTCGATGACTATAATCGGGCTTACCTTGTCGGCCGCGGCAGAGCTTTGGCCTCCAGATTGCTGGTTGATCAAAAGATGGAGAATCTGCTGATTGAAAATTTGAGTGTTCAACTGATCCTTCCTTTACCAATATAGTAAAAGATTGCAGGTACTTGCTGATCTTTATCCTGGAACTGAGGATCCAACACGGCTTTGATGCAGCAAACCAGTCTGCGGGAACGCTGGTGGCGAACGGGAATTTGGGCATTCGGTATTGGTTCCCAACTCGTTCCGCATTAAATCCTCGGAACTAAACAAATACTATTCTCGCGCAACTTTTCTTTCTTACAAATAGATTTTTGGAAATTTGTAATGGTGATGTAATTTCTTTTTAATAATTCAGGACTGTAAGTGTACAGATCCAGATCTATCTGAAGGGTCATTGAACGCTTTGTAAGTTCCATCAAAGCAACTCCCTCTCGCTTGCTACGCAGTTGTACACATAATTGCTCCGTAAATGCAGGCCCGAACAAAAGGGGAACTAATTTGACAAAAATCACAATCCAAGGACAAAATTGAACATTAACTTTAGGAGTGTGCAAAGGAATAGGGAACTACCCAGATCATTAGGAATTGGATTGGACCTGCCGGACCGTGAGGACCGGAGGACCGTTCCCCTGTTCTAATTCTTTAGAACCGATGAGTATCGATCTGGTTCCCAGTTTTAGGCGTGAAACCGCCCATTCGCCCATCCCGGACGATAATATGTATATATATATATATATATAAGATAAATGTAATTTTCAAAAAAAAGAAAAATGTCAACTAAAAAAAATAAAAAATTTTTAGAAAATAAAAAATCATAAAATCTCTAATTTGAAGCTTTGGCTCTCAACTCCCATCAATTCACCCAACGGGTGATTTTTCTCAAATTTAGGAGTTCAAATCGCCCCCTCCCTCACTATTAGTCAAATCTCTATTTTAGGCGTGAAACCCTTACTTTAAGCCACTGGCGTAATATATATAATTTTTAGAAAAATTTTTATAAAAATCATAAAATCTCTAATTTGAAACGGGTCTCTTCCCATCAATTCACAACCACAACCGGATTGCCTCTCTCCCTCACTCTTAATCACCTTCATTTTCTCAAATTTGGATTAGTTCCATTGAACCAAAGGGTTCTTCGGGATTTCAATTTTTAGAACCATTTTTTTAGAGCCGGTCCTTAGTGGATAGTTCTAGGTTTCATGTTGGGAATTGCCTGCCTGAACTATGCTCACTCCTAATTAACTTAGAGGTGAGATAGAGGTGACATACGAGCTGGATAACTCAGCCTGGGAAGAAACCCATGATCATTTGCCGTGGCCACTAGAAAAGGGTCTCCGCCCTTGCCCGTGCCGAGCATGCATGGCTACTACAATGTCAAGCACAAGAACAGCCAAGCTGCCCTGTTTGGCGTGTGTAAGCTCGGGGACAAAAATTTTGACATTGTTCATTATTCTGAACAGAGCATGCCAAGCACATGTGGAACGAAGAAAAGAAGAAGAAAAATATGAAAAAAACATACCTTAGCTTGCTCTCATTGTTACTCATATACCTCTATATTTGAAAAGTCGACCTTAATGGTCCAGTGGCGGTGGCTCTTGTCCTCGATCGAGGTTGTTCATGGCCTCGTCGCGGTTGGCAGCCTCAATTGGGCGTTTTGAGCTGCCACGAACAACCTTGACTAGTGGTCGTCCTTGGCTCGAGGGTTGCTTGCCGGCCTCATATTGAGCTCAACACCATCGTGGCGTGATCGAGAGAGAGAAAGCCCAAAGGCAGAACACAGAGGACGGAGGGTGGCGGCGGCAAGGTTGATGGCGAGCTATGGCAAGCCTAGCGACAAGAGCGTGGTGGTGGAAAGCGTCGACGGTGATTGGCGGCAGCGGTTGTGCTTAGGATTTGAATTTATTAGGCAATTTCGAGCGAGCATCAGATTTTAAGATCTGGGCGAGGATATTTTGAAAAGGAAGACATATTTTCGTTAATAAAGTTATAAAAATAATTGACATGAACACATGAAATAGGGTTAAATACTATTAAAAACTTCAAAATGGTATACCTGTAACAAATTTATCCTCTTTTAATTTTCGTTAAATTTTACACTCAAACTACCATGTTGGATATCATGTGATAGTTGACGGATGTACAAGTACCTTTCGTTAGTCACGAGGTTTTTCGTGATAATAATCCAATTTAACGGAAATTAACGGTGGGTAAATTTGTCATATGTTCACCAATTTAGGGTTTGTTTTTGGTAAATTTATCACAAATATACCAGTTTGGGATTTTTTGATGGTCAAAAAATTATTTTTAGTTAAAATTTATCATAAGTATACTAATTTAGAGTTTTTTGTGGTACAAACTTTTTATAAAAAAATTAGAGATTCGAAGGTCGCGATGGAAAAGAAAAAAAAAATACTAGTCCTATAATCTTGGTATTTTCCGACCAAAAAAAAAATAGAGAAAAGGAAACACTTTCCTTTATCCGCCCTGTAAGCAGGAACGCCAAATTCATTCCGTCGGGACGCCGAGAAGCAAAGCCGCACTCGTCCACGGCGATGGCGTCTCTCAGCCTCTCCTGCGCCGTGGCATCATCTTCTCCGTCGTCGTCATCGTCGTCGTCTTCTTCTTCTTCCGCTTCTCCGTCGATGCTCCGTGCGCCTGCCCTCTCCCTCTCCTCCTCGAAGCCCTCTGTCTTCTCGTCCCGGTCCTTCCCCGGATTCCACCGACGCGCTTCGTATCCGAGTAATGGGTCAACATCCTCTCGGTCCAATTCACCCCTCTCTCTCTCTCTCTCTCTCTACCCAGAGCTCAAAGTCAACTCCTTTCTGATGTGGGTTTCGATTCACGCCCTCTGTTTCGCAGGAATTTATGCTCTGTCCAGTAACGACATAAAAGTCGGCACCAGCCTCGTCGTCGATGGGGCTCCCTGGCGAGTTATCGGTAGCTGCTTCCTCCGTTTCCTTTTGAGATAATCTCGGTTTCTCTCCCTCTCCCTGCTAGTGTTCGTTGGGGTGGAATGTGCATATGGGTTTGAACGTTTATGACTTCGTTTGTGCTGTATCCTGCAACGTCATTGCAATGCGTTCTTGGTTAGTGGAATGCTGATAGTCCGGCGCGTTTGCGTTTATCTGGTTTCTGATTGTATGGATAGCTGTGTTGTGAGAACCCGACAGCGGATGCAGAGTTTTGACTTACAAGGGGATGAGGAGCTAAGGAATTTTGCAAAATCTAAGCTTGGGGGACGAGATTATACAGATTTGAGATGAAAGTTTTGAATAACATAGCAAATGCTAGTGAAATTAGATGGAACACCTAACAGTCGAGGCTGGTTAGCACCAGTGGGTACCCGTGATGGGTCCTTCTCCTTTTCTCTCATTGCTCCGGTTACTGTATACGAATTCTTCATGGGTTTTAGGGCCCGTTGGCTCCATAAATCGCTGGCTTTCAGTTTACTTAACTACCTATGGAGACATTTTGCACAGAGATATGGAGATCAAGTTCCCTTGTGGAAAGTTTTTATCGCATCGGGCATTTATTAGTATAACTTTCACGTAATTGGTTCTCTTTTTTAAGTATTCTTCTTCTTCTTCAAAGCTGGCGTTGGCTGAGTGTGGGACTTTGGTTCTGTGTTGCATGTTTTGCAAAGTTTTAAGCTGTTCACAAGGCTTATGTGTTGGCTACCTAATTCATTTGGTGGCATTTTTCTCCATTTAACAGTCCTAGGTATTCTGCTGTTTGAAATATGCAGAATTCTTACATGTGAAACCTGGAAAAGGAGCAGCTTTTGTTAGAACCAAGATGCGCAATTACATAACAGGAAACACTGTTGAGAAAACCTTTAGAGCTGGAAGTTCGGTTAGTTTCTCAGTCTTCTTGGTCTCTTATTACCCTTTGTGTTATTGAGGAGGCTATCATAGTGTGAACTGGTATTTCCAGTTAACTGATTGTCGATTTGAGGAGAAAGTGTAATTGTTATATACTGAAAGTTGTCATTTCATACATGGACTCAGAGACTTCCATTGTATAAACTCTATCACAGGATGTTCTTTTTTTTTTTTTTTTGGTTAAACTATCACAGGATGTTCTTGCGTGTGCCATACCTGCCAAAATACAAATTCATTGTTCAATCGCAGTTTACTTTTACTTTTACTTAGAGTGATGGTTCAGTCCATTGAAGGTGAGGTATCTGAGTGTGGACAGAGGAATCAAGTCAATCCATACAAACCTTGGTCAAACTAAAGACTGCCTTGATTATTCATAACAATTATAATGGACGATACCTATGCAAGTTTGTATATGTGACCTCTGATTTGCAAACAGAGTAGCTCTGTCACTATTATCTTGCACATTGGTGCCTATGGGTCCTTGATTCCTGGGCTAATTGCATAGAGTTTTATGGTCTAACTTAAGTAACTCATCTCAAAAACGCCTTATGGAAAAGAACGTTGAAAATAGTATGTCGACTGCAATAAGTTGGGCAAAGCTTTTTGGAACTTATAGGTTCTGTCAGAATGATTTATGTGGGCTTCTAAGTTGATTAACATTATTTAAGGATTTGCTTTTTGGATGATCGTGAACATGGCCGTATTCCTCTTTTAGAAGGATTGCCACAGTTATAGGATAATTTCACAGAAATAAGTACCTGCATTTTGATTCAGCACCTCAGGCAGAACCCTTCCCGAATATTTTTTCCTCCTTGAGATCATGCCAAGCATCTAGATTTTTTGGAGATTGCTGTCTAAGCCAAGACTATCTGATGTCTGGATCTTTTTCCAGATCGACGAGGCAAATGTATCCAAGGAAACCAAGCAATTCACTTATAAAGATGGTGCCCAGTTTGTCTTCATGGACTTGGTACATTTCTTTGTCCATCTAGTTTCCATTTAGTGCACTTTTCTCAACCTGTTGTGCTCTGCTCAAGCATCACCTGCTTCATCACTCGAGGAATGTCTTTTCTTGCAGTTTTTTATGTGAGTGTATTAGTATCTAGGCCACTTTAAAAATGATTTGAAAAAGGAGCGGCTGCTATCAATATGTTCAGTCTTCTAAGATATGTACTTCTCATATGACAGACTACCTACGAGGAAATTTGTCTTAATGAATCAGAGGTTGGTGACAAGACAAAGTGGTTAAAAGAGGGTTTGGACTGCAATGTGCTGTTTTGGAATGGGAAGGTGATTTTACTTTCAGACCTTAGTATGGTAATTTAAGGTGTTTTCACCATATGAATATGATATGCATTCAGTGTTCTTGTGTCACAAAGTACATATGGATTTAATTAATTTGGGAGCAGTTTAATGTAGGGCCAATATCAAACCGCATCATGACAAAGCTCCTATGTGCTTCTGTGAATAAAGAGGCATATTGGATAACAATTCTCAGATGACAATCAAGCTTCTATATTCAATAATTAGCCGTCTCATTGTGCAGCATTGTCTCTGTTGCAGGTTATTGACTTTGAACTCCCGATCACAGTCAAGCTGAAGGTAGTGGATGTTGACCCTGGTCTTAAAGGCGATACTGCTCAAGGTAACTTCCTTCTTTCTTTTCTCAAACTGAAGAAAATATTTTCTCATTATTGAGGTATAAGGCCAGTAAGTCAGTTCTAGAAATATGACGTGAGGCAGGAGGATTATTTTAAGTTTCATGCACCTCTGTTCGGTTTGGCAATATCTGAGCTGTGCATGATATAGTGAGAATGTTCGGGACTTTGTGCTTTTCCTTTGTTGCGATAGGGCTTGGGTGGTGAAGGAGAAGTTGGTTGTTCTTTCTGACGATCTGATCTGATGATTCATATTCTTATAATAGGTGGATCGAAACCAGCAACACTTGACACAGGTGCTGTGGTGAATGTCCCACTGTTCGTGAACACAGGTGACGAGATTTTGGTAGATACAAGAACTGGGCAATACATGAGTCGTGCATGAGGTTTTTAGCATGTATGATTCGTACTTACTCCAAACGTCTAGCTAGACCTGTGAAATCACTCATGCGGCTTAGATAGCAGAGAGGTAGTTGCCCAAATTTCATGGTTGAGCAATTCTTTTGTGTAGTCGATTGTAGTATTTATTGCACATCATATATGTAAGAAAAGAGCAAGTTTTGTGGCCAAAGCTATGGCATTTGCAATTGCTTTATCTGTTTTAAAACTTTTCAAGCGCAGGAGACGTTCACAATCCAGGTTTAATTGAATGTTTACAAGCCAATAACTGTACGAAAGTCCTTGTTTTACAAGTCACATCTTCGAGGACAAGTATATATTCAGTTTGATTGTGCAACAGTCTTAGGAACATACAGGGTTGATCAACGGATATCGAGCCTCTCTTGTTATGACGGTCGGGCTTTCGCTACCAGGGAATTAATGCCAAGAGAATAGAAGATAATTTGCTTGCTTTGACACTTGAGACTAATGAAAAGTGTCGTGGGCCAAAGAAAGAAGCTGGCCAGCCAAAAGGTTGAACTATCACACACAATTGGTGTTAACGGACGTAACATTAAGAAGCATTGCTCCGTTGATGACTTCAATTCCAGAGCTATTGTCACACCGAGGCCACTTGGAACTATGAGGCCATCTCCCTTATGTAGGTGGTTACTGTCATGACACAAGAAGGTGGTTACTGTCATGAGCTAGCCAAGACTCTTCCATTGGCACCTTCGGGCTTCTTCTCGGGAACGATACCTTGCTTCAATGCCATACCATACACATTACGAGCGCATAACCACCTTCGTTGTTGATTAAACTCGTTTATAACAACGTTGAACACTTCTTTACTGGGATGCCCCAATCTCTCATCCATCATGACCAACAAAGCCTTGTCCAGCTTTCCCTCCTTGCAAAGTCCTCTCACCACTCTAGCTAAACTAATCATTTTTGGTGAATGCCCCAATGTCATCATGTGCTCCATATTGAACAAAGCTTCTTCATTTCTGTTCCCCACGGATAGCGTTTGTATGATAAATCCATAAGAGCTCTCATCGATAACACAACCCCTGCTTCTCATTTTCTCGAACATCTGGTAGGCGTCATCCAATAGGTCTCTATCCTTCCAAGAAATCCTGCACAAAGCCCTCAGTAATGTGTTCAACATCCTCTCTTCAACTTCAAAACCATGTCCTACCATCTCTTTGTAAGCCCTCGATGCAGCCCTTATTTTCCCCCACTTCAACAAGCCGTGAATCAAGGTGCTATAACTGATGCGGTCTGGCACGCAATCTCTCTCCTTCATCAGCTTCAACACACCAAAGCCTTTTATTGGCGTTCCTTCTTTGCAATACCCATTGAACAAAGTATTGTAAGTGACAACATTAGGAGACAACCCTGCCTCTAGAGCTTCATCAAGCAATTCCATGGCCTCTGGTGACCTGCCCACTTTGCAAAACCCATCCATAACAGCTGTGTACGTGTATATGTCCGGCTTGATCGAAATCGAATCCTTCTTGATGTTCTCCAACATCTCATATGCTTCCTCCACCCTCCCAACGTAACACAACCCTTTGATCAAGCAATTGTACGTCTGGATTGTGGGCTCGCAACCAGCTTTGTTCATCAGGCCGAACACCTCAAAAGCCTTATGCATTTTGCCCTTTCTGCAAAACGAATTCACGAGGGTCGTGAAAGTCGCGACGCTTGGGCAGAGCTCATGCTCCACCATGAAGTCCAAGATTCGTGTAGCATCATCCAAATTGTTCTTCAAACAGTGGCAGACGATCGCGGTCGAAAACGTCCACGTGTCCGGGACCAACCCACGAGACGGCATTTCGTCGAACACTTGCAAGGCGATGTCGGGCTCGCGCGCCATGGCCAAAGCCGCGAGCAGATCGTTGACCCCGGACAAGCTCCCAATCTGCCCATCTCGCCGCAGGAGACGGACGAACTCGACCCTGTCCCCAGCAGGCAACGCCCTGATTCTTTCGGCTAAGTACCGAACCCGAACCGTGCAGTTTCTCTGCCCGTGCTCCTGATTCTCTGGCCCCCGAACTTCACTCGGCTCTGTCACCATTGCGCTAGTTCCATCGACAGAGCCGTGCCAATCTCTGCCCTGCCCGAAACTTTCGACGAGCTTGCTTCCTTGGACTTTCCTGAGATGTTGTCGGGAGATGATGATGCTTGGAAACGAGCAAGGCTTGCACTGCCGAGGAAGATGAAGAAGTGGGGATGGGGGAGGACATGGACCGGATGATAGCGAGGATGGGTGAGGACGCATTATGCCCGTGATGGGTTCACGGTGCCTCCCGGCCATCAAAGCCAGCATTTAGCGGGTGTCCCTTGTCACGGGCCGAGACGGCCCGTGTAGCTCGGGAAACCGACTTCGGCCTGTCCGTGATGCTCGTCAGGAGAGCGGTATCAGCTCCTCCTGAAGCAGCTCCGCGCATGAACTGCTCACCTCGCCGGGAGAAATTCTCGCTCCTTACGCAAATCGGGGAAAGTCATTTGAGGAGTCAAATTACATCGGCCCCGTTTGGTTTAGCTTTTTAAATGAGCATTTGGACTCTAAAGTCAAGGCTTGACAAAATCTTTGGGGAGATGAATTTTGGCAATTTTTTCCTTCGGCTTTGGGAAGATGCTTTGATTCAGATTTTCAACGTCTTTTCCTCCAGGGACCTTTGGCCAATGCTCTTAGGAAATGCTTTGAGAAGTTGTATTTTGAAATTTTAAAAAAATACTTACCAAACACCACTTGATTTTGGAAACCCCTTTAGTCCAAAGGTATTTGCATTTCTCCAAATGCATTCCCCCAAAGCTGAACCAAACGGGCCCATCGAGGGAGTGGCGTTAGGAGATGATGTTCAAGATTTAATGCTTCTCCACTCGGGGTGTGCTAAGGCAAGATCGACACCTGCGCGCAAACTAGTCGTGAGTCGGCGATGGTCTTGGAATGATGGTATGATAAGGTTGAAACCGGTAATTGTACTTCACACTGGCATAAGATGATAGATGCTTAAAGTAACGCGTGGTACGATTAGTAATGCAATGCTGATTTAATGGAATCATCATAGGAAAAATAGGTTGGTTCGATGTGCTGATCTAAACATCATTTTCCATTTCCCTATATGTAAACCTCCCTTCCACACTTCTCATACGTTACCTCGAACATTCGAATCGACATTGCGATAATAATAATTTTGCTCTCTCCATCAAACCAATCATGCTTTCCCACTGGGGCATCCACGCGATTCTTTTCGTCCATATCGTCAAGAGGGAGAAAGCGCTCTTTTACTAGATAACCTATCTTTGATTATCTCAACTCCTTCATTGACGTTTCTTACATTCGGGTATATCCCTCCAACGATGCTAGAGATGAGCCAGTTTTGCACGAACTCAATGCCCTTGAGTTTTGAAGTTTCTCAGTTGTTGGAAACAGTCCTAGGAAATCGCGTGAAAGCTGATTGTAGATTGTTTTGATGAGAGTCGTGTTTCCAACTCCACCCATCTCGTGGTTGTCCAATAATCCATGTCTCATGTGTACAAGAGACCATCGTTTCCTTGATTCTATAACACATGATTGTCGATAGGGACCAAACGGTCTCATACTCCCCGATAAATCTGTTTTCAACTCCTTGAAATCCTCCTCGACAAAACAAATTCTCTAATGAACTCACTTTCGGGCCTTATACTCCTTGACAAATTCTCTAGCATATTTTTTGGTGTGTTAAAGATTATTGAAATATCTCTATTGACTCTTTACATCTTTCAGGATTGCGCATATATTTTACTTTGATTGTGCATATTGATTAAGGCATAATTACCAAAAAAAGTCATAGTCCTATTGTACGAATCCCAATTCAACCATAAACTCTTCAATTGGGCCCATTTAGTCCTAAACCTTTTGACAATTTACCATCATAGTCCCTTTGGCCAATTTCTATCGGAAATCGCTGACGTAGACGATGACCGCCTTACGTGGTATTACCGGAGTTAATGTGGACAATTTTTACAAATTTTTTGAAAATATTTATGAATTATTTACATATTTTCATTTTTTTGTTCCACAGGCTCTTGTTGGTCATTAGGCAAGGGCCTGCAAGCCCTCGCCGACCGCTGGTGAGGGTCGCCGCCACTAGCGAGGACCGTCTTGCCCATATCTGGGTGAGGGCTACCTCGCCCGCTACTGGGGAGGGCTTGCAGGCCCTCATCCAGTGGCCGGTGAGGTCTCATGGCCCATCGTGGAAAAAAAAAGAAAAAAAAAGAAGAAAAAAATGAAAATTTTGGAAAAAATATTAAAAAAAAATGTATACAAGTTAGCACTGATTGTATCGCATAAGATAATCGGCGTTCACATCAGCAATTTCTGTTTAAAATTGACCCAAAAGACTATATTGTCAAATTATTTATGACTAAATCGACCAAATTAAAAGATATAGGATCGAATTGACACTTATACAATCGATTCAAGACTTTTTTGGGGTGAATTCCCTCCTTAATTGACATTTTATCTTTGAACATCATCTAATCAAGCCTAGGCCCATATAGTCTTTTATCAAATACATATCGATATACACTGAAATTACTCAATTCTTGTTTCCGCGTTCTTCCTATCTACCCTTACTAAATTCCCTCCTTAGATTCCCCGGTGAAATTTCAAGATAGAACCAGCTAAAGAAGATCTACCCATAACTGGAGTCATTGTAGACAAAAAAAAAAAGAAGAAGCTGCTGTGAGCGTGTGGAAATTGACATCAGACATGGTCCTAGTCTCGTTCCCATGCTTCCTTGCCTTGGTCCTCGTTTCAACAGGCGGCTGCTGAATCAGTTCTTCCTTTCCTTGGTCCTCGTTTCAACACGCGGCTGCTGAATCAGTCACGGCTCCCGTTGTGCAGAAAATACCAGAGGATGACTCGAAGCGGGTGAAGCTTCCGTCAGCTGCTGTTATCACCAAGTCAACGTCGACAATGATTTCCTGTCTAAATTGACCGTAAACTAAATTGATATTATTGTAAAAAGATTTAGGACTAAATTGATTCAATTAAAAAGTTTATAACTAAATTGGTGTCAATGTAATAAATTCATGAATTTTTTTAGTATTTTTTTTCCTCTTTGCATGGCCAGACTTTCTTACTAAATGCCATTGGTCAAACCTATTGAAAAAAGCCTTCGGGCCCTTGTGGATTGGGCTAGGCTTGTGGTCCAAAGGGAGGATCTTTTCGACGAAAAGGATGCGAAGACTCGATGAAAAGTTGATGGCCGAAAAAACAAAAGACTCAATCAAATGTGGACATCACTTAGGAAATTGCTGACGAATCTGATCTTACGTGTGGGGGGAGTTTTTTTTTTTTGCTAAAAAACAAAACTTGGTAAAGTTTACATTGTAAAGTACAATCAGTCTCACCGACTCGGTAAAGTCACGCTCCATTTAAATGACCATGATTGGCAAACCAGAGCTCAGTAAAGTTTTGAAAAAAAATCATATAAATAGTCTCGAACTTTTTGACCAAATATGCAATCTAATCCCTAAAATTTTAATTTATTCAATGTAATTAAAATTTATTCTAATATTCAATGTGGTCTCTGAATTTTTAATTTATTCAGTATGGTCCTTAGACTTTTGGTACATGTTCAATTTAATTCCTAAATTATATTAAAAATATTCAATGTAGTCCCTAAACTTGAATTAATGGAAGGACTATATTGAATATTTTTCATATATTCGAGACTAAATTGAACATGTACCAAAAGTTGAGGGATAACATTAAATAAATTAAAAGGTCAGGGATCATATTGAACATTAGGTTAAAGTTCAGGGACTATATTGAATAAATTAAAAGTTTAAAGATCATATTATACATTGAGCCAAAAGTCAGGAATTGTCTGTGTCATTATCACTAAAGTTTTCGGTACTACTTTTCCGTATGAGCTCGGCATTTGAATGACCTGGATTGGCAAACTAGAGCAGCCTCCGCGTGCCCCATGTGTATATATCTAGTTGTCTCGGCCAACTTCCGAGAGCGGAATGACCCAATAGAGAGATTATAAACTTCTTTCTCTTGGGTACGTGGGATTATCAGTTTCTAATTACTGTTTTTTGCAGCGAATAATGCGTGAGTACTTGTGGTTCGCTTGCGGGGTGACGGTTTCCGCCATCCTTTTCACCGCTCTTCTGTTCAAGGAATTCTTGAAGAGAAGTGCAGGTCACTTGGCTACCAAAGCTGGGGCCCGTGAAGATGCAGCTGTCCACAATGGAACAGCAGCAGGCAGGCCCGCTCCTGATATCGATACAGCACCAGTTAAGAGGACGGCAACTTCTTCGTCAGGATATGATTATGAGGTGTTCTTGAGCTTTAGAGGGCCGGATACTCGAGCGGGCATCACCGACTTCCTCTACACGAGCCTAGTCGGTGCAGGGATCCGTACGTACAAAGACGACAAAGATCTCCCACGCGGGAAAGAGATCGGCCCGGAGCTCCTCCAAGCGATTCACCAATCGAAGATTTCCATACCCATCTTCTCGAAAGGCTATGCCTCTAGTAGATGGTGTCTCCAGGAGTTGGTCCACATGGTGGAGTGCAAGAAGACTAGGGGCAGATCATCATACCTATTTTCTATGATGTGGCGCCTTCGGAGGTCCGACTGAAAACCGGGGTCTACGTGGAGGCCTTGTCTTTGCACGAAAGCAAGAAGCTGTACGGCGATGAGACTATTCGAGAGTGGAAGGCGGCTCTCAAAGAAGCCGGAGACATAGAGGGATACAACCTGCATAGCTTGCCCAGCAGGTGACTCCTTCCCCATCTTAGAAAATCTTGTCCAGTTTGCATATTTGCATTCATCTCTAGTTGAGTTCTTTGCTGGATTTGTGTTGCTCTGTATTTGTTTCTGTTGAAGTTAGACCCGATGGAAATATTGGCAGTGTGCATAGAGTCTAAATAAATGGGAGATAGATCTCAACAAGTTCTACTCATTTATTTTATGCATTTCAATCAAAATTATCCGACTTCTGGCAGGTCAATTCACCGACACGGGACAGGTAAAGTCAATTATAATTGAATTGAGGACTTTGAAAGATACTGTTGCAAACGGATGGTTCAGGTTTTCTGATTTTGTCTGTCACAGCATTCGGTTCAATACATTTTGCTAATTCCTCGTGCTTTTGACAATGAGGAATATCAGGCAGGAAGGTGAGCTTGTGAAGCAGGTAGTCAAGGACCTTCTCGGCACATTGAAGAAGGCTTTTTTGGTAGTATCTGACTGCCTGGTTGGAGTCGACGATCATGTGGATGAAATTATGCGAATGATAGGCGCTCAGATACAAGAAACACGGATCGTCGGAATCCACGGAATGGGTGGTGTTGGAAAGACAACTCTCGCCAAAATCATCTACAATCAACTCTCACCCGATTTCGAGGATTGCTGTTTCCTCTCCAACATTCGAGAAACTTCGGAGCTTCACGGTATTGAGCGGGTACAGAGTCAGCTCATCTCTGATGTTCTGAAACAGAAGGGGACCGACATAAAAAATAGCCCTGAAGGGAGTAAGATGATCAAAGAAAGGCTGTCAAGTAAGAAGGTTCTTCTTCTTCTCGATGATGTCGACCAAAAGATTCAACTGAATGCGCTTATGGGCAAGCGTGACTGGTTTGGTGAAGGAAGCAAGCTTATAATTACGACTAGAAACAAAGACATTCTCAACGGTTTGGAAGTGGATTATCGTTATGATCTTACTTGTATGAATGATGACCAATCTATTCAACTTTTTAGTAGACATGCCTTCAGAAGAGATTGTCCATTGGACGAGCATGCCACCCTCTCCCAAAGGGCAGTGGACATTGCTGGAGGCCTGCCTCTTGCGCTTAAGGTTATAGGTTCACTTTTATCATGCACCCATAAAGATATGTGGGATGCTAAGCTGAAGGCGTTTGAAAGGACTCCACGTGAAGTTCAGAGCAAGCTGAAAGTAAGTTATGACGCATTGGATGATCGGCAGAAGTATATCTTCCTCGACATAGGTTGTCTATTTATTGGATGGGACATCGATACTGTGATTCATGCGTGGGATGAGTCGGAGTATTCCCCGGAAGAAACGATAGAAATTTTACAGCACATGTCTCTGATAAAGATTCAAAAAGATAAAAAGCTGTGGATGCATGATCATCTAAGAGACCTCGCCAGAGAAATCACTCGGCAGGAATGTAAAAGGCGAGATGCGAACCAGCGCAGGGTGTGGGATCACAAGAAAGCATTTGAATTGCTAAAGACACGCAAGGTAAGTGCCAGTACAACATATTTCCGATTCGAGAAGACAATTTATATGCCTCGGCTACCGCACTAACGTATAACCTCTATATGATATGATAGCAGTAAACCGTTGTAATTCATAAACCAGAATTCATGTGCTTCCATCTCGTTTTCATTTTGGGCAGGAAAAAGGAAAAGTTGAAGCTATTTGTCTCAAGTTTGACCATCGGCAGGATTACCGTTTTACATACGGAGACTTCTCTAGACTACCAAATCTGAGGTTCCTCCATGTTGATAGTCTAAACTTGCACGAACACGTCCTGGAAAACTTTCGTGCGCAATGTAGGCTTTTGTGGCACAATTTGCCATCCAAAGTTGTTCAGAGGTCAGGTCTCCTGCCAAAGCTGCAATGGCTCTCTTGGCATAATTATCCTCCAAAATTCGATATAACCAAATTTTCCTTGGCAAATCTAGCTATTCTTGATCTGTCGTGGAGTAAACTGACGGACAGTTGGGATGGTTGGAGTCACATAGAGGTATGTTATATGCTTGGGACCATCTGTTATTCATTATCGAGCATTTATGTGTGCTCACGAAACTTATCTTGGCATGACCCTTTTATTACAGATGGCGAAGAATTTAAAAGTGCTGAATCTGACTGGTTGCACACGCTTGAAGAAAACTCCTAACTTATCTGCAAATGTGAATTTAGAGAGATTGATCCTAGAGAAATGCAAAATCTTGGAAGAAATTGATAGGTCTATCTGTCAGTTGCGGCACCTAGTATTATTAAACCTGAATTTCTGCAAGAAACTCCACAACATCCCAAAGGAGCTTGGCGATATGGAGTCTTTGAAACTCTTGATTGCTGGACGTCGATAGAGGATATGCTCGAAAGACAAGTTGATACGGGAGCATCAAGTTCTACGGAACAAATTTCCCCCCTATATGATGTTTCGTCGAGCAGACAAGCCCAAATCTTACTCCGGCTAGCAAAGGCCCATTTCCACTACAAGTTGATTCGATGGGGGTTGAAGAGGTGATTTTATAGGGAAGTTTGCCGGTTCAATAGGCTAGTAGTCGATGACTATCAAAATGTCGATTTACAGGTTTGTTGTCGACTTCGAGTCTACTAATCGACTATCTAGCGACTGGAGGCTGCTCTCGTCGATTTCTATTGTTTTTGTCAATCTTCCAAGGTGGCTGTTCGGCTATGCAGACCGATGGATGAATTCAGAAAGTCAAGAATAAATTACTATGCATCAAGTCCAGTTACAATGCATTTAATCCTAGTTTTATAAGATTATGATGTCGGTTTCAAGAGCCTTAATTATGTGCATACTCCAAGAGTCAATGGTTTGTTTTGATCTTATTTGTTATATATATTATGTTTCAATGGCTTTAAATTGCTAATTAACTTACCTAATGAGGTCGAGTCAAATTACATGACTTCTAAGTACATCATTTTGTCAATTTACAATGTGGTGAACCAGTGATTTATCTGATATATCCTTATAAATTGTTGCTTTGCATTACTGAATTTGAAGCTGGTCGATGCCGCTGCTTTACGACCCAAGACTTCCTAGCTCGAGGCATAGGAATTCGTTCCCTGCTAGCCTCTAAATGTTAACTTCTTTATACCGTATACGATAAAGTACCTGTTGTAATGTGTTTGAAACTATATCAGCCTTATAGCATCACCTCTTCAGCAATAAGCAACCCAAAATTTCAGTGTGGCAAAATTCTATCTAGTATTGAAAAATTTACCTGCAAATTATTTTCTTTGCGCCTTTTTTTTTCTTTTATAGTAGATAATCTGCAAGCATTAACCGAGAGAGTGAAGAGCCGCACCTCCGGCAACAACATCTGAAATGGAGAACTTTCCTACTTGAGATCTGGGAGAGTCAATGTTTTCTCGATCATCATAGTCATTGGAGAGGCTTCCGAGTTCGATCGGGAACTTGGAATTGTTAATTTAGTTGGATATATCAAACAAGGGCATCAAATTTCAGTAGCGAGGATGAATCGGAGTCCCCTGAGAGAGATGTTATATTTAAAGGTGGAAGTACCAAATGGGATCTATAGAGATCCATGTCTGAGGATCTTGAGATTGGAAGGTGCTCGACTATAAGCAGAAGTTGAGGTCTCTTCCAGAAAGTCTTGTCCATCAACATCTGTTATCACCAAGTCAACGTCGACAATGATTTCCTGTCTAAATTGACCGTAAACTAAATTGATATTATTGTAAAAAAGATTTAGGACTAAATTGATTCAATTAAAAAGTTTATAACTAAATTGGTGTCAATGTAATAAATTCATGAATTTTTTTAGTATTTTTTTTCCTCTTTGCATGGCCAGACTTTCTTACTAAATGCCATTGGTCAAACCTATTGAAAAAAGCCTTCGGGCCCTTGTGGATTGGGCTAGGCTTGTGGTCCAAAGGGAGGATCTTTTCGACGAAAAGGATGCGAAGACTCGATGAAAAGTTGATGGCCGAAAAAACAAAAGACTCAATCAAATGTGGACATCACTTAGGAAATTGCTGACGAATCTGATCTTACGTATGGGGGTGGTTTTGCTAAAAAACAAAACTCAGTAAACTTTACATTGTAAAGTACAATGTAAAATAACAATCAGTTTGATCGACTCGGTAAAGTCACACTGCATTTAAATGACCAGGATTGGCAAACCAGAGCTCAATAAAGTTTTGAAAAAATGACACAAATAGTCTGTGAACTTTGACCAAATATGCAATCGATCTCTAAACTTTTAATTTATTCAATGTAATCCTTAAACTTTATCCTAATATTCAATGTGGTCTCTCGAATTTTTAATTTATTCAAGATGGTCCTTAGACTTTTGGTACATACTCAATTTAGTCCCTGAATTATATTAAAAATATTCAATGTAGTCCATGAACTTGAATTAATGGAAGGACTACATTAAACATTTTTCATATATTTGAGAGATTAAATTGAATATGTATCAAAAGTTCGGGACAACATTAAATAAATTAAAAGGTCGGGGACCATATTGAATATTAGACTAAAGTTCAAGGACTATATTGAACAAATTAAAAGTTTAAGGATCATATTGTATATTAAGCTAAGAGTGACGGATTATCTGTGTCATTATCCCTAAAGTTTTTGGTGCAACAAAGGAAAATTAATGGGCTCCATAGAACTCATTGATCCAACAAAGGCCTGTAAAGTCAAGCCTATGCAGTACAGCCCAACAAGCAAGCAAGAATTTGCAGGCCAGGTAAGCGAATTATTGGATATGCAATTAATTGTAAAGTCTCATTCTCCGCATTTCTCGCCAGCATTCATGGTAGAGAAAGAAGCAGAGAAAAAGCGAGGAAAGAAAAAGAATGGTCATTGATTACAGACAGCTCGACAAACTGACCAGGGGAGATGGATATCCACTCCCAAGAATTGACAGCCTGTTGTCGGCCATCAGAGGAAAAAGACACTTTAGCAGCTTTGATTGCAAAAGCCGAAAAATATTAGGTGAGTTGAATATGCCACGTGGGATGGTATAACACTCCATCCAATAAATGCCGCGTGGCAAGGTGGGTCTCGTTGTAAACCTTTACTCTCTCTCATCCGTCTCTCCCTCTTCTCCGTTACTTCTCTCCCTCCCTGCACATTATCTCCTCGCCGTTAATCTTTCCGTCTCTCACCCACTTTTCACCATCTTCTTCTTCTTCTGGTACACATACCAGAAGCACACCACCGCCATTATGGACCCACAATTCAGAAGCAGAGCTTCATTTTTGTTTCTTATTTTATTTTTGGGGCCATAATCTCTACATTGTGGCTGCGAGCGACGAGCGGCCATGGCTCCAGATCTGCCCAAACTTCCAGATCGAGCCGTCCCGTCCGGCGTTGCTCGATGCCAGCGACGACCACGGACATGGATGAGCGTCGTCCATGTCTGGCCGCGAGCATCGTCCATGGTGGATGGGAAAGATGGATATCCAAGGGGGTCAATAGCATGCCCGAACGACGCCGACAACAGCCATGGATGAGGTCAGCGTGCTCGTGAGCGGTCGTCAATGGTTGGCTGGTGACACTGCAATTCAAGCGCGAGCGTCGTCCATGGTCTCGAAACACAAAAAGAAACGGAAAAAAACAGTGAAAGAAGAAAGAGAGCAACAAAGGAGAGAGAAGATCTGAAAGTGGAGTAACGGGGGACTGCAAAATCTGACCGGTGGGCCCTATATGCCATGTGTCATCGGTCAAATGGTGTGTTGTATAGTCGAAATGGAGTGGAGTGCTCAACTCACCTAATATTTTTAGGGGTGAGCGGTTCCAGGTTCCGGGTAGGTTCCGCCCGGAACCTGGAACCTACCCTCGGGTACAGGTTCCTCAAAATGAGGAACCCTAACCCTACCCATCGAGCGTGGAACCCTGGGCCTCCGCCATCACAGCCCAGGGGTTGGCCCCGCGCTCCAATGGTTCTTTTTTTTTAATTTCGTTTTTAATTAAACAAAACGAAAATAAACGCAACTAGTTATTGAAAAACAATATTTCGCTTAGTAGAAAGCAGATAGAAAAATCTATTTATGGAAGAGATATATGGAAGTTCTTTCTCAAGTAAAGCCGAGGCAGAAAGTATCATGTATCCCAATTATCGACACAGAAGTTATCGTACTTGTATTGACATTACTCAGTATATGTATGATGTAAATGAGGATATATCCCCACTCTTTTTTCCCCCAAAAAGCAATAATAGAATTTAGAGTAGCAGATACTTAGCGTGCATCAGATAAGTTTGTAACCTCTTCTCATATTTCATTGATTCTTTTGTCCCCTGCATTTGTTCCCTTTAGTCTGTAATTTTTAAGGGACATTTGTAATGACTGCAAATTAATATTTCATTTGAAGTTGTCATCCATTTTTTCGGTTGTTTTGGGTAGGGCACTCTTGGTTAATCTACTTTGCCAAGAAACATAAAAAAATAAAAATAAAACATAATGTGTCTTTGTAGCTGGTGCTTTCATGTTAAATCGCAATTATGCATCGTGGACGTTTTGTATAGATTTGTGTGGTCATACTTCCCATCAGATGAAGCAAGTCGTAGAGCTCGATAGGTAATGACAAAGGTAAACAAATTGGATTGGGAAGGTAAGGAGCGATCACAGATATGAGTTGCAAATGATGAGAGTGAATCTCCTTAAAAATGCATGTTCGCGGGTGCCTTTTTATCCTATCATTCACCTACTTAATCCAAAGGATATTACAAAAGGAGAGAAGCTTTGGCTGCATTGGGGTAGCAGCAGGCCCACGCAAAAACCGGCAGGGGTCATGCGGGAAGCAAAGATCGGGCCGGAAGTCTGCAGCCAGCAAGAGCCGTGTAGGAGAGACGGAGATGCTTCAGGGCAGCAGTATTGAAGCTGCAACTGGGTAGCACCAAAGAATCTCTCTTTCACTACCATGCAACGAGGGACTGAAAGGAGGACTAGAAGTAAATAATGAAAGGAAAGAAAATTATAATAAAGTCTGAACATGGATTATATGCACTTCCCAAACAACAGAGACTTTCAGAGGAAGCTGCAGAACTGACTACAGAAAGAAGAAAATCGGAGGTCACTTTACATCAAATGTGGCTATGAGCTCATTGTACCAGCTTAGTTTTCTGTTAATCTTCTCCACACCATCTTCGCACAATGCAACAAGGTCAAGATTGCCATGACATAAAGAAGAGGGGACCGGGGAGTTTTATCTAATTCTAGTTCATTGTCCTGAGGGTGGCGGCATTGTGGGGCTTTCCATGGGTCGAGATTGTAAGATCGTAGAGCAGCTCATGGGGGGTTGATGTGTGTCCATGATGGGGGGTTGACTAGTTAGGGTTTTTATTTTTTACTAGGAAGAGTGTCGGTTCCGGTTCCGGTTCCCGGTTCGGAAGAGTGTCGGTTCCGGTTCCGGTTCCGGAACCGGGCCGAACCGAACCGGAACCGGCGGTTCCTAAAAAATTGGAACCGAGAACCGGAACCGCCCACCCTAGAACCGGGAACCGAACCTTACCCGCCGGTTCGGTTTTTCGGTTCCCGGTTCTACCCTGGAACCGTGCTCACCCCTAAATATTTTCTCCGAAAGAGGATTCTGGCAGATCCGCCTATCACGGGAATCACCACAACCACTGACAGCATTCACGTGCCCAAGGTGGTCCCATTCGGACTAAAGCAAGCACCGCCCATATTCCAAAGACATATGGATGAGACGTTTGCAGGAATCGAGGACTTTTGTCGTGTCTATGTAGACGACACAATAATTTTTAGTGACTCAGAAAAGCAACATCTAGATGACGTGAAAACAGTGCTCAAAAGATGCCAAGAAACAGGAATCGTGCTAAGCGCCAAAAAGGCCCAGCTCAATCAAACGAAGCTCAGATACCTTGGACTCGTTATCGAGGATAATGGAAGACTGACCCCACAAGTTCATCTTGCAGAAAAAATCAGGGAGTGCCCAAACCCTATTCCTGATAGGAATTCATTAATGAGATTTTTAGGAATACTAAATTATATTTCTGATTACTATCCAAAAATCTCACATTGGAGAAAACAATTGCAGGACAAATTACGCGGACAACCGAATGATCCAGTACCTTGGATCCGGACCAATTCAGACACGGATCTTGCGATCAAGATCAAAAACCTTATCAAAGTCTTACCGACACTTTACCATCCTCATCCAAATGACCAACTCATCATTGAAAGTGATGCATCTGGCAGTCACTGGGGAGGAATACTAAAAGCAAAAGCATCCAACGGCCAAGAATTAATTTGTCGTTATGCTTCAGGAACCTTTAACAAAGCCCAGCAAAATTATCACTCCAATGAAAAAGAAATCCTTGCCCTCCTGAACTCTCTATAAAAAGGTTCGAGGCATATGTTATGAGCATCAGGTTCATAGCAAGAACTGATAACAAAAATCTCTTTATTTTGTGAGAACAGATATCAAGGGAGATTACAAGCAAGGAAGGTTAATCCGGTGGCAGCAACAGCTCCACTATTACGACTTTGAAGTCCAGCACATATCTGGTAAGAACAATTTCCTTGCAGATCTCCTGACAAGGGAGTTCGCCTCCCATGGGGAAATACAACACCCCACAGGAAATTATGGATAAGATCCATGAAATAGAAAGAAAGATGACCTACTATGGCATCAAAAAGGAGCGGCTTGAAAAGAAGCTCAGAAAAATTCAAGGTGAGGTCTCAAACCTTGCCTCTCCCCAAAGGGAACAGGAAGAAGCGTCTCATGCTTCAACGAAAGATGATAGCAAGAAGCTTGACAATCTCTCGAAACAACTAGAAAGATCAGAAAAGCAAATTGCTTCACTTGAAGAAATTGTGAAAAAATCCAAAATCAGGATTGTCACAATGAGCTCCAACAGATCATCAGACTGATCAAGCTTATGTGGGGAGTTGACGAGGAGCCCGGTCACACTACCAGCAATAGCTGAAAGGCTCACCAAGGTAGAAGAACTACTCGGAAAGATCAATCAAGATGTAACAAGGATCCTACAAATAGTGGATCAGTTCCATCAGACAGAAACTACAGGATTAGAAGCTGTAGCAGCAAAAATCATTGCTGATCTCTCAGCAAAGATGGACAAGTGTGAATGCACCCAGAAAGTTCTTGATGTATTACAACAAGGACGAGAAAAACAACCAGTAGATTCTCCGTCTACACCACCAAGTACTTCAAGGAAGTTTGGTAAGAAAGGATGGTATCCTACTAATCTCAAGTTTGATTTAAGTTCCTTAACACCTAAAAATGTTGAGAGCAAAACTTGAAAAGTACTTTGTGGAAAATTCAGGTTCAGAAACCATGGATCAAGTCATCCAGCTTATGACACTCATGGATGAAGAACTGGAAGCACTTCCAGAAGAAAGAATCAATATTCTTGTATCTGTTCCCCAACAGCAACAAGAAGTCCCAGCAAGATTGAACATGGAAACCTCCAGACCAGGAGATGAGGAGAGTTCAACAGGACAATCCAGACGACCTCCAAGGAGACATGAATCCAGGTATGAATCTGGAGCACAGGCTAGTCATCTAGGAAGAAATAGGTTCAAAAGAACTAATATTCCTATAGACTATCAGCCAGAAAAGAAATACATCAATGTAGGTATGTTAGACCTAGATTGTGCAGTAAACAGGAAAGCTCTCATAGAACAATGGGACAATGAAATGAGATTAATCGTCCAGACAGATGATGATCTTAGAGATGACTTTGATTTAATCCTCATCTTAATGAAGGCTAAATCGATAGGACTTGCTAGGAAATACCTAGAAAATACAGATCTGTCATCACTGGCGGTAGGAACAGGTGAAGATTTTATTAGAAACATCACCAATTCAGCGACAAGGATCCCTTGCCAGCATGTCCAGACGTGTTGATAATCTATCACTCAAAATTGCAGAATTGATGGGTGATGATTAACAACTATAAATGGACGACTTCATCTTCGAAGAAGTGCCATCAAGACTCTGGAATCAAGCAGAAGTAATTGCCTTCGCTGTTAAAGCTGAACAGCAAAGGAAATTCCAAGTACGTGAACATAGGAGAGTTCACCAAGAAGAAGGAATAGACTATGCGTGTCATACGTACACTCTACGAGAACGATTCTTAAGTTCTCTACTTGAAGGACTCAAAAGGTATATCTCTACCTTCAGGAGACCAGACGAGATATCCATACTAGATGACGTCCCCAGTGACGAAAGTCTAGCAGAAGACCTTTCTCGGCTACATATCTAAATTTGTAGCTGGTCCGATCAATTATGAGTCAGATCCCAACTGATTCAGGAGTCCAGCCCCATATCTACAAAAAGGGCAAAATACTTAGATTGGAGCGACGTTTGAATGACCTGGATTGGCAAACTAGAGCAGCCTCGGCGTGCCCCTTGTGTATATATCTAGTTGTCTCGGCCAACTTCCGAAAGCGGAATGACCCAATAGAGAGATTATAAACTTCTTTCTCTTGGGTACGTGGGATTATCAGTTTCTAATTACTGTTTTTTGCAGCGAATAATGCGTGAGTACTTGTGGTTCGCTTGCGGGGTGACGGTTTCCGCCATCCTTTTCACCGCTCTTCTGTTCAAGGAATTCTTGAAGAGAAGTGCAGGTCACTTGGCTACAAAAAGCTGGAGCCCGTGAAGATGCAGCTGTCCACAATGGAACAGCAGCAGGCAGGCCCGCTCCTGATATCGATACAGCACCAGTTAAGAGGACGGCAACTTCTTCGTCAGGATATGATTATGAGGTGTTCTTGAGCTTTAGAGGGCCGGATACCCGAGCGGGCATCACCGACTTCCTCTACACGAGCCTAGTCGGTTGACATGATTATGAGGTGTTTTTGAGCTTTAGAGGGCCGGATACCCGAGCGGGCATCACCGACTTCCTCTACACGAGCCTAGTCGGTGCAGGGATCCGTACGTACAAAGACGACAAAGATCTCCCACGCGGGAAAGAGATCGGCCCGGAGCTCCTCCAAGCGATTCACCAATCGAAGATTTCCATACCCATCTTCTCGAAAGGCTATGCCTCTAGTAGATGGTGTCTCCAGGAGTTGGTCCACATGGTGGAGTGCAAGAAGACTAGGGGGCAGATCATCATACCTATTTTCTATGATGTGGCGCCTTCGGAGGTCCGACTGAAAACCGGGGTCTACGTGGAGGCCTTGTCTTTGCACGAAAGCAAGAAGCTGTACGGCGATGAGACTATTCGAGAGTGGAAGGCGGCTCTCAAAGAAGCCGGAGACATAGAGGGATACAACCTGCATAGCTTGCCCAGCAGGTGACTCCTTCCCCATCTTAGAAAATCTTGTCCAGTTTGCATATTTGCATTCATCTCTAGTTGAGTTCTTTGCTGGATTTGTGTTGCTCTGTATTTGTTTCTGTTGAAGTTAGACCCGATGGAAATATTGGCAGTGTGCATAGAGTCTAAATAAATGGGAGATAGATCTCAACAAGTTCTACTCATTTATTTTATGCATTTCAATCAAAATTATCCGACTTCTGGCAGGTCAATTCACCGACACGGGACAGGTAAAGTCAATTATAATTGAAATGAGGACTTTGAAAGATATTGTTGCAAATGGATGGTTAAGGTTTTCTAATTTTGTCTGTCACAGCATTCGGTTTATTGAGAATATTGCGCGGAAAATCTTGCAAATTAAGTCAATGGAAAATACCGGGAAATAAACGAAAACGATAAAGGATATCAGAAATTTACGTGGTTTTGAGGTCTGAATATCGGTAGCTACATTCACGGGGAGAAAGGGCAAGAATAAATAATCCACTATAATTGGAGAATCGAAGTTACAAATCGCTCAAACGCTCGAGTGTTTTCCACATCTACGTTTAAGCCCAAACCCAAAGTGTTTACGAATAAACAATTTAATTGGACAAATAAACTCACTGCACAAATCACCGCGCGTTGAAGCCCAAAGCAAAACACACGCACGCTCAAGAACGTCTCTGTACGTTCTACCTCCTTCGTGCGGCTTGAATACGAGCGTCTTTGTATGTCTTGCTTTGTGCGGCTTTGGTCTTCGCTAAAAGAAAGAAACCCTCAATTTCTTTTCTTTTTATATGTGGCAAAAAACCCTAAAGCTGCTTCCTCTTTTATCTGACTTCCGTGGCCCCACACGTTTCTTTTGCACGTACAAGAAGGAAAGTCCTTCATTGATAAGATTTAATAAATTACAAATTGATTGACCCAGCCCACCAAAATAGATATAATAAAATAAAGTGTCTTAATATTTTTTGTCTTTTAGTGGCTTTCTCTTCATCGCGTCGTCGTGAGCCCCTCATCCGAAATTAGTCAAATAGGAATGCGGATTCAAACTCAAACATAAATTTAACACGGTTCAATACATTTTGCTAATTCCTCGTGCTTTTGACAATGAGGAATATCAGGCAGGAAGGTGAGTTTGTTGAGCAGGTAGTCGAGGACCTTCTCAGCACATTGAAGAAGGCTTTTTGGTAGTATTTGACTGCTTGGTTGGAGTCGACGATCATGTGGGTGAAATTATGCGAATGATAGGCACTCAGATACAAGAAACACGGATCGTCGGAATCCACGGAATGGGTGGTGTTGGAAAGACAACTCTCGCCAAAATCATCTACAATCAACTCTCACCTGATTTCGTGGATTGCTGTTTCCTCTCCAACATTCGAGAAACTTCGGAGCTTCACGGTATTGAGCGGGTGTAGAGCCAGCTCATCTCTGATATTCTGAAACAGAAGGGGATCGACATAAAAAATAGCCCTGAAGGGAGTAAGAAGATCAAAGAAAGGCTGTCAAGTAAGAAGGTTCTTCTTCTTCTCGACGATGTCGACCAAAAGATTCAACTGGATGTGCTTATGGGCAAGCGTGACTAGTTTGGTGAAGGAAGCAAGCTTATAATTACGACTAGAAACAAAAACATTCTCAACGGTTTTGAAGTGGATTATTGTTATGATCTTACTTGTATGAACAATGATCAATCTATTCGACTTTTTAGTAGACATGCCTTCAGAAGAGATTGTCCGTTGGATGAGCATGCCACCCTCTCCCAAAGGGTAGTGGACATTGCTGGAGGCCTGCCTCTTTGCGCTTAAGGTTATAGGTTCACTTTTATCATGCACCCGTAAAGATATGTGGGATGCTAAGCTGAAGGCGTTTGAAAGGACTCCACGTGAAGTTCAGAGCACGCTGAAAGTAAGTTATGACGCATTGGATGATCGGCAAAAGTATGTCTTCCTCGATATAGGTTGTCTATTTATTGGATGGGACATCGATACTGTGATTCATGCGTGGGATGAGTCGGAGTATTCCCTGGAAGAAACGATAGAAATTTTACAGCACGTCTCTTATAAAGATTCAAGAAGATAAAAAGCTGTGGATGCATGATCATCTAAGAGACCTCGCCAGAGAAATCACTCGGCAGGAATGTAAAAGGCGAGATGCGAACCAGCGCAGGGTGTGGGATCACAAGAAAGCATTTGAATTGCTAAAGACACGCAAGGTAAGTGCCAGTACAACATATTTCCGATTCGAGAAGACAATTTATATGCCTCGGCTACCGCACTAACGTATAACCTCTATATGATATGATAGCAGTAAACCGTTGTAATTCATAAACCAGAATTCATGTGCTTCCATCTCGTTTTCATTTTGGGCAGGAAAAAGGAAAAGTTGAAGCTATTTGTCTCAAGTTTGACCATCGGCAGGATTACCGTTTTACATACGGAGACTTCTCTAGACTACCAAATCTGAGGTTCCTCCATGTTGATAGTCTAAACTTGCACGAACACGTCCTGGAAAACTTTCGTGCGCAATGTAGGCTTTTGTGGCACAATTTGCCATCCAAAGTTGTTCAGAGGTCAGGTCTCCTGCCAAAGCTGCAATGGCTCTCTTGGCATAATTATCCTCCAAAATTCGATATAACCAAATTTTCCTTGGCAAATCTAGCTATTCTTGATCTGTCGTGGAGTAAACTGACGGACAGTTGGGATGGTTGGAGTCACATAGAGGTATGCTATATGCTTGGGACTGTCGCGACCGACTCTCCCGAGCCCTTTTCGAATGATATCACAAAAGCGGAGGGGGCTCACTTTGGTATGTGCTAAGTCTAGGTTTGGGACTTAACTCGGCCTCCCAAGCCCATACCATATCGCGACTTAGAGTTTAAGTTTTTAACATGTAGGTGATTTACATGCGAGAGTCGCCACTAATCGGTTTGGGGTAGGTCGATTAGAAACCCAAATAGGGTGACGGGGAGAATCACCATTTTCCTATGAACCGAGATTAACCGAATCCGGGGACTTGGTTACACTAGTTGAATAATTAATGCCCTTTCGGTATCATTTTACCCTGTTCATTTTTTAAAACATTTATCGAGGCAATTTGGATTGATTTTAGGACCTTTCTCCTAACATGTAAGGTGATCAAGCGAGTGCATAATCGAAAATGGTCAAGAATCGGGAACACAACAAGTCATGCGCCTCTAGGGTTCTAATCCTAGTAAGTCGATGACATTCAGAAAACACAATAGCTTATGCAATTGTATTAAAAACATGCATAATAACTACACTACGGTAAAAAAAAAACATGCAAAGTATTCTTTGCACGACTTGAGCTTGTCTAATTTAAATAAAACAAGAATATGCATAATTATAAAAGGGTTAGAACACCTAGATAAACCATGCAAAAAAAAAATTTCCAATTTTTTTTTTTAGGAAAAAAAATCAAGATAAAAAAAAACGAAATAAAAAAGGAAATATATTTTTTAAATAAATTTTTAATTTTTAAGTTTTTTTTAAATTTTTTAAATTTTAATTTTTTTTTTTAAAAACAACTAAATATGGAAAAAGAAAAAGAAGAAAAAAAAAATCTTTTTAAATTTTTTTTAAATTTTTTTAAATTTTTTTTTTTTAAAAAGGGAAAAGAAAAGGAAAAGAAAAACCCTTTTTAATTTTTTTTTTTTCATTTTTTAATTTTTTTATTTTTTAAAATAAAATAAAAAAAAAATAAATAATAATAATAATAATAAAACCGGTCGGGTTGGGTCGGATCCGGGTCGGTCGAATCAGGCCCGAGTCAATCGGACCCGACCCATTGTGTTGGCCGGCCGGTTCCGGATCCAACTCGGGTCAACGGGTCAACCGGGTGGTTGACTCGTGTTTGGACGGATCGAGCCGGTTGGGGCCGGTCCGGTGAAAAAAAAAACAAAATAGGGCGATTAGGCGGGTTGAACCCGGCCCGGATGGTGACCGGTCTACGCAAAGCCGTCTGCCCGAGGCCAAGTGCAACCAATGGGTTCTCACGTCACGAGAGGCCGTGTAGGAAACGTCGACAGCGAATCCGGCACCGTGACGACCAAACCGTCAGCCCGGTTTTGCACTCACGGGACACCAAAAGACTTCATCAACTACCTCGCTCGCCCATCCGTACGTACTCGCCGGGCGGGCGGCGCTTCTTTCCCGTCATTTGGACATTTTATCGAGCAGTGGTAAGCGCGGCAAGCGGAGACATTTGACCTCCTCCGGTGAGCCGGTCGGCTGTGACTCACCTCGCCCTCTGACAGCGACACACGGACGAGGGGTAGGCGGTATGGTAAGGAATGGCACCTGAGGGCGTGAGTCACGGCTACTTCGCACCAAAAACAAGGGAGGAAACAGAGACTTCTCAGTAGGGGGGTCTCACCGTTGGCGACGCGTGGTTGGCCTCCGGTGGGCTGCGTGGCCGGCAGCGGCGCTTGGTTCTACTCCGCCAGCGACCCACGGTACAGGTGTCTCTCTCTTTCTCAGCTCTCTTTCTGTCTCTCTCTATCTCTCTCTCTCTCTCTCTCTCTCTCTCTCTCTCTGTTTCTTTGTAAAATATTGACCGGGACCTCTCTCTCTCTCCTTGCCTTTTATAGGCTGGCGATGGCGGGTCTTCTCAGCCTCTATGTTGGCACATGGTCAGGACTTCACGGCCATTTCCAGGGCCGTAGAGGGGGGCCAATTCATACGCAGGTAAGAAGAGAGGAAGAACGGAGAGGAGGCCGGGTTTTGAGGACGGACCGCCATTAATGGCCCCCCCTGTGGCGTGTTCGGCCTGTGCCTCCTCCGGGTCGATGGGGATGGGACGGCCGCACACCACCACACTCTGCAGCCGCAACAGAGGAGAACAGGGGAGAGACAGAGACGGCTCGGGGAAGAAGAAGAGAGGAAGGGGCTGGGCCGGGCCAGCCCTAGCCGCGGGGGGGGAAAGGGAAAAGGAAGAGGAAGGAGGAGGAGGGCCCGGGGGGAAGAAGCCCACGCGAAGAAGAAAAAGGAAGAAAAGAAAGGGACGGGCCGGGGATGTAGGCCCGCGCAAAGGGAGAAGAAAGAGGAGGAAAGGGGTCGGGTTGGCTCGGCTTTGACCCGCCCAGTGCATTTTTTTTTTTTTTTTATTAACTAATTAACTAAAAAATTAAATTTTTATTTATTTGTTATTTATTTATTTTTTTGAAATTTTTTTTGAAATTTTTTTTTTTTTGAATTTTTTTTTAAATTAACATTTTAATAGACCATATTAACACAAATATGCCTAATTTCTATATGCAATGCATTTTGAATAAAAATATTTTTGTTTTAGGAATTAAATGAATTTAACTCCTAAATTTTGTGTAATTAATTTTGGGCAAATTTAAAAATAGGTGTTAACAAATTGCCCCTCTTTAAAGATGAGCTCGCAGAGGTTGAGCTCAGAGAGGTTACGCTTCAAAGATAAAATGACACCTAAATTTGGCCCATGCATGCTCAATGAATGTTATTTTTGGCGAGACCGTGAGTCTCATTTTCATGATGCAATAAGATGATGCATGCTAAAGCAAATAAAAACATACCGAGCTACTTACCTTGCCAAGGGTAGAGTAATTCCAGATAATTGATATTGCGTGTCGAGAACCCGAACCTTTCTTCGGTCATCTTGATGGGGAAAATGGTTTGTCTAGGACCCGAACCTTTCTTCTGGTCGCCTTTGACAGGGATTTTGTTTGTCTAGAACTCGAACCTTTCTTCTTTTGCCTTGACTTGAGATTGTTTTTGTCTAGGACCCGAACCTTTCTTCGGTCGCCTTTGACTGGGATTATTTTACCAAAGTACTTGGGGGTCCTTGCCCAAGGATTTTGACGATTTGCTTGGTGGGTCCTCGCCATCGTCTTGAAAAGCTCAAACGATGAGCACCTCGGGGTCCTCGCCCAGGAGGATTTGATGCCCTCTTTGGGTCCTCGCCATCGGTCTTGAAAGCTCAAACGATGAGCACCTTGGGGTCCTCGCCCGAGGATTTGATGCATCTTTGGGTCCTCGCCATCGGTCTTGAAAAGCTCAACGATGAGCACCTCGGGGTCCTCGCCCGAGGATTTGGTGTGAACAGAGGAAGTCGGGTTCCGGGTGCTCAAAAGGATGAACAGAGGGGTCACCCAATGTTCAAAGGATACCATAACAATTGTAGGTACATGGATTTTTGGAACCGTGCATGGGTAGAATATACTTACCGGATACGTTCCTCGCCTCTTAAGGGCATGTCTTCCGTCGACAAGTTTTTCTTTGTACAAACACATATGCATTCATTGGAGGAATAGACAACTGAGGCTATTCTTGAATATTGTACAAAATATCTTGACCAACTAGTCAAGATGCATTTCATTTTCAAAGAAACACCCGGTTTACCTTCCGGTAGTTTGAAAAGAAATTTGATGATTTTGAGATCGTGTAAGGGCAGAATGTACTTATCCGGGCACGCCCTGAGGTTTAATGTATCATCTGAATAACCAACCTTTTTTCGGGCATCTCTCTTGAGATGATAATGAGGGCTTTTTCAATTGCCCGAATTTTTGTATTCTATCACCGGGATTAAAACTCGAGCTGTCAAAGATGATTAGCACAAACATGCATGCATTCATTAGGGATAGATAAGTCATGGTTTGTTCAGTGTGCATTTGAGGGTTCATGCATAATGATTTTACCATATTTACATCACCGTAAAATCCCCAAGGGTCCATCAAGACAATTTTTTCGCAAGGTGGACTTTCTCGAGATGATGAATGAGTGACTTTCGATCGAGAGGACTTTCCACTCGCTCTCATTGAAAAGGGCTGTTTGTCCTGTCCCATTAATGCAGGAGCATCGAAAACATTTAATCGACCGCTATCACATCAACAAGGGTCTGAGTTTTCTATAAGCGATACGACAACGCTAATCGAGAGGTCTTCTTCTTGGTCGTAATGTAGGCTTGGTCAATGGCTTAACAAAGGAGACCCGTCCCCGAGTCAAGGCCGTGAAAGAAAATACTTTGCAATTATCTCCGGTTTACAAGTCAAGAACCCCGCAAAACGAGATAAAAATAGTCTTGCTCGCACTTCCTTGGCGTTGTTTATAAACAATTGAAATTCCACGTTAATTCAAGTGCCCCACCAAAAGAGACTTCATGAGGGATGTAACGTGGGTTTGGTTTATGGGATGCGAAACGAAATGATCGTTGGGCTCAAAAATGTGTGTAAGGATGAGAATTGGTGATCCTCTTGGCATTGTTACCAGTCATTTTTCTCCACCGTCAGGATCCCTTTGGAAGACTCCCGGGTAATCTTGTGTTTTAGCATCTTTAACAACTTTTCCTTGGGGAGCTTCATGTCAAGCATTTTTCCGGACACCATTTTATCTATCATGTAACAGATCTTTGCCAAGACAAAGTTCCTAAAGTAGGAATTTGTGTCAAAAGAGAACTCAAGTCCAGTCCTTTTGGGGTTGTCCATTCTCCACCACTTAACAACTTTGAGGTATTTGGGAGCACATTATCCAGAAAATAAGAACTCCTTTCTTCTCATCTTTTCATCGTTTTTCTTCTTCTCCCCTTTTTTTTTTCATGGGCATTGGCCTTGCTTTTACCAGGCACACTACTTTTCATGCCCCTGTTTTTCAACATTTTTTTTTTTGTGCTATTCTTTTGGTGTTGTCAAGATTAGCCTGAACAAGATTGAACAGAATAATGTTTTTAGGCTCTTGGAGTCTTCATCTTCATTCGCACTTGGGACCATGATGCTCAAACTGTGGTGACTTTTGCCTTGCCCCGGTGTGGGGGGATGATTACCAATTGGGCTCATACGAAATGAAATTGCCGACTCAATTGGGCTAGCAAAAAGATATAAGTGTATGGGGTAGAAGAAAAACTGCTCTTTATCATCCTAGGGCACTTAAATTATCGCGAGAGTTCATCTGCAATAAAAACACTCAAAGATTAATGCAAGTGAGAGCAAGAAAATTTCTATTCATTTTTTTTCACCCCTGCGGCGAGCTGTTGCGGTGATGATCTTGGAAAATTTTAGATATTACAAACTCTCCATCCTTCTTGTCTTGTTCGGTGAAAATATCATCACATTATCAATATTGACATTTTGGACAGGCATTAGTTTATTTGCTTCTCTGTTGACAAAGCCCTCTTAGTCTCAACTGTCCAACCATCGATGGTGTGCTTGTCTTGGAGGACTCCCTCGAGGATTACAGGTTCCATGAAAACAACAAGGTCGGGCCATAGGGGCAAAGGACCGAAAGGGAAGAGATGTTTTCTTATTTCCTCCGAGTTTGAATCCATCCTGTGAGGCTAATTATCCTCAAGTTGCCCCAATGTAGGGTGATTCTTGACAGGGATAATTTGAAAGGAATCTCTGAGTGTATGGGCTCAAAAATGGTCAGGCAAAGGATCAATGGTAGTGTATGGGGCAGAGAAATGAACTGCCTCTCGTCACTTTGGCTACCGTACCTTATGCGAGAAATCCCTTTACCTCGTAGAAATGCAACTTATTCGCTCATCTTGCACGGGTTTGGTACTTGAGAATGTGTATAGACTAAGGATTGCCTCTCATCATTCTGACACACCTCGTTCAATTTATCAGAGCAGTTCGACACCATTTGTCGAATTGTCAAGATTTTCACAGGGAATTGGTGAATTGAACAGGCAAAATTACCATGCAAGAGTTCCTTTCATGTAATGCACTTGAGGAAGAAAATAGTATCCATTTTCTTTAATTATTTCTTCCTTCTTGTTTCTTTTTACTCTTATGAGAAAAGTTTCTTTTCATGAAAGAGATACTTACCTATGCTGGGACAATGAGGGCATACCTGCAAGGTAATAAGAAAGATCGTGTTAATGAATGGGCTTTTGAAAGGGAAGGAATTGGAAACGATACAACATTACCCTTCGTGATTCCCTTCATTGGAGATTTGACTGACAACTCCTTGAGTTTTCTCGGATGCCAGTGATTCCATTCTGACAAAAACATGAGCTTATGTTAGAAGTGAGATGATTGAGGGTAAATTGAGAACGTCTGATTACCCTTCTTCCATTTTGCCTTCAAAGCTAGTAGAGTCTTTTCTTCTCTTTATTTTGTTCAGCCTTCTCTGCCTCGATCCCGCTCCTCCCTAAACTTCGTCTCAAGCTCGAATGAGATCCTTTATAATTAGGGGTGCCTCCAGTTGGAAAGTCCTATTGTCGGTGCATGTTGTGCCAACGCGGTTCGCATCTTGAGGCATTTCTCGAAAATCCTGATTCCCGACATGCACAGGGGCATGTGTAATTGCTTGCATGGGGATCTTCGCAAAAAAGCTAATCTCTACTTTAAAGGTCTTTGACCGATGTGGGCATGACCGACATCGAGGCCTCCATGATTGGTGAGACTAGAATTGACTCTATCTTGTTATATGCAAAGTCCTTTCCGATTTGCTTGCACGTAATCTTTACTCAAATTTGTCCTTTTTACGGATTTGGGGATTGCATGCCCCTAATCTACTTTCCCAATTAAGCATTTCTTTGACTTTGTGGGGCTGATGTCACCCAACGGCGATAATGAGATTTTCCCTATGCTTCATTTGAAGATTGAATGATTTTTGCTCTGACTGCCCCTATCAGATTAGTTGGTCCGCTAGCCTCACCAGGGTCTGATGTGCTCTTCAGTTTGTGTCATTTCCAAATGTCCCTTTTGTAATAACAAATCAAAAAGGAGTATGCTCTGAAACATGAAGTGAGCGAGTTAGAAAAACAAACAGGGCTATGAGCATGCATGCTTTTCCAACACCATTTTTGTCCTTTTGAAAAATGACAAATCGTTTGTTTTATTTTCAAAAACAAAGAAGCATGAGGAAGCCCGGGCCTCGAAACACTTTCCTTTACATGGTTGGATATCATCAACGGGCGGTTTGGGATATTTCCTCGGGGCCCTCAAAACAAAACATTTGTAATTCTTTTGAATAATTCAAGCGAATTACATTTGTTGGAATGGAAATTACAATCTTGAAATTCCAAGCATAATCACAAATTCAGAAAACTGAAATCTTAGAAAACAATTTGAGACTTTAGAAAGCAAGAAAAACTCCCACATGGGAGTATTCAAACTATTAAATATGCCTCTATTCTAAGGGAGGAAAATTGAGTCCTCGGTTTACTCAATGACGACATCTCCGCACCTCCCCTTTGCTTGGATGGTGCGTTATAAATGAAAACATCTTTGCATCCAATAATTTCTAGACCTTATTTTTCAGGACCACACAAATCATCAACGGAATGTCCCATTTCACCCAAATGATAATCACACGCCTTGGAGGGGTTGTAGTTGGGGAAATGCTCAGGATTTTCACGCTTTGGCTCTTTGGCAAGCAATCTCTTTTCGTGAGAATAGGTAGGATCTGAGACATCGGCAAAGGAAGTGGCGTGAACTGCTTTTTGTTATTTCTCTTTTTGGGCGGCTTGCGGCTGAGGCCGTTCTTGTCATCCATTCATCCCGAACCATTGGGGAAGAAACGAACGCTTTTGGTGTATGCAACATCCGCATCTCATCGGGGTTCTTTCTTCTTTTTCATGCCGAGTTTCTTGCTTGTGGAAGTGGGGTCTTGCATGAACCACCCCTCACGTAATCCCATTTCAATTCGTTCGCCCACGGGAACAAGGCGATTAAGGGATTCAGCGGTGGCACCAACCAATCGGTGTGTACGTATTCGTCTGAGGCGACTTTATGAACAACTTCACTTGTTCGATCGTTGAGTTGGGGGGGTAACACAGGCGGCCAAATTTCTCCATCTGGTAGCGTATTCCTTGAAGGACTCGCTCTTCTTCTTCTCGGTAGCGTTCGGATCGTCACGAGTAAAAGTGACGTCAAGGTTGAATTGATCTTTGCTTGAGAAATGCATTAGCGGCATCATCCCATGATTTAAAAGCATTCACATCTTTTGACATATACCATGTCAAAGCTGGCCTATCAAACTCGCTTGAAAGGTTTGAATCATGAGGGGTTCATTATCAACGTATTGAGTCATCCGCACATGATACATGTGCAAATGGTGTCTAGGGCATGAAGTGCCATCATACTTCTCAAATTCCGGCATCTTGAACTTTTCGGTATTTTGACCTGTTTGTATATAGACAGGTCAAGTGGGACAACATGTCATGCGGGCCTTGTAGTTGTTTCAAAGATCTCCTTGACTTTTGCAAGGCATTTATCATGCTCTGTTATCGGTGCGACTTCAAGTTCGGGCTCCACGGCGGCAAGGGGAAGCGGATCATCCTCTAGCGGGGCATTTTACATCACCGGCGGAGGCTTTGTCTTTTTTCCATCGAGGCGGTGGTGATAACACCACCTCAATTGCTGCAGCGTAAGCGTGAGCTTGCCCCGAATGGATTCCACCTGCTTTGTGAGATTTTGGATCGCGTTGAGGACAAGCTTCATCTCATCCTCCATATTATTAAGACGGACGTTTTCTTCACCATTTTTAAATACCTGTGAAAAACGTTAAAAAAAATGAGTATAATGTCTAATAAAGAATCATTTTATGATCTAGGCATATTATTATTACATAATTTCTTTATTTGCAAAGAAAAATGAGAAAATTTTTTTATTTATATATTCATTACAAAGGGCGTCCCCGGGATTCGAACCACGGTCACCTCGAACCACGAGGCTATATCCCGGATACCACCGGGCGAAGGCCGTGGTGGTGTTACAAAGGGGCAAAAATTTTATTTAAAGCATAAAAACGGCCCGAGTTATATTAACATTAGCACATCCCAAAAATACTTTTAAGGACGAAAATCAAAACCCCTGAACATAAAAAACTAGGGAAATATACAAAAAGAGGTTTTTAATAAAAAGGGAGCCTTTCCTGGATGCTCATTTTATAAACGATGGGAAAGCTAATCTTCTCGGAGTTGCTTATTTTCATGGATAAGCGTGTCTCTGTTGTCTTATCACCCCACCGTGCCAGAATTTTTTTTTTTTTTTTTTTTTTTAGGAGCGGGGACAAATTGGACATTAGTTCTTTCCATCGTGTATAGAATGTAATCAACGGATGGCCTAATAATAACAAATCAATTGAATTAGTAGGCTGCATAATAAAAATGAGAAAAAAAAGATAGAATATATACATTTCCTTGAACCATGGCAATCACAACGACATACACACGAGGAGTGAGGCTCGATTTCTATCTAGACCGGCTTAACAAAGTGAAATTAAAAGGTGCCCGACCGTCGCAGGTCTCGCGTTAGTATCAAGTTCTTTTAATCTCGGCCAAATCGAAAGGAATATCTTGTAGTCACGCCGAATAGCGGCTAAAGATACTTCTTTACAATTTTTAGAAATAAATTTCGGGAAAAGAAAGGCAACCTCTACATCGCTGGACTCACGTTCAAGGTCGATCTTTCTCAACACCATCCTAAAATGCCCTATCGCGCCCGTGTCCCGCAAATGCGTGATTGTATGTGCAATAGTGTAGTGCTAAATCATTAAAACATGCACAACAATTTATAAACAATCAATTCGAACCTGCAAGAACAAATAACACCTTCTTTGGGGTCATATCACGAGTCCTTGCTGCCAAATAAAAATTATTTTGAACAGGGGTAAAATTTGGCTTAAGTCCACTTTTAAAAAACACAAGTCCCCAGTAGTCGCCATCTTGTCGCGACCGACTCCCCCCCTTTTCGAATGATATGCAAAAGCGGAGGGGGCTCGCCTGGTATGTGCTAAGTCTAGGTTTGGGACTTAACTCGGGCTCTCCCAAGCCCATACCATATCGCGACTTAGGGTTTAAGTTTTTAACATGTAGGTGATTTACATGCAGGAGTCGCCACTAATCAGTTTGGGGTAGGTCGATTAGAAACCCAAATAGGGTGACGGAGAATCACACTATTCCTACGAACCGTAGATTAACTGAATCCGGGGGACTTGGTTACACTAGTTGAATAACTAATGCTCTTTCGGTACCATTTTACCCTGTTCATTTTTTTGAAAACATTTATCGTGCAATTTGGATTGATTTTAGGACCTTTCTCCTAACATGTGAGGTGATCAAGCGAGTGCATAATCGAGAAATGGTCAAGAATCGAACACAACAAGTCATGCAGCCCTAGGGTTCTAATCCTAGATAAGTCGATGACATTCAAAACACAATAGCTCATGCAATTGTATTAAAAACATGCATAATAACTACACTACGGTAAAAAAACATGCAAAGTAATCTTTCTTTTGCGACTTGAGGCTTGTCTAATTTAAATAAAACAAAGAACATGCATAATTATAAAGGGTTAGAACACCTAGATAAACCATGCAACAAAAAAAAATTTCGATTTTTTTTTTTCGAAAAAAAAAAAAAGAAAATCGAGATAAAAAACGAAATAAAAAAGGAAATATATTTTTTAAAGAAATTTTTAATTTTTAAGTTTTTTTTTTTTCAATTTTTTTAAATTTTAAATTTTTTTTTTTAAAAACAACTAAATATGGAAAAAGAAAAAAAAGAAAAAAAATCTCTTTTTAAATTTTTTTTTAAAATTTTTTAATTAATTTTTTTTTTTTAAAAAGGGAAAAGAAAAGGAAAAGAAAAACCCTTTTTAATTTTTTTTCAATTTTTTTTAATTTTTTTAATTTTTTAAATTTTTAAAAATAAAATAAAAAGAAAATAAATAATAATAATAATAAAACCGGTCGGGTTAGGAATCGGATCCGGTCGGTCGAATCACCGACCGGGGTCAACGGACCCGACCCATCAGGTTGACCGGGTCGGATTTTCGGATCCGACCCGGTCATCGGTCAACCGGTCGGATTTTCGGATCCGACCGGGTCAACGGGTCAACCGGTGGTTGACCCGTGTTTGATCCGGATCGGGCCCGTTGGGGCCCTATCCGGTGAAAAAAAAAATAGGCCGGTTCGACGGGTCGAACCGCCGGATTAATCACCTTGTAAACCAATCAACCTGGCCTCGACTGTTCTGAATGGCTCACGCGCGGCGTAGGTACGGAGAACGCCGGTCGGCGATCGGCGACTGACCGACCTGCACTAAATCGAGCGCCCGCTTTGCACTCCCGGACACCCAAAAGACTTCATCAACTACCTCATTGGCCATCCTACCACGACTGTTGGTGGCGGCACACAACTTACCCGGCATCATTTGACATTTTATCGAGCAGGTGGTAGGCGGCCGAAAGCGAGAACATTTGACGCCTCCTCGGGTGGCCGGTCGGCTCTGGCGACTCCTGCCGCCCTCTGGCGGCGACACCACCGCGGGCCCGGCCGGGGGTGGCGGTATGGGCGGGGAGTCGCGCCATAAATTGCGGCGTCCGGCTAAGCTTCGCACAAAAACGAGGAGAATAGAGACTTCTATACCGGTAGGGGTCTCCTGCCGTCGGCAACCGCGGCTGGTTGGCCTCGGTAGGCTGCGTGGCGGCGACAGCGCTGCAGTTTCTACTCGGCCGGCGACCCGCGGTGGGTGTCTCTCTAATTTTTCGGGTGTCTCTTTCTGCATCTCTCTCGTCTCTCTCTGTCTCTCTCTCTCTCTCTCTCTGTTTCTTTGTAAAAATTTAATCGGGACCTCTCTCTCTCTTGCCTTTTATAGCTGGCTATGATGAGTCTTCTCAGCCTCTATGTTGGTGATGAGTTGAATAGCTGCGACCGCTTCTTACTCGCCCTCGCGACTTTCGCGGCCATTTAGGCCGGTGCAGAGCAGAGTAGAGGGGGGCCAATTCAGACGCAAAAAGAAGAGAGGAAGAAGGGAGAGGAGGCCGGGTTTTGAGGACGGATCGCCATTAATGGCTGGGCCCTCGTGGCGTGTTCGCCCCAGCCTCCTCCGCCGATGGGGATGGGGGGCCGGGCCACCCGCCACCACTGGCAGCCCGCAATGACAGGAGAATGAGGAGAGATAGAGACGGCCTCGGGAAGAAGAAGAGTGGAAGGGGTCAATGGGCCAGCCTAGCCGCGTGGGGGAAAAGGGAAAAGGAAGAGGAAGGAGGAGTGGGCCCGTGGGGAAGAAGCCCACGCGGAAGAAGAAAAAGGAAGAAAAGAAAGGGACGGGCCGGGGAGGTAGGCCCGCGTGAAGGGAGAAGAAGAAAGAGGAGAAAGGGCTGGGTTGGCTCGGCTTCGACCCGCCCAAAGCATTTTTTTTTTTTAATTAACTAATTAATTAAAAAAATTAAATTTTTATTTATTTGTTATTTATTTATTTTTTGAAATTTATTTTTTGAAATTTTTTTTTGAAATTAACATTTTAATAGACCATATTAACACAAATATGCCTAATTTCTATATGCAATGCATTTTGAATAAAAATATTTTTGTTTTAAGAATTAAATGAATTTAACTCCTAAATTTTGTGTAATTAATTTTGGGCAAATTTAAAAATAGGTGTCAACAGGGACCATCTCGTTATTCTTTATCAAGCTTTTATGTGTGCTCACGAAACTTATCTTGGCATGACCCTTTCATTACAGATGGCGAAGAATTTAAAAGTGCTGAATCTGACTGGTCGCACACGCTTGAAGAAAACTCCTGACTTATCTGCAAATGTGAATTTAGAGAGATTGATCCTAGAGAAATGCAAAATCTTGGAAGAAATTGATAGGTCTATCTTTCAGTTGCGGCACCTAGTATTATTAAACCTGAATTTCTGCAAGAAACTCCACAACATCCCAAAGGAGCTTCGCGATATGGAGTCTTTGAAACTCTTGATTGATGGGACGTCGATGGGGATATGCTCGAAAGACAAGTTGATACGGGAGCATCAAGTTCTATGGAACAAATTTCCCCCCCTATGATGATGTTTCGTCGATCGGACAAGCCCAAATCTTACTCTAGCTAGCAAAGGCCCATTTCCACTACAAGTTGATTCGATGGGGGTTGAAGAGGTGATTTTATAGGGAAGTTTGCCGGTTCAATAGGCTAGTAGTCGATGACTATCAAAATGTCGATTTACAGGTTTGTTGTCGACTTCGAGTCTACTAATCGACTATCTAGCGACTGGAGGCTGCTCTCGTCGATTTCTATTGTTTTTGTCAATCTTCCAAGGTGGCTGTTCGGCTATGCAGACCGATGGATGAATTCAGAAAGTCAAGAATAAATTACTATGCATCAAGTCCAGTTACAATGCATTTAATCCTAGTTTTATAAGATTATGATGTCGGTTTCAAGAGCCTTAATTATGTGCATACTCCAAGAGTCAATGGTTTGTTTTGATCTTATTTGTTATATATATTATGTTTCAATGGCTTTAAATTGCTAATTAACTTACCTAATGAGGTCGAGTCAAATTACATGACTTCTAAGTACATCATTTTGTCAATTTACAATGTGGTGAACCAGTGATTTATCTGATATATCCTTATAAATTGTTGCTTTGCATTACTGAATTTGAAGCTGGTCGATGCCGCTGCTTTACGACCCAAGACTTCCTAGCTTCGAGGCATAGGAATTCGTTCCCTGCTAGCCTCTAAATGTTAACTTCTTTATACCGTATACGATAAAGTACCTGTTGTAATGTGTTTGAAACTATATCAGCCTTATAGCATCACCTCTTCAGCAATAAGCAACCCAAAATTTCAGTGTGGCAAAATTCTATCTAGTATTGAAAAATTTACCTGCAAATTATTTTCTTTGCGCCTTTTTTTTTCTTTTTATAGTAGATAATCTGCAAGCATTAACCGAGAGAGTGAAGAGCCGCACCTCCAGCAGCATCTGAAATGGAGAAAATTTTTATTTGAGATCTGGGAGAGTCAATGTTTTCTCGATCATCATAGTCATTGGAGAGGCTTCCGAGTTCGATCGGGAACTTGGAATTGTTAATTTAGTTGGATATATCAAACAAGGGCATCAAATTTCAGTAGCGAGGATGAATCGGAGTCCCCTGAGAGAGATGTTATATTTAAAGGTGGAAGTACCAAATGGGATCTATAGAGATCCATGTCTGAGGATCTTGAGATTGGAAGGTGCTCGACTATAAGCAGAAGTTGAGGTCTCTTCCAGAAAGTCTTGTCCATCAACATCCGTCAAACTCGTACATGAGGACGTTTCTAGGGTCTTTGCAAGAATTGGAGATTTCGCGCTTTGGGTCTTTGGAAAAGTTGACTCATCTGATACGAAAGATGTTTAGATAAATCACTGCGATGTGGAGGCGATTCGGAGTTAGATGCTCCGATTTCGATCCCACAGTGGAAGATCCAATCTGCCGCGCATTGGGAGGCTAATTGTATTGGAGTCTTTTCGTTTGAATCGTGTCCTTTATTGTTATGAACTATAAAAGGTTGCATAGGTAAATCCTATTCTTTGTACATTGTTTGTCTTACTGGTTGATCTGCACTATTAAGTTTAGGGAAAACTTCAAATAACTACCTGAAATGAAGCATTTTTTTTTTTATAAAAAACAAAGTTTTCAAAGTAAAATCCCGAGGGACAATTTAGTCTCAAAAACATACTCCCAAGTCACTACTAGGGTAGGGGCGCATGCATTTCATGTACCACTTTCCAAACCATGACCGAAGGCATTTCGTCCAGGACATTTCTCTTTTTCTCCCTTTCTTCTGTTCATCTTCCTCTTCGTTCTTTTCTTTTTTCCCGCTTTCCAAGCCTACCCCACTTCCAAGGCTGCGCCACCTCCGTACTTCTTCAACATGTCACGGCCAATCTTCAAGCTCATTTTACTGCTTGGAGGGCTTCTCCCATTTCGTGGAGACGCTGGCGAGGAGGAGGAAGGCAAGGAGCAAGCAGAGAGCGGCCGCGACAGTGGCTACGAAGTGAGGACCGGATGGGAGGTAATCGGCAATGAAATGAGAACCCTTCGAGTCGTCTGCTGCACATTCGTCTCTTTTTCTCTCTGCGCAGAGCTCGCGACCTTTGTCCATTGAAGTCGTGGCCTCTGTTGATTCATTCCGAGGTCGCTAGCCTCGCATGGCCCGAAATTTGTGGTTGCATGAGGCCGGACACCTCCATGGCCGTGATATCGGGGCTCGGACATTCGCTCGATTTTTGGCTGCGAGATGTTGAAGCTGTCGAGCGGCCATGGCCATGGATGAGAGCTCGGAGCACGAGTGACCATGGCTGAGAGCTTGGAGCGCGCAGACCTCGGAGCTCAAGCGACCATGGCTACAAGTGAGAAGAGAGGGAGCAGCCATACCTGTAAGTTCGAAGCTCGAGTGACCATCTCTTGGAGCTCAGAGATCTGGAAACTATGGGCGCGAGTGAGAAGAGAAAAGCAACCATGCCTCATGCTCAAAGTTAGAGTGGCCATGGCCATCAACTCGGATATCTGGCCGCAGGGTCAAGAGCTCAAGCGGCCATGGCCAAGAGCTCGGAGATATGGGAGCCATGGCTGCAAGTGAGAAAAGAGAGAACGGCCATCCGCGTCGTCCAACAGTGCTCAGCGGCCACTTCATCATGTCAAGCAAGATCGAGCACCGAAAATGGCTCTGCACGGGTGTGAAGGAAGAAGAGAAAGAGAGAAAAGAAGAAAGAAAACGAAAAAGAAAGAACAATAAAAATGCCCCCCACGAAATTGCCTTCGACCATAGGTACGTGAGATGAGATGCACGTGTTCACGGGCCGGCGAAAATTTGGCCGGCGAGTGAGCTGCGGTGTGTTCTTAGACTAAATTGTCAATTTGAAGGCATTATCTAATATATGTAAGATTTACTTTACAACTTTTTTGAAAAAATGGTCCCACTTCAAAACCCAATTTGAAATTTTTCCCATTAAGCAATGGAAATCGACTTCGACCTGCAGTGATCCTCATCAAGAAAGTGGTATTGGCTCCTGGAGCAGTTGTGCACGTGCACTCGCCTTGAGAAATTCTTGAGCTAGATGAGCATCTTTGCGTCTTGGACTCCTTACACAAATCAAGGAAGTTGTTTGAGAAGTCTAATTACATCTTCCTTCCGGGTCTCTCATACTTCGCCTTCGACATTTGAAGCCTAGCTTTAAGTTCCATGCCACTCTCGCATTAGATTTCTCAACGCCCTCATTGCGAGCTGCTCACTAGCTATAGCTTCACAAAGTCGTGAATGAAATCTTCCGATGTCGAAGCGAGCTTAAAGCGGGGCTTTGGGTGCCGCTAGTCAGGTTCAAGGGATGTGGCATTGGGAAAGATTTGTGGTTATCCAAGATCAATGCTAATCTACTGTGGGTGCTTTAAGGCATAGTCTGGCATGCGTGCACAAACTAGTCATAAGTTGATGCTATTCTGACGATGGTACATAGGTCAAAACTAGTTATACTTGAAATTTACCTAAGATAGTAGATGCTCAAGGTAAGAATAATGAATAACATCGACGCTTTAGGCTCACTTGTTTAGGGAAGAATTTTGTCCATGACATATAAGGATAGCTGCACTATGATTTTACTTTTTGAATGTAGCATTTTACATTTGGAACTGTTATTATGTCATGAGCACAAAACAGCGACGATATCTTGTTGTCGCTCCCCCATAGCATAATAAGTTTGCAAAAAGAACATGGATTCTATTAGGTTTTTGTTTAACGATTGCTCTCGAGAAACGAATGAAAAATACTTACCGAGGAAATATTCAATTTTCGAGGTATTGGTTGTGCAATACACGAAAATACTCAGTGCATTTAGAACTGCAATATTTCCTCGTTTGGTTATTTATCAAGTGACTCCGAGGAGGCACTCTTTTAACTAAATCATTTTGTTAACGAGTGAGTGCTTCGGGAGTACTGATCAATCGGTCAATTAAGGAAACCTTACAATTTCTTATGAAATGACTTTCTCATATTGGCATCACCCAAAGAAGAAAAAACATATGATCAATCAATTTGATTACGCCTGCTGAAGTGCAGGGCCAGCCACAGGAGCTAACCAAAAAAGTTCAGAAATCGAGAACAATCCTTTGCTAAGTCAGAAAAGTAAAAGAGCAACAAACTCTTTATTCCGCAGCACTATTTTTACACGACATAGACTAGCTTTTAGAACAGGAAAAGAAACAAAGACAGGATCAAATTCAGGGCAAATACTTGCCTGGACTCTGATCCGCGACAGATCGTGTCAATCACGATCGTTAGCATGGGTCCCACAAAATCCGACGACTGTGATAGCCGCGGCGGAGGATTTTCCTTAATCGTTAGATCCTCAGTGATCTGCTAAAAGCCTTGGAATACTGGTAGTTTGGAATCCTGGAATCCGCTTCTGCTGCTGCTGCTGCTGCTGCTGCAGCACCTACTACATTGTTGCTTCCTGAGCTCTTCTTACCGAGAATGGGCCTGAACAGCTTCTTGAGCACTCTTCGGAAGCTCGACGGCCCGCCGTGGCCTCGCCGCTCGGCCGCCGCCATGCCTCTGTGGGCTGAACTGCGGTCTGCCCTTGGGTGGGCGGGCTGAGCGAGGCTCGGGTCGGAGAGGCTCCTCCCCAGCATGGCCTGGTTCAGCTGGACCTCGACGGAGAGCCGCTCGAACCGGTCCAGCAGCGTGCTCTGCTCGTCCCCGAACCGCTTCAGGACCGCCGCGATCTCGTCTGCCGCCTTGGCTTGCTTGGCGTCCTGCGGCTGTTGCAACCATCTCTTCATCTTCATTGTGTGGTCAGAAGAGGGACCCGGGGGGGAAGCTTCAAGGAATGGAGGGGCTGTTGCTTTGGTTATGTTAAAGGGCTGAAAGCAACGATATAAAGAGACAACAGTGAGGGAGATCTCGGATTTAGTACTTTGTCCATGGAAGTGAGAAAGGTATCTTAAAGAAGAACATCGGCGACTGGAAAGACGGTCCTGGAAGACTGGTAGTCGCATGGTCGCCAGAAGTCATAATTGTAATAAATAAGCAAATAAAAGCTCCGTAGCACTTATGATCAATTGGGAAAAGTGGTATTTAGCTCATGAAATTGAGAAACTCATATTTACTAGAAGCTAATTGGTATAAAGATATTACGGAATTTGGAAATTCCAAATTTTGGAAGACGACGACGACGATCTATGCAAATCGAAAAAGGGAAGGAGGAGAGGATAGAGATTGATCGTACATTTCCTTTTCCTTAGCAAGGAATCCGATAGCACTTGTACCGGCCCGATTTTAGATGATTTGACTAATTAAATCGCATGAGCGGAATATGATACAAATGGAGATGACTCAAGTTTAACATAAATTAGCAAATTTTAAACTTGTTTTTTTTAAAAAGTAAACATTAATTTCTTCGGCACAATGATTAAAGAAATCACATGAAATGGCACAAATTCACTTACTACGGTTGATGCTATTCGACTGTTTTGCTCAATCATGTAATATGGCATTTCTATAAAACGGTAAGATCAAGAGCTGAAATTTAATTTAGATGGTGCGTGGAAAGATATAAAAAGAAAGGAGCCATAGGTATCATTGCATGATCGACTAGCAGAGTAGTCCAAGTTTGGACAAAGGGAGGACATTGGAACTCACTGATAAAAGTGGAAGGAAAAGCTATCCTTCTCGCCTGCAATTATACTTAGTCCCTCGACATTCGGTAAGAATTTTTTAAAGCGAGTACAAGATCTTAATTGATGCCATCTAACAAAAGAGTCTTTGCCCTTGGAGTATATGCAGATTTCCGCTTCCTTCTTCAACATAATTTCCGCTTCTACTTCAACACAATCTAGGTTAACGCTTGGTCTGGACCCGAAGATCCAATAATAAAGCTACTCTGTGGGCTTTTAATCAAATAGGCACCGCATCCTCCTTTCTCTCCCACAATCTCCCATCTAAAGTAAAAATAGGGATAAATGCATTTAAAGTCCTAAAATTGTCAAGAAAGTGCAATTAAGTCATAAAACTTTCAAAAAATGCAATTAAGTCATAAAACTTTCAAAAAGTGCAATCAAGTCTTAAAACTTATCAAGTTGATATGATAAAGTTCTTCAATTGATTGCACCTTTTTGAAAATTTTAGGACTCAATTGGACTCTCTTGACAAGTTTTATAACTTCTGTTATACTTATCCCTTAAAAATATTATATTGATAGTCTTTTTTTTTATCATTCTAATGTGGGTTCTGTATCCAATTTGTAATGTTTTGTTTGAAATGATTTGTTTATTTCTAAGGAAAGAAAACTCGACAATTTTGGCGGTGGTGGTATGACGTATCCCTGTATGATGTATCCCTGTATGTTATGATGTTATCTCCCGACATAAGTAAGACAGGACAAAAAGATGTTGATTCGAAGTAGAAGAAGCAATTGAAATCTGATTATCCCAAATATCGAAAGACAGAAGAAGGTGTTCTTTGTTAATCAAGGAAATTGGGGTCCCGCAACCCCCACATCAATCCTAGGTATTGTCCCAACCATTTTTGTGGTTCTTCACCATATGAACGTAGCCTGAAAGAGCAGTAATTTTTTTCACACTTCTGCAATTAATTAGGAGTTGCAAACTTTAACTAAATGCAACATGTGAATTCCTTATGGTAACGAACTGAGTTCTCATCAACGAGTGTCTTGGGATGCTTGTTAAACATAATCGATGAGAAAATATTGAAACTTTAAAAAATATTGATCGTGCATATCACGAGAAGAGTCAAAATCTACTGAAAATTATAAGATTTCTTTATTCGGTTGCTTAAAAGTGTCTTGTGGCACCTTCCCTACTCTCTATAAACGATCGGAATCACATTTACAAAATCGTTAAAGTTTTCTATCATGTTGATTATATCGTGTTAACTTGTTTGGGTCTTGAAGTTTTGGATCAATAAGCAAAATTTCAAAATCAAAACTCCTCTTCTTGTGAAGAACAGGGCCAGCCACCAACCTTCATGGACCGAACTGGATCGATTTGGTCGCGGCCCATGCTTGGGTCCGAGAACTCCCTTTCCGGTCTTAACTTCGTGGGTGCCCGGACCTATCCGAACTAAACCTGGTACTGTCACGAAGATCCTCACTCTTTAATCGTTGTTTCTATTTATTGAAGAAAATTCTCTGCTCCTCAATTAATTACGCTGCTAAACCTTAATTAATGCTAATAGCATTAATCTCCACTCAACCAAGAACAAAAAATATGTTTTTGACCAAAAAAATAAAAGAACAATAAGGCTCCGTTCGTTTGGGGAAAAATATTTTCCTAGAAAATATTTTCTGGATTTTCCAGTGTTTAGGGGGTGGAAAATAACTTCTCACGGAAAATATTTTCCCTCCTATGAACAATTTTACTTTCACTTTGGGGGAAAATGATTTCCTCTCCATGGGAGAAAAATGTTTTCCCCAAAGAAAATACCCATGGGGAAAATATTTTCAAAAACATTTTTAGATTTTAACCGAACACCAGAAAATTATGTTTCAGGAAAACATTTTTCAGGAAAATGACTTTCGGGAAATATTTTCCAAAAGGAGAATATTTTCCGCCAAACGAACGGAGCCTAATATATAATTAATTTTGGCTACTTGGCAACTTTTAGCAGCTGCCCGCGTCACTCCCTCAACTCTTTTCGTGTTCGAAGCGAAGAATCGAATGCCAAATTCGAAAACCCATCTTCCCCTACACGCTTCCTTCGTAATCCACCTATTTTTATTTTCTTTTATTTTCTTTTTCCTTCTTTCTTTGCCGGGCCTCAATGACGGCCGGCAACCAGCCACAAGCGTGGGCTGGCGAGCTTGCACTTGCCTGGATTGGGTGAGACTTGACCTCACCAAATTCCAACAAGGTTGAGCTTGTCAAATCCGGGCGAAGCTCCACCTCGCCAAATCCGGCGAGCTCAAGCTCGCCCAAGGTCGGCCAACACTGAGGCTCGACGACCAGTGAAGAAAGAAGGAAAAAGGAAAAGAAAAAGAAAAAAAAGAAAATTAACATGAAATTATTTAAAAAATCGATTTTTTTTAAATTATAAAAATTGTCCACGTCATTGTGACCATGGCACATAGGTCGATTGGCCTTCACGTCAGCAATTTCTAACTAAATGGGATTTTCATTATCGAACTATGGAAAATATTTTTCATTTCATTTTCAGGTCTCAGACAAACACCGGAAAATATTGTTATTTTCCAGAAAAATGACTTCTCGGAAAATATTTTAAAAAAATATCACATTTTTCGCAAAACAAACAGAGTATTATAATGGAAAGGAAAGTGAAGCTGGGCTTTTAGCAACCACTGAAAAAAAACCGATAATGATGAAAATTGATTTAGTTAATATCAATTAGAGGAGTTGTGTTTCACTGTTCTATCATCTTCCTCTTGATTTCTGTTATGATACCAATTATGATCAATTTTTGTATCTTGTTCGGACCAGACACCGTTGCTTTGCTTCATTTTGATATTTTGTCCAATCTTTGTCCGTTCAGTTGCCCACCATCCATTGCATTCTCACAGGCCATAAATTATTTTCTGAGCACAGAGATTACATGTAAACATAGATCACAGATATAAAATTGCATGAAGTACTAATATTTGTATTAATTATCCTATAGCCTACGGAAATTTAGCTTCCATCACAAAATACAACAAAATCTACATTATTTTATATGCAAACGTACTACGGTACTAGAAATATGAATTGATCGAATATCGTACCGAACCGTAAATTCGCTACCAAAGGTTTGCGATTCAGAAGTCAAACGATTCGGACCATTTCCCCAGGGGTTCATCGTTCCTGCCCCATTCAGATTTGTAGAAACAACCGAAATGAGCCATCAACAGCCAAACAAAGGCAAGAAGCTCTCCACCTTTGCTCAGCACATGCATATGTACCTCTCCTCTGATATGAATTGCTGCATATGACAGCATCTCAGCCCACACTCCGCTCATCACCCTCCACTTCATTTCCCCGAGCCTTTCCATCTGTTGGGCCAAGTTGATCCCCTCTCTGAGCGTGGACGTCCAGCGAGGGGATCCCGAACCGAAAGGAACCTTGTACAGCGTCTCGCATAACCTTTCCACATCCTTGGTCTCTTCACTTATGTACTTCCGGAGCTCGTGCACCGTCCCTGCTGATGTAATTTGGGCAATGCCCGCCACAGAGGTCATCGCATTAGGTTGATTAAGTAAAAGATACAACATGTAGTCGGAGAGGATCTTGCTGAATTCTCTTTCGTCATTTCTGGTTGTGGGGCTCGTGAATTGTTTTTCTCTATTGTACCAGATTTCAGTAGCAAGATGCCAAATTATAATACTGGCGTCGTAATGAGCTTGGGTGACATACTCTAATAGATAGCTGCAATCGATCTCTTCCATCCATTCTTGAGAAACAAATCACCTCTAGCCTCAAATATCTTCCTCCCTATTGTTGATTCGTTCACATTCTTGGATTTACGTCTCACCTCTTTAAAGATAAAGATCCAGAGATCCTTAGTAAAGGGATTGTTGGACATGTACTTTGTGTTTGCGATCATTGGTATTATCCCATAGATACCAAAGCACGAAAGACAGCCTCTAGCGATTGTCTCACCCACTTGATGGAAACAAGAGATGATCTTCTCAACCATACGACTTGGAAAACTGCAAATACTAGAAAAAGCGATGATGCCCCGGCGCCTATCTTGCTTATAAATTTTTCTCGGATTCTCCTTCAAGGACTCTGATAAAAGGTTGCAAGCGGAGATGGATTCTGACCACCTTCGAAATATTAATGGTGTATCTAAGATCGTGTAAGTAGAAAGAAAAACCTTTGAAGCGGCATTAGGCTCTGCTTCACATTTGGCAAATTGAGGCTTTCTCAAGTTATCCGCGGTAGATACCAACTTGCGGACAAATGAATCTAGTCTAGATGATCCTATGTTATACCACTTGATTTCCGCAACAGTCCAATCGGAGAAAACGAGCATGAACATGGCTATCACATCAAGAGCAATTCCTCCAAAAAGAAGGGAATAAGTAATTTCTGCATCAAGTTTGGGGAGCCGATGCTTCTCTAAGCGATTAAACAGTATGAAAGCCATCGTGATATCAATGAAGGCTATGAAGCGGAAAATGTAGCTCCTTTTGGAACGTATTACTGACACTTTTGTGTGAAGCAGCTCATAAATGAAATTTAGCTCGGCTGATATCAACCTCAAGACATCCGTCGCAGAAACTTTGTGGAAATATTCACGGCTCATTTCGCATTCCGAACTCCTGAAGATGAGATCTGTGAGGAAGACCATGAAGATTTGAAAGAAGCAATACGCATGTTTTACCACAATGCTCTCGGCAAGCTTTACTTCTTCTTCATTAGAATATGCATCCTCTAAAACATTAAGTTCTTCAAGAAACCCTCTATATGATGTATCACGAGAAGACTTGTTTGGGAGCATCCTCTTTCTGAGTCTCCGGAGGCTCGAGAGCATCCATTCCCTAAGCCTCGGTAGGCTTGAGAGATTAAGCGCTAGTAACCTCTCGGCATTTTTTTATGACTCCAGCGATAAACACCAGCATCGTTGGAATCACCATAGACATGTTGCTAGGAAAAATCTGCACAAAAATAGATAGCAGCACCAACTTGGAAGAGAAGACTAAGTAGGTGTCGTTGCCAAAGTGAACTATCTTCTAGAGAGAAGGCGGTGATGGTGTCTGGACCCCCAAGATGTAACAAGAGAAATGAGGCCCAAAATGCTTGAAGTGCTTTGTCTACTTCAACTGTACGAGTGCACGAATTGCCTTGGTTGTGAGAGATGAGCCCAATGGTGAATGTAGATACCCAATCGGCCATCAAATAGGCCAACCACAAGAGGAACATGATGTAGCGGTTTGTTGTTTTCTTTCTAAGGGGTGCAAATAGAACGAGCAAGGCTTGAAGCGAGAGACTTAGTATGATAAAGCCTCGGATGTTCCATTTGCTCCACAAATTTGAAATGAAGCTAAATGCCATGTTTTTGCTTGGTTACAACAAAATGTGTGTGCATACACAAAATGTCTTTTGACGAACATGCATACGATCCAATTATGATGAACAAGCATATGATTATCATATGCTTATTTATCATAATTGAGATGGTTCCTTGCTTGATTATGATGAACAAGCAATTAAGCAATTCGTCAGAATCAAGCAAGGAACCATCTTTATGACAAACAAGCATTGCTTGAATTGAATACATGTGCTTGCTCGTCAGAATTAAGATGGTTCCTTACTTGTCTGTAAAAAGACGCTTTCTATTCAAAAAGCCAAGAAGTAAAGAATGGTGAAGCGACCATTCCGCGAATGCAATGCAGCTGTGCGTTGGTTTAATCCCAAGAGGATCAAATTAAATGATTACAAGGGGTCAGGTATCCACGAAAGTGGGAGGCGCCATTAGGTTAGTAATTGTTAAACCCATCCATTATTATGCACTTTACAAGATAGGGACAATGATAATGTCATATCACTTAATTATGCCTTTGATTCAACCAATGACAAAATTCCACTGAAAAGTTTGCTTTAGCTAGAAATGAAAAAACAAAAGAAAATCTTTCCCTTTATTGTGGATGATACGAGCCAGAGCCAGAGTCAGAGCCAAAGCCAAATTGGAGTTAATATAAGTGGGACTACCCAAAGGGACATATCAATCTTCCACCAATGTAAGTGCCGACAGGATTTTCACATACCAGGAATCTCTCTTAAGTTTCTTTTTTGTTTCGCGATTATTGATTTCTACGACCTGAAGTTGATCCTGTTGTCATAAAATTAAAATTTATAGGAAAAATATAAACTTTATAAATTAAAATTGTTTATGAATAATTAGGAGATTCTCCATATTTCTCAAAATTACACATATTATCGGCCACGAAAATGACACACCCAAGATCACCATAACTAGAAATTGAAACTTGTAAATGGAGAAGTTATTGATTCGCGTACCTAATTTGAAATCCATCGAATTTGACAGGGAATTGGTGACGGTTTCCGATCGCAAACTCAAATGCTTCTCCCCTATACCCCTTGGCGAAATATTGGCATAATAAGATTGCTACTCACGAGAAAAAATTCCTCTTTAGATCTTTATGTGAGTTAATTTGTGCATCATCAGATTAAAGGAGGAACTTGAGCGCTATTTATAGAGCTTTAGACCACGGGTCCTCTCATTATAGGTTGGGCCGTACTCGGCCCATATTCGCCAGACTCATATTAGACTTATTAAGAACCCATATATCTTACTTTTATTAGACCAAACTAATTCAGTTAATTTCAATCAATAAAGCCCACATTAAAAATTTTTACACATATATCTCCTTAATTGTCCATATCCTTGATTGATCTTAATTGATTGCAATTAATATTGTAATATATACATAATGTACTTTTCATCACGAAATACATAGAAATTATACAATTTTCTTCCGCATATTCTTATCTCGGTGTCAAAGCTCTTGCGTCTAAGGAAGCGCCCATCAAGTCTTTATCCGATTTAGATTTGCCGTTCTCAGACGAGCTAGATCCTAAAATTTCGTCGCATTCCGCTGCCACATGAGCCAACATGCGCCTCTCCATTTGGCATCCATGCCCCTCTCATGCACTAGAAGCCTTTGCACGCGTATTGCTAACATCATGAACATGTCAGCGTCGGCCTGGGCAGTTTAGTGATCGCACGTCATCAGCCACGTTAGACTCAATTGTGTATTTACCATGTCGGCAGACACGCCATCAACCATGTTAGATTCAACCCATATATGCCATGTCATCACACACATCAACACACACGGAAGCCTTTCATGCATAGTGTGCACATGTCGGCCGGTTTTCTCCTTAACTGATCGAATCAGTTCGTGTAGCCTGCCCGACCGATTCCTTCTTTGTTTGGTACAGTTACTTTTTGATCGATTCTTGGAGATTTTGGAACGGTACTTAAGCTATTTCGAAATGCTGAGTCTGGTTTGGGCCTTCTTTTCTTCAAATTTGTCTTTGAAGGTGTTATTTGTGGATTGAAACATGCTCCTCGTGCATAGAATTCCAAGTTTAGCTCGATCATGGAATGCCTTGGATTTACATTCAATCCCTGTGACATGCAATTTTTGTTCAATGAACATCTCATGGGTACATTCTGCTGCATTACAAAGCTCCAAAGAATCTTAGTCAACAGTTTTTTTTTGGGTCAGAATCTTAGTCAACAGTTTGAAATTGAGGATCTTGCATAACTCAACTATTTGTCTAGGCTTGGATGTTGCTTCAAATTCCTCCGGTTATTATTTTTTTCTCAAGAGAAATATGCCGCTGATCTTCTTTCTAGAGTAGGACTCATTGCTAACAAGTAGTCAAAACTCCTAATTAGAATAATGCCAATTTTGATGACAAAGATTAGACTCTTCTTCTACATGCTACACTCTATCTATACTCGGTTGATAGTCTTATATATCTTACTGTCGCTCATTTTGACAATGCCTATGCTATTCATATTTGTTAATCAGTTCATAACGGCACATGTACGACGACTCACTTTGCTATGATTCTTTGGACTTTCCGCAACATCAAGGGTACCTTATATCATATCATTCACTTTCATGCTCACTCTACTTTAGAGTTGAGAGCTTATTCTGATACTAACTGAGCATGTGATACTTAGTATTTCAAAGCTTATGTGAATCTTGTCTATCGAGGCTTGTTAGTACAATCCTGGATGACGGAGTAAGCAATCGTGATAAACTAAGTTTGTTAACGTGGTAGACCAAAAATCTAACGTGGCATTTTTCACTATTTCTAAGCTTATGGCTGACGCGGCGTTGACGTGGCACCTGCATCAGAAAATAAGCCAAATACAAAATGAAATAAAATGAAGTTTAGGACTTAATTGCATATTGGGGATAAAACGTTGAGGACTTTTGGTGCAGCTCTCCCTTGTGAAAGCTAGCCCCGCACGTGCCGTGATGAATCACGGTCTTCTTTCCTTACTAGTAGATTAATGGAAGATGAAGCACATGCGTGTGGAAAAAAACAGCGAAAGGATGTTGTCGCTTAAATTGTCGTCCGTAGGTCACCATTGCATTTTTCGAAAAAATTAGGGATCGAATTCGCTGGTAACAGCCATATTCAACTCCTAAACAAAAACGGTGATTTTACTTAATGACAGACCAAGAGGCTTGACTAGAAGGAATTGGCGGAGAAATTTTGTGTTATATATGGTAATCTTTCTGATACCTGATGAGATCATAATTTTTTATTTGTTAAAAGAAAAAGCTAGGTTAGTTAATATCATTCCTACTACGTTAGGGTATACTCCTAGGGCTTTCACCTAGAATGAAAAAACAGATAAATGGATTCATGAAGGTTAAATTAATGAATCACTTCTCCTTCTCAATGGTATGTATTTTTGGCATTTTTTGTTAACGAAGATCTAATTGTAGGTTATGTTTCATCAAGAGTCCGACCGAATTCTTAAATTCTATTGAAATGTACAACGATTCGACAGATAAGATTTTCCTTTTCTTAATATCGAAAAAGACGTCCCTTCTTAGCACTCCTAAAAAATATTCCTTTGTTTAGTTTTTTTTTACGGTGGGTTTCATATTCATGTCAATATAACCCTTCTATTATGATTATGTATGAGCCCTCCAAAAAAAAAAAGAAAAAGAAATGGCAAGATAACTTGTGTATACCAATGGAGTAAACAAGGATTTTGCAAGCAAGATAGGGATTCTCTAAAATGACACTGTAGAATTAAAACTAATGAGAAAATATCCAATTTTTTGAAAAAGCTGATTATACATATAACGAGAAAAGTCAGTGCACTGAAAATTATAATATATTTTATCTTTGGTTGCTTAATAAAGGATTAGAAATACCCAATGCTTTGCAAAATTGCTAAGAGTACTATCGTGTTAATTTATCCTATGTTCACGCAGCTGGGTCTGGAAGTCTGATCAATAACCAAAACTCCAAAAACCAAGACTTCTCTTCTTATGAAGAACCGGGCCGAGCACCAACCCTCATGGACCGGACCGGACCGGACCGGTTCCGGTCTAACTTCGGGGGTGCTGGGGCCCGCCCGGACCGACCCGTACGAAACCTGGTACCGTCACGAAGAAGTGTCTCTGTTCATCGGTTAATTACGGTGTTAAACCTTAGTTAATGCTAAATGAACACTAATCCCACTCGCCCCTACTCGGCGACTTTTTTTGGCGGTTGCACGCGTCGCTCCCGCGACTCTTCTTTTTCGTGCTCGAAGCGAAGAATCGGATGCCAGATTCGCGAACCCCATCGTCGTCTTCCACTTCACGCCGCCTCCGTCGTGATCCTCCGGTTGCTTCCTCCTCCGCCGCCGCCGCAGCCGTCGCGTGAGAGCTGAGCTCGTTCGTATTCAGTACAGTTCTCTGCAATTTGGGTCGCTGTCGGTGTTGATTCTCGCGGGAAGATGAACTTGTCGTCGGGTCGATTTCTGGGGTCGGTTGCCGAGGATTCGTCTTTCTTGAAGCTCGAGTCGTGAGATCGTGAGACGATTGATGCTGTGATGGCGAAAAATGGGTTTCTCGCTGCGGTCTTGGTGTGTTTGATCGTGGGGGATGCTTTCGGCTCCGGTGCTTCTCTTTCCCTGCGTTTGAGGAAGGAAGTTGGTTCGGAGAACTCTGTCAACTCCTCTCCGCCACCACAGGTCTGTTCTCTCTATTTTTTCTGGGCGTGCGAACTGTCGTTTTGTATTGTATTCGTTCAGCATCAGTTGTTGGTTCGTGGTAGCAAAAGGGGTGGATTCAGTGATATGTTTTGTTTAGGCGTCTCCGCTGCCAGGTCCTGTTTCAGGTTCCAAGAATTCGGATAGCGGAACGGACGATACCGGTAAATCTAGTGAGGTGAACACAACTTCGTCCAATTCGACCCCAAATGGCCAAAATGGCAGTGGGTCCGTGAGTGCACCTTCGGTTGAACAAAAGGAGAAGAAAAAGATTGATGAGAAGAAGGAAGACAAGGAGCAGAAAAAGAATGATGATAAGAAGGAAGACAAGGAGCTGCACGAGCCAGCAGAAATCAGCGAGACTTGTGATGGGAAAGCCAAAGACAAAGTGTGTCATACTGGAACTCTGACTGCCTGCATTCTGAGGTTTGAAGGTGATGATCTCTACTTTCTTTCATTCCTTTTCATTTCAATTGGAAATGGGCATCACCCCATTTCTAAATTTGATTGGTCATCAGATCTGTTCTGCATTTCATTTTGAAGATCTATTTTGGAGGGAAACATGAGTTGGAAGTTTTGTGACAAGAGTTCTTCTTGTGATTCATAGGAGCATGTTGCACATATGTTACCTATTATTTTGATATGTACTTTGGAGACGGTTTACATCACAGGACACAAGCGGGATCATCATAAAGTGTAGAAGTCAATTCTGATTGTTGCAACCCGTAGCTTCTGTTGCCTGAATGAAGTCTTACCGTTGAAATGATATGCTTCAGGTTGAAAATTTAGCTCTATCAATCTTTAATAACACTCTTGGCCTTTATCTTGAGAAAATCCTCATTGAGAAATTATTATTTCAAAGATTATCGGAATCTTTTCTATCAAGAATTATTGGCACAGTCCGGATGACAGAGCAGGTAATCATGATCGACTTATGATTGGATACTTCAACAATTCACAGAGGTTACATCTGAATTGGTAGAGAGGAAAACTTGCACCAAAAGTCCCTACGCGTTTTGCTGAAAGTACTAAACATGGCGCTATCAATTTTGTCTGGAGAGGTATCAACTAAGTTTACCGACTTTGCACACCAGAAATTCGACATGGCGCTTTTTTACTATCTTTGAGCTTATGGCTGATGTGGCACTGATGTGGCACCACATCAGAAAATAGGCCAAATATAAAAAAAAATAGAAGGAAGTTTAGGACTTGATTGCACATTGGGCAGCCTATTTAGGAATTTTGGTGCAATTTTCCCTTGTGGAAACTAGCCTGGCATGGACTATGGTGGGTCACTGGTTTATTATCTTACTAGTAGACTGATAGAAGAGGCAAAGTGTACGCGTGTAAAAAGAAATTGAAAGGAAGTTTCCAACAGGTAAGGAAGGAGATGTCTAGTGAAGAATTGAACTGTTTTGGGAAAATGAACTTAAACTGTCGTACGATGAGAGATATTTTACTTTTAATTTTAAAACAGGCAAGAGGTTTAAGGAATTGCATAGCAGTAATGTTGATTACTTTAAATTTGCGATCTTTTATTCTGTGATGTACATTGAAAATTCATCTTTATTAGTGGTATGAATTTCAAGGAAATTCCAATATGAAAGTTGCAGGGGCTCAATCTCTTGAGGGCAAGAGAACCATGTGTTCCTTTGAGTTTACTCTCATATCTCTAGTCAATTTGAAGTCTAAACCCAGTGAATGGGAGACCTGGCTTCTGGATGATTATAGAGAGTACCATGAAGTGAAATATCAGCTTGAGAATGATAGCTCTATGCCAGGTTTCTCGATAGTATCTCGTATTGGCATGTTCATCAAAGATTAGTAGAATAAGTAATTCTGATTGATGTATTTTCTTTTGTGGTACAGTCAAAACTGTGGTACTATAACACCAGACAATAAAAATTATGGGGAAGAATGACTTGCTTTGTCAAGTGATTAAATGGTTTGGGTGCAAAAGTCAGTCATTTGCATGATATATATCTCGATCGAGAGGGAGAGGGAGAGGGAAAAGGAGAGAGAGAGAGAGAGAGAGAGAGAGAGAGAGAGATGGAATGACGTTGACCTAATAGGATAAGCATAGAAAGCGGAAAAATTTTAAGGTTTGAGAATTTCGTACTTAGCATCTTTAAGCTCTCATGATTTTGAGTTGCTCGGTCAGCATAGGTTCAAAACTTTTAGATAGAAAGATGGAATATAAGGTATTTTTAGATTTAATTTGTTGGAGTTAGCTGGAGTGACATTCTAAGAATACTAATTGCTTGTTGTGGTTCATGGATTGTCAATAATTATAGGGTTCCAAAGTGCCCTTCACATAACAGACCCAAAAGGAAATTATACGTTCCTGAATATATGATTATTGTCCATCAGTTCTCAATTCCGTGCTACTTAATTGATTCTGTCAATCTTCTGAAATGATTGAAATCTCTTGACCATGTATATAAAATTGTGAATGGGGGGCCAACCTTGTTAAAACTACTGAATTAATAGATTCAGTAAACTGATATGCAGATGGAATGTGCTTAGTCCAGTTAATTATATATTTTATATATTACACTTACTCATCTCAAGCCTTACAGAAATGCTTTCTTTCCAGATTAAGAAAATGTCAATCAATAAGAGTTGATGTAATGACTCTATACTTGTCATAATGTTACAATATTATACATCATCTTCAATAGTTCATGTCAATGTAGATTGAGAAGTTAATGCATGGTTTAGAAATTTAATCTTTCCTAAGGTTTTCCCTTTGTGCATGTTCCATTCCGTGGTTAGATGAAAAAAAATTTCTTTCGACATGTTGGGAAGTTCTTAAAGTCTGCTGCAGGATATTTGGGGGACCTGAGTCATAACTGATGCTAAATTTGACATATTAAATTAGTTTAAGCTGTGGGCATTCACACATGAAGGGCAGGTGACCAGTACAATGCTCTAGCCCCCTCAAGTTATTCTTTTATTCAGTAAAGAAATATATTCTCTTCTTTCGATAGCAGGTGGTGTCACTTATCTGAAACTAAGTGTTAGAGTGATATTCACTGGCCAGAATAGGAAGTATCATAGTAACTGTTCAACTTTTCAGTTTAAAATCTTTTTGTAGCTTGTACTAAGTATGCCTGAATCCAGTTACATGCATATGCTATTCAAATGTGCTTCTTCTATCTTAGGTAGTTTAGAGGACTCTTCGGAGATGGTTGAATTCCTCTTACGAACATTCTCTTTATTGTGTCATATACAGGTGAGATTCATAGGAATTAGCTCTCTAGTTCTTAGTTGGTTGTGCATTTCTTGTTACTGAGCTATTTGGTAAGGGTTACCTTCTTTTTTCTTCAGATATTTTCTTGTGATATTCACCATTAAGCTTTGAAGGAGTTACAGCCATTCCAGATTTCTATAATACTGCAACAAAATGAGGGTTCTGTAATTCTTTGATATCTTTGTCGTTTTGTAGTCATTATCTCTTTTTAGAAAAGAGGTAGATCGTGAAAATACTTTTACTGATCTATTTTTCTTTATTGGGAATTTCATGAAAACTCTGACAAATACTTAAATTCATTTTACTGTTCATTTGCAGTAGGGTTGAGCAAATTGGTAGTTTTAGTCCAAAATAAGGGGGATAGCACTTTGATAGTAAGCCTGCCAAAGCCTGCCGCAGGTGCTACAAAGCCGATTGAAGTACCGAAACACTATAACAGAAAGGTATACATCATCCATCTGGTACTTATATAAAATAACCTGTTACTAACTTTGGGTACTACCAAAGTATAAAATTAGTTGGTTAGTTTAATAATAATTATCCAACAGTTGCTTGGAAAGGCCCTAGTATGGTAGGTGTTTTTTGTCTAATTGAGTCTAGTGTGCTAACAACTAATTCAATAGATCAGTCAATGAGGGAATAGAACTGGAGCCTCCAATTCAGAAATTACACTTGAGCTCTTTCCACACTATTGGACCATGAATATTTTTCCTGTTAACAGTGGCCAGTTCTTTACATTTTTCCTACCTCCACTCTCTACCCTTCAGAACAAGTAGGACAATCGATTTCTTTGTCCCCCCTTCTTCCCTCTGTTCAACTTTATGTCATTCAACTCCTAATTCTTTTCGCAAATTAAGTGTAAGGTTGACAAGCTGCAAAACTGTAAGAGAACTTCAGGCTTGTTTGCCAAATACAGCAATATGTGCAAATTATTGTACAATTGAATAAGATTTGCTTGTATCCACTCTCTTGCTTCTGGAGGCTCTTTTCTACAGTGTTTTGACCAAGACATCAATAGCCGCAGAAAGAACTTTATTGCAGATAGTCACTTAGAGAGCATATCTTTCATCCGCTGCTTAATTCTCATTTTGTTTTCCTTTCTAAAAGGTTTTCCTATTAATTTCTTGTTTCTTACTCAGATTAATTTTTCTCTTTCTGCGGGGGAAGGCAGTGAAGTTGTATTAAATGCTGGGAAAGGAAATTGCGTGCTTGACACGGGGCCTCTTGTATCTGACACGAGTGTTTTCCTCTACCTTCCTTCGTTTGACAAGCTAATTACCCCGATCAACGGTGCGTATTTCTTGATTCTAACAGTGGTGGTCTTTGGCGGGGTGTTAGCTTGCTGTGCGTTTAGGAAGCGGCGAAGAAAGAGCGAGTTCAGGTATCAAGAGCTTGAAATGGGGTCAGGAGCAGGGACCAATATAGAAACTGCAGAAGGTTGGGATCAAGGATGGGATGATGATTGGGATGAGGAGAACGCTGTGACATCTCCAGGTCAGCATCATGTAGGAAATATATCTGCAAATGGCCTCACTTCTAGGCCTGCAAATAGGGATGGTTGGGAACGTGACTGGGATGACTAGGAATCGACAATGAAAAGGGTTTTGGAAGAGTTGTACCTCTACATGGGAGGAGAAAAAGGGAACCGAGAGACATGACAATAACAAAAACAGGTACTTGATTCAATTTCATACCACCTGTACCCATATCTAATGAACGGGAGCTTCAGTTTGGTTGCGCCAGTTAAAGGTACACAATTAGGTTCATCGAAATTTTGAAGTTGAGGAGGTGGATTGTGTTACCTTCTAATACTGTTGCACTCAGATAGCCTGTACAGTTACCTTTACATCCAAGGAGTTTTTTGATACATCGAGCAATTCCCTTCTATTTTCCATTGATGTCAATTTGGTTACTTTTATTAGAACGTGATTTTGAGTTTGGCACAGAAAAAGTCTCTGGTAGCAACTTTTCTTTTTCACATGAAAAGTGAATGATTCGCATTTTTCCTCTTTCATGTTTCTCTTGCTAATTCATTTTCTCGAGTATCCATTTTTTTTACCAGATGCTCTTTGAATCGAGTTTTCCGGTACAGCTATTGGAGTAGAGATTCCACATGGCAAGAATTTGGCATCCAATACAAGTGGTTATCTGCTTTTCAAGTTTAAAACCCCATAGACGTCTATGAATAGTCATTAAGGTTGAACCAAGGATCCTCTTCCATTCCAGTTTTCTTTTGCCTCGTGCTTTTCGGTTTAGTCTTTATCGCAAGTCCACCCAAACCTAATATTTGTGCTTTGCACAGAGATTAGAATCAGAAAGCGAGAGTTCACTTCTCTTATTTGTTTGAGCTGTCAAACTGCTGTGGAGAAATAGGAGGGAACTGTTCTGTTAATATCGCCGTAAGGCAAGAGCTAGTATAATAAGTAGGGCTTCTGTTTAGATCTGGCAATTTGGTCAACTTTTTGTTTGGGTTATGATCGTGAACTTTCTATCCGATTCAAAATTAAACGTCCATGGAGGGTCACCCAATCGTCTTACGTGGCATACCGTCAAGTTAACGATTTCTGGCGAACATTGGTTGGAAGGATTATATTTAAATTTCGCGTAAAGGTTTAGGACTCAGTTGGAAAAATTAAGAAGTTTAGGATTAAATCAACATTGGACAGAAATATTACTATCCTTTATATGTACTATTTGAAAGCGTGTGGGTGGGTTGGGCCGCAATAACATTCTCCTACAAAAGCCATAATATATTAATACAATAAAAGTTGGAGAAAGCAATATTTGAGCCAATTGGTGATTGGCCCTAATCTTACCATGTCCAGATTCATTAACTTGCCATAGTTTTAAGGCCCCCCCCCGGCAGTTCATCAAATATATTCCTCAGTTGACTGGTTACATCACATATTAGTAAAACAAAATTCGTTAACGTTTTCAATAAAAAGCAATTATTTATCACAAGCGAAATTAATTACAGAAAAAAATATTCACCATCGATTAAGTCAGTTCACCACAGGTCAATGATACAAGGTGTTACAGCTTCCAAAGACACTGTCGTCTTCATTAAAAATTGAAGAAACAAAAGGTAAATGGAGTATGATATGATAGCTTTTTCAAGTTCGACAGGTCCATCGATGTATGCATTGACGAGCAATGTCCGATACATAGGGATGATAGCCTTGAGGGAAGCCTTGGGAGGCACTGCAGATATTCACTAGAGAGTTCTAGTCTATTGAGAGGAGAAAGCTTATATCTGATAACTTGAACTTCATAAGGTGTCTTGCGGGCTTCCCCGAGATGTGCGCCCGCTTATCACTGAATGCACTCATCTATTGGTGCCCATTTACCCTTCGTTTCTTTTGCACGTTGTTATAGGGAAGCAAATCAAGCCGTGGACCGGAAGTCCCAAGGATGTAAATCTTTGGCCTTAAATTGGGTCCCTAACCCTCCTCCAGCTCTTTGGAATTTTGTATGTTCTGAGGCCCTTTGAAAAACCACTGCTGGGCTTTTCCCTGTTGAAATGAACAGGACTTTTGAGACCAGAAGATAAAGGGGAAATTACCAAAAAAAGTTATAAACCTTTTATATCTGTGCTAATTCAGTCCATCTGGTCACTTTTAGTCGGCTGGTGCCGACTAGGTCGTTGACCGGCGCCGGCCGGCTGACGTGGCAATATTTTAATAATTTTTCGATTTTTTTTTTATTTTTTTCTCTTTATTTTTTTTTTCCTTATCTTCTTCCTTGATCTCCAGTTCGGCGATCGGCAACTAGCGGGAGGCTGAGGCCTGCGAGTTCGACCTCGTTGACCATGGGCGAGGTTGGCCCTCGTCGGCACTAGCGAGGGCCAGCCTCGCCGCCGGCCTTAACCTCTCATAGGTTGCCGATTGCCAGTCCAACGACCGGGGAAGAATATAAGAAAAAAAAGAGAAAAAAATTTTAAAAAATTCAAAAAATATATTAAAATATATTAAAATATTGCCACGTTAGCTGTCCGCCGCCTACGTTAGTGCCGGCCCGCCAAAAAGTGGGCGAATGAACTGAATTGGCACAATTACAAAAGGTTTAAGACTGAATTGGTATAATTGCAAAAAGTTTAAAACTTTTTTTGGTAATTTTTTCAAAAATAAAAAAAGAAAAGACCCCTAAGCTAGCAATTTCTTTACATGTAAAAGCTATTTTGGATGGAGGAAGCTTATTAGTACTTTTTTAACATCAAATCAGGTTTTCATTCATACATTAAAACTCATTAATTTAAGTCAACTATCGTTGGGTCGAGCTGCTTCCATGTTCCAAAAAAACAGGACTCGCCGTCGACGAGGTTGCTGTTCCTCCTTTACGAAAAAAAAACAATAAATTTTTTAAAAAAAATCAATGGGAAAAAAAGTGGAAAAGGTGGAAAAAACCATCTTCCCTTCTGTGCACTAAGCTTTGCGGGCAGACAGAATGAGTGTCATAAATCCCCAACAGTCGCATGATTTGGGGTTGTCCGACCCATCATTTTGTCCTTGCAATGTTGAGAAAAGTGAAGGAAAAGCCAACAATCTGGGGCTTGCTTTATCAAATTCCCCTCATTCCAAGATGCCCTTTTTTCATTTGCATGCATCGCTTTAACCACACTTCTCCTATCATTATCCTTCCACTAAAGACCAGCACTCCCCCACACATGTCATGATTGACCAGGACTTCAATGCCCCTTTTGCCCTCTGATGATTTTTTTTCTCTTTTTTATTTGATCAGAAGGGGAATATTTTAAATCAAAACTCTTGTTACAAGTAGTTTCGATGGTACTTCATAGGTTGTGTGAAACTAGCGAATGCGTGCTTGAACCGACCGGGAACAAATTCCACGTGCTTGTCATCTCATTGATCCCGGTCTCATTGTGTTTCGCCGATCAAGGGCGTGATTCGTGTCGACGGTTTCCTACTTATGACTCATGGGGTCAGCGTTTTATCCTGGCCAAGTTATGTCTATTGTACTTCTTTTGGTGCTTTAGTTACTTGCTTAGCGTGGCCACAAAGGCACAAAATCAACTATAAACTACAACTGGCTCATTCACTAGAGCTGAGTAGAAAATGGGATTGATCATTGAGAAGATAGATAAAGACATGAAAAGTTCCCACTGCGAGGCATGATGTGATTGTTAGGCACTAATTACTACCACTCACTGCTTTTGAGCACCTCATGTGATTCTCTCACATGGTGTCCAAAGCACTTCAATTTGTTCCTACAAAAGTGTAAATTTAGAAAAAGTGGCAAAAAGCAAAGGAAAGCACTTGATTCTGAGGTCCCCCTTGTGTCCAACACCATGATCTCCCCACAATTTTTTTTTAAAAAATAATCTTCAAATTCGAGAATTCATTATTAAACTCTATCAAGTTAAAAACAGAGTGAGGATGTTTTGCTTGCATTGCAGTTAATGCTTCCTGTGATGTAAGTGTTGGAGTGCTTCAGTTATGCATAATTACACTCACTGGCCAAACATGAATGTTCATGATTCTTTTCCTGAGAAAGTTGACCATAGATATAACTTCACTGATGGGAGTTTGACATTGGCATCAATGGAGTCCTGGTGGGAGAGCTGACACAGTTCCCCTCATGATGACACCATCAAAAGCAAATATCAGAGCAACGAGGGAAAAATAAGAAATTCCATGAAGAGATTGCGCAAAAGTTTGGAACTTTCATGATAGTAGTATGACTTTTTAATCACGATAAAATGAAGTGTGTTGCTATCTTCTTTAGAAAGCTTACATTGTTAGAGAAATGCATCAACTACATATATTTTGTGTTATAAATGTCATGTTTTTTTCAAACCAAGTAAAATTCGTAACCTATTGAATTTCAAATGTACGCGTGACATTCATTTAAGATTTGGTGAATGAAATATCACGCAACATGTGTATACAGTAGAACTACTGAGCTAATTATGGTGACACCATCTTCATCAGAGTGGCATCAAAACTAACAAGGAAGCTCCTCCATTTCAAAATCTGCACTCAGTTGTTGTCTGGAAGATTTGAGATCGTGCACTGTGCAGAGACAATGGTTGAGCCGTTTAACCAATCTGAATACTCCTCTCCCATTGCAACTCTTTCGTTTTTATTCAAAATCGGGGTTGTCTTGCATTTCTCTAGTCCCGACCAAAAAAGAAAAAAAGATTTACATTTCTCTAGATCTTGGAAAAAAGCACATCGAAATCAATCTTGAGTTTTAATGGCAAATGTATTGGACGATAGCAAGCAGAGTATCGTAAAGAAACCTGAAAATTACTCTAAATAGACTTGTCTGCACTCTGCAGATATTAATCAACATGGACCATCAGTATTCTGTAACATGTAACTTGATGCTCATATGTGGACAACAATATGATCCAAAACAAAGAACAAAAACCAAATCGAAGAGATTCGGGCTGTCTTTATGTTGAAAGCGAAGTATGATATAGAGGACATAACATTTGGACTCTTGTAATATCACACCAGTGAAGAAAGAATCCAAAAATAGAGCTGTAATGAGAGGAAGATGCATGAAGTATTATGAATCACAGTATCAAGATCTTTTCAGATCACGCAAACTGGATTCCTCTGCAATGGCAAACTCTATAGAACCGTATTGCTCTTTAATTTAAACAAAACTATAAGGTCATTGTATTTCCTCTTGACCTTCTGAGGGGCACTGGATCAACTCCAAAATGTTGATGACTTCACTCATATCCGGCCGGTTTGACGGCACCTGAGATGCGCATATTAGACCGAGCTTTATGACCGGGATCGCCTCCTCGGGTGGAAAACTACCTCCGAGCCTCCCGTCGATGCATTTCTCCACCTTGCTTTCCTCTAAAGCGCCCCTCACCATGTCACAAAGCACCACCACATCATCCTCCATGTACTCCACTGGCCTTCTCCCTGTTATTACCTCCAGAACCAAAATCCCAAACCCGTAGACATCACATTTCTCCGTTATTTTTACCGTTCGGCATGCAAATTCCGGAGCCATGTAGCCGAGCGCACTCTGGATTTTGCTGCTTAAGATACAACGATCTAGCGTTGGCAACAATCTTGCCAGGCCAAAATCGCCTACCTTTGCGTCTCCTGAGCCATCCAATAGAACATTTGTTGACTTCAGATTGTAATGAACCACACCCATTTGATGCAAATACGACAATCCTTTGGCCATCCCGAGTACTATGTTAAATCTCTGCCTCCAAGTTAGGCTGTTTCTCTCATCTGCATCATGAAGATGCTTGTACAAGCTCCCGCTGGGAACAAATTCATAAATTAGAAGCTGCAATGATGGTGTCCAATAGTATCCTTCTAGCTTTACGAGATTAGGGTGCTGGATCTTTCCAAGTGTCTTGACCTCCCTCTCAAAGTCATCTTGGGACTTCATCAAACCCGAGGCGGTTAGCTTCTTGATTGCCACTGATCGACCATCACAGAGGACCGCGCGATAAACAACTCCGAAGCCACCACGGCCCAGCTCGGAGTCTTTGTTGAGCAATGCATGGGCCCCCATAACAAAATTAGCATCTCCTGAAAACATGACTAGTTTCCCATAATTTGGGTCAGCAGTCGGCGAACAGCTGAAATCTTCACCTCCAGATAGTGTGAGTGCCGGAGCAGAATGAGCCATGGAAGACCGAACATGGATATTCAGGAGAGTTATGGTTATCACTCCAATGGCAATAAAAGCTGCGGCACCGATGGCAATAAGGGAAGATATGCTGAGTATAATACGCTTGTGACGGTGATTTGAAGAGGGTGCAGCACCCGCAGGGTTGGAAGAATTAGGGTTTAGGACAATGGGTTTTGGATGGACTGAGGGGCATGAATCATTAACAACAGAGCCGCAAAGAGACGGGTTGTCGGAGACAGATGCGAGAGGAATGGTGTTGAAGAACCCGCCGACAGGGAGCTCGCCTTCCAGACAGTTGTGGGAGATATTGAAATAGAGCAGGTGTGAAAGATTTGCCAGCTCCTTGGGTAAGCTTCCAGAGAGATTGTTTAAGGAAAAGTCCACGTACTCTAAATTAGTGAGGTTCACCATGGAAGGAGGGACAGGGCCAGTCAGGTTATTCTGTGACAGGATCCTGCACAATATGAAAATATGACATGATGAGAGAATTTCCAAGATCATACTATCTTTGCATTCTTGGTTGAGAGAATGTGCAACACAAAAGTAAGAAATAAGAACTATCGATAATAGACGTCATGTCATGAACTTATTTATGGGAAACACGATATGATTGTCTTCAATCATCTGGAAAGAACAAATGAGCCACATATTCCAAATTTAGACCATCAATGTGCTTCTCACTCTATTCATGCTGCCATGACATATAACTAATGTTTCCATTGACACAGCAATTTGACCAGTCTCTAGGCAGAAAAACTGCCTTTAAAGTTTGAAGATGTGACATGAAAGTGAATAGGATTTCCATTTGTAGTTTGTACCATCATATAATACTCAATAATAGATCGAGATTACCGTACCCTTACCAAAAAAAAAAATAATAATAATAGATCGAGAGACACAAATTTACTTAGATCATTGGAACTGAATTTTAGCCCACGCTACTATTGCATTGTACGTGAAGCAATCAACAGAGATTAAAGCAGCAAATAAAGGACTCACAGTGATGTCAAATTCGAGCATGTCCCAATCTGAGGTGGAATGTTTCCACTTAGGAAGTTTTTGTCCAGCTTTAAGTTCTTGAGCGAAATTGCTTCTCCAATTCCAGGAGGAATGCTTCCATTTAGCCGATTGTTGCTCAAATCAAGAAACTGAGTGTACTTTAATACACCGACGCTGGCTGGGATGGAACCGAAGAACAAGTTCCTCGACATATTCAGTGACTCCACACTACTAAGAATGCCAAGGTCGGCCGGAATTTCACCGGAGAGAGCATTTGAAGATATGTCCATGACCCGCAGAATATTATACAAACTTGTAGCTGGAAGTGAAGTATATTCCAAGCGTTTATCTACTCCATTTCCCAAAAGTGAGACACCTCCAGTGTCCAGCTTAAAAGGAAAACCACCCGTTAACAAATTCTGGCTAACATCTAGAATTGAAAGGTTCTTGCAGTTAGATATCGAGTCCGGTAAGCTTCCGGTGAGAAGGTTCGTCGACAGATTTAGTTTCTTTAGTAACTGGATATTTCCAATTGACGGTGGGATTGAACCAGACAGTTTGTTTCCCGAGAGATCTAAATTCTCGAGGCTTCTTAATTCCCCAATCCAATCTGGAATCTCCCCTGCAAGTAAATTTCCATGTACATCAAGAGAACTCAATAGACCCAGTCTTTGCATTGATTCTGGAAGGTTCCCAGAGAACAAATTCTCGCTCAGATCAAGAAAGCGTAAAAGCAAATTTCCTCCAATATCCCCCGGAATATGCCCGGTGAACCGGTTTCTCCGTAGGTTCACAACCCTAACATCATATAAGTTCTGAATTCCTTCAGGGATCTCTGCCTCCAGTATATTTTCAGAAAGATCAAGCGATTGAAGCCCCCTCGAAAACCACATTCCTAGAGGTAACTTCCCAGATAGCTGATTGGAGGAGAAGTTAACAGCAACCAATGTAGAGCAATAGCTTAAAGAATCAGGGATCCGCCCCATGAGACTATTTTTAGCAAATGAAACTACTCTTAGCGAGCCACATTGCTGAAACATTTCATCTGGGATTGATCCTGTGAAGTTGTTCTCGCTCAATTCTAGGACTTGCAAGGTCCCAATGTTCGTGAGACTGGGGTTGATAGGTCCACTGAAGTTGTTCTTGGAAAGTGATAGAACCTGGAGGAATTGCAATCTTAAAAGGCCACGGCCTATGTGTCCGGAAAGAGAAAATCCATCAAGAGCAACCTCAGTGACTCGGTTAGACCTCGGGTCGCATTTGATCCCAACCCAGTCACAAGGATATTCAGCATCTTCATTCCACGAAGAAAGCTTGTCTTTGGGATCGTGAAGCCCGGCTTTGAACACAATCAACCCCAAAACGTCATCGTTGAAAACTGCGTCTAAAGATTGGGCGAAAATCGGAGCAAAGAGAAGTAGAAGAAACACTCTGAATACCATTCTTAGCTCAGTGCATAGAGGTTAAATATGATATGTAGGTTTTGAAGAAAGGATTTTGAGCAGTTTCTTCAAGGAAGGGAGGCACTAGGATTATGGTTCATGAGGGTAGCTAAAAGATCAATGAAATGAAAGGAAGCTCAAAATGCACTCGAGCAACAATCAAAGAAACAGATGACTGAAGTGGTAAATATCGTATACTTTCTAAAGGTGACAGGGCAGGAGCAACATAGCCCCTCCAAACAAAGCAATTGAGAATTAACCACTAACTCACCACCAATCAAAGCGGAGTGCAATATTTTTACAATCTCAAAGCATGAATGGCGAGCCAAGAAGATACCAACATGATGCGCTAGAGATTTAGCACGAAATATTCGCACATTCTTTCCCTCAAAGAAAGCAACTTTCCTTGACGCACTGTTGTCTAATATGAGAAAAAAGTTGACAGCAGTACTCACAGGAGACCCCAAAAAAAAAGCACCGGCAGCTACCTCAACAGAACGAAGACCCCACCAACCACAACAAGAAGTTGATCACCAGCAAAAATAACCCCTCGGCAAGCAAGAAGGAACCCCAAGTCCAAGAAGAGCTTGCTCAAGCTTCACAGTCCCAAGAACACTTCCAACATTGTCAAGGAAACATCATCAAAGATTTTGAAGAAGCTTAGAAGCAGAGCAAGAGAGAGAGAGGGAGGGGACAAAGAAGCAAGTGGTATTTTGGGCTTCACTGTGATCTTGGCTCCTGAGCAGGAGCAAAGTTTAGAAAGAAGGAAAGCTCCTTTTTTTTCCCCTGTTTTAAATTGCTGGGTGGGAAGGGAATGGGCAAAAACCGGCGAGTTGAGAGCGAAGATCGCCGAGAAGGGCGGGCGCAAGGTCTCGGCCGGGGATGAATTTCCCTCGAAGGGGGGACCTCTCAAATTCTGAGAACCATTAAATGAAGACAGAGAGAGAGAGAGAGAGAGAGAGAGAGAGTCTGGAGAGTGGTGCTAGCAAGAAACCACACAGAGGAGAGAGACGGAGACAGCGAGAGAGAGAGAGGGTCAGCTCAATAAGAAATGGAAGTAAAAGCAGTGCATTTAAAGCGCTCAACGGCGAGACAGAGCTTGAGAGAGAGAGAGAGAGAAATAGACAGAGTAGAGTGAGATCACTCTACTCTGTCTATTTCTCTCTCTCTCTCTCTGTCTTTATTGCATATACTTTTGTTTGTTTTTTTGTTTGACCAGTTACCTGGACAAAGTCTCATCCGACGTGGCTTTTCCACATCCGACGTGGCCATCATCGGCCAATCCATTTCTTGAACTTGTGCAACGAATATTTTACACTAGTGATGTACCTTATATAAATCATGTTATAAATCACTTGAATGTATGATCGTGTAGATACATCCTAATCCAAAAAGGGAAAAAAATTACGTATTCATCCCCTCTTTAAAATACCACAAGAGAAGAAAAACTATTGTGAGAATTAAGGGTGAGAATCGGTCTTGGGTTGGACCTTGGAATCGAATCGAAATGACTAGTTTGGGTGGTTCTCGCAGGAACCGGCAATGAGCGGCCTAATTCTTAGTTCGTTGTGCGGGATCGAACCAATAGAGCCAATTCAGAGACGACTCTAAATTAAAATTAGAGCTCTTTAAAGAAGCCTCACTCTCAATAGCTTCACGCCAGTTCACTTCCCTTCCATGCTTCTCCATTTAGTTCTCGATCCTCTCCATGCTTAACAAGCAATCGTGCAATTTTGCTTTAATTATCGCGATTCCAATCTCAATTGCCTAAATTAGATTCGATTTTTTTCGCTATATCATAACTCGTAAATGCAGGAAGGGATGTGGAGGGAGTGTACGACGTGCTGTTGCTTGACATAGGAGCCACTTTACTTCGGCTGGCAAAGTCGGCGGAGGAGACTTATGCGTCTATCGAAACCAAATACGATTGATTTCTTGACTTCATCGTTCTTGTCGACTCGTATTCTCCTCGTCCCTCGTTGATCATATGGGTGACTTGTCGTGTGAGTGTGCTGAATTTCGTTAATGTTCACGAAATGTTTCTCTAAGGTTTTTAAGAATGTGGACGGTTATGCTTAACTGTAGTTTCATGCAATGCTTGAATGCCATTAATAAACATCCTGCAGTTTAGTATAATATATAAATTAAAAGAACACCCCGCCGATTTTAGTGCCAACAAAATCGATTCCCGGTTCCTCAAACCGAAAAGAAAGCCATCCAAACTGGCTGGGTTCCAAGATAGGTTCCCATCCATAAACCGATGACCCAATATCTCCCGAGTCCCTTAAGGTCGGACGTCTTTCTAATCTTTTTTTCAACGGTCATGTCGTAGAAATAAGAATTTCAATCTAAGACCCTTGCAATAGCCACGAAAGTAAAAGTTGCCTAGGACTCAATCATTGACGACAGAGAGAATCATTCTGTCCAACGCATTCATTCAGCTTATAACTTCAACCCCCGTAGCTTCACCCTCACGTTTGCTTTTGGCCAAACGCGACTTCGTTGACTTGAAGCAACGATGCCCCAGTGGCGACGGCACAGCGAAACGTGACACGAGCCCAAGGCCAAGTCGCGGCGGAGTTAACTCCCCAAGGTGGAAAAAACAGACGACACTGCACTGCAGCATGAAGACACCCGACGCTGCGTTTTTTGCGTTATTTTAATGCCCAGCGAAGCGAAACGACAGTGCTCGCACGTCTTCTCTTGCGACGGTCAAAAAGGACGAGAATCTGAGTTCTGCAATCCTTCGTTTTCGTCCCATTTTCTGGCCTTCTTTTCCAAAAAGCCCGTTTTGGCCCGTAGCTACGGAAAGGCTTGCCCTTTAACGTTTACTTGACTTCGAGATCCCCGGCTCGTTATCTCCTCCGATTGACCTCTTTCTCGAGAATAATTTAATCAATGAATGACTGGATACAACAAAATCAGCACACTTACCCACCATTGATATCCACGAACGGGACCTTAACGAGGCCCTTTTAATGCAGTTTCTTTAAGGGGGATATCATCTCCAATTAGTACTTCGAGGATCAAGATTGATTATTGGGAGAGCTCATCGATCAGCCCGTCGGATGACTAAGGCCGAACTGGGTCTACTATGATTTAGTCATTTATGTTCCAACTAAAGATGAATACAGACGTTTTGCCCTACTTCCAAACGTGATTAGAAGAACTTAAGTTCCAAGCCAACATCAGGAGATGCCGGAATGGAAGCGAACTGGGAAATCCGATTTCTGTCATATTTTGATCGTGGGGGATGCCGGAGCAACAATCTCCGCCACTGCTCCAGCACTTAGAGCCATCGTAAGAGCATGCGAAAATGGGCACCCAGTCATCCATTTCTCGTTGAGCGAAGAACATTACAGGTAATGAATGTCTTGTTCTTGCGCCTAATACACGAAACCTATCTAGAGAACACAGACATAATTAAAGCCTACCACAACAAAGATGGACAGAAGTTAAAAAGAATCACGCCCCCGGGAAACCCAATAAGAGAAAGTACAGGATCGACATATCACAAGCGAGACCATTATTTTGCTAATTAGACTAGGATGATTTGTCGTATCACTTGAATCTGTGTAAAGCCAGATAAAGGTTAGACATTTACATTAATAGGACCAAAATTGAAACTGTCTTCTAATTAAACCGTTATATGCTGACCCAAAAGCAGCCTCGTCGCAGGCGAGGCTGCTGATCTACAAGCACAGGGTCGATCGGACTGCAAGACCACTAGCAGTCAATTTGACATGGGGAGGATATGGAATTAGGCGACGAGAGACTTCGTAGTTTCAGATGTTCCCGTGGGAGGCATAAGTATGACTAGGCATCTCGCCCTGATTATCCAGGGGCATGTACTGAGCCATGATCGCCCTTATCTCAGAATCCATGTATCTCTGCACGGAAGTTTGACGAATATCAGAACGTCACAATGTAGTTAATGGACAGTAACTAGTACATAGCAAAAAGGTAATCATCCACCGGTTTTTGAATAAAATCATACCCTGATTCTGTACTTGTAAACAGCATAACCCGCAACTCCGGCAGCAGCCAAACCCAAAACAATAGTCCAGAAGAAGCCCCAGCTAAACTCGGTACGAGTGTTCTTACCTGCACTTGAGCATTGCAAAATTAGAAGGCGGACACGGAAAATGCAGCACATAGCAACTCGACATTAGATTTTTCCTGTTCTGGAGAATACATGCTCCCACATTTCGACTCAACCTGAGAAGCACTGGCCTGTTTTATTTCCTTAATTGCAACGGGAAACTCGTAAATAAACAGAATAAATAGTCAGTAATAAAATATATTCTCAGTTGCAGGTATATCTACTAGCTGATGGTCTAAAATATTGTTCCCATCCATCACAAGGTTCAAGCTTGAACTGCAAAAGAACAGGGGTGCGAGGGTACTCACCGATACACGTGTCATGTTCTCGCATGTATAATAAACCACCACTGCAGCTGCACTCATAGCTACCCCAGACGTTCTTGCATTTACATTCCGGGCACTGGCATGCCACTTTCTCTTTGCACTCGTCCACATCTAAAATGATTGCGACAAATAAGACAATGTACAGATGATCTCCGGAGAATGAGGTGCTGTGACCAAATAAATGACATTTGACAAAACAGGAGCTAAAAGGATGAGCAGAAAAGCCTAAACTTTGAAAAAATTGCAATGTTTTTTTCTTTCTTTTCTTGGTAACAAAAGAATTCTGCACTTTTTACTTCCCACTAAAAGACCTCCGCAGTGAACCTTAGATCCTCTTCGCATATGCGAGACATGATAGGAGGTATCCACTTAGTGGTCAGAATCTCAATGGTCACGGCGAACACACCATTCCCAATTGACTATCATTAAAGCTTAAACTGAAAGTCCATGAAAATGTGAAAGAAATCATTAACAGGCAGGAAGATTAGGAAAATTCCATGCCATTCAAAACTCAGCGAGATCCTTTCTTCACTTAGAATAAATAAACTCCTATTGGTCAGATGAGTGCAAGGCAATTAGATTCAGTACCGTCACAAGACTGGACTCCATCTCCCCGAAATCCAGGAGGACATTTGCAGCCTTTTGTGTGATCATCCTAGCAAATAAGTCGTGGAAAATCATAACCAACTCCAGCAACAGCACAACAAATCTTACAGCATTAGGAAAAACAAGACAACATTTGAACTCACAATGCAAGCAGAATACGTCCTGCCATATTGCGTATCGTTCCAGCATCCCCCGTTGTTGATTTCACAGCGCAACGCTCCAGAAGCTGAGAAGCAAAGTATCAGAAAGGAAATTATGCAAACAGAACAAAACAAAATTAGTAAATTGGCAAGGTCGAATTAAACTCCACAATCTTATATTTCCATAGAGAAGTGACAATGTTGAATAAATGTATATACAGTTACGAGCACTTAAGACAGATCTACAACCAAAGCATGTTTACCTTCACAGTGAGTATAACCATCACCAACAAACTTCACACCTTCCACTATAGGGCATTCGCATACTCTTCCCCGGAATGTATCCTGCATAAGTGGCATGTATCAGAGATGTTGGAACCACATGAATCAGAAACAATTTAAAACCAAATCAAGAGGATTCTTCATAGAATACACAAATACAAGGTAGAAAAGATACCTTGCATGCAGAAATATTAGTGGCCTTGTCCTGCCAGCAGCCACCGTTGTTCTCCAAACACTCGTTTGTCTCAATTTCTGTAAAAATCAGTGCATGAAAATATATTTCATATTATCTTTGCAAGACTCGATTTTCTACAATCACGTGAATATAATTAACTATGAGCGGTTTATTGCTATGAAACATATTGCTTATATGAATTAAGAATAGACAATTATGAAGGCACAGATATGCGCTTAATTTTCAAAATTTACGACTACAAATTTAACACAAAGTGATATTAACTTCTACAAGCAAAATGGTAGTTCTTACTATGTCTTAGGAAAGCAAGGAAGAAAAGACAGTTGATATAACAACTTTTTTATTCCTAAAACTTCTTTTCGAATGGGATAAATTGTTAGTTGTTATTACAACGTGATTCAAGTTTTTGTTTCCAAAGCCACATCGCTATTTTATTATGCGGAAATGATTTTACGACGTGCAAGAACATGCACTTAATAATGTTATTTTCCAAAAACAAGGAACCACGCTAAACATGTATGTCCTAAAAGAGTTCGAAACCTTCTTTCTATCATCCAAAGCTTGAAAAAACATCGCAATATGCCATTTCGAAATCAGGAGGAAAAAAAGGAACTTTTCTAAAGAAGAAAGCTCTAGCTTAAAGGATGGAGAAGAGAATGAAAGAAGACACAAAACTGAAAGAGAGAATGAGGAAAAAGACACTTCCTCAGCATAGTCAATGTCCTAGACAATTAAAAATGCTATAATGCTCTCTACTCATTAAATAAAGCTGCCAAAGAATAAAAATGGAGTCAGAGGTATATGAATTACAGAAGCAGAAAGGCAGATCAGTCGGACATTCCTATAGGACAAGGGCACAGCGTTTGGCATGTTTTAAACAGTAAAGCATATTCAGAAGCCTTATTTAAGAAGGCAGTTGATGAGCACCTTGACTAAGACAAATAGCCGGTTCAGTGGTCTCCTGGAAACCAGAGCAGATGGCCTTCAGGACCGCTGTTCTGTCTAACTTACCTGAAACATGAAAACAGACCATTAAAAAACTGAAGATCCAGAAGTCCTACTGCATTGTCAATTAGTGGCTGGTTACCTCTATACTGTCCATTATTTATGACAAGAGTTGGCAAAATAGTTACATCTCCACGAGTACCCTTGCCGATCTGGCATAATTGGAAATAATACAAAAATTAAATACAACAATACGAAAAGACTACTCAGCGAGAAGTTGTCTATTGCTTGTGACAAAAGTTGGCAAAATAGTTACATCTCCACACACACGTGGACTATTTGGCATAATCACAAATGAATACAATAAATAATCAAAATAACACAGAATCAACTCAGAAAAAAGGTAATAATTACCTGTGCTTCTTGTTCAGCTTTAAGAACTGGATTGTCCATGTCAGCATCAGGGTCGCCTATGCATTCATCTATCTTCTTGAGATCAACACCTTAACATAATAGAAGATAAAACTATCACGACTGGAAATTTCAATAGAGAAGGGAACATACAACCAACTTGAGTACAGAACTTCTTTATAAGGTAGAAGTCAGAACCTTGGGTGCTGAGTAACCTTTTTTCCGCATTTTAAAGCATATTTGGCCCCAATACGTTACATGGTCCCAAAGAGAGTACAGAAAGAAAAGCAAATACTATGGCTTAACAAAAAGGAAACTAATAAAAAATCCTCCAAGAAAAAGGAGATTGAAAAAGGGTAATGAAAATTGGATGAGAAAAGGACAATAAAAGGAGACTCGCCAGTATGGTAGCCAAAAAGCACCCTCTAGAGAATGCAAGAACATGAACCAGACAGATAAAGAGGACGATTCTGATGGATGAGAAGTGAGTCAGACCTCCATTAGCAGGAAAATGAAGTTTAATGGTATTACAGTCATGAAACTTTAATTTAGACACAAAAGCGTAGAAAATAATGAAACAGATGTTGGATATACACAACAATGTCTTAGCTGCATTCTCCACGAGTGCGACCACAATCATCACTCTTTTCCTATTTTCCCATTCTTAGATCAATTGATAATTCACTTAACATACTAAACAGAATAAAGCACCTCTTAAGCCACTAGGCTCACAGTCTATTGGTTACACATGTCCTTGGACATGTGGGAGGTAGGAAGCTCAATTGAGCTATTTATGTTCTATTTTCCATATTCACCAAAATCGAGATTAAAAAGGCAATCTATATTTTTTGAGAAGATACAGTAGCTAGACAGATTGGCCCTGTCTATCACGAAAGAGATTCAATGGGTAGTACATTGTTCATCCCTGAGGTACTAATTTACTATTTCTACAACGAAAGACATGCAACAATATCACATTTAATTCTGTATTAACTCAGAAATCAAGAAAATCTTTTCAATGCTTTATGTAAATGTAAAGTCAAAAGAGATCCTAACAAGTGCATGCATCAGTACCAGATGACATCTAATAACAACTAAATCTTACCAAGAGACTTTATTACTTGATCTGCACATTCCTTTGTGTACTTTTTCTCTTTCATTGGGCAGCGGATTGCAAAGTCAGCCGCGTAGTCCCACCAAAGCCATGGCTTTCCACTTTCGTTTGCCACTTTGAAGAAACAAGCTTGACGCAAATTCTGAACTACAACATCCTTTCCATCATATCCTACACTAAAATCTTGCTCCGGATCGGGAGCACAGTATCTCCCATGATTGATGCACTGTGACTTGCACTGTTTGCTCAAAATAAAGGCTCCTGGGCAGTACCAAGTTATATAATGAGGGGCGAACTGAGTATACCCTTTCTGCTCAAGAATTTGCGCTGCTCCTTTAAAGTTCTTAACAAAGTCAATCTGACTGTCGCATTTTGGCCCGCACTCATCGTTGCTATTTGTCCAGAATTCATACTCGACCCGCTCGTCAGGATGAGGAAGAGCCTCAGTCCAATCCAGATTGATGTTAACCATATTATTATCAGACAAAGCTTTCTTTATGCTATCACCCAAGTTTTTGCTAATAAGGGCCGATGGAATAGTGATTTTCTCAACATAATCAGCATCAGCTTTCTCTTCTTCGGGAACGTCCATGGTGATCAACGGTTCTATTCTATCATCTGAAACAAGAATGGCAGCTGCTCCACCATTCTGGGCATTCCACGCCTTCAGCGTGAAGTAGCAATCTGCCAAATTAGCAAATTCACACATCAATTGGTATTTCGGAGGCAAGGGAAGTCGGAAACATTCTTCAAATTCCTAGCTGCGGAAGTGCACATTAAGTACTACTGTAGCATCAACCTCACCAATGACGAAATACACTCCTAGGATCCATATAATAAAACCTCGATAAGGACATTAGAGGAAAAGGACTACCGGAAGACTTCGGAGTAATTAAATGGCAAAAAATTTCAAGATTATGTTTTGGTCTCTGAATGACTTGGCTTCAAAAGTAGAAAATTTCATACTAAAGCGATTAAATTCCTTAATGATCCAAACATACATGTCTTAATTACTGGGATGTCCGGCAACGAGACGGACGAATCGATCATTTCAAGCAGCCCCGACGAAAAGACGTAATCGAATTATCGACCCCACGAAAAAGAACCAACCTACCAATCGAGCGCAAATTATGAATTTCAAGCGACAAGAGAGTATCGCGCCGCCATACGAAACTCAAATTGCGCACCGAAGGAGCTGAATACCCACAAATAGAAGCCAAAAAGGGTCCTAAATCGATGCCAAGCGAATACGACAAACGCAACGCAAAGCTCCACGGGCCAGCGACAAAAAAACAGGGATTACTCAAAGCAGCCGCAGCCCCCGCGGAAACCCACCTCCGCGATCGGCGAGGACGAAGACCGGCAACCCGCCGGGCTTCTGCCTGAAGCTGACGTCGAACCCCTCGAAGCCCTTGCACGCCTTCTGGTTGGCCCGCGGGTAGACCACGGTGCCGACGAGCGTGCCCCCGTACTGCGGGACGCCGAAGTTGCCGATGGCGCACTCGTACGCGCCCTCCATCGAGCTGGGGCTGGTCACCTTGAGGCTGTTCTTCTGCACCACGAACCTCCCCGCGCAGGCGCCCCACAGCAGCAGCCACACGGCCAGCACCAGCCCTAGCTTCCCTTCCCCCATCCTGCCGCGCAGCCCCCCCGCCGCCGCCGCCGCCGCCGCCGCCGTCTCCTCCTCCGATCGAATCCGGAAGCCGCCGAGGAGAGCGAGAGCAAAGAATCGCTTTAGCTCCGAATCAAGAGCTTTTCGCCGCGTGAAGTCTCTTCCTGTGTCGAGCGCAGAAGGAGGAGACGTGGAAGAGCGTGAGATGTAGAAGAAGGAGACGTGCTCTAACGAATCGCCGTAGTATTGGTAGGGACTACGGCGAGCCGTCGTTCAGCGAGAAGTTTACCGGGGGCGCGAGTCGGCGCACGATATTTTGAGGAGCGGTTTTCTCGCGAGATGAGAGATGCTTCTCGTGCCGTGTGGGGGAGAGGGAGAAGGGTGACCGCGGGCAGTCGGCACGGCTCCCAAAGTGCGCTTTGTGGCGCGTGAGATCCACGTGTTGTTTCGCCGTCACACGCGCCACCGGAGGCGTCTGCAGGGTCGCGTCTCCGAAGGATATATTTGAATTGTTATTTTATTTTTTTGCAGGTCTTGCGGAATTTGATGGATCTCTACTTTTAATTCGTTTAGCTTAGCAATTAAGTATACTTCTCTCCGAAGGATTCAATCAAAGCCTTTCCTTCTCGATCTGAGTAGACCTTATTTCAAAGGGGATGGATGGAGAGATCATTTATCAGTGGGAAAATTCAAAATGGGCCTTATTTCAAATAATAACCTGAAATTACCATGTTGGTCTCAAAGAAGGTCCAATCCCGTCGACCGGCCCTGGCTTCTGACCGTTCAATCTACTACTGCGTCGCCAAAGTAGTAAGGTCTTTTCATCTCGAAAGCAATGTACTCCCTCCAATGGTGGATCGCTCCCCTCGAACCACACCGAACAAAGGTTGCGGCAACGGTGACGGCTTAGGGGTGAGTGGTAGAACCTGGAACCTACCCTCGGGTATAGGTTCCTTATTTTTTGGAATTTGGAACCTGTCCGTTGGAACTTGGAACTTAGAACCTACCCTGTCACAGGTTTTTGGGTAGGTTCCAGGATCTAACAGGTTCTTTTTTTTAATTTCATTTTTGGTTAAGCAAAACAAAAATGAACGCAACAATACTAAACATGCTTATCATTCACCAAAGAGAATACAAAAAACTAATTTTCATGGCATTACGGTTAAAATAAATACAATTAAACTGAGAAATCATTGTGTGAATCGATACTAGGAGTGAGCAGTATCATATTCCGTACAGGTTTCACTTGATGGAACCTGCCCATGAGAATAAGTTCCTCATTTCTTGGAACTTAGAACCTTCACATGTTCCAGGGTTAGTTTTAAGTTTTACCTAGGTTTCACCTTTATTATTAATTGAATAATTGCGGCGAATCATCACCTTTAATAACCACCACTTGCTACAATGATCTACTGACCACAACTTATATTTAGACACATAAAAAATATGAAACATTAACAAGCCATAAAATGAAAATTCAAATTAGTAGTTCCAGATTATACACACATCATCTAACGCCATAAAACACCACAGGATCATGTGAAGATATAGATCAAGAAAAAATACAAAAAACTTGTTTAGGTTTCAGGTTCCAGGATCCAGGATCCAGGTTCCGTCTACCTAGAACCTGAAATTTACCCGTCGAAATAGGTTTTTGAATTTTTGGAACCTGAAACCTACCCTGCATATTTTGGAACCTGAAACCTACAGACTCTCACCGGTCAGATTCTTAGATTATAAGATAGAACTTGAAACCATGCTCACCCCTATGATGGGCTGCCTCAAACACGCCAGTCTCTTCTTCGGTGTGCACACTTTGAGTGAGGACCTCGACGACTCGGTCAGCTTTGATGCAGCCGGCGACTTGCATCAATGGACTGGCATGGCGACGAGCTTCTGGCTATTCGCAAAGTTGATGCTAAGGATCAAGCTTGTTGAGGTGGAGATGGTTAAGGCCAAGGAGGCCTTGAGGCTAGAGGCGGAGTGGAGGCACGCTGAGCTAGAGGGCGAGATGAGTCGAATGAGGTTGCAAACTCGGTTGCAAATCTTTCTAACCCAATCGCTCAAAGTTCAATCTGCCTAAGCACCTTCAAAAATGGCTGACATCAACGAGCATTGAAGTGTCCATGAGACTTTAGCTCATCAAGCAAAACCTCTGTTAGCTTTGGTAAGATCACTACCGACTGTTCTAAAAATTTAGCTATTAGATGAATGCGTGATTTAATATTTAATTACTCTAACATTCTCCCTCACGCTTAATTTGGTCTTTTTGCCTAGTACCAAGCGTTGACATATTTAATTGGGGAGGCAAATGAAGCCTGATAAGGTTTGAACTCAAGACCTCTAACTTTAATATTATGTGAGATTTGACGAGACCACTACTGACTGTTTTAAAAGCTTAAGCTATTAAATGGAGGCATGATTTAATATTTATCAGAGTTGGAAGTCATGAGTTCAAAATTCCACGTGAATGTACGTAGTCAAAATTTCACGTGCTGCTTGTAAATGTTCCCTATATTCATGTGGTCTTCCTCCACTTAATATTTTAAGCTTTTGGGTTAGACTTTCTAACATAGTATAAAGCCAATGCTATCCATTTCGTGAATGTGCGCAGTAAAAATTCCACCCGAATGTGTGTAGTCAAAATTTCACGTGCTGCTTGTAAATGCTCTTTATATTTGTATGGTCTCTCTCTACCTAATATTTTAAGCTTTTGGGTTGGACTTTCTACCATAGTATTAAAGCCAATACTATTCATTTTCGCGAATGTGCACGGTAAAAACTCCACACGAATGTGCGTGGTCAAAATTTCATGTGCTGCTCGTAAATGCTCTTTATATTTATGTTGTTTCTTTCTATCTAATAGCTTAAGCTTTTGGGTTGGACTTTCTAACAATCTCCTCGGCGAATTCCCCCCAATTGGAGCCGCCTAACCAACTCATCTCACCACCACCACCACCACCCCATCCTCCTACTCCATCATTTTCGAACATATCAACGGCAACTCGATCACCTTCGAGGAAAACCAGAGTGAGAGCTTCAGTTTCGAAGCAAACCTAAAAAGCTCGACCCAACCCCTCCAATGGCAGCGAATTCAAGCTCATCAATGAGCTCCAAAATGGAATCATTCTTCGAGTTCAAAGCGAAACTAGTAATATTCAGTGAAATGGCCTTGAAAACCTTGCAATCTAGCAAGAAGCCGTCGCTGAAGATCGTTCAAATCAAGCATGTGACAAACAAGAAGATGAGGGAAGAAGAAAAAGAAATAAAAAAAAAAATTCTTTGAACAAAAATGTCATTAACTGGCCGAAATATTTGGCCACTCGGCAAAAAATTCCATGGCCATCCAAAGTTTTTCTGGTCTCTTTGTGAGTTTCAACCCACACATCATTCCTTAGACCATTTGCAATGGTCGGTTTCTCCCACCCGGGTAATCTCTACAAACGCTGTCAGGCTCTATGAAGATATTAGATTAGTTCGATGCTAAAATATTCTTGAATTTTATTTCAAATTTGACACTTGTTAGATTCAAATTCACTCATGCTACAAAGACAACAATCCCTTTGAGCACATCGATCAAATGGCCCGACCCAAACGACATGGAGGGGGGGGGGGCATCGAAGCTTGTCATTGCGACTACGTCCATAGATTGCCCAGGCTCTCGTTGGTCGATTGAATTTGTTAATGCGGAAAGCTCAAGATGGTCTAACCAAGCGGTTCCCGCGTTTAAGGTTACGTTGTGCGTTTAATGATTTCTATAGCTTGGAATATAACATCCCAGTAAAGTATGGTAGGATATCTTTGATAGGAATGCACTTGTCTATGTGGAGGTGGCCAACTCTATGAAAATCTTTAAAGGCTAAATTTTCTAAAGCACGCATGAATCCTAAGAGGTTCAGGGTCAAAAGAAATTAGAGAGACTTTGTGTGAGGTCTATTCTCTAGGCTTATTCAACATTTAGTCCATCAACTAGTTAAATAAGTTTGATAGACTTTTACTAAAGAAGGTTCAAAACGAAAGCTATCCATCTTAATACAATATACTTCTACAGGCACAATTAAATTCTTCGAGTCAAAAAATGTTTTGCTGATCCATTAAGGTGGGGGATTTGTTGTAATTATGAGTTAATGGCTTAACAAAAATGTCTTTAAAGTTATTTCTTTTTTATCATGTCCTTTCGGTTTTTTGCAGCAGTTGTCTCTTTGATCGTGTTTTTTCAGTTTTCTGCAATAGCTATGTCTCTTCAGATCACATCCTTTCAAACTTTATAAATTTAGACCAATTATTCTTCATTTGATAGAATACACGTCTCAAAATGTGCCAGTTGGAGGAAAAGTTCAATAGAGTCATGTTTGCATAGTGCTAATCCAAATGGGTTTAATGTATTGTATATTGGGAGGTATAGTTCGTAAATCTACAAAACACTATTGGCATAAATTAATCGCCTCAAGGATATTTGGTAATCCGTACCTCACCTCCTATTTAATTATGTTATAATTTTATAACAATAAAGGAAGTTTATATTTCAATTGTGTTATTGCTTTCTCAAAATTATTATTTCTATTTAATTTTATTGATTACAACAAACAGTATTGTTTTGAAAACGACAACATCAGCACGAAGCAAACCAATGACCACAAATCCGATGGTGTTTCCTAGTTTTATTACTCGTCACCTATGAATATGTCTGCTTGGTGAGTTCAGCTATCGTCAAGTTATTAATTAATCATTAAAAAATAGGAACATGATTTTCAATGAAGAACTGGTGGTAAACTATTATTAAAAATTGTATTTATTATGGGCACGTTCGGGTGCTTTGGAATTTTGACATCATTATAGGGTCATATGTGGCTCCTCTATTTGACGATACGAAGGGTTTAAAATCATTAACGAAATATGATGTGAAGGCAAAAAATTTCCACTAGAATTTTGCATAAAGCCACTAGCTATAAAGGGATTATTGGTCTTTATAAGTTAAAAAAAAAAATACAAAGTTCAGTTCGGAATTTTGTAAATATTGTTCTTGAATTTTTCATATGAACCTAATTAGGTATTTGGACAAGAGAAATACATTTTCTTGACGGCTGTTGATTACGATCATAGAATTGAACGTTAAGCAAGGAATTTTCCACAAAAATTCTCAATTGATGTTGGCTTCATCTGTACAATAAGTTTAGGACTAATATGACAATTTCCCCAACAAACATAGGTATAATCATAACATGGCCCTTGAGCACTTATGTTCAAATGCAATTGAGTCCTTAAAACTTCTAATTCGATGTATCTAACCGACGCTTTTAATAAAGGGGCTTGTCCGAGCATACATTTATCCTAAGTTTTAAGGAGCAATTGCATGAAAGAAACATTTTAAGACTCGATTATGCTTCGAGGTTAGGTTTAGGACTCCTTCCGGAAGTGCTACTTTTTTGAAATAAAAAATGGAAACTTTACCCAAACAACACAGATCTCCATGCCAGATGAGATCACTTTCATTATAAGAGATCAGTATATTCTTTTTTTTTGGGGGGGGCGGCGGCGGCAATTCACTTTCAATTGATTTTATCCCCACATATACACATAGCACACAATATGACATGATCCATGATTTTATATGCTTATCTTAATTTAACTTCTTATTGCAGAGTTATTTTTCTATTGGGAGTCTCCGTCAAGCGTATAAAGTAAGGGCTTTTATTCAGTACGCCGGTGTAAAAATGACTTAACACAAGCAAATTTTTGACAACGACGCATGTACAATTTTTAATTTTTAGCACTTAGGTCCATTCCATGAACAACGGATTGACATTTCCATTCCAAGACCGCTTGTGCGAAACGAATTTTTACGCTGGCGGGGTACGCCGTATAAATCCGCGAAGTAGTAGGGTATATAGGTCGAGTTTGGTTGATGAATAAATTGATTGTTTCGTCGGGTTTGAATTGGTATTTCTTTCTCTCTCGTCTGGATCTTGGGTCTATTAATGCATGAGAAACAAAAGATGAAAATAAACAATAGTTAAAGAGAGAAGAACTCAAGGGATGAAAAACATACACATTTTTGCATTGCGATGGCTGACCATGTTATTCGGACGGTACTAAATGTCGACATGGGATTTCACTAAGACAAAATACAAGAAAAGGACAAGAGAAACAGCATCGGTTCGGAGAGACTCGCGCAAGTGGAGCTCCTCCCGGGTTCAGAACCCGTCTTTATTTCCTCATTCTCAGCCACGCAATCACTCCTCGCATTCATCTCACCCTGCAACAGAAGAAAAGTCGTTGATGTGCTTTCACCATGCAAGAGAAAGTAAGTCGTGCATGGCTCAATGCTTGTAGTGAGCAAGTAGATATCGAATGCTTTCCGACACACCTGTTCAGGAGACCCTCGTTGCGAAACCGATCATTTTTTCGCCTCTAAAAGATGGTGGTAAAGGAGTTACCTGCTGCAGTCGGTGGTGGGGCTGATCTTGTAAGGAACGTTGACGCCGCATTTGCCTGGAAGCCCGGACGCAAGGCCGAGGTTGAGGCCCCGGATGCTGCCGGAGGCGGTCTTCATGCACCGGCAGACGGCCTGGCGGTCGGGGGTGGTCCTGGCGGCGCTGTTGAGCGACCTGACGCCGTTGCAGCAAGTTGGGGGGATTGCCCCGCCGTTCCTCAGGTACCCGAGGCATGGGGCCACGCCGTTTGTCACCTGGCCACAGGTGATGACCGACTCGGCGAGCGGCGCGGCCACCACGAGGCCAACCACTAGGGCCAAGCACACCAACTTGAGGCTCGCCATGTTGGGGGTGGGGGATTGAGTGAAGTGGTGATGTAGTGCAATGTGCTTGAGAAGTGTTGAGAGTGGGCGAGATGAGTGCATGAGGCTTGTGCTGGAGGGTTGGTTCTTATAGGAGGACGTGTGGTGGGTGTGAAAAGAAGACACAAGGGTTGCACTGCATGGGGGGGAGGCGTGGCGGGAGGCTGGTGGTTGGGCCCGAATTGAATGCTGTTGCCATTTTCTGGTAAGGTGTAAATAAGAAAGACCCATGCTTTCACATGCACTGTGTACATTTATCTTGCTTCACCTAGGGTTTTTGAAGGAGTTTGGTGTTATTATTACAGAAGTGACTAATAAGAGCTTGTCATATTATTTCGATGATAAATCTATATAGTATATCTTAGCAAAAATATATGTCGAATACTATATATTACATATATATATAACAGTTAATTTAGTATTTTAATGCAGGTCCCCATGCGTTTGTGTAGACCCCCCAAGGTATTGCGAGCATTAAATGCTGTCGGATCGAGACCATCAGATTCAGGAAGCAAAACCTACCCCCCACCACTGCAAATCAAAGTAAAAGCTTCAAGATAAGGCCCGTTTTGCGAGGCAGAAAGTGAGAAAGAAGAATGCATCGAACCATTAAAGACCAAAAAACTCTAGGGTTAAACAATTCTCACATGTGTGGACAAACGTATTTCTGTGCCGTGTAAAGATCTAACATCGCGTGCCGACAATTATATCGTCACCAAAAGGATCAGGTGCATTTGTTAGCATTCGCCGAGCGATGAGTAGATTGTCGACGGCCTCGATCTAGGGCTAATTCAAGACAAAAGAGGCATCTCTCGAGTCTCTATGGCTATTGAACTGGACTGCCAAGTGCCAAAGTGAGCGATGACACTGGATGCAGCCACGGAACGTCAGGCCTCACATGGACCACTGGCCCATCTAGTCATTAATGGTAGACAGAGCCAAGTTGACTCTGCAGATGATACGCTTGGATTTAAGTAAATAGGGTCCATTTTCACTCCCTTTTTATCAATGCTTGGACCAGTAGTAGCCTGAGCCAAAACGTTTGCTCAGAAAGTGTGCAAGTGGAAACCCCAAATTTGAGTTAACTTGGAGATGAAAATTATCAGAGGGAAGTTCTAATTCAGATATGACCGTGAGAGCCATTTGTGTTAAACATTATCTTCCTAATAACTTTTGCATCACATGTTTGAGTTTTTTTTTTTTTTTCCGCAAAAGACAGAATCCATGTCTCTTCTCAACCCTCAAAGGTCTGCTCGTAACCAGGCCATATGCCATACATGCTAAAAATACAAATCCCAGATTCCGTTTGTTTCATGTAAAATTAACTATGTGAATAATATTTTCTTCGTTCTTTGACGTTCACACGTTTAGGAAAATGAGTTGCTGAGAGAATCTTTTTTGTAATGCACGAAAAATCCATGCTTTAATTCATGAAATTTCATTCCTGTTTTGAATATCAGTAATCGTTTTCCAGATTACCACATGACCTGATACAAGACCTGTTTCAAAGAAATATGATAAACCATGCATACTTTTTCTCAGCTGTAAGACTTGTTCCAGTGAAAGTTATTAAAACAGGATTTAAGACCTGTTACAGAGAAGTTTATACAAACCAAAGGTAAAATAGGACTGTCTTAACAATGCAAGAAACTACAAACCCACCACCCAGTGCACAAATTATCATGCTCAGCTGTGTCCACAAGATTGCATGGCTAGCAGCTCCAAACTTCCCAACAGAAACAATGCCAACCAATATCATTTCTAATGATATTGAAATCTGTCACAAGTCATAACTTACGCAAATTAGCCCAGCCCAACCTAGCGCCTAGCTCCAAGTCCCACAGATCTATCCTATCTGTTAAGCCACACTGCAGAATGATACTACAAACCAGAAAATGGCACTGGAGTTCAAGAAACGTGAACTCTACATTCTAAACATCTTCTGCAGAAGATCAGATCACTTTTATGAGCTTCATCCCACCATTTTTCTTGCTCATCTCTTTTGATTCTGTCACCAATAGGCACAAAATTCGGAGCAAAATTTTCAATATTGTCCGAATTACCTAGCTCCAAAGTATAAAAAACATAATTCTTAGAATTCCATTTGTGAATAATTGCCTTCATCAAGTACATATGCAAATTCCAAATTAATCATAACTGGAGTAACAAAAATCTAAGACTAACTTTAGAGCCTCCATCAAGCTTACCTTCAAAGTGCATCGGGGAGGGTCATTACCTCCCCTCAGGGTATCTTACCAGCTCAAAGCGAAGCAAGATGGTGTCCCTCCTTTTCTATCACCTTAAGTCTCTATGCTCATTTTGACAAGGCGTTAACCAAGATCTGGTAATCTATCTTGTCATATCAATCACCTTAAAACACTGTTCTATACCAAAGTTATTGCAATAGAAATGTTTGAAATAACCACTTCAGGGTTTCTTTCTGTAACATTTATGCTGCTTTAAAAGACCTTTGTAGTATTTCTAACTAGAACTCATGCCTTTCGCCAACTAAACAGACTATAACCTCTGTCAATTCTTCTGTGACTGGATGAAATGAGAGAATCCATTACAAACTGAATCATGCTTTCTACGAAATCAAGCATTGACTATAGCAGTGGCAGCAAGAGAAAGTCCTCAGACAAATTTTCATACTCTTGCCGACACGTACCTTGGTTAGCAAGACAACCATCAAACTTATCGTTCTCTTTGAATAGAAGCAGACTATATAGGACAAGTTAGGCCAGAATAATTCACATATAAGAATAATCAGATATATAATTAACCAGCAGCAACAATCCAAATACCCTACTCATAAAAAATAGCCTTAGCCATCAATTTGAAATGCCCATCACCATGATACAATCTACTTCCGCATAAGCATCTTCTTTGAAGTAACTAGAAAAAACAGGACACAACAAAAATCCAAAAACCCCACTCACCAAAAATAGGCTTAGCCTTTAAGTGCTATACCATATGAATCTCTTCATCTAAATCACCATTTAGAAAACCGGTTTTAACATCCACTTGATGTATAAAAAGTTTGTGGATAGAAGCTAGTGCAAACAAAGATTGGAATAGAAGAAATTCTGGTTACAAGAGCAGAACTATCAACATGTTTAGCATTTTGTTTTCAAGCATAATCTTTTGCAACCAATTTAACTTTGTACTTATCAGTTGAACCAAACCAGGAACTGAAGAAGAAGGCAATTTACAGAGCATGGGCGAACTGAACGTCAGGTTCGAGCAACGTGAGCGAGTCCTCGAATGATTTCCTCATTTCTCTTCTACTTCTTCTCCACAAATTCCCATTCAACAAGTAGTTCCAAGAGAGAGCCCTAGCACCAGCAGTAAGAGTCCTCGTCCTACATCATCTCCACTCGCACGAGAGTCCTCAAAGGATTGAGTGAGAGAGAGAGAGAGAGAGAGAGAGAGAGAGAGAGAGAGAGAGAGAGAGAGAGAGAGAGAGAGAGAGAGAGAGAGAGAGAGAGAGAGAGTAATAACTGCAGGAGGATATTATTAAAATAGAAGCTTCCATGAAATGTTAGAGATCAATTCAAGCAAATTTTCATACAAACTTTTCCTAGTCTACATTGATAATAAACAAAAGCACGCTCAATTTCAGTTCAAAGGGCAAAATGAAGTCGGATCATTCCTTAGGATAACCATTTCCATGCTGATTCTTTCACAATTTACATGGCATTGGATGCAAAAAGAATTTGTGAATTGCATAACTTCAGGACAATCCTGGAGTTAGTGCTATTAATATCTGCTTAATTCAAGCGACTCCCGGCTTTGCTTTATCAATTGTGTACAAATTTCAATTGTTTGATAAATATTAGGCACCTGATGCACTAATCTACGAGTAGACCTACCACTTGAATACAGAGACTTTTTTGCAGAAACAAGGTGTACCAAGGAAAAATTTCACTTTCCTTCCACGCCTCAAAAAGCCACATGATGAAGAAAGACTCCTAGTATTGCAGACATAAAACAACCTGATTGATGGACATGAGACTCAATGAGATGTGTGGAAGAAAATGTGTCGTTAACCAGGCTCATACCATCATTTCATCACATTTGAGATGAAAAAAGCGGCTAGATTTTGGAGATGAATGGAGAGTCTAATCAGAAAAGGAAGAAATTCTATTCATGGTGAGATACCGAACCCATAAGTCCATTGTCGATAAATCTGCAGAAAACCCCATTCCAACCGTTTCACTGATAAGTTGTGTAGCCCTCGCATTTTCATTATTCTTTAAAAGTCCTTGGATCATTGTATTGTAAGTGACACCATTTGGAGAGCATCCACTTCCCTCCATCTCCTCTAGCAGCTGATATGCTTCTTCAGTGCGTTTTTCTTTGCACAATGCACTCATAATAATCGAACATGTCCACTTGTTAGGTTGCAAGCCTCGAGCATGCGAAGAATTAAACAGTTCCATTGTCTCTTTGAGCTTTCCAGCATTGTACAGGCCCTTTATGAGAATATTATAAGTCACAACGTCTGGGACTAAATTCAAATCTTCCGTACGTCGAAGCAATGTCACGGCCTTGTCAATCTGTTGTGTTTTACACAAGCCATCCAAGAAAGCATTGAAGGTATAATAATCTAAACATAGATCACGAGATCGCATCTCGTTAAGTAGCTCTTCCGCGGCTTGAAGGTTCCCAACTTGACAATATCCTTTTATGAGAGTGTTATATGTGATGACATTAGGAATCAAGCCCCTTTGAAGCATTTCTGGGAAAAATGTTATCGACTCATCAACTCCTTTTGCTTTGCAGAATACATTAATCAATGTGTTATAATTAGCAATATCGGAGAGCAGCCCATTTCAACCATCAAACTAAGCACTCTCCTAGCATCACTCATACTATTTTGCATACACTAACCATATATGTATTATAAGTGAAATTATTTGGCATTTTACCTAATTGAATCATATGATTGACCATGGACTCTGCCTCAGTAAGCATTCCCTCCTTACAATGCGCATCCACCAAAATAGTGAATGTTTGAACATCCGGCGGTACTCCGCTTCGCACCATATGATTAAGTAACCTTTGAGCCTCCATCAATTGGCCGAAAGTGCACACTCCTGCATGATGGAGGTATAAGTAACAATGTTAGGCTCAATGCCCGCCTTAATGATGACCTTCAATAATACAGTCACATCTTTCCATTGGCCTAGGTTGCTTAGATAATGAACCAACGAGTTATGAGTGCATATATTGGGTCGGATGCCTGCACTGGTCATATCTTTTAACAATATGAGTGCATCTTCCATCTTACCTACATTGCAAAGACTGTAAATCAAGGAGGTATAAGTATTAACATCTGGTCTGACGCCTTTCCTACTCATACTTTCGTGGAGTCTCAAGTCCTCTCTGATCACTCCCGCCTTGCAAAGACTATCGATTATTATGCCGTACGTGAAGGAATCAAGCCTGCAGCTTTTCTCTTCCCAGTCCCTTAGCAATTCAATCGCCAATCTGGTGTTACCCGCCCGACATAAACCCTTCACGGTGATCGCATATGGGGTCTCATCAGGTTCGGGGCCTTTTCGCCGCATATCATCGAGGACCCCGAATGCTTGATCAATCCTGCCATTAATCAAGAGACCATCGATTAGGGTGTTCCACGTCACCGCGTTGATTTCGAAACCAAGCTTCAAGATTCTACCCAGGAAGGACAAACCCAAATCGACCCGCTTCGACCGACAAAAGCAATTCAAGGAAATAGTCAGCAAGACGATATCGTCTTCAATCCCCAACGAACGCAGCTGCCCAATTAATCCGATCGCAATCGAATGCCGCTTCATCCTCACTAAAGCACCCAGCAGTAACTTGAAATCCACAGCGGGAGGCAAAGGGTCCATCTTCATCATCCTACCGAAGCAACACAGGGCGTCATCGGCGCTCCTCAACCAGTCCCCGCCGCCGTCAGCTCTGCAGCTCCGCCTCACGTAATTCAAGAACCGGTTCGGGTCGTCCAAATTCGGCCCGGGATCGAACGGAGCCTCCGAGCGCGAGACCAGAAGCCGAGAGAAGAACTCTCGCCGGAGATTCCAACGCGAGCACGAAGGAGGAGGAGGAGGAGGAGGAAGACGGGACCGCAAAAGGCCCGCTCACGTCATCGTCGGCTGAAAGCGACTGGTGGTGTGGCGTTCATCATCAGCTGAACCTGAAATGCGCGAATCGGAAACAGCGCGGTTGCCTTTTGCTCTAGCGCGAGAGGACGACGACGGCGACGACGACGACGCCGGCATGTGATGGGCTGACAATCATTATCGGCATCGAATGATTTAATTGCATTCACGACCATCGATCGGCCGACGATCAGATCCGTCCACAGCCTCCTCGGTCTTGTGCTAATTCAACACTAAGAGGAATTGAACCGCACTGCCAATTGAGCGAATCGTAAAAAGTAGATAGTGCCAAAGTGGCGTGTGCAATGGCTGGGCTAAGCCATTTGATATTTGGATTTTGGGGTACATACGGTCCATCTTCAGTCCTTTGAGCAACGTTTGGACCGGCAGTTCAGAAAATGAGCAGGTGGGAAAAAAAAAAGCCAAATTTGAATCTGATTTGAGATGAAAATTCTCAAAAGTTGACTTCTAAATCAGCTATTATGACCATGAGAGTCATTTATTTTAAACATCAGCAATCACAAGTTTGTCTTTCGTCTCTTCTCAACCCGTAACGCTGTGGTTGTGACTGCAGGCGAATATATGAGCCATTTATGTTGGACATCATCTTAGTAATGATTTTATGCTCACCCATTTGATTGTTTCGTTTTTTATACTCAAAGGCCGAATATGGGTCTATTATAACCCTTGACCTATGCACATAACCGGGCCATACGCCATATAGAGCAGAAAATACAAACCCTAGCCTCCCTTTGTTTCGCATTTTCTTCATTTTCCAACATTCAAGTCGTTTAGGAAAATAAAGAAAATGAGTCGAAGAGATTTTTTTTGTAATCGATGGAAAACCTAGGCTTTGACCCATGAAATTTCATTCTTTTTTCTGAAAATCAGAAATCGTTTTCCAGAATATAACTTTTCCTGTTACAGGGAAATTCCTTAAAGCAGGATCTAAGACCTGTTACAGAGAAGTTTATACAATGCCAAAATATAAAATACCACCTCCCACACCCCACCACCTCGCCCAGCCAAGGTGAGCTCTGCCTCGCCGGAGCTGGGCAAGCTCGCCATGGCAGGGCGAGCTCCGCCTCGCCAAATCTGGGCGAGGGCGAAGCTCACCCAGCTGCAGCGAGGGCGCAGCTCACCTCGCCGGAGCTGGGCCCTCGCCGGCGAGGCTCCCCGTGGCCGGACGGGCCAGGGGGAGAAGGAAAAGAAAAAAAAAGGAAAAAAAATTCGAAAATATTAAAAAAATATTAAAATATTATCACGTAAACGCCGGCCGGCGGCCACGTCAATGCCAGCCGGCCAAATGGACTGAATTGGCTTATTTGTAAAAGGTTTAGGACTGAATTGGCAAAAAAAAAAGGTTTAGGACTGAATTGATACAATTACAAAGGTTTAGGACTTTTTTTGGTAATTTTTCCGGTTCTCAAGTTCTAGGATAGATCTTGAAACCATGCTCACCCCTACGACGGCTACCTCAAACACAACAGTCTCTTCTCCTGCGTGCACACTTTGAGTGAGGACCCCAACGACTCGATCAGCTTTGACACAGTCGGTGACTAACATTAGTGGATTGGCGTGGCGATGAGCTTCTAGCTATTTGCAAAGTCGATGCCAAGGATCAAGCTTGTCGAGGTGGAGATGGCTAAGGCCAGGGAGGCCTTGAGGCTAGAGGCGTAGTGGAGGCATGCTGAGCTGGAGGGTGAGATGAGTCGGATGATGTTGCAAACTCAGTTGCAAATCTTTCTAATCCAATCGCTCAAAGTTCAATCTACCCAAGCACCTTCAAAAATGGCGGACATCATCGAGCACTGAAGTGTCCACGAGGCTTTAGCTCATCAAGCAATACCTCTGTTAGCTTTGGTGGGATCACTACCGACTGATCTAAAAGCTTAATCTATTAGATAAATGCGTGATTTAATATTTAATTACTCTGATACTCCACCTCATGCTTAGTCTGGTCTTTTTGCCTAGTACCGAGCGTTGACATATTTAATTGGGGAGGCAAATGGGGCCTAGCAAGGTTTGAACTCAGGACCTCTAACTTTGATATTATGTGAGATTTGGTGAGACACTATTCTAAAAGCTTAAGCTATTAAATGAAGGCGTGATTTAATATTTATCAGAGCTGGAAGTCATGAATTCAAAATTTCACGTGAATGTACGTAGTCAAAATTTCACGTGCTGCTTGTAAATGCTCTTTCTATTCATGTGGTCTCCCTCCATCTAATATTTTAAGCTTTTGGATTGGACTTTCTAACATAGTATTAAAGCCAATGCTATCCATTTCGCGAATCGTATGGTAAAAATTCCACGTGAATGTGCGTAGTCAAAATTTCACGTCTTTGCTCGTAAATACTTTTATATTTATGTGTTCTCTCTCTACCTAATAGTTTAAGATTTTGGGTTGAACTTTCTAACAATCTCCTCAGCGAATTCCCCCCAATCGGAGTTGCCTTACTAGCTCATCTCACCATCATCACCACCACCACCACCTCCTACTCCATCACTTTGGAACATATTGACGTCAACTCGATCACCTTCGAGGAAAACCAGAGCGAGAGCTTCAGTTTCGAAGCAAACCTAAAAAGCTCGACCCAACCCCTCCAATGGCAGCGAATTTGAGCTCATCAATGAGCTCCAAAACGGAATCGTTCTTTGAGTTCAAAGCAAAACTAGTAATATTCAGCGAAATGGCCTTGAAAACCTTGCAATCTAGCAAGAAGCCGTCACTAAAGATCGTTCAAATCAAGCATGCAACAAACAAGAAGATGAGGAAAAAAGAAAAATAAATAAATAAAAAATTATCTTTGAACGAAAATGTCATTAACTGGTCGAAATATTTGGCCATTCGGTGAAAAATTCCATGGCCATCCAAAGTTTTTCTGGTCTCTTTGTGAGTTTCGACCCACACGTCATTCCTTAGACCATTCGCAATGGTCGGTTTCTCCCTCCTGGGTAATCTCTACAAACGCCATCGGGCTCCATGAAGATACTAGATTAGTTCGATGCTAAAAAATTCCTGGATTTTATTTCAAATTTGACACTTGTTAGATTCAAATTCGGTCATGCTACAAAGACAACAATCCCTTTGAGCACATCGATCAAATGGCCTGAACCAAACGAAATGGAAGGGGGGCATCAAGCTTGTCATTGCGACTACGCCCATAGATTGCCTAGGCTCTCTTTTGGTGGATCGAATTTGTCAATGCGGAAAGCTCAAGATGGTCGAACCAAGCGGTTCCCACGTTTAAGGGTACGTTGTGCATTTACTGATTTCTATAGCTTGGAATATAACATCCCAGTAAAGTACGGTAGGATATCTTTGATAGGAATGCACTTGTCTATGTGGAGGTAGCCGACTCTATGAAAATCTTTAAAGGCCGGATTTTCTAAAGCACGCATGAATCCTAAGAGGTTCAGGGTCAAAAGAAATTAGAGAGACTCTATGTGAGGTCTATTCTCTAGGCTTATTCAATGTTTAGTCCATCAACTAGTTAAATAAGTTTGATAGACTTATACTAAAGAAGGTTTAAAACGAAAGCTATCCATCTTGATGCAATATACTTCTACAGGCACAATTAAATTCTTCGAGTCAAAAAATGTTTTGCCGATCCATTAATGTGGGGGATTTGTTGTAATTATGAGTTAATGGCATAACAAAAATGTCTTTAAAGTTATGTCTTTTTTATCATGTCCTTTCGATTTTTTGCAGCAGTTACGTCTCTTCGATCGTGTTTTTTTCAATTTTCTGCAATAGCTATGTCTCTTCAGATCACATCCTTTCAAACTTTATAAATTGAGACCAACTATTCTTCACTTGATAGAATAATACACGTCTCAAAATGTGCCAGTTGGAGGAAAAGTTCAACAGAGTCATGTTTGCATAATGCTAATCTAAATGGGTTCAATGTATTGTATCCTGGTAAGTATAATTCGTAAATCTACAAAGCACTATTAGCATAAATTAATTGTCTTAAGGATATTCAGTAATCCGTATCTCACCTATTACTTAATTATGTTATAATTTTATAGCAATAAAGAAAGTTTATATTTCAATTGTGTTATCGCTTTCTCAAAATTATTATTTTTATTTAATTTTATTGGTTACAACAAACCGTATTGTTTTGAAAACGACGACATCAGCACGAAGCAAACCAATGACCACAAATCCGATGGCGTTTCCTAGTTTTATTACTCGTCACCTGTGAATATGTCTGCTTGGTGAGTTCATCTATCGTCAAGTTATTAATTAATTATTAAAAAAATAGGAACATGATTTTCAATGAAGAACTGGTGGTAAACTATTATTAAAAATTGTATTTATTATGGGCACGTTCGGGTGCCTTGGAATTTTGACATCATTATGGGGTCATATGTGGCTCCTCTATTTGACGATATGAGGGGGTTAAAATCATTAACGAAATATGAAGTGAAAACAAAAAATTTCCACTAGAATTTTGCATAAGGCCACTAGCTATAAAGGGAATATTGCTCTTTATAAGTTAAAAAAAAATACAGAGTTCAGTTCGGAATTTTGTAAATATTGTTCTTGAATTTTTCATACGAACCTAATTAAGTATTTGGACAAGAGAAATACATTTTCCTGACGGCTCTTGATTACGATCATAAAATTTTGAACGTTAAGCAAGAAATTTTCCACAAAAATTCTCAATTGATGTTGGCTTCATCTATATTTAGATTGTATTTTTGAAATAAAACATGGAAACTTTACCCAAACAACATAGATCTCCATGCCAGATGAGATCACTTTCATTATAAGAGATCAATATATTCTTTTTGTGGGGGGGGGGGTGGCGCGGCGCGCAATTCACTTTCAATTGATTTTATCCCCACATATACACTTAGCACACAATATGACATGATCCATGACTTTATATGCTTATCTTAATTTAGCTTCTTATTCTAGAGTTATTTTTCTATTGGGAGTCTGCGTCAAGCCTATAAAGTAAGGGCTTTTATACAGTATAATGACTTAACACAAGCAAGTTTTTTTGACAACGATGCCTGCACAATTTTAATTAATTTTTAGCACTTAGGTCCATTCCATGAACAACGGATTGATATTTCCATTCTGGAATTTGCTTATGCAAAACGAATTTTACGCCGGCGGTGTACGCTGTTTAAATCCTAGAAGTGGGTATATAGGTCGAGTTTGGTTGATGAATAAATTGATTGTTGCGTCGGGTTTGAACTGGTATTTCTTTCTCTCTCGTCTGGATCTTGGGTCTCTTAATGCATGTGAAACAAACGATGAAAATAAACGGTAGATAAAGAGAGAAGAACTCAAGGTACGAAAAACATACACATTATTGCGTTGCGATGGCTGAACGTGTTATTCGGACGGTACTAAATGTCGACATGGGATTTCACCAAGACAAAATACAAGAAAAGGACAAAAGAAACAGCATCGATTCGGAGAGACTCGCGCAAGTGGAGCTCCTCCCGGGGTTCAGAACCAGTCTTTATTTCCTCATCCTCAGCCACGCAATCACTCCTCGCATTCATCTCACCCTGCAACAGAAGAAAAGTCATTCATGTGCTTTCACCATGCAAGAGAAAGTAAGTCGTGCATGGCTCAATGCTCGTAGTGAGCAAGTAGATATCGAATGCTTTCCAACACACCTGTTCAGGAGACCCTCGTTGCGAAACCGATCATTTTTTCGCCGTTAAAAAGATGGCGGTAAAGGAGTTACCTGCTGCAGTCGGTGGTGGGGCTGATCTTGTAAGGGATGTTGATGCCGCATTTGCCCGGGAGTGCGGACGCAAGGCCGAAGTTGAGGCCCTGGATGCTGCCGGAGGCGGTCTTCATGCACCGGCAGGCGGCCTGGCGGTCGGGGGTGGTCCTGGCGGCGCTGTTGAGCGACCTGATGCTGTTGCAGCAAGCCGGGGGGGATTGCCCCGCCGTTCCTCAGGTACCCGAGGCAAAGGGCCACGCTGTTTGTCACCTGGCCACAGCTGATTCCCGACTCGGCGAGCGGCGCAGCCACCACGAGGCCGACCACCAGGGCCAAGCACACCAACTTGAGGCTCGCCATGTTGGGGGTGGGGGATTGAGTGAAGTGGTGATGTAGTGCAATGTGCTTGAGAAGTGTTGAGAGTGGGCGAGATGAGTGCATGAGGCTTGTGCTGGAGGGTTGGTTCTTATAGGAGGACGTGTGGAGGGTGTGAAAAGAAGACACTAGTGTTGCACTGCATGGGGGAGGCGTGGCGGGAGGTTGGTGGTTGGGCCCGAATGGAATGCTGTTGCCATTTTTTCGTAAGGTGTAAATAAGAAAGACCCATGCTTTCACATGCACTGTGTACATATATCTTGCTTCGCCTAGGGTTTTTGAAGGAGTTTGGTGTTGTCATTACAGAAGTGACTAATAAGAGCTTGCCATATTATTTCGATGATATATCTATATAGTATATCTTAGCAAAAATATATGTCGAATACTATATATTACATATATATAACAGTTAATTTAGTATTTTAATGCAGGTCCCCATGCGTTTGTGTAGACCCCCCAAGGTATTGCGAGCATTAAATGCTGTCGGATCGAGACCATCAGATTCAGGAAGCAAACTTACCCCCCACTACTGCAAATCAAAGTAAAAGCTTCAAGATAAGGCCCGTTTTGCGAGGCAGAAAGTGAGAAAGAAGAATGCATCGAACCATTAAAGACAAAAAAACTCTAGGGTTAAACAATTCTCACATGTGTAGACAAACGTATTTCTGTGCCGTGTAAAGATCTAACATCGCGTGCCGACAATTATATAAATCACCAAAAAGGATCGGGTGCATTTGTTAGCATTCGCTGAGCGATAAGTAGATTGTCGACGGCCTCGATCTAGGGCTAATTCAAGACAAAAGAGGCATCTCTCGAGTCTCTCTCACTATTGAACTGGACTGCCAAGTGCCAAAGTGAGCAATAGGGGTGAGCATGGTCCGGATTGGGCCGATCCAACACCTAACCTTGGGACCAACTCGTACAGTATTGGTCCCCAATTTTTGGGACCAAAGACCGACCCTATTGAACTTGGGACCGAGAACTGGACCAACCCTATGGGTCCGGTCCAGTTCCAGGGTCAGCTCAGGACCACCCAATTTTTTTTTTTTTTATGTTTCATTTGTCTTATTCCTTGAAAGGACAAATGGTACACTTTAAAAATATATATCTATCGACGATGCAATATTGAGTAATCAAACTATGGACCCCAGTATAAAACATCAAATAAAAATCTAAGATAAGGAAACAAGAAAAATCTCCACTTAATAGTATATGAACATGTGAAATAAATTTAAAAAATAAAATGGTAAAAAAACATAACACACTATGAATTAGACAATTTCATATCTTGTTCATTTTCAAAAGATTACTTCAATTTCTAAACACCTTAAAATAAAACAAACAACTTCATATTTTGTTTGTTTGTGAGGTTTCGAGGAGGGCCAAGCGAGCAACCTGCGTTTGCCATTCGTGAGGTGCCGAGGCAGGCCAAGAGAGGCAAGCTGATTCATGAGGCAAATGAGGAGAGGCAAATCTAGCAAGCAACACAGAGAAGCGATGGAAGAAGAGAGGCGACGCTCAATAGTCAATAGGGTTTCTATTTTCAACGCCAGAAGAAGAGGAGGGAGGGGCCTTAGGTTCTTTGGAAAACAAATAAATATATTCTTATTTATATATTTTTATATATATAGGGTTGACCGAAATTGGATCAATCCTAAAAACTTGGTGATAGGGACCAACCCAAGATCACGCAGGGGTCAGGGGTCCTGGAAAGGCCAAGGGACCAACCCAATCCCTTGAGAATCGACCAGGACCGACCGAGTTGGATCGGTCCAAGGTCGGTCCAGGGTCAACCCTAGACCATTGCTCACCCTTAGTGAGCGATGACACTGGATGTAGCCACGGAACGTGAAGCCTCACATGGACCACTGGCCCATCTAGTCATTAATGGTAGATAGAGCCAAGTTGACTGTGCAGATGATACGCTTGGATTGAAGTAAATAGGGTCCATTTTCACTCCCTTTTTATCAATGCTTGGACCAGTAGTAGCCTGAGCCAAAACGTTTGCTCAGAAAGTGTGAAAGTGGAAACCCTAAATTTGAGTTAACTTGGAGATGAAAATTATCAAAGGGAAGTTCTAAATCAGATATGACCGTGAGAGCCATTCGTGTTAAACATTATCTTGCTAATAAATTTTGCATCACACGTTCGAGTTTTTTTTTTTTTGCCAAAGACAGAATCCATGTCTCTTCTCAACCCTCAAAATCCTAGATTCCGTTTGTTTCATGTAAAATTAACTATGTGAATAATATTTTCTTCATTCTTTGACGTTCACACGTTTAGGAAAATGAGTTGCTGATAAAATCTTTTCGTAATGCACGAAAAATCCATGCTTTTATTCATGAAATTTCCTTCCTGTTTTGAATATCAGTAATCATTTTCCAGATTACCACATGACCGGATACAAGACCTGTTTCAAAGAAATATGATAAACCATGCATACTTTTTCTCAGCTGCAAGACTTGTTCCAGTGAAAGTTATTAAAACAGGATTTAAGACCTGTTACAGAGAAGTTTATACAAACCAAAGGTAAAATAGGACCGTCTTAACAATGCATGAAACTATAAACCCACCACCCATTGCACAAATTATCATGCTTAGCTGTGTCCACAAGATTGCATGGCTAGCAGCTCCAAACTTCCCAACAGAAACAATGCCAACCAAGATCATTTCTAATGATATTGAAATCTGTCACAAGTCATAACTTAAGCAAATTAGCCCAGCCCAACCTAGCGCCTAGTTCCAAGTCCCACAGATCTATCCTATCTGTTAAGCCACACTGCAGAATGATACTACAAACCAGAAAATGGCACTGGAGTTCAAGAAACATGATCTCTACAATCTAAACATCTTCTGCAGAAGATCAGATCACTTTTATGAGCTTCATCCCACCATTTTTCTTGCTCATCTCTTTTGATTCTGTCACCAATAGGCACAAAATTCGGAGCAAAATTTTCAATATTGTCCGAATTACCTAGCTCCAAAGTATAAAAAAACATAATTCTTAGAATTCCATTTGTGAATAATTGCCTTCATCAAGTACATAAGCAAATTCCAAATTAATGATAACTGGAGTAACAAAAATCTGAGACTAACTTTAGAGCCTCCATCAAGCTTACCTTCAAAGTGCATCGGGGGAGGGTCATTACCTCCCCTCAGGGTATCTTACCAGCTCAAAGCGAATCAAGATGGTGTCCCTCCTTTTCTATCACCTTAAGTCTCTATGCTCATTTTGACAAGGCGTTAACCAAGATCTGGTAATCTATCTTGTCATATCAATCACCTTAAAACACTGTTCTATACCAAAGTTATTGCAATAGAAATGTTTGAAATAGCCACTTCAGGGTTTCTTTCTGTAACATTTATGCTGCTTTAAAAGACCTTTGTAGTATTTCTAACTAGAACTCATGCCTTTCGCCAACTAAACAGACTATAACCTCTGTCAATTCTTCTGTGACTGGATGAAATGAGAGAATCCATTACAAACTGAATCATGCTTTCGATGAAATCAAGCATTGACTATAGCAGAGGCAGCAAGAGAAAGTCCACAGACAAATTTTCATACTCTTGCCGACACGTGCCTTGGTTAGCAAGACAACCATCAAACTTATCGTTCTCTTTGAATAGAAGCAGACTATATAGGACAAGTTAGGCCAGAATAATTCGCATATAAGAATAATCAGATATGTAATTAACCAGCAGCAACAATCCAAATACCCTACTCATAAAAAATAGCCTTAGCCATCAATTTGAAATGCCCATCACCATGATACAATCTACTTCCGCATAAGCATCTTCTTTGAAGTAACTAGAAAAAACAGGACACAACAAAAATCCAAAAACCCCACTCACCAAAAATAGGCTTAGCCTTTAAGTGCTATACCATATGAATCTCTTCATCTAAATCACCATTTAGAAAACCGGTTTTAACATCCACTTGATGTATAAAAAGTTTGTGGATAGAAGCTAGTGCAAACAAAGATTGGAATAGAAGAAATTCTGGTTACAAGAGCAGAACTATCAACATGTTTAGCATTTTGTTTTCAAGCATAATCTTTTGCAACCAATTTAACTTTGTACTTATCAGTTGAACCAAACCAGGAACTGAAGAAGAAGGCAATTTACAGAGCCTGGGCGAACTGAACGTCAGGTTCGAGCAACGTGAGCGAGTCCTTGAATGATTTCCTCATTTCTCTTCTGCTTCTTCTCCACAAATTCCCATTCAACAAGTAATTCCAAGAGAGAACCCTAGCACCAGCAGTAAGAGTCCTCGTCCTACATCATCTCCACTCGCACGAGAGTCCTCAAAGGATTGCGTGAGAGGCGTTTCAGAGAGAGAGAGAGAGAGAGAGTAATAACTGCAGGAGGATATTATTAAAATAGAAGCTTCCATGAAATGTTAGAGATCAATTCAAGCAAATTTTCATACAAACTTTTCCTAGTCTACATTGATGATAAACAAAAGCACGCTCAATTTCAGTTCAAAGGGCAAAATGAAGTCGGATCATTCCTTAGGATAACCATTTCCATGCTGATTCTTTCACAATTTACATGGCATTGGATGCAAAAAGAATTTGTGAATTGCATACCTTCAGTACAATCCTGGAGTTAGTGCTATTAATATCTGCTTAATTCAAGCAACTCCTGACTTTGCTTTATCATTTGTGTGCGAATTTCAATTGTTTGATAAATATTAGGCACCTGATGCACTAATCTACGAGTAGACCTACCACTTAAATACAGAGACTTTTTGCAGAAACAAGGTGTAACAAGGAAAAAATTTCACTTTCCTTCCACGCCTCAAAAAGCCACATGATGAAGAAAGACTCCTAGTACTGCAGACATAAGACAACCTGATTGATGGACATGAGACTCAATGAGATGTGTGGAAGAAAATGTGTCGTTAACCAGGCTCATACCATCATTTCATCACATTTGAGATGAAAAAGCGGCTAGATTTTGGAGATGAATGGAGAGTCTAATCAGAAAAGGAAGAAATTCTATTCATGGTGAGATACCGAACCCATAAGTCCATTGTCGATAAATCTGCAGAAAACCCCATTCCAACCGTTTCACTGATAAGTTGTGTAGCCCTCGCATTTTCATTATTCTTTAAAAGTCCTTGGATCATTGTATTGTAAGTGACACCATTTGGAGAGCATCCACTTCCCTCCATCTCCTTTAGCAGGTGATATGCTTCCTTAGTGCGTTTTTCTTTGCACAATGCACTCATAATAATCAAACATGTCCACTTGTTAGGTTGCAAGCCTCGAGCATGCGAAGAATTAAACAGTTCCATTGCCTCTTTGAGCTTTCCAGCATTGTACAGGCCATTTATTAGAATATCATAAGTCACAACGTCTGGGGCTAAATTCAAATCTTCCGTACGTTGAAGCAATGTCACGGCCTTGTCAATCTGTTGTGTTTTACACGAGCCATCCAAGAAAGCATTGAAGGTATAATAATCTAAACATAGATCACGACATTGCATCTCGTTAAGTAGCTCTTCCGCGGCTTGAAGGTTCCCAACTTGACAATATCCTTTTATGAGAGTGTTATATGTGATGACATTAGGAATTAAGCCCCTTTGAAGCATTTCTTGGAAAAATGTTATTGACTCATCAACTCTTTTTGCTTTGCAGAATACATTAATCAATGTGTTATAATTAGCAATATCGGGAGAGCAGCCCATTTCAACCATCAAACTAAGCACTCTCCTAGCATCACTCATACTATTTTGCATACACTAACCATCCATCAATGTATTATAAGTGAAATTATTTGGCATTTTACCTAATTGAATCATATGATTGACCATGGACTCTGCCTCAGTAAGCATTCCCTCCTTACAATGCGCATCCACCAAAATAGTGAATGTTTGAACATCCGGCGGTACTCCGCTTCACACCATATGATTAAGCAACCTTTGAGCCTCCATCAATTGGCCGAAAGTGCACACTCCCTGCATGAAGGAGGTATAAGTAACAATGTTAGGCTCAATGCCCGCCTTAATGATGACCTTCAATAATACAGTCACATCTTTCCATTGGCCTAGGTTGCTTAGATAATGAACCAACGAGTTATGAGTGCATATATTGGGTCGGATGCCCGCACTGGTCATATCTTTTAACAATATGAGTGCATCTTCCATCTTACCTACATTGAGTATTAACATCTGGTCTGACGCCTTTCCTACTCATACTTTCGTGGAGTCTCAAGTCCTCTCTGATCACTCCCGCCTTGCAAAGACTATCGATTATTATGCCGTACGTGAAGGAATCAAGCCTGCAGCTTTTCTCTTCCCAGTCCCTTAGCAATTCAATCGCCAATCTGGTGTTACCCGCCCGACATAAACCCTTCACGGTGATCGCATATGGGGTCTCATCAGGTTCGGGGCCTTTTCGCCGCATATCATCGAGGACCCCGAATGCTTGATCAATCCTGCCATTAATCAAGAGACCATCGATTAGGGTGTTCCACGTCACCGCGTTGATTTCGAAACCAAGCTTCAAGATTCTACCCAGGAAGGACAAACCCAAATCGACCCGCTTCGACCGACAAAAGCAATTCGAGGAAATAGTCAGCAAGACGATATCGTCTTCAATCCCCAACGAACGCAGCTGCCCAATCAATCCGATCGCAATCGAATGCCGCTTCATCCTCACTAAAGCACCCAGCAGTAACTTGAAATCCACAGCGGGAGGCAAAGGGTCCATCTTCATCATCCTACCGAAGCAACACAGGGCGTCATCGGCGCTCCTCAACCAGCCGCCGCCGCCAGCTCTGCAGCTCCGCCTCACGTAATTCAAGAACCGGTTCGGGTCGTCCAAATTCGGCCCGGGGATCGAACGGAGCCTCCGAGCGCGAGACCAGAAGCCGAGACAAGAACGCTCGCCGGAGATTCCAACGCGAGCACGAAGGAGGAGGAGGAGGAGGAGGAGGAAGACGGGACCGCAAAGGTCCCGTCCGCGTCATCGTCGGCTGAAAGCGACTGGTGGTGTGGCGTTCATCATCAGCTGAACCTGAAATGCGCGAATCGGAAACAGCGCGGTTGCCTTTTGCTCTAGCTAGAGGGATGACGACGACGGCGACGACGCCGCCGCCGGCATGTGATGGGCTGACAATCATATCGGCATCGAATGATTTAATTGCATTCACGACCATCGATCGGCCGATGATCAGATTCGTCCACAGCCTCCTCGATCTTGTGCTAATTCAACACTAAGAGGAATTGAACCGCACTGCCAATTGAGCGAATCATAAAAGTAGATAGTGCCAAAGTGGCGTGCGCAATGGTTGGGCTAAGCCATTTGATATTTTGGATTTTGGGTACATCCGTACATGCGGTTCATCTTCAGTCGTTTGAGCAACGTTTGGACCGGCAGTTCAGAAAATGAGCAGGTGGGAAAAAAAAGCCGAATTTGAATCTGATTGGAGATGAAAATTCTCAAAAGTTGACTTCTAAATCAGCTATTATGACCATGAGAGCCATTTATTTTGAACATCATCTTGCTGATAATTTTGCAATCACAAGTTTATCTTTCGTTTCTTCTCAACCCGTAACGCTTGTGGTTGTATTCTGACGAATATATAGTTTGTATTGGACATCATCTTAAGAATGATTTTATGCTCACCCATTTGATTTTTTCTTTTTTATACTCAAAGGCCGAATATGGGTCTATTATAACCCTTGACCTGTGCACATAATCGGGCCATATGCCATATAGAGCAGAAAATACAAACCCTAGCCTCCCTTGTTTTTTCATTTTCTTCATTTTCCAACATTCAAGTCATTTAGGAAAATAAAGAAAATGAGTCGAAGAGATTTTTTTTGTAATCGATGGAAAACCTAGGCTTTGACCCATGAAATTTCATTCTTTTTTCTGAAAATCAGAAATCGTTTTTCCAAAATATGACTTTTCCTGTTACAGGAAATTCCTTAAAGGGATCTAAGACCAAGTTACGAGAAGTTTATACAAAGCCAAAATATAAAATACTTGTAAACCAAAACAAAACCCAACCACCACAACCCCCTCTAGCACCCCCCCAATTTATGTTATTTTGTTCCGCAAGCAGTTAAACTTTGAGAATAAAAATCCATTTGATAAAATTTTTGTTATAACATTAAGATGGCATAAATTTGCCAAAAATAATTGTTCCAAAATCAATTTTGGAATAGAATAAAAATTATTCCCAAAATCAGAAACAAAAAAAACAAAAAGTAACTTTTTAATTCTGGAATAATTTTTCCATTTTTGATTTTCTTGGGTTTCTTCTTTCTTTTTTATTTATTCTTCATCTTCTTCCCGGCCCGCCACCGGTGACCAACCGCCGGCGACCGACCATCGGCCAGGGCCGGCGAGGTCTACCCTCGGCTCCCCCGGTAATGGCGAGGTCGGCCTTGCCAGATCTAGGCGAGGTCAAGCCTCGCCCGACCCAAGGTGAAGCCAACCACACCGTCACCACCACCGGCGGGGTGGCGTGGTGACCATGAGGGCCACAACACCCTCGCCGTCCTGGTTTTGGCCAATCCGATACCGAAAGAACCCGCCATGACCAAGAAAAAAAAAGAAAAAATAAAATAATTAAAAAATCAAAATATTATTAAAAAATAATTTTTGTGTAGTTATTAAATGCATTTTTGTTCTTTTTTTCTATTTTAAGAATGGAAATTTTGGGTAGTTATCAAATGTCTTCAAATGCTTAGAAATTGTTCTCGGACACAAAATCAAAAAGAATTATTTTTAAGCAAAATTAGTTTCACGCACGATAGAATCGTTCTTTATGCGCATCCTAAAGCAAATTATCACAGCCTCGCTCCTAGTTCCAAGTCCCACAGTTCGATCCTATCTGCTAAGCCACCATGCAGAATGATATTTTAAGCCAGGAAATGGCACCGCAATTGAAGAAATATGATCTTCACATTCTAAAAATCTTCTGCAGAAGATCAGAACACTTTTATGACCTTGATCCCACATTTTTTCTTGCTCATCTTTGTGAACGATAACCAAAGTAAAATTTGCAATAGAGTGACTAAATTACCTAGCTACAAAGAATTAATAAATGTAATTGGTAAAAGAGTACTTGTTTAAAAAGAGGAGAAAATACATATGGTATTTATAGGCTTAAGGTTAAGCCTTAACCTAAAACAAAAAATACCCAAATACCCTTATTAAAAATAACCCAAATACCCAACTTGCTAATAAGTCTAACAATAAACATACTGCATTTGTGAATAATTTCCTTCATCAAGTACATATGCAAAATCCAAATGAATCACGATTGGCATAATGAAATCTGAGACAACTTTCAGAGCATCGAATCAAAGTATACACACTTTAAATGATCAGATGCGTCCATCAAGCTTACCTTCAGAGTGCATCTGGCAGGTTATTTCCTTCCTTGTCGTAGCATACCAGCTTAAAGCGAAGCATTATGGAGTCCCTCCTTTTCATCACCCTAAGTCTGCATACTCATTTTGACAAGGCATTAGCCAAGATCAACTAATCTATCTCGTTGTATTGATCACCTTAAAACACGTTCTATATCAAAGAGGTATCGCAATAACGATGCTGGAAATGTTTGAAAATAACCTCTTCAGGGCTTCTTTCTGTAACATACGCTGCTTTAAAATAAACCTTTGTAATACTTCTAACTAGAACTCCTGCCTTGCCCCAACCAACAGACTATAACCTCTGTCAAACTCTTCTGCGACTGGATCAAATGAGAGAAACCATTTGAATTTTATTCACTACTAACTGAATCATGTTTATTAGGAAATCAAGCATTGACTATAGTAGTGGCAGCAAGAGAAAGTCCTCCGAGAAATTTTCATACTCTGGCCGACATGTACCGTGGTCAGCAAGACGTCCATCAAACTTATGGTTCTCTTTGAATAGAAGCAGTCTATATATGACAAGCCAGACCAGAACAATTCACATACAAGAATAATCCAGATATATAATTGACAACAATCCAAGTACCCCAGTCACAAAAAATAGCCTAAGCCATCAATTTGAAGTCCATCACCATGATCAAATTACCATCCATGTCTGCAATGCTTCTTCTTTGAAGTAACTAGAAAACACAGGACGCTGAAGGGAGATTGTGTTAAGGAAAGAGTCAGAATAAATAATTGCCCTATTATTTATCATAGTGCCAAATTGCCTGGGAATTATACTACTCTCTCTGTCTCTCTCTCCGTCTCTCTCCAAGCCAGCAACAGAAAAACTCCAAGCAACATAACAGGGGAAAATTTAGAGTCACCTGTAGGCAAATGACATGGGCAACTAAGTTAAAAATCCTCGAGAAACATAAGTTCCATTTCATGAGCTACCCAGCCATTACAGTTGTACCTAATTAAACTTATAGAATTTCGGGGTTTAACTGTATATCTAAATAGGCTTTTACACATAATTGCTGATAAAAACTCAGCCACAAGTGCGCGCACAATATTTTGCGGAGAACACATCCTGGCACTCATATGCAATGACTTTTTAATATGCAAAAGGAAAACTATATACTAATCCAAAGAAAGATTCAGCAAAATAACAACAAAAAGAAAATGAGAGAAATTGCATGTCATCCCCCCATATGCATGTTTATCCATAGCACCTTTCATCACTGAATCATCAACTTCAACACAAATATCATCCAGAATAGACTTTTTGCTTGACAAAGACAAAAAGAAAAAGGTAATAGTTAGGTGATTACTACTGATGGAGTTTAGCCACTTCAAATTAGCAAGATATACTAAACAAGGGAGCATAGATATTACTGAATTGGGATTCTAAGCTATCTTGTTTCATAATGGGATCGTAGCTAAATTTAGAACATTAGGGGCTGGTCCCACAATTTGTGGCACAAGCAAGGGATTTCAATTTATGATGCACTTCCAGTTTTTTAAATGAACAGCAGAGATAAAAGGGCTAACTGACATTCTTGATCATTTGTCTACTATAGTAATAAGAGCCAGTACTGACATCTTATCTGAAGTTGGAGTTTTTGAAATGAACTCTTGGTCTTTCACCCGTAATAACTGCAGGAGGATATTACTAAAAGAGAAGCTTCCATGAAATGTTAGAAACCAATTCAAGCAGATTTTTATACAAATTTTTTCAAGCCTACATTGATACTGAGCAAAAGCACGCTCAATTTTAGTTCAAAGGGTAAATTTACTCTGAACATTCCTGAAAATAATCATTTCAGGAAAGATTTTGCCTTATCTGCAGCTGCAATTCTGACTTGATAGTACCCAGAGCGTAAGTCCAGCTTAGTGGAATAAGTTGCCTTGCCCAAACAATTGAACAAGTCAACCACTGGCGAGATAGGGTATTTATACTTCACCATGACCTTATTAAGAGCACAATAGTCAACACATAATCAAGTTGGTAATTTTTCTTACATCTCCCCTCCCGCAGCCCAGAATACAACTTTAAAATAAAGAGCTTAGACTACTAGAAGAAAAGCACTTACACCTCAAAAATTAATCGAAACCCGAAATGTCAGTCATTTTATATCTATCTTTCCATACATAACCAAAGAATGGAAAAGATTCTTCAAGAGTATCAGGGCCCACAAGTGCATGACAAATATCGCCAAAGCCTAGTACTGCAGAGGAAATAAATTGAAGTACTCCAGATATAAAATATGGCAACCTGACCCTACTTTATCATTTGTGTACAAACTTTTACTGTTTGATAAATATTAGGCACCAGACGCACTATTTACGAGTACACCTACCACTTCAATACAGAGATTTTTTACAGAACCTAGGTGTACCGAGGAATAAATTTCACCTTCCTTCCATGCCTCTAAAAGTCACATGATGAAGAAAGAGTCCAACTAGACTTAAAACAAACTAATTGATGGGGATGAGACTCAACGAGACGATGTATCAAAGAAAATGTGTCATTAACCTGGCTCACACCATCATTTCATTAAATTTTCGATGGAAAATTGGCTAGATTTCGGAGACAAATCAATAGTTTAACCAGAAGAGAAAAAGAAACTCTATTCATGGTGACATACTGAACCCATAACTCCATTGTCGATAAATCTGCAGAAAACCCCATTCCAACCATTTCACTGATAAGTGTTCACCTCTTGCATTTTCATTGATTTTTAGAAGTCCTTGGATTATTGTATTATAAGTGACACCATTTGGAGAGCAGCCATTTCCCTCCATCTCCTTTAGCATCTGATATGCTTCCTCAGTGCGTCCTTCTTTGCACAATCCACTCATAATAATAGAATATGTCCAGACATCAGGTTGCAAGCCTCAAGCATGCAAAGAATTAAACAGTTCCATTGCATCTTTGAGCTTTCCAGCATTGCACAGGCGATATATTAGAATACTGTAAGTCACAATGTTTGGGACTAATTTCAAATCTTCTATACTTTGAAGCGACATCATGGCCTTGTATATCTGTTGTATTTTACACATGCCATCCATGAGAGCATTATAGTTATAGCAATTTAATCATAGATGACAAGATTGCATCTCTTTAATTAGCTCTTCTGCGGCTTGAAGGTTCCCAACTTGACAATGTCCTTTTGTGAGAGTGTTACATGTGATTACATCAGGAATCAAGCCCTTTGAAGCATTTCTTGGAAAAGTAATATCGAATCATCTACTCTTTTTTGCTCTGCAGTATCCTTTAATCAATGTGTTATAAGTAACAATATCGGGGAAAAGCCCATTTCAACCATCAAACTAAGTACTCTCCTAGCATCGTTCATCCTATTTTCCAAGCAATAACCATTCATCAATGTATTATAAGTGAAATTATTAGGCATTTTACCTAATTGAATCATCTGGGCAACTATAGCCTCTGCGTCTACAAGCATTCCCTCTTTACAATGTGCATCCATTAGAATAGTGAAGGTTTGAACATCTGGCATTACTCTACTTTACACCATATGACTCAGCAGTCCTCGAGCTTCTTTCAATTGGCTGGAATTGCACACTCCTTGAATGACGGAGTTATAAGTAATGACGTTCGGTTCAATTCCTGCCTTCATCATCTTCTCCAACAAGACTGTAGCATCTTTCCATTGGCCTAGGTTGCATAAGCAATGAACCAACGAGCTACAAGTGAATATGTTGGGTTGGATGCCTCTGCTCATCATATCTTTCAACAATACCAAAGCATCTTCCAGCTGGCCTACGTTGCACAGACTGTGGATCAAGGTGTTATAAGTAACAACATCTAGTTGGACACCTTTCCTACTCATACTTTCGTGGAGTCTCAAGGCCTCTACTAGCGATCCCTTCTTGTGAAGACTATCAATTACTATGTTGTATGTGAAGGAATTGATCCTGCAGCTTCTATCTTCCTGGTCCCTTTGCAATACAATCGCCAATATGGTGTTACCTGCCCTACATAAACCCTTCACGGTGATTGCATATGCGGTCTCATCAGGTTGGGGGCCCTTGCATTGTCAATAATCGAGCAACCTCAGTGCTTGATCAATTCTGCCATTAATTAAAAGACCATCGATTAGGGCGCTCAATGTCACCACATTGATTTCAAAATTAAGCTTCAAGATTCTACCTAGGCAGGACAAACCCAAATCAACCCGCTTTGACTGAAAAAAGCAATTCAAGGAAATAGTCAGCAAAACAAGATCATTTTCAATCCCTAACGAATGCAGCCGCCCAATCAATTCGATCGCAGTCGAATACTGCTTCATCCTCACTGTAGCACCCAACAGTAGATTGAAATCCATGGCAGGAGGCGAAGGGTTCATCTTGAACATCCTATCGAAGCAACCCAAGGCGTCATCAGCACTCCTCAACCTGCCACCAGCTCTGCAGTTTCTCCTCACGTAATTCAAGAGCTGAATCGTCCAAATTAGGCTTGGGGATTGAACAAAACCTTCAAACCCGAAGCCAGAAATTGAGACAAGAAGGATGAGCAAGACAGAAGAGCAACACAGAGAAAGGGATGCGAGGACTCACTGGAGATTCCAATTCGAGCACAAAGAATGAAGACAGAACCGCAGAGACCCATTCGCGTGATGAAGAAAGAAAGACTCCAAGTATGGCAGACTTAAAAAAGCCAGATTGATGGACATGAGACTCAATGAGACGATTTATGAAAGAGAATGTGCCGTCAACCTGGCTCAGACGATCATTTCAAGACATTTTCAATGGGAAAATGGCTAGATTTCGGAGACCAATTGAGAGTTTAACCAGAAAAGGAAGAAACTCTGTTCATGGTGAGATACTGAACCCATAACTCCATGGTTGATAAATCTGCAGAAAACCCCATTCCGACCATTTCACTGATAAGTTGTTCAGCTCTCACATTTTCATTGTTTTTTAGAAGTCCCTGGATTATTGTATTATAAGTGACACCATTTGGAGAGCATCCATTTCCCTCCATCTCCTTCAGCAGTTGATATGCTTCCTTAGTGCGTCCTTCTTTGCACAATCCACTCATAATAATCGAATATGTCCAGACATCAGGTTGCAAGCCTCGAGCATTCAAAGAATTAAACAGTTTCATTGCATCTTTGAGCTTTCCAGCATTGCACAGGCCATTTATTAGAATACTGTAAGTCACAATGTTTGGGACTAATTTCAAATCTTCCATACGTCGAAGCGACGTCATGGCCTTGTCAATCTGTTGCATTTTACACATGCCATCCAAAAGAGCATTGAAGGTAAAACAATCTAAACATAGATGACGAGATGACATCTCGTTAAGCAGCTCTTCCGCGGCTTGAAGGTTCCCAACTTGACAGTATCCTTTAATGAGAGTGTTATAAGTGATTAAATCAGGAATCAAGCCCCTTTGAAGCATTTCTTGGAAAAGTAGTATCGACTCGTCTACTCTTTTTGCTCTGCAGTATCCGTTGAGCAGTGTGTTATAACAAACAATATCAGGGGAGCTGCCCATTTCAACCATCAAAGTAAGTACTCTCCTAGCATCATTCATCCTATTTTGCAAGCAATAGCCATTCATCAATGTACTGTAAGTGAAATTATTTGGCATTTTACCTAATCGAATCATCTGATTGATCATGGACTCTGCCTCGGTAAGCATTCCCTCTTTACAATGTGCATCCACCAAAACAGTGAAGGTTCGAACATCTGGCATTACTCCGCCTTGCAGCATATGATTGAGCAATCTCCGAGCCTCTATTGAATGGCCGGAAGTGCACACTCCTTGAATGACAGAGTTATAAGTAACAATGTCCGGCACGATGCCCGCCTTTGTCATCACCTCCAACAATACCGTCGCATCTTTCCATTGGCCTAGGTTGCTTAAACAATGAACCAATGAGTTATAGGTGAATATGTCAGGTTGGATGCCTCTACTTGTCATCTCTTTTAACAATACGAGAGCATCTTCCATCCGGCCCACATTGCACAGACCGTGGATCAAGGAGGTATAAGTAATAACATCTGGTTCGATGCCTTTCCTACTCATACTCTCGTGGAGTCTCAAGGCCTCTGTGATAAATCCCTCCTTGCAAAGACTATCAATTACTATGTTGTACGCGAAGGAATTGACCCTGCAGCTTCTCTCTTCCCATTCTCCTAGCAATTCGATCGCCAGCCTGGTGCCACCTGCCCTACATAAACCCTTCACAGTGATTGCATACGTGGTCTCATTAGGCTGGGGGCCTTCTCGTCGCATATAATCGAGCAACCTCAGTGCTTGGTCAATTCTGCCATCAATTAAAAGACCGTCCATTAGGGTGCTCAATGTCACCACATTGATTTCAAAATTGAGCTTCAAGATTCTACCCAGGCAGGACAAACCCAAATCAACCCGCTTCGACCGACAGAAGCAATTCAAGGAAATGGTCAGCAAAACAAGATCATCTTCAATCCCCAGCGAATGCAGCCGCCCGATCAACCCGATCGCGGTCGAGTACTGCTTCATCCTCACCACAGCACCCAACAGCAGATTGAAATCCATAGCGGGGGGTAAAGGGTTCATCTTTACCATCCCATCGAAGCAGGCCACGGCGTCATCGGCGGTCCTCAACCCTCCGCCGCCACCTCTGCAGCTCCTCCTCACGTAATCCAAGAGCTGGGTCGGGTCGTCCGAGCCGAGCTCGGGGGTCGAAGAACAGGACCTCCTCGGAACCCGAAACCAGGAATCGGGACGAGGAGGAGGATGAGCGAGGCGGAGGAAGGGATGGGAGGGCTCACTGGAGATTATTCCGATGCGAGCACGAAGGAGGAAGACGGAACCGCAGAGACCCGCTCGCGTCATCACCGGCCGACAGCGACCGGTGCCCGCGGCTTGCTTAGTGAAGCGCGGTATATGAAGGTTTTGGTCTGAACATCAATAATGGCTGGCCGAGAGTGGCCCTCGCCCGTCTTCGGGCATCGCTGGTCACCGGCAAAGAGAAAACAAAATATTAGAAAAAAAAATAAAAGATGAAAGACGAAAATATCCTCGACCATATGGAAAGCCGGACCCCTTCTTTAAAACGGACATAGACATCTCAAATACTTATTTAAAATGAGATCCACTTTGTATCTTTATTTGAGACTCTAATTTGAGAGCATAACGGTGCCCGAGGTATTTATTTAGAAATTTCCCTTTCAATCATGGTTACTTTTCCAAACATAATCGGTCAATGCAACTCCACGTTTCAATCGCTGTTTTAAGATATTGTGTTTCAATCGAACGCGTCTTCCCTAAAACAAGGAAAAGAAAAAGACCTCTCGACCATTAATCTCATCATTACCAAAACTCGAGCTACAAAAACTTGAGCCAAAAAGTTAAGACATTGCAGCTATGATCAACATACCGCATGGCATCCTCGCTAGACCGTGCTCTGCTTCTCATTTCCCAAAAAAAAAAAAAAAAAAAAAATCTGAGGGTGGCCGAGAGTGGCCCTCGCCCGTCTTTAGGCATTGCCGGTCATAGGCAAAGAAAAAAAAAAAACCAAAATACCCTTAATCATTTGGAAAATCGAGCCTTTCTTTGAAATGGATATAGACATCTCAAGTACTTATTTAAAATAAGATTTATAGCATATCCTCATTTGATACCCTTGTTTGAGAATATGATAGTACCCGAGGTATTTATTTGAAAATTTCCGTTTCAATCATAGTTACTTTTCCAAACATAACCGGTCGATGCAACTCCACATTTCAACCGCTGTTTTAAGGTATCGTGTTTCAATCGAACGCGCCTTCCCCACAAAAAAAAAAAAACAGGAAAAGGATCTCTCGACCATTTAACCTCACTGTTACCAAACTCGAGCTACAAAAACTCCAGAGCCAAATAGCAAGACATTGCAGCTATGATCAACATACCGCATGGCGTCCTCGCTCGACCGTGCTCTGTTTCTCATTTCCCATTTCGCTTGCTACGCTAAACCTGCCGAAGTCGTTCTTTCCCCCCAGATGAAGTTGCAGTAGTGTTGTTTGGAATCGACCATGATGACACCGGGCCAGATGTAACTCAAGCAAGTCGGCGACCAGTCCAACCCAATTCAACCAAGAGCAAGCCAAGCCAAGCCAATGCCATTTAGCATCCTCGTCGTCCCCGGAAGGCACCCTCTTCGCCCGTTCACCAGAAGCTTCAACGCATGGGCTCGATCCATAAGGAAAGCCGCCGTCTCTCACCCGCACAGACCCCACATGGCCTTTGACCTCTACTCGCGGATGCATCGCTGCCTCATCCCTTTCGATGGCTTCTCGGTTCTTTACACGGTGAGGTCCTGCGCTAACTTGCGCGACCCGACAGTCATCCGTCGCCTCCATTGCCATGCCGTTAAGCTCGGGTTCGGTTCCCACGTCTACGTCGCCTCGTCTCTGCTGCATGCGTATGTCGTCGCGTCTTTTCGGGATGCTCGCGTACTGTTCGACGAAATGCCCCAGAGAACCACGGTGAGTTGGAATACTATGATCACCGGGTTTGCAAAGTCGGGCGATGTGGAGAAGGCGGGTTCGGTTTTCGCTGAAATGCCTAGGAGGGATGTCTCTTCGTGGTCTGCCATGATTGCGGCGTATGTGAATTACGGCAGTGTAGTTTCTGGATTAGTGCTGTTTCGGGAAATGATGGTAAAGGAGAGATTGTTTCCCGACCAAGTGACGGTCTGTTCCGCTTTGACTGGGTGTGCTCGGATTGGTTCCTGCGGCTTGTTGGCCGGGAAATCAATTCATGGTTTTGTGGTGAAGAATTCGTGGGAGATGAATGTTGCGATCGGGACTGTTTTGGTCGATATGTACACCAAGTGTGGATTCTTCAAGCAGGCTGTCCGCATATTTGACATGATGAAGGAAAAGAACGTCATGACGTGGACGGCTTTGATTTGTGGGTCAGCGCAACATGGATTCAGTGAGGAAGCACTATCTTTGTTCGAGATCATGCAAAGAGGGGGGTGAAGCCAAACGAATTGACTTTCACTGGGGTTTTGAGCGCTTGTACCAATGCGGGCTTAGTAGAGGAGGGACGCAGATACTTCAATTTGATTGAGGAATATGGATTGGAGTTGAGAATTCAGCATTATGGATGCATGGTTGATTTACTCGGTAAGGCAGGATTGCTAGATGAGGCTTGCGAGACGATTCAGACCATGAAATATGAACCCAACGTGATTGTTTGGACTGCCTACTTGTCAGCTTGCAAGATGCATAATCAATTCGGGTTGGCTGAACGAGTAATTGACCGGGTCTTGAGGATGGTGAAGCCGGAGAATGATGGAGGCATTTACACACTCATATGCGATATCTATGTCTTGAGCGGGAAGTGGGATGAGGCACAAAGGATAAGAGAATTAATGACCAAAGAAAGTGTGAGAAAGGCCACTGGATCTAGTTCTGTCAAAAGCTGAATACGATAGCCAGTTTTTCCATCGCTTGTATCTCCCATGATCGAACAGTGCACAATGAGACCCCAGGATGGCAGTAGGATGGGTTGCATTTTCTGCTAAAACATTGTGTAGGTGGTTGTCAGGTATCAACCTTGGATCTAATTCATTTCATTCTTTGTGGAAGCATGCTGTTCTCCTATACATACAAGATTTTGGAAGAGATTGCCATATCGTGTACAATGATACCCCAGGACCAAGAGTTGAAGAGCAGCTGACAATTTACTGATCCCTGAACTGAGTGCATTATTGTTGCCTTTTGGATAAATTATAGAGATTTGCAGTCTGACTCTCACCATTGGTTTTGAAGAATCAACATTGAATTCTCCATTTAGGGCTGAAAAGCTGATTGCTGGATCTGTGTGCCCTTATATTGATAGTTGAATCTTAAGTGTAGCTGGCCGCTAGTGCGATTGTGCTCTCAAATGAAAATAGCATGATTTGCTTTTGTATTTTGTACTTTCTTCTTCTCTTTCTCTTGGGCTGAGAATTTTTACTGACATGTTCAAATTGTACTTTGTATAGGGATGGTCAGAGGTCACTTTAATTCTTTGAATGAGGAATAGGATATAGTTCTACTCTTGCTTGACGAGTGACGCCCAAATGATTCTTTATCATGAAACCGACATATTTCTGTTGTGCAATGTACATTTGCAACATTATCTTTCAGCAATTTTCCCGGAGTCGATTGCAAGTTGTACTATGCTTCCACTTTTCCTCCTCTTTTCCTTGGTTAGAAATTTGGTTTTCTTATTGCATTTTCTTTGATTTTACTGCTTCCTCTGTACGTCTTATTAGTCAAGGTGGGAAGGATTATGGAATTTCGATAAGGAGTCACCGTTCGATTCTTTGGACAGACCTTTACTCAAGGAATGACTGGCGGACAGCTTCCTTCCACTCTGGAAGGGTAAACTTGACTGATTTTTTCACTGCAGCTCGCCTTGCTACATAGCATGCGACTACTACGCATAAAGTAAACAGTGAAGAAACCTAAGATCAAATGATAGTCGAATCAGGTTCAATAAGGACCCGAGATCACTTAAAAGTCTTGGTTGGTGTGCTTCAGAGAGGACGACTTGGGCTGTGTTTGGGAACACTTTGGGGGAAATATTTGGCAAAATTGCAGGAGTTTTCCAAATGCAAATTGTGTTTGGTAGTTGTAACTTAAAAGTCCATTGCAAAGCAACTATGAGTAAAATAGCATTTGAAAAATTATATTTGCAAGGCAATATTTTTATTTTTTATTAAAGAAAAGTTAAAACCCTTCTTAAAAGCCCCCGCAAAGGGCAAAGCGACCTAGATTTACGCCAGCGGCTGTTGTCTGAGGTCGAATGACGAGGGCAACCCTTGACGAATCACTAATGAGGGCTGCACGGATCAAGCGACCTTGACGATGGTCGCGAAACCCAAGCGAAGGCCACGATCATCTTAAAGTATTTGGATGTTTATGTTATAAGGGGCCAACTGTGGGCTCTTGGGGTAAAATGGATCCTCGTGCCATTCAATGTGTTTTCATTGGATATCCCCCTCTTCAGAAAGGATACCAAGTTATGGAGATCTCTACAGGCCATTTCTTTATAAGCATGGATGTTATATTTCATGAAGATGTATTTCTGTTTCAACCGCCTACATCTTCAAGACCCTTGCAACAACAGCATCGTTTTCTATCTGATGACGACTTATCCATGGCTCCTCAATATGTTACAATTGGCCTCGAACCATCTATGCTAGATTTGGGTCTCCTCTGTGGCCCTTTGGGTGGTCCAAGCATGTTGAAATCACCTTTGCCTCTCCGAATATGTCGAGTTCGCCTATCCCACCTATGTTGCACAACCTCCATCGGCCCTTGCCTGCTCAAGGCCCTCCATGGCGGTCGTCTCTAGGCGTTGCCAAGTTGAGCAACCTCCATGCCGCCCCTCTCCAATATTGCCATCCACTCATGGACCAAAGCCCGCCGAGCTAAGTGGAGAAGATGATGAACAATGACAAACGAGGGCAAAATCAGAAAATCAAAATATAGATTATGGTAGTTTTGGAAGAAATATTTATTACTTAATCGGTACTGTTGCTTACTGAAAATGTTGAAATGCCAAGGCACCTAGGAGGCTGCCTTGGGCTTTTAGTCTTCAAAAGGCCAGCTTTGACTCAATGGGGTTTCTAAAAAAAAATCTCAAACACCATACTTTAGCGCAAAGGGCTTTAGATGCCCAAAGTGGCTTCCCAAAGCCATTCCCAAACGCACCCGCCAAGGGTTGCTGCACCAAATTGTTTCTATGAGCATGAAGGCTTTATATATTACGATGCATCGTCTTCTGCAGGGTTGTGGTGTGGACAGAGAGTAGGATCATGTTTGAGTAACGGTTTAAAGTAATGTAGAGATCTAGCCGGCATGAGCAGATATGCCAGCGCAATGTTTGAGCTCTCGGTTGCAGCGAAGTTCACGTTGATAGCGCTTGAATTCGTACCACTAATATCTACTGCAAGTCGAGAATCAGGCTATTGAGCTCTCCTTCCATGAAAACCAACAGCGAAGGAAGCTGCTGTGCGCCGTCTCCCCGACATCCGAAGCATTGGACTTATCTAAGACACAGAGAGCATTTTGGAAAAGTGTAAACTCCTCTGTGAGTTGCAAAATTCATTTTGGAAGCCGCAACAGTTACCTGAGAATATTCAATACAGATTCAATGGTTCATCAAAAGACACTGGTTTTCTGCTTAACTGGCAACAAAATGCTTTCGGATCGAGAATCATGTACAGCGACGCGATGGTGCTAACCGAATGCAAGTTCAAGTTCTATGAGAACGTTAGATGAAGGAACGGATTTTAGCATCATTTAGCATCATTCTTCCAATTGAATAGGTTCCGAATCGATGAAACTTGACATTTTATGATAAACATAGTAAAGTGCACAATCGTTATTAAATGAATACAATTAAACTGAGAAATTATTGCGAATCGATACTAAGAGTGAAAAGTATCATGTTCCATTGATAGGTTTCACTTGGTGGAATCTGCCCATGAGAGTAAGTTCCTCATTTCTTGGAACTCGGAACCTTCACATGTTCCAGGGTTAGTTTTAAGTTTTACCTAGGTTTTACCTGTATTATTAATTGAATAATTGTAGTGAATCATCACATTTATGACCACCACTTGCTACTATAATTCACTGACCACAACTTACATTTAGATACACCAAAAAATATGAAATATTAACAAGTCATAAAATAAAAAATCAAATTAGTGATTCCAGATTATACATCCATCATCTAACGCCATGAGACACCGACAGGATCATGTGAAGACATAAACCAAGAAAAATACAAAAACACTTATTTAGGTTTCAAATTTCAAGTTCCATTAATTTTCCTACCTAAAAAGCTAACTAACGTTGAAATAGGTTTCCCAAATTTTGAAACCTGGAACCTACCCATGACAAATCTTAGAACCCAGTTTACCTACAAGGACCCATCGGTTGGAGTTCTCGATGGAAAATTACTAAAAAAGTCCTAAAACTTTTGCAATTGTGTAATTTAGTCCTTTTCTTTTTTTTTTTTAACATATATAAACCTTTTAAAAATCATATTGTTCGAGACAAGATTCAAGAAAGGATTATCGTGACAAGAGGAATTGGGACTGTCAAACAACCTGTAGACATCTTCACTAAGCCACTATGTCAAAAACAACATACTTACCTGTTGAGCAAGCTAGGTATCCTTGACATATTTAGGCCACCAGCTTGAGGGGGAGTGTTGGAAATACGATTTGATATCGTTGGAGATATGGTTTGATTCTGATTATATTGTCGATCTTGATAGACGATTGATTGATCTAGAGGATCTGTGATTGGTTCCGGAAAATAGGAAATTGTAATCCTTGTATATTATTTCCCATTTTTTTTATATTTTTACATTATAAATAGATCAATGTACATGTATATGAAGCAAATCAATACAATACGTTTTTTTCCAAACTTCTTTCACTTTCTGTCACGACCCAAAGCATTGCGTCAATACTAACTAGACAAATTAGTGGCCAAATTCATTTTTCTTGTGTTGCTGCATAAACATTAAGAATTGCAAAAAAAAAGATCTGAGAGAGTGAGAGACAAGGAGGAGGAGGAGGAGGTTGAACAGCTGTGGGGATGGTGGCTCCGACGAGGGCCATCGAGCCCTTTGCAGTCATTGCCAAGGTGAGAAGAAAAAAAAAAAAGAAAAAGGAAAAAATTCACCAATATTTAAAAAATATTAAATAACATTATCATGCCTTTCTCAGCTTCTCAAATTCTCGACGTCCTGCTCCGACGCATCTACTCTTTTGCCCCAAATGGACTGAATTGCTTATTTGTCAAAAGGTTTAATACCGAATTGGCAAAAAAAACATGGTTTACATTAATTGTTTGCAATTATCAAAGGTTTAGGATTTTTTTTTGTAATTTTTCCTTTCTCAAGATCTAGGATAGATCTTGAAACCATGCTCACCCCTATGACGGCTACCTCAAACACAACAGTCTCTTCTCCGGCAAGGTCTCACTTTGAGCGAGGACCCCAACGACTCGATCAGCTTTGACACAGTCGGTGACTAACATTAGTGGATTGGCGTGGCGATGAGCTTCTAGCTATTTGCAAAGTCGATGCCAAGGATCAAGCTTGTCGAGGTGGAGATGGCTAAGGCCAGGGAGGCCTTGAGGCTAGAGGCGTAGTGAGGCATGCTGAGCTAGAGGGTGAGATGAGTCGGATGATGTTGCAAACTCAGTTGCAAATCTTTCTAACCCAATCGCTCAAAGTTCAATCTACCCAAGCACCTTCAAAAATGGCGGACATCATCGAGCACTGAAGTGTCCACGAGGCTTTAGCTCATCAAGCAATACCTCCGTTAGCTTTGGTGGGATCGCTCCGACCTTCTAAAAGCTTAATCTATTAGATAAAGGCGTGATTTAATATTTAATTACTCTAATACTCCACCTCATGCTTAGTCTGGTCTTTTTTTCCTAGTACCGACCGTTGACATATTTAATTGGGGAGGCAAATGGGGCTTAATTAAAATTGAACTCGGGACCTCTAACTCGATATTATGTGAGATTTGGTGAGACACTATTCTAAAAGCTTAAGCTATTAAATGAACACTACAAAAAAATATGGATTTTTGCCAAGAAAATTTTCCAACGAAAAATTTTCCACAAATTTATGGACAAATTTTCCAACGAAAAGTCAAATTACTTTTCCGACAAACATTTTTCGTCGGAAAATTTCGTTGGAAATTTCCAACAAAAAAAAATTCATGGGGAAACTTATTTGGAAATTTTCAACGAAAAAAAATTTTTGTGGGAAAATTAGTTGGAAATTTCCAACGAAAAAATTTTTTGTGGGAAAATTCGTTTGAAATTTTGCAACGAAAAAAAATTTTAGATTGAAAATTCCAACAAAAAAAAAATTCGTTGGAAATTTCCAACAAAAAAAAAATCGTTGAAATTTTCAAACGAATTTTCCCAAAATTTCAATTTTCGGGCAATTATTTTAGGGTGTACAATTTTCATTGGAAAATTAGTTTGGAAATTTCAACGAATTTTCCAACAATTCAAAAAAACCGGTATTGTTTGGCATTTTTGAAATTGTTTGGAAAATTCGTTGAAATTTCCAACGAATTTTTTTTCAAAATTTCAACGAATTTTCCAACAAATTTCAATTTTCCGGATAATTATTTTAGTGTGTACAATTTTTTTTTGGAAAATTCGTTTGGAAATTTCCAACGAAAAAAAATTCGTTGGCAATTTCCAACGAATTTCAAAAAAAAAAAAGATCTTGTTCAGCTTTTTTTTATATTCGTTGGAAAATTTGTTGGAAATTTCCAACGAATTTTCCAACGAATTTAAATTTTCCGGGCAATTATTTTAGTGTGTACAATTTTCGTTGGAAAATTGGTTGAAATTTTCAACGAATTTTTTTTTGGAAATTTCCAAATTTTCCAACAATTTTAAAAAAACACGGTACTATTCAGCATTTTTATATTTGTTGGAAAATTTGTTGGAAATTTCCAACGAATTTCAATTTTTCAAAATATTATTTTAATATGTACAATTTTTTTATTGGAAAATTAGTTTGAAAATTTCAACGAAAAAAAAATTCGTTTAAATTTCCAAAAAAATTTTCTAACAATTTCAAAAAAACATATTCAATTTCCGCACACATACAATTTCCACACACACTCTCAATTTCCACTCTTTCACACACACACACACTCTCTCTCTCTCTCTCCTTCGCCTTCACTTCTCCCATCAATCTGCCCCTCGTAGCCCCCCTCCTCCTCAAGCCTTAAATAAAACTCCGGCGTCATGGTTACCGAGCCTCCCAAGCGCCCCAGCGCCACCAAGCCTCGTCGCGGTGAGGCGATAACGGACTTGAGGCGGCGGCTAAAGCCTACTCCCGCCCTGCTGCTGCTGCTTCTTCTTCATCTTCTTGTTGGCGCAACAGCCTCGCCGGCCATGGCGAGGGCCGAGCTCGCCATGGCCGGCGAGCTCGGCCCTCGCCGGCGACGAGGCTTGCCCGCCGCCATGGTGAGGCCCAAGCTCGAGCCCGCCAGCTCGGGCGAGCTCCGCCGCCGCTGAGCCCGAGCTCGAAGCCCTCGCCCGGCGAGCCCGAGCTCGCCCAGACGGCGCGCTCAGCCCCTCGCCGGCGGAGGGCTATTTTTCGACCAAAAAAAAAATTGGACCAAAAAAAAAATATTTTCGATGAAAAAAAAATTTTCACGATTTTTCGACTAAAAAAAAATATAGTTTCCAATGAAAAGAAATTCGTCGGAAAAAAAAATTCGTTTCCAACGAATTTAGCCACGAATTTTTCAATGAATTTTTCAATGAAAAAAAATTTGTTGCAAATTTCCAACGAAAATTGAAATTTTTCGTTGGAAAATTTTCCGACGACGAATTACCAACGAATTTTTTTTCGTTGGAAAATTCGTTGGAAATTCCCTTTCCAACGAATTTTCCAGAATTTTTCGTTGGTAATTTTGTCGGAAAAAAAGCGTTTTTTTAGTGGAAGGCATGATTTAATATTTATCAGAGCTGGAAGTTGTGAATTCAAAATTTCACGTGAATGTATGTAGTCAAAATTTCACGTCTTTGCTTGTAAATGCTCTTTATATTTATGTGGTCTCCCTCCATTTAATATTTTAAGCTTTTGGATTGGACTTTCTAACATAGTATTAAAGCCAATGCTATCCATTTCGCGAATGCGTATGGTAAAAATTCCACGTGAATGTGCGTAGTCAAAATTTCACGTGCTGCTCGTAAATACTCTTTATATTTATGTGTTCTCTCTCTACCTAATAGTTTAAAGCTTTTGGGTTGGATTTTCTAACAATCTCCTCAGTGAATTCCCCCAACCGGAGTTGCCTTACTAGCTCATCTCACCATCACCACCACCACCACCACCTCCTACTCCATCACTTTGGAACATATTGACGTCAACTCGATCACCTTCGAGGAAAACCAGAGCGAGAGCTTCAGTTTCGAAGCAAACCTAAAAAGCTCGACCCAACCCCTCCAATGGCAGCGAATTTGAGCTCATCAATGAGCTCCAAAACGGAATCGTTCTTTGAGTTCAAAGCAAAACTAGTAATATTCAGCGAAATGGCCTTGAAAACCTTGCAATCTAGCAAGAAGCCGTCACTAAAGATCGTTCAAATCAAGCATGCAACAAACAAGAAGATGAGGAAAAAAGAAAAATAAATAAATAAAAAATTATCTTTGAACGAAAATGTCATTAACTGGTCGAAATATTTGGCCATTCGGTGAAAAATTCCATGGCCATCCAAAGTTTTTCTGGTCTCTTTGTGAGTTTCGACCCACACGTCATTCCTTAGACCATTCGCAATGGTCGGTTTCTCCCTCCTGGGTAATCTCTACAAACGCCATCGGGCTCCATGAAGATACTAGATTAGTTCGATGCTAAAAAATTCCTGGATTTTATTTCAAATTTGACACTTGTTAGATTCAAATTCGGTCATGCTACAAAGACAACAATCCCTTTGAGCACATCGATCAAATGGCCTGAACCAAACGAAATGGAAGGGGGGGCATCGAAGCTTGTCATTGCGACTACGTCCATAGATTGCCTAGGCTCTCTTTGGTGGATCGAATTTGTCAATGCGGAAAGCTCAAGATGGTCGAACCAAGCGGTTCCCACGTTTAAGGGTACGTTGTGCATTTACTGATTTCTATAGCTTGGAATATAACATCCCAGTAAAGTACGGTAGGATATCTTTGATAGGAATGCACTTGTCTATGTGGAGGTAGCCGACTCTATGAAAATCTTTAAAGGCCGGATTTTCTAAAGCACGCATGAATCCTAAGAGGTTCAGGGTCAAAAGAAATTAGAGAGACTCTATGTGAGGTCTATTCTCTAGGCTTATTCAATGTTTAGTCCATCAACTAGTTAAATAAGTTTGATAGACTTATACTAAAGAAGGTTTAAAACGAAAGCTATCCATCTTGATGCAATATACTTCTACAGGCACAATTAAATTCTTCGAGTCAAAAAATGTTTTGCCGATCCATTAATGTGGGGGATTTGTTGTAATTATGAGTTAATGGCATAACAAAAATGTCTTTAAAGTTATGTCTTTTTTATCATGTCCTTTCGATTTTTTGCAGCAGTTACGTCTCTTCGATCGTGTTTTTCAATTTTCTGCAATAGCTATGTCTCTTCAGATCACATCCTTTCAAACTTTATAAATTGAGACCAACTATTCTTCACTTGATAGAATAATACACGTCTCAAAATGTGCCAGTTGGAGGAAAAGTTCAACAGAGTCATGTTTGCATAATGCTAATCTAAATGGGTTCAATGTATTGTATCCTGGGAAGTATAATTCAGAAATCTACAAAGCACTATTAGCATAAATTAATTGTCTCAAGGATATTTAGTAATCCGTATCTCACCTCTTATTTAATTATGTTATAATTTTATAGCAATAAAGGAGGTTTATATTTCAATTGTGTTATCGCTTTCTCAAAATTATTATTTTTATTTAATTTTATTGGTTACAACAAACCGTATTGTTTTGAAAACGACGACATCAGCACGAAGCAAACCAATGACCACAAATCCGATGGTGTTTCCTAGTTTTATTACTCGTCACCTGTGAATATGTCTGCTTGGTGAGTTCATCTATCGTCAAGTTATTAATTAATTATTAAAAAAATAGGAACATGATTTTCAATGAAGAACTGGTGGTAAACTATTATTAAAAATTGTATTTATTATGGGCACGTTCGGGTGCCTTGGAATTTTGACATCATTATGGGGTCATATGTGGCTCCTCTATTTGACGATATGAGGGGTTAAAATCATTAACGAAATATGATGTGAAAACAAAAAAATTTCCACTAGAATTTTGCATAAGGCCACTAGCTATAAAGGGAATATTGCTCTTTATAAGTTAAAAAAAAAAATACAAAGTTCAGTTCGGAATTTTGTAAATATTGTTCTTGAATTTTTCATATGAACCTAATTAGGTATTTGGACAAGAGAAATACATTTTCTTGACGGCTCTTGATTACGATCATAAAATTTTGAACGTTAAGCAAGAAATTTTCCACAAAAATTCTCAATTGATGTTGGCTTCATCTATATTTAGATTGTATTTTTGAAATAAAACATGGAAACTTTACCCAAACAACATAGATCTCCATGCCAGATGAGATCACTTTCATTATAAGAGATCAATATATTATTTTGTGGGGGGGGGCGGCGCGGCGCAATTCACTTTCAATTGATTTTATCCCCACATATACACTTAGCACACAATATGACATGATCCATGACTTTATATGCTTATCTTAATTTAGCTTCTTATTCTAGAGTTATTTTTCTATTGGGAGTCTGCGTCAAGCCTATAAAGTAAGGGCTTTTATACAGTATAATGACTTAACACAAGCAAGTTTTTTGACAACGATGCCTGTACAATTTTAATTAATTTTTAGCACTTAGGTCCATTCCATGAACAACGGATTGATATTTCCATTCTGGAATTTGCTTATGCAAAACGAATTTTACGCCAGCGGTGTACGCTGTTTAAATCCTAGAAGTGGGTATATAGGTCGAGTTTGGTTGATGAATAAATTGATTGTTGCGTCGGGTTTGAACTGGTATTTCTTTCTCTCTCGTCTGGATCTTGGGTCTCTTAATGCATGTGAAACAAACGATGAAAATAAACGGTAGATAAAGAGAGAGGAACTCAAGTTACGAAAAACATACACATTATTGCGTTGCGATGGCTGAACATGTTATTATTCGGACGGTACTAAATGTCGACATGGGATTTCACCAAGACAAAATACAAGAAAAGGACAAAAGAAACAGCATCGGTTCGGAGAGACTCGCGCAAGTGGAGCTCCTCCCGGGGTTCAGAACCCGTCTTTATTTCCTCATCCTCAGCCACGCAATCACTCCTCGCATTCATCTCACCCTGCAACAGAAGAAAAGTCATTCATGTGCTTTCACCATGCAAGAGAAAGTAAGTCGTGCATGGCTCAATGCTCGTAGTGAGCAAGTAGATATCGAATGCTTTCCAACACACCTGTTCAGGAGACCCTCGTTGCGAAACCGATCATTTTTTCGCCGTTAAAAAGATGGTGGTAAAGGAGTTACCTGCTGCAGTCGGTGGTGGGGCTGATCTTGTAAGGGATGTTGATGCCGCATTTGCCCGGGAGTGCGGACGCAAGGCCGAAGTTGAGGCCCTGGATGCTGCCGGAGGCGGTCTTCATGCACCGGCAGGCGGCCTGGCGGTCGGGGGTGGTCCTGGCGGCGCTGTTGAGCGACCTGATGCTGTTGCAGCAAGCCGGGGGGATTGCCCCGCCGTTCCTCAGGTACCCGAGGCAAAGGGCCACGCTGTTTGTCACCTGGCCACAGCTGATTCCCGACTCGGCGAGCGGCGCAGCCACCACGAGGCCGACCACCAGGGCCAAGCACACCAACTTGAGGCTCGCCATGTTGGGGGTGGGGGATTGAGTGAAGTGGTGATGTAGTGCAATGTGCTTGAGAAGTGTTGAGAGTGGGCGAGATGAGTGCATGAGGCTTGTGCTGGAGGGTTGGTTCTTATAGGAGGACGTGTGGAGGGTGTGAAAAGAAGACACTAGTGTTGCACTGCATGGGGGGGAGGCGTGGCGGGAGGTTGGTGGTTGGTCCCGAATGGAATGCTGTTGCCATTTTTTGGTAAGGTGTAAATAAGAAAGACCCATGCTTTCACATGCACTGTGTACATATATCTTGCTTCACCTAGGGTTTTTGAAGGAGTTTGGTGTTGTTATTACAGAAGTGACTAATAAGAGCTTGCCATATTATTTCGATGATAAATCTATATAGTATATCTTAGCAAAAATATATGTCGAATACTATATATTACATATATATAACAGTTAATTTAGTATTTTAATGCAGGTCCCCATGCGTTTGTGTAGACCCCCAAGGTATTGCGAGCATTAAATGCTGTCGGATCGAGACCATCAGATTCAGGAAGCAAACTTACCCCCCACTACTGCAAATCAAAGTAAAAGCTTCAAGATAAGGCCCGTTTTGCGAGGCAGAAAGTGAGAAAGAAGAATGCATCGAACCATTAAAGACAAAAAAACTCTAGGGTTAAACAATTCTCACATGTGTAGACAAACGTATTTCTGTGCCGTGTAAAGATCTAACATCGCGTGCCGACAATTATATCGTCACCAAAAGGATCGGGTGCATTTGTTAGCATTCGCGGAGCGATAAGTAGATTGTCGACGGCCTCGATCTAGGGCTAATTCAAGACAAAAGAGGCATCTCTCGAGTCTCTCTCCTATTGAACTGGACTGCCAAGTGCCAAAGTGAGCAATAGGGGTGAGCATGGTCCGGATTGGAGCCGATCCAACACCTAACCTTGGGACCAACTCGTACAGTATTGGTCCCCAATTTTTGGGACCAAAGACCGACCCTATTGAACTTGGGACCAAGGACTGGACCAACCCTATGGGTCCGGTCCAGTTCCAGGGTCAGCTCAGGACCACCCGATTTTTTTTTTTTTATGTTTCATTTGTCTTATTCCTTGAAAGGACAAATGGTACACTTTAAAAATATATATCTATCGACGATGCAATATTGAGTAATCAAACTATGGACCCCAGTATAAATCAAATAAAAATCTAAGATAAAGAAACAACAAAAATCTCCACTTAATAGTATACGAACATGTGAAATAAATTTAAAAAATAAAATGGTAAAAAAAAAAAAAAAAAACATGTGAAATAAATTTAAAAAGAAAATATGAATTAGACAATTTCATATCTTGTTCATTTTCAAAAGATTACTTCAATTTCTAAACACCTTAAAATAAAACAAACAACTTCATATTTTGTTTGTTTGTGAGGTTTCGAGGAGGGCCAAGCGAGCAACCTGCGTTTGCCATTCGTGAGGTGCCGAGGCAGGCCAAGAGAGGCAAGCTGATTCATGAGGCAAATGAGGAGAGGCAAATCTAGCAAGCAGCACAGAGAAGCGAGGGAAGAAGAGAGGCGACGCTCAATAGTCAATAGGGTTTCTATTTTCAACGCCAGAAGAAGAGGAGGGAGGGGCCTTAGGTTCTTTGGAAAACAAATAAATATATTCTTATTTATATATTTTTATATATATAGGGTTGGACCGAGTTGGATCAATCCTAAACTTCTAGGACCGAGGACCAACCCGCACAATGCAGGCTCCAGGGGTCCTAAGACCAAGGACCGACCCAATCCCCTTGAGAATCGGACTAGGACCGACCGAGTTGGATCGGTCCAAGGTCGGTCCAGGGTCAACCCTAGACCATTGCTCACCCTTAGTGAGCGATGACACTGGATGTAGCCACGGAACGTGAAGCCTCACATGGACCACTGGCCCATCTAGTCATTAATGGTAGATAGAGCCAAGTTGACTGTGCAGATGATACGCTTGGATTTAAGTAAATAGGGTCCATTTTCACTCCGTTTTTATCAATGCTTGGACCAGTAGTAGCCTGAGCCAAAACGTTTGCTCAGAAAGTGTGCAAGTGGAAACCCCAAATTTGAGTTAACTTGGAGATGAAAATTATCAAAGGGAAGTTCTAAATCAGATATGACCGTGAGAGCCATTCGTGTTAAACATTATCTTGCTAATAACTATTGCATCACATGTTCGAGTTTTTTTTTTTTTTTTTTTTTTTTCGCGAAAGACAGAATCCATGTCTCTTCTCAACCCTCAAAGGTCTGCTCGTAACCAGGCCATATGGCATACATGCTAAAAATACAAATCCTAGATTCCGTTTGTTTCATGTAAAATTAACTATGTGAATAATATTTTCTCCATTCTTTGACGTTCACACGTTTAGGAAAATGAGTTGCTGAGAAAATCTTTTCGTAATGCACGAAAAATCCATGCTTTAATTCATGAAATTTCCTTCCTGTTTTGAATATCAGTAATCATTTTCCAGATTACCACATGACCTGATACAAGACCTGTTTCAAAGAAATATGATAAACCATGCATACTTTTTCTCAGCTGCAAGACTTGTTCCAGTGAAAGTTATTAAAACAGGATTTAAGACCTGTTACAGAGAAGTTTATACAAACCAAAGGTAAAATAGGACCGTCTTAACAATGCATGAAACTATAAACCCACCACCCATTGCACAAATTATCATGCTCAGCTGTGTCCACAAGATTGCATGGCTAGCAGCTCCAAACTTCCCAACAGAAACAATGCCAACCAAGATCATTTCTAATGATATTGAAATCTGTCACAAGTCATAACTTAAGCAAATTAGCCCAGCCCAACCTAGCGCCTAGTTCCAAGTCCCACAGATCTATCCTATCTGTTAAGCCACACTGCAGAATGATACTACAAACCAGAAAATGGCACTGGAGTTCAAGAAACATGATCTCTACATTCTAAACATCTTCTGCAGAAGATCAGATCACTTTTGTGAGCTTCATCCCACCATTTTTCTTGCTCATCTCTTTTGATTCTGTCACCAATAGGCACAAAATTCGAGCAAAATTTTCAATATTGTCCGAATTACCTAGCTCCAAAGTATAAAATAACATAATTCTTAGAATTCCATTTGTGAATAATTGCCTTCATCAAGTACATACGCAAATTCCAAATTAATCATAACTGGAGTAACAAAAATCTAAGACTAACTTTAGAGCCTCCATCAAGCTTACCTTCAAAGTGCATCGGGGAGGGTCATTACCTCCCCTCAGGGTATCTTACCAGCTCAAAGGGAAGCAAGAAAGTGTCCCTCCTTTTCTATCACCTTAAGTCTATGCTCATTTTGACAAGGCGTTAACCAAGATCTGGTAATCTATCTTGTCATATCAATCACCTTAAAACACTGTTCTATACCAAAGTTATTGCAATAGAAATGTTTGAAATAACCACTTCAGGGTTTCTTTCTGCAACATTTATGCTGCTTTAAAAGACCTTTGTAGTATTTCTAATTAGAACTCATGCCTTTCGCCAACTAAACAGACTATAACCTCTGTCAATTCTTCTGTGACTGGATGAAATGAGAGAATCCATTACAAACTGAATCATGCTTTCTACGAAATCAAGCATTGACTATAGCAGTGGCAGCAAGAGAAAGTCCTCAGACAAATTTTCATACTCTTGCCGACACGTACCTTGGTTAGCAAGACAACCATCAAACTTATCGTTCTCTTTGAATAGAAGCAGACTATATAGGACAAGTTAGGCCAGAATAATTCACATATAAGAATAATCAGATATATAATTAACCAGCAGCAACAATCCAAATACCCTACTCATAAAAAATAGCCTTAGCCATCAATTTGAAATGCCCATCACCATGATACAATCTACTTCCGCATAAGCATCTTCTTTGAAGTAACTAGAAAAAACAGGACACAACAAAAATCCAAAAACCCCACTCACCAAAAATAGGCTTAGCCTTTAAATGCTATACCATATGAATCTCTTCATCTAAATCACCATTTAGAAAACTGGTTTTAACATCCACTTGATGTATAAAAAGTTTGTGGATAGAAGCTAGTGCAAACAAAGATTGGAATAGAAGCAATTCTGGTTACAAGAGCAGAACTATCAACATGTTTAGCATTTTGTTTTCAAGCATAATCTTTTGCAACCAATTTAACTTTGTACTTATCAGTTGAACCAAACCAGGAGCTGAAGAAGAAGGCAATTTACAGAGCCTGGGCGAACTGAAAGTCAGGTTCGAGCAACGTGAGCGAGTCCTTGAATGATTTCCTCATTTCTCTTCTGCTTCTTCTCCACAAATTCCCATTCAACAAGTAATTCCAAGAGAGAACCCTAGCACCAGCAGTAAGAGTCCTCGTCCTACATCATCTCCACTCGCATGAGAGTCCTCAAAGGATTGTGTGAGAGGCGTTTCACAGAGAGAGAGAGAGAGAGAGTAATAACTGCAGGAGGATATTATTAAAATAGAAGCTTCCATGAAATGTTAGAGATCAATTCAAGCAAATTTTCATACAAACTTTTCCTAGTCTACATTGATAATAAACAAAAGCACGCTCAATTTCAGTTCAAAGGGCAAAATGAAGTCGGATCATTCCTTAGGATAACCATTTCCATGCTGATTCTTTCACAATTTACATGGCATTGGATGCAAAAAGAATTTGTGAATTGCATAACTTCAGTACAATCCTGGAGTTAGTGCTATTAATATCTGCTTAATTCAAGCAACTCCCGACTTTGCTTTATCATTTGTGTACGAATTTCAATTGTTTGATAAATATTAGGCACCTGATGCACTAATCCACGAGTAGACCTACCACTTAAATACAGAGACTTTTTGCAGAAACAAGGTGTAACAAGGAAAAAATTTCACTTTCCTTCCACGCCTCAAAAAGCCACATGATGAAGAAAGACTCCTAGTATTGCAGACATAAAACAACCTGATTGATGGACATGAGACTCAATGAGATGTGTGGAAGAAAATGTGTCGTTAACCAGGCTCATACCATCATTTCATCACATTTGAGATGAAAAAGCGGCTAGATTTTGGAGATGAATGGAGAGTCTAATCAGAAAAGGAAGAAATTCTATTCATGGTGAGATACCAAACCCATAAGTCCATTGTCGATAAATCTGCAGAAAACCCCATTCCAACCGTTTCACTGATAAGTTGTGTAGCCCTCGCATTTTCATTATTCTTTAAAAGTCCTTGGATCATTGTATTGTAAGTGACACCATTTGGAGAGCATCCACTTCCCTCCATCTCCTTTTGCAGCTGATATGCTTCCTCAGTGCGTTTTTCTTTGCACAATGCACTCATAATAATCGAACATGTCCACTTGTTAGGTTGCAAGCCTCGAGCATGCGAAGAATTAAACAGTTCCATTGTCTCTTTGAGCTTTCCAGCATTGTACAGGCCCTTTATGAGAATATTATAAGTCACAACGTCTGGGACTAAATTCAAATCTTCCGTACGTCGAAGCAATGTCACGGCCTTGTCAATCTGTTGTGTTTTACACAAGCCATCCAAGAAAGCATTGAAGGTATAATAATCTAAACATAGATCACGAGATTGCATCTCGTTAAGTAGCTCTTCCACGGCTTGAAGGTTCCCAACTTGACAATATCCTTTTATGAGAGTGTTATATGTGATGACATTAGGAATCAAGCCCCTTTGAAGCATTTCTTGGAAAAATGTTATTGACTCATCAACTCTTTTTGCTTTGCAGAATACATTAATCAATGTGTTATAATTAGCAATATCGGGAGAGCAGCCCATTTCAACCATCAAACTAAGCACTCTCCTAGCATCACTCATACTATTTTGCATACACTAACCATCCATCAATGTATTATAAGTGAAATTATTTGGCATTTTACCTAATTGAATCATATGATTGACCATGGACTCTGCCTCAGTAAGCATTCCCTCCTTACAATGCGCATCCACCAAAATAGTGAATGTTTGAACATCCTGCGGTACTCCGCTTCACACCATATGATTAAGCAACCTTTGAGCCTCCATCAATTGGCCGGAAGTGCACACTCCCTGCATGATGGAGGTATAAGTAACAATGTTAGGCTCAATGCCCGCCTTAATGATGACCTTCAATAATACAGTCACATCTTTCCATTGGCCTAGGTTGCTTAGATAATGAACCAACGAGTTATGAGTGCATATATTGGGTCGGATGCCTGCACTGGTCATATCTTTTAACAATATGAGTGCATCTTCCATCTTACCTACATTGAGTATTAACATCTGGTCTGACGCCTTTCCTACTCATACTTTCGTGGAGTCTCAAGTCCTCTCTGATCACTCCCGCCTTGCAAAGACTATCGATTATTATGCCGTACGTGAAGGAATCAAGCCTGCAGCTTTTCTCTTCCCAGTCCCTTAGCAATTCAATCGCCAATCTGGTGTTACCCGCCCGACATAAACCCTTCACGGTGATCGCATATGGGGTCTCATCAGGTTCGGGGCCTTTTCGCCGCATATCATCGAGGACCCCCAATGCTTGATCAATCCTGCCATTAATCAAGAGACCATCGATTAAGGTGTTCCACGTCACCGCGTTGATTTCAAAACCAAGCTTCAAGATTCTACCCAGGAAGGACAAACCCAAATCGACCCGCTTCGACCGACAAAAGCAATTCAAGGAAATAGTCAGCAAGACGATATCGTCTTCAATCCCCAACGAACGCAGCTGCCCAATTAATCCGATCGCAATCGAATGCCGCTTCATCCTCACTAAAGCACCCAGCAGTAACTTGAAATCCACAGCGGGAGGCAAAGGGTCCATCTTCATCATTTTACCGAAGCAACACAGGGCGTCATCGGCGCTCCTCAACCAGCCGCCGCCGCCGCCGCCAGCTCTGCAGCTCCGCCTCACGTAATTCAAGAACCGGTTCGGGTCGTCCAAATTCGGCCCGGGGATCGAACGGAGCCTCCGAGCGCGAGACCAGAAGCCGAGACAGGAACGCTCGCCGGAGATTCCAACGCGAGCACGAAGGAGGAGGAGGAGGAGGAGGAGGAAGACGGGACCGCAAAGGTCCCGTCCGCGTCATCGTCGGCTGAAAGCGACTGGTGGCGTGGCGTTCATCATCAGCTGAACCTGAAATGCGCGAATCGGAAACAGCGCGGTTGCCTTTTGCTCTAGCGCGAGAGGATGACGACGGCGACGACGACGACGCCGGCATTTGATGGGCTGACAATCATATGGGAATCGAATGGTTTAATTGCATTCATGACCATCGACCGGCCGATGATCAGATCCGTCCACAGCCTCCTCGGTCTTGTGCTAATTCAACACTAAGAGGAATTGAACCGCACTGCCAATTGAGCGAATCGTAAAAAGTAGATAGTGCCAAAGTGGCGTGCGCAATGGTTGGGCTAAGCCATTTGATATTTTGGATTTTGGGTACATACGGTCCATCTTGAGTCCTTTGAGCAACGTTTGGACCGGCAGTTCAGAAAATGAGCAGGTGGGAAAAAAACAGACAAATTTGAATCTGATTGGAGATGAAAATTCTCAAAAGTTAACTTCTAAATCAGCTATTATGACCATGAGAGCCATTTATTTTAAACATCAGCAATCACAAGTTTGTCTTTCGTCTCTTCTCAATCCATAAACGCTTATTTGTTGTTGATTTGCGGTGAATATGAATCATTTGTGTTGGACATCATCTTAGTAATGATTTTATGCTCACCCATTTGATTGTTTCTTTTTTTATACTCGAAGGCCGAATATGGGTCTATTATAACCCTTGACCTATGCACATAAGCGGGCCATACGCCATATAGAGCAGAAAATACAAACCCTAGCCTCCCTTTGTTTCGCATTTTCTTCATTTTCCAACATTCAAGTCGTTTAGGAAAATAAAGAAAATGAGTCGAAGAGATATTTTTTTTTGTAATCGATGGAAAACCTAGGCTTTGACCCATGAAATTTCATTCTTTTTTCTGAAAATCAGAAATCGTTTTCCAGAATATAACTTTTCCTGTTACAGGGAAATTCCTTAAAGCAGGATCTAAGACCTGTTACAGAGAAGTTTATACAATGCCAAAATATAAAATACTTGTAAACCAAAACAAAACCACCCAACACAGACCACCAATCCCCCACCCACATCCCATCCCCCCCCCCCCCCCAAATTATCATGCCAACTGTGTCAAGATCATTTCTAAAACAATGATAAGATCATTTCTAATGATACTGAAATCTGCGACAAGTTATAACATTAAGGTGGCATTTGGCAACTTGCCAAATAATGATAATTTCTATTCTTTTGTTCTTAAAATCAATTTGAAAATAAAAATTCATTTGTTAAAATTTTTGTGTCCGGGCATAAATTTGCAAAAAATTGTTCTCAAAATCAGTTTTGGAATAGAATAAAGAAACAAAAAAAAGCAACTTCTTGATTCTGGAATAATTTTTTCATTTCTGATTCTTCTTGGGTTTCTTCTTTCTTTTTTATTTATTCTTCATCTTCTTCCCGGCCCGCCACCGGTGACCAACCGCCGGGCGACCGACCATCGGCCAGGGCCGGCGAGGTCTACCCTCGGCTCCCCCGGTAATGGCGAGGTCGGCCTTGCCAGATCTAGGCGAGGTCAAGCCTCGCCCGACTAAGGCGAAGCCGACCTCACCGTCACCATTGGCGAGGGTGGCGTGGTGACGGCGAGGGCCGCAAAACCCTCATGCGGCCACTGTGGGTGGCCACCGATGCCAAAGAACCGCCATGGCCAAGAAAAAAAAAAAAGAAAGAAATATTAAAAAATTCAAAATATTATTAAAAAAATAATATTTGTGTAGTTACTAAATGCATTTTTGTTCTTTTTCTATTTTAAGAATGGAAATTTTGGGTAGTTATCAAATGTCTTCAAATGCTTAGAAATTGTTCTCGGGCACAAAATAAAAAAGAATTATTTTTAAGCAGAATTAGTTTCCACGCACAGAATCGTTGTTATGCGCACCGTAAGCAAATTATCGCAGCCTCGCTCCTAGTTCCAAGTCCCACAGTTCGATCCTATCTGCTAAGCCACCATGCAGAATGATATTTTAAGCCAGGAAATGGCACCGCAATTGAAGAAATATGATCTTCACATTCTAAAAATCTTCTGCAGAAGATCAGAACACTTTTATGACCTTGATCCCACATTTTTTCTTGCTCATCTTTTGTGAACAATAACCAAAGTAAAATTTGCAATAGAGTGACTAAATTACCTAGCTACAAAGAATTAATAAACATACTGCATTTGTGAATAATTTCCTTCATCAAGTACATATGCAAAATCCAAATGAATCACGATTGGCATAGGTAGCGAATGATAACCATTTTGTTCGGAATGAATTCTGAACTAGAAATAGATTTTTCTATTTCCTTTCCCTATAATTTTTAAAAAAAAAACCCGCTTTGATAACGACAAAAATTTGTGTTTCTAGAACAGAACCCGTTTGATAACAAAGACGAAATTTCTATTTCTTGAAACAAAAACCCGTTTGATAAAACAACATAAAATTCTATTTCCAGGAACAGAAATCCATTTTTTTAGAAATGGAATAAAAATAATTAAAAAAATCCGAAAAATTCATAAAAATCTCAAAAAAATTCAGAAAATCCCAAAAATTGAAAAATTCCAGAAAAAATCATCAAAATGTCGAGAAAAAAAAAAAACAAAGCCAATAATTATTGAGTTGAGATTGACTCTTAGACTCTAATAGCCTTGCCATTGCACGAACAAGTTACTAGATTTGATATAAATGGGAATTTTGTCACTTGCAGAATAAGAATTCCTATATATTGCCTGAATTTAAATGGAGAAATTTTGCATACAAAATACTGGGAGAGTGAAACAGGAGGGCTTGATGGAAATGTGATTCACACGCATCTCAGCGGCCTTACAGGTGAGAATTTAATGGTGACCCAGCTTCATCAATTGTTGGGGACTTCTCCCAATTTACTATTGAGGAATGCAGAATTCCATGAAAGTGTCAATCGCCAATTTGTCTAACTAAAGAGGATTTCGATTTCGATTCGCAAGTTTTGTCGTGGGGTCAGCATGGAATAATCCATAATGGCCAAAACTTACTGATGTTTATCAGTTAAATCCACGAGAAACCATGGCTATAGCACCAGACAGAGAACTGGCGTAGCAGACGATGTGAAGTGGTTTTTCAATATTACATTCCAAAAGATGTAAATTTAAACATAAGTGAGCCTGAAACCAAAATTGATTAGGTTAAAAAGATGCACTCGCGCCAACATTCTGCTGAAAGATACAGAACTCCAAGACACGAAAACTGAATTACATATCAATTTATCAAACAAATGGTTTACATAACAAGCCAAACCTACATGACTCCAGGATATTGCATATTTACAGGGCTAATTTGTGGTCAGGGCTAGCTTTTCTAGTGATGTTATCCACAAAATAACTCAAGATAAAGACCAATACACTCGCTAGTTAATTTAAATCAATATGCACCCGGAATCTCCACAGGAAGTGTATGAAATAAGGACAGAGAAATAAAAGAGTCACAACCAGGGCTAATTCAATGACAGAAAATGCACCCGAGCAAATGAGTATTCTTTTCCAGCTATCCAAGCCCCAGTTTGTGACCACTGCACATCCTCCCAGTCCAGATTCTCCTCCAATACCTACTCAAGAAAGGTAGATACATCAATGTTAAAGTTCGGGTTTCTATCTTTCTTTTCTCCTCGGAGAAGAGAAATTTACTTTATTTCCTGTGAGTATACTCTGCTGCATACTTATATCACCAATTTGACCGGCATCTAAATTAAGAAACATGAACAAGAACCATGCACAGGCAGACTACAGCTAGCAAGACTATGCTCAAAGTGAAACATGTAGTTTTGGCAAAATGTTACACAAACCAGTGAAAAATGACATGAAGCGACTTAGTGAGGAATTCACTTTATGTGACAGCTACATAGTGAGGAAGAAGAGCATGTGATTTCTCTAAGCTTACTGTAACAAGGTGGGATACGTCCTGGAATGTTGAAATTGGTAAAAAAAAATATTAGGAATCTTCCAAGTCCAAGAAATGCAAAGCACACATGCAACATCTAAAGGAAGGAAACTATAATGATCATAATAATAGTAATAATACCTCCAGATAGTCAGGGGGCAGAGGAATTCCGACTGACCGCATAACTTTCTGGAGAAGAGGCTTCTTACATCGAGACCACCGAAACACATCGATCACAGTATTTTCAGTGTGATTTCTCTCTCCATTCATGGAATGTGAGTGGTGATTTTGGGATCTCTGTTTCAGCTTCATGCATTTGAGAAGCTGTAGTAGCTTTGACCATCTTTTCTCCAGTGAAACAGAGCTCGTATCTTTAATAAGGCAACAACAGAAAAAAGTCACTCAAAAGTAGCGTCTCTAACAAATAATCCAGGTGAAACTATGCTTTGTGTCTGAGCGTCTGAGTCACTCCTATATTTCTACAATTTGTAGAAATAAGTGAAGCCAACCATAGATGCAATGAACATTCTGAGAAATAAAGGTCTCCAACAGAATCGGCAACACAGTCTTGGCACTAAAGTTTAAATTTCAGTAGACAAGTCCCTGTATACCACACAACAAGGCTGCTCCATACTCTCACTTATCAGACCAAGGACAGCTGAAAATATATGCATTACCAATCACGTGAAACAAACTCCATGTAACAAGGTTTTCATAGACAATCCTCACGTGTATAATCAATTTTCAACAAACATCTATGAACGATGCTAAGTAAATACTCTGCAAAAGATCTGATACCTGCAGGAATGTGTCTCCAGATACAGCACTTCTCCTTTTTCAGACGTGCAGATGTATATAGGGGCTTTTTCAGGCCCTTGTCCGCGACAATGCTCAAGCTATATTTAATCCTAAATAAAAAGCCCTTGTCATCAATCAGAGCACCACTAATCAAATGAACAAAATCTAAGCAAGCAAGATAGAGGCACATGACTTGGACTTGACCAGTTAATCACGCCTGCCCGGCCCGACCCGACCAGCGTACCCCGGACGCCGGGCCCGCGCCGCCACAAAGCCCTCGTCCTTCGCTGGTGAATCGCCATCGGAACGTGAAAGGGGCTCGCCCAAATGGGAGACAAACGCCGAGAGAGAGAGAGAGAGAGGGGGGGAGGGGAGGCCGAGCGGCCTCACCTGTGTTTGGCGGTCGACCTCGCCATCACCCAGATCTGGGCGACGGCCAGGTCGACCGCCGGCCATGGCAAGGCCGAACCTGACCCCGATGAAGGCGACTGAAAAATCCAAAAAAGAGAGAGATGAGAGGAGATCGGAGCTTACGTGGAGCAGGATCAGCGAGCGGCGGCCGTGGCTTCCTCTTGGTCGGAGCGAGTGAACGAGTGGCTGGCTTCTCGAGAGACGGAGAGTCTTTCGGAGACGAGAGATAGGCGGGTGAGTTTTGTTCCAGACGAGAGAGACGGGCAGCAGTCCCGTTGAATGAGTTCCTCGAGAACCCATTCTGAGTTTTGTTCAAGAACGAGAAAACCTACTTTTTCTGGTTCTAATTTCTGGTTCAGAACCGGTTTTGGGACAAAAATTTGTCCCAGAAATAGAAAAATAAATTTATGTTACCAAACGGGTTTTTGGTCCAAAACTGATTCCGGGAGCAAAAAACAATTCTGGACTGAACCAGAATGGTTTTCATGCAGTACCATAATGAAATCTGAGACAACTTTCAGAGCATCGAATCAAAGTATACACACTTTAAATGATCAGACGCTGTCCATCAAGCTTACCTTCAGAGTGCATCTGGCAGGTTATTTCCTTCCTTGTCGTAGCATACCAGCTTAAAAGCGAAGCATTATGGTGTCCCTCCTTTTCATCACCCTAAGTCTGCATGCTCATTTTGACAAGGCATTAGCCAAGATCAACTAGTCTATCTTGTTGTATCGATCACCTCAAAACACGTTCTATATCAAAGAGGTATCGCAATAACGATGCGGAAATGTTTGAAAATAACCTCTTCAGGGCTTCTTTCTGTAACATATGCTGCTTTAAAATAAACCTTTGTAATACTTCTAACTAGAACTCCTGCCTTGCCCCAACCAACAGACTATAACCTCTGTCAAACTCTTCTGCGACTGGATCAAATGAGAGAAACCATTTGAATTTTATTCACTACTAACTGAATCATGTTTATTAGGAAATCAAGCATTGACTATAGTAGTGGCAGCAAGAGAAAGTCCTCCGAGAAATTTTCATACTCTGGCCGACATGTACCGTGGTCAGCAAGACGTCCATCAAACTTATGGTTCTCTTTGAATAGAAGCAGTCTATATATGACAAGCCAGACCAGAACAATTCACATACAAGAATAATCCAGATATATAATTGACAACAATCCAAGTACCCGAGTCACAAAAAATAGCCTAAGCCATCAATTTGAAGTCCATCACCATGATCAAATTACCATCCATGTCTGCAATGCTTCTTCTTTGAAGTAACTAGAAAACACAGGACGCTGAAGGGAGATTGTGTTAAGGAAAGAGTCAGAATAAATAATTGCCCTATTATTTATCATAGTGCCAAATTGCCTGGGAATTATACTACTCTCTCTGTCTCTCTCTCCGTCTCTCTCCAAGCCAGCAACAGAAAAACTCCAAGCAACATAACAGGGGAAAATTTAGAGTCACCTGTAGGCAAATGACATGGGCAACTAAGTTAAAAATCCTCGAGAAACATAAGTTCCATTTCGCAAGCTACCCAGCCATTACAGTTGTACCTAATTAAACTTATAGAATTTCGGGGTTTAACTGTATATCTAAATAGGCTTTTACACATAATTGCTGATAAAAACTCAGCCACAAGTGCGCGCACAATATTTTGCGGAGAACACATCCTGGCACTCATATGCAATGACTTTTTAATATGCAAAAGGAAAACTATATACTAATCCAAAGAAAGATTCAGCAAAATAACAACGAAAAGAAAATGAGAGAAATTGCATGTCGTCTCCCCCATATGCATGTTTATCCATAGCACCTTTCATCACTGAATCATCAACTTCAACACAAATATCATCCAGAATAGACTTTTTGCTTGACAAAGACAAAAAGAAAAAGGTAATAGTTAGGTGATTACTACTGATGGAGTTTAGCCACTTCAAATTAGCAAGATATACTAAACAAGGGAGCATAGATATTACTGAATTGGGATTCTAAGCTATCTTGTTTCATAATGGGATCGTAGCTAAATTTAGAACATTAGGGGCTGGTCCCACAATTTGTGGCACAAGCAAGGGATTTCAATTTATGATGCACTTCCAGTTTTTTAAATGAACAGCAGAGATAAAAGGGCTAACTGACATTCTTGATCATTTGTCTACTATAGTAATAAGAGCCAGTACTGACATCTTATCTGAAGTTGGAGTTCTTAGAATGAACTCTTGGTCTTTCACCCGTAATAACTGCATGAGGATATTACTAAAAGAGAAGCTTCCATGAAATGTTAGAAACCAATTCAAGCAGATTTTTATACAAATTTTTTCAAGCCTACATTGATACTGAGCAAAAGCACGCTCAATTTTAGTTCAAAGGGTAAATTTACTCTGAACATTCCTGAAAATAATCATTTCAGGAAAGATTTTGCCTTATCTGCAGCTGCAATTCTGACTTGATAGTACCCAGAGCGTAAGTCCAGCTTAGTGGAATAAGTTGCCTTGCCCAAACAATTGAACAAGTCAACCACTGGCGAGATAGGGTATTTATACTTCACCATGACCTTATTAAGAGCACAATAGTCAACACATAGTCAAGTTGGTAATTTTTCTTACATCTCCTCCTCCCGCAGCCCAGGAATACAACTTTAAAATAAAGAGCTTAGACTACCAGAAGAAAAGCACTTACACCTAACAAATTAATCGATACCCCGAAATGTCAGTCATTTTATATCTATCTTTCCATACATAACCAAAGAATGGAAAAGATTCTTCAAGAGTATCAGGGCCCACAAGTGCATGACAAATATCGCCAAAGCCTAGTACTGCAGAGGAAATAAATTGAAGTACTCCAGATATAAAATATGGCAACCTGACCCTACTTTATCATTTGTGTACAAACTTTTACTGTTTGATAAATATTAGGCACCAGACGCACTATTTACGAGTACACCTACCACTTCAATACAGAGATTTTTTACAGAACCTAGGTGTACCGAGGAATAAATTTCACCTTCCTTCCATGCCTCTAAAAGTCACATGATGAAGAAAGAGTCCAACTAGACTTAAAACAAACTAATTGATGGGGATGAGACTCAACGAGACGATGTATCAAAGAAAATGTGTCATTAACCTGGCTCACACCATCATTTCATTAAATTTTCGATGGAAAATTGGCTAGATTTCGGAGACAAATCAATAGTTTAACAAGAAGAGAAAAGAAATTCTATTCATGGTGACATACTGAACCCATAACTCCATTGTCGATAAATCTGCAGAAAACCCCATTCCAACCATTTCACTGATAAGTGTTCACCTCTTGCATTTTCATTGATTTTTAGAAGTCCTTGGATTATTGTATTATAAGTGACACCATTTGGAGAGCAGCCATTTCCCTCCATCTCCTTTAGCATCTGATATGCTTCCTCAGTGCGTCCTTCTTTGCACAATCCACTCATAATAATAGAATATGTCCAGACATCAGGTTGCAAGCCTCAAGCATGCAAAGAATTAAACAGTTCCATTGCATCTTTGAGCTTTCCAGCATTGCACAGGCGATATATTAGAATACTGTAAGTCACAATGTTTGGGACTAATTTCAAATCTTCTATACTTTGAAGCGACATCATGGCCTTGATTATCTGTTGTATTTTACACATGCCATCCATGAGAGCATTATAGGTATAGCAATTTAATCATAGATGACAAGATTGCATCTCTTTAATTAGCTCTTCTGCGGCTTGAAGGTTCCCAACTTGACAATGTCCTTTTGTGAGAGTGTTACATGTGATTACATCAGGAATCAAGCCCTTTGAAGCATTTCTTGGAAAAGTAATATCGAATCATCTACTCTTTTTTGCTCTGCAGTATCCTTTAATCAATGTGTTATAAGTAACAATATCGGGGAAAAGCCCATTTCAACCATCAAACTAAGTACTCTCCTAGCATCGTTCATCCTATTTTCCAAGCAATAACCATTCATCAATGTATTATAAGTGAAATTATTAGGCATTTTACCTAATTGAATCATCTGGGCAACTATAGCCTCTGCGTCTACAAGCATTCCCTCTTTACAATGTGCATCCATTAGAATAGTGAAGGTTTGAACATCTGGCATTACTCTACTTTACACCATATGACTCAGCAGTCCTCGAGCTTCTTTCAATTGGCTGGAATTGCACACTCCTTGAATGACGGAGTTATAAGTAATGACGTTCGGTTCAATTCCTGCCTTCATCATCTTCTCCAACAAGACTGTAGCATCTTTCCATTGGCCTAGGTTGCATAAGCAATGAACCAACGAGCTACAAGTGAATATGTTGGGTTGGATGCCTCTGCTCATCATATCTTTCAACAATACCAAAGCATCTTCCAGCTGGCCTACGTTGCACAGACTGTGGATCAAGGTGTTATAAGTAACAACATCTAGTTGGACACCTTTCCTACTCATACTTTCGTGGAGTCTCAAGGCCTCTACTAGCGATCCCTTCTTGTGAAGACTATCAATTACTATGTTGTATGTGAAGGAATTGATCCTGCAGCTTCTATCTTCCTGGTCCCTTTGCAATACAATCGCCAATATGGTGTTACCTGCCCTACATAAACCCTTCACGGTGATTGCATATGCGGTCTCATCAGGTTGGGGGCCCTTGCATTGTCAATAATCGAGCAACCTCAGTGCTTGATCAATTCTGCCATTAATTAAAAGACCATCGATTAGGGCGCTCAATGTCACCACATTGATTTCAAAATTAAGCTTCAAGATTCTACCTAGGCAGGACAAACCCAAATCAACCCGCTTTGACTGAAAAAAGCAATTCAAGGAAATAGTCAGCAAAACAAGATCATTTTCAATCCCTAACGAATGCAGCCGCCCAATCAATTCGATTGCAGTCGAATACTGCTTCATCCTCGCTGTAGCACCCAACAGTAGATTGAAATCCATAGCAGGAGGCGAAGGGTTCATCTTGAACATCCTATCGAAGCAACCCAAGGCGTCATCAGCACTCCTCAACCTGCCACCAGCTCTGCAGTTTCTCCTCACGTAATTCAAGAGCTGAATCGTCCAAATTAGGCTTGGGGATTGAACAAAACCTTCAAACCCGAAGCCAGAAATTGAGACAAGAAGGATGAGCAAGACAGAAGAGCAACACAGAGAAAGGGATGCGAGGACTCACTGGAGATTCCAATTCGAGCACAAAGAATGAAGACAGAACCGCAGAGACCCATTCGCGTGATGAAGAAAGAAAGACTCCAAGTATGGCAGACTTAAAAAAGCCAGATTGATGGACATGAGACTCAATGAGACGATTTATGAAAGAGAATGTGCCGTCAACCTGGCTCAGACGATCATTTCAAGACATTTTCAATGGGAAAATGGCTAGATTTCGGAGACCAATTGAGAGTTTAACCAGAAAAGGAAGAAACTCTGTTCATGGTGAGATACTGAACCCATAACTCCATGGTTGATAAATCTGCAGAAAACCCCATTCCGACCATTTCACTGATAAGTTGTTCAGCTCTCACATTTTCATTGTTTTTTAGAAGTCCCTGGATTATTGTATTATAAGTGACACCATTTGGAGAGCATCCATTTCCCTCCATCTCCTTCAGCAGTTGATATGCTTCCTTAGTGCATCCTTCTTTGCACAATCCACTCATAATAATCGAATATGTCCAGACATCAGGTTGCAAGCCTCTAGCATTCAAAGAATTAAACAGTTTCATTGCATCTTTGAGCTTTCCAGCATTGCACAGGCCATTTATTAGAATACTGTAAGTCACAATGTTTGGGACTAATTTCAAATCTTCCATACGTCGAGCGACGTCATGGCCTTGTCAATCTGTTGCATTTTACACATGCCATCCAAAAGAGCATTGAAGGTAAAACAATCTAAACATAGATGACGAGATGACATCTCGTTAAGCAGCTCTTCCGCGGCTTGAAGGTTCCCAACTTGACAGTATCCTTTAATGAGAGTATTATATGTGATTAAATCAGGAATCAAGCCCCTTTGAAGCATTTCTTGGAAAAGTAGTATCGACTCGTCTACTCTTTTTGCTCTGCAGTATCCGTTGAGCAGTGTGTTATAACAAACAATATCAGGGGAGCTGCCCATTTCAACCATCAAAGTAAGTACTCTCCTAGCATCATTCATCCTATTTTGCAAGCAATAGCCATTCATCAATGTACTGTAAGTGAAATTATTTGGCATTTTACCTAATCGAATCATCTGATTGATCATGGACTCTGCCTCGGTAAGCATTCCCTCTTTACAATGTGCATCCACCAAAACAGTGAAGGTTCGAACATCTGGCATTACTCCGCCTTGCAGCATATGATTGAGCAATCTCCGAGCCTCTATTGAATGGCCGGAAGTGCACACTCCTTGAATGACAGAGTTATAAGTAACAATGTCCGGCACAATGCCCACCTTTGTCATCACCTCCAACAATACTGTCGCATCTTTCCATTGGCCTAGGTTGCTTAAACAATGAACCAATGAGTTATAGGTGAATATGTCAGGTTGGATGCCTCTACTTGTCATCTCTTTTAACAATACGAGAGCATCTTCCATCCGGCCCACATTGCACAGACCGTGGATCAAGGAGGTATAAGTAATAACATCTGGTTCGATGCCTTTCCTACTCATACTCTCGTGGAGTCTCAAGGCCTCTGTGATAAATCCCTCCTTGCAAAGACTATCAATTACTATGTTGTACGCGAAGGAATTGACCCTGCAGCTTCTCTCTTCCCATTCTCCTAGCAATTCGATCGCCAGCCTGGTGCCACCTGCCCTACATAAACCCTTCACAGTGATTGCATACGTGGTCTCATTAGGCTGGGGGCCTTCTCGTCGCATATAATCGAGCAACCTCAGTGCTTGGTCAATTCTGCCATCAATTAAAAGACCGTCCATTAGGGTGCTCAATGTCACCACATTGATTTCAAAATTGAGCTTCAAGATTCTACCCAGGCAGGACAAACCCAAATCAACCCGCTTCGACCGACAGAAGCAATTCAAGGAAATGGTCAGCAAAACAAGATCATCTTCAATCCCCAGCGAATGCAGCCGCCCGATCAACCCGATCGCGGTCGAGTACTGCTTCATCCTCACCACAGCACCCAACAGCAGATTGAAATCCATAGCGGGGGCTAAAGGGTTCATCTTTACCATCCCATCGAAGCAGGCCACGGCGTCATCGGCGGTCCTCAACCCTCCGCCGCCACCTCTGCAGCTCCTCCTCACGTAATCCAAGAGCTGGGTCGGGTCGTCCGAGCCGAGCTCGGGGGTCGAAGAACAGGACCTCCTCGGAACCCGAAACCAGGAATCGGGACGAGGAGGAGGATGAGCGAGGCGGAGGAAGGGATGGGAGGGCTCACTGGAGATTATTCCGATGCGAGCACGAAGGAGGAAGACGGAACCGCAGAGACCCGCTCGCGTCATCACCGGCCGACAGCGACCGGTGCCCGCGGCTTGCTTAGTGAAGTGCGGTATATAAAACAAAACAAAAACATCAATAATGGCTGGCCGAGAGTGGCCCTCGCCCGTCTTCGGGCATCGCTGGTCACCGGCAAAGAGAAAACAAAATATTAGAAAAAAAAATAAAAGATGAAAGACGAAAATATCCTCGACCATATGGAAAGCCGGACCCCTTCTTTAAAACGGACATAGACATCTCAAATACTTATTTAAAATGAGATCCACTTTGTATCTTTATTTGAGACTCTAATTTGAGAGCATAACGGTGCCCGAGGTATTTATTTAGAAATTTCCCTTTCAATCATGGTTACTTTTCCAAACATAATCGGTCAATGCAACTCCACGTTTCAATCGCTGTTTTAAGATATTGTGTTTCAATCGAACGTGTCTTCCCTAAAACAAGGAAAAGGAAAAAGACCTCTCGACCATTAATCTCACTGTTACCAAACTCGAGCTACAAAAACTCTGGAGCCAAAGAGTTAAGACATTGTAGCTATGATCAACATACTGCATGGCGTCCTTGCCAGACCGTGCTCTGTTTCTCATTTCCCAATAAAATAAAAAATAAAAAACGCCCTGAGGGTGGCCGAGAGTGGCCCTCGCCCGTCTTTAGGCATTGCCGGTCATAGGCAAAGAAAAAAAAAAAACCAAAATACCCTTAATCATTTGGAAAATCGAGCCTTTCTTTGAAATGGATATAGACATCTCAAGTACTTATTTAAAATAAGATTTATAGCATATCCTCATTTGATACCCTTGTTTGAGAATATGATAGTACCCGAGGTATTTATTTGAAAATTTCCGTTTCAATCATAGTTACTTTTCCAAACATAACCGGTCGATGCAACTCCACATTTCAACCGCTGTTTTAAGGTATCGTGTTTCAATCGAACGCGCCTTCCCCACAAAAAAAAAAAAACAGGAAAAGGATCTCTCGACCATTTAACCTCACTGTTACCAAACTCGAGCTACAAAAACTCCAGAGCCAAATAGCAAGACATTGCAGCTATGATCAACATACCGCATGGCGTCCTCGCTCGACCGTGCTCTGTTTCTCATTTCCCATTTCGCTTGCTACGCTAAACCTGCCGAAGTCGTTCTTTCCCCCCAGATGAAGTTGCAGTAGTGTTGTTTGGAATCGACCATGATGACACCGGGCCAGATGTAACTCAAGCAAGTCGGCGACCAGTCCAACCCAATTCAACCAAGAGCAAGCCAAGCCAAGCCAATGCCATTTAGCATCCTCGTCGTCCCCGGAAAGCACCCTCTTCGCCCGTTCACCAGAAGCTTCAACGCATGGGCTCGATCCATAAGGAAAGCCGCCGTCTCTCACCCGCACAGACCCCACAAGGCCTTTGACCTCTACTCGCGGATGCATCGCTGCAGCATCCCTTTCGATAGCTTCTCGGTTCTTTACACGGTGAGGTCCTGCGCTAACTTGCGCGACCCGACAGTCATCCGTCACCTCCATTGCCATGCCGTTAAGCTCGGGTTCGGTTCCCACGTCTACGTCGCCTCGTCTCTGCTGCATGCGTATGTCGTCGCGTCTTTTCGGGATGCTCGCGTACTGTTCGACGAAATGCCCCAGAGAACCACGGTGAGTTGGAATACTATGATCACCGGGTTTGCAAAGTCGGGCGACGTGGAGAAGGCGGGTTCGGTTTTCGCCGAAATGCCTAGGAGGGATGTCTCTTCGTGGTCTGCCATGATTGCGGCGTATGTGAATTACGGCAGTGTAGTTTCTGGATTAGTGCTGTTTCGGGAAATGATGGTAAAGGAGAGATTGTTTCCCGACCAAGTGACGGTCTGTTCCGCTTTGACTGGGTGTGCTCGGATTGGTTCCTGCGGCTTGTTGGCCGGGAAATCAATTCATGGTTTTGTGGTGAAGAATTCGTGGGAGATGAATGTTGCGATCGGGACTGTTTTGGTCGATATGTACACCAAGTGTGGATTCTTCAAGCAGGCTGTCCGCATATTTGACATGATGAAGGAAAAGAACGTCATGACGTGGACGGCTTTGATTTGTGGGTCGGCGCAACATGGTTTCAGCGAGGAAGCACTATCTTTGTTCGAGATAATGCAAAAAGAGGGGGGTGAAGCCAAACGAATTGACTTTCACTGGGGTTTTGAGCGCTTGTACCAATGCGGGCTTAGTAGAGGAGGGACGCAGATACTTCAATTTGATTGAGGAATATGGATTGGAGTTGAGAATTCAGCATTATGGATGCATGGTTGATTTACTCGGTAAGGCAGGATTGCTAGATGAGGCTTGCGAGACGATTCAGACCATGAAATATGAACCCAACGTGATTGTTTGGACTGCCTACTTGTCAGCTTGCAAGATGCATAATCAATTCGGGTTGGCTGAACGAGTAATTGACCGGGTCTTGAGGATGGTGAAGCCGGAGAATGATGGAGGCATTTACACACTCATATGCGATATCTATGTCTTGAGCGGGAAGTGGGATGAGGCACAAAGGATAAGAGAATTAATGACCAAAGAAAGTGTGAGAAAGGCCACTGGATCTAGTTCTGTCAAAAGCTGAATACGATAGCCAGTTTTTCCATCGCTTGTATCTCCCATGATCGAACAGTGCACAATGAAACCCCAGGATGGCAGTAGGATGGGTTGCATTTTCTGCTAGAACATTGTGTAGGTGGTTCTCAGGTATCAACCTTGGATCTAATTCATTTCATTCTTTGTGGAAGCATGCTCTTCTCCTATACATACAAGATTTTGGAAGAGATTGCCATATCGTGTACAATGATACCCCAGGACCAAGAGTTGAAGAGCAGCTGACAATTTACCGATCCCTGAACTGAGTGCATTATTGTTGCCTTTTGGATAAATTATAGAGATTTGCAGTCTGACTCTCACCATTGGTCCTCAAGAATCAACGTTGAAATCTGCATTAAGGGCTGAAAAGCTGATTGCTGGATCTGTGTGCCCTTATATTGATAGTTGAATCTGAAGTTTAGCTGGCTGCTAGTGCGATTGTGCTCTCAAATGAAGATAGCATGATTTGCTTTTGTATTTTGTACTTTCTTCTTCTCTTTCTCTTGGGCTGAGTTTTTTTACTGACATGTTCAAATTGTACTTTGTATAGGGATAGTCAGAGGTCACCTTAATTCTTTTAATGAGGAATAGGATATAGATCTACTCTTGCTTGACGAGTAACGCCCAAATGATTCTTTATCATGAAACCAACATATTTCTGTTGTGCAATGTACATTTGCAACATTATCTTTCAGCAATTTTCCTGGAGTCGATTGCAAGTTGTACCATGCTTCCACTTTTCCTCCTCTTTTCCTTGGTTAGAAATTTGGTTTTCTTGTTACATTTTCTTTGATTTTATTGCTTCCTCTGTACGTCTTATTAGTCAAGGTGGGAAGGATTATGGAATTTCGATAAGGAGTCACCGTTCGATTCTTTCGACAGACCTTTGCTCAACGAATGACTTGCGGACAGCTTCCTTCTACTCTGGAAGAGTAAGCTTGACTGATTTTTTTGCTGCAGCTCGCCTTGTCACATAGCATGCGACTTCTACGCATAAAGTAAACAGTGCAGAAACCTAAGATCAAATGGTAGTCGAATCAGGTTCAATAAGGACCCAAGATCACTTAAAGTGTTGGTTGGCGTGCTTCAGAGAGGACGACTTGGGCTGTGTTTGGGAACACTTTGAGGGAAAGTCTTTGGCAAAATGTAAAGGACTTTAAATTGAAGGAGTTTTCCGAAATACAAATTGTATTTGGTAAGTTGTAACTTAAAAGTCCATTACAAAACAACTTGGGTAAAATAGCATTTGGAAAAATTATACTTGCAAGGCACTATTTTTATTTTTTATTAAAGAAAAGTTGAAACTCTTCGCTGGAGTTAGCAAAGGGCAAGCGACCCAAGTTTACGTCGTCGCCACCATCATCGAGGCCGATGAATACCCCAGGACCAAGAGTTGAAGAGCAGCTGACAATTTACGATCCCTGAACTGAGTGCATTATTGTTGCCTTTTGGATAAATTATAGAGATTTGCAGTCTGACTCTCACCATTGGTCCTCAAGAATCAACGTTGAAATCTGCATTAAGGGCTGAAAAGCTGATTGCTGGATCTGTGTGCCCTTATATTGATAGTTGAATCTGAAGTTTAGCTGGCTGCTAGTGCGATTGTGCTCTCAAATGAAGATAGCATGATTTGCTTTTGTATTTTGTACTTTCTTCTTCTCTTTCTCTTGGGCTGAGTTTTTTTTACTGACATGTTCAAATTGTACTTTGCCTCTAGAGGTTGTGGTCAAATTCTTTTAATGAGGAATAGGATATAGTTCTACTCTTGCTTGACGACCTCAAATGCGGCCCTCGCCTGGTCAACATATTTCTGTTGTGCAATGGTCATTTACAACGATCTTTCAGGCAATGGTCGTTGAGTTGTGCGACCATGCCATTCCCTCTCCGGCCTGTTGCCATCCACTTTTCCTTGGCCACGTCCAAAAGCTAAGTTTCTTGTTACGATGAACTTTGACAAACGAGGGCCTCCGGAAAATAAAAAAATAGATGATGGTAGTTTTAGAAGAAATATTTATTACTTAATCGGTACTGTTGCTTACTAAAAATGCTAAAATGCCAAGGTACCTTGGAGGTTGCCTTGGGCTTTTAGTCTTCAAAAGGCCAGCTTTGACTCAATGGGGTTTCTAAAAAGTATTCTCAAACATCGTATTTTAGTGCAAAGGGCTTTAGATGCCCAAAGTGGCTTCCCAAAGCCATTCCCAAACGCACCCGCCAAGGGTTGCTGCACCAAATTGTTTCTGTGAGCATGAAGTCTTTATATATTACGATGCATCGTCTTCTGCAGGGTTGTGGTGTGGACAGAGAGTAGGATCATGTTTGAGTAACGGTTTAAAGTAATGTAGAAATCTAGCCGGTATGAGCAGATATGCCAGCGGAATGTTTGAGCTTTCGGTTGCAGCGGAGTTCACGTTGATAGCGCTTGAATTCTTACCACTAATATCTACTGCAAGTCGAGAATCAGGCTATTGAGCTCTCCTTCCATGAAAACCAACAGCGAAGGAAGCTCCTGTGCGCCATCTCCCGACATCCGAAGCATTGGACTTATCTAAGACACAGACAGCATTTTGGAAAGTGTAAACTCCTCTGTGAGTTGCAAAATTCATTTTGGAAGTCGCAACAGTTACCCGAGAATATTCAATACAGATTCATTGGTTCATCAAAGACACTGGTTTTCTGCTTAACTGGCAACAAAATGCTTTCGGATCGAGAATCATGAACAGCGACGTGATGGTGCCAACCGAATGCAAGTTCTAGTTCTATGAGAACGTTAGATGAAGGAACGGATTTTAGCATCATTTAGCGCCATTCTTCCAATTGAATAGGTTCCGAATCGATGAAACTTGACATTTTATGATAAACATAGTAAAGTGCACAATCGTTATAACCTTTTTCGGTTCACTAGGGTCGTGCCAGGCATCGAGAGATGAATCCTTAAGATGATAACTTAGCTTCGAAACCCAGCTGCTTTACACGACCCTCGGTATTGATTGGTTTCGGGTCAATTAACTGATGCCAAGTCCGACGACTACCGTCCATCATAGTTCTACCATTGATCGACATTTAGGAAAAATTACACAAATTATCACCAAAAGTTTTAATTTGTTTAATATTATTTCTGAACTTTTTGATAAATGGTCGATTTAGGGCCTATTTGGTAATGCTCAAGATTCTTTGATTTTCTGTTCTTTTGTTCTCCAGAACAAAAAAAGAACAGAAATTCGTTTGATAACGTCAGGCAATTTTGCTTTTTGATTATGTTCCAAATCTATTCCCTGAACCCTAAAATCATAAACCCTAAATCTCAATACTTAAACCCTAATCCTAAAACCCTAAACCTTAATACCCTACCCCTAGACCCCAAAACCCAAACCCTAAAACCCAAAACTTGAAAAACTAAACCCCAAACCTTAAACTGCAAAACCTTAAACCACAAACCTCCAAACCGCAAACTTGAAACACTAAACCCTAAAACCTTAGACTCTAAACCCTATAGCCAAACCCCCAAACCCAAATCCCTAAAACCTTAAACCCTAAACTCAAAACCCGAAAACACTAAACCCTAAACCCTAAAACCAAAATCCTAAAACCGTAGACCCCAAACCCAAAATCCTAAAACCCCAAACCCCAAAACCGTAAACCCCTAAACCCTAAACTGCAATTTCCTCAATCACCATCCGGTATTTGCTTTGTCTATAAGGAATAATTTTCTTTATGATTGTATCGAGGTCATCAAATTCTATATCATAATATATTCTAATTCTATTTCTAGTTCAATTTTATCCAAACATGAAGAATTGTTAAGTTTCTGTTCACAATTTATAATTAAATGAAAAAATTAGGAGTAGAAATTTTCATGGTTGTAGTGATCACATTTATGTTCTTTTTCTATTCTAGGAATGGAAATTTTGTGTAGTTACTAAACGCATTTTTTTGTTCAGAAACTGTTCCAGCAAACAAAATTAGAAAAAAGTATTTCTGAATAGAAATTGTTCCTAGGAACATAAATGTTACCAAACAGGCCTTTAGTCGAGGGACTATATGAAAATGCTATATGTTGCTATTTCATTAATTCAAGTTAATGAAATTTACCGACTTGTCTTCCAATTCGATACTTTTGGATGGTTGAAAAAAAAATGTTATATGTAAATTATACACTAAAGATATTCAATTCAAATTAGAATATAATAATCTCGTTAATTTGTTTAATTTGTTCAACGTGAAAATAAATGATAATCCATGTTATTTGATGATGGGGATTCTTATATATTTATTTGAGTTGAATATCTAACGTGGATAATCCACGTATAACGTTATTTTTTTGTTTACCGTTCAAATTTACCGAATTGGAAGCTAAATCAGCAAATTCGATTAATTTGAATTAATGAAAAAATAACACCGGATATATTCATATAATTTAGGAACTAGATTAAACATTTATCAAAAGTTCAAGGACTACATTAAACAAATTAAAAGTTAAGGACGACATTGCACATTGAGCTAAAAGTTAAAAGTTAAAGGATTATATTGAACATGTTAAAAGTTCAAGGATGACATTGAACAATGATTTGAAGTTCATGAACCACTTGTATAATTATCCTGAAAATTTATAGGGATGAGCATTGGAACTAGACTAGATCGGCCGGTCCAGATCTTGGTGGTTTTGAGTTCCTAAAATTTGGAATTGGTGATAATCGGTCAAGTTCCCGATTTTAGGTGTGGACAGAATTGGACCAATAGGTTTTTTTATATTGACAAAAGGTTAGAGGAGAACAAAAATAATGTTCTTTTCAATCTCTTGTCCGGCTCCAATGTTCCATTCCTTACCAAGGAATAGGAAAAAAGAATAAAGAAATAACTCCGGTTTCAAGATCGAGTGGACTGGTTTTCGATTCCACAAACTGAAACTCGATCTTCTTGATCCTATTTCCGGATCCAGGGTGAGAATCGGCCCACCTTGGAATCAATCGTTCCTCCAATTTATGTTGTCAGCAACAAGCCCCAAACGAACATCGGACCAGTAATCAAGCACACCAAGCTGATGCTTGAGCACATCGAGCTGTTGCTCTAGCTTACTAAACATATGTTTTAGGCTAAGATTGAAGTGTTAATTTTGCGTGATACTCCATTGTAGGTACTGTTAAATTCACAATTAAAAGGTAAAAAAAATGAAAAATGGGAAAAGCGAAGGCCACGTGGAACCCGAAATGGGCCCAGATTGGGTGGATCTAGACACCTCGGGGTTGGGTGGGTGCACTTTTTGTGGGGGGGTACGTGTTGAGCTGCTCAACCAGAACGGAGGCGATTTTGGGGGGTGGGCTGACGTGTCAATGGCCATCCAATAAATTGCCACCAGCAAAGCTGGTCAATGACACGTCAGCATTCAAACCCTTTCTAGGTTATGTTAGTTCCTCGGATCATGTGAATGTTCTAATTCCTCCAGCATAAAGGGTCAACGACCCAATCTCACTGCCTCAGCTACTCGATAAGATTTCGCATGTGAAAGCTCCAAATGTTGCAACACCCTTCCAACTAAATCAAGATATCGTATAGATTCAAAGACAGATGATTTCTGACATGATGCTAAAAGCGGCATGTGACGCGAGCAAAACAAGAATAAAAAAAGAAAAAGAAGTTTCGTTTCATATGACCACGAGCGACTCGTAATTAATACTGCTCGGTGATAAATTTTTCCTTCCTCAGGTAATAACTGAGTGATCATCATGTTGATCAAAATCCAACCTCATTTACCAGTGAAATCAAACTATAAAGAATCGCCCCACATGAACACGACGATAAAGCTGTCGGTTCTTAATCCCTAGCCAGTGCATTAGGAACTTATGCTATCGAGATTACGATAATTCAATCGAGCTAGAAGAGATCAATGAAATATGCATAGTATAGAAGACTTATTCCACAAAATGTGATCCTCAACTAATAGATTTTCCAACTGGGGTTTGTCCATTTTTTCTTAGCCACAACTGAGGTTGTCTTAAATGTCCTTTATTTACAATTAATTTGGCCAATCAAGCTTTTCAATCCAACTCTTTTTTCGAAGTTGATTCGGCATTCGATACATATCATTGCGGCTGGTGAAAGTTGATGAGTTCATGTGATTTTAGCCAGTTATAGATGAACTAACAATCACTGCTTAGCCACTTAGCCAGTGTTCACGAATGCAAGTCAAGGAAGTTCTGCACCGCAAGTATTGCTGCTGATCAATAATGACAATCACCTTATCTACAATGCTTGTAATTTGCACATGCAGAAAGTTTTAAATCAATTCCGACATTGATCTGCAGTCCAAATTAGGTGAAACCTCGAGCACAAAGTGTGGTAATGATTACCGAATTAGTCCTAAACTTATTGTACATATGCTATTTAAGTCCTAAATTTTTCAATATCTTGACATCACTTTAGTAGTTTCCGGTGGCAATTGATCGGAAAGATTGTATTGGATTTTCGTGGAAAAGTTTAGAACTATATTCTCAAAATTGAAAAGTTTATTACTGAATAAATATCTGTAACAATAGGTTTAGGAATGAATTGGTAATCTTTCCTTAAGGGTGTTAAGCAGCAATTCAGAGTTATGATTTTCTCTCTTAATAAGCTTTTTTTTTTATTTGGGTCGGACTCTTAATGAGCTTTTAATTTAGTTGATTTCTAACTCTCATGTCTATAGACAAGAAGACACAACCCAAAACCCAGGCACTTGGCAAGAGGCAAAAAAAAAAAAAAACACAAGGAAAAGAAAAATGTTGGGGCCCATATCTCCAACCATACCATATCTACCAATTTTTTTGCTTTTACATTTGCTTATTTATTCATTTATTAGCCATTAAACTATCTCTACCTTAGTGACTCCTACCTCAGTGACTTCTACCTCTCTCACTTGTATAAATAGCCCCTCCTCCCGCAGCAATTTCTCAAACCTCAAATCCTCACACCAGCCTCACTAGTAGCTACTTCTACCTCCTCCTTCTCATCTCTTTTTGTGTATGGTAGAAAATGAGGACTAGTGACACCATTCCAAGCTTGCCATTATTCTCTCTCTTGTTCATTATGCATGGTGTATTCTTTTGGAGTGCAAACGGCATCTACGGCAACTGGCAGAGCGCCCACGCGACGTTCTATGGTGGCAGCGATGCAGCGGGCACAATGGGTAAGTTAAAAATGTAGGAAAAACTTGCACATATAGTCACATTAGCTAAACATGCTCCTCCATTCTAGCTTCCGACCTTCGCTTCTTGTATAGAAAGGGCATGCTTATATATCACACATCGTCTGTCGCATCAAATATAACACAAGAAAATCCATAAAAGACGTGTACTTTTCTCTGTTGCAGGAGGAGCATGTGGGTATGGCAACTTGTACAGCCAGGGCTACGGGACCCAAACGGCCGCTCTGAGCACCACTTTGTTCAACAGTGGCTTGAGCTGCGGATCGTGCTACGAGCTTCGATGCAGCAGCGACCCGAAATGGTGCATTCCCCACACGATTACAGTTACTGCCACCAACTTCTGCCCCCCTAACTACGCATTGGCTGGTGACAACGGAGGGTGGTGCAACCCTCCTCGCATGCACTTCGACTTGGCTGAGCCCGCGTTCTTGAAGATTGCCCAGTACCAAGCTGGGATTGTCCCCGTGAGCTTCAGAAGGTAAATTAAATAACTCAAACTAACGATCGAGCTTGAGTTGCGGTTTCCGATGCAGTAACCATTATTGGTTGCATTGTGCCGTGCCATGACAGGGTGCCATGCGTGAAGAAAGGAGGCATAAGGTTCACAATCAATGGCCATTCATACTTCAACTTGGTGCTGGTCACAAATGTAGCTGGTGCAGGGGATGTCCATGCAGTGTCCATCAAGGGTTCAACGACTGGGTGGATGCCAATGTCGAGGAACTGGGGCCAGAATTGGCAGAGCAATTCATACCTTAATGGCCAAAGCCTCTCCTTCAAGGTCACCGCCAGCGACGGTCGGACAGTCATGACCTATAATGTCGTCCCGGTGGGTTGGCAATTCGGACAGACTTTCGAAGGCGGTCAATTTTAGGTGAATGAAAACGATCTATCTGAGGGGGGTGTAGGTAAAAGGAAAATCAATAGAAAAAAGAGATCGATATATAACATATAAACATGTATCCCTGGTTAATATAGGAGATACGTAGCTCATAGATTTGCACTCCTGGAATCTACCTCAAAAAGGAAAAGGAAAAAGAAAAGAATATGAAGTCACTAAAGGCTTAGAATAAGGGCAACTTGGTTAAGTTGCCTCGATTAGGTATATGCAAAAATACGAAATACATAATTTCGGTTGAAGTTTGTTTCGCTGAAGTTGGATTCTTGAAAAAGCTACAGAACAAGAGGGAACGAAATTCTCTCCAAGAGTGCAGGTGTTTGATTTGGTGTCGTGTGTCAATACATGTGTGCCATTCAAGATAAACCGGCACTGTAATCTTCCCCTTTAGTGTCATATAATATATCAGAATTGAACCATGGATGTGAACCTGTCCTACACTAACTAACATTCTCTTCTGTCTACAAGAAAGCAACTCAAAATGAGGATCAAACCGAACACAGCAGGCACTGAAAGCTGAACAATAACAGTTCTCTGCAACATCTATTGCCTTCGGTTTCAAGTGACATGGATAACAACTTGATGGCTCCATCAGTCCACTGAAAATTTCGCTGCTGCACAATTGTCTGCGTTTTAACTTGCTAAACGAGTTACAGGTCACCTTCTCTCAAACCCTGCAAAGCAAACAAGACACCATGGTCGGAGGGAGACTTCGAGGAAACCCACCATTAGCTAATTGAGAGGGTGACAGAGACAACAGAGAGGTCCAAGACAAGCTCTTCCTGTAGCGTCAGCTGGCTAATATCTAACCTCGCGAATCATCCGGTATCACCTTCCAAGTGTGATCCCTTCCTTTTAGCATCTTTTCAAAACCATTCCAGACTTGTTTCTTTTGCCTTCTACCCGTCCATGATACTTCTTATGACCAGTTAACTCAGCCATCACTGAAAGCTGATAGCACCTAAACAAAACTGATCATCTAAAAGGATATATAACAAAAGAAGTCTTTAAGTGCAATAGGATCGACAGACGTTATAGCATGAGTGGTTGAAGTGGTAAAAAAACTGCATGGTGACAATAAATAAGACTTCGGATACGTGTATCTACAACTTGGGAAACTCCACTCGTCAAGGGCATATTAGCCCCGTTCCAAAACAGGAAAACACAATTCCCCATCAAAATTGGATAAACAACACATGCTCAAGACCACCCATTAAACAACTTTGAACTGCAATGTTTCCCCACACATGAACACTATTGCATTTCTACTACAATCGCCGATCCCACCTAACTAAAGTCAGCACTGGAAACGAAAGAGGCACATTCACAAGTTTCAATAATTTAACAAGGAGTACTTCACCCTCAAAACAATCTTTCCCTTCTCCACTCCCAGCTTTCCACCAGTAACTATCCAATGGCCTGGGGGGTCTTGTGGTCCCTTGCTCATTTCTGACATATCGACAAGCTTTGCCAACTTGTTGCCACCGGAAGGGTGTTCGCTTGAACCTGAATGGGAGTCACCAGAGTCGGTGCTGCTTCCATTGTTACAAGCTTTCCTTGATATGTCATGTGGTGAATGGTCCCACAGTGATCTTCGAATTGTGCAACCAGGTAGCCGAGAATACAAAAGCTTCAAATATAGAACATTTCTTGACCCAAAATCCCACACTCCAAGTTGAGCTCCGGTGACAATGTAGATACCAGAAAGATCACCTGTGAAGTTCTCTGGATTTTCAATTGGTGCTGTACTAACATGTGAAAAGTTCTTCCATTTGACTGGCTCGAACCATCGACTATCTTGTTCCTCTGGCCCCTGCCACTTGGGAGCACCAATTGCGACATGTGCATCCCAGTATGGCTGAAGGATCTTTGGAAGAGATGCAAAGTGTCGAAGCTGTATACATAGCCTATTCTGCTTGCTTCCTTCCAGACGTAACCGCAGGCCTGTGACAGGTTTCCTTCCGACTGATACCTGCACGTTTGTTGAGTGAATCTCAGCAGTACTTCATTTACAAGCTTACTGTTAGTCCAAAAAATGAAAGGGCCACTCAACATCGGTATGATTGGTCACCAAAAATATCCTAGGTTTCACCATTAAATCAATATAAAGCTTGATTGGCCCACCAAAACAAGACATTACATTATTTAAAGCAAGCCAAGGCAAGTGATGCACTGCATTACTTCATCAATGTATATCAGGGGACAACTGAATTTCACCATGATGCCATTTGATTTAATTTTTTAAATTAACTATGGCTCTCGATATCATACAACAACAGCCCACACTAACTCTTTCTATCATGAAAAGGACCTCCTAACTCTAAATTCTGAGCACAGAGAGTTATTCATACAATTGTTTGATAGCATGCGACAAAATTAGTCATTATCAGAAATCACGCCATGCCTGGTACCCATGTAATTGCATGAGTTTGACCGTTAAGAAACCCAAGAGGTTTACTGATTGATAGTTACACAATTTACTCGTAGTCGCAGACTCAATCAACCCTTAATGGTATAGGCTGTTGAAGGTATATTAAATACATACAAGAGAGAAGGTTCAAGAGAAGGTTCAACAGCTTGATCATTTTGTTCGTGGCTACAAAGCGCAAAATACTGCAACCAAGAGTATCAAGGCTCAAGTGCATGCGTCCATGCATGACTCTCTCTGAATGGTGACGTGTTTTGCTCCTTATAGCACTACGGATTTTTCATTCTATGCAGATATAGGAAAAATAGCATAGCTGCCGATACCTGCTCTTGGCTGACGTAAAGTTTCTGCCCCATTATACTAAATTGCAAAGATGGACAAACAGGTTCTTTTCTTTGGGGACCCAGAATTTTGTCCTGGACAGGAGCCCATATCTGTGGAATCTGGAACTCTAGAAAGTACCTCAGCTCTTCAATCTGTGGCTTGTCTGTAGAAGTGAAAAGAGAGAGTTCATGTGTGCTCAAAGAAGAAACTAGTGTAATAGAAAGAAGAATTCCGTGTCATCTCCAAAGCAATCAATAGAAGAATTTTGAGTCTCTCCAAAGCAATCAATCTCCTCACATTCAAGATAGAGATCAATAGCTCGAGTCAAATGCTCCTTTCCAGTTATTCCATCAACGAGAGCTGTAATTGTAGAAAAGGTCATCTCGATGATATCGGGAGAAGACTGCACCGTTTTTGCCCACCGAACATGATTTTGCTCTAAATCATCTCCACCCCTTCTCCGGAATATCACTGTAACATCCTTCAATAGTAATATAAAAAAATAAAACTTTCAGTTCACGGCATGACAAATAACAAAATAGCATCCGTACAGTCACCCGCATGGAATTAATATTACAATTTCCAACAATTATGACGAGAAAAAGGTCACCATTCTCCAAGTGGTTGTCACATTTATAAACAAAGACTCTGTAATTTTAATTTGCCATTATCTGTTATATAAAACGCCATCACCAATACAAATTGGAGAGTTTAACATCAGTGCAAATTGGATGGTACAGATTGGAGGATTCAACATCAGTATAAGTTGGATGGTTCAGCATTGAGTGGCCCATAAATATTAACTAATTCAACTGACAAAAGGGAGGGCCAAGGGCTCTAATTTTCAAACATGCTAAATGCCTTCTCTTCCTGGAACCAAGAACTATTAGTTGGTTGTCTTATATTATAATATTGGTCAACACAGACAAAAAGTGGAAAGTGTCAATTAATTAATTCTTTTATGATAAATAAGATTTCATTAAGAAGGTACCAAGGGAGTACCGTCCCCGTACAAAACAGCTTCAGACAGAAGCCACCGATATACAAAATTATGCACAAAAGACTGTTTCAATCATTTCCAGATAACTAGATGTATGAAATTGAACTTTCCTGCTATACTGAAATTGAAAAGTGTACAACCAATTATCCCCAAAAGTCCTCTTGTGCCTTATGTAGAAAGCTAATCTGTAGCACCGTTTCTCTGTTGTTTTTCTTCCAACAATCGGCCCCCCAGCTCTTGTTTCTTACTAGTGCGCACACACCGTAACTATGATTTAGACATTTATTCCTCAAGATGTAATTATCACCCACATCACTTTCAGTCTATCACTCCGAAAAAAGCATCTACCATCGCATTCACAACAAAATGAAAATGAGATTTTAAGACGCAGATGCAAATTTTTTCATATGATTAACAGGACAGAAAATAAAACTATTCTAAGTTGTGCCCCAGTGCAACAAGGATGCTGGCTAAGGTCATCATGTAATAAGAGTAAAGCTTGAGAACTCATTAATCTGAAATAAACCGTCACACAGTTATCAGCTTGTGTATTACAACTAAGGCGCCAAACAGAAAGAACTTCCCCTCACTGCAACATATCTCAAGTATCCACATCTCAAGTCCTCTTATGTAGATATAACAAATTCATTCTTTGTTTTATCGAACTTTAAGTTGTAGCACAAAGAATTGGAATCTAGATTCCACATCCTTCACAGAAGTGATCTGAAGTTTTATCGGCATGCTTAAATTCTGTTCCACCTACAAGCTTATAGACTGCCAAACTAGAGTCCGTCTCGATACAGGTTTATTGGGATTACTGCACTGCACTGAATATAATAGGATCCTTGTTTTCTAGAATTATTGAGATCTTTAGTGAAGACCCTTCAAAAAGAAGGTTAATAAAATAAGAGTAACTGTCATAAAGCTCTAGCCCTGTTGGGCTCTAGTGCAAGCTTTGGTATCTGTGTGGACTGATTCCAGTTCTTTCTGGTTTATGGCAAATATCACAAAAATAAGACAACTAAGACAAACAAGATCAAGATCTCGCAGAGTTTAGATTATTTCCTAAGAAAATACATGATATCGGAACAAAAATCACCAAAGAGTCCTCCAAGAAGATCAACATCAAAAGTCAAGCAAACCGTCACTCTATCTAAGAAAGAGCATAATTATGGGACGCAGAAATTGGCTGCAAGCAAATTAGATTCAAACCTAGTCATCATGTCAACAGCAACTAAAAATCCTTGAGGTAACTTTATGCCCATTACATAATAGGCATTCTTGATCTAGAAGCTAGAAACTGAAGAACAGAGAAAACATATCAATTACTTCCACAACTGTTTCAATTTAAACTCTTGCTACCGTCTTTCCTAGGAAGGCATCATAGAAAATTTCTGCCGAAATGGGCAAAAATAGAGGGACTTTATTTCAACAAATAAATCTTGGTACCAACTAAGCAGAATAAGACAAAAAGGAGGCACTTAGGTTCCGTGTCACATAAGCATTCCATTGGAAGAAATAATTAGAAGGTTACTTACTTCTTTACCAGATAGAAATGGTGCCCCCGTAGGCTGAGGGTATACTCCCCTGGCTATAGAATAAGTGAGGATCTGCACCCTGTTGAGTTTAAGACAGGTCAACAAGAAATAGTACTGCGAATGATCAAATACACAGAACTATGATATAAGAAAATGAGGAAATAGTTGGCACTAGCCTTGTCCTTAATTTTATTTTGACCTGAACTTGCATGACTCTCTGTGTCAGAGAATCGCTGGTTTCCAATTTCCTGGACATAATTCTTAATTTCCGTAGTTGTCAAAGGCGATGACTGATGTTGTTTAACATAAATCACATCTTTCCCACCGATCGTCACAGAAGTAATCACATGCGTCCCAAAGTTCTCAATGAAACTGCCAAAATATTAAAAACGATCAACACTAATGACATCAGAATAATAGTTAGAAAATCCAAACGTTACCTTGCTAAGGAGGGTGGGTCCCATGAAGAGGGAACTGCGTGCTTCACGTTTTCTTGCAACACTAAAGGATATTTGCTAATTTCGACCTTAGCAAGCGGGATGTAGAACCCATCTGTGGAAAGGGTCTTTGTCGCCGCTGCATCAATATGCTTTGAGCCAGTAAAGCTAAATGCAGCATTGAAGCTCCCTAAAGGAGGGCTTCCTGATAGATTCACCTTTCTATTGAAGAATTCCACCATCTGCACCCACTCATCCAAACACATGGTGCAACAATTGAATGAGCACAAATTGGAAGTAAAAATCACTATATATCTTAACAGATAATTTGAACAAATTCCGATCATATAGTCCGCACCTTGTAAGCAAAGTAAATTTGAAGATTCTCTCCCTCGCTGTTCTTTCATTAAGGTTTTGAGCAATCCATTAATCTAGTAAAAGATCCAATTTGTGGATGATTGGATGGGGCTCTAGCTACAGATGATGTGCTTCTCCAAAGTCTTCCTTTATCAAATTTTTTTTTTCAAACAAATTCTTTATGTTCTCCTAAATGAAATATGATAATAAATTCTATCTTTCTAAAGGTTTGGATTTCATTGACTCGTTATTTGATCTTATCAGTTTCTGACCAATCTAAGGAGACTTTAACCACCTCATACTGCTAGCTCAACACATGGACAAGTGACATATCACAAAGTTGCCAGATTGCCAAAACTGAAAGAAGGAAACACAAATAATAACATAAATGCAGACTTTGTTTCAGCAAATGAATTTTTGCATATCCAACACTCTATTTCAAGAAAATTCTGTAGCCTGAGGAATACTCTTCCTTATTTTCTAATATTTCTCAATCATATGCCTAACAAGGTTGTTGTTAAAGATGTGCTGAAGCCACTCTAATCAATTAACAAAAATGAGTCAGCATTGTATAGCAGTAGCTCATTATCTAACAAAGAGCACCGTCATACGAAAAATGGAAGATGGAAATGAAATGGCATGAATGTCAGTACACGCACTGAATACCGAGTAAAGGTTGACTCCCAATCGATTTTCCTTGCAAATTAGAAGAATTTGGAAATATCAACTAACCCAGTAGTACTGGTGGCAGAAACATCTCTTGGTCCACCATCACAAGCACATTGCCGCAACAGTTTCTTCCCTTAAACTTTCTAGTTCTCAATTCACAATCCCTAAGTGAGCACACCTTATGAAACTTACCCCACCATGACAAGCATTAAAAGGCCCCTTTCGATCTGATAGCTAGAGGTAAAAAATTAAGCACCAACGTCCAGACAACACAAGCCAAGCCCTTTACTAGCAAGAGAAAAACGGCTCAAAATCTGACCACGCACAACCCGAGAAACTAAACAATCACCACGCCCATACCTCATCGTAGGTGTGAATCCCGGACGGCCGGCGCCCCCAAGACTCCTGAGAGACACTGACGTCCCTGGAAACACTGGGCACCACCAGATCATCGTACAGCCGGAGATCCCGGGCGTGCTCCTCGTCGACCTGCACCACCCTCGACCCCGCGACCCCCTTGCAGTACAGCAGCCTCGTGTCGAAATTCACGTCGAACCCCCGGCCCAGCGCCTGCACCGCGTTCGCCGCGGTGTGCGAGGCTGCCGGATTATCTCCCATCGCTCATCCCCCAAGTGAACCCCCACCCCGACCCCTCTCCGATTCCCGCCCGCCCCCGATCGGAAACCCTAGGAGACCCTCCTCGAGGCCCCCACCCTTCCTCCGCAGCGTCGAGGGGCCCGCGCCCTAGGCGGAGTCCAGCTGGAGCTCGCGAGGCGGGCTTGCATCGCGGCGAGCTCCTCCAGATCTCCAACGGCAGCCCATCGATGGAAGATGAGCCGCGAACCTGCCTGCGATCTCGCTCTCTCTCTCTCTAGAATGCGGGAGCTTTCTCTCTCATCATCCCTTTCCCGCTGTTTATACCGTCCGCGACACGGCGGGGGGCATTGACTTCGGTGACTCGTCAGTCTCCCCCGAAAATTTTCTCGCGTTTTCTCGCCCCCGCCCGCCTTTTCTCGCTCCCCTCCTTTTTCCCGGGAAATCGCCGGGGTCAGCGCTCCCCCTCCCCGCTCCCTCGCTCGCGCGCGCGGGGGCGGATCTGAGCCGTTGGATCTCTCGAGCGGCCCGGATGGAATTCTGCTCGCGGTGTGGTGTGGGGGGGCCATCGCGTCGTTGCGCTCGTGAAAGCGAAAGGGCGTTTTGCTTTTGGAAATTCCGACCTTTAGTCAATGTTTTGCCTCGGATTGCTTCTGCCTTGGGGCAGAGCGATTGGGATGTTGGACGTGTCGATGTTGTCCATCCCCATTTGACCTTCTGTTTTTTTTTTTCTTTTGTGGGTCTCCTGCTTCCGAATTTCCTAAATTGCCCCTTCGGGGCACGGTGGGGATGCGATGAATTTCTCGTGACCGGCCAGTCGCTTGTAAATTAGCTGCTTGATTCCCGCGATGCATAGCCACCCCGATTATATTGTGGACATACATATCGGGTCTTCAATGCTCGTGTATATCGAGAGGAGCAGAGTTGAATGGTGAAGACGTCGTGTTGCCTCTTTTAAAGGGTTTTGTTTTATTTGGGATTGAGATCTTCTGAGCTTAATTAGGGGTAATTTTGCGTGGTGGATATACCTCCTCGAAAGATTTGCTAGTTTGGAATCAGAGTTATGAGGGCCTAAGTTCACTGACATCGCCCCGAGAATACCCTAAATTTATCTTATTGGCCTCACGTTTTGGAGGAAATCGCACCCACACCAAAACCCCCAAAAACTCATTCACTTTCTGTCGTCGCTTGCCATCGCAACACCGACTTATTCCACCACTAGCCTCAGTGAAGACTGCTCGATGCGAGACTCGCTCTAGCCGCCCTAGGTCCGAACCCTTTTAGCAGTGGCTAAAAGGCCGGAGTGGCATTTCCGAGAGATTGGGACTCCTTCAATTACCACCAATTTTCTCCGGCGAATGTCAAATTTCCTTTTATGTTTTCTTTCTCTCATTGTTCATGTCCCCCTTTTCAGTGACATTGTCAGTAACTTTGCAAGATAAGAACGAGAAATTATGTGTTCATGAAAAAGGGAGTAAGAAATTAACCTTTTATAGTAGAATACAAGTTTGTACCTATTAGTAATTATTAATTTTTTTAATGCATTTAGTAGCTTTAGAAGGTTGAAACGTAAGTTCAAATCTATACGTATTGAGTTTATGTGCATTAATGATGCATCGATTAAGCTAATTTGAACTAATGACGGCCAAAATCATGATTCTTTGAACTTTGGTGACATTCGACCCACGTAGGCTTACGTCTACAGAGGTAAAGTTGAATCATTGACCAGTTTTTGCTTCCGTTTGGCGTTTTCTTTCCCTCATGTGACGTTTTGAGACCTTATTTCCGTTCTTTCCACACCGTATATAAACCGATAAAAGAGCAAACGATCGGAGCGAAGTTAAAAAATTTCACCTTTTCTTCCTCTTCCACATGCTACTTTGTTGCTTCAATCATCTTTGTGGCACTAATAGTTGTCTCTGGCATTTCCTACCTGATTTATAAGGTTTCATGGTAGAACATGTCTTGAGTTTGAATCGATAAAGAAAACTCGATCTAAGTAGGTTTTCCAGTTTGAGGTATTCCTTAATTTGAGTGGATTTTCTAAAATGGGCCTCTTATTTTGGATACAGATATACATAGGACATGGAATTTTACCCCGTTATTAATTACACACTAGAGTTAACAAGATTAGTGTTAGGGTTTTCTTTCTAAGCGAGTTTCGAGAGAATTGTGAGATAAGACTTATATAGCGACACTTTGGACTGAATCACTTGAATCTTCGGTGTCCTCATCTTTCGTTGGTTTTTGTTGTAATTTCGTTTGTTCGCCTTGGATTTAAATTGGGGATTCGTTAACTTCCGCATCATTTCTGAACATTTCGTTTTACAGATTCTATGATCTATTCATTCAATGATACGGCTCGCAACCTTGTCAAAAAGAAGCACAAGGTTCGAAAACTTTCACAAAAAAACTAATTTGATGAAAATAATATGGGAGCTTTTCTCTCTTGATTTAGTTCTAGATCTAGGAGTTGTAATGAATAAGTACTCCGCTTCCAATTTCAATGGTATTTACAGCAGCTCCAGTGTTAAATATGTGCTCATTCAAAATGTTTTTGTTACAAGCTTTGGCATCCTGCACTTGCTAAAGGGCTTGCTCTCACTGAGTTTGTTGAACATGTTTTTGTTGTCTTTGTATGGTTATGGTGTTGGGGACACCGAACCTAGTTGCACACCTTCAAAAGATTAAGCTGGAGCTACAGATGGAGATCCGGCGTGTGCTTATCGCCGATGATGCGATCCGGTAATCAACTGCTGATCCTTTTGCTTAGGTCACATATCTAATCTCGAAGGACAAGCATGTGTTGACCTCTATCATGTTCTGATGATATACCTTGATTTCTAGATTTTGGTTTGTTTTATAACTCTATGTGCTTGCTTTGTTGTGGTGATTTCTGGAATTTCCTATAGATCATTTCATGTATTATTTTGGTCTTGAATGAAAAATTTCCTTTGACCAAAAATAAAAACTTAATCCATTCTCTTTCTCAACTATCCATATATGCTTATAACATGTTTTTTTTACGTTGTTCGACTCTTGTCTCGTGTTTCACTCTCACCCAAGATAACCAAATCCATGCCGCAAGACTCGGCTAAGGACTCAATGACCTTACACACCCACCCAAGAGATTAGCTTTCAAAGATCACCGTTGGACACGAGTTTTGGGAGAAATGGATGCTTCACTAATAAAAAAACTTAAGGATTCAAAGGATGATTACAAATGACTGTAGTACACTTATTTATAGTGTCTTACCTAATACATGAATGCGAGACCTAGTTACTCGCCCTCTAGATACATCCTAATTCAATATATTACATTTATAAAGGTACATTTCCTCCCTTGAATATATTTTGACTAATCCTAATACATGAACTAATCATATACTTCAAGAGAATGTACTTGCACTTTACTTACTCTTTACTCTTATACATTGTACTTGTTCGCGCATTCACATCCCACCTGCATTGTGCATCCTACATGTGCACAACTCTTGATCAGCCCATGCCAAGTTCATAGCACCTAGTTGACGCGGGTTGTAGCATTCTCCCCCACCAATATTTAAAATGCCCTCATTTTGGAAACTTGATACTTGTAAAAAGCCTTTTTGAATTACCATATCCACTCCAAGGGCTTCCATGATATGTCACCTTCCGTTCCTCCCTTCCACTTGACAAGTTACTCAAGCCTGGTCGGCTTATCCTTCTCCCACAACCACCAATTGGTTAGGATTTGCTTCACATGGTTGTCATACTTCTCATGTTGTGTATCGATGGATAGTCGATGGTGCTCCTTGCAACTCGGATCGCTATCATCGAAATGGTGAATTCTGAGGTTAAATCACAAAATCTCCCACTTAAATAACTTTGAAGGTCATGTTTGTCACTTACGGGTATTGCCTTATGATGAACATGAAATGGATTGCTGCGTGAAGATTACTAAAACAAAAAAAATCTTCATATTGGTTCTATCAGTGGAAAGAAGTAACTTTTTCACTTTTTTTTCTTACTAAAATAACTACTAGTTCTTCATGTGATAAAGTAGCTTCAAATTAGAAAAAAACAATTTTCGACCTATCAATGTTCAGTAAGTTTGCAATGATAGTAGGACCTTTTCACATAACATTATAAGTCTAACCCCATGTTTTGGAAAAAGTTTAACCATTGTTGCATACGAAAGGATTTTCAAATTCCAATCTTAGTCAATATTTTCTAGATTGCTTCCGCGTTGGGTAAGTGGATAGATTTTTGACGTGATGTATCTAATGGTAATTTTAAAAAGAATTATGATATTATCAAGTCATAATTGATTTTCATTTCACTTTCAAGTTTTCTGAACTATCTTTTCATTACATAATAAATGTTGTGGAAACATGCGATCGAACAATAAAATTATCAGAACAAGAAGTTAAATCGAAAATCAAATTAACATATTTCGATCGATGTGACCTACATCCGCAGAAAGAGCAGTAAAGAATTTCACTATAGATCAAGTAAGACAACGGAAATTACAACCACACTCGAGTCACTCAAATACTCACAATGTTTCGCAGCCCAATAACATCCAATAACTCACACAGTGTTAACCCCACAATTTCTCTCGAAACAACCTCTCAATCTTATAATGAAATTCTTAATTCTTACTACAAGATTTAATCGGCTTTAACACTCTCGGATTGCTTCAAGGTGTAAATCACAAGAAGCCACCTCTTGGATGCTCTTTATATATATAGGAAATCTACTCTAACTAGGAAATAATTCAAATAGGAAACCCACTTGAATTATGAAAGTTTCCTTTTCGAGCTCAAACTTGATAAATATTTCCAACAATCTCCGCATTGCCTCGATCTTTGAGTCAAGTCATAATTGTTTCTCTGAAAATTGTCTCCCGCAGCCCCTAATAGGCTCAATCGTCACATTAATCTTCCAAGTCCAAATATCATTTGAACTTCGCCATAATTGTGGATTTCATCTAAACACCAACTCTACCTGCACCTTTAACTACTCCACCAAAATTTTCTAGCACAACCTCCTCAACCACAGATAAAGAAAAACCATCGTTACATCTATATCCATCGAGAGATCAAATACACAATTTTTCAATATCAATAGCTACAACAATTGTTGGTTTTTTTTTTTGACCACCTGCCTAGATGGCGCTGCTGGAACGCGCACTCTTCCTCTCGCAAAAAGTTGAGTGTTCGAATCCCGGACGTCGTAGGGTGACTTAACCGGTGGCATGTGTGTGGTGGTTAGTACATGTCGCCCCCAGGGTTTACTCCCCGACTGTCGGCCGTGCAGGGGTTCCCTGGATTATCAAAAAAAAAAAAACAATTGTTGGTTTTGCAGACCACCTTACTACAAGCTTCATATATTTCAATTACTCTGCTAATACCCACTACCTTAGGAGTTTTTGATTGCAACTCCACCTCGAGCTTAACACCATCCAAATCTAAACACTACTATAATCACTCATACTCATAAATACGATACTCATCAAATGTAACTTTTTTACTGATAATGGGTAAATTTAATTCTAGGCACCACAATCATAACCTAGGAACATACACTTTATTGCCCTCTTATCTAGCTTACCATCACTCACTCAAACATAACACAAGCAACCAAATAATCTAATAACAGAATAATCAACAACGTTATCTTATTACACTTCTTTGGGAGTCTGACATCCAATCACAGTCAATGGAGATCCATTTACTAGGTAGCTAGTTGTACTAAGTGCATCTACTAGGAATCTTTTAGCCATACTAGCACTAAAGAGCATTTTATAGGTCATTTTTAGTAATGTTTTGCATCAACTCTGAAACTTATCGTGGTTTATTGGCACTAGTACGGTGTCTCACCGTGCCTTCCTTCATGCCGAATTTGCTTAATAGCTACGAGCAGAACACTCCATGCTACTGTTAGTCCACACATGCTTAATCATTTTACCAATCTCATTTTTTATCAAAGTTATCAACTGCCTAATTTTGACAACAATATCAAACTTATGCCTAATCATAAACACATAGGTCTTTCTCGAGCAATCATCTAATGCCTGCTAGAAAAAATTTGGTACTCTTCCTAGAAGGAAATCATAACAACCTGCGAACATCCAAGTGAATTAGCTTTGCAATTTCCATATTTTCTCTAACAACTACTAAATTGCACTTTTCGCTGTTGATCTATGTCACCTCACCTGCATACATTAGTTTGTCAGCAACATAACCATACAACATATTCTTTTCACTTGGAACCTTCAAGCTTATCTTATTAATGTCCCCAAACTTATATGCCACAACTTAGGCTCTCGAACATATGCATTTGACGTCTCGCAACGGAATTTGTCACTATTTCACCTTGAAGCTCGTACAAGCCATGTGCTTGATTCCTCTTACTATCACCAAACACCTCGAATGACATTTAAAACTCCACTTGTTGAAATATATCGACACCCAACCGAAAACATGACACTAAAAAAAATTAGATTCTTCTTCAATTCTGGAATGTGCCTTACTCCAGTTAATATCCTCACGATATCATCATGTTTTCTAATTCTAACATCTCAAACACCTACAACATCACACTCAATGTTGTTCCCTAACTACACTTAACTACTATCCATGCATTAATAAGTAGTAAAATAGTTCATATTTGGTGTAGCATGAAATGAATAATTATAATCCATTATCCATGGTCAATTAATGAATTCTTAGTGATAGATAAGACATAATCATCACTATCTGAATTACTGTCAACTACGGCTGCAATATCTTCTACACACTCAAATTTAATTCCCTAAACTTTCTTGTTTTTTAGCTTAAGACAATCCTTTCTAAGATGTCCCTCCTTGTCGTAACTACAACAAATGGCATCCCTAGTCCTAGACTGACTGTGTCTGTTGAGGTTTATATTACTCTTGTTAACACGTGTACTAGTTCTTCTTCTACTTTCACCTACTAAAGCAGTAGACACAAGTTCACCAAATTCTCTTTTACGGATATTGTTGAGGCTAATAATACAACCTAGAGGGGAGGTGAATATGTTGTTTTAATAAAATTTAACGATTTTGCGGAAATCGGGAGCAACTATAAAAATCCGGTCGAGCAAATATTTCAAGTATAGCGAAGTGCTTGTGTGCTAGAATATATAAAAGTGAGATAAACAAGAGCAAATAACAATTTATAGCGGTTCGGCTTTTATCAAATAACCTTTATCCACTGTCCACACTAATAGCTACAAGTTGGGTTGTATATCACTAGTAATATACAAGACAAGATATAATCAGCAGGCATTAATACTATCAGATGATAGATTACATTATTAGGACTCAAGTGCTATTATCACTCTTGTACACTTAGTCTTTCTCATGATTATAAGGTAGCAAGAACATAGCAGTAAAGATCTCAAGAGAATGAAAAAAAATCAGCTTAAAGTACAGTGTTGAACATTTTTAATTTTCTGTATATTGCTAGTCTAACCTCTTGTTTTCAATGATTTTCTCTTATCTAGATATCTTCAATCTTCCCATTAGAGATGGTCCAGAGAAGCAAGTAGCAGTTAGGTTTGTGATGTTCAACTATTCACAAGCCGAACTCCCCATACAATCATTTTTCTTGAACATTAGCTAGCTTTCCCAAAATAGATTATGTTGCTGCTATCCCGTCGTTGATAGCTCTGACATAACTGCAAAGGATGTTTCTAGTTCTCTAACAACTTCTGGCTCTTCTGATGTGCGTATCCAGTTGGCAACGGTTATATTTGGTTTCTCTAATGAACATCCTTAGATGGTCGTTGTACCAACAAAATCAATTACATGATATCTTTATCATCGTCATCATTGTCATCGTTGTTATGGAAGTAAGCGATTAAACAATAAAATAGACAGAACAAGAAAATAAATTGGACACTAGATTTGCGTGGTTCGATCAATGCAACCAACATTCAAGGATAGAGTAGTAAAGAATTCCACTATAAATTAAGCGATACAACAGAAATTACAATCCACTCGAGTCACTTAAACACCTTTAATGTGTTCTCAGTCCCCAATTACAACTAATAACTAACGGATTATTTAGTCATATAATTTATCGCGAAATAATATCTCAATTTCACAAAGAAATTCATAAATTTTACCACAAGATTTTATCGGGTTCAACATTCTCGAATTTCTTCAGGTGTAATTCACAATAAGTCACCTCTTGGATGCTTTTTATCGTGAAGAAACTTCTTATATGTATAGGCAAGAGCATGATCCAAAATAGGAAACTTACTCTAACTAGGAAACAATTCAAATAGGCAACATAATTAAATTAGAAAACTTTCCTTTTCAAGCTTAATATAATAGATCTCTCGTAACTAGCTACTTACATATAACTATCCAATTCCTATACAGCATAATTACCCAACTAGATTGTGGACATGTGTAGCTTGTGCTTTTAAAGTTAGTATATATGAAGAGGAACAATATTGAATAGTAAATACGTGACGTGGCCTCTTTCAATAAATTTTGAGATAGGGATTTTCTTAGTTTAATTATGGGTGACTATATATGTTGAATGTACCTCCTTATATTATTGGCAAATTTGCAACCAAATTTGCAACCAGGTGTAGGGATGATCGACTCCCGGGTAGATTGGTTTTTGGCCTTGAACTGGAAATTGACCCTATGACTCTCGGTTCCAAAAGATTGATTGAGAGCCAAACCAATCGATTCTGGAACCGCCAAATCCTAAACCAACCTTTTTTTGTGCAAAGAAAATTCAAATTCTCATATTAAAATATATAAGTTACATTATTTCACTATATATATTTAAGTGGTTATGTTGTTGATGCGAAAGATCATTGTTTAATTTTCGATGGATGTAGAATTATTCTTCTTTCTAAAAGAGACTTCAAAATTGGTGTAGAATCGATTCAACCTAGGAGCCTACCAGTTCGATCCATATCCCAAATTGAACTGAACTCGGTGCTCACCTCTAACCAACTTATGAGGATCCAAATTCATCGATATTATTAAAGGATACCCATGAACTTATCAAATTGACCTCACATTTTGGAACAATCACACCCACGCCAACAAAAATCCCAAAACCTCATTGACTTCCTCCCCCACTTCTTGCCTGGTCTTTGCACTCACTCAGGTCTCTAATATCGCTTGCCATCACCACACCCATTTATTCCACCACCGACTTTCTTGAGGACCACCCATTTCGAGGCTTGCACTCACAACCCAAGCTCTGAACCCCTTTTAAGAGTGACATTACTAAGAGATCGCGGTGGATTCATTTACTACCAAATTTCTCTAATAAGCCTGTCAAACGAATAGGTCAAGTCGGATTTGAGTTTGGTTGAAAATGTATAATTCAAATTGACTCATTTTCATGTAATGCAAATTTAGCAATCTGTACCCAACTTGACTTTGACCCGACCCATACTTGACCCAATATGAACTTCAATTATTGGCAATTTTCTTGATAAATTGTTGCCCCTAAAGTATGGGCAACTTGATGGACCCGCTTGGCTGAGTGGATAATAAAGCTAGGCTGCTTGGGTTGAATTGTGGGTTAGAAGTTCTCGTGGCACCAGCGCAACGTGGGGATGTGAGTAAGCATCGTGCTGATGGATACGAAAACCTGCATGGACGAGTTCAAGGGTTGGCTTTTGGACAAAGGTGTGAGGTGGTTGTGAGGTGAAAAGGGGGTGGATCTTGTTTGGATGAGGAGCAATGCCCTCGTTCTCATGAGTCTGTTGTTTCCTAGCATTGAAAATTTAAAAATCCTTGATTATAGAAAGTTGTCTAAACAACACATACTCAAAATTGCCGTTTCCCAAATTCAAATGATGACTTTGTTTGCTTACAGCCCTTGCTTTCTATCTTACAACAAAGGGCGAAGAAAGTACAAGTGATTAAAGAAAAAATTCCTCATCAAACAATCAGTAACAATTTACCAATCAAATTATTAGCCACTTTTCAGACCTTGCACAATGTTGCAGCATGAAGCCCTTGGACTGAGCCTCAATCTCAGCTTGTAAATGTCATTGATTAAAGGCTTCTTCACTCCATAATCACATAGTCCTGAAATCATTAATAGCCACCTCAACTCCGGCAACTATAGCCTTCGTGTCTTAATTCATTCATCACTCACCAAACCCTTGACATAAACCCTAAGGCTGCGTTTGATCGTCCGTATTTCTGGTCAGGATAGGATTGGATAGGATAGCATAGGAAATCTAGGGATTTTGCCATATCCCATCCACTGTTTGGTGAAGTACGAATTTAAAGTTGGATATTCTCATATCCTATCCTATCCTACATTTGTTAGAAACTGTATATCAATATAAAAGACATGTATACACCTACGTGATACTTATGAAATATTTCGATCTTATTACTATAAAAATAACATTCTCATACACAAATAAACTTGAAAATATGACATTTTATTAGATTTTCGAATTTTTTTGCAAAAAAATAAATAAAATGATAATAGAAACAAATGAGAGAAGAAAATTGTCATCATCGTCTTTCTTCGAGCACTTTTCCGCAAACAAATCATTCTTCGGCTTCTTCTTAGGCGGAGGCTTCACCGCACGCGCACCCTTCTTCTTCTTATTAATAGCCAAGCCACCCATTGATCTGCAAAAGCATCAAATATCAGGATTTACACATAACAACGTCGGAAAAACATCTTAAATGGGATAACAAAGATGGAACTCGAATGTGAAATTAAAAAAGCCATCTTTCGACATCAACCGAAGCCGCGAAGAGCGTAGAGACAAGCTCCAAGTTACCAAACCTCAACTCCACCGAACCACAGAGCATCGCAAGCACAAAACAAATAATCGAAATAGCAAGATGGTGGGTTCCTTCACCATCCGCAATCACGTTGTTTTTCGAAACAGACAAATCGAACAGAACTAAATTAGCAATTGCAAAGACGAAGGGCCACCGATTCCTTGCTCCACTATGAACTAGATACCATTCGACGAACATGACGAACGCCATTGACGACGGTGCGAAATTGGAGAGGACAATCACAATACCTGAGTTGAGCAGAGCAGAGCAGTTGGCGTGCCTAGAAGAAGAAGAAGAAGAAGCGACGAAAAGGTTTGGAGCTTCTCTGATGTCGCCGGCGAGGTGCGGAAAAGCGTTTCTTCTCAGCAAGCTTCAACAGTATTTCCACCGATGACCACTGATCTCCTCCTCCTATGGGTCCTTCTAGTTCAGCATCTTGATGAGCCGCGTGTGTGAAGAGTGCGTGAAAGAAGGGTAGGGTTTCTAAAAATTTGCTTTTATGTAACGGATAGGAGAAATCCTATCCGACCTTATCTTACCCCCTCCCCCCTCGGATTTTTTTATTCGAGTTATATCCCCTTTATATCCGACATTATACTATCCGGGACACCTACCAAACACGGGATAGGATAAATTATATCCTATCCTGAGTTTTATACGGTCGACCAAACGCAGCCTAAAACATTCACTACTCGTGAATGATGACAATGAAGATGATGGAATAGAGGAAGAGCAGCCAACCTGGAACTGCTTGTGATAAAAGCTATTGTAATTTGGCCATTCTTCTTCGGTGGCAGAAATTCTCCGTTCGTGAATCCGAAAATCCAAATCCTCCATCTCCCTCCTTTGAAACCTCGCCTTGCACTGCTCGCGATCTTGTGATCTCGCATGTACCTCTCCGTCCTCCAGCATTGGAGTAGTCGCCAACTATCAACCATCCTCATAGTCGAATCTGACCAAGATGGCGTCATCCGCAAGTATGGGAGGAGAACCCGATGTTGAGGGATGGGAAGAGGAGAGAGAAATGTTTATTGCTTCCTGCATTTGGAATTGGCAGGCATAGTTGGTGTTAGAGTCTTGAGAGAGAAGATAGGAGCGAATATAGGGACTTGAGACATGTTTTCTTTGCTATTTTGATTAAGTGAGCTGAAATTAAGTTTATAACAAACCCACAACAACCTATTTTTATTGGGTTTTTTTTCTTTGAAACCTATCATGACCTATATTTAAAATTTGAGATGACTCATATATGATCCACTTCAATAAATTTGAGTTAAAATATGGATTTATGACCCCATTATGATTAGGAGTGATCCGTTCTAAGGTAAATCAATTCCCATCCTGAACTTGGAACCTACCCCACCAAGTTGATTCCCAATTTGTGGAACCAAGAATTGACATCATAAACCTTAAAACTATACCGACCGATCAATCACTATTTCAGTCCAGTTCCAAAGTCTACTTGAAACTAGCCCAGTGTTGTAAGTTCGCAAATATCCAATGCTAAACAATATTTTGGGTGTCATCAATACATCTATTTTAATCATTTGCAAATTGGCTCCTTGTAGAGGCTAACCACCATCCCAAAATGGAAATCACAGCTCTTGAAAGACAATGTTAAGGAATTCCACTGAAATTTTGCTTTGTGGAGCAAGGGCATGTCAATTTCTTTTCCATTAGCGAAGTGGAGCTTCCTGTCCTGCCCTCATAAATGGTTGCATGTGGCCACATGAAGAATCCCGAAGAAACATTACGTGAATTATACACAACGGAAACTTAAGCAAGATGCAATTTGCATTGGTTACATACTCAAAGAAAATCTACTTCAAATCCTAGCCACCTACTCTTAGTTCCCATGGTTGTGATAATAGTAATACATGTTACATGATTATATTTTTTACTCATATGATGGCACCACGTGCATGAGCTATCTCTACTATTTTTCTAGAAGGCACCAAGGTTAAGAGCATTTTCCATCAAAGCTCTGCAACAGAGCAATATTTTCATAAGAAAAAATAATATCAAGTCAGGAGCAAGTCCCACATAAATGGACCAGTAGCTCTTGGACCAAACAAATCCTGCATAAAAAAAAAACAGAAGTAAACTGGCTAGTTATGTTAGTCCACTCGGTCCGATTCCTTACAAGGAATCGAGAATCAGACTAGTTACTGTCGATTCCAAATTTATGGAACTGAAATGAACCAGTTCCTACAGAAACCACCCAGAACCAGCCGGTTCAGTTCTATTCCCGGATAGAACTAGGACTATTGCTCACCCCTAATTTTGATAACCCTACTTTGTAAGATAAGAATGAGATATTACATTTGTATAAAAAAAATTGTAAGAAATTAGGCGAAGTAAGTTTTCCATACTATAACCATTTATAGTAGCAAAATAAGTGTGTACCTACTAGTAATCAGTTTTTCATGTATTTAGTAGCTTTGAAAGATTAAAAGTAAGCTCAAATCTTATATATTTGTACATATAATTGGGTTTTGTGCATTTAAACGGTTTTTTTTCCCAACTCTTTTATCATCTTTGGCAATTAAATATACTTATTGAGTTTATGAGTTAATGATGTATGGATTTAGCTAATTTATGCAATGGAATTAGGAAATGCCCTTGATTTTGCGCACTCTCGTCAACGCATTAGAAGTACAAATTTGGTCTATTTAGAGAGAATAACAAGTTTAAATTACTCCAAGATAAGAAAGATTTCTATTTAATTTTGAAAAGCATTAAAGATTTAAGGAATCCTTTAATGTTATCTTAACAACAATTGTAATATTATTTTATCCATTAATTATTGTGCAAGTTGTCATGAACGCGACTCAGTTTATGTAACAAGACAATCTTTCACAGCGTGTTGCTCGCTCCTTGATATGTGTTTCCCATCCCCTTTTCTCTCGTGTTTCATTCTCACACAAGACAACCAAGTCATGCCACTAGGTGATGCGGTTGTGGGGGTGTATGAGTGTTTTTTGAGTAATATTGAAGAAAGTACGAATAGATCAGAGTGTATGGGAATGGAAGTTGATAGATAAACATAAATACAAGATAGAATACGATCACCATCAAGGCTTAAAGGACACACAACCGGTCGAGGTAGAAGATCGGGATCGACAAAGTCCACCACCAAAGCTTAAAGGCTAAGCCACCTACCACGGATAAAGGACTTCCGAGATAAGATAAGCTCACCACCAAAGCCTAAAGGAGAACCATCAGTCGATGATAAAATGCTGCTTAGCTCACCACCAAAGAGTAATCCACTCTTAAAGGATAAAGAAACTAGGATGGGAGTTATGAACTCTTTAAAGATATTCGCTCACACAGAAAAAAATCTCATACAATCTCAAAATTCAAGTCCATTGTAAGACCATAAATTATAGAGATATTGATAAATAAAAGAGAAAGACTCTTCGAATTCCCGGAAACCGAACAAACTCTTGAAGGAATCACCTAATTATGACTTTTAACAGCAACACTACGATAAAGACTCATAAAAAGCTATGAATTAAGAGACCTAAATGCATTTGACTAATTATTAGATGCATTAAAACTTGATAAGACTCTAAATTCGTGTACCAGTTTTGGAAGTTGAACGGTCATTTTAGACAGTCATCAAATTTTAATAAAAATTGACCAGAACAACCTTTGTTAGGTAATTGATTTGAAGCCTTGCAATCGACAACAAGCTTGTATATCGGCAATGAGATGACTAATTGGTGTCCACGAAATCAATAACTCATCCATCGAATCGATAATCTTTTTGCATAATCGACAACTTCAATCTTGAATACAACTTATTAAGTTGTAGTTGAAATTGGTCTTTGCTTGCATAAATAGCAAGCATGTTGGTTTGATCGATGAGACATGAATTGAACTTGAGAGTTGATTGATGGAGCCCAATGCTCCCATATCACTTGAGGTGAGTAATGGAATTGGACCGAGCTAGGTTATTCTAGGCAGTTCTTGCAGGAATCAGTCCACTTCCCAGTTCCTAAAATTTGGAACCGGTAATTATCGGTTTAGTTCTCGATTCCAGGTGTGGACTGAACCACTCAGACTAATACTTTTTTTTTATTAGCAAGTTAATGGTACTTGATCATATGTTATCACAACTTTAGCATCTTTCCATAGACAATTTCATTGATTAAAGATCTAAAACACTGAATAACACTTGCAATCCTGTAGGGTTAGAAAAAAAAGATATCATCGCCTGTTCCCAAACCCGTTAGGGAATAAATCGAACTGGTTCCAAGACCAAGTGGGCCAATTCCCAGTTCTACAAACTGGAAACCATCCCTTCTAGTCCGGTTCGAGAGTGAGAACTAACTTGCCTTAAAACTGATCACCCCGACATAACACTAGGCTCGGCTAAGGACTCAATGACATCATACATCACCCAAGAGAGTAGCTGTCCAAGATCACTCTTGCACACAAGTTTGGAATAAAAGGGATGGTTCATTAATCGAAGGAATCAAGGATTCAAATGATGATTAGAAATGACTCTAGTATACCTATTTACACTGTCAGTGCTACTAATACATCAATGCTAGAACTGGATATTCACCTTCTAGATGCTTCTTAATCGAATGTATTACATTTAACAAGATTCATACCCTTCCGTTGAACACATTTTGGCTAATAGTAGTACATGAACCAACCACAAACTTCGAGAGAATATACTTAGACTTTACGTGCTCTTTTACTCATTCATGTCTAACTTGTATATTGCATTTGTCCACGCATGCACATCTTGCCTGCATCTTACGTCTAGCTCGCGTGCACTATATTCGCTCGGCTCTCAATTAGCCCGTGCCAAGCTCATGGCACCTAGTTGGTTCGGGTGGTGATATTCTCCTCGCCTATTTCTGAAAATCCCTAGTTTCGAGAAGCTCGATACTTGTCAATAGCCTTCTTGAATTGCCACGTCCGTTCTGCATATTTCCACAAACTGTTACCTTCGTATTTACTTATTGATGAAGTACTTAATCCAAGTTGGCTCAACCTTCTCCGACAACCAACTTTTGGCAAGGATTTCCTCCGCATCCTTGTCATACTCATCGTGTTGTGTACTGTGTAGAGTGCTAGATGGTCTTGCCTGCGACTCACATCACTTGCCATTGAAATGGCAGATTTCGTGCTTGAATCACAAAATCTTCCGCTTAAGGTAATTGTGAAGGTCACGTCCATCACTTATGGATATCATTTTTTGGTGAACGTGCTATTACGTGTATTTTCGAAGATTAATAAGACATTTGACATTAAAACCATAATTGTGCTTATTAGGTTGAGTATGTTTTAGTATTGGATATTCTGAAAACCTAATCAACATGCCACCTTTGGAAGATGGTCATTCCTTCCTAATAGAACATAACCTATAAATGAATGAGGTTAATTAAAACGATTTAGGTATCTTCCAACTTCTAAAGACAGCGATCCAATGGGCTTGGAGGCCATGTTACTATGTACCAAGATAATTCTTGAAAATCTTGTCAACAATCTTGTTTTTATGTTTTTATTTCTTTTGTTGCAATTTAATCGCTGATCAGAGAGCAGGTCAGACTCTAAATCATTCTGGTCTCTAGCATTAGAGACCATGGTTAGCTCCTTGGGCCTCTTGACTTGATGCTTCCAATCCGTCTGAATCAATGTGTAAGTCATCAAGCACACACAAGATATCTAGGACGCCAATAGGCCGAACCACAGCCCGCAGAACCCAAGCTTGAATTCGAATGTCATGAGCACCGCGATGGGCAATCCGAACAAGTAGAATGAGAACAGGTTTATGCAGGCCCCGATGTTGGGCCGGGCCGTCCTCGTCAGGACCCCGCAGGATGCGGTTTGAGGGGAGTTCCCGAGCTCACAAAGGCCAAGGATCGATAGTGCCGTGGAGACTAATTTGAGGACCTGTGGATCGTCTGTGTAGATCCGTCCCCACACTAACCGGATAGCAATCATGAAGATAAGGGTGGTGAGCCCAAAGGCGACCGCTACGGCAATCCCGATGATAGATATGAGTTGGCCTTGGGACGGGTGGCTAGCACCTAGGGCCTGCCCAATGTACGCGGACAGGCCTGAGCTAAGTGCGACTAGGAACGTGTACAACAAACCGGTCATTTGAATCAATATTCCCATCGCTGCGACCAAGGCCTTGGGGTTGCTGATCAGGCCACAGAGGAAGAGTATGATCTCATATTACCACCACTCGAGGCACACCAAGGGGGTGTTTCGGCCTCGAAAGCCCCTTGGGGAAATGCCGATCCGTTTGCCAAGCATTAGAAATGAGCTATCGGCCGAAAGCCAACATTGGGAATGCTTAAAGCCCAAAGTTGGTATGAACCAGTTTTGGGCTTCAAATGCTGAAACAAACTTTTTGCCCCCCAAACTACCAAAACTTATTTTGGCTTATTTCGGTTTTGCCCATCTTATTACTCTTCATCTTTTGCACGAGGGTAGCCGACGAGGCCGAGCGACATTGAGTCGATTCAGCGAGGTCGCACTATCCAGGCAAGGCCGCCTAAGGTCGCGCAACCGCCCAGGCGCCGTTGGCCTGGGTTGCGCGATCGCCCAGGCCGACGGTGCCTAGGCAGTCGCATGACCTCAGGCACCGGTGAGGGCGCCTGGGTCGCGCGACTCCAGGCAAGTTGTGCGACCCTCGCTAAGGGTGGTCACTCGGCCACGGGCGACGACCGCTAGCAGTAGCGGGGCTTGCCCAACCTCGGGCGAAGGCCGCCGGTGCTAGATCTAGCTTGCCAGCGGCCATAGGCCTTCGCTCGCTTTGGCGAAGGGTAGGGTAAGTTTTTTTTTAATAAAAAAGAAAATTCTCAAAGCCCTTTGAAAAAAATTTGCCAAACACTACTTGGCCAAAGTAGCTTTGCAAAGGATTTTTTTACCAAACGCAATTTGTATTTTTCCAAGGGGCTTTAACCTGAAGGTATTTGCATTCCCTTTAAGTCTCATTTGCAAAGTTAAATCAAACAGGCCCTAAGACACAACTCAGCAAGGCTAGGGCCAAGAGCGGCCGCCACCCCTAGAGGATCAAGGGGAGTCCGGCCCTATGCCACGACTTCGGGGTCGTGTTTGATACAGCCAGGCAGATGAGCAGCCCGAGGTTGAGGTTAATGGTGTTCCAACCGAGGGCGAGAGACACACCTTTCACACCGAGGCCCAAGTAGACCACCAAGAAGTAGTTGATGGGCAAGTGCAGGAGCACCGACCAGACATAGGGTATTGTGAGGGTTGTGATCACGCGCTGAGTCCTCAGAAAAAATTTTCAATGGATGGAGGCAAGCCTGGGCAAAGAGCTCAAGGATTGAGAACACCATATAGACTTGGGCAATGTGGGTGATCTCCGAGTCCTGGCCGAGCCAGGCAAAGATTGACTCCATGTGGAGCCAGAGGGCCAAGATAGGGACGCACACAAGGAGCATCAGGCCTAGGGTCTTTTGGTACGTTTGGCTCATGACCAACCACCACTTGGCCCCAAAGGCCTAGGCGCAAATTGGGTCCATGCCTATTGCAAGGCCCTTCAAGATTGAGTTGCCGGTGATGTTGCTGAAGCTGAGGGCTAGGGACCTGCCGGCTAGCTCCTCCTTGCCGAGGTGGCTTAGGAAGAGCATGGAAATCACTAACCTCGAGAAAATGAGTAGCGTAGTCATCACAATCGAGTACGCAACCTTCATGAGCGACTGTAATTCCTCTAGCAGCGTGGTTATCACAATTGGGAACTTTGACGAAGTTCCATCACTACCAAAGGGGCAAAAAAAGGAGAACTTTTTGGGGGAAAGATTAAGGAAGAACTGAAGAAGTCTTTAGAGTAAGAAAAGAATAGAGCTGTCTCCTATAGCTCCATCTCTTTGAAATCTGCAGATGTTAGGGACAGAAAACATAAGCAGTACTTTATTTTATTTTTTTTGGTCGTAAGAAGCAGTACTTCTTGTTCCTTTTTGGCACAAAAAACAGTATAATTAATAAGCGAAAAAAGACTTAAAAATAGAAGTAGAAAAAGATTTTTAACTGCATCGTTCCCCCTAGGGCATAGGTTGGTCGGATGCGCGTGGATTCCAATTGGCTCTAAACCCACATGAAGATGATAGCTTCAAGAAATCAATCAAATCGAAACACTAGGAAGATACTTATGCCTACCCAATCTTAACTTTTACTCCTCCCCAAATGCCAAATAATTTCAATTTTTTCTTCCACTTTTTTCGTTTTTCAATTTCCCCATTTTCTCGCACGAATTTGGTCGAACCCAAGAATGTCATTGTCATTTGTCACACATAAAAAAAAATTGGCAAAATCCAGGAGAGAGAGTTTTCTCTTTTGAAAGGAAAAAAGAAAAAAAGAAGAAGATCATTCTTGATGCCCTATGAAGGGCAGAAACCTCAAGAAAGCAAATGAACCTCTTCATCGTACATGCAAGAACCAATGCAGAACTTCAAACACTTCCTCATCATTCCCTAAAAAATAAAGGAGAAGAACAAGGAGAGATGGTAATATTATGTAAATAATTAGATGATCACCTGGTTCAAGGGAAGCTTTTGGAGAGTGGCAATGACCGGGAATCTACGTGAAAGCCCGGGCAAGAATCTGCCCTCTCTTGATTCTATTATTGTTCCTTCTTCACTATCACTCTCACCGTCATTGCCATCCTCTTCCTCTTCCTCTTCTTCCTCTTCTTCTTCTTCCTCTTCCTCCTTTACGCCATCAGAACGGTCACTGCTTATAGTTCCAGCAGATTCGCTAGTGGAGCACATGTTTTTTTCCCCCTCTAGGGCTAGCGCAATTGGACAGAGAGACGCTCACATAAAAAGAACCAAAACGGACTGGAAGGCAGAGGGGAATATAAATAATTCTGAATGCAGTTCAATATGACCGCTCAACAAAACCTGCAGAATTAACGCTTTAGATATGCTACTAGGAATAAAGATATAAGACACTGTACGTATAGCAACAATGAAACCGAAGTAATTTTTGTTTCTTCAAGCCACAGACAACATAAAAAAACAGATAGCAAAAGGCAAGGAGATGGAAAGAGAGCTTAGGAGTGCCACATGCAATGTGACCTTAGAGAGAGCCTTGGCAATGGAAAAATGGAAGAATCATGAAGGAGGAGGAGGAGGAGGCGGAGGGTGGGGAAGAAGAAGAAGAAGAAGCGAGAAAAAAGATGTTTGTTGCATTGGGAAGTGGAGTCAACTGCAACAAAATTGCTTGGAACGTCGCATCCGTAAGGCCTTGATTTATCGACATCAATCAATGGAATAGTTACTTTTGCGCAAGTGGGAAGAAATTAGAATTCTTTTATGTCACATTTAATTTATATACGGTACGCGTCATACTGATGTAGTATTATGGACCGAATGTTTTCATCCAAATGTATGTACTAAGATTGGTGTTGTTTGATTGGATGCGTGATACTACGATGCTAACGCAATGTGATATGGTTGTTACACAAAATTTGTCCAAACTGCTTTAACTTCTGGTGTGATTGGAAAGGCTTAAAGTGGGGTTGGGGATATGTCACAGAAAAATGAGTGAAGACAGAGAGCAAAACTGTGTTGCTTAACCCAAAAAGAACGATAAACCCACTTCTAGTACTGCAATGGAGTTTTTAATATATGGGGAAAGCTCTCTGATGCACTCATAGTCTGGATTTTAACTCTGAACCAAGTATGGAGACTTTTGGTTGGGGTTGCTTTCAAGTCACAGTAAAACAAGCATATAGAAATCTGTTTGATGGATTTGGTCTGATACGACCACATTGTGTCACAAGAAGGAGGAAGCTTCAGTGTGAACCCATTTTGTTTTTGGCATGAATTCTTTCTTACTCTTTGAGGTTCAACACCTTCAGGGATTTTAGATATGTATATGTATATGTATAGTGATTGATACAGTTAGTTTCATTCTTAAATGTACTTCAATACTCCATTAATATCATGCAAGCCACAGGCGTAGTATCCTTGCACAACATGGGATTAGGCGTCCTCTAGGAGAATGGAATGAGGAACTTCAATGAATGATTAGGGCAACAAAAGGCAAAGACTTGGCGGCAAAACTCCTCAAGGTATCCTTTCTAGCAACCATATATGGCATTTGGATAGAGCGCAGTCATAGGCGATTTCAAAACAAGTCATCTGACATCCATATTATCCTAGCAAACGTGCATAAAAATGTAAAAGGTAGAGCTTTGCTCTTTCAAAAAATTTGTTTGACCTTCCCAGATAAATGTTGCTTTGGCTACTATATGGAGGCTTCCTACCTTCATCTTTTAGAACTATTAGCTCTATTGTAATGCTGGGGAATGCCCCTATATTTTTCATCTACTTTATAATACTTACATTTTACACCAAAAGAAAAAAAATATCATGCAAGCCACTTCAAATACATACTAATCTTTTTTTTTTCCTACAATAATTACATACTATTCTAGTATGTAGGCTGTGAGAACTGCCTTTTCCTTGGTTTGTGCTTATGATGGGAATTTCCAAGAGCAGCTTCCGTGCGCTTTTGTGGTGCTTTTGTTTGATTCGGCAATTACTAGCTCTGGATTTTTTTGGAAAAATTAGATTGTTTGAGCTTGAATGGCAATTTTAGGAAGGATTTTGTTAATGGTTAAACCCCTACTTAAAGCAAAATTATAATTTTGAACGACGATTTCTCTTATGTTATGTGTACTACACTGCATTGAAAATCAAAACCTTTCCTTATTGTATAAATTCATGAGTACCCTGGGTACATTCGTTAAAAAAACCCATTAACATTTTTAGATAAATAAACAAGCCTCCTCAGGGCTTCATCCCATGTTGCTTGTATCCATATAATTGCTATGTTACTTTATTTTCAAGTCTAAGGTCGGGTATGATTGGGTATCCAACCCACCCAAACTATAATGCACGTAAATGATTTAGGGTTTCAAGCAGTAGCACGGTTTTGGATCGACCACAAAAAACCCTATGGCTTTAGAATTTTATAGTAAGGAAACCAGTACCTAATCGTGATGTATTAATTACTAAAATTCCTTTATTTCCTTTAGAATCCTTAGGTAAACAGACATGATCCCAAAACAAAGTTAATTATAGCCTAATATTTTCAGTAACTGACTTCTTATATTAGGATTGCTAGATTCTAGATTGCTACGATCATTTATCTTGATCATTTTCTCAAATCTTTTCAATGTGGAGATCCACATTGCGTGAGTTCCAAATAAATGATTATGCTTGGAAAATTTGAGTTGATTTATTATGTATTTAATGTGAGACATTTGTTTATTAAAAATCACTCCGGCGGGATGGGTTTAGTAGTCGGGTTTGGGATTCTATGTCAAAACTCTGTATCGGTTTTGGAAAATAACACAAAGTTAACTGGACAGATTTGGGATGAGGTATGCTATCCCAAACTTGTCCTGCTTCCATCTCAGGTTACATGTGTCAAAAGCTGTCATTTTGTTTTTCGGTTTATTTCTCGAATTGCATTGGAAAAAGTTGCTCTAGAACTATCAAAAGTTTCATAATAATGCCCAATTTGGCGCCCAAAGATTTTTTCGAGATCACTTAAGTGTCAGCTTCAATTTGAGTCGTCGGAAATTCGACATGGCCATATTTTATTAATATCTCTGACTAACATAGCTCGTCGGCGTGCCCAGTCGACATATTATTCCCTAAATGACGTCATTTACAAAATTTGCCCCAAATATAAATCATAAATCGTCAATTCAACAAAATTCCCAAATACCAAACTCTAAATCGCCAATTCAATGAAATTTCCAAATTCCAAACCCTAAATCAAAACCTAATTCAAATTGCCCTCAAAATTAACAACTCAACTTCACAAATGGAGAGCAAGAGAGGTAGCGAGAGGGAGGCAGATTCGGAGGGATTAAGACCAAAGCGAGAGAGCATGGAGGAGAAGTGAGATCTATAGGAGGAGGGAGTGAAGGTCGCGGAGAGGTTGGCGAGCTAGGGAGAGGAGGTGCGAGTGGCTGCGTTGAGGACAAAGATGAAGGTGCAAGCGACGAAGGTGAGGATGAAGCTGCACGCAAAGGATTTGGTTCCCCTTGCGACGGAGAAGGAGAGTGGTAACGGCTTCGCATCGGACTTGGTCGGGGAGGTCGGGTGATAAAATATCCTTTGCATCCAGGAGGACACATTGGCGACTGCCATGGGCAAAGATCCAGGAAAAACGAAGAAGGTTCTCTCTCAGTGTGACCGAGCGAGAAAGAAGAGAAAGGTTAATGAATTCTTAACTGGTTCTAGTGACTCGAACCGGTTCATCCACGAAACGACATCATTTATGATGTCCACATGGACTAGTTTTTAATTAAAAAATTGCCAACTCATATAAAAGTTTTTATTCTAAAAGCCATGTCACATTTTTATCTAGAGTTATTACCAAAGCCACTAAAGTGATCATTTTTTCTTTGGAAAATTGTCCAAAAAAGTCTTAAACCTATTGCACTTTGGTCAATTCAATCTTAAACCTTTTAATTTTGTCAATTGAGTCCCAAACGTTTTTATGTTTTACCAATTGAGTCCATTTGGCTAATTTTAGCTAAAAATCACTTATGTGGACACTGGTAGTGCCATGTATGATAGTCGCTGCTTACGTAGATTTTTTTTAATTGAATTTATTTGATTTTTTCTTTTTCTTTCTTTCTTTTCCCTTTTTTTCTACCAAATCCGGTGGACCGCGAAACCTTTGCCGAACATGAGCAAGGATTGTGGCCCTTACCTAGAGGACGGCAACCCTCGCCAAGCTTGGAAGGAAAAAAAAGAAAGAAAGAAAAAAATAAAAAAAAGAATAAAGAATAAAAAATTATAAAGATTGTATATGTCAGAGCCGATTGTGACGCATAAGATAGTGTCGACATCCATATTAGCAATTTTTCGGTTAAAATTGGCCGGATGGACTAAATGGGAAAAACGTGAAAATGTTTGGGACTCAATTTGTAAAATTAAAGGTTTATGATTAAATTGCCAAAAGTGAAATAGGTTTAGGACTTTTTGACAAAATTTGCAATTAGTTTTTATTTAGAAGTCACTATTAATCGGTTTATGCTGGATCGATTAGACACTCAAGACTAATGCCCTTTTAATACTTTTTTATCCTATTCATTTCAGAAAATATTTGTCAGGCAATTTAGATTGATTTATGACATTTCTTCTAACATGTGAAGTGATCAAGCAAGTGCACAATCATTAGTATTTAGCACTCAAGATAGATAAGTAGTATAGGGTTCTAACCCTAACTAAGGCGACAACATTCAAAACATGATAATTAATGCAATTGTATTCTATTTTTAAAAAAAAACAACGGTAAATATAACATGGAAAGTCCTACTGTATAGTTTTATAGGTCTATTTGATTTAAAACATGATAATTTATGCAATTATATTTTAAAAAAACAACATGTATGATAATAATACAACAACAATTTTAAAACATTCAGATACGCCACATAATTTAAAAAAATATTGGACAATACTTATATATAAATTATATCCTAATTTTAAAAGCAAAAAATTTCAAAATTTTTTTAAATGAAATAACAATATAATATTAAAACCAAGTCGGGTCGGAGGATCCGAGTTAATTAGAACCGACTTGAATTAATGGACCCAACCCATCACGTTGACTCGGGGTCGAATTTTTATATCCGACTCGAGTCGTGGGGTCAACCCGGGTCATTGACACGGGTATGGACCAAATCAGGCCCAATCGGGGCTCGATTAGGTGGATAAAGACGAAATAGGGATGGTTCGACTCAGTCGAACCGGCCTTATTTGGCTTATAGACTGGTCTAGGGACAGCTTCGGCCTGTTTAGACATGCGAGAGCCTCAACTGACGAGATTCGGCGATCTCGCCGGACGACCCAGGCCACCTATGGCCTGGGTTTCCTCCTAATGAACTTTACCTACCTTCTCTGACGACCGGGTCCGCCGTCCGACCACCCACTCGCTGGCCGGCGAGCAAAAATAACCCGGCCTCATTAAAGCATTTCATCAAGCACTTAGAGGGCACGATTAAAATCGAAGGATCTTGACCTCCTCCAGTGACCTAGTCGGCTCTGATGGTTGTGGTTTGCCTCCGACGACAAGTGGAGGCCAAAACCAAAGATGATATGGGCCGAGATTCGCGCGAAACGGTCAGCGAGAGTCCCAACCAAACCGTGCCAAAAACTAGGGGATGAAACAGGGGTCTTTAGGATGGGAAGGCTCATCGGTATGTGCTGACTTCTATGGGGTCTCCGGCCTTCCTGCTGGCCACGGCAGAGCTGCTAGTTCCCTTTCTCGCTCCGATGTCGCCTTGGTAAGCTTGTCTTCTCTCTATTTCTCTCTCGATTTGTCTCTATCTCTCTCTGTTTTTTTCTTCCTGTCTAAACCTCGAGAAAGACCCCCCTCTCTCCGCCCTTTATAGGGGTCGGAAGCCACCTGCTCCGCCTCGAAATTCCTAGCCTTATTGGCCCCTGCACTAGCCTGCTCTGCACCATGACTTTGATGGCCATTCTAGGCCGGTGCAGGGGAGAAAAACTAGCACCTCTGCTCCTTGACTTCCGCGGCCACCAAAGGGTAAGAGGATAGAGGGAGAGGCCGAAAAAGGGGGAGGGATGGGACTGGCTATCAATGCCCTCCCCTCGCTACTCCTTACCTGCTTGGATAGGAACGGCGAGGGCCGCTCCATTGTTCGGTTTGTGAACAACTAGATGCAGGGGAAGGCAAAGAAAGGAGACCGACATCGGGGAGAAGAAGGAAAAGGAAGAGTTGGACTGGGCCGAGCCCAGCTCATGTGTGAGGAGAGAGAGGAGAAAAAAAAGAAAAGCGAGATGGGCCTGTGCAAGGGAAAAAAAGAAAGGGCCAAGCGACCCGGTCTCGACTCGACCTGATCCGAAATTTTTTAATTAATTTATTTTTTTTATTTTTTTAAAGTTAATTAATAAAATATGCTCTAATATGCCCTAATAATGCAAATGTGCCTAATGTTTATATGCAATGCAATCAAGTAAAAATATTTTTTTGTTTTAGGAATTAATTAAGAAATTAACTCCTAAATTTTGCATAATTAATATTGGGCAAAAATTATAAAATAGGTGTCAACCACACTAAAGCAAGAGTCGTACGAAACTTTTGGCACTTCTAGTGTTGTCAACCCTCGAAGCAGACATAAGAGTTCAAATTTTATAAAATGAAAAAATTGCCTTTTTGGACCCAATTCAGAAAACCGTAATTTCTTCTATGCCCCGAAGTAGACATGGTCACGGTTCGGAACCAGCCGGTTCTGGTTCGTGGCCATGTGTGAATCAGAACTGGAACCGCTAGGGGCGATTCTGGTTCCGGTTCGTAATTTAAAAATTAAAAAAATAAATTATGAAATAAAAAATAAAGAATTATTCAATATAAATTGTAATCAAAATGTAAATTATAGGAGTGATTGGTTCCCGATTCGCTTCGGTTTCGCTCGGAACCGAGAATCAAACCGGTAAGACCAGTCTCTTAATTTTAGAACTAGGAACCGTATTGGCAAATCATAGAACCGGAACCAGACCATTAGTCTAGTCCGGTTCTAGGCAGTCTAATGGAACCCTTTGCTATTAACTAGCAAAGGATCATAGTTACAAAAAGCATACAACTTCACATGCTCATGACTTGACTTGGGTTTTATACGCAATCCCTTTGATGGTCTCTTCATTTCCATTTGATGTGGGACTCTTGACATTTGCATGAAGACAAGCCAAGAGTCTCACATTGAAGGTGTTCAAGATAAGTCGAGAATCTCACATCGAATGGGAATGAAGAGGCATTAGAATCATTGTGTATAAAACTCAAGCCAAACCTTGTAATTAGAGTTCAATACGCCCAAGCCAAGTATTGTAATTAGAGATTAATGCACTTACAATGCATGGCAATTAGAGTTCAAATTATTTTATAAAAAAAATCAAATAATGAATTTTAAAAAAAAATTCATTATTATTTTTTTTAAAAAAAATAATTTGGAATCGGGCCCGAAACTGGCGTTCCAAAATTGTTGGAACCGGAACTGGTTTTTTTTTAAAAAAATAATTTGGAACCAGGCCCGGAACCAGCGTTCCAAAATTGTTGGAACTGGAACCGGGCCCCATCAACGAGCCACGCCCGGGTTTGACTGGGCCGAAACCGGCTCGTGTCCTTGTCTACCCCGATGGACACTAACAATTTGAAAGTGGGAAAAAAAATCGGATATCATTTATCGCACATCGGATGATGCAATCTCTCTAAATGAAACTTTTCATTAAAAACAAAGTAGTGGCCACACACGATAAAACTCATAAATGGTTCGGACGAATTGATTATATTGACTTTGGTTGCGCTAAGCAATGATCATTCATTCGTCCCGGATTCCAGCAAAACTAATTTTTCGTAACCAATCAGATTTCATGGTGACGTTAGGTGATAGATTAAATTTTGTGATCAATGATCATGGGATATATTAAACTTTGAACGAAAGTTGAAAAGGTGATTTGATTATGTTGATCACACGGGAATTTTGTCAATTGTTTTGCGATGTATAATTTTCGGTGTCTCGACATAGATGTAGAGTAATTCGATTAGATTTTTGTATAGAATTATTTTTTCGTCGTTAAGGATTGCCGATGAATAAAAGATTATAACGGAAAAGTTTTAATCACGATGAATTTTTCGATTTCGAATGACTAACCATCGTTTATACAATTAGCAATCGGTTACTTGTGGAGAGTTTTTCTTTTTTTGTTTCGACAGCGATGATGTCGATTATCTTATTTTTTTAATGAGTGGCTCTAAGATATCAACTAATGAGTGCCTCTTCCATAAACCGTGGTAACGTCCCTCGTAATACAAATTTTGCATTTATCATCTCGTTTTCAAAATAAGGCTTCGCTTGTCTCATGAAATATGAATGATTTCGAAAATATATTCTTAAAAACGATTGCTTATTTCGCTTGAAATAATTAGTCAATGAAAAACGTTTTCGTTCGATAACAATTTATGTCTAAATATTTCATAGGAGACGAAAATATTTTTTGTTTATTCATTTTTATAAGCGACCAAAGCAATCAATTTCAAGAAAAAAATATATTTTTAATCATTTATTTTAGAAAAAATAAACACACCCTAAATTAAAAAATATATATATATGCTCTTGATGATTAAATTAACAAATTTTCCAACTAACACATGCACCAAGGAAATCACATGCCACTGTGGAAAGGGACATGGCGCCCCCAACTTTAGATGTGTTTGTTTCCTCAGACTTTGCTTCTGCTTAATTTGTCCGCTAGTGACGAGCACGAGGTTTTTGTCGTGGAATTTCAAGATGAAGGTGTGGAAATTGACTGCTGGATTCATTGCCGATGACTCCTAACTCACATTTTGCCTATATTATCCGAGAACCACATAACCCTTAAATCATTGAGACTCCGTTCATTTCACGACAAATGAATTATTTAAAATAAATTTTTTTTAAAAATAATCACTTGTATTATTTGAAATAATCAGTAAATAAAAAAATATTTTCATTATTGATATTAATTTACATCCAAATGTTTTTATTGACGATAAAAAAGATATTTTTCGATTATTCATTTTTGCAAGTAATACGAGCGATCTCTTTTAGGAAAATATTCTCCAAATTATTCATTTTTCACGAAACAAACACACCCTTAGATGAATGACAAAGTTTTGGAGCAGGGGGTGGGTTAGCATGACAGGGACAAATCGTTTTTCTCAAAATTATTAGAATAATATTGTTAAATTAAAAAAATTTATAAACAGTTCCTGCCAATAGATATTTACAATTATTAACATCCTCTATCATGTATTACATAAGATGTAGCTTTATCAAGGAAAGTCGACACAATAAAAAAAATTTAATAAACAAATGGTGCCTGTGTCTATCTTCATTCAAAAGTTTAAGGAGTTAACGATTGAATTCGTACATATTAACTAATTCAGATCACAAGTTACTATGCATTGTAACAACCATAAATAGCTAAACGAGGACAACGTTGCTACCACGTAAATCCATGGTCTCTCTTTGGCAAATTGAGTTGTGATGACAATCCTTTACCTAACATACATTTTGATCACGAGATTCTTCCTTAATTTACACTAAAACACAAATCCATATTGGGGCCCACGGATCAGTCATCGACTGATACAACTTGTTGGAGTGTGCAATAGAAACTTGATACAAGAGGGAAGCCCAAATTTAACCCTAATGCATATCTAGTTAAACCCATCGTTTCTCAACATGCTTAACTCAATGAGTGCCCAAAATTTGGGGACACCAATACTTGGCCTCTTGTGGTGAAGAAAAGAGGGCCACAAGAGGGTTGCCACAACCGCAATGGGTAGCGTACGGCCCTGATCTGGCATGTGTTGCCCCACAAAAAATTTAAAGAAAAAGGAAGAAATGGACTCACTAGGGCAAGGGTTGACAGCAACTGGGACTGAAGCAATAGAAGAGGGGCAACCGATGGTGATGGCTGCTAGGGCTGACGAAGACGACGAATTGCTTGGTCCCTAGTCGTGAAATTAGGGCGAGAGAGAGAAAGCTAGAGAGAGTGAAATTAGGGCTTTAGATTGGGAATTTTAAACCGATCTCTAGCAAGCACTTAATTTGATAGCTAGAGGCCTCAAATTTGGCACCCAATGCCAGTTCTAGAGACCAAATATATTTTGGTCCCTAGAACTTCCTCTAGGTTTTGATCGCTACAAACCATGATTTTGACAGCGACTCTACACCATAACAGATCTCAAATAGGTAAAACTCAATAATAAGTATATCAAGTGATGTGATTTTGTGACTCTTAATAACAATTAAATATAACTCACTTTCTTGTCACATCACTTACTATACCGGTATTAACAAGTGGCTCTACTCTATTTGAGCAACTTATTATAGTTTTTATTGCATCATTTGGTAAATAAATTTCGTTGGACGGTGTCTTTGTACCCCTGATATCATAGGGGAAAAAGGGTCAATTCTAGTCAAATGTGCATATGATTCCACCTACGAAGAGACAAAGTTCTATGTAAACGGGAACACATGTCGGTCATTTCGAGGCAGACATGTGAAACTTCAAAATTTTTAAGATTAAACCTTGCCTCACTGCGAAATGACTACTCTAAGCTATAGACCACTCAGATTCTTCTGTTCTTTACTAGATTATATTTGTTGAGTAGTGTGTTGATTTAGTTCTTTTGGTTTGTCGAACTTGGGAAACTATCTGAACGGAACTTAAATATTCTAGCATCGGGTTGTCTCGTGTACTGTACTCATAACTTGGTCTCATCTCATGTTGGGAAGTGCATTAGCAAGCTCTTCCTAAGACAGCGAAGCACACTCTTACTTTGTGAAGACAAAGGAATAAATCGAGAAGATAAAATTTGAAAAAATCTACATTATAAAATAAGGATGTTTATACTAAAAATACTATGAAAGGTGAAAAGTTTTTGAAACTTTACCAGATCTAACTTCGATATATATAGCTTTTATAAGTCCAGAAGACCCTTCCAATTAAACAAAAACTCCACTAGGTGATGTTTCTAGAATCACATTCATATTATTTAAAATATCACTTAAATTTTAGGGTTAATACTACCAAAAACTTCAAACCGGTACATCTAAAGTACATTTATCCCAAACTAACTTTTGTGTTACAAAAAATTTTAAACTAGTACTTCTCTGACAAATCTACTCCTTGTTAGCTTCCATCCAATATACCATTAAATTACTGATGTGGAAATACATGCAAAAAACAAATTAGATGATTGCAGTGTGATGAGAATTCGATGTGAAAATTCAACTTAAGTGAGTCTCTTAAAAGATGTTGTTTTGAGAAAGCTAGATTTGAAGAAAATGAACCGAGATTGGGAAATTTGCTAAAATCTGCTAGTTTTGCCCTAAGAGTTCTCTCATGTTATGCTTAAATATCTAATTTTGCCATAAAATTTTGATAAATTTGTCACGGACGTGCCGGAGTGAAATTGTACCACGAGAGAAATAAATTAAATATATGTTCTGTTCCAAAGAGGAAAGCTTATGATTAAGGTAGTGGAGCTCGTGTTGACACCTGTGAGTCTGTACTGTGACCACTTGCCAAAGGTAGTCACCCCATCTTTGGTTAAGAACGATTGAACACAGCAATTGCAGATATTCAACAATTATATATTGCCATGATTTATAACAATTTGAGAAGGTTTATTAAGGTTGTTTTTATTTGAGTGAAAGAATTTCTCGCGAATTAGTATTGTGGACTTTTATGCTTTTGATTTGTTGAAATTGAACAGTCAACAGAAAATTATTTACGGTAAAGAAAAAATATACATGCTTAAAATTAGGAAAATGAATTTCCTAATATGAAAAGGGGAAAATATTTTTCTGAAAAATTGTTTACTGAGAAACGTTTTCTTTTATTATAAAATTATTCTTGAAACCAAACATCCTAAATTAAATGTTAATTTTGAAGACTTTGCATTGGAAGGATTCTAATGAAAAAGTGTGTGAATTTAGGGGGGCATTTGGCAACTTACAAAATAGTAAAAAATTCTATTCTTTTGTTATAAGAATCAGTTTGGGAGCAGAAATCATTTATTAAAATTTTTGTGCCCAGGCATAAATTTGCAAAAAATTGTTCCTAGAGTAAGTTTTGGAACAGAATCAAGAAGCAAAAAAAGTAGCTTCTTAATTCTGGAACAATTTTTTTATTTCTAATTCTTCTTGATTTTCTTCTTTCTTTTTTATTTGTTCTTCATCTTCTTCTCCGCCCACCGCCGGCGACCGGCGACCATCCACCGGCGACTGGCCAAGGCCAGTGAGGGCGGCTCTCACCACCCCCGACAACAGCAAGGTCGACCCTTGCCGTCGCGGGGGGGTGGCAAGCAACGGCCAGGTCACCCTTGCTAGATTTGGGCGAGGTTGAGCCTCACTCGGCCAAGACGAGGCCGACTTGGCCATCGCCACCCCTCGCGACGGCGAGGTCAGCCTTGCCATGGCCAAGCAAGGCTCGACCTCACCGTCGCTCACTGAGAGTGGCGACGGCAAGGTCGGCCTCGCCTTGGCCAGGCAAGGCTCGACCTCATCGTCGTGACCGGTAAGGGCGGTGGTGAGGGCCGCGATGCCCTCACCGGCCTTGGCCTGTTGCCGATCACCGGCGTCGGCTATGGCCAAGGAAAAAATAAGAAAAAAAAAGAAAGAAATATTAAAAAATTCAAAATATTATTAAAATGTTATTAATAAAAAAGAAATTTTGTCTAGTTACCAAATTTATTTTTATTCTAAGAATAGAAATTTTGGGTAGTTACCAAACGCCTTCAAATATTTAGAAATTATTCCATGGCACGGAATAAAAAAAAATCATTTCTGAGCAAAAATCTGTTCTTAGGCACATAATGGTTGCCATGCGCAGCCTTAGTGGACGAAGATATTTCTGTACATCAATTCCCAGTCTCCCTTTATAAGCAAGTTGTAATTATTATATTTATTTATCTAACTTTAGGACTTTTATTTCGTACACAAGATTTTAACAAGCATTTATTCCATCCAGAAGTAAATGCTTCCTTTCTAAATCCTGTTTTCATTGAAGATTCGTTGCAATAATGATGGTACTTTTAATGTGAATTATAAACTTATTTCGGTGAGCATTTGTAGTAGGACCTACTATCCGATCAAGGTGTGTTTGATTATTTCACATTATTTTCCACAAAGCTATACTAATTTTCTATAAAGTGAAAAAAAATACGAAGTGGCTTTAATTGTTAATATTACCATTTATCAGATAATCAGAATGTTTGATCTCAAAAGCTCAAATTACAAGCAAATTGTTACAAGTAAAAACTGTCCCAAACACTCGCAAAGAGCAAAACTCCTGTATCACATTTTTTCGCCCAATGGTTGGACATATTGCGACACCAAAAGTCTCCTAATGGTTGGGTGAGATCCTGTTGAACGAAATTCATAAGTAAAACTTCATCTCAAAATAGTCCAACCTAGTATGGTTATTCAGAATACTTTTTTTGAGTGTTTGGCTCACGTGAGATACGTCAGGTAGGATTTCCTCCGGTAGCTGCATGGTTTAAGGAAGGATTTGGCTCAACCTAATCCGGTGAGGGTGGGGAGTAATTGCCGGACCGAGAGGCTCGGACAAAGTTCAACGCTGACAAACTTATAGGATGGCAAAAGGGCAAGAATGGATCGAATCTCACGTTGAATAGGAGGAGTATTGCTAGGCCATATTGGCCAACACTAGCAAGGATGACGTAATTGGTTTTAAGGGGAGAGGGGAAGGGGAGTTTATGACACCCAAAGTCCTACATTAGTTGGGTAAGGCTTTGTGATGTGATTATTTAAGTATGACTTTTGGGAGTTTGACGCATGTGGAATGGGCTGAGTCATTCACATATTGTACTCAACTAATTTCACGGGATAGGAATTTATCATAGATAGCTTCACGAATAAACAAATATTAGACGGTGAGACGAAAAACAATGAGATGAACCCGAATACATGAACACCTAGTGAATCCCAACATCGAATGAGGTGGACATCACAGATACTTTCGCTTGGTTTTTATAATTTAGGGGCACAAGCACAAGGACATGAAGAAATATTCTACACGTGTCATGCACCGGTTAAGTCCAAACTTTAGCTTGGGTACGTAGGTGTCTTGACCCAAAGCAATTTGCATGTAATTAATGAGATTTGAACGAGTGACCTTCAACATTTTAGTAAAAAATCCTTTGATGCTCCAACCAATTACACCAAACCCTGAGGGATTCCCATTTGGTACTTGGCTCAAGTTGCAGTTGAGAATCACGGTTGCATGCGTACCTGGTGGAGGCAATGACTCTCATAGTTGGACACCATGAGGTGACAGTGGTACCCATCTCATTACTTATCAAGTTTACAGAACAGAAGGTTGAGCTAAAAAGAAAAAAGAAAGAAGCTTACAGAACAGAAACGAACCGAAAGGAGGCATAAACAAATGGAATCGATGTGCAACTGACTCCTTTTGCTGTCCAAGACATAAATTAGCCTAATCTTTTCAGTCCCAAAGGTAACATGAAATTCAACCGTGCATGTACTTTTTAACCTAAAAGGTGTGCATAGGACCATTGTTCTTCCTAATGCGTCCCTTGATTGAGTCATTAGGGTCACGAACTCTCCTAAAAGTGGCTCTTCCAATACTTCTTCAGCCTACTTAACTCCCTTGGTTATTGCACATCCAAGCTGTGTTTTGTACGGCAATCTCTTTTCATTGCTACCATTTCTTGACTGTCCTTGACTGGACTAACTATATCTAGCAATCAGGGTCAACTTCCAACCTCCATTGATTCGTCCTTGCTAGAGAGAGGAAAATGGGTGGAGCTGCTTTTCGAACATTATCATTTGTACATGCAGATTTTACTATTTGACAGAGAATTTTGTTTGCTTTTCTTTTCAAAAAAGTTTAAGGAAGCTAGCACCTCGTGCCCATTGGCCCTGAAGCCTATTAATCTATCACTAATCCTCAATTAGTATTATTATTAGCAATTTTTAATATTGCCTTTTGTTTTTTCAAGCAGGAATCTGACTAGGAGAGCATTATCATAATTGCACCCCTTTTATATACATTGGCCAAAATGATGATGCTTGGAATATCATCAAATGTTTTCAGTCGTGTCTCCATATCTTCCTCCAAGTCATCCTTTGAAAGTAGAATATAGATAAATACATCTTAGTGAGAAAATAATATAAGCATTGTTATGCTTTTTCGATGTTCATTGGTTGTTGAAGTTCAATCATACAGGTTTGCTTAGGCAGGAATAATGAATGTTCATGTTGGTGCCTCCCTTTCCTTACACAGACTCACCTGTTAGGTCTCAATGTCCACCTGAGAATTCGGAAACATATGTGCAGTGTTCTTTTGAGAGATATCAGTGGTCCTGTAATGATGTAGTTAACTCAATCGTCTCAAACGAAAAGGAAAATAAAAAATTAGATTGGTTTGTTCTGTAGATACCCGACAATTCACTTTATGATTATCAATTTTGAAAGGTGATATAGGGGCATTTGATCAAAATCAAGAAAGTGAGCTTCAATTCCGGGACGGCATTGGAGTGGGACCCGAGATCAAATCCCTCGAGAGACTCTCCGGACTTGAAGTTTGAAAGTCTTATTTGGAGAAGGTATTAGTAAATCTGATGCATAATTTGATCCCTTGCTACGAGAGGGTGGTAATTGTTGCATGCACAGCAAACTATTGAGCATGATGAAGTACAGAGGGAGTGTGCAATTCTAGCATATACCCTAATACCAGTTGACAGATAAAAGTGTCTTAGGTTGCTTGAAGTCCTTACAGCGCGAAGAATATGTGCAGATCGAATGCAGACTTTTAGAACTCTTAACAGCAAGATCTTCCTGAAAAATCCTCAAATGGATGAATCTAAGGGGTATGTACCGTGAGGGGTCACTATGCTTAGCAAACAGAATCATGCAGTGTGATAATCTAAGTTTAGTCAATAAATGGTTGATAGATCGTTGCATGTCGTAAGTATGGTGGCCTATAATAAGTCGTGAGGACATGGGCACAAGAGCGTTGTACATGGATTATCATCAAGCCCACTAGAAAAAAAAAAAAGGAAATGGATCAAGTCTTCTTTAATGAATACCATTCCGAGACCACCAAATTAATGCTCCCTACAAGTTAGCATCTCAATAAGACAAGGATAAACCTTGGCTACTGCGAGTAATCCTGAGCTATTCCTGCATGAAGCAACCCTCCGTGAGGTGCACCTGCAAACAAATTCCTATATACTTACATTTTAGTAATAAATTTGCAAAATCTAAACAAGAAGAAAAACATACTGTTTTTCTACCAGATTAGTCTCTCATCCATGGTTTTGCTACCAGATTAGTCCCTACACTTTAAGCATTTCCCCTTTTTTCCCTATAAACTAAGGGTAGGCCGTGTCCTGCATACCCTATGAACTAGCTAAGTCGAGCCCTTCAGCCTGTGCAGGTGGCCTTTACCCAAAATAATTTGCAAGCAGTTTGTGAGATTTGAATGGGTAACCTTTAATTCAACTGCCAAATCCTAGAGCTAAGCATTATTTCTTTCTTCATAGCAAGATAGACCACTAAAAACTAACATCAAAGCTGCGTACAACAAGAACAAAATCGAAATTTGCCGACCATACAATTTCCAGAAATATAGTTTCCATATATGTTAATTGCTCGAATAGACGTGTTAGTTGCATATAATTGCATGAGTTAAAGCACTCGTCTCAAAAAGAAAGAAAGAAAGGAAAAGTGGAAGGACGAACTTGGAAAAAAGAAAATTACACCAAAATGCCTAAACATCTCGTCAAAGTGTAATCAAAACTTGATTCCATTTTGGCCAAACGTTGAAGAATGTCGGCCTTCCAACATACTCATTCTTGATTGGTCCCAGCGACCTATGAAACAGTATCGGGTCTCCAACGTCAAAGTCGAGCAAAGTGGAGAAGTTGGTAGCTTTGGCTTTCACCTTTTGGATATTATACCGCTCTTGGAAACTGATGCATCATTGTCCGAAGCCCTGAAATCCTGCTCGTCGTATGCTTTGTGTTTTCTACTGCTCCATGGAGAGAGAGAGAGCGCGAGCTGTCTTGAATCTGTGGTCACGGGGCAAAGCAAAATTCTTTGTCCGTACGAAGTTCGCCCAATTAAAGCACAGGCATATGCTTATTCATTTCCGAATGTGTTGGCCCTGAACGTGTCCGTAAGCTTTTGTGAACATGCAGAGTATGGAACCGAGGAGGAACAGCTCTCGGGTAGGTCAGAAAGAACATATTGTATGCATCGATGACAGAACTAGTGCATCGAGATATTGAGCTCGAACTTTGTCAGATAAAGTCACCGTGGATCCCTGTGTTTTTTTTATTTCTCCATCTGTGCAATTAAGTTCTCCAATTATATATTTGTTTTGTTCAAGTTGGTCCTTCCGTTGTATGTTTAAACAAAACTGTTCACGTGATCATCCAAATCAGTGCCTCATTTCTGACGTGGAAAGGAAATAGAAAAGATTGCGAATTCGAGTGAGAGAAGAAAGAAGATAAAGCTCTGCATCTTGATTCTTCTTGCCCATTGCAATGATAAAACCCCAAGGCAATCTAAACCCACAAGTAAATGACGACTTGGCGGGACTCTCATATTCAACGAATCAAGCTATACCCCTTGCTGCTAATCACAGCTAGACCTGTTAAATTGAGTCATACACCCATGTCTTAATTCACATTTGATGGGCTGGGTTATTTGTATATGTTATATTCAACAAATGAGTCATAAATGGATTTAATATGGGTGTTAAATGATTTCACAACTTACTTAGACTCAACATACCTCCATAACTCTCTCTTTACTCTCACTCGTCCTCACTTGATCTTGCGCTCACTTGCTCTTGTTTTAGCAATATGGGTTGGGTATCGTATGAGTTGGATTGGGTATAGATCACTAGATTTGTATTATATGAAAATGGGTTAAAACGGATTTGGACTATTTTCGATCCGGCTTGACCTACCTATTCGACAAGTCTAATCACCACCGATAATATGCAGAATTCATATGCAATACCAAAACACAAGTTTTGAAGAGAGTCGAAAGGAAAAGAAGATGCATGAGGGAATGTGATTGTGCGTGCATATCTGCTCAGTGAGTTTTGTTGGCGAGGGTCGCTACCTCACCACTGACTCGAGGAGGTTTCTGTGGTCCTCGCCGATGTGTGTCGTGGGGCTGCTGAGGGTCTGCAGTCAGGATTGTAGAGCCTCGTAGTAGAACCAATACTCATTTTGTAGCAAGAACACATTTTGGAGTCATATATATCCAAAACTTGTTTTCCTTCTACACTACGGTACCCCGAACATATTGACTGTTCATCATTTACTTGGTCCATTTAAACTCTTCGACCATTACATGTCCTCCAATTTGTTGTTTGTCCGCAAGGGCCATCCAAACTAATTGACGTATAGAGGTCCTTAGTTCGTTTACCTTCTATTGCTCCATCCAAACTTTTTGACAATCATACGTCCTCTAACTTGTTCACCAACCACAAGTTTTTCGGCCTAATTCCCTAAAAAACTCTAACTTTACCTTTTGTTCCAATTATATCTTAAACTTTTTTTTATCTTTTAAAAAACCCTAAACTTTTACTCTTGTCCCAAATCTACCCCGTTTACTATTCATCTAATTTTTTAATATTATTTCTAATTTTTTTCTTTTTTCTTTTCTTTTCTTTTTTTTTGTTTCACCTCCGGCGATCGTCCCGGGGGTGGCGGGCCGAGCCTCGGGGCTAGCGGGGCGAGCCTCGCCAAATCGGGCCTTGCCTGGGCTTCGCCTGACCTCACCGATTCTTCCGGGCAAGGTCGAGCCTCCTCGGTTAGGCCGGTCGAGCCTCGGACCGACCGCGACGTCGGCACCGGAGGGCCCAAGCCTTGTTGGTGACGGGCGAGGTCGAGCCTCGCAGTAGCGGGCGAGGTCGGTCCTCGCGGTGGTTGGCGGTCAAGACGAGGTCGAGCCTCGAGCCTCGCTCGAGCCAGCTGCAGGGCAGCCGGGCGAGGCCGACCTACCGACGGTCGGCGGGCCGAGCCTCGCCGCTGGGACGAGGTTGAGCCCGCTCGCCCAAATGGGCGAGGCTCGGCCCACGGCCACCGCCTATGGCTGGCGGTCATGGGACCGGCGACCCACGAGGTGAAAACAAAAAAAAAATAAAATAAAAAAAAAAAAAAATTCGAAATAATATTTAAAAAATTGGATGAATAGTAAACGGGGTAGATTTGGGACAAAAGTAAAAGTTTGGGGTTTTTTAAGAGATAAAAAAAGTTTGGGATATAATTGGGACAAAGGGTAAAGTTGAGAGTTTTTAAGGGAATTAGGCCCAAGTTTTTCCAAATATTGACCTCTCTCACGTGGAGTAACTTGTTTGTCCTTTGCAAGGTCTGTCCATTCATCAACATATTTCACATTCACTATACCGTTCACCCTTTGTAGAACAAAGGTCCTTCCACACTTGGATGTTTTTTGGCTAACATCATCTGTATATGCCTATGTAGAGACAGTATACTCTACAAGCATAATTTCATATATTAGTTTACTTAATGTTTTGTTATCCTCAAAATACCATAGGACTTTTACAAACACATAATGGAGTTTATCTTCGTAAAAAGATAATCAAGGATGAATATTCTCTATCACGTTACGATAGTGTCTCGTTCTATGTCCATTAAGATGAGCTGCGAACCTGCCTGTGATCTCTCTCTCTAGAATGCGGGACCTTTCTCTCTCATCCCTTTCCTGCTGTTTATATCGTCCACCACACGGGGGCATTGACTTGTCAGTCTCCCCCAAAAATTTCTCGCGTTTTCTCTCCCCTTTTCTCGCTCCCTCTTTTTCCCGGAAAATCGCTGGGGTCAGCGCTCCCCTCCCTCTCGCGCGCGCGCGCGGGGATATGAGCCGTTGGATTTCTCGAGCGGCCCGGATGGAATTCTGCGCGTGATGTGGGGGCAATCGTTGCATTCGTGAAAGTGAAAGGGAGTTTTGCTTTTGGAAATTCCGACCTTAGCCAATGTTTTTCCTCGGATTGCTTCTGCGTTGGGGCAGAGCGATTGGGATGTTGGACGTGCCGATGTTATCGATCCCCATTTGATTTTTCTTTTTTTCGGGTCTCCCGCTTCCGAATTTCCTAAACTGCCCCTTCGAGGCACGGCGAGGATGCGATGGATTTCTCGTGATCAGTTGCTTGTAAATTAGCTGCTCGATTCCCACGATGCAGAGTCACCCGATTATATTGGGGACATACGTATTGGGTCTTCAATGCTCATGTATATTGAGAGGAGCGGGGTTGAATGGTAAAGACGTCATATTGCCTCTTTTGGCGAATTTTTTATTTGGGATTGAGATCTTCGGAGTTTAATTAGGGGTAATTTTGCATGGTGGATATACCTCCTCGACAGATTTGCTAGTTAGGAACCAGAGTTATGAGGGCCTGAGTTCACCGACATTGCTCGAGAATACCCTAAATTTATCAAATTGGCCTCACGTTTTGGTGGAAATCGCACCCACACCAAAAACCCCAAAAACTCAGTCACTCCCCTCCTCCCTCCCCTTTTTGTCTAGTGCCCCGCCCCAGCCAAGTCCCTGTCGTCACTTGCCATCGCAATACCGACTTTTGCCCCCACCAAACTAGGTGAGGATCGCTTGATGCGAGACTCGCTCTCGCCGCGCAAGGTCCAGGCCCCTTCAGCAGCGGCAAAACGGCTGGAGCGGTATTACTAAGAGATCGAGACTCCTTCAATTACCCCCAATTTTCTCCGGCGAATGTCAACTTTCCAATGTTTTCTTTCTCTCATTGTTCGTGTACCCCTTTTTCAAATATAGTAACTTTGCAAGATAAGAATGAGAAATTATATGTTCATGAAAGACGGTATAAGAAATTAACCTTTTATAGTAGAATATAAGTTTGTACCTGTTAGTAATTATTAATTTTTGGGAAAATTTCAAATAGGGGCCCAAGGTGTCATCGCATTCTCAAAAGATAACTCGAAGTGAACTTTGTCTCAAATAAGGACCCGAAATAGTCATTTAGTGTCAAATAAGGGCCTGACTCGCCGGCCGATGAACCGATGCATCTCCCGTGTGTATTCCAGCAGCCGGTAGGGGTATTTTCGTCCAAAGGCATTTTATTTATTTATTTTTCACTCTTATTCCTGTTCATCTTCTCCCTCGTTCGACCAAAAAAAAAAAACAGAAAAAAGATCTTCGTTAGGCGTTAGATTAATGTCGTCCAAATCGAGGCCCTAGAGGGAGGCGAGCTCGAGGGCGGAGGGGCAGCTGGAGAAGCCGTCAATCCGGGAGCGATGGTGGGAGGAGGGGACGGGAAAGGCGACGTGGGCGTCCCAGTCGCAATCCTGGCAGAGGATGAGGTTGTCGGTGAAGCGGCAGGCGGAGGCAGGGGCGGCGGAGGCGCAGTTGTCGCAGATCTAGGAGCGGAGGTGCTTGCGAGAGAGGAGGCTGGCGGAGTGGGACTTGGTGGTCGCAGAGAAGGAAAAGCTTTGGCCGCGTCACTCCCATACTTTTTCTTTCTTTTTTCCCCTCTACTCATCTTCTTCATCTTCTAGTTCTAGGCCATGGATCTTCTTCCCCCCCCCCCAATTTTGCTTCACCGTGGTACAGTCGGGGGATTCTCTCCTGTGCGACCTCAGATTCAACCCCTTCACAGACACCATGGCCGTCTCTTACATTCGCGCTCGCGCTGAAACCTCCGCTTTAATTCAGAATCTTTCGGGTTAAGGATGAGTGTCGATGGATACGCAAAACACTCCGAAAAACGAGGGAGATGTCATGTTTTGCGTTTCTCATGTGCCTATTTGAAACAATCCTTACCCAAAAATTGGTGAGCCTTAATTTTGCCTTTCATCTCACAGAAACTTCTAATTTGCTGCTCATACTTGCACCACAGTCGTAGGTAGATGTCTCTCTCTGTCTGCCCGAGAGAACACAGAAAATGGTGCGCCCCAATTACGGCGTTCTTGATCTGGGCAATGCCTATCTTCAACATCGACGAAGAAGATGATGAACAGGGACACCAAGGCTCGGATCAAGAAGAAGATGAACGGAGTAGAAGAGAAAGATATATATATAAATATAAATATATATAAATATAAATATATGTGTATATCTTTAATACCCTTTACCGTTTATCGGAGTATGCATGGGAGATGCATCTGTTCGCCGGCCGGCGAGTAAGGCCCTTATTCGAGACTAAATAATTACTTCAGATCATTATTTAAGATAAAATCCATTTTTGGTCATTTTTGAGAAAACGATGGCACTTCGGGATCTTATTTGAAATTTCTTTTAGTTTTTTTATCCATTCAGTTGCTTTAGAAGGTTGAAAAGTAAGTTCAATTTATACGTATTGAGTTTATGTGCATTAATGATGTATTGATTAAGCTAATTTGAACTGACCGAAATCTTGAATATTTGAACGTCGGTGACATTCGGCCCACGTAGGCTTACATCTACAGAGGTAAAGTTGAATCATTGACCAGTTTTTGCTTCCGTTTGGCGTTTTCTTTCCCTCATGTGACGTTTTGAGACCTTCTTTCCGTTCTCTCCACACCGTAAATAAACCGATAAAAGAACAAACGTTCGCAACGGAGTTAAAAATATCACCTTTTCTTCCTCTTCCACATGCTACTTTGTTGCTTCAACTATCTTCGTGGCACTAACAGTTGTCTCTGGCATTTCCTTCCTGATTTATAAGGTTTCACGGTAGAACATGTCTCGAGTCTGAATCGATAAAAAAAAACTCGATCTAAGTAGGTTTTCCAGTTTGAGGTATTCCTTAATTTGAGTGGATTTTCTAAAATGGACCTCTTATTTTGGATATAGATATACATAGGACATGGAATTTTACTCGGTTATTACACACTAGAGTTAACAAGAGTAGTGTCAGGGTGGGTTTTCTTTCTAAATGAATGAGGTTGATTAAAATGATCTAGGTATCTTCCAACTTCTAAAGACAACAATCCAATGGGCTGAGAGGTCATATTACTATGTACCAAGATAAATCTTGAAAATCTTGTCAACAATCTTGTCTTTCTATTTTTTTTTTCTTTTGTTGCAATTTAATCACTAATCAAAGAGCAGGCCAGACTCTAAATCATTCTGGTCTCCAGCGTCAGGGACCATGGTTAGCTCGTCAGCCCTCTTGACCTGATGCTTCCAATCCGTCTGAATCAATGTGTAAGTCATTAAGCACACACAAGAGATCTGGGATGCCAGTAGGCCAAACCATAGCCCGCGGAACCCGAGCTTGAATTGAAATGTCGTGAGCACTGCGACGGACAATCCGACCAAGTAGAACGAGAACAAGTTTATACGGGCCCCGACGTTGGGCCGGGCCGTCCCTGTCAGGACCCCGCATGATGCAGTTTGAGGGGAGTTCCCAAGCTCACAAAGGCCGAGGATCGGTAGGGCTGTGGAGACCAATTTGAGGACCTGTGGATCGTTTGTGTAGATCCGTCCCCACACCGACTGGATGGCAATCATGAAGATGAAGGCGGTGAGCCCGAAGGCAACTGCTGCGGCAATCCCGATGATAGATATTAGCTGGGCTCGGGACGAGTGGCCAGCACCTAGGGCCTGCCCAATGCGGGCAGATAGGCCCGAGCTGAGTGCGAATGGGAACGTGTACAACAACCCGGTCGTTTGAATCAATATTCCCATCGCCGCAATCGAGGCCTTGGGGTTGTTGACCAGGCCGCAGAGGAAGAGCATGATCTCATACCACCACCACTCGAGGCACACTGAGACACAGCTCGGCAAGGCCAGGGCTAGGAGCGGCCGCCACCCCTGGAGGATTGAGGGGAGTCCGACCCCGTGCCATGGCTTCAGGGTCGTGTTTGATACAGCAAGGTAGATGAGTAGGCCGAGGTTGAGGTTAATGGTGTTCCAACCAAGGGCGAGAGACACACCCTTCACACCGAGGCCCAAGTAGACCACCAGGAAGTAGTTTATGGGCAAGTGCAAGATCACTGACCAGATACAGGCTATTGTGAGGGGTGTGGTCACGCCCTGAGTCCTCAGAAAAATTCTCAATGGATGGAGACAAGCTTGGGCAAAGAGCTCAGGGATTGAGAACACCATATAGACCTGGGCAATGTGGGTGATCTCTGGGTCTTGGCCAAGCCAGGCAAAGATCGACTCCATGTGGAGCCAGAGGGCCGAGATAGGGACACACACAAGGAGCATCAAGCATAAGGTCTTCTGGTACGTCTGGCTCATGACCGACCATCGCTTGGCCCCAAAGGCCTGGGCGCAGATTGGGTCCATGCCTATTGCAAGGCCCTTCAGGATTGAGTTGCCCGTGATGTTGCTGAAGCCGAGGGCTAGGGACCCGCCAGCCAGCTCCTCCTTGCCGAGGTGGCTCAGGAAGAGCATGGAAATCACCGACCTCGAGAAAATGAGCAGCGTGGTCATCACAATCGGGCACGCAATCTTCATGAGTGACTGTAATTCCTCTCCGGCCTGTAAAGACTTTCCAGGGAAAATTGCCAATGTTAATGACAATATTAGATGTCCTGGGTAGCACTACTACTTTAACCAACTCAATCACAATACATAAACATATGTAATACTGGAATGGTTATGCAAAGAAACAGTACATAACAATGAAGTTTTAGACAAGGCCATAGTACTAAGCTGAGCTGTGTTGAACCAAATCGAACCAAGAATGTGAAAAATAGAGGACATACAAGTGCACCATCTAGTTTCAATAGCAATTTAGCACATTCTCTCATCCCAGGGACATGTTGGGTGATCAGCATTCATGTCAAAGGCTCGACCCTTCATGCCAAAGGGATCCACTCCTATGTTTCAGAGAGCTTGTATTTGAAGTGTCTAATATATATAGAGATTAACCCCTAGGTTGATCATTTATCAAAGCATTAAGTGATATTCTAACTAAATATGATAGTTCTGGTGATTCTACCAGAACTAGAAGAGACCTTCTCCTTCTTTCTTATTCGACTCTTCGGTTTTGAGATCATTTATCAAAGGTTTTTCTAACTAAATATGATAGTTCTGGTGATTCTACCAGAACTAGAAGAGACCTTATCCTTCTTTCTTATTCGACTCTTCGGTTTTGAGAATGCTAGCTTTACCTTGGAACATGAGATGGTCAACCTTTATTGCTCAAGAATAAAAATAAAGGAACTTGAGATCACACCAAGGTACTAAGGACACTAAGTAAATCATATCTGCCGAATATTATTAAATTTTATCCGACTCGTTTGGGAAACAATATATAACATTTAAGAGTACGTGTTAAATTTCATCGATGTTTGGAATTTGTCACAGAAACTAGCTAGCATATACCAACTATAGAGTGGAGATTAGGTTACCAATGAGGAAAACTAAAACCAGCACGAGATCCTATAGGGTTCTTGCAACTCAGTCCTAAATACTCGGATCCTGACACTAGAGTTAGGACTTGCAAGAGTAATATTGAGTTGGGGAATCCGTGAGCCTAACATTGATTTTAGGCAGTCTATCTATGCCCACAGAATCGCTAGACTCAAAAGAAAAGGAATGATGTTTGGCCCATCATTACTAACATAAATTTAAAGAGTTTAAAGTGTGATGGACGAATGTCGATTCTACATGTGAGCGTGTTGCGTGGTCAATTCAACGCTGCTTGGTTCTCTTTCACTCTGATGATAGATCTAACAAACATCAATGAATAAAATATGCTGAACAATCAATCATAATAAGTCCTTTCTCCTGTGATATGATGACTTGCAATTACGTTTGAGTTGAATGAGACGTGAAACTGAATGGAGCTAGAAAATTAAGGGTATGGAGTTTGGCACTCCATACTTTTAGAATTGACACTGTGATATACTGATATTATAGTAAAACAATGATCAATATGAGTTTAATGTTGAAATGTTGATTTGAGCAAGGATGTTGAAATGTTGAAACATGTCCTTATCCTAATGTCAAATTTGAAAGAGAGCTAACTTAATTTGAGACATTGTTCCACACTTTCGAGTCGGAACACTTTTGAGGGTTGCAGAAACAAGAAAGCCCCCACATTTCATGCCTTTTCTCATCGGAGCATTCTTCTCAGTGATTGAACTAATTACGTGCTAAGTGCACATTTAAATTATAAAAAGGAAGGTTGATTGTAACTGGAAAAGTAGCCTTTAAAGAACACAAAACGAACATTTGAACGATTTCTATAACTCAAATTTCATGTCTTTTGAAATTAAAAATCTGTTTTATTTTGACAAAACCTTTTGTTTCTACGGTACGACGAAGTTCCATCGCTACCATAGGTGCAAAAAAAAGGAGAACTTTTTGGGGGAAAGATTAAGGAAGAACTGAAGTAGCCTTTAGAGTAAGAAAAGCATAGAGCTGTCTCCTATAGCTCCATCTCTTTGAAATCTGCAGATGTTAGGGACAGAAAACAGATGCAGTACTCTTTTTTTTTTTTTTGGTCGTAAGAAGCAGTACTTCTTCTTCTTCTTTTTTGGCACAAAAAACAAAATCATTAATAAGCAAAAAAAGATTAAAAAATAGAAGTAGAAAAAGATTTTTAACTGCATCGTTCCGCCGTGGGCATAGGTGGTGGGATGCACGTGGATTACAATTGGCTCCAAACCCACATGAAAATGATAGCTTCAAGAAATCAATCAAATCAAAACACGAGGAAGATACTTATGCCCACCCAGTCTTAACTTTTACTCCTTCCAAAATGCCAAATAATTTCAATTTTTTCTTCTACTTTTTTCGTTTTTCAATTTCCCCATTTTCTTGCACGAATTTGGTCGTACGTACCCAAGAATGTCATTGTCATTTGTCACACATCAAACAAAATTGGCAAAATCCAGGGAGAGAATTTTCTCTTTTGAAAGGAAAAAAGAAAAAAGAAGAAGAAGATCATTCTTGATGACCTATGAACGGCAGAAACCTCAAGAAAACAAATGAACCTCTTCATCGTACATGCAAGAACCAGTGCAGAACTTCAAACACTTCCTCATCATTCCCAAAAAAAAAAAAAAGAGAAGAAGAACAAGGAGAGATGGTAATATTATGTAAATAATTAGATGATCACCTGGTTCAAGGGAAGCTTTTGGAGAGCGGCAATGACCGGGAATCTACGCGAAAGCCCGTGCAAGAATCTGCCCTCGCTTGATTCTCTCATTGTTCCTTCTTCACCATCACTCTCACCGTCATTGCCGTCCTCTTCGTCTTCTTCGTCTTCTTCCTCCTCCTTTACGCCATCAAAATGGTCACTGCTTATAGTTCCAGCAGATTTGCTGGTGGAGCACATGTTTTTTTCCCCCTCTAGGGCTAGCGCAAATGGACAGAGAGAGACGCTCACATAAAAAGAACCAAAACGGACTGGAAGGCAGAGGGGAATATAAATAATTCTGAATGCAGTTCAATATGACCGCTCAACAAAACCTGCAGAATTAACGCTTTTGATATGCTACTAGGAATAAAAATATAAGACACTGTGCGTATAGCAGCAACGAAACCGAAGTAATTTTTGTTTCTTCAAGCCACAGACAACATAAAAAACAGATAGCAAATGACAAGGAGATTGAGAGAGAGCTTAGGAGTGCCACATGCAATGTGACCATCGAGAGAGCCTCGGCAATGGAAAAATGGAAGAATCATGAAGGAGGAGGAGGAGGAGGAGGCGGAGGAGGCGGAAGAAGAAGAGGAAGAGAGAAAAAATAGGTGTGTTGCATTGGGAAGTGGAGACAACTGCAACAAAATTACTTGGAACTTCGCATCCGTAAGGCCTCGATTTATAGACATCAATCAATGGAATAGTTACTTTTGGGCAAGTGGGAAGAAATTAGAATTCTTTTATGTTACATTTAATTTATATATGGTACGCATCATGCTAATGAATTATTATGGACCAAATGTTTTCATCCAAATGTATCTACTAAGATTGCTATTGTTTGATTGGATGCGTGATACTACGATGCTAACACAATGTGATATGGTTGTTACATGAAATTTGTCCAAACTGCCTTATCTTCTGGTGTGATTGGAAAGGCTTAAAGTGGGATTGGGGATATGTCTAGAGGTGTCAAAATGGGTCATAAACCCACAATGGGTCATAAATGGGTTAGTTATATTTACTAAATGGGTCATAAATGGGTTGTTTAAATGGGTCATAAATGGGTCACAAATGGGTCATAAATGAGTTCACATGAAAACTTTGTCCAAACTTGCAATCACTTAACTTCATTTCAGGTGTTTCCTATTTTAATTAAATATGTAAAGGCTTAAAGGGTTGGGATTGGGGATATGTCACAGAAGAATGAGTGAAGACAGAGAGCAAAACTGTTTTGCTTAACCCAAAAAGAAAGATAACCCACTTCTAGTACTGCAATGGAGTTTTTAATGTATGGGGAAAGCTCTCTGATGCACTCATAGTCTGGATTTTAACTCTTAACCAAGTATGGAGACTTTTGGTTGGGGTTGCTTTCAAGTCACAGTAAAACAAACACATAGAAATCTGTTTGATGGAATTGATCTGATACGACCACATTGTGTCACACGGAGTAGGAAGCTTCAGTGTGAACCCATTTTGTTTTTGGCTTGAATTCTTTCTTACTCTTTTAGGTTCAACACCTTCAGGGATTTTAGATATGTATATTTAAATGAATATGTATATGTATAGTTTTTGATACATTTAGTTTCATTCTTAAATGTACTTCAATACTCCATCAATATCATGCAAACCACTTCAACTACATACTATTCTTTTTTTTTCCGGCAATAATTACATAGTATTCTAGTATGTAGGCTGTGAGAACTGCTTTTCCTTGGTTTGTGCTTATAATGGGAATTTCCAAGAGCAGCTTGCGTGCGCTTTTGTGGTGCTTTTGTTTGATTCGGCAATTAAAGGCTCTGGATTTTTTTGGAAAAAATAGATTGTTTGAGCTTGAATGGCAATTTTAGGAAGGATTTTGTTAATGGTTAAACCCCTACTTAAAACAAAATTATAATTTTGAACGACAGTTTTTCTCATGTTATGTGTACTACACTGCATTGAAAATCAAAACCTTTCCTTATTGTATAAATCATGAGTGCCCTGGGACATTAGTTAACAAGATCCATTAACATTTAAATATATAAACAAGCCACTTCAGGGCTTCATCCATGTTGCCTGTATCCATATATAATTGCTATGTTACTTTATTTTCACGTCTAAGGTCGGGTATTATTGGGTATCCGACCCACCCAAACTATAATGCACGTAAATCATTTAGGGTTTCAAGTAGTAGCACGGTTTTGGATCAACTACAAAAAAAACCCTATGGCTTTAGAATTTAATAGTAAGGAAACCAGTACCTAATCGTGATGTACTAATTACTAAAAGGGAAAAGGCCACCAAAAACCCCAAACTTTGCCCCGTGTGACACATTTACCCCGAACTTTTTTTTGTGACACCAAAAACCCCAAACTTTCTTTTTTTGACACATTTACCCCAATGTATATTGTCCATGGGCATTTTAAGTCTTTTCACTTTTCTTTTTTTTTATTTTTTTTTTTATTTTTTGTCGGGCGAGGGTCCCTCGCCGGAGGCAGCCTCGCCTCGGGCGGGCGGGGTCCTCGCCGGAGAGCCCTCGCCCGAAAAGGACAAAAAAAAAAAAAAAAAAAAAAAAAAAAAAAAAAAGACGAAAATGCCCATGGACAATATACATTGGGGTAAATGTGTCACAAAAAAGAAAGTTTGGGGTTTTTGGTGTCACAAAAAAAAGTTCGGGGTAAATGTGTCACACGGGGTAAAGTTCGGGGTTTTTGGTGGTTTTTTCCCTTACTAAAATTACTTTATTTCCTTTAGAGTCCTTAGGTTATTTAGTAAATATGCATGATCCCAAAACAAAGTTAATTATAGCCTAATATTTTCAGTAACTGACTTCTTATATTAGGGTTGCTGGATTCTAGATTGCAACGATCATTTATCTTGATCATTTTCTCAAATCTTTTCAATTTGGGGATCCACAATACGTGAGTTCCAAATAAATGATTACGCTTGGAAATTCGAGATGATTTATTATGTATTTAACTTGAGACATTTGTTTATTAAAAATCACTCCGGCAGGATGGGTTTAGTAGTCAAGTTTGGGATTCTTTGTCAAAACTCTGCATCGGGTTTGGAAAATAACACAAAGTTAACTGGACAGATTTGGGACAAGGTATGCCAGCCCAAACTTGTCCCACTTCCATCTCAACTTACATGTGTCAAAGTTTCATTTTGCTTTTCAGTTTATTTCGGGAATTGCATTAAAAGAGTTGGTCTAGTTTTGCAATGATGCTCAATTTGGTGCCCAAAGGTTTGGGTCACCTGAAATTTGACATAGCCATATTTTTTTTAATATCTCTAACCAATGTAGCTCGCCGGCGTGCCCAGTCGACATATTATTCCCTAAACAACGTCATTTACAAAATTTGGCCCAAATATAAATCCTAAATCGCCAATTCAACATAATTCCCAAATACCAAACCCTAAATTGAAACCTAATTCAGATTGCCCCCAAAATTAACAACTCAATTTTACAAATGGAGAGCAAGAGAGGGAGTGAGAGGGAGGCAGATTCGGAGGGATTACGGCCAAAGCGAGAGAGCATGGAGGAGAAGTGAGATCTATAGGAGGAGGGGGCGAAAGTGGCGGAGAGGTTGGTGAGCTAGGGAGAGGAGGAGCGAGTGGCTGGGTTGAGGACAAAAATGAAGGTGCAAGCGACGAAGGTCAGGATGAAGCTGCACACGGAGGACGTCGTTCCCCTTGCGATGGAGAAGGAGAGTGGCAACGGCTTTGCGTCGAACTTGGTCAGTGAGATCGAGTGACAGAATATCCTCTGCGTCGAGGAGGACGTGTTGGCGACTACCATGGGCAAAGATCTAGGAAAAACGAAGAAGGTTCTCGTTCAGTGTGACTGAGTGTGCAAGCGAGAGAGAAGAGAAAGGTTAACGAATTCTTAACTGGTTCTAGTGACTTGAACCGGTTCATCCACCAAACGACGTCATTTATGATGTCCATGTGGACTAGTTTTTAATTAAAAAAATTGCCAACTCATATAAAAGTTTTATTCTAAAAGCCACGTAACATTTTTTACTAGGATTTCTCGTTGGAGGCACTTAAGTGATCATTTTTTTCTTTGGAAAATTGTCCAAAAAGTCCTGAACCTATTGCACTTTGACCAATTTAGTTTTAAACCTTTTAATTTTATCAATTGAGTCCTAAATATTTTCATGTTTTACCAATTGAGTCCATCCGGTCAATTTTAACTGGAAATCACTAATGTGGATACCAGTAGTGTCATGCAGAATGATCGGTGCTTACGTAGACAATTTTTTTATAAATTTGAATTTATTTGATTATTTCTTTTTCTTTCTTTCTTTTCCTTTTTATCCTACCAAATCCGGTGAGGACCACGAAGTCCTCGCCGACCATGAGCAAGGATTGTGGCCCTTGCCCAAAGGCCAATGACCCTCTCTAGGCTTGGAAGGAGAAAAAGAAAGAAAGAAAGAAAACAAGAAAATAAAAAAGAATAAAGAATAAGAAATTCAAATTTTTTAAAAAATTATAAAGATTGTATATATCAGAGCCGACCGTGACATGTAAGACGGCCGACGTTCACATCAGTGATTTTCCGATTAAAATTGACCGAATAGACTCAACTAACAAAAAGTAAAAATGTTTATGACTCAATTTGTAAAATTGAAGATTTATGATTAAATTGGCCAAAGTAAAATAAGTTTAGAACTTTTCAACAATTTTTTCTTTTTTTTCCGATTTAGCACTCAAGTGAACTGTCGAAAATTTTTTATATTAAAGATAGAGCCGTACAAAATTTTGGCATTCCTAATATCATTAACCCTCAAAGTAGACATAAGAGTTCAAATTTTTAAAAAAGGCTGCCTTTTTGGACTCAATGCAGAAAACCTTAATTTCTGCGGTGCCCCAACGGACACTAACAATTTGAAAGTGGGAAAAAAAATCGGATATCCTTTATTGCGCATCGGATGATGCAATCTCTCTAAATGAAACTTTTCATTAAAAACAAAGTAGTGGCCCACACATGATAGAACTCATAAATGGTCCCGACGAATTGATTATATTGACTTTTGTTGCGCTAAGCAATGATGATCCATTCGTCCCGGATTCGAGCAAAGAGGGGAGGAAAAAGGAACTGTTGGGTGATTCAAGACACACGACCAAAATTAAATTTTCGTGACCAATCAGATTTCATGGTGACGTTAGATAATAGATTAAATTTTGTGACCAATGATCCTGGGATATATTAAATTTTGAACGAAAGTTGAAAGGTGATGTGATTATGTTGATCACATGGGAATTTTGTCTATTGTTTTTCAATATATAAATTTCGATGTCTCTATATAGATGTAGAGTAATTTGATTGAATTTTTGTAAAGACAAAGGAACTATTGGGTGCTTCGATGGGAAAAGTGTCAGAAAAGTCCTAAACTTTTTGCATTAATACCAATTTAGTTATAAACCTTTTTTTTGTGTCAATTCAATCCCAAATATTTTGTCTTTGTGTTAATTCAGTCCCTCCGGTTAATTTTGGCTGGATATTACTGACGTGGATACCGGGCGGCCTCTGTGGCATCATCAGCAATAACGTTGACAATTTTTAATTATATTTTAATATTTTCGAATTTTTTTCTTTTCTTTTTACTTTTTTTTTTCTTACCCTTTCTTCTTCCTCTAGCCGGTCCCTTGCCGGATCCAGCGAGGTTGCACCACTCCTAGCCTAACTCGAGGCTGCCCTCGCGGCCATCCAACGAGGGCTCAAGCCTCGCTTGGGACTCCTTGATGGTCGGCAAGGCTGGACCCTCACTAAATCCAACGAGGGCGAGGCTCGCCCAGCCCAACGCAAGGCCGCCCTTGTAGCTATCTAGCGAGGGTTGAACCTCGTTGCCTTCGCTAGTGGCTGGCGGGGCGAGGCTCGCCAAAGGCCAACGAGGGACCACAACCGACTAAAGGAAGAAGAAAGGGTTTAAAAAAATATTAAAATTTGTCCACATTATTGCTTGCAGTGCCATGTAGGCCGGCCGGCGTTCTTGTCAGCAATATCAGGCCAAAATTAACCGAAATGACTGAATTGGTACAAAGATAAAAGGTTTAGGACTCAAGTGGTACCAAAAAAGGTTTAGGACTAAATTGGCAACAATGCAAAAGGTTTATGACTTTTCTGACACTTTTCCCGTGCTTCAAGACACATGACCAAAATTAAATTTTCGTGACCAATCAGAATTCATGGTGACGTTAGGTGATAGATTAAATTTTGTGACCAATGATCATGGGATATATTAAACTTTGAACGAAAGTTGAAAAGGTGATTTGATTATGTTGATCACACGGAATTTTGTCAATTGTTTTGCGATGTAATTTTCGGTGTCTCGACATAAATGTAGAGTAATTTGATCAGATTTTTGTATAGATATTCGTCATTGAGGATTGCCGATGAATAAAAGATTATAACGGAAAAGTCTTAATCACGATGGATTTTTCGATTTCGAATGACTAACCATCATTTATACAATAAGTAATCGGTTGCTTGCAGAGAATTTTTCTTTTTTTGTTTCGACGGTGATCATGTCGATTATCTTATTTTTTTTAATGAGTGGCTCTAGGATATCAACTGATGTGTGCCTCTTCAATAAACCGTGGTAATGTCCCTCGTAATACAAATTTTGCATTTATCATCTCATTTTCAAAATAAGGATTCGTTTGTTTCGCGGAATATGAATGATTTCGAAAATATATTCTTAAAAACGATTGCTTGTTTCACTTGAAATAATTAATCAATATAAAACGTTTTCTCTATCGATAACAATTTATATCTAAATATTTTATGGATGATGAAAATATTTTTCATTTATTCATTTCTATAAACGACAAAAGCAATCAATTTCCAGAAAAAAATATTTTTCAAATTATTTATTTTTAAAAAAATAAACACACCCTAAATTAAAAATATATATATATGCTTTTGATGATTAAATTAACAAATTTTCCAACTACCACATGCACCAAGGAAATCACATGCCGGTGTGGAAAGGGACATTACTCCCCCCAACTTTAGATGTGTTTGTTTCCTCGGACTTTGCTTCTGCCTAATTTGTCTGCTTGTGACGAATACGAGGTTTTTGTCGTGGAATTTCAAGATGAAGGTGCAGAGATTGACTGCTGGATTCATTGCCGATGACTCCTAACTCACATTTTGCCTATATCATCCGTGGTCACGACGTCGAAGTGACCACGTAACCCTTAAATCATTGAGACTCCGCTCATTTTACGATAAATAAATTATTTGAGATATGCTTTTTTAAAAATAATTGATTGTATTATTTAAAATAATCAGTTAATAAAACATGTTTTCGTTATTGATAATAATTTATATCTAAATATTTTTATCAACAATAAAAAAGATATTTTTCGATTATTCATTTTTACAAGTAATACGAGCAATCTCTTTCAGGAAAATATTCTCCAAATCATTTATTTTTCACGAAACAAATGACCCCTTAAATGAATGACAAAGTTTTGGAGTGGGGGGTGGATTAGCATGATGTGGACAAATTGTTTTTCTCAAAATTATCAGAATAATATTGTTAAATTAAATAATTTATAAATAGTTCCTATCAATATATATTTACAATTATTAACATCTTGTATCATGTATTACAAACCCAGCCTTACGTATGAAACATAAGATGTAGCCTTATCAAGAAAAGTCGACACAAGAAAAAAATAATTAATAAACAAATGGTACCCGTGCTCATTTTCATTCAAAAGTTTAAGGAGCTAATGGTTGAATTTGTATATATTAACTAATTCGCATCACATGTTACTATGCATTATAACAACCATAAATAGCTGAAATAGAATAGCAGTTCTACTGCATAAATCCATGGCCTCTCTTTAGCAAATTGAGTCGTGATGACAATCCTTTATCTAACATACATTTTGATCACAAGATTCTTCCTTAATATACATTGAAACACAAATCCATATTAGGCCCCACTGATTAGTCATTGACTGATAAAACTTGTTAGAGTGTGCAACAGAAACTTGATATAAGAGGGAAGCCCAAATTTAATCCCAATACATATCTAGTTAAACTTATCGTTTCTTCCGACAAAAAAAAAAAATTATCGTTTCTCAAAATGCTTAATTCAATGAGTGGCCAAAATTTGGGGCCACCAATACTCGTCCCTTGTGGCGAAGAAGAGGGTCACAAGAGGGTCGCCACAGCCGCAATGGGTGGCGCATGACCCTAATCTGGCCATGTGTTGCCCCACAAACAATTTTAAAGAAAAAGGAAGAAATGGACTTATCAAGGCAAGGGTTGATGGTAACTGCAACTGAGAACAATAGAAGAGGGGCAACTGACGGCAATGGCTACTAGGGTTGACAAAGACAACGAATTGCTTGGTCCCTCGTCGTGAAATTAGGGCGAGAGAGAGAAAGCTAGAGAGAGTGAAATTAGGGCTTTGGATTGGGAATTTTGAACCGATCTCTAGCAAGCACTTAATTTGATAGCTAGAGGCCTAAAATTTGGTCGCCCAATGCCCGTTCTAGCAACCAAATGTATTTTGGTCACCAGAACTTCCTCTAGGTTTTGGTTGCTAAAAATCATAATTTTGGCAACGACTCTACACCATAACAAATCTCATAAAGGTAAACCTCAACAATAGATATATCAAGTGATGTAATGTGATGTGATGTGATGTGACTCTTAATAACAATTGAATATAACTCACTTTCTTGCCACACTACTCACTATATTGATATTAACAAGTGGCTCTACTAATATCATAGGGAAAAAAGGGTCAATTCTAGTCAAACGTGCATATGATTCCACCAACGAAGAGACAAAGTTCTATGTAAACGGGGACACGTGTCGGTCATTTCGAGGCAGACATGTGCAACTTTTAAAAATTTAAGATTAAACCTTGCCTCATTGCGAAATGATTACTCTAAGCTATAGACCACTGAAATCCTTCTGTTCTTTTCTAGATTATATTTGTTGAGTAGTGTGTTGATTTAGTTCTTTTTAGTTTGTCGAACTTGCGAAACTATTCAAATGGACTTGAAATATTCTAGCATCCAGTTGTCCCGTGTATTGTACTTATTACTTGGTCTCATCTGATGTTGGGAAGTGCATTAGCAAGCTCTTCCTAACACAGCGAAGCACACTCATACTTTGTGAAGAAAAAGGAATAAATCGAGAAAATAAAATTTTAAAAAAAAATCTACATTCTAAAATAAGGATGTTTATATTAAAAATACTATGAAAGGTAAAAAGTTTTTGGACAAATTATTTACCAAATTTAACTATATATATAGCTTTCATAAGTCTAGAAGAGCCTTCCAATTAAACAAAAACTCCACTAGGTGATGTTTCTGGAATTACATTTATATTATTTAAAGTATTACTTAAATTTTAAGATTAATACTACAAAAAATCTCAAACTGGTATATTTAAGCCACATTTACCACAAACCATGTCACAAAAAATTCCAAATTAGTACTTTCCTGACAAATCTACTCTCCGTTAGCTTCCATCCAATATCCCGTTAAATTACTGACATGAAAATACATGCAGCAAACAAATTAGATGATCGTCGTGTATGAGTCTCTTAAAAGATGTCGTTTTGGGAAAGCTAGATTTGAAGAAAATGAACCAAGATTGGGAAATTTGCTAAAATCTACTAGTTTTGCCCTAAGAATTCTCTCATGTTATGCTAAAACATATAATTTTGCCCCATTTCTGCCATAAAATTTTGATAGATTTGTTACGGATATACCGGAGTGAGATTTTTTGTGAGATAAAAATTAGTTTGGAGTTAATATGACACAAACGTTTTAATTTGGAGTTTTCTGTGACACGAAGATTAGTTTGAGTAGAGGTGACATGGATGTACAAGTTCGAAATTTTTTATGGTATAAATTCTAAATGCCCTAATTTTCAAAACAAGTTATTTAAACAACCAGTAAAATGAGACCATATGTATCAAGCCGTCCTGGTTAAAACACTGTAAATGAACCGAAACTCGATAGTATCACTTGAGAAATAAATTAAATATATGTTCTGATCCAAAGAGGAAAGCCTATGAATAGGGTAGTGGAGCTCGTGTTGACACCTGTGGGTCTGTACTGCGACCACTTGCTAAAGATAGTCACCCAATCTTTGGTTTAGAATAATTGAACTAGACAATTGCAGATATCAAACAATTATATATTACCATAATTTATAATAATTTGAGAAAGTTTATCAAGGGTGTGTTTATTTGAGTGAAATTTTTTTCATGAATTAGTATTCTAGACTTTCACGTGTTTGATTTGCTGAAATTGAATAGTCAACAGAAAAACATTTACGGTAAAAGCAAATTTGCATTTTTAAAGTTGGGTTAATACCACGAAAAACTCTAAACTGGTACACTTGTGATATATTTACCTCAAACTGTTTTTTTTACCATAAAAAATCCCGAACTGATACGCCTGTGACAATTTTACCCCTAACATACCACAAAAAACCCCAAACTGGTATACATGTGATAATTTTACCCCGATCTAATTTTTAATATTATTTTTTATTTTTGAATTTTTTTGAATTTTTTCTTGTCTTTTCTTTTCTTTTCTTTTTCTTCACCTTCAACCTTTGGCCGGTTGCTGGTCCAGCGATCGAATAAAGGCGGAAGCCAACGTGGGCCGCCCTTGCCGGTGTCGGGCGGCCCTCGCCTGAGTCAGGCGAGGACAACTCGACGCCAGTGAGGGCGGCCCTTGCCCGACGCAGGCGAGGGTCACCCTCACGTCAGGCGAGGACAGCTTGACGCCAGTGAGGGCGGCCCTCGCCCGACGTAGGCGAGGGTCACCCTCACCAGATTTGGTGAGGGTCGCCCTCGCCGAATCAGGCGAAGGCGACCCTCACCGGCTTCCGCCTCTGGCCGGTCACCAGACCGGCGACCAGCCAGAGGTTGAAGATGAAAAAAAATAAATAATAAATAAATAAAAATTCGAAATAAAAATAATATTAAAATTTTAATTCAAAGTAAAAATGTCACATATGTACCAGTTTAGAGTTTTTTGTGATAAATTCAAGGTAAAATTGTCACAGGTGTACCGGTTTGGGGTTTTTGATGGTTAAAAAAATAGTTCAGGGTAAAATTATCACAAATGTACCAGTTTGGAATTTTTTATGGTAAAAAAAAAGTTTGGGATAAATGTGTCACAAGTGTACCAGTTTATGGTCTTTCGTGGTATTAACCCATTAAAGTTAGGAAAATAAATTTCCTAATCTGAAAAGGAAAAAACATATTTTTGGAAAATTGTTTACTGGAAAGCATTTTTTTATTGTAATTTTTTTCTCAGAAAAAGCAAACCCTAAATTGAATCTTAATTCTGAAGACTTGGCATGGAAGGATTCTAATGAACAAGTACGTGAATATAGTGGACGAAGATACTTGTGTACATCAATTCCCAGTCCCCCTTTATAAGCAAGTTGCACTTATTATATTTATTTATCTAAATTTCGTACACAAGATTTTAAGAAGCATTTATTCCATCCAGAAGTAAATGCTTCCTTTCTAAATCCTGTTTTCCTTGAAGATTCCTTGCGATAATGCTGGTACCTTTAATACGAATTTTAAACTTATTTCGGGGAGCATTTGTAGTAGGACCTAGTACTATCCTGTTAAGGTGTGTTTTGATTATTTCACATTATTTTCCACAAAAATATACTAATTTTCTAGACAGTAAAAAAAAAATACGAAGCCGCCTTAATTGTTAATATTTACCATTTATCAGATAATCGGAATGTTTGATCTCAAAAGCTCAAATTATAAACAAATTGTTACAAGTAACTCCCAACTAGCAAAAATACTGTATCACTTTTTTGGCCCAATGTTTGGACATATTGCGACACCAAAAGTCTCCTAATGGTTGGGTGAGATGCTGTGATGTGAATGTGATTCACAAATAAATATTCATCTCAAAATAGTCACAACCTTGTGTGGTTATTCAGAGTACTTTTTTTGTGGGCTTTTGGCTCATGTGAGATACGTCCGGTCATTATAAGTAATATCATAATAGGATTTCCTCCAACAAATGTGTGATTTAAGGAAGGATTTGGCCCAATACAATCCAACGAGAGTGGGAAGTGATTGCTAGAGTGAGAGGGCTCGGACAAGGTGCAACTTCTGATAACCTTATAAAATGACGAAAGGGCAAGAATGGATCGGATCTCATGTTGAATAGGGGGAGTATTGCTGGGCTATATTTTGGACAACACTAGCGAGAATGACATAATTGGTTTTAAGGGGAGAGGGGGAAGGGAAGTTTGTGATACCACAGTCCCGCATTGGTTGGGTAAGGCTTTGTAATGTGATTCACATATAAAGATCTACCCTTAAATGATCACCACCTTATGTGGTTATTTAAGTAAGACTTTTGGGAGTTTGACACATGTGGAATGAACTGAGTCATTCACATATTGTACTCAACTAATTTCACCGGATAGGAACTTATCATAGATAGCTTCGTGGATAAATGAAGATTGGACAGTGAGACAAAAAACTATGAGATGAACCAAATACATGAATACCTAGTGAATCCCAACATCGAATGAGGTGGACATCACAGATACTTTCTCTTGTTTTCTTACTTCATGGTCACAAGCGCAAGGACATGGGCACTTGTAGGCTTGGGAAACACCCAACAAATCTCATGAACCGCTTAAGTCTAGACATGTGGCTTGAGTACGCAGATGTCTTGACCCAAAGCAATATGCATGTAATTAGTGGGATTTGAACAAATGACCTTTATTTGACCAAAAAAATAAGTGACCTTCAATTTTTAGTAAAAAAATCCTTTGATGCTCCAACCACACCAAACCCTGAGGGGTTCCCATTTGGTACTTGGCTCAAATAGCAGTTGAGAATCGCGGTTGCGGGGGTACCTGGTGGAGGCGATGACTTTCATAGTTGGACATCATGAGGTGACAGTGGTACCATCTTGTTACTTATCAAGTTTTCAGAACGGAAGTTGTAGCAAAAAAGAAAAAGAAAGAAGTTTACAGAACAGAAACAAACCGAAAGGAGGCATAAACAAATGAAATCGATGTGCAACTTACTCCTTTAGCTGCCCAAGACATAAATTAGTCTAGTCTTTTCAGTCCCAAAGGTAACATAAAATTCAACCGGGCATTTCCAATGTACTTTTTAACCTAAAAAGTGTACATAGGACCATTGTTCTTCTTAATCCGTCCCTTGATTGAGTCATTAGGGTCACGAACTCTCTTAAAAGTGGCTCTTCGACTACTCCATCAGGCTAATTGGCTCCCTTGGTTACTGCACATCCAAGCTGTGTTTTGTACGGCAATCTCTTTTCGTTGCTACCATTTCTTGACTGTCCTTGACTGGACTAACTATATCTAGCAATCAGGGTCAACTTCCAACCTCCATTGATTTGTCCTTGCATGAGAGAGAAAATGGGTGGAGCTTCTTTTCGAACATTATCATTTGTACATGCAGATTTTAATATTGGGAAAAGGCCACCAAAAATCCCGAACTTTGCCCCGTGTGACACATTTACCCCGAACTTTTTTTTGTGACACCAAAAACCCCGAACTTTCTTTTTTGTGACACATTTACCCCAATGTATATTGTCCATGGGCATTTTCGTCTTTTCCGCTTTTTCTTTTTTCTTTTTACTTTTTTTTTTCTTTTCGGGCGAGGACCCTCGCCCGACGCCGGCGAGCCTCGCCCCTCCTGGGCGGGGAGGGAGGGGGAGCCTCGCCCGACGCCGGGCGAGGCTCGCCGCCCGATCAAGCGAGGGTGAGCCTCGCCGGCGTCGGGCGAGGCTCGCCCTCGCCCGCCAGTGCGAGGGCCTCGCCTCGCCCGGCGAGGGCAGCCCCTCGCCTGGGGCGGGCGGGGTCCCTCACCGGCGAGGTCACGGAGACCTCGCCCGGAGGGCGGCCCCACCGAAAGACAAAAAATAAAAATAAAAAAGAAAAAGCGGAAAAGACGAAAATGCCCATGGACAATACATTGGGGTAAATGTGTCACAAAAAAGAAAGTTTGGGGTTTTTGGTGTCACAAAAAAAAGTTCGGGGTAAATGTGTCACACGGGGTAAAGTTCGGGGTTTTTGGTGGTTTTTTCCCTTTAATATTTGACAGAAATTTGTTTGCTTTTCTTTTCAAAAAAGTTTAAAGGAGCTAGCACCTCATGCCCATTGGCCCCGAAGCCTATTAATCTATCACTAATCCTCAATTATTATTATTATTATTATTATTATTAGCAATTTTTTATATCGCCTTTTGTTTTTTCAAGCAGGAATCTGACAAGGAGGGCATTATCATAGTTGCACGCCTTTTATATGCATTGGCCAAAATGATGATGCTAGGAAGGTCATCAAATGTTTTCATTCATGACTCCATATCTTCCTTCAAGCCATCCTTTGAAAGTAGAATATAGATAAATAAATCTTGGTGAGAAAATAATAAAAGCATTGTTATGCTTTTTCGATGTTCATTGGTTGCTGAAGTTCAATCATACACGTTTGCTTAGGCAGGAATGATGAATGTTCATGTTGGTGTCTCCCTTTCCTTACACAGACTCTCCTGTTAGGTCTCAATGTCGACACGAGAATTCGGAAACATATGTGCGGTGCTCTTATGAGAGACATCAGTGGTCCTGTAATAAAGTAATTAACTCAATCGTCTCAAACGAAAAGGAAAAAAAATTTAGACTTGTTTGTTCCGTAGATACACAACAGTTCACTTTAGGAAAAGTTGTCAAATCAATCCTAAACCTATTGTACAGCGGCCAATTCAGTCCTAAACTTTTTAAATTATTGTCAATTCAGTCTTTTCGGTCAATTTTAGCCAGCCAGCACTGACGTGGCCGCCAGCCGACGCCGGCCATCCGATCAACGCTGACGTGGCAATTTTTAATTATTTTTTTGAATTTTTAATCTTTTTTTTTTGCTTTCTCCCCTTTGGCCGGTCCGACGATCGGCGACTGGCGGTCAGCCAGGGGGCCGGCCGAGCCTAAACCAACCAAAGGGAGAAAGCAGAAAAAAAAAAAGATTAAAAAATTCAAAAAAATAATTAAAAATTGCCACATCAACGTTGACCGGACAGCCGGCGCCGACCGATGGCCACGTCAATGCTAGCCGGCCGAAATTGGCCGGAAGGATTGAATTGACAAGAATTTAAAAGGTTTAGGACTGAATTGGCAAACTTAAAAGGTTTAGGACTAAATTAACCGCCATACAATAGATTTAGGACTGATTTGACAATTTTGCCGTTCACTTTAAGATTATCAATTTTGAAAAGTGATATAGGGGCATTTGATCAAAATCAAGAAAGTGAGCTTCAATTCTGGGACAGCATTGGAATGGGACCCGCGATCGAATCCCTCGATTGAGAGACACTCCGGACTTGTGAGCTCAAATTAACTTATCAAGAAATGGAAAAAAATTCGAAGTTTGAAAGTCTTATTTGGAGAAGGTATTAGTAAATCTGATCCCTTGCTGCGAGAGGGGGGTAATTGTTGCATGCACAGCAAACAATTGAGCATGATGAAGTGCAGAGGAAGTGTGCAATTCTAGCTTATAACCCAATGCCAGTTGACAGATAAAGTGTCTTAGGTTGCTTGAAGTCCTTACAGGGCCAAGAATATGCGTAGATCGAATGCAGACTTTTAGAACTCTTAACAGCAAGATCTTCCTGAAAAATCCTCAAATGGATGAATTCAAGGGGTATGTATTGTGAGGGGATCACTATGCTTAGCAAACAGAATCATGCGATGTGATAATCTAAGTTTAGTCAAATAAATGGTTGATAGATCGTTGCGTGTCATGAGTATATATGGTAACCTGTAATAAGTCGTGAGGACATGGGCACAGGAGCGTTGTACATGGATTATCATCAAAGCCCGCTAGAAAAAAAAAAAAGGAAATGGATCAAGTCTTCTTTAATGAATACCATTCGGAGACCACCAAATTAATGCTCTCTACAAGTTAGCATCTCAATAAGACAAAAATTCCCTTGGCTACTGCGAGTAATCCTGAGCTATTCCTGCATGAAGCAACCCTCCGGGAGGTGCACCTGCAAACAAATTCCTATATACTTACATTTTAGTAATAAATTTGCAAAATCTAAACAAGAAAAAAAACATATAGTTTTTCTACCAGATTAGTCTCTCTCATCCATAGTTTTGCTACCAGATTAGTCCCTAGACTTTAAGGATTCCCTTTTTTTTTTCCTATAAAGTAAGGGTACGGCCGTGAACACTCAGCTACCAAAAGGCCCATGGAATACCCTATAGACCCTATGAACTGGTTAAGTCGAGCCTTTTGGCCTATGCAGGTGGCCCTTACCCAAAACAATTTGCAAGCACTTTGTGATATTTGAACGGGTAACTTCTAATTCAATTGCCAAACCCTAGAGCTAAGCATTATTTCTTTCTTCATAGCAAGACAGACCCCTAAAAACTAACATCAAAGCTGCGTACAACAAGAACGAAAATCGAAATTTGCCGAGACTACAATTTCCAGAAATATAGTTTCCATATATGTCAATTGCTCGAATAGACGCGTTAGTCGTGTATAATTGCATGAGTTAAGGCACTTGTCTCAAAAAGAAAGAAAGAAAGGAAAAGTGGAAGGACGAACTTGGAAAAAAGAAAATTACACCAAAATGCCTAAACATCTCGTCAAAGTGTAATCAAGACTTGATTCAATTTTAGCCAAAACGTTTAAGAATGTCGGCCTCCCAACATACCCATTCTCGATTGGTCCCAGCGCAATATGAAACAGTGTCGGGTCTCCAACGTCAAAGTCGAGCAAAGTGGAGAAGTTGGTAGCTTTGGCTTTCACCTTTTGTATTTTATACCGCTCTCGGAAACTCATGCATCATTATCCGAAACCCTAAATTCCTGCCCGTCGTATGCTTTGTGTTTTCCACTGCTCCATGGAGAGAGAGAGTGTGTGCGCGCGCGCGCGTGCCGTCTTGAATCTGTGGTCACGGGGCAAAGCAAAACTCTTTGTCCGTACGAAGTTCGCCCAATTAAAGCGCAGGCATATGCCTCTTCAGCTCCGGATGTGTTGGCCCTTAACGTGTCCGTAAGCTTTTGTGAACATGCAGAGTATGGAACCGAGGAGGAACAGCTCTCGGGTAGGTCAGAAAGAACATATTCTACGCGTCGATCACAGAACTAATGCATCGAGATATTGAGCTTGAACTTTTTCAGATAAAGTCACCGTGGATCCCTGTGTTTTTTTATCTCCATCTGTGCAATTAAGTTCTCAAATTATATATTTGTTTTGTTCAAGTTGGTCCTTCCGTTGTATGTTCAAACAAAACTGTTCGCGTGATCATCCGAATCAGTGCCTCATTTCTGACGTGGAAAGGAAATAGCAAAGATTGCGAATTCGAGAGAGAAGAAAAAAAGATCAAGCTCCGCATCTTGATTCTTCTTGCCCATTGCAATGATAAAACCCGAAGGCACCAGTAAATAATTAACGACTTGGCGGACCCTCATCTTCAACCAATCAAGCTATTCCCCTTGTTGCTAATCATAGCTAGACATGTTAAATTGGTCATACACCTATTTTTTAATCCATATTTGATGGGCTGGGTTGTTTATATAGATTATATTCAATAAATGAGTCATAAATGAGTTTAATACGGGTGTTAAATGGTTTCACAATTTACTTAGACCCAACATACCTTTATGACTCTCTCTTCACTCTTGCTCATCCTCACTCGATCTTGCGCTCACTTGATCTTGTTTTAGCAATATGGGTTAGGTATCGTATGAGTTGGGTTGAGTATAGATCACTAGTTTGTATTGTATGAAAATGGGTAAAAACAGGTTTGGACTATTTTTTACCCGACTTGACCTACCTATTTGATAAGTCTAATCACCACCAATCATATGCAGAATTCATGTGCAATACCAAAACACAAGTGTTGAGGGGTGGGACCAAAGGAAAAAAAAGATGCACAAGGGAATGTGATTGTGCGCACAGATCCGATCAATGAGTTTTGTTGGCGAGACCTTCGCCATGGCGAGGGCTGCGACCTTGCCACTGACTTGAGAAAGTTTTTGCTGTCCTCATCGATGTGTGTCCAGGGGCTACTGAGGGTCTGCAGCCAGGATTGCAGAGGCTCATAGTAGAACCAATACTCATTTTGTTGCAAGAGCACATTTTGGAGTCGGATATATCCAAAACTTGTTTTCCTTCTACCCCCGAACATATTGACTGTCTTTATGTAGAGTAGATTGTACATCATTTACTTGGTCCATTTAAACTCTTCAAAGATCACATGTCCTCCAATTTGTTGTTTGTCCGCAAGGTCCATCCAAACTAATTGACGTCTTGGGGTCCTTTAGTTCATTTACCTTCTATTGCCCCATCCAAAATTTTTGACAATCATACGTCCTCTAGTTTTTTCACCAACCACAAGTTTTTCGAAACATTGACCTCTCTCTCGTGGAGTAACTTGTTTGTCCTTTGCAAGGTCTGTCCATTCATCAACATATTTCACATTCAATATACCGTTCACCCTTTGTAGAACAAAGGTCCTTCCACACTTAGACGTTGTTTTGCTAACATCATCTGTATATGCCTACGTAGAGACAATATATTCTATAAGCTTCATTCCATATATGAATATACTTATTTTTTTGTTATCCTCAAAATACCATAGGACTTTTACAAACACATGGAGTTTAACTTCGTAAAAACATAATCGAGGATGAATATTCTTTATCATGTTACGATAGGGTCTCATTCTATGTCATTCAATAACCCCTGGAATTGGGACAATTGGTTGGGGTTAGGTGATTTCCAATTCAAGAACAAAATGCCAACCATTCATATCACACCAAATTGCATGCAGACTGTTTTGTGTTAGGCCTGCACAGAGCGAAAGGCCTGAGCTTAACTAATTCATGAGATTTGCAGGGCTTTTCATGGAGCTCCATGTAATTGGATTTCCACGTCTATGCCCCTGAAGAATCAAAAGATCATACTGTGTCAAGGACTTCATGAACATTACAAATCGTGCTCATATACACTTGGGACATAAAAAAAGTAATAGAAGATCCCTTATTCTGAACTGTCATTCGCTAGACCAGTGGTTCTTTGCTTTTGTTGACCATTGTTTAGTGCCCGGTTCTATAGAATGATTTGTCCTTTTATTCTATATTATCCAAGTTGCTGTCTTTCATGATCTTCGATTGGTTCCAACCCATCATTTTTTTCTAGGACATGGACAAAAGATGTAGCAATTCACTTTCTTCTGACAAAGGCCAAACACACGTTTTGAGGTCGGATTTCTTTAATCAAATCCACGACCTATAATCAAGTTCTTTCCACACGAAAAAAAAAGAAAATTTCTTTTCTTGATATCATATAAAACCTAGAAATTAAAAGCTTTTGGTCCCAATGGATTGCTTTTGCAAATTAGGTTTCTTTCGAAAAGAACTAGTCTGTAATTATACTTTTAGTGAAAGCGCCTGTTGAATATAGAAAATAATATCAATTACTTCAACTTTCTATGGATTGTGCTACCTTTTTCTTTTTCCTTTTTTTCTTTTACAACTCCCAAGTAATGCTCAACCCTTTGGAAAAGATAGGTAGAAGGTACCATGTATAACCTAAATAGTTTTTTCCAATTATACCAGGAATCTTGATAGTGGAGACCGACCTGTTGTCCCTACCACTAATCCTCCAACATAATTATGGTTTTAGCCTCCCACTTTTATGCTAATAATTTACTTAATTAAATCTTATCATTAAGTAAGGTAATCATCTGCTCATGCCATTGAATTATAATTTGATTTGTTCCTGATGGATGGGGCACTTCCGTTCCCTGCTCATGCCGTGACAAACGGTGCTTTTCAAGCTGCTTCTTGGTCTCACGACATCTGTCAATGTCAATGAAATGGTGGGAAATCAATCTTTTTTTTTGGCTTTGCGGAGCTCGTTAACTCCTTAAATTTTATTAAAATGAGAACCAGGAACAAATTAAAGAATTTAATTGGTCATTAGCCAAAAGGAAAAGAAAGGAGAAAGTAGCTGAGTTAGTTCTTTGATAGGATAATGGGCTCTTGTCGCACGAACGAATCTTATTTTTGGGGCAAATAAATAGTTTTCGATCAATTATAGTCAGCACTTTGGTAGTGAAAAGCATTACTGCAACAAGCATATATATTAGCATTTTTTTTTCTTTTGGCTTTGACTAGATTAACGGCACGTAATGTCAAATTATGATCCCATACTTCTGTCAATCCTGACTAAGTATTTGCAAATATTTTGCTTTACAGCCTGTCTTTCTATATATAAAAGAGAAATGCTTCACTTGTGCTCGTCAGGTTTGAACATGACGAAAGACCATTTCAAGAGGATTAAGATTTCTTTCACATGTATCCTAGTTGCATGGAGGCCAAGTTCATATCTGCTGGAAGAATGTTAAAAAGTCACTTTCTTCTAATATTAGAGAAGGTTTTCATGGTTCAGTATGATGAAATAGTATATCGTCGGAACCCTCTATGTGTGATAATTTCAAATGGATCAAGTTTCATGTAATTTGGAGACTTCAGGATAAAGTTATGTCGCACATACTAAATGTTGCTCAGTTTACACCGAGATGTGTCCTTTATTATTTCTACGATTTTGTTGAGTACCATATATTGTACTTTGTTTCTTGTATTAGCGATTGTTGATCTTTGTCTTTAAAAATAACACAGTAGGTGCCTTGGTGGAATGTCGCTGCGCGCCTCCGCCCGCCCCGTCACACTGCGGGATCGTTCCAAGCTTTCCTAGAAAATGAAGTCTTAACTTTCGAAGTCAAAGACCAAAGAAGTCGAAAGTGAAAAGAGAATCTGTAATTTCTGAGAAATCTATCCCATGATCTACAGTCTAGAGTCTTCCTTTCCCTAGGTTTTTGTTTTGTGCGCTATTTGGTTCAAATCTTAAAACCGTTCCAGGAGTCGCCACCGATCATTTTTATGCCAATTGGAAACTTAAAATCATACGTATCAGGGAGAAGTCAGCTAATTACCTAGTGGTCAACTTATCTGCAAAATCTAAATAGTTAGATCCAGAGGTTTGGTTACGTGCGAGTGAAGGGTTAACAGCCTCCATATCGCCCCTTTACATTAGGGGGGTTAAGTTAGCAATATCATACGGTTTCCTAATAAAGCTGAAATTACCAACACACTAATCGAGTTCAAGTTATAAGGACCATCTGGTGGGTACTGTGGTCCTCTAAACTCATCTAATCCAACTCAATGGGCATCACTAGCTGGCTCCGTTAATCATCATGAATTAAGATGGGAAAGCAATGATATTCAAGTCCCTTTTGCAGATATGTTAATCTTAATTAACCTTTTCCCCTCATAATCGCAATGATTGACTTTTTCTTTCCAACAATGGGGTGTCCAAGACTTTGAACACATGACTGATCTTCACCAGGCATAACAATCCCCTCGTCCTATACATATTAATTAATTCTTGGAGATAGATAGATCTGCGCTCCTTCGGATAGTTTTAAGAGAATACACATATATGATGAGCCGAACTTAGGCCTTGAACCACAAAGGTTGAACATACTTACCACTTGAGCAACTCGTAAGGACTACAACCATGACTGATTGACCCCGTGTGTTTCATTGACATTTACCAAGTTTTTAACCCCTTGAGGCAGTTGGTTGAGACATTGAGGAATTTTTTATTCAAGATCTTAAGGTTACCGATTTTGAATTCCACCAATTGTATACAAACTACTCTTGGGGGCACCTGCGCAGGTCAAAAGCTTGGACTTAACCAATTCATTAAGCATAGGTTTCCAGATAGCTGCATCTCCATGTCCCATACCATTGGATTTTCCAAAAAGATAAAAAAAGTGTTACTTCCGCCAATAAAATTTTACAAGGCATAAGTTTTTCTCCAAGTGGGTACTTGCCCAACTTGGATATTTGGGCCTTGGCAAGTGGTTCTAAAGAAATTTAGCAATTTTCAACAAAGATTGACAAGGCCTTAGTTTTTCTTCAAGTGGGTACTTGCCCCCACCTAGATATTTGGGCCTTTGCAAGTCGATCTTGATCTTAGGATCTGTGAAATCTGACAATCCTTTCCCACGTTTCTTTTATGGGGCTTGAAGAAATATGTAAACTATATAGATCAAAAGGTGAAAAATAATGCAAACTATATAGATCGAAAGGTGAAAAACGTACTATGTTTGGAGTTTTTCTGTTCTTTTCTTTTTTGAATATTATTAGAAATTTTGCCAAAAAAAAATAAGAGATCTCGAAATTGTAATTCAAAATTGATTAGGATACATATCACGTGGGTAATGTAATAGGCAGGTTATACCACTTCAGCAATTTCACCGGCGGATAAAATAATCTCGACATGTGATCCCAACAAAATATAGAATAACAAGACTCACGTTAGGAATCTCTATGATAAATGCTTTTAGATGGATATGACATAGAATGAACATCTCATGGCAAAAAATTGTGAAAAAGGCTGATAACAAGGTCTTCCCATGTACATTAGAACCACATCCAACGGAGAAACTAAGATCAAATCCTATACCACAACAATGAAATTACTAAGGGTGTGTATGGTGACATTTTTTGTTATCTATCGAGAATAATTTTTGTTCACAAATATTTTTTTTTCTATTTCTATTCCTTGAACGAGTTTCTGAGTAAAAGAACGCATTTGGTAACTACACAAAATTTATAATCCTGGAATAGAAAAAAAAAAAAACATGAATGTGTTTGATACAACCCTAAAAATTTCCATTTTCAATTTTTTTATTTAATTATAAAAATATCAATGGAGACTTAATAATTCATATTTAGGTAAAACTAGACTTTTGTAAGGATTTAACTAATCAAGATATCTCATATGGCCTCAGAAAATCCAACGTAATAGTTTGTCAAAGATGGATGGCTAGAAATGATAGTAGAGAGTTCACTTGTTTATAACTCACAATATGAGGAGGTTGACAGTAAATATTTTGGCATTACAATAAACAGGTGCATAGACCTTTTCAACTTTAGAGTGTAGGGTATAGGATGTAGGGTGTAGAGTTTAAGATTTAGGATGTAAGGTGTAGGGTTTAGAATTTAGAGTATAGGATTTAGGGTTTAGTGGGTAGGGAGTAGAGTTTAGGGTGTAGGGTTTAGGATGCTTGGGGTTTAAGGTTTAGTTTGCGCTGCATTTATTTTTCTAAAATGACATTGTTTCTCTTTTTGTTCCTAAATAAATCTACTATTATAGTAGATTTTTTTACTTAACGTTTTTGTTTCAAATCTATTTCCTAGCTACTCATCTATTTCGGAGAATAAAAAAACTAAATGACATACACAAATAAATTTCTATTCCGAGGAACAAAAGAACAAAAATCAAAGAAACATAAATGTTGCCAAAGAGGCCCTAAATAACCGCATCTGACACATATTAGCATGTATTATCTCATCAATCTCGATTGTGGCATTGTGTTCAGTCTCTTCTACTTCGGCCTTGGCCAGTTCAAGAACCCAATTGAGCCACATAGGTGAGCAACGCAACCAGAGCCCCATCGCTCGTCCGATTGGTCTCGGCATTGATTAAGTAATGCTTGCAACATTATAGAATGCTTTGCAACATTATAGAAGGCGGCAAGTACTTGTCTGGGATCTCGCAACGTTCTCTCTCTTCATCGGCATACAATACGAAGCATCCTCTTCTTGATAGCTTCGTGCTGGTTCCAAACTTTTTTTACGAGCCGATGCATTTTTCTTCCAAGAACGGGCATCAAAACTCTCCGATGAAGAATGGTGACTCCTTGGTGAATTTAATCTCTAACCGATAGGACAGATATTGAGACCGTTAATGTATAAATTGTTGGAGGCTTATCGAATGGATAATTTATAGAGGGATAACCATTAATTTATAAGGAATTAGAGTAGGATTAGGTTTACTTTTCTTAAGAAATTGGGAAGAAGAAGCTTAATTTAATATTGCGGGTTTAAAAGAGGTTTTAATTATGGAACTCTAGTGGAATTTTAAACCGGATAGAGATGTCCAAAACTAACCCGCGTGCTGAGTTGTTTGCTTAACCATGTCCACAAATTGGAGATTTAGATTATAAATATGACGGACTTTAGTGAATAAAAATAGGAAAATTTGAATACAAAACGATTGATCTTTGCCCTGCAAATATGAATAGTTTGACCTTTCGTCCCGCATATAATTCTTATTTTATCTTATTTCCCGTTTATCAAATACACATGTTGTTTTGCATGTAAGATGGGTTGTCGAACTATGCTCTCATTACTTATGCGTAGGTTTATCTGAGTCTCATATTCAGATGTTCTCTCTATATCCAATTGTAGAAACTTTTGGAGTCGAATATTCTAACATGCTTCCAAAACACAAGTTTTAAGTTCGAATGTTGATGTTATTTGTAATACAAGCAGTATTTTCTATTATATTAAATCAGATAGTCTTTATTGCTTGAAAAGATTTTCACAATAAATTCTTGTACGGGCTCTTATAATTAAAACGGTTTATGTGAAAATTGAGGTATGTTATCCACGCTTGTCATGGTTAAGAATAGTTGCGCTTCCAGATGAAACTTTGCAGCATATTTACCATGGAATCTTGGGTCATTGGAAAAGCACCACATTTTCCTTTTCTTTTTTTTTAAAAAAAAAACCTTTTTGTTCTGAGATCAAACATGTCAAGACGAGACTTTTTGGTAGTACTTTTGTCAATCGATACTTTAGAAAAAACTATCGAATGACATGAGCCACGTTAGGAATCTCTTTGTGTAAGTGCATTTAGATAGATTTAACCTAGGATATCCTGGGGCATAAATATTCTAGCATGAATCGCCAAAATCTTGACATTTCTCCATTGTTCCGATTAAAGAATCAAACTTTTTAGATGTTTAGAACAAAGTAAGCAAATATCAACAGTCCTTTTACTTTGTTTGCTTCTGCTGAGGAAAAATTCAGTGAGTTATATCAGTAAAACGAAATAAACGATTTTGATTTTTTTCTTGATCAGGCGATACCCGAATTTGAACTGAGAACTCGACGTGACATACGCATGAAAGGGATTCAAGAATAAGTTTTCTTTTTATAAGGGCTAAAATTTATTTTGACTTTTTGACCTCACACTGTAGGGCGGATCTCGAAAATATGAAAGAAAAATCTCCCTCCAAGCACTACAGACGACTTTCCTAGGCTTTCCACAGAATTCGATATTGCCAAAATTTGTGAAACTGCAAGCTTATACCAATTTTTACCAGGAATTCATCACAAAAACATACTCATCAATAACAATACCCGCGGAGAAAAGAAATATATACTTCTTCCATTCATTTATTGGTTAAACATTAAATTACAAAACAAAGTCTTCACATGAACATTAGAACCTAATCCAACGGCAAAACTAAGACCAAGTCCTATACCACAACGATGTAATTAGTAAATGACCGCATCGGACGCATATTGACATGTATGATCCCATGATTCTTGATAGCAAGATTATGGTCGGTCTCTTCTACTTCGGCCTTGGCCAGTTCAAGAACCTAATTGAGCAATCCAGGTGAGCAACACAAGTAGAGCCCCTTGTGCTCGTCCGATTGGTCTCTGCACAGATTAAACAATGGTTGCAATATTCTAGAATTCAAGTACTTCACCGGGATCTCGCGACGTTCTCTCTCTTCACCGACATACAAGGCAAAGCATCCTCTTCTCGCTAGTTTCTTGACAATTCCGAACTTCTCGACGAGCCAATGCGGTTTTCTCCCGAGAACGGCCATCGGAACTTTTCCGACGAAGAATGGCGACTCCTCAGGGAATTTGAATCTATAAGCAGTTGGAGAGATCTCGAGACCGGAATTACTGTGCAGTTGTTGGAGGCTCACCGAATGGATTATTTACAGAGGGATCGGAAGAGAGAGTGTAAACATTTTGTAATTAGATTAGGATTCGGTTTACTTTTCTTTATTAGAATAGGAAAGAACAAGCTTTAAAAGAGATTGTAGGTTTGGAACTCTAGTGGGACTGTAAAAACCGGATAGAGATGTCCAAAACTAACCACGGGCAGAATATAACTTAGTCCTCTAATGCCAGCTGATTTTCGCAATCTAAGTCATTCTGACATTAACATATTCCAAATTGTTGATGTTGACATCTTGAATTTTCCTTTTCTTTGGTCGAACAATTATCTTGAATTGATGTACGGCCTTTTGGCCTCTCCTTTGACAAAAAAAAAAGGGAATTAAAGTATCTTAAAGTAAAAAAGAACCATTGTAATAGTAGAAAAATGAAAAATAAAAATAAAATTATGGAAAATACAAAAAAAAAAAAAAATTCAAACGATACGTCTTTGTTGCCAACGACACTATTTTTGAGGTGAAGTTTTTGACGGAAAGAACTCGCAGCGGTAGGGCGAGGACTCCTTTCCTCCACCGTCCAAAAAGTAACGAAAAGGTCGTGCGGATAGAGGATCCACTTTCTTAATTATTTCGATTTTAAACTTGTAAAGTGAAAATTCGTGCAAGTGGTGGAATCCTTATCCACCGAGGCCCGCCACGGGCAAGGTGAGGGTACTCATACAAGAGAGAGATCGACGGTCTTTCCGTGACGGCGATAAGAGGTTGGTCACTCTTGTATTGACAGAAAGATTTAGATTGCAATAGGCGGTTGATATTTCTTGTATTGACGGAACAATTTAGATTGCGATAGGCAGTTGATCTCTCTTGTATTGAGGGTGATAGGCTCTATTTATTTCGCGAAAAATATGACATTTCTGAAAAATGTTTTCTAGGAAGTCATTTTCCTAAAAAATAACTATTTTCCGGTATATGGTTAAAACTTGAAAATAAATTGAAAAATATTTTCTGTCGTTTGATTAGGAAAATCTTATTTGAGTTTTCTAAATAAGGTGCAACCGGGGATTTGAGTACGCTCACCAAGGCCCCATGTTCGACCCCAATGGACCTTGACCCATGCACAAGCACGGGCATCGATTCTGAGTATGGTCTCGATGGACCTAGGTGCTGGGGATAGAGGCATGTGCTCAAACAGCCTGAGCATGATCTCATGGATCCAGGCGTGGGTGTCGGGGACCCGAGTAAGGGCACTGGAGTCCCAAGCTCGACCTTGATGGACTCGGTCTGGCGTTAATGGACAGGGGCGCGAGCACTGGGGTCCCCAACCTAGCCTTAATGGACTTAGACGCGAGCACCGAAGTCCTGGACCAAACATTGATGGACCCAAGCCCAAGCACCAAGGACTCGGGCATAGGTGCCGAGGTCTTGGGCTTGGCCTCAATAGGCACAGGCCTAGCCTCAATAGACACGGGTCCGGCCTTGATGGACCCCAACATTGGCACTAGGGTCTCATACTTGGCCTCAATGCACTCAGTCCCTGTGGCGACACAAGCACGAATGCCAGGGGCCTGAGCCCGGCCTTAATGGACCCGAGTAAGGCCTCGATGGACATGGACGTGGCCTCAATGGACATGAGCCGAGGCACTAGGGTCGCGGGCTCGGCATTGTTGGACCCGATCTTGGGAGTGAGGTCCCGGCCTAGGCTATGGACCTGAGCCTAGCCTCAATGGACCTGTGCCCGAGCACTAGGGATCCGAGCATGAACACCGGGGTCTTGGGTCCGGCCTTTGTGGACTTAGGCCAGGCGCCGAGGAGCCAGACAACGACACCGAAGTCTAGGCCTAGCCACCGACGCTAGTGTCCCGACCCCAACCTCTATGGACCCAAGGTCAAGAGCTCGGGCATTGGGGTTTCAAACCCAACCTCTTCGGATTCGGGCTTGGCCTTGATGGACCCAGTAGACCTCGCCCCACCCTTTAAACCTGGGTTCACTACCATGGGCTGAGGAATAAACGATGGGGTCATATGCGCAAACGCAGAGTTTATAATCCAAGCATCGATACCTAATCATATTTTGGAAAATAATTTTCGGTTTTTTAAAGAGAAAATTATCTTCCTGAATTTAAGTATAGATTTTTCGTCGATTCATTTTCCTAAACGATCCATATATCAAAAAAAAAAAAAAAAAGTTTGAGGTGGACAAGATAATTAGCAAGATTGCTACATTACCCCAATTCCTTATCTTTTAGAAATAATTATAAATGTTTAGGTGATTTTGTTGGACTTAGTTATAATTAGAGGCAAGGCAGTCGCTACGCACGTGACTATAGTTGGGTGAGTTATGCATGAAAAGAAAATGAGTAGTTATTCTGAGGAAGTTGATGGTATAAGAGGTATGATAATGCAAGAGCGGTTCTACGAAAATTACTACCCATTAACCAATAAGCTACCCAATGCATAAAATCAACGTTTTTTTGTAATTTTTTTGTTGTAAAAATCATATAAACTGCAGGAATATTTTAATAAATTTGGTTTGGACACAGAATTTTCGCTTTATAAAATTATAGATTATCTTGTTAGATTTCATTTAAAGCTTTATTTAGGGATTTTCTAGAGTTGTCCAGGGTTTTAAGTTATCAAGAAAGCTTATCCCTTTAAAAGTTAAAATGAAAATTTGAGTTTTGTCTTCTTCTTTTTTTGCGCTTTCGCTTTTTTGTGAAACATAAGTTAAATAGACTTCCACAAATTTGCCTTAAAATTTCGAATTATATAGCATGTACCATATAAGTACATGAGACCCATAATTCACAATATTTGTAATGATACAATTAGTTGTCAACTAATATTTAAATGACTTAGATGTGATTAATTACATCAAATATTTTGCACATATTAACTTTATTTGCATAAATAAGTACCGTACACAATCCATATTAACGAATCGGTATGTCTGTATTTGTACAATTCGATCCTTGCATCAAAACCTTCCCTGATCGATGTATCTAATATTGACTCCTTCATTGATCACGAAGATGATATTGACTTCATCTCTCTCTATCGTCAGTTTTAGAAAGTTAGTAGCTTCACATTTGATCGTTCTTTAGTGAGATGCTACATATACAACAGTATCCGAATCTTAACGAATTAAACTTTTGAGGACAATAACGTGCCCAACTTCGTATTACAGCCAAACATCAATTCTTCATGTCCTGTTTGACCTTTGGTCCCTCATATGATTTTTATCTATCTTATTCCCCGTTCATCAAATACATGTGTTGTTGTACATGTGAGATGGAGTGTCAAACTGATTTCTTACTGCCAATCCGTATGGTTTGTTCAAGTCTCATGTTAATGTAATCTCTCACCATTTAATAGTTGAAACTTTTTGAGTCAAATATTCATCGTGCTACCAGAACACAAGTCCAAATTGTGAATTTTGACACTACTTATAATACCAACAATATCTTCTATTACATTAAATCAGACAATGTTATTTCTCGAAAAGATTTTCACAATAAAATCTTGCACCAAATTCTATAGTGATAACAATTTATACTGTATTTACGTTTGTTTTAATTGGGTTAATGAACAGTTGCTATCAAAGATAAGCATACACTATTGGAATAAGATGATAACTTTTTGTTCAGAGATCACTCGTGTCAAGATGAAACCTGTTTTGGTAACATTCTCACCATTCGATCCATTAGAAAAAAATCGAATAACATAAGGTGCGTTTGGAATCTCTTTGTACAAGTGCTCTTAGATGGATTTTGACCTAGGATGAACATCTCCATGGCAAGAAATTGTCAAACAATGCTGGCTTATGCTAGTTTTGACTATCAATTCATCACAAAAGAAATCCATCAATAACAATTTCTGCAGAGAAAAAATAGATACTTCATCCATTCATTCCTTGGTGAAGCACTGAATTACAAAACAAGGTCTTCACGTGTACATAAGAACCTAATCCAACGGAGAAACTAAGATCAAGTCTTATACCACTACAATGAAATTACTAAATGACCGAATCGGGTGCATATCAGCATGTACGATCCCATCATTCTTGATCACAAGATTACGATCGGTCTCTTCTACTTCGGCCTTGGCCAGTTCAAGAACCCAATTGAGCAATTCAGGCGAGCAACACAAGTAGAGGCATGTGCGCTCTTTGAATTCGTCTCGGCACTGATTAAGCAAGGCTCGTAACATTATAGAATTCCAGTACTTTACCTGGATCTCATGACGCTCTGTCTCTTCACCGACATACACCACAAAGCATCCTTTCGTCGCTAGCTTCTTGCTTGTTCCCAACTTCCCGACGAGCCAACGCAATTTTCTTCCGACGACGGCCATCAGAGCTTCCCAACGGAGAATGGTGACTCCTTAGCGAGTTCAATCTCTGACCAACAGGAGAGATGTTGAGATCGGAATCAAAGGTACAAAGCGTTGGTGACTCGGCGAATGGATTATATATAAAGGGATCAGGAAGAGAGAGGATAAACATTGTGGAATTAGAGTAGGATTAGAATTTCCTTTTCTGATTAGATTTGGGATGAAGAAGCTTTTAGTTTAATTGTATTGGAATTGTTAAAACCGGATAGAGATTATTATAAAGTTCTCTAATTCATCCGATTTTCGCAATCTAAGTCATTCTGACATTAACGTTATTCAAACTGTTGATGTTGCAATCTATTATTAAGTTAGAAAAAAGAGAAAATCGCGTAAAATTATCTTGCACTAATATACGGCCTTTTGGCCTCTCCTCTGACCAAAAGAATAGAGGGACAAAGGTATCGATCTTTAAATAAAAAAAAACCAGTTTGATTGCAGAAAAAGGAAAAGAAATTAAACAAATTAAAATAATGTGTTGAATCTTTTATTTTCCACCTATTTTTTTTTTCTCTTCGCTACATGGACGAGATAATTAGTACGATTGATTCATTATCCTATTTCCTTATCTTTAGGATTTTAAAAATAGTTTTCCATGTTTTGGGTGATTTTGTTTGATTTAGCCATAATTAAAGGCAAGGATAATGCAAGAGCGGTTTTATGAAAATAGCTAACATTTAACAGAAAAACTACCCAGTCGAATGAATAAAATTACCATCTTCGATTTTTTTTTGTTGTGAGAATCATCCTAAATCTTAGGTGTATTTTAGTAAATTTGGGGCTGGACACCAAATTTAAAAGTTCATTTAAATAAGAGCATAAATTAGCTTGTTAGATTTTATTTAGATCTTTATTTTTTATTATTCAGAGTTATTATTCAGAGTTGTCCTGAGTATTGAGACCATATATTTCTTATATTCTAATATCTAATAAGAAAGATTACCTCTTTAAACATTGATATGAAAAATTGAGTTTGGTTTCTGTTTTTGCACTTTAATCAGTGTAAAAGAGCATGCAGCGCGAATCTATATTTATTACTTAGTTTCGCTTTTCTCCATTTCCACCGCATCGCTTTGACATTTCTTTTGTTTTTAAAATTAACTTTGTAGTTCGAATTTCACCTTTTAAATTTTTGCCGAACATAAGTTAAATAGACTTCCACAAATTTGCTTTAAGCATACACCCTATGATTACATGAGACCATAATTCACGATATTTCTAATGATGCAATTAATTTTTCCTTATGAGACGACTTAAATGTGATTCGTTACATAAGATCTTTTGAACATATACTAACTTCATTTTAAAAAATTACCATGTATAATCCGTATTATCAAATTAGTGTGTTTGTATCTGTTTAATTCAGTCCTCGCATCAATCTTTCGGTATGAAAAAGGGTTAAAGCCGAATACAAAAATTTAATGTCATAAATCTACTATCCATATTTTATTACTTAATAAAACGTGAAGTAACTCTTTAGGAAGTAATAAAAAGAAATTTTTTAGAAATTTGCTAATATATATCTTCATGATCCCAATCTTAACAAATTAAACTCTGGAGAAAAACAATGCGTCTAACATTGCACTACAATCAAACATCAATTCTTCATGTACCCTTTGATCTTTCGTCTAACGTATGATTTTTATCCATCTTATTTCCCAGTTTGTCAAATTTACATGTTGTTTCACATGCAAGATCGGGCGTCAAACTAATCTCCCTTCGTTGGAGTCTATTATTCATGTAATCTCTCTCTACCTGATAGCTAAATTTTGAATTCGAGTACTCCAAGCAGCTTACCAAAACAAAGGTCATGAGTTTGAATTTTGACACTATTTGTCATACAAACAGTACTATTATATTAAATCAGGCAACGATTACTGCTCGAAAAGATTTTCACAGTAAAATCTTATACCGAGTCTGGAGCGACATGTGAAAGTTGAGGTATCGTATGTACGCTTGAAATAATTGGGCTAAGAACAGTCGCTTGTCACATATATGCAGACATTCTATTTGAACAAGATAGTATCTTTTTGTTCAGAGACCACGCGTGTCCAGATGAAACCCTTTTGTTCAGAGATCACTCTCGGCATGCGATCCTCTAAAAAACTTGAATAACATGAGCCGCATTATGAATTTCTTTCATAAGTGCTTTGAGATGGATTTGACCTAGGATGAACATGTCCATGGCAAAAGGCTGTGAAAAGTGCTGGCTTATACTAGATTTTACGAGCAATTCATCACAAAAATAAACCCATCATGAACAATACCTGCAGAGAAACTTCATTCATTCATTCGTTCAAATTAGAAAACAAGGTCTTCGCATGTAGATTAGAACCTAATGCAACGGAAAAACTAATATCAAGTCCTATACCATTACAATGAAATTACTGAACGACCGAATTGGGCGCCTATCGTCATGTATGATCCCATCATTCTTGATCGCAAGATTATGGTTGGTCTCTTCTACTTCGGCCTTGGCCAGTTCAAGAACCCAATTGAGCAATTCGGGTGAGCAACACAAGTGGAGCTCCGTGCGGTCGTCCAATTGGTCTCGGCATTGATTAAAGAGCGCTTGCAACATTATAGAACGCAAGTACTTCACCGGGATCCCACGACGTTCTCTCTCTTCACCAACGTACACTACGAAGCTTCCTCTTCTCGCTAGCTTCTTGCTGATTCCTAACTTCTCGACGAGGCGACGCAGCTTCCATCCGAGAACCGCCATCCGAACTTTCCGACTAGTATGGCAACTCTCCTTAGTGAATTTGATCTCTTACCGAGGGGAAAGATATTGAGACTGTTAATGTACAAATTGTTGGAGGCTTAGCCAATGATATTTATTGTAACGACACGGTCCGACGAGAGTGGAGAGTGGTTGCGAGGGCTTGAGGGTCTGGACAATGAGCAGCTCCTTGGTAGGCTTTTAGGATGGCGAAGAAGGCATAAATGAATCAAATTATACATCGAACAGAGGAGGGAAGCGATTCTAGAATATATATATATATATATATATATATATGTATATATATATATGTGTGTGTGTGTGTGTGTGTGTGTGTGTGTGTGAAAACTAGAATTAACTCACAAAGACTCTTTTTGATGTAACGGCAAGCTTTGCTTTGGAAGCCTAAAGTTAAGCGAGCCTAGGTCAGAGCATTACTAGAATGGGTGATCTCCTGGGAAAATGCCTGCATGTACGCTAATGGACAAAATCGTGAGATTCAATATGAGACGGGCCAAAGTAGACAATACATTAAGTGAGTTAATCTAGGAATGTCACATTATAGTATCGGAGCAGGACCCCCTCCAGTAGGTGTGTAGTCCGGGGACGAACCATGCGAAAGCCAGTTGGCTTGTAACGACCCGATCCGACGAGGGCAGGGAGTGATCACCGGGCTAGAGGGTTTGAATAAGGAGTAGCTTCTAACAGACTTCTAAGATAGCAACGGGAGCAGAAATGAACCGAATTGTGCACCAAACAGGGGAGAGTGATTTTAGAATATATATGTGAAAACTAGAATTAAATCACGGAGGTATCTTTTGACGTAACGATAAGTTTTACTTTGAAACTCCAAAGTTAAGTGAGCCTAGGCCAGAGCACTACTAAGATGGGTGACCTCTTCGAAAAGTTTCTGCTTGTACGCCAATGGACAAAACCGTGACCCTCGGTATGGGACACGCGTCAAAGCGGATAATATCTCGAGTGAGTTAATCCAAGGATGTCACATTTATAGAGGGATAAACATTGTGGAATTGGAGTAGGATTAGGTTTACTTTTTTTAATAGAATTGGGCAAAGAAGCTTAATTTAAAATTAAGGGTCTAACAAAAATTTTAAGTTTGGAATTCCAGGGGAACTTTAAAACCAGATAGAGATGACCAAAGCGAGCCACATCCAGAATTGTTTGCTTAACTATATCCACTAATTGCAGATTTGAAAATTAAAAATATGACGGACTTTAGTGATTAAAAAAAAGAGAAATATGAATACAAATTGATGGATCTTGCCCTACAAATACTATTAGTTTGACTTTCTTTTTTTCGTTTAATTGATTTTTTTAATCAAAAAATCCAACTCAAAAGTTTAAACTGACAAATGAAGAGAGATGACACATATATTGTTCGTAAAATTTTGCACGTGTCAACGAACGTGTTGAACAAGTAATACAATGATGAGAAAAGTATCGTCCCACAGATATTGATAATAATAAACCAATTAAATATTAAAAATAAACTAATTCTAAAATTTATCTAATAGATCAAAATATAATTAAGAACAAATAAAAATTGACGATTTTTAAAAACGAAATTTATAAATTAAAGGCAGATAATCAATCAAGTAAAATATGTTAGAGCATCCGATTTCACCATAACCACTAAATATGAATTTCGGATCATTATGCATACAAGAACAATATCAAACATGTGGTAGCAGAATTTCCTAATATATTTACTATCCTATCTCTAGATATAGCAAACCTACTCAGCTTATCAATTCACTTTTTTTTTTCTATGTGAATTTAAATAAACATAAAGCGCATTAAAATCTATGAATATTCCCGGTTTACAATGAATCTTTTGGACCACCTTATCACTGAAAGTTACACAAATAACACTTTATATTTCTATCCACATTTAATTCATGGTTATATATTATAAGGAGCAATTGCATATTATCACTTCTCAGTCTCAAACATGCACATAAGATCATTCAAGTGGTGGCCAGATACCTAAACGCATTAAACATAATAATATATAACTCACATGAATGAAATTATTTGCAAAGCATAAAAACATGAAATTCATATCATCATGGTTAGGCTATATCGTAGCTCTAATAAAGAAAATTAGAACATAATAGAAGAAGAAACGAAAATAGAAATTAAATCAAACATGTTGAATCAAATAACAAGAATTCTGTCACCACTTTTGTCTTCTCTTCAAAATACTTGAAAAACTCTCAAAACACTGAAAACAAAAACGATCTCTCTCTGAAAGACTCCATGTTCCCCCAAGTTATCCTATTTATATAATAACATCCAAGACTCCTCTCACAAGGCAATTACTTCTTTTTTCGCATAAAATTAGGGAATAAATCGCAGAATTCCCAATGTGATATCCACCTTCTAACTCTTCTCTGGGTCGCATATTCCTTTCCTTCTTTTTGCCATATTTTCTTTATTTTCTCCATATCTCAATATTCTGCATAAACAAGGAAATATTAAGTAAATAAAAGGAAATCCAAATATATTCTAACAAATATTGCATTATTTATTGCCTAAAGTAGATAAAATAACTCTATTTTTATAGAGTTATCAAACCCCCAAACTTAACATTTTGCTAGTCCTCGAGCAAAAGCAAGATATAAGACATACTCAAGCTAACAGTCCCCTCCATGACTTCCTTCCATAATTGCTCAAAATCACAATTCAAAGAAAAATACAAATTTCATCCAAACATTGAAATAGATTCATAAGTTAAAACCGATTCTAACTATGTGATCCAAGTGTGTGTGTGAGTCCTCATCTTTTCGAATTATATGCAATCCAAATAAGTTCACATTGGTATGCAACCTCTCAAAAACTCTTTATAATTATAACCAAATCTCATAGGTTTGCTTTTCATTCCTCTCTCCACTAATGTAAGCTAATCATCCAACCAAAAATCAATAGGAGTTTCTTCAGGTTGTAATATAAGGCTGGGCTAACAGTGAGATAATGGTAAATTTAAGCTCAAATCACCCATGAACACATTGATTTCTAGGATCTAATTAGAGCACATGCCACTATCCCCAATTTCACATCTTCAAAATAATCTTTCTGCCACTACAGATCATCATTCTTCCTCTTTTTTTTTTTTTTTTTTTTTTTTTCTCTTTTTTTTTTTCCATTGCTTTATGGTGGAGTTCCTCCCTAAGTCCCTCCTAATATAACGTGAACATTCCCAACCCATTGAGTATCCAAAAGGCTCACTCAATTGAAAGTTGGATAGGGAACCATAAAAGCAATATTTTCTTTTTCTCTTTTTTTTTTCTTTTTTTTTTTTTTTTTTTGAAGATACACCCAAACAACCATGGCAATCAAATTATTTCCATGCTCCACCCTTCCTCCCAAATTGCTATTATGCTCAAATAAACTTTTATCCTAAAACAAATCAACATGTTCATGGGGCGTGGGACAATGATATAATTTGGCAAAAGGTAAGCTAAAAAGTATGTGGGTGCCAATAAAAGATTAGATAATAATTAAGGCTCAATGGGGCGACTATGAATAAATAAACAGGGTTGGCTTAAAAGGCTCAATCAATCCAAAAATTGCCTAAATCATTTTCTCAGTTGGATGTAGCCTAGGATTTTTTTTTTTTGGTTAAAATGTAGCCTAGGATTTCGCCTCAAGAGAAAAATCAAACAAATTCTAAGATTTGGGTGAGATATAAGAAAAGCACATACTTCATATGAATGTTGTCTAGATGTACACACTACTAAAAAATTAAGGACTTCTAATGCTCATAGAAGTGGATCGACATCATCAAAATCAAAATTAACTCACATATCATTCGCAAATTTGAACAAAATTTAAATTTTCCAAAGAATCGCAAAAAATTCACAACAAGGAATGCAACAAAAAAAAAATTCAGATTTAGCAAAAAAAAAAAATTTTTTTGAGCAAAAATTTTGTCTCCCCAAACTTGAATGAAGCAGTGTCCTCAATGCGAAAAACAAAAGAAACAAAAGAAAAATAGGAACAAGAAAACTGCCCTTGCAGTAGGATGTGTCCATGGATGGTCTTGATGACTAAACTCCAAAAGGTGATCCTTCAAGAAAGAAAATTAACCTGGATAAAAAAATAATAATAATTCATCTTTTTTTTTTGAAAAAAATGAACATAAAAATTAATGAAGACACATAATAAAAATGCTTGGGTTGCCTCCCAAGAAGCGCTTGCTTTATAGTTTTCAGCCAAACTATCTTAGATGTCACTATTCGGAGGATGAAGTTCAATAGTGGTCTTCTACTTGTTCTAATCATCTTCTTCGAAATAGGGCTTCAAACGTTGACCGTTCACCTTAAATGTGTCTTGATGTCATGTGCAACTTCAACTGCTCCGTATGGAAATACTTGTGTGATTGTATAAGCACCAGACCATCGAGAACGTAACTTTCTTGGAAAAAGTTTAAGGCGAGAGTTATAAAGTAAAACTTTTGCCCAATTTCGAACTCTCTTCTGAATATGTGTTTATCATGCCATCTTTTGGTACACTTCTTGTCCATCTTAGAATTTTCATAGGCCTCATTGCGAAATTCCTTCAATTCATTTAATTGCAATAGTATTCTTTCACTTGGAGACTGCATGTCAAAATTCAAAAATTTCAATGCTTAATATGCTTTGTGCTCTAATTCCATCGATAATGACAAGCTTTCTCAAACACTAGCCTAAAAGGAGACATCCCAATTGGGGTTTTAAATGCTGTCATATAGGCCTAAAGTGCGTCGTCAAGTTTCATTGACCAATCTTTCCTAGAGGCATTCACTGTTTTTTCTAAAATTCTCTTGATTTCCCTATTTGAAACCTCTACTTGACCACTAGTCTGAGGATGATAAGGGGTTGCAATCTTATGTGTGACTCCATACTTACTCAAAAGTTCTTTAAACTGTTTATTGCAAAAAGTGTGTCTCCCTATCACTTATGATTGCCCTAGGAGTGCCAAATCGGCGTAAAAATATTTTTCTTCAAGAATTTGACAACAGCCTTAGCATCATTTTTTTGGCAATGCTACAGCTTCTACCCACTTAGAGACATACTCCACAACCACTAAAACGTATAAATTACCATAAGAAGATGTAAAGGGTCCCATGAAATCAATACCCCAAACATCAAATAATTCACACACAATAATGTTGTTTAAAGGCATCTCATTTTTTCTAGAAATATTTTCAGTTCTCCGACACCAGTCACATGAAGTTCAGAGGGAGTAAGCATTTTTAAAAGGTGTGGGCCAATAAAAGCCAGATTGTAAAACCTTAGCTGCAGTTTTTGTGGCACCAAAATGACCACCCATCTCCCTGCCATGACAATGATGCAGAATATTTGCCTTTTCTTCATCTGGAACACATCTTCTTATGACCTGGTCTACACATATCTTAAAAAGAAAAGGTTATTCTCAAAACTAATTTTTAACATCAGAAAAAGAATTTTTTTTCTGTTGATATGACAATTCAAGAGGGAGAATATTACTTACCCAATAATTCACAAAATCAGCATACCAAGGAATTTTTGTGGATTTGATGGAAAAAATTTTCTCATCAAGAAACTCTTCCATAATTGGACTTACTTCTTCCTTTAAATTCGGAATTCTTGACAACTGATCTGCAACTAGATTTTCAGTCCCCTTCTTATCTTTGATTTCTAAATCAAATTCTTGCAGCAATAGAATCCACCTGATTAAACATGATTTTGATTCTTTCTTGCAAGTAGATACTTCAGAGCAGTGGTCGAGAATAAACTATAACTTTCGAGCCAATTAAATAAGAACGAAATTTATCAAAAGCAAACACTACCGCCAAAAAGCTCCTTTTTTAGTTGGGCATAATTCAATTGAGCTTGAGATAGGGTGTGACTTGCATAATATATGGTTCGAAAAATTCTATCCTTTCTTTGTCAAAGTACGACTCCAATAGCCAAGTCACTAGCGTCACACATCAACTCGAAAGGTAAATCCCAAATAAGCGCAGTCATGATAGGGGCCAAAATTAACTTCTCCTTTAATGTGTTGAATGCCTGCAAATAGTCATCAGAGAAGTCAAATTTAGAATCCTTTTCCAACAATTTAGAAAGGGATCTAGCAATCTTAGAAAAATATTTAATGAAACGCTTATAAAATCCTGCATGTCCCAAAAATCCTCGAACAAGCTTCACGGAGGTAGGAGGCAGCAGTTTTGAAATAACTTTAATCTTAGCTCGGTCCACCTCAATTCCTCTTATAGAGATCTTATGGCTTAGCACAATCCCTTCCTGCACCATGAAGTGACACTTCTCCCAATTCAAGACAAGGTTAGTCTCCTCACATCTTTGTAACACCAAAGCTAAATTATTCAAGCATGAATCAAAAGATGAGCCAAAAATAGAAAAATCATCCATAAATATCTCAATATATTTTTCCATCATATCAAAAAAAAAAAATAGCCATCATGCATCTTTGAAAAGTAGCAGGCGCATTACAAAGACCAAAAGGCATCCTCCTACAGGCAAAAAGTACCATAAGGACAAGTAAAAGTAGTTTTTCTTGATCCTCGGTGTAATAGGGATTTGATTATAACCAGAATATCCATCTAAAAAGCAGTAAAACTTATGCCCCGCAAGTCTCTCCAACAATTGATCAATAAAAGGTCAAGGAAAGTGATCTTTACGAGTGTCATCATTCAATTTTTTATAATCCATACAAACACGCCATCCAGTAACAATTTTAGTCAAAATTAATTCATTATCATTATTTAGTTGAACAGTCATTCCTCCTTCTATTGGAATAACTTGCATAGGACTTACCCAGGAACTATCAGAGATATGATAGATGATCCCTGCATCAAGTAACTTAATTACCTCAGCTTTCACCACTTCTTGTATTTTCGGGTTCAAACGCCTCTGAGGTTAGATAGTAGGTTTATGTTGTTCCTCCATCAAAATTTTATGCATGCAAATTGAAGGACTAATTTCCGTGATGTCAGCTATTTTCCATCCAATTGCACCTTTATATTCTCTCAACACTCCGAGCAATTTCTCCTCCATCAAATCTGTCAAAGAAGAAGATATAATTACTGGTAAAGAAGAAATTCCATCTAAATAAGCATATTTCAAATGAGAAGGTAAGGGTTTGAGTTCAAAATAGGAGACTCTTCAATTGATGGCTTAAGCTTCGTTGTGTGTTGTCCCAACTCCTTAAATTTTGTTGTCTTAGGCATTGAATATGTTGGATTTGCCTCCATAAAATTTGTGTACTCCATTATCTCCTCATTTTCAATTTTTCTGTCTTTGGGTTAAACCAAACATGCTTCAAGTGGATCTTTAAAAATATTTTCTTGAAAAACATTATTCACCAACTTGTCAACTGTCTCAACTCTAAAACAAGAATTATCATCATAGGGATATTTCATTGCTTTAAAAACATTAAAAGAAACAAGATCATCTTGAACTCTAAGAATCAATTTTCCCTGTTGTACATCAATAAAAGCTCTTCCTATTGCTAGAAAAGGACGACATGAGATAAGTGATACCTCAAAATCTTCCTCCATGTCAAGAACTATGAAATCTGCAGGAAAAATAAACTTGTCAACTTTTACCAATACATCTTCCACAATACCTCTCGGATATTTAATTGATCGATCAGCCAGTTGAAGCGACACTGTAGTTGCTTTTACTTCACCCAATCCTAATTTCTTGAAAACAGAGAAAGACATCAAATTAATACTTGCACCTAAATCACACAATGCCTTTTCAAAGTAAGAATCTCCAATAGTGCAAGGAATTGTAAAACTCCCTGATCTTTTAACTTCGGAGGTAATTTATTTTGTAGGATGGCCGAACATTCCTCATTCAACTTCACAGTTTCGTAATCCTCTAGCTTTCTTTTGTTTGCCAAAAATCTCCTTAAAAATTTTGCATAGCTAGGTATTTGCGCTAAAGCATCTGTAAAAGGAATATTAATGTGTAATTTTTTAAAAACATTAAGAAATTTAGAAAATTGCTTATCTATTTTGTGTTGCTGGAGTCACTGAGGGAATGGAACTAGTAGCATGTATGGCTTGGGATTATCCGGAAAAGGTTTGCTCTTGCCTATCTCCTTTGATTGTTTCTTGTCCTCTTCTTCTTTGTCTCTGGAAATCTCTTATTTGATATTTTCTTCACCCACTTGTTTACCACTTCTCGGGATTATAGCTTTACATTTTCAATTGGATTTTTCTCTCAGTATTGCTAGGCAAAGAACCCCGTTGTCTCCCAGACATCATGTTTGCTAATTGCCCCACTTGCATCTCTAGATTTCTGATTGAAGCCTCTTGATTTTGAAATCTCACATCTGTACTCTTGATGAAGTCATGAGTAGTGTTGGCAAGTTTTATGACTATATCTTCTAAACTGGACTTTGTCTCTTCCGTTGTTTGAATCCCAAGTGGCGGTCTTGTCACATTTTGATTATTCCATGAAAAATTTGGATGATTGCACAATCCCGAATCGTACATGTTGGAGTAGGGATTATTCTGTAATATGTTAAAATTCCCAACAAAGTTAGCATTTTCATTAGACTGAGCAAAAGTGTTACCTACCCGACATTCTGTGCTAACATGTTCTCCACCATAGAAATCGCATGTCATATTCTGAATTTTCATGTCTGAAACACTCAAATTATCTATCTTTTTGTTGAATGCTTCAATTTGCGTAGTAATCGCCGTGAAAGCATTCACCTCATGAACTCCGCTAGCTTTTCACACTGATATCCTCTCAGTAGGCCACTGATAACTATTGGATGCCATCTCTTCTAATAAATTGTAGGCTTCTTCTGGTGTTTTATTATTCAAAGTTCCCCCTACAGCTGCATCAATCATAGAACGGATATTACACCCATTATAAAAAGTTTGTGCCTATATCCATACGGGTAGTCCATGATGTGGGCATCTCCTAAGAAATTCCTTGAATCTTTCTCATGCTTCATACAATGATTCATTATTCATCCGCATAAAATTAGTAATATCGTTCGCATTTTTTGCAGATTTTGCAAATGGAAAGAACTTACTAAGAAATTTTTGGGCTATATCATTCCATGTAGTGATTGATCATGCAGGAAGAGAAGAGAGCCAACCTTTAGCTTTGTCTTTAAGAGAGAATGGAAATAATCTCAATCTAATAGCATCATCTGAAACTCCATTATATTTAATCGTGTCACAGATTTCAAGAAAAGCATTGATGTGAGCATTTGGATCATCGCTTGGTAGCCCACTAAATTGCATTCATTGTTGAAGTATTTGAATCAGTGATAGCTTGATCTCAAAGATGTTTGCTTGAATTGTAGCTCTCCTGATACTTGATGTGGTGCCCTCAATTGTTGGTGCAGCATAATCTTTCAAGAGTCTACGTTGATTTCTATCATCATCAACTCCCTCCATCTTTTTATGTGATTTCTCTATTCTTTCGGTCACCTTTTAAATGTGCGTTCAATTTCTAGATCAAACTCAATAAGTTTTCCTTGTTGGCTACATGTCATGCACCAATGTATACTTTGAAAAAAAAAAAATAAAATGATAGATTAAACTTAGAATTATCTGGTATCAATATTAATTGGTATTAAATAAACAATCCCGAGCAACAGCGCCAAAAACTTGTTCGTAAAATTCTGCACGTGTCAACGAAAGTGTTGAACAAATAATACAATGATGAGAAGAATATCGTCCCATAGAGATGGATAATGATAAACCAATTAAATATTAAAAATAAACTAATTCTAAAATTTATCTAACAGATCAAAATATAATTTAGAACAAATAAAAATTGACGATTTTTAAAAATGAAATTTTATAAACTAAAGGCAGATAATCAATAAGGTAAAATATGTTAGAGCATCCGATTTTATCATAACCACTAAATATGAATTTTGGATCATTATGCATGCAAGAACAATATCAAACATGTGATAGCGGAATTTCCTAATATATTTACTATCCTATCTCTAGGTATAGTAGACCTACTTAGTTTATCAATTCACTATATTTCTATGTAAATTTAAATAAACATAAGCGCATTAAAATCTATGAATATTCCCAATTTACAATGAATCTTTTGGACCACCTTATCACCGAAAGCTACACAAATAACATGGTATATTTCTATCCACATTTAATTCATGGTTATATATTATAAGGAGCAATTGCATATTATCACTTCTTAGTCTCAAACATGCACATTAGATCATTCAAGTGGTGGCCAGTCACCTAAACGCATTAAACACAATAATATATAACTCACATGAATGAAATTATTTGCAAAGCATAAAAAACATGAAATTCATATCATCATGGTTAGGCTACATCGTAACTCTAACAAAGAAAATTAGAACATAATAGAAGAAGAAACGAAAATAGAAATTAAATCAAACATGTTGAATCAAATAACAAGAATTCTGTCACCACTTTTGTCTTCTCTTCAAAATACTTGAAAAACTCTCAGAACACTGAAAACAAAAACGATCTCTCTAAAAGACTTCATGTTCCCCAAGTTATCCTATTTATATAATAACATCCAAGACTCCTCTCACAAGGCAATTACTTCTTTTTTTCGCATAAAATTAGGGAATAAATCGCAGAATTCCCAATGTGATATCCACCTTCTAACTCTTCTCTGGGTCGCATAGTTCTTTCCTTCTTTTTGCCATATTTTCCTTATTTTCTTTATATTTCAATATTCTGCATAAACAAGGAAATATTAAGTAAATAAAAGGAAATCCAATTATATTGTAACAAATATTGCATTATTTATTGCCTAAAGTAGATAAAATAACTCTATTTTTATAGAGTTATCATATATAAAGAAAATATAACCATCATAGTCATGCTATGCATGTAATTTTTATATAAAAATCATATAAATCCTATAGCTAGGATATTTTAACACATTTATATTCGAGGTGAAGATTTTATCGGGGAGGACCCTAGCCCAAGGGCAAAGACTCTTTCCTCCGGCGTCCAAAAACAATCTATAGAACATGCTGGTAAAGGATCCATGTCCTTGACTATTTTGACTTTACAACTGAAGTAGTTAGTTGGCCAATGAAAAATATCTTTGGTATCGCCAACAATGTATGTCTAAATATTTTCATAATTGATAAAAGTATTCTTTGTCTATTCATTTTTATAAATGATACAAACGATTATTTTTAGGACGGTATTTTCCTAATCATTTATTTTTCGCAAAACAAACGGAATCTTATGGTGTGTTCGTTTTGCAAAAAATGAGTGATTTGGAAAATAATTTCCGAAAAATAATCACTTATATTGCTTACAAAAATAAATAAATGGAAAAAAATTTCATTGCCCATGAAAATAATTAGGCATAGATTGTTAATCGATGATGAAAATATTTTCCATTAATTAATTTTTCTATATGATATAAATGATCATTTTTTGAATAATATTTTTCAAATTACTCATTTTCCATGAAACGAACACACCCTTAATGTTTTTCGATCTTATTTTTGACCTTTTGGTTGCCTCTCTTTGCAACATGGAATCACGATTCTCGATTTTTTGTTGTTGTTGTAAGAATCATACAAACCATAGGAGTATTTTAGTTAATTTGGGGTTGGACATCAAATTTAAGAGTTTTCTTTAAAATAATAGTAATTATCTCGTTAGATTTTATTTAGATGCGTTAGAACATCCGATCTAAAAACTTATTAGAAATGTTTGAATTGAGGAATTTCTGTTTTGATGTTCTGTTAAAAATGTTCAATCCAAAAAATTAAGCCAACATGTGAAAAGATGTCACATGTATATAAAGAATATGTAAATCTCATAGACACGCTCGAAATCTTTATTTAGGCTTTGGCATTTCTTTGTTATTGTCTTTTTTTAATTTTTATTTCAAAATTTGCATGTTTAAATTTTTGAGTTATATAATATACAATACTACGACGTGTGACCCGTAACTCCCGATATTGCCAACGATGCAAATAGTTTTCCTTAGTGGGACGAATATTTAAATGACTTGAATGCATATTAATTTCATTAACATAAAGTACCGTATACAAATCGTATCAACGAATTAATATATTTGTATCTGTCCAGTTCAATCGTCTCATCACAATTCTATGAAATGCCACATTTTTCCTTATTAATCTATCTAAATTTTTGCCTTAGTAATTACCGATTGAAATGGAAAGGCAACTTGACTCCTACATTGATCATGGAGATGGCATAGAACTCTCTCCAGCATCACTTTTAGAAAAACAACGTGCCCGACATTGTATTATAGTCAAACATCAATTTTTTTTATGTTCCGTTTCACCTTTTTGTATGGCATATGATTTTTCTCTATGTTATTTTTCATTTATCAAATACATGTGTCGTTTCGCACACAAAATGGGATGTCAACCTAATCTCTCATTGATTATTTATGTGCTTGATATCCGAAACTTTGGACTCGAATATTCTAATATGTTACCAAAATACAGGGTATAAGTTCGAATTTTGACACCATTTGTAATCCCAATAGTATTTTTCTATTATATTACATGATACAATGATCATTGCTTGAAAATCTTTCACAATAAAACCATGTACCGGGTCCTATAACAATAGCAACTTATGTGAAATTGAGATATCGACCGAAAAAAAAAATCGAGATAGCACATCTATGTTTGAAGTAATCAAGATAAGAATAGTTGAGTGTCAAGATGAAACCCTTTTTAATAATTTTGCAGCATCATTTTTTATGGAATCTTGGGTAATTGGGAAAGCAGCACATTTTCTTTTCTTTTTTTCAAAAAAAAGAAAATATATAACGCTTCATTTTTTTTGTGAAAAGTAATTGATCTGGAAAATATTTTCCTAAAAATCATTGCTTATATAGGTTACAAAAATGAATGAACAAAAAATATTTTTATTGTTCACAAATTATTTATTTTCTATGAAATAAGCATATCTTAAGTATTCCATCTTGTTAGGTCATGCCAAATTAAACACAACTCTTTAATCTAAAGAGGGAATGACAACACTTTTTTTTTTGCACATAATATGAGCGGTATCCTCATAATTTCCTCCATTAATTACAAAAAATCGAGCTATTTATGAGGTTTAATACGTGATACTTGTCATAAATTTTGTTGACGAAGCTTTGAATCCCTTATTAAGTTGCTAATTTAGAAATTTTCATACTTTTCAATGCGCTAACTCTTCTCCTAAAGTGTGTAATCGGTGTCTTGATAATCGGTATTTTTTTATAGGTTATGATTAGCCGGTGCCTTGAGGACACTCATTAGTAAGATCCATTTTACTAGAGGATGTATTTAATGCACTTGTTAATTAGATAAGTTTTGATTTCCAATTAATGCTTATCATGATATATATATTAAATAATTATTTCATACCTTTCGTTTTTTCGGTACCGTTGGGTATTAGATCCTTTTAGCTCGGTTGTTGCCTATGGCTGCAACCAATCGCGTTGTTCACGTTCATGGGGTGAAATTTTATCTAAAGTATTAATCATTATTTTTCTTATTAGGTCATATTAACAGGTCGTCCCCAGCCATTTATAAAGGATATTATTCCATTTTCACAGTAATAGTTACGCACCGCACAAAACAGTCCAATACCCGAAAACTGCAAAGTTTGCTTAATTAGTTATTTAACAAGTGTCCTCGAAATATATAAAATAAGCTAAAATTATAATTTTTCGCGATCCCTTGCATCTACAGCAGCACGAGCCTGTGCCGTTGAACTCGCCCTTGATCCTTCTTTCACGTATTAATAGTAATAGATGAAATAGTCTTTTTTCATTTTCCCCGCGCGAAATAATTGAAAAGCCATAAATGGGGATAGAGAGAAGAGGAAAATATCGACATTTTAGTCACCAATATTTATAAACTTGCCCGATAAATAAAAATCGTACTTAGCATTTTATTTATGGCCGTATCATTTATTACCAACACTTTCCTATTTAGAAAAAAAAAAAAAAAAAAGGGCGAACAAAACATTCAAAAGAGAAGAAGGAAAAAAAAAAAAAAAAAAAAGAGAGAAAGGAAAAAAAACTTTTCGATCCATAAAAATGAAAACCTCCCCCGGTGAATAAATTAAAAAAAAAAAAAAAAAGAAAAACGAGGAAACCACTTTCAGTTCACATCCGGCGTTTCTCTGCACTTCCTGCGCCAGTTTTCGATCGATTCCCCCGTTTGCCCTCGATCGTTTCGTGCCGATCGGCCTCTCCCGATCCCGGAATCCAATCTCCGCCGCCCCCTCCGCCGCGATCCCCCCGCCGCCGCCGCCGCCGCCGCCGCCCCCATCGTCCTCCTCCGGCGAGCGCCTTTGAAACGGTCCTCCCCTGTCTCTCTCTCTGTCGCGGAGGCTCTCCGTCCGTTTGCGAGGGATTTTTTTTTTTTTGTTCTCTTGCTCTCCTGTTTTGGCGCTTGCGGTTTTCTCGCTTCGTCGACGAAAACGGAGCTCTCTCGGCACTCCCATGGGCGATCTCCGAGCCTGGTCGCCTGAGGCCAACGGGGCCGCCGCCGGCGCCGCCGCCTCGGAAGACAGGTCGCCGTCGCCGTTGCCGTCGACGAGCGAGGCGGCGATTAGGGACGAGCTCCTGCGGAAGGCCGAGGAGCTGACCCGGGAGATCATCGCCCAGATTCAATCGAATCTCGCGTCGGAGAAGAGGCGAGCAGATGTGATTCATTACGTGCAGAGTCTCGTCAGGGATCGTCTCGGATTGGAGGTATGGTTACGGCGGCGCCCCGTACTCATGAACACGCCTTGCAGGTGTTCGTCTGTGTGCAGTTTTGTTCTGGTTGTCGCATTGGCTCCGTTCGGCGAGTGGAACGATGTTGTGGTGAATGATCACTCGTGATGATTCTACTTTCTAAGAGTCCATGCTTTTTAAGGTTCTTGAGATGAAATCAGCAAGATGAATTGCGTGCTAAATGTTGCTTATTGAGCTCGTCAAAGTTAAAATGGCTCATTTTTTTCTTTCGTGCGAAGAATTCTGATTTCTCTTGTCCGAAGAGTTTGTCTTTTAAGCTCCTGCAGTGGCTATGTTAGTGAGGTGCGGTGGATGTTCGGATTGACCAAAATCCCTCATTTTAGAGTATGTTGAATGCCTGCTGTGTTCAATAGATTAAAGTTCACCGTTTCTTTTGGCGGCCATGCAAAATTGGTTTTGTTAGTAAGGAATTATAGGTTGCATACTGACCTTGCAATTTTCAACATCAATTGTAGATTTTAGTCGGATGGCTTTTCAATCTTTCAGGTTCAAAGGTGGGTGATGAACTGAACGGAGTGTAGTTGGTCTACTTTCCCATGGTTGATGCGTGTGCATGTTCTTTTCTGTTAGTCTTACTACCGTTTGGTTTCGATCAGACAATCTTGTGCATGTTAAACGCACTTAACCAAAGTGTGGCAAGCTTGATGATAATTTTCACATTTAAAAGTACACGACCATCTTCGGTTCTTTCTTTTGTTTTTGTTGAGATAAAACTGGCTCTTCTTACAGGTATTTCCATTTGGTTCGGTTCCTTTGAAGACGTATCTTCCTGACGGAGATATTGATTTGACTGCTGTCGGGGGTCTTCATGCGGAAGATTCCTTAGCTGGTCAAGTCTGTTCAGTTCTTCAAGGAGAAGAACAGAATGAAAAGAATAAGTTTGTGGTGAAGGATGTCCAATTAATTTGGGCCGAGGTTCTTATACTTAATCCAATCTCTTGAAAGGATGCTGCGCTTCTAGGTTTTTAATGTCTGGTTGACATGATGAAATGTGCTGTTTCTCTATTTAATGCTTAGTGATCTCTCTCATTCAATATTCTTGCATTCAAGAGGACCGCAACTGTGAGTAGAGGAGGCGTAGAAAGAGAGTATGAGAGTCAAAATAAGTCTTAATTGTTTGAACTGATTTTAGGAAAAGGGTAGACTTTGCATGAGCTTGAGACGGCAATTCATTAGCTAGCTGAGCACCTCACGCCTTGACTCTTTTTGTCAACATAAAGAACACGTAGCGCCTGGCCGAGGGAAGTTGTGGCTTTCTTATATAATTTTTTCTTTTTAATAAACTAAATAGGTAAATCATTGAATGTAGCTAGAGTAAATCTAATGTAGAACTATCAAATGTTATCTTTCATGTTAAAAATTATCAGCAACTTCTTATCATGTTTAGCTTATGGAAGCTAGCATGAGTCATATTTGTCTTACATCTGGAAAGTTACGATGTGTTTAACCTGAACTGCACGATCATCTCACTTGTGATGATGGAACAAATTAACGTCTACTAATGTTGGCCATATGCCTGAAATCTTCCCAGTTGGTACGAGCTTACGCACGTTCTTGATATTATTCATTGCCAGTTTTGGCCTTTCTTTTGATCCTCCCTCAAGAACGTGTATAAGCTCAAACCAACTAGGAAGATTTCAGGCACATGGCCAACATTTGCTTCTTAAGAAGTGGTTTTAATCGTAGAAGGCTGGTGTTTACCCCAGAGCGATGAGCATATTTATCCTTTTTTATTTGGTACAGTTCCAGAGCATGTGAAGTGTACCGCTTCGTTTTCTTGCTTACATCATTAATAGTTTATTATCAAAAAAGAATGTTTTCTTTTTTTACAAGGAAAAAGGGAGCACGAAAACATGTTATTGTAATTACATCAGTCAAAACTTGATGCTTATCGTCACTCTGCCTGTGTCAGAACTTGGAAGCTGTAATTTCCTCGAATGCACCTTATTCTTTCCCTTCACTTCACTAGGTTAGCTGTCCATTTTCTGCTTCAGTTTGGTGTTTTAACTTTTGGGCCCCGCTCTTTCTTTTTGAATATTTAAAGCTACACAGAACTGGTAGAGAAAATCTTTATTACCTCTGATGCACTTTCACTTTGCCGCTTGGAGTTTCTCACAATTAGCCGAATCCTGATCTTTTCACCCACATCATTCAGTGGATGTTCATTTGGCTTTTTATTCCTTTCCTTCAGCTCCTTCTAGGTCATCATTTTTCCCTTCTTACTTGATATCTTTGTATCTCTGCATTGAGTTTGTTATTGAATTATGTTGCATTATCATAGTTTGATTTCCTTTTATTTGGGGAAGGTAGGTTAAAGTTTGGTGTCGCCAAAGAATATGTGTATCTTTGCACCTTTGATTTTCTTGCAACTTTTGTTCGCTTTTATGTACTGACTAGTGACCTTCTTAAGTTGTTGGGGTGACACTACAACTGACTGTTTTTAAGTTCTGAGCCTACATGATAATTGGGAAATATTCAGTGGTTGTTATGATTGATGTCAAACAGAAATTGTAGTTGGTGGCTTGTGTTTTGCTTCAATGATTGATCGTACTGGTTCTCTCTCAATTAGAATTATGGGGATTTTTTTGCATGTCAGATGGGGTTATCTCTAGGATCAAAATTATTTGATTGGTGATGCAAGAATTCCAGCATGACAGTGTCTTTCTTAGTTTTTTCTTTTTTTCTTTTTTGTTGTCTTGTGTTTTTAGTAATTCTGTTCTGTGGTTACACATTACTAATAATGATTAAGCTTTTTTCACTAGTGAGGCCAACTTTTCCAATTGTGGCTTTTTTTGGCTATGTGCCTTCTATTAAACTAACTTTTTCTCCTTCCTTTTCAAATATTTTGTAGCTTTCACTAAAAATGGAAAGCAGAAGAACGAATTCATAGTAATGTGAATACTCATATGTAGTTGACCTTATCAAAGAGGGTGTTTGAGCTTTCTCATAGCAGCTACAACTATGAAATTGGGTGCTTAAGCTTTTCAAAAAGTTTCTGGGGTACACGCAACAATTGCAGCATCTCTTGTGGACCCAGCTTCTAGGAAGTTGCCACACTATCTGTAAAATATGAATCGTCAAAGACGCTACAACACAGTACAACATGTTTACATTCCAACTCAATTACAGCACAGCTAAGCCATACCAAAAGGACTGCAACGTTATTATCCCAAGTTTGTGGTTTTTAGTCAAGTAAATGTTTTACTTAGGATTTCGCTGCTGTCATTAGTCATTGCAAGACATCTAGGTGGAAGGGAAAACCAAAGGTTGAACAAGGAGTATAATTGTTTATTGATTCATTTAGCTTAGAGTACTGTTGTTGATGTGCTTTGTGTGTGTGGTTGGCTGAAATTTCATGCATGAATAAATTGGTAAAGGGAACCTTTGACCAGTGAGGCACTATTTAAACCAAAAATATGCACAAAAGACCATTTCTTGCATTTCGATGAACTAGAAGTATGAAATTGAACTTGCCAGCTATACTAAAAGTGAACGATTTATAACCCTAAAAACATTCCTAAGAGGATTCAACTCTTAGAAATTCCCCCTTCGAATTTTCTTATCCAAATGAGCCTCGAGGAGATGAATCATATGAGTCATTCTCTTCTTTCCAGCGCTAGTCCCTCCTGAAGCCAAAGATCATGTTGCGTCGTTTTTGAAGTCACCAAATTTACTCTTGAAAGTGCAGAATCCGTTGTCCAATCTGTCTAGTCCAACTACAATTTAACAATATGTGAGTCACGCTCTCTCCTTCATTCTTGCACATAAAACATCTACTCACCAGTTCTGTCTTTTGAAGACTCTTCAAAGTGAGGGTATGTCCCCAGGGAGAGAGAAAAAGACACCTTCAAAGGTAGGCTGACTTTCCAAATAGAATTTCATTTGAAGAATGTGAAAAAATTTGAGTTAAATTGAGTAGAGATGAGATTAGAATGGTAGGATTTGACAAAAGAAATTAGAGAACTGCAGCAATTCTTCTGTAGCCTATTGTCCTCTCCCAGATCTTGTGTTGCTTGATGCAACTACTCAAAAGACTTTGAGAAAGCTACAAGTTCCTAACCTTAGGCCTTACTTGAAAAGTGAACTCTTACACCACTTCTCCATTGTCAACCTTCAATTGATCAGCCACATTAACTCTCTTGTTCCTTGCTTATGAAACACATCTGAAGAAGATCTTTCTAGGCTGTGTAGCAGCTGTCACCACACCATCTATAATCCCACAACATAGTATTCATACCATTTCCCACTCTAATAGAATTTCTGCGGCCGAAGTCATCCCATCCTTGCCTTATGTGCTTCCAAATCCCAAACCCATGTGCCCCTCGACCGACACAATTATCCTCCTTGTATCTTCCAAACCAAATTTGTCAAACGGTACCCTCTATATGAACTATCTTTCTCCTCGTTAAACCTCCACTGCCATTTTCCAAGCAAAGATTTATCGAAAGAGACCAGTGATTTCACCCCAAACCCTTCGTTTGAAACTAGTTGTATTATGATTGTCTAAGTAACTAGATGAATTCTCGGCTTATCATTCAAGTCTCCATAAACAACCTTTTCTTCATGATTTCATGTTCTTCCCCCATCGAGACAAGAGTTGGAAACAAAGAGAGTAAAATTGGAGAATAGAAAGCGGGCACTTCAACAGGGTAAGTCTACCTCCCTTAGATAAATAAACCATCTTTTTCACACTTAAAACTCTACTCAAATCTCTGTATCATGGGGTACCAAACAGTCTTTGCTTTGCATTAGATCCCAGTGGCAATCCTAGATACAATATAGGTAATTGCTACTTCTACTGTGTAACAGTTGCTCTCATTGCTGCTCAATGAGCTGAAGTTACAGGAGTATATGTTACACATGGGAACAAGACTTGGAGGATGTCATTTCACCTCTCTTCATTTTACTTTTTTTTTTTTTATGTCATGCATGAATGCTGATTTGTTATTTTATGTGCTCTTTGCAAATGTGCCATCGGCACTCCATGATGATATCAATTGTGTGCTAACCTAGTCCAGTTGCTATCAATTATTTTGATGGAAGTGATGTTTTTTGGATTAACAATTAATCTTCCAATCGCAGGTCAAGCTTGTAAAATGCATCATACAGAATATTGTGGTAGATATATCGTTTAATCAGCTAGGAGGCCTCTGTACTTTGTGCTTTCTCGAGAAGGTAGCTTGTTTAATTCATATCTTGCTACTTTTAAGTGATTCTCAATGTCTTCCTTCAACTAGTTCTTATTTCTTTGCGGGTGGCGGCAATGATGGCCTGATTGATATTGAAAATCTTGCTTAGCTAGAAGATGTGCCATTTATTTTTACTGTGGACATTCCATACTTTGTTGTCAATTTCCTATTTTTAAGGATGACCATTGGAGTCTTATAGTGGTTGGTCAATTGCAATAGTCTTTTTCATGGTGCTAGGAATTGGATTGCATATTTTTTTTAGGCTTCTTTGCACTTTTATCATTTTTGAGTCAGTAGCTGTCTCAGATTGTTTCTCTTTTACTACATGGCTTCCAGTTTTCCCTTTAAATAAATTCCGACTTTATCAAGAAAAAAAAATGTAGCTGTATATGTGTCAATGTCTAGGCATTGCAGGAAATCTCTGTTTCTTTCTGTTTGCATCTATTTGCACATGAACATGACTACACGCGGACATTGGTAAGCATGCGTATGCAACTGCGGACTCACACGTATAAACTTATTGCATGTATGTGGTGGCATGCACAGATGTTTGTCTCTCCAGCTGGATGTGTTTTGCTGACCAATAGCATTACTCATAGAGGTGTGACGAGTATATTGAGGTTGTAAAACTACTAAATATTCCTATGTAGGTGCTATCGTATATTTATAAATTTTAGTGTGATTTACTGCAGTGTGTCCTGTTTGTATGCTGTGCCCTGGAGGAACTTGTATTGTTAGCAATCTTCTTTCTTTTTGTTTTCTTTCGTCTTGAATACAATGGAGGAATCAACATTCAACATGTGTGCTGCTTCATATTCTACAGGTAGATCGTCTCATTGGCAAGGATCACCTCTTTAAACGGAGCATTATACTGGTTAAGGCTTGGTGCTATTATGAGAGCCGTATACTTGGTGCTCATCATGGTTTGATTTCCACATATGCCTTGGAGACATTGGTTTTGTATATCTTCCATCTGTTCCATTCATCTCTAGATGGTCCCCTAGCGGTAAGGTCGATGATTTGGATTGTTCGCGGAATGCCGTATATATTTTGATGTTATTTGTATACTTATTTGTGGTGATGTTAGGTTTTATACAAATTTTTGGATTACTATAGCAAGTTTGACTGGGATAAGTACGGTGTCAGTCTGAATGGCCCTGTCCTTATCTCATCATTACCAGAAATTGTTGGTAAGCTATACTGTACACCAATTTTATGCAAGATAGGTGTGTCTCACGTGCTCTTGAGATAACTTTTTGGATCCTTTTACAGTTGAGACACTGGAACATAGTGGAGAGCTATTGCTCGGTAAGGATTTCCTTAAGGACTGTGTGGAACAGTTCTCTATCCCTTCAAACGGATTTGGAGCCAATGCCCGGACGTTTGTTTCAAAGCATCTTAATATAGTTGATCCACTGAGAGAGAACAACAACCTTGGGCGCAGTGTAAGCAAAGGTATTGGTCTTATAGGCTCTTGTCAGAGCTGATCAATTGTCCCTTCTTTATGTTCTTTTTTTTTTAAGGTGAAAGTTATGTCCTGGCGTCATTTTTCTCCTGGTCATGTTCAAGATATTTTGGCTAAGCTGCTTGAGGGGGATAAACTGGCTGAAGCTGGGAAGAATGGTTGATAATTAGATATATGTTTCAAAATTGCTGATAAGCGGTAGCATATTGCAAATTGCAAATTGCAAATTGGTACAGGTTTATATTTCTGAGTTAGTTAAATGTAGTTATGGTATTGACGTTGTCAAAGGTTAGCTCTCCTTTAAAGGAAATAAATTGAAGCTCATACAGAGGATGATGGGGAGTCATCACCAGTATATGTAATTTTCCATTGAGTCATGAAGGAAAAGCTTGTCAAAATTAGTTGCCAGGTAGAATTTATACTTAAGGAAATACATAGGTAATATTTATTATGATGCAGAGTTTGGTTTAGGTATTTATTTTGGCTATACTTCTTTAAATTTTGGCATCATTGTTATCTTCTGAAGTTCCCAATTACTTTTGCACATGATGACATATTTTAATCTTTCTTGAACTACGTAGGGAGCTTTTTCCGAATTAGGAGTGCTTTTTCTTTTGGTGTTCGTAAGCTTGAAAAAGTTCTGTCTGACCCAGAGATGGACATAGCTTATGAGCTTAGTGAAATTTTCTCGAACACACTGGATCGGCATGGAAATGGTCAGAGGCCAGATGTTCAGGACTCAATACCAGTATCAGGACATAATAATGTTGACATATCTCGGGAAGAAGATTCATCAGGTAGAATTTTGAATGAAGTACAGCAAGGCTCTGTAAGATATTCAGGAATCATAGAAGTGGAGAATCCTACAAATTCCCCTACGTCAGATGTTCTTTCGTCTTCTTCTGGTCAAGCAAATGAGCTTGCTACATCCCAAAGTTCCATCAAATCAAATGGCTCGCTTAAGGCTTCGTGTTTGAGCAGCTCAGTACACTCTTCCCTGTCGGCTAAAGCATATCATGCTCCTCATCTTTATTTTCCACAATCATCAATAGAGACAGGGGAGACAAGAAATGGGGATGCCGGCCAGGAGCACACTGAACAATCTGGAAATGCCGTGGTGACTTCTGTTACTCTGCAATCAGATGCTGCAGAACCATGTGTTTTTGCTGATCACAACTGGGATGAGAATCAGGTCAGTAGAAGTCATGCTGATCCGTCCCCTGCTGGATCAAAAAAGCTCTCTTCAGGTTTAAGTCCATCATCCCGGACATCTGACGATACTTATTCTGGCTATCTTGGTGTTCAAGCCTCATCTCATATTTCTAGAAGCACTGGACAACTGAATTCTCTATCGGACCTAAGTGGAGACCATGAGAGCAACATGAGGAGTTTGCACTATGGTCAGTGGTGCCATAATTACGCCTTTAGCGGACAACTTTCTCACGTTTCTCCATCATTCTTTTCACAGTTTCCAGTAAAAAATCCATGGGAAGTGGTACGAAGGTCAGTGCACCACAGGCATGATGTTTTTTCTCAGATAAGTGCCAATGGTTCTGTCACAGGGCGACCATTATATAACGTAAAGTCGCCAATTGTAGTTAACGGCATGGAAGAATTGTCAAAACCGCGCGGAACAGGAACCTACTTCCCAAACACGGTAATGTTTCCTTTGGCCTCCCAATAATTATGATATTGGAGTTTTCTGTGGTACCCTCATTCTGATGCATGTAAGCATTTAGACTTGATGCCCCTGGGGTTTGCTCATATATATTTAAAGTTTGCACCTTGTACATAGCATCCTCAATGTTGAGATGCAATTGCCACAACTGACTATTATTCATGTCATACCACATGCGGACTGATTGTGTTGGCCCCAATCAAGAGGTGGTTTGGACAGTTTAAGTGTCGGGTAGATTTATTGACTTGACATCTGACTGCAGCCTCTGGTACTTTGAGTTCATGAAACGGCTGTCTATTGTCTTCTCAGTTTTATGTGATGTGTTCTGGCAGAACCACTACAAGGATAGAAATTCAACGGGAAGGGGAAGAAATTATGCACCGGTGAGGTCTCCTCGCAGCAATGGCCGCACTTTGACTCCCTTGGAGACAAATTTCTCTGAACGAAGTAATGAGTTTTCACAAACGCACGGGAAGTCTTGGCCCCCTGATTTAAACAATGGTTCCCCTATAAGAAAACCTTATTCTACTAGCAATGGATCTTTGCAACCTTGTGAAGGCTCAGTAGAGTTCGTTTCTTGGACATCAACCATTGGCAACACCTCCGTCCCTGTCCCAGGAGAGAGTTAGGCAACCAATCTCTGTATCAGCGCCACTTCTGAGAACTAGCGCAAGCCATTCAACACCAGGTGCTGTGACTGAATGGCCATCGGTTAATGGATTGAAACCAGATAGGTAACCAATAGCTTACTGCATTTGAGTCGTTTATCAGATCGTTGATGCACTCTACAATCTTTTTAATTTACCTTGGTTGTTACGTGCAGGATCTCTCTACAGTCTTACCATTTAAAAGATGAAGATGATTTCCCACCTTTGTCAGAGTCTGCAGGGAAGGGATGAGCTGTATGTATGGTTCAAACCCAGTTCCAGTTAGTTGGATTGTAAATGCTAAACCGATTAGTCTGAGTTTGTGCTTTCGGTCTCATGGTTTCCTCAGAACCATCTGATGTTGGCCCTATGAGTTTTGTATCGGCCGTGTGATCTAGAGGCTTTTGTAACATTCGCCAAATATTTTTTTGGTTTGGGCTGGGTTCTATGTTAGCCTCACGTCACGTGCTACACTTAATTTTATAGGGTGCTTGAGCTCTGTGGTTGGATTCAGGTACTGTCGTTGTATGTTTAGGTGAATGCCATATCGGTGCACTTGTTCCTGATGTCTGATGCAATTATGACGAAAACCGGTTCTTTTGCTGGACCAACCGGGCATATCTTGTATATGTCGTCATAATTGACTTCTGGACAGTTGCTTTTGCGTAGAGAAATTGAAGTATACATAGTCCCTTTACATCTCTTCAGGCGTATGGAGTTCGGATGTCCTGCTTTATTTTGGCAATGCAAAATGTGTCAAGCACCAAGTCCCCTTCAAAGATGTAAGTCTTTCAAATCTTTTGTTCTCACGAGGGCGATGCATGAGAGCCAATTCAGGACATCGTGTTTATGTCGAAATTTGAATGGAACAGAACAAACAATTATGTAAGGGTGTATTAGCAAAGGGGTTCGAAGAGGTTAGGTACGAGGTTGGAAGCAATCTGCTGATTAGAAGGGTTTAGTTTCAGATTGCCTATGAATTCAGCTCAACGTCGCTCTCAGATGACAGAGCTTCATTCTGATCTAGATCTAGTACAACATGTCACGTGTGTTTCATGTGAGATGGAGGAGGCATCGATAGAGTTCGAGACTTTGCTGGAGATGAAATTTAACACGCAAGGTGTGCCGTATCGCTTTTCCCATCTACAAAGAAGCGTAAATGTCGCTTTCTCCACTCTCCTTCCCCATGGGTGGACCGAACTTGTGATTTAACCAACAAAGGAGGGCACTTCTATTGGATTTGCATTGGAGCTTCTGTTTACATGTGTGAGTTGACCACCGCTTGCCATCTTCACCGCTTCTTTGGGCCCACGGACCCCTCACTATCGCTATTTGTGTGATATGAAGGATACTCGATCGCTGGGGTCCCCATCGCAGGAGTTAGGATTTCTCGAGTCCACCCGCTAGGAAGCCGAGCACGGGCATCGTAGACTCGGGCACAAGTATTGGTGACTTGGACAAAGGAGCCAGGTCCCCGGCAGGCATGGCCACTAGGGACTTTGGCATGAGCACGGGGGTCCCAGGTTTGGCCTCTGTGGACCCTACCTTGGGCGATAGTGACTTAAGACAAGAGCCGAGTTTTAGGGCACACCGTTGAAAACCCGGGCATGGACATCGAGGCCTTGAGGGACCTAGGCCTAGTTGCCGATGAATCGCGCCTGGGCGCAGGTGACTTGGGCATGAGAGCCAGGTACCCAAGCATGTCGTTAGGGATCCGGGCATTGTCACCGCGGTCTCAAGCCAAGCCTCTATGGACTCAGGCTTGAGAACTGAAATAGGGTCTTGGACGAGACCTTTTTGGACCTAGCCTCAAGTACTGATGACTTGGGTGTGAGAGCCGAGTACTTGAGCCTGGCCACCCGAAACTAGAAACCTAGTAATGGGTATCGGAGTCTCGAGCCTAACCTCAGTGGACTTGGGCCAAGCTTTGATGGTCCTAAGCGTGGGCATTGGTGACTTGGGCGCATAAGTTGATACCTGACATGGCCGTCGAGGACTCGGTCACAAGCACTCGAGTCTCGAGTTTAGCCTTTATGGACCCAAGCCTAGGCTTGAGTACATTTAGTTGGTAGTTATTCAAATTAAGATTGTTAATTCGATATAAGAGTTCCTAAGTTTAAAATGTTAATAAGTTACACTAATTAGTAAGGAAACAACCAAATACACCTCAAGCACGATTCGACGAAGATGAAAGTTACAGGGAGTTCCTCCAGCGTCTATACGAAAGAGGAGTAGAGCAAGATGATGGTGAAGCTTAGGCACAATTTGGTGAAGATAAAAGTTTGGGAATTCGTCCTGCGTTTATACAAAGAAAGAGGAGAAGAAAAAGAGGATGGCAAAAATGCCTCTCCTCTAGCGTAAGCGCGATTTGGCGAAATGGAGGAGGATCAAGGGATATAGAGGCGTGCTCTTTTGGTGGATTTGGGGCTGCCGGCGGTGACGATTCTTTGCGCATTGCCCTGCACGCCCCGTGCAGACGCCATGCATGCACCGTGCACGCGCTGTGCATATTCCATAATTCCAGCAAAGGACTAAGCGAGGAAGAGGATAACGACGACCGCGAAACCAAAATGACTATCCGTTTTGCAAAAATGAAAGTTGTAGGGAGTTTTATCTGCATCTATACGAATAAGGAGTAGAAGAATACCAAGCAGAGCACCGAGGAGGGTGTGTGGCGGTATCTCCTCCTCCACCTGACCCCGTCCGTCCGCCCTATGCTCATCTACGCCGTTAGGATCCACTTCATCCAATAGGCCTCTAGCATCGACATCATACTACCCTACAGCCATCGCATTTTCGAGAAGGCCGACGTTACCTCCTCCAACGAAAAGCTCCTCGAGATCATCGCAATCAACTTCGTAGAGATAGTGTTCATCCTCCTCACCACCTTCCTCCTTGATTGGGTTGGACAGTGGCCATTTGTTGTTGAGTAGAATCGGTGGGATGACCTTCTTGCTCACCTTCCTCGGATTGTGCCTCAACATCATTGATCTCAGCCATACAAAACTCACGTGCGCGATGACCATGTGCATTGCCTCTGTGTTTTCCTACGTGGTCTTCTTCTCCATCGGGATAGAGCCGATCACGTCAATGTATAGCTTGGAGATCTTCCCTCTGAGGCTGCGGGCGTAGGGGTATGCAATTGGCGTCATAGTGAAGCAGGGTAGTAAGTATAGTATTATTGATGACATACTTAATGATGTACAAGGCGATCACCCTTGATGGGGCTGCCCTCTTGTTCTCAGCGATCGTGCGAGTGCTCTTTTATACGATGATGCCCGAGACGAAGTGACGGTCGCTGGAGGAGATGGAACAGCTGTTCGTTAAGTACACCAAGTGGAGGTCCGCGGCGAAGGAGGTGGAGATGCAAAGAACGAGTGATGCGACCGAGGCCCAGGCAAAGAGCAAATAGTGAGGCTTCACCTGTAATGCATGTGTCCGGGAATTTGTTATGTATAGAACCAGACCCTGAGCTTATGTGAAGATATTTTCTGGTTATTCATTATGTTTTCTTCAGATGTTGATATTTTCAGCTGCCCACAGACTAATTCAATCGATGATAAGAAGATTGCAATGTTTAGATTTTCGCGCAATGTCATACTAATTGGAAACTTTATCAGAGAAAATTACTTAGTCATTCAAATAAAAGTTGGCTTTTTGAAATAAGAGCCGGTGAATTTAAAACATTGGTAGATAACACAAGTGAAAGCAAATTATCACTATAGTTGATAATTTATAAACAATTAAATAAATTTTAGTAACTCAAATATATGTTGGTAACGTAGAACTAATGGACAGTTTATTTGTAAGTCACTCAAAGGGTTGGTAAATTTAAAACGTTGGAAAGTTCTGCAAATAAAAGTTAAGTTATTAGGAAAGCTGCTAATTTACAAACAACGACTTGAACGTCATTAGGTAACTGAAATAAAGTGAGTGGCTTTAAATTCATTGATAATTTAATCGGAGAAAAGTTTATAAATTGCTCAAATTATGATTGGTTATTTGATATAAGAGTTGACTACTAAAATTTTTTTAGAATTTATGAAAGTGAAACTTTACACATAATTAAAAAGTTGGTAGTATACAAGTGACTAGGTAAGTGTCGGCAACTGATTCAAAGAAGAGTCAGTAACCCGATATTAATTGGTAACTTAATTATCGTCAAGTTGGTGGCGAGCCACTCAAATAAATATCGGCGATTCCATGTGAGATCTTGAAAAATCGATAATTTATAAACAGATTCTATTAAATTCATGTAATTTGTGGTAAACTAATAATGTTATAATAGGATAAACAATTTGCTGGATTCAATTTTTTTTTTATAAATAATATTTGAAGCTCATCACTTCATTACAATTTCAATTTTTTTGGTGGGGAACAATAAAAATTTTGCTATTACCTTGAGTTATGAATTTTAAGGAATAAAACACAAGAACCATCACATTGCCCTATTCATATTTTTTTTTTTCCATTGCAGCGTTGCCTCCCCTCGCCTACTCCCTCTCTCTCTCTTTCTCTCTCTCTCGCCCGCCGCGGCCATGGTAGTCCACCGATGTCTTCCTCCGCCGACTGGCCGCCTCCACCGCCTTGGCAGCCACCGAAGAGGAGCCTCCTCCTCCGCCGTAAGTCCTTCTCTTCGGACGATTATTCAGTGATGCTACGCATTCTACATGCCCTTTTGTTGATCGTCCATGGATTCGTTTTCTTACTTGCATCCAGCGGCTTCTCAATCTTGCCCATACGTGTTTCTACTAAAAAGTCGATAAATTTGCATGACATTGGTGTGGGGGTTTGAGTTTTGATCATGAATTGGCGAGTGTAGCGGCTTCTGGGTGCTAAAATGTAAGATCTTTTGTTCCCTTGTCGAAGGAAATGAAGCCTAAGAATGGCGTGCCTCCTAATGCTGTCAAGTTATCTTCCTCTGTTGGGCCTACTTTATCTGCATTTCTGTGATTTACCTTACACGTTGTTTCTTGTTTTTAGCATTAAGGATTTCTTGGGTTTGCAACAGAGTGAGTTTAGTGTGCTTTGAATGAGTAATTGGTGTCTGTTAAGCTCTTTCATTTTGGTTGAATACTAAAGGTAAAGTGGTGCTCTTTTGTATGCTGTAGAATCCTCCTAATGCTGATGTTCTTGCTGGAGTAATCCACCTTGTTTTTTGCCAATGGTATATATGAAACTCCTCTGCTTTATGGATACAGATTTGCTTCGTCCCTTGATTCTCTGATACTTAAATGGTCCTTAGAGACCCCATTCTTTTCCATGTAGCGCAGCATTGGGTTTGACCTTACTTGGGTAAAGCCTAGCAAGCCACGCAAATTGAAGTATCTGGTTATTCAAGTATGGTAGTGCATAAATCATGGACAGTCCACCAAATCTTTATGAATTGCAACAAACTTCCTTTCTCTTACCATCGCGGCATCTTCTTTTCTTCTGCGACATCCTCATCTTCTTTCCCATGGATATCTCCTCTTCAAGTTCCAGGATTCACCTCCTCATCCGAGCCATGCCCTCCCCCTACTACTTCAAACATCCTTGTGGAATCCCGAAGAAAATCCAGATCAATATCTCACCAAGATGCCATAAACTTGATCGACCGTGAGAGAGATCCACAACGGGCACTGGACATATTCAACATGGTAGCAAACCAAAAGGGTTTCAACCACAACAATGCCACTTTTACGACCATACTTCACAAGCTTGCTCGTTCGAGCAAATTTCGGGCTGTTGATGCTATTCTTCAACAGATGACCTACGAGACCTGCAAATTCCATGAGGGCATCTTCCTCAATCTCATGAAGCATTTTTCGAGAGCACACATGCATGAAAAAGTGCTCAACATGTTCCATTTGATTTATCTAATTGTTCGTGAGAAGCCCTCTTTGAAAGCCATTAGTACTTGTCTTAATTGTCTGGTGGAGTCAAATCAGATTGGCCTTGCCAAGAAGCTTCTCTTGCATTCAAAGAAAGTTCTAAAATTGAGGCCCAATACGTGCATCTTTAATATCCTTGTTAAGCATCATTGCAAAAATGGAGACATCGAATCCGCTTTTGAAGTTATGAGAGAGATGAAGATGTCAAAGTGTTCTTACCCAAATTTGATTACTTACTCCACCCTGATGGATTGTCTATGCAAAAGCGGGAGAGTCAAAGATGCTCTCCAATTGTTTGAGGAAATGATAGCAAAGGACCAGATTGTTCCTGATGCCTTGACTTATAATGTTTTGATAAACGGGTTTTGTCAAAGTGGAAAAGTTGATGGGGCAAGAAAGATAATAAGTTTATGAGAAATAATGGGTGTAATCCCAATGTTTACAATTTTTCAACCTTAATGAATGGGATGTGTAAAGAAGGGATGTTGCAGGAGGCCAAAGCTGTTATCGCGGAAATGAAGGACCTGGGTATGAAACTTGATGCAGTTGGGTACACTACTCTGATTAATAGCTTCTGCAGATCAGGAAGAACTGACGAGGCCTTGGAGTTGATTAAAGAGATGAAAAACATGGGGTGCAAAGCTGATGTTGTTACTTTTAACGTGCTTCTTGGAGGATTGTGCAGAGAAGGTAGGTTTCCAGAGGGGCTGCAGATGCTTGAAAGATTGCCTTATGAAGGTGTTCATCTTAACAAAGGAAGCTATAGAATTGTGTTAAATAGCTTGTATCAGAAAGATGAACTTGAGAAGGCAACAGAGTTGTTGCTCTTGATGCTCGATAGAGGGTTTCTTCCACATTATGAAACATCAAATGAATTACTCAGTTCCCTTTGTAAGAAGGGAATGGCCTTTGACACAGTCAAGGCATTATTTGGATTGGTTGAGCTGGGGTTTACACCAAAGCCTGATCTTTGGTCCCTTTTAGTTGAAGTGATATGCAGGGAAAGGAAGCTATTAGTCACATTTGAGTTGCTGGATGAGTTGACTGGATGGAAAGGTAGGATGCTCTCTTTAACAGCTGAAATTGATCAATGAGATCTCTGTGAGAATTGGGAATGCTGTCACGACTTCGTGGACAAAAAGGGACGCGTTGCTTGTTTGTCCAATTAGAAGTCCACAAATTCTTTAAGTGCCTCAGTTGAGTCTCTTCTCCGAGCAGCATGCTATGCTATTCCCAAGCGGGTAAAGAATATCATGCACCTCAAGTTTATTCCTTATACTAATGGACTGAAACAGCGAGACAAGGGATGCGTGCCAGGAGCGCCATAGACAATCTAAAAATCGTGTGGTGATTTCTTTGGCTCTGCAAGCAGATGGCACAGAACAATGTGTTCCTACTGATTGCGACGGACTGGGGATCAGCCCACGAGTTTCTGTCTCCTGCTGGATCATTAAACCATCCTTTTCTTGAGCCTGTTGGCCTTGACTTTGGAGGATACTTATCCTGATCGCTTACTTCTAGAAGCCATGAGTAAGTCAACGCTATCGAATCAAGTGGAGACTGTAAGAGACACAGAAAGAGTCGCAGTAGGTTTGGTTGTGCTATGAAAAAGCCTACTTTTCACCGCTGCTCCTTCCACAATACCTTATTGGTAGTCCGAAGTTCAGTGCACTACAGGCAGAAGTTTTCTCTACAGATAAATGCCAATGTATCTGTCCCAGTGTGACCAGCCCATGCCATCAGGTTGCCAATCTTCTGCATGTACGAATTGTGGAAAGTGCAAGGAATAGGTAGACAATTCCCCAAGATTGTAATGTCACCATGTCATATTTCACCATGACAATTCAGCATTACTATGTTCATTTTTTGTTGTTGTGTTTGTCTAGATTTTGACAGAGAAGCTAACTACTTTGTGTCCTAGTTTCTGATGCATGTTTGTCTTAAGACATCGGATACAAGGCTGAACATGAAACCTTTAGCAAGTGCTTATCTTCATGAAGCATTACAAGACGGTAGATATGCTTTTGCATCATTTTCCAGCACATTCCATAGTTGCACTTCAACAAGACCTTTTGATTATTCTTCAGCCAGATTTTCATTCCAATGGCTGCGACTTTGATTTTGTACGTGGGTGCTCTCGAGTGCCCCACACCGACACTCTTAGTTATGGCGTATCTAAGGGTGGAAGCAGGACGATATGCTGGAGAGATGAAGGTCCCCAGCAGCTTTGATGGACTTGACATCGCATTGCAGCCTCAGGTTCTGTTGAATTTGTGCAAACACCCTTTTTGGAAAAGCTACTTTTCGTCTCTATACTTTCACGTTTTTTTATGCAAGATCTTTTTAATCAAGTTCTTTTTATTTTCACAAATGTTTCAATCAAGTCCCTCCGACATCAAATCCGCCAAATTTAATTGACATGTTTGAAACTTTGATGAGTTTTTTCAAATATAGATGTTTACGGGGATGTAGTTGTTTGGAAAAGTTCCAAAAAAGTTCTAAATATATTTCAATTATGCCAATTCAATGCTAAAGTTTTATTTTTGAGCCAATTCAGTCGTAAACTTTTTGCAATTATGTCAATTCAGTCCATCCAATCAATTTTGTCCGGCCAGTGTTGATAAGAATGTTGGTTGGCAAGGGTCGTCCGACCGATGTTGACGTGGTAATTTTTAAATATTTTTGAATTTTTTTTCCTTTTTTTTCTTTGCTTTCTCTTCCTGTCTTTTTTTCCTTCCTTCTTCCTCTGGCTAGCAAACCTCGCTAGATCTGGCAAGATTGGCCTCGCTAGTGGCTAGCGAGGTAAGAAAAAAAAATGAAAAAAATGAAAAAAGATTTAAAATTTTGAAAACAATATTTACCAATTGCCCCGTTACCATTGCTGGATGGCCAGCACCAGTCGACATCCATGTTTAGCGTTGACTAGCTAAAATTGGCTAAATGAACTGAATTGTCACAATTGCCAAAAGATTTAGGACTAAATTGGCTAAAAAGAAGGCTTAGGACTGAATTGATACAATTGCAATAAGTTTAAGACTTTTTTGGTAATTTTTCCAATAATTGATGATAAAGACAAAAATGACCAATAATTTTTTTTTTGGTTACATCCTAGTTTTTGTGAATCATAATGTTGGGTTTACGTATTGTAAATCTAAATGTAAGATTCAGTAACATGTAACTAAAATTAGTATTCTGTCTCAGAAATTTATAATTTTTGTAATCAATAGTCTAAAATATGAATTGTTGAGTAAGATTTAAAAGATCTTAATTTTGAGTAGATGTGATGATTTCCATGCATGAGAATATTAATTTTTCCATTCTTTAATTGAAATAATGATTACGTGCAAATGTAAACCATAAATTTTTGTATGTCATTCCATCTATTATTGGATTGTAAAGTGCAAAATTTACTTTCAATCATTTTGTAACTATCAAAGTATAACATATATATATATATCCAAAGTTTGGCAAAATTACATCATTTGATAGATAGACATAACATTTAATCGCTTGAACTGTAGATTTGCTAATGATATATTCGCTTGCAATTTGGGCAATTAGTGATTTGCCTAATAAATATATATTGCTTAGAATTCGAATTGATTTGTATATATGATATGAATCAAGAATCGATCGATTTTAATTACTATCATCCTGCATTTCAATTTTTTTCTTTAGGAAGGAGTTTCTCCATCAACCACATCCACCAATTATTAAAAGAACCATTAGCATAAAAAGTACACTGTACTATGTGAAAAAATTGCATTTCACATGCTTCCCTAACGTTTATTTAGTTTTGTCTTTGCCAATTTAATCTTTATATGTGTTGCTTGTTTATTTCTTCCAAATACGTAACCAGTAAACTGTCATTCATCCTCATGAGCTACAATGTTCGCCATATTATCATACTTTCATTTTTCCATTTATAATTTGGGGCAATGATTAAACATATTAACATCAGTTCTACTTTAGGAGGGAAAAAAATTGGTTATGATGCAATATTACATAACAATATAATTTGCCAAAACGATGATATTTTAATATAGTTGGTTCATAATATCTGAGTACTTCATGACAAACAACTTCAACCGATTAAGTGATAGTCCTGACTAAAAAGCTAAGGGAAAAAAGAAGGAGAAGAATGTCAAGATGAAATAAAAAGTTCGACAAAAAAAATCAAATAAAGAGGGAAAACTATAATTGAATGAAATATTCGACGGTGGAGATCCTCGTGGTCGGGAATTTTTAAACATGACATTAAGGTTCCGTTTATTTCACGAAAAATAAATGATTTGAAAAACATTTTCCTAAAAACTATTGCTTGTATCGCTTGCAAAAATTAATAAACGAAAAAATATTTTCACGTGTTTAGACATAAATTGTTGCTGATAATGAAAATATTTTTCATTAGCTAATTATTTCAAGTAATACAAGTAATCATTTTTAGGAAAATATTTTTAAATAATTTATTTTCCGTGAAACAAACACACCCTAAAAGAATTAAAGTTGCTGAAAATATTATTCCTTTAATAACTAGGCAATTTATAGGCAATTTGGGGTATGGAGAAGTCTTAGTTTGAGTGAGAGACCTATTTCGGGAATTATTTTTATAAAGAAAAAGAAAGGTATTTCCAATTATGTTTTCCAAAATTATTTTCAGCTCCTGCTTCGAAACAACACGTCTTAACTTATTGCCTTACATGTCGTTACCTTCGACGTCACGCACATCAATAGGTGTCTATCTCACTTGCATCATTATCTTCGTCAATGATTTGATTATCTTAGAATTCCTGATTCCAAATTGAACCAGTTTCAATTCAAGATACATACGTTATTGAAAAAAAAAGGGAAAAATGACAATAAATAAAAGTATGTGTTAATCACTGTATAAGAGTTGACATGAGCTAAAACCTGTATCTGGTGACAACTTCTATTTTTCCCACTTAAAAAATGAGCCATCATTTGATAACGTGGGCCAGGAAATTCGAGATTTTTTTTATATTGTCATTATCAAGGTAGATAAAGTTATCAATTTGAATTATGGAGCTGTATTCTGTGCAAAAGGAAAAATTTGTGAAGATGTAACAAGCAATGGAGCTAGTGACAAAGTAAGAAACAACCATTAAATGAAACTTAGAGTGATTCGAACCCTTTGCTCAACTAACTTTGACCACTCACGCAGTCACTCTGCTCGTATACATTAGGTATATCGAGATCAATATGAGTAAAACACATTGCCATCTTGATGTCATACTTAAAGCATTCAAATCAATCGCTTAACCATTTGATAAAAGTTATCAAAGTTGGATCATGGTATTCTTAATGACTACAAAATTGATCCTCCATTAACTTTAGCATGAAACTTAGAATCGATGTGGAGACCATCTAGAAAACACATAAGAGCTAGATCGATTGCGACTAAGCCAGGCTTGGGCTGAGTGAGAAGTTAGAGGCGATAATGCAATCCGATCTAACCCTACTTCCCCAACTTTAAAGGAGCATTGGAAGTCATGAACCTTACGTATATAATGTAATCAAGTCCAAGATCTTTCAATCGATTCAATCGAATCTTAATTAATCTTTCAGAAAATGCAATCAAGTCCCTTTAGAAACCAAAACCCAAAACTGCCTACGGCCGAGTTGAACATATGAGGGTGGATACCAAATATTAAGCAATAGCTAGCATATGGTCCCAATAATCCTTTTTTATGATCATTACATAATCCCGAGCTATTGTTGTATGTTACATCATCATTAAATTGCAATTGATTTGTTTCATTATTAAGAGACACACATGTGAGAGTGTTGAGAGAAAGAATCCCATAAAGAAAAATTGATGCAGTGTGAAGCAGTCGAGTATATCTAATTGGTCTATACTCATTGATTTGAACTTTTGAGTGAAAATGTATGTTCAATTGAACACGTTAGCAAGATCATGCTTAAGCTTTTTCGTGAAAATGTCATCCATTCAAGGTATCGAATTCCACTGCGCCTCATCGTCTTTGATAATGTTAAGGTGATATTCGTCATTGTTGAGTGGATATCTCATTTGATCAATAGGTAAGAGTTTAGTGGCAACTTACATTTACTCACTGGTACACAATCATCTCGAGAAAATTGTCTAAAAAGTTATAAATTTATTGTACTTTTACCAATTTAGTCTTAAATATGTTAATTGCGCTAATTGAATCATAAACATTTTCATATTTTGCCAATTGAGTCAATCCGGCTAATTTTGATCGGAAATCGCTAACGTAAACATCAGCAGTTTTACGTAGGATGGCTAATATTGACGTGGACAATTTAATAATATTTTTAAAAAATTTTATTAATTTTTTTCCTCTTTTATTTTCTTCTCTTTTCCTTCTTTAATTTTTTTTTTCATTTTTTCCCTTTTCTCTACTTTTTTTTTCTCCTTTTCCCTCCATTGGCCATCATCGAGCCTCACTTGAGACTAGCGAGGGCCGTCCACTTAAGGAATTTGATTGCACTTTCTCGAAGATTAATTAGGATTCGATTGAATCGATTAAAAAGTCTTGGACTTGGTTACATTCTATAAATAAGGGTCATCACTTCCAATGCTCCTTTTCATATGGGCAAGTAGAGCTTGATCCGATTCCATAATCAACTCTAACTTCTCACTCAGCTCAAAGCCTAGCTCAATCGCATCAGGTCATGCTAGGCTTTATGATTAAAACACTTTCCAAACTCGCCCAAAATCGCTCTTCTGGGCCATTTGACCCGAGAGTGACTAAATTGCTTGTCCTAGGATTAGGTCTAGAAATTTGGCATATTTGAACTTTTGAGTACACATTCACCGAACACTTCAACAATGTCATTGACTAAAAGTGTCGAAATTCCACTGCCCCTTGACTTTCATAATCTTTGATAATGTTAAGGTGATGTTCTTCATTATTGGGTGGATCAATAGGCAAGAGTTTAGTAGCAATTTACTCATCGGTACACAATCATCTCTACACGCCGCGAGACTTCGATCGACAGAGTCGTGGTGAGCCACGGATTCTTGTGGTCCGGTGATCGCGAAGTGTCTCTTGATCCATACCCCCATGTCATGTCAACGTCTATCGGGTAATCTAATCAGTGGGATTGGAGAGGACTTCGTCTGATGCAGCAATCCACGTCATGCGTGGGCCCCTCATAGAACCAATAATTCAGAAAAAAATATTCTCTCCCCCCGGCAAACATCGCAAAAGCCTTTCTAATAATACCACCACCAACTCCAACTCTCTCCCCCACCAGTGCCACCTCCACCATCTCTCTCGCTCTGTTTTGTCTTCAGCTGCAGTTCCCTCCACCATATCTCTCTCCCTTTACACCCTCCTCCTGCTGATTCTCTATCTCTCTCTTGGCGATTCCTCTCACGTCCACAAATGGTGCTACCAAAGCGTGGCCACAGGTTCTTCAAGTTCAGAATCTCCAGCACCCATCTCCTCCTCAACGATCACTCCCTCTTCTGATCTCGATAAGCAAAGATCTCTCTCTCTCTCTCTCTCTCTCTCTCTCTCTCTCTGTCGCGAAACTTTGTCCTTGTCCACAGATCAGACCGCAGCTCCTTTCTTTTCTTTCTTGTCGGTCCCGGGTTTTCCCCTTCTGGTCCCTCCTTATCTAGTTGCCCGCACTGTGCTCGGCCCTCCGTGCACAGTCGTCCTCACTACTATATATCACGAAGGAGAAATATCTGTCTGCTCGAGAAGACAAATGATCAACAAGGACTACGAGTTCTCCCGGGGCGTGGTGGAAATGGGGTGGATCATGCTCAGCGTCGACTATTCGAGGCTCTTCTGGTTGCTGTTCGGCGTCTTCTCCTATGAGAATCACGAGGGAAAGCCTCGGATCTTCTTCTAGCGACCGCTTCCCTCTCTTTCCTTTACGTCCTTAAAAGTTTGTCTGTCCGGAGTAGTAAAGTAGTCGTAATTCTCGATCTCCAGCTTTAGTGAATAAGATTAAGTATTTAAGTGTGGAAAACTAGAGGCCTCTCGAAGGGAAATCTCGAAAGGCTTCGTTTTGGAATCGCCGTCAGCCATGCAGAGGATCACGAGGACCGCCGGAGAGTTTTTGGATGGCGCGAACGCAAGGGTCGAATACGCCGAGACCGACCCGACGGGCCGATACGGACGCGTAAGTAGCTCTCCATCAATTTTCTGATTAAAACCTATTATACTTTTGATTTTCCATTTTTGATCTAGACCCTATATTTAGTTCTTATCTCATGCGTGAAGAACGACTAATCCTTGATAAACACCCCTGAATTTAGAGTCTATGGCAACTATTTAGGGTTAATCATATCCCGACACGTGGATATACCCTCTCGAGTCCAAACTTTTCTGACTATAATTTTTTTAAAAAAATTGAACCTGCTAGTGGTTTCCATGTATATGAATTTCTATATGAGATTATCGAAATAGTCAAGTTAAAGAGGTTACAATGCTCCGTATTATAAAAGGAAGTCGAGGATCGTCCGTGTCTGTCCATCCAGAGATCCAGATGAGACTTTGACTAATGATAATTAAAGTTAATTAATCAACTAATTAATACATATGCACTGTACACAACTTGTACTAGATTCGAGCGTGCGCTGAATTGTCTGATTAGGAGAGGTGGACCCAATAAACAATGTTATTCATGTGTTTTATTGGTGGGGCTAATATTATATTTGGAAGAGCACGCCATTGTTGGTGTTGGTCAACCGCAAGAGGAAGTGGAATTCGATTTAAAAACAACCACTTCCCCTTTTTATAAAATAAAAAAGATGGGTTTTGATTGCCCAATTTTTGATGATGCACGTTTCCAAGCTTATTCAACCCCATTATGGCCAATCAATGTGGTTAGAATTTCAGTCGAACCCTCTCAATATATTGTCCATGTGCATGCACATATGCAGATGTTCATTCTTTAGTACAAGACATCCAAGTCTCAATGATTCTATGTGATAAATATGGAGAATTGGTGGAAACATGTGCATATCCATGATCGACATGGAGAGCCAATAGAGATGTGGAGAATCTCCATAATATGTCGCTAGCGTTATGCATGATACCTAGACCCATATCCGCAAGCCGAATTAGGATCGGATTAATGGTAGGAGCATGGGAACTATTTCCATTGCAATATCACAAGTCGAACTTTAAAAGCATTTTTATTCGAGCACGGGGCCGTCGAAGCTCTCGGCAAGTTTTTGTTGTATCACGTTATGAAAGAATTTTGTAATTGCACGCATGCTATTCAAAGGGAAAAAAGAAGAATTGGATGCAATTGAAGATTTCGAATGACGTGCGTAAATGAAATCTGGTTTGTTTTATGGATAATTTTCATTTGCATGTATGGTCAGAATCTATTACGCATGTTGAGTCAGTTCTTTTGACCAATATCTAGATAGATTTGATTGTGTATCTAGCGTTCAGTGCATGTGATCAAGAAGGAAGGAACCGAGAAAACCCCGAAGCCGCCATGCTGCGGAAAAGACAAGTTCTCTAGCAAATACAAAGGCTGCTTTTCACTGCTTTTTGACTTGTAGCGATTGAGTTCTGGGACCAAGTGGAGAGTTTAATCTGTGGACGAGGACGAATTGAGTTCTGACCTTCACTTGACTGTATTTAAGTTGGACTTCGACTGATTACGTCCAAAATGCTTTAGGGTCAATGTAAAGAGCCCTTTTTGGAGCGTTTGAATACGAGGAAACACAAATATGAATAATGTTAAAGTGTCCCGCATTGCTTATATACGGGGTTCGTATGTTCTTTGCATACGGTTGGCCTTTCTAATATGGTACTGGGGTTGACTTCCGCCTTGCGTATGATAATGCTGTTAAAGTATCCCATCTCGCCCTCATGTTTACGAAAAAATTAAGGTTGCTAACGTTGTAGTTGCGGTCCCTTTTGATGCTTTTTATTGCAGTTTAGGGAGGTCTTGGGCAAAGGAGCGATGAAGACGGTGTACAGAGCATTCAACGAAGTGCTTGGGATGGAGGTGGCTTGGAGCCAAGTGAAGCTCCACGATGTTTTCCGCTCGCCGGATGAGCTGCAGAGACTCTACTCGGAGGTTCACCTCCTGAAGAATCTCAATCATGAGTCCATCATCAAGTTCTACACTTCGTGGGTCGATCCCAACCGGAGAACCTTCAACTTCATCACTGAGCTCTTCACCTCCGGCACCCTCCGAGAGTAATAACACCTCTATGGCTTGAACTACCTTCTTTTGTCTTCTTTCAAATGTTCAAACTCAATTTTGGGACATTCCAATAGATTTATGCACTTCTTGTGAGCTTTTTGCATGATGTTCACCTGAACTCGAAAAATCTGAATGACTTTGGCCATTAGTACAGCCATGAGACAGTTCGGTCCATATCTACGTTGTATGTAACTTGACCTCGTTATCTTTCTTCATAAACGAAATCTCTGTTTGTGAAATATATGTAGGTATAGGACAAAGTATCAAAGAGTGCACATGGGAGCAATTAAGAACTGGGCTCGCCAAATACTGAAGGGCCTCGCTTACCTCCATAGCCATGATCCTCCAGTCATACATAGAGATCTCAAGTGCGACAACCTCTTCGTCAATGGCCATCTCGGCCAGGTCAAGATCGGTGATCTCGGTCTGGCCGCTATTCTTCGTGGATCGCAACATGCCCACAGCGTCATAGGCACTCTCTCTCTCTCTCTCACGATATTGATAAATATTTTCTCAATGATACTAGAGTTATTGAGAGCTTCCTTGAAGAATGTATCATGCATACATGCACACGATGGATGAATTTTCGTGTGATCTAGGTTTAACGGACTTCGATAACATACAGTCTAGTGAAAAATATTTATTGCACTATGTCCCCCCGAGGTTTAAAATCTCTGTATTAAATTTGCTCCAAAGTTCATTTGGCATCACTTGCCGCGACGCACATGGACATTTATGTGAAACTTTGTTTAGCTTGGTTCATCCATATCGAAATGTTTGTTAGTTTCAGTTCTATTTTGCGAAACTACCAAGGTCGCCTCGGCTGAGTTCATATGTTTTCCTCATGTAATTACCAGGCACACCGGAATTCATGGCACCAGAACTGTACGAGGAAGAGTACGATGAGCTAGTTGACATATATTCCTTTGGCATGTGCTTGCTTGAGATGCTCACTTCCGAGTACCCATACGGCGAGTGTTCGAACCCAGCTCAAATATACAAGAAAGTCACATCGGTAAAAGTTTGAAATACCCATGTTAAGCTCAAATATTACCCGTCACGCATTACATATCGAAAACTAAAGTTATGCCGTCCGTCAATTATTAAATTAGGGAAAGTTACCGGAGGCCTTTTATCGGATTCAAGATGACGAAGCACGAGAATTTGTGGGGAAATGTCTGAAGAAGGCGTGCGATAGATTGCCCGCTCAAGAGCTCTTATTGGATCCCTTTCTTGCCACCGATGATGGAGGACCGCTCCTGCTCACGCCGAAAGCTTCAAGTGGAAGTTCAACTCCTAAAAAGATGACGGTGGCAACGAATTTAATGGTGCCGCCGATTATTGTGCCCGATCTTTTCAGGAATACCAACATGACTATCACGGGGTCTATGAATTCAGAAGATGACACTATCTATCTCAAAGTGCAAATTACTGAAAAAGATGGTACGTGCATCAATTCTTGTTCTGTTTACGTTCAATGTACTCAAATTATTTGTAAGAGGGGCGACCTAGAGGCATCGGTTTCGGCGTGTTGACTCTTTTTCGGAGATCCTTATGCTAAAGACGCTGCTAGGAAAGAGAGTTCTCCATGAGCGGCCTGATCTCCAGATTGTTGATTTTGAACAGAAGATTACACCCGCTTATGAAATTGTGAGAGATGATTTAAAACGTTATGTTTCAATTGAAACCACCATCAAAGTATAGACATGCTTTATTGTTTAGTCTATCCTACAGGTAGGGCAATATGTTCAGTTTTATTTCCTAGTTCTTTTCATTCAGTACTAGCTTCTTTTTTGGCTGACTTCGTGGTAAACATTGTCCTTCTTGTGTTAATAACAGGAAATGCGAGAAACATATACTTTCCCTTCGATATCGTGAATGACACCGCGCTAGAAGTTGCTTTGGAGATGGTGAGGGAACTAGAAATTTCTGATCGGGAGCCGATGGAGATTGCCAAGATGATCGAGGAGGAGATATCTTCTCTCGTTCCGACCTGGAAAAAATCCTGCCTCCCATTAAAGAATCACCACAATAGCTTTAGTTACCAAGATGATGACGATGATGAGGAAACACGCCCTCCGTTTCATACCTTCTCCTCTTGTTCTTCCTCCCATGCATCTCTCCCAAATTTCAATTCACCGTTCTCTGATGCAAATCTCAAGGATGTCTGCAACAACATGATGAATATTAGCCTGGATTGGCTGCAAGGTATAAAGTTTCATATAAGAAAATCTGAAAACTTTTTTTGCTTCCAAAAAGGCAGGAAGAATCTTTGTTGGAAATTTCTCCAGATTGTGGATTTAGAACATATTTGAGATGTATGCACGTTGTTCTTTTCTATCATTGCGACATGGAACTTTATTGTGCAAATCCATGCAGATCATGATGTCTTTGCGCATGATGAGGCAACTTCTCCAAGCTCAGTGACCTCTCCGAAGTATTCGAATTTCAGCTACTGCTCAAGCAACGAAGACGATTATGATACAAGTCCCCGCGGGGACCCTCTTTGCTTCGCGAAAACCCACCAATCCACAAGATTCTGTCCCGAAGAGCGCAAGAGAGTGAATGATAACTACCAACGGAACAATGCGCAGTTTGACGCTCAGAGAGGTCAACATTTCACGAATCACAAGCAGAAGATAACACGGATCCAGTCGCTCGTGGACTTCCGGAGCCAGCTGTTGCACCGTTCTCTCATGGAGATCAACAAGAGGCGCATGTTCAAGACCGTCGGAGCGGTCGAAAACATCGGATTTCAAGAACCTTGTGACTTCGCTGGGACTTCCTGCAGAGATAGCGAGAAGCAACGATTTGGATGGTGAAGTTGCTACTTCAATTACGCCCACAAACGCCATATATTGTATTGGTGGTGGTTTTCCTACACATAATGGTGTAACGCGTGTGATTAGTAATGCATTGTACGAACATATAAGTACTGAGTTTATAATGGTGCTTATTCTATGTGTTTGAAGTGTTTTGCAGTTATGTGATTGTATGAACCTTGTAATAAATGCATGAACCATGATTTGCATGCAATTGTCATGGAAAGTGATTTGCCTCCATCGTGAAAACGTAACACTTCCTCTCCAAAGGTCTTAAGTCATTACTAAGCATGTGGAGGTGGTAATTTCTGACTCGACTCAAGAATCTGCACAACTCACCGAAAACTCACCCAAACCCGAGTTGATTGAAATATTTATCGACTTGAATCCGTTGGGTTTGAGTCTGAGACAACCTACACCCAAGATAAACCTTGAAGGAATTCGAAATCGATTCAATCCGAACCGAAAACAAACCAAAGCAGACATTTGCCCCGACCATGAATTAAGTGAACCGTGATGAACGTGAAGCACCATGGTATTGATTTTAACACGATTGAACATGAAACCGGAGATAAAACGGCGTAATTTGTAATGGCGCACTATCCAAATCGGGCTCATTCGAAGAAATTGAAACTCATCAAGATGATACAAAAGTTGATTGACCTGAACCGAACTTGATCCATATTCAATTTCGAAAGAACCTGCTGGAGATCATTTAGATAATTCTCTAGGATATTTTCCTACATTAGAGATAACTAGAATATTTCTGCTGGTTTTTTGTATCTATCAAGATTGTGCGATATCACATTTGATTATGCATATCTTAATTGAAATATAATGTCTTTGATAGTCTCTCTCATAAATCCTATAAATAGGCTGATGTACTATTCATTATGATATATTGAAATATATACAATTTCCCACATTTATGTCTTGCGCAATTCTTATATTTAACTTGGTATCAGAGCTAGTTGATCCTAAAGTGCACCTAGAGTACACCCAAGTGAGTATCTGGAGCTAATATTAAAGCCGGTGGTTTGTTTTGATGTTTGGTGGATGAAGTTGGTGTAATTTCTGGGCAATGGACATTTTGGTGTAACAATGCAAGCCCAGTGGTCATATCTTGATACAAAAGGCTACTTGAATTAAGGGGGGAGCTCACACGTAAGAGAGCGATTATTTGGATGCACGCGTTAATTGTGTTAGAGAAATCGCAAATGTGAGTTATTTGGATGCACGCGTTATTTGGATGTAGAGTAGTTAATATATGCTAGTTGACTCATAATTCATTGTCTTTAGCTTTTGAGTAAATGTGAGTTAACTGGATTGTTAATAGGCTTGGACTTAAGCTCTCTCTCAGTGATCTCCTAGGGCGAAGGGTATCGGGCTTCTGCTATGTGCTCCCTAACAACTTGGTATTAGAGCTAGTCAATCTTGAAGTGCACCCAGTGCACACCCTAGTGTGTATCTAGAGCTAATATTGTTTCGTGTCATTTCTTTTCCAATATGTCCTAATATCCTCCAATCAAGTTGATTTCAACATTGTTCATCTCGTCCAATAGCCAATCATCTACAAAGCCCAGTTATTTGAGGAAGCACTGAATTGATTCCTTTGCATAACAGTCGAGTTAAAACTCGCACTGATCATGTCACTCGTCGAGCCTTTTTCATAGAGGTGGCTTTCTTTCGATGCCAGCCGCACAAGCCCCATCCCAGTAACTATTTTCCAAGCTAACCATATAGGTCGCTTGATGTTACGACCCTAGCCGTATAGGCTGCGTTACTTAGTCACTATTTCGCAAGCCAATCACATCAGTCACTTGTTGTTTCCCCTTCGATTCTCAATGTTATGCGTGTCGTTTTAAGAAGCCACACCACCACCAACTCGCCACTCTCAGACTAGCAAGATCTAAAGTTTCGCCATGAGGACGCTGCCTCATCCACCATCCGTTGGACACTATTCAAACTAGTATTCAAATTCAAGTTGACGTCTTTAATGCACCTTGAGTTTGAGCATGGATGTTAGAGATAATTAAGATAATTTTCTAGGATATTTTCTTATATTAGAGATAATTAGAATATTTCTGTTGGTTTTCAATATCTCTCAAGATTGTGTGATATGACCTTTGATTGTACACATTTTGATTGATATATATTGCCTTTGATAGTCTCTCTCATAAAGCCTATAAATAGGTTGATGTACTATTTATTATAATATATCGAAATATATGTAATTTCCTACATTTCTCTCTTCTGCATTCTTATATTTAACTGAATTGATATGTAAAAACTATTCGTACTCGAAACAACCTTATTCAAAATCAATTCAATCCATCCATTTGTCATCTCTTCTCTACATAGACATGGACCACAATTTAATTCATTTGCAACCTAATGATAGAAAAGACCTTTATGTGTCAAAGATCTCCATAAAAAAAACAATAAATGATTAGGTATGAGAAATCACGGGGGTAGGCTCCTATATTTTACCCTATTCATTAGAGATGTGACTTTAATTAGTGGCGACTGCTTTCAATCACAAAAGATGAGATCATGAGTAGAGTACCAATTACTACTATTAAACCCTAACTAATTAAAGCATTTCGGAATTTGGATTTCTTCCTAAGCAAGGAGTGTTACCCGAATGGTCCTTGGGCGGGACCGTTGGTGTATATTCGTGAAGAATTAGTCAAATCGAATCGTTAAGTAGAAGAAGCGCTTTGCTATATTAAAGAACAAGTCCTTATAAAGTACCAGAAGAGTAAAGTAAGCTCAGCCTACCTATCGACTCTAGAGTAACTAAAAATCCATCCAAGATTGCAGACCTCAAATGCAACTAGAAGAAACATGGGCCAAGTTTACGGGTGAGCGGTTCCCGATCCGATCTGGTCTAATTCAAGAATCGAGAATCGGACTAGAAGGACCGATTCCCAATTTCTAGGACTGGGGACCGGACCGACTAGTCTTGGAACCGTGGATCGGTTCGAATGGGACCAATCACTTATTGGTAAAGACAAGAAAGAATTGGGAAAATTAAATTAGTTTTTCTATTTTTTTCAAAAATTTTAAAATGTAAACAAATATATATATATAAAAAAATAGAAAAATATATATTTTTCGGTCTGGTCCGATTCCTATCCTAGAATCAAGAACCGAACCGTCCGAAAACAAGTTTCACTTTTAAGAATTGAGAACTGAATCGATATTCTCGAGAACCGAACCTAACCGGTCAGTTCGATCCAGTTCAATTCCGATTTGAAAGATTCTTCTTGCTCACTCCTAGCCAAGCCTATGGAGCACCTACCAATGCTTAATTGAAAGAGCAAAGGTAGTTCATGGTAATGAACCTGTCAGCTAATGACCAATAATTCACATTGATGACTCCACCATGAATCACATGATTCGACATATGATTGGACTGATGATCAGTGCCATTTACGCTTTCATAAAAACATGAAACGCCAATTGCCCGTCTGTTGAATTTGTCGCTCCACATGAGCAATAATCGATGTCTTCGGCTATGTGACAGTTCCAATTGACGAGACTCATCGATTTTGGTTGGATAAAACGCCTACGATTAAGGTTCAATCGGCATTGCCTCGTACAAATACTATTGCTCTTTTCTGTGAATTAATCATTCAGACTGATGGAACAAGATCAGACGGGGACCCATGCGAATCTGCTCTAATACAACCTGGCTTTTGCCGCTTGCACACTCTAATGAGAGTTTATTGTTAATATAAAGAATGAAAAATGTTTATGCGACTATCTTAAATCTATTATGAGAATAATAATCTGTTTTAAGTCACAAAAAAATAAATAATAAGTTAGGTTGCAAGGCACTTGATTATCAAGTGTGGTTGATTTTGTTTAGGGAAAGGATATATTCTCAACAATAATAGTTTGCTCAACAACTTAATACCTAAATGGTTTTCTTCTGCTGCAATAATTAACTTCTCCCACAAATGTTTTCACAACTTGACATAGAAAATTTGCATAGAAATAGTGGAAGAAAACCACAAACACTAAGTTGTGGAAATATCGTTAGCGTGTGACTAAGTGCCGGCCACTTTACTTTTTAGTAATTATTGATGGGTCCTTCAAAATATGACAAAAAGAGAAAAGGACATTTGACTTTAGGAGGAGATAACTCTGGCTAGTGTTGCCAAAGCCATTGCTATGATTGTCTTGCAAGCAAGGAGTATATTTTTCTCCATTCCCCAGATGAAGAAATCTCCAACTGCTTCTCTAATTGGACGTGGATTACATATATGGCATCATTTGCATGCTTACTTAACTAAAACAAATGTGAAATTTGTCTATGTTACTACTTTTTTTAACTTTTTCCCGCGTGGGAATCGGGTTTGAAGCCACCGGTTCTTTCCTAAACTAACCGGTTGGTTCTAGGATCATAGGTTAATCCAAGTTCTACATTAGGAACTAACCCATCTTGGAACCGATCATTTCCATGAGAGAGAGAAGTGACATGGGTAGAGAAGTAGAGGCAAAGGTGATTGGTCATCGGATAATGACAAGAGGCAAAGGAAGAGAAAAGAGAGATTGGTGTTGAGGTTTCATTGAAGACGTCTTCTTCATAAGGATAATTTCAGTAAAGTGGGAGAAAATTAGTAATGTAGGAGATTGTTGGTGTGTAAATTATTAAAATTATGCAAACTAAAACGTCGGCTAATCCCTAAGTGGAGAGATAAGGATTTGGCTCTTTCCACGCGATTCAAGCTTCCAAGAGGTGTACTCGAAGTAATCTCTGAATGCGATAACTCTTTTCAAGATGAGTGTTAGTTTATATATTACTAAACAAGATCTCTTTCATTCCATTTGGAACTTGGGATGTCACAAACTCCTACTTAAATTACTGACATCCTATCTCCCTATTTGAAATTTGGTTTGGTTTATTCCCATCCCATATGCTATCCTTGAGACCTATCGGGAGTTGCCCCTTGTCCAAGCTCCTTCTCTCCAATGTAATCACTCCCTACCCTTGTTGAATTGGGTATGGGCCCAATCTGACCACAACTCATACATTTATCAGGAGTCTTGCTCTAGCATCATTTGTAATGTCATAACCTATTTAAAGTGGATCAAACCTCCAAAAGGATTGGTCAAAGTAATCACTTAAAATGGTGACCATTTATGGTGAATATTAGTTTATATATTACTTAACAAGGCTTCTTTTATCGAATATAGGATTTGGGATGTCACACCAATCTTTTATTTGGTGCCACGAACTCTTCGATAAATAACTAAGTCCAGAACAAATCAACGATACCAATTTTATAAATTGCAATTTTAAAGATTAAGTCATTGGAATAGATATATTGAGCTCTCTCTATATATACAAAATTGAAAACTTAACTGGTGACCACCGCAAAGGGATTTATTCTTCTCTCCGGATGCAACACCACCTACATTTCATGCAAAGTACTTGAAAAAGATGGCAACCCCTTTCCCGATCAGGATGTGTTAACCAATTCATTTCATGAAAATTTTTTATGGTGACTATTGGTGATGAGTTTGCATTATACGACAGCAAGTGCGAAGGACGACACCAAGGCGAAGGACGAGTTGACAGCAGAGGAAAACAAAGATAAAACAGCAAGTGCTTGTCAATCAGAATCAAATCGAAGTCGCCCCGATGCTGTATCTCCCCGTCATGTCTATTGTCTACTCGGGAAAGTATGAAAATTAGGGTTTTTCCGTGTGCATTATAATGGAACCCTAATGAGAATTTTGTCTTTTTGTTTCGTGAAAGTGCGGGTGCAGAAAGAACAGCTCATGTAGACACATAGGTGTCAGCAAAGCTTTACTGAATTAGTGCCAGCCGTATGCAATGAATATGTCAATGTAAATGCAGTTACACCATGTACGTCCCATGTTCCTTGATTTGAATTTTTTTTATCGGGAGAGAGCTAACTTCTATAGATATGTAAATCCCGAACCCACGAAGGACTACATTAATCTCAAGAGTTAGGTAAGTGCAAGATATTACGAGATTGTTTGCGCCCCGTGATATGGGGAATCGAAAAAAACATTTGTATACTCAAACTGTGATTTATCAACCGGGCCTTAAAAAGTATTCTTTGTTGTTCATATTGCCATCTACGACCCAGAACATGTAAAGGATAAATCTATAGTCTGAAGTTGCTACTCATCCTGTGTGCGTATACTTGGAAAAGACACAAGCAAGTGGTAATAAAATAGAATTCATATACGATTGACCAATAGAATAAGCCCTTTTAAAAAAAGAGATTATCTCATTGAGTAGCCATGACACGGCGAAGAGAAAATAATAAAGATTGCTCGCTCCCCTACCATTGAGCACGTTGTAGCCATGTAAACCCTAGCTAAGGTAAAATACGATCTTGACATTGCCCAAGCGGAGTGAGATCTTAAGCAACCCCGTGAGGGTTAGACGAGCAATTTTAAAGAACCAAGATATACTGATGACAGGCACACGATTCGTCGATGAAAACAAGGAATAAGCGACACATTTCTTACTCATCGAAACAAAACAAGAAAACCCTCGTTTAGAGTTCGAGGGTACGCCTTACTTAATTTGCAAAATGAGTGCAATATTTCACGAGTATACCGACTTCATCAAAATAAACAATTTTCCTGAAACAATGTTGGATATATTTATGTAGGAAAAAGCCACAAAAAGTTTCAAATTATGCCTATTGTGACAAATTTACCATGTATTTTTTTTGTGACATCAAAAATACTAAATTATGCCGACCGTGATATATTTATTATAAACGTTTTCTTGTGACATAAAAAACTCTACACTTATATTTATATGACACATTTACCCTTTGTCAAGGTTTAATTAAATGATTTTTCAGCTAAAATAATGTTGTTTTTATTTCACTTAAGCGTTATGTCAATATTGTTTGCTTTATGACGTCTACATAGGTAGATTTTTAACGGTTTTGATTGATAATAATTTAACGGAACATGTACAAGTTTGGGAGCCGCAGGGAAAAATTAAAGTGGGTATAGTTTATGATTTTTTATGATTTTTACCAATATATGCTGTAAAAGTGTGCTTGAGATGAAAACAAAATATACCAAAAAAACAATCGTATGCATGACCCGCACGTGGCCACAGACGGTCAAATCTCGAGATGATTGAATGATTGTTTGGACTTTTCTTACAGAGAAAAAAAATAAGAAAAAGACCATGAGTACACAAGTTCGTGCGGTCCGAACAAGAACTGTAGTGGGAGGAGGACATTGTAGGGGCACTGTCTAGCGGCAATGTCTACAGCAGTATTGCCAAAGCAATGCCCCAGAATCTCCGGACTCGTGTTGGCCATGAGCTGTGAGCTATTCATTGTTGTTGAAGATATACGTGTGTTTCAATCGTGAAATATAATAAACAAAAACGAGAAGGTAAAAATATGCAGAAGAGGAGACTTTTCTTTCGCAACCGACAGAGTCTCCAAAGATTGCCATCGACATTGATCTAACATAAAACCGTGCAATCACTGTCCGAGGTCATTGAATAAAGGGTAGAGCTTGTACTGACATGGAAATTGAGGAGAACTGATTAGAGCTAAGTCGTTTGGACTATTTCCATCTGTTGATCCCGTATCCATGATGCTATTGACCATAAGTTAACATTTATTCGGCATATAAAATGAATTATCGAATTGAGAATCGTCGTCTCAGGTCCGGTGCTCAGAGAAGTCCGCATTTGCTACACGCGAAATTTAACTCGGGATTGCATATTTGATCGCAAGTTATTCTTGTCCTCCCCTGAACAATTTGGTTTTCCTAAGCTTGGCAAGTTCAAAGTAAGGCTGCTTAAGCAAGTCTAGCTATCTATCTATTGTTAGAAAGTCCAACTCAAAATGTTAAGACGTTCACAAAAGGGATATCACTTGTTTTGATACTATATTAGAAAGTTCAAATCAAAAGTTTAAATCAATGGATGGAGGGAAGTTACATGAATATAAGGCGCATTTAGAACTCGTTGTCAAGCGATGTGAGATAATACTTTAACAGTACCATTTACATAGGATTTGATGTTAGCTTGTGTTTCTTAACGATACGCGGCAAAAGGCCAATTAATTGATCGATCGAGTCAACCACACCAAAGGGATTGCCTCGTGGAACACTATCGATTCGCCAATTCTACATGTTTGTATCCCTTCAAATCCAATTTAGCTACTCATGTTTTTATTCTTGGATTGCTCTATTAATATGAAATGCAATTGCAAAAACAAGAGACACCCTAGCGATGAGCCCCATGGTCAATGGTCTTTGTTCTTGCTCTATTAGAATTCTTCTTATTCTGCAGATCAACTTGTGGCAATGGTCAAGTGCATTGAATTTCCTTCTCTAAAATTTCCTATCTTTTCGCCTAAATTCGAGAGAGAGAGAGAGAGAACGTCGCAAGATTTCCTTCCACAATTATAATAACGTTGCTTCATGAACCAAAGTCAAAGTTTTGGATTCATGTGGTCAGACTGTGGCCCAATAGAAACATATAGATCGTTGCGGAGTTTCGATGGTGAATCTACTGCCCCCTCAATTATTCGATTTTAATAAGGTGAACATTTTCCTAATTGCTGCTCAACTGTCTCTTAGCACCTCAACAAGGACAAAATTCAATAAGTTCTATAATGCCTCGCGATAGTGTCTGTTGTTGACTTAAGACAAACGTGAATTGGGGAAAAGGAGAAACGAAATCGAAAAATTGTGGGATGAGAATAATTTATAGTCTAAATTGTAGAATTTGGTAGGCAGCCTCAGTTTCTAGACTAAGTGGTGAGCATACAAGCTAAGTTCTATGGCTTTACCTATTAGGTGGAGCAACCAACGCATTGGTTTACATACAAAAGGCCCCGTGGAATTTCGTCTCAAAAGACGCCAAACTTTTAAAGCCCTTTAACCCATGTACAAGTGGAATAAAAAGACCACAAAACGAGGCTATCAAAGGATCTTCACCACAAGAACTTTTGTTGCATCCAAAATATGACAGTTGGAAAAAGTATTAAAAAAATCTTAAACCTTTCAATTTGACTAATTTAATTCTGAACATTTTTACATTGGTACTAATTTAGTCCATCCGGCCAATTTAGGCCAAAATTGCTAACGTGGATGATGGGCATTTTATGTGGCACAACTAATGCTAATGTGAATATTTTTTAATAATTTTTTAAATTTTTTTTGAATTTTTTTAAATTTTTTTTATTTTTTTTCTTTCTTTTCTCCTCATATGAGGGAGGGTTGCCCTCACCACCACAGGCAAGGGTCGGCCTCGCTTGGCCAAGCGCAAGGGCCAGCGAGGCCAACCCTTGCCCAGCTGATGCTCGATGAGGTCGACCCTCCCTCAGGTGAGCCTAGCCTTCATTGCCATCAGCATAGGCCATGGAAGAAAAAGAAAGAGTTTAGAAAGAAAAGAAAAAACAAAATTTAGAAAAGATTATTAAAAAAATATCCACATCAGCACCAGCCATGCCACATAGGATGGCCAGCGTGCACGTCATCAGTTTCTGGCCTAAATTGACCGGATGGACTCAACTGGTATTAATGTGAAAATGTTTAAAACTAAATTAGTACAATTGAAAGGTTTAGAACTGAATTAATATCAATGAAATAGGTTTATGATTTTTTGGTAATTTTTCCTATGATAGTCCCGTTCTCCAAATTTGATTACCACATTATATATGTTGTAGACTTCCTCAAATGATAACCCTTACAACTGTTATGGTCTTTATGGATGTTGTGTTTCAAAAATACCTAAAAATTTATGGTGGAATAGAAGCATGAGAGGAGCAGTGATTAGTTAATATTGGCACAAATTGAGGCTCTCATGACATGTTATAGTCAGAAATGAAGATCGATTGGGTTTAATCAGGGTTGTACTCTGGCAAAAAATCAGTAGTTCCCAACTGGGTTTTTGGAACTACATAGGTAGTATTTACCAAATTCTACAATATTCTACATACAATTTCGAAAAGAGTCTAGCCAATCTGTCTCTATAATGACTTATATGTGTATTACATCAATTGGACAGGAGAAGCAACTAGAGTTGAGTTATTTGTTGGACCGATAAATCATAAATCCATAAGGACCGAATGCGGGCAATGGCATCTTCTACTTTTTCCAATTACTTGGTAATTTCTACGCTTAATGGATAGCAACCACAAGTATCATATACTTAACCAAAAAAAAAAAACCACAAGTATCATATAAATTTAGGAATTATTAAAATGAGAACTTATATATTAAAAGTACATTTACCAATATATGCTTCCGGAAAGAGTCCTGCTAGCATGACCGCCTCGTCAGTTTTATAAATGACGAAGGAATAGTGGCCAGAAGTTTTTCAAATGAAAACTAGAAACCAAGCAAATCAGCTATCCTTTATTTTCATACTTTTTTTTCCTTAAATAATTTTCTTCTCTCCCTTCTCTATCATTTCATCTACTCAAAGATAACTATGACCTTTAAACCCGCCTTTTGTAAAAGGAAAAATAGACTCTATTCCCCTTGTACACTATACGTTCTTCCATTTATTCACGTGATGCCAACTAGTCAATTTACTTGTGGATATTACGTTAAAATTACGACCATGAAGAGATTACAATATATATATATATATATATATATATATAACTATTTATTCAGATTTCAATTCATGAGTGCAAGTATGGCTTTGACATGGACCATGCAAGTTTGAGATGGTACTAAAGTTTCCTATCAACACATTATTGCGATGTCCCCAACATTAGTGTCCTTATTTAACAAAGTAGGCAGCCTTGCCTGACCTTCTGCCAACACAATATTTGTACCTACATGACTTTAAAACATGTCATGCTAATTGGTGGAAAATCAATGAGATATCTGATGCCAAATCATTTGAATTTATTCTTTTTATGTGACATCAATTTACATATCCTAACTCCTCCATATATAATAATTAAATCGAGTAAACTAGTTGACACATTTCCGGTATCAACGTTTCAAAATATTAGTATATTTCATTTGTTCAAAAGTAATTCAATACACTGTACTTATGTTTATCACTATCACATAACTCACTTCCTGTATGAGTAAGACCATCAAATGGTGAATGCCCAATACATTTATCTGAGGAGGAAATTATATGAAACAAACCAGCAAAGGAGGTTATCAAGTAACACGCTACCAAAGCATCTTTCTAGGAAATAAGTTATAAACCTTATGTACATAATGCAATCAAGTCATAAGCTTTTCAATTAATTTAATCAAGTCCTAAATCATTACCAAAAAGTATAATGGAGTCCTAAACTCTTCAAATGGGTCCTAAAATTACTGAAAGTGCATTGAAAGTCCTAAAACTTGTCACGAAAGTACAATTGATTTTTAAAACTTACAAAAAGTGCAATCAAGCCCTTAAACTTGGTAAATTTGTGCAATTGAGTTCTTCCATTAACTCCATTTAACTTAGCTAATAGAAAATGCTGACAAGGCTTTTTTTTAATATTTTCTCTCTCCTATGTGGCGATGACGTAACTAAATCATGAAACGTAAAGCTAAAACGAGTCGTTTTGGCCCAAATCTAATTTTTAATATAAAATTTATTTAAATTCAATTTAAAAAATAAGCTAAATTTAAAAATAAAAATAAAGGAAGGAGACAACTCTTGCTGCAGTTGCCACACCCGCTGCCACACCCTCACTAGGAATGGCCGGCGACCCTCGCCTAGATTTAGGTGAAGGCCTACGGTCGACGAGGGTCACCAACCCTTGGCTGGGTCCCAACAACCCCTCAACCAACAAGGGTGGGGCGGGGGTGGCGAGGGTTGCAACCTTCACCGCCTATCTCACTCCCTTTTTTATTTTAAATTTAACTTATTTTTAAATTGAATTTAAGTAAGATTTATATAAAAAATCAGATTTTGGATAAAACGGCATCGTTTTAGCCAAGTGATCGCCATGTATGATAGAGAAAATAATAATAAAAATAGTCATATTAGCATTTTCCGTTAGTCAAGTTGGACGGAGTTAACAAAATGACTTGATTGATTAATTTGACAAGTTTTCGAATTTGATTGCACTTTTGGCAAGTTTTATAACTCAAGTGCACTTTATTGGGAAGTTTTTTAAATATATTGTTTTCTAGCTCCATCTTTCTGTGCTTGCGAAATAGTTCAACGATCATTTTTTCACCCCTTCAATATTATTCCCGCTTTTTAGAAATTGGCATGTTAAAAGAAATAATAATAAATAAAACAAAGTACAAAGACAGTATTTAAAGAATAGTCCCCAGATGTAGCTATATCAATATCCACAGTCGATTTGCGAGGCCCCTACCCACACATGTCATGTCCCTAGTACTCTATCCTTCGTTTTCTCGCTCCATAATTGTCTTTCTTTTTCTTTTTTTGGTCCAAATAATTATCTTTCTTCACCAGCATAATAATGCCCGGTCAGATCATGACAAGAAATTTTTGTATGCATAATAAATCAATAAATGATGGAAAATTTATGAATGTACGGAGCCATTGAAAAATCCCAGATGACTTTACTATGAAAATTTGATGCTCTTTATACATACTCTACTTATCAATTTAAATTTTTGAGTTAAAATTTTTTAATATAATATCATAATTAAAGATGTGCGTCCATCCCGTTTGTTGAATTCCACGTATCGTGTGAAAGAACATGTTGAAATAACTCTTGTCGCTTGTCTATGAGTTCATATTGTCTTTGCGTACATGCTTCATTTATTGTTAAAGCTCTCAATTGGACTTTCTAACACCTAATGGCAAAAGGTGTTTCTCCTTCCTGCATCCGGCATAATCGTATTTGAAGTTATTAGTCACTTCATAAAGTGATCTTACAGAGATTATTAGGCATTTAGGCGAGTATGTCACGTATACCATCCAACAGATATACACCGAATTGAGCTCGTCATGGTAGAAATCGATTTCCAGAATCAGTCTTCAGAATGCAAGATTTGCAAGATTTCGTACTTAAGCAATCTCGTAATAAGCCTTATATCAAAAGTCAAAGTTAAATCTAACCAACCTAATAATTTATCAGTTTCTTCAAACCGGACATATCACTCAGATCGAACCAAATTTGCTTGAACACATCGACAATGACGTGATGATACTCATTTGAATTCAGCAAGAGATAGCAAGTGAGAAGCTCTTCCAAGTCCTTGGAAGCCTTGATGTTGTTCTCCACGATCATCTCCACCATCGACTCTCTGAAATCTCTCGCCGGGTCCGATGACGACTTCACTACCGCGAAGCTGTTTCCAAACCGTGTCGGATTGAGCGCTGCTGCCGGCGAGCTCCTCCGTGTGTGGCCCTCGAGCTTTATCTTCGCTAGTAGTCTCGGCGACTTGGTCTTCAGCTTTACTCCCGGAGAATGAGAATAATTCGCCGAAGATCGTCTTCTTGGACCGGTCTTGTCCTGTTCTTTCGCTGAGATAATGCTCTCTTCTTGCCTTGCTGAGCTGTTTCTGTGCATGAACTTGGGCTTCGTCACGATGGGAGGAAGCTGAAGCTGCGAAAACGTGTCCTGCTTTGAGTGCGGCTTTTTGGGTTCCTTGTCGAAAGAATAGTGATCCACGCGGATGATGGTGTCACTGCCGGAGATAGAGTTGACTCCATTGCTGCAGGTGGAGGAAGAAGAGGAGGAGGTACACGAAGTCGTCTTGTCGAGCGGCGGCGACTCGGCGACGAGAAGGCTGTCCAGACGGAACTCCTGGGTAGTAGGGAGAGGCTGAGGCAGAACCGCCGCCGGGAAGACGTCGGAGGTGACGTCATCAGGAGCTGGGTTGGCATGAGCAAAGGAGCGATGGACTGGTTTTGGGTCTTGTTTGGGTGGTATATCCCTTGGTGGGTCATGAGGAAAGTGAGAATGGGGCTGTGAGTGGTCTTGGAAGTTTTGATCTGGATGGAGATCTCTGGTGAAGTAGTAAGACTTTCTTGGAAGAGAGTGGTGGTCGTCGTGGTTGATGGTGGCGGCGGCGGCGGCGGTGTTGGGTGGTTGCTGTTTCTTAGGTTTGGAGGGAGGGTTCTTGTGGTGGTGGTGGCTGCTTCTTGCTCTCTCCATGTCTCTCCTCTTGTGAAACCAGGCATTGGGTATCATCTCTGATAGCCTGAATTTGTAGATGCCCATCTCTCTCTCTCTCTCTCTCTCTATAGACAAAGGGAAGCAAATCTCTAGGGAGAGTTTGGGGACTAGAGGGGGGTGGCCTAGCAGATATATTGACCGTAGAGAGAGAAAGTTGCATGTCTATGTAGAGTGGCGAGGAAGAATCCTTGCAAGGACTTTATGGTACCAAATTGCCCATCATATTTGTTAAAATTGGGGTACTTTAGTGGATAAAGAAATGGGTGTGAATTGGACGCACCATATGGAATTGTCTCCACACACAAGGAAAGTTCAAGTCAGCCACCAAAATTGTGCTCTTATTCGATTTATAAAATCAGTGAGAATTGCATGTGTGTTGTGGATTAGTTTATCTAGGATGAACTTCCTCTCTTAAAAGAAAAGGAAGACGTAAATGATGGGTGAAGAATCAAGATCTTAATGGACGGTAAATCAAATGAGGTCATCTATGTATAATGGTTGTTTGATACTCAAGTTTCACATCCCATGAGAGAGACCTTGCAAAATGAGTCCCGAGTGATGTACACCTTCAAATGATCATCGTTGTGAATGATCATCTAATTACTCTTTTTTGAAGGTTTGATCCAAGTGAATGTATTGGGCTCATATATAACAATCTAGCACATTAAGATTGGAGCATGACCTTCTCTGGGAAATGCATGGTCTGGAGGTGGACTACGCTCAAGTCAATTTGATAAGAGCATGGAGTGATTGCTGAGCAAGAGGGTTTGAATAAGGTGTGGCTTGGCAAGCTCTTGTGAATGAGAAGGGGCACGAATTGTTGAGTCACGCATCAAATTGGGAAGTATCGATGGGCGGTATGGGCCTATTATGATGAGGATATTAGCGGTTTAAGTGGGAGATTATGATGCTCCAAGTTCCGTATCAATTGAGAGGGATCTTACAAAGTGATTCATAAGTAAAAACTTTCGCAAATGGTCACTACCCTAATTAGTCACCAGAGTATTCCTTTTGGAGGCTTGGCATTTGAAATGGGCCGGATTGTTATAATTTTCGTTTAAATGACCGACATAATTTGATCATTAAAATAAATGACTAGTTTAGGAGCAAGACTTAAAGGTTCTTGCCTTTGGTCAATTGATGCAACAGAAACGGCTCATAAAACCAATTTATTAAACTACTAAGTTGGCAAACACTAGTCGCAATTGGCAAACATGCAAACTTCGCAATAACAGATTAAATTCTCTAAATTCATTAAACTATTCAACAAAAAGAAGGTAAGCTAAGTTACTATGAAAACATAGCCAGTATATAGACTGCAAATCCTAACAAATCTAAGGAACATTAGGATTCAACAAGGAAACTGAATTTAGAAAAAAAAAAAAAAAAACCTCCACTCTACTAAATTCACTTGCTACTTGAATTAAGTAGAAGCACCTAAGATATCAAGATAAAATTTTGAACCCTAAAAACCAATCCTAAAGATGAGGGAAATAATCGAATTAAAATCTTGAAATTATCACGTCCCGCGTCATTCTTTCCCAGCAGGAAAAACTCAACTCCGGCAAGTTGTCTTTGCTTCATCGTCGTCCTCCAGCTCGACAAGACTCGACCAACGCGGAGGGGGAGAGAGAAAGAGGAGTTACGTTTGCGTCCGGTTCATTATTTTTTGTGGGTAAATTTCTCAAAATCTAGGGGCATTTTGGTCTTTTCCTATAACTGCAATGGTGTAGTTACCTCTAAATCAAGCATGAAAATTTGCAAGAGCACCACTATATTAGGCACGGAGGGTATGGTTATGGATCCTGGGTGTAATTGGGCTTTCCTGGTCAATCACCTAACCTAACCAAAAACCTTCCTTGCTTTATACACTTCCCTTAGATTTTCTTTTTGGAAGTTGGTATTGTACCCACCATTATTACTGCATCAACAAGCCCAACTACCATCAGTCGGTCACTGTTACCATTAGATGAACCCCAAATCGAATAATGGACGTTGCAAAGATTCATCTTTCCAACAAACCAAACCAAACCAATCACATTTGAATAGATATCTACTGCTACAGTTCTACAGTAACTCTCTACCAAACGCCATACGTGATGAAGATCACAGCTACTATCTTGGGTACGGTAATTTCGTATCGATAGCATCCCGTGTCTCATCATCACCAAAGCAACCATCTTCCTCGATTTTGCCGACGTAACAGTTACCCCATTTCTGATTTGAAATCTAAAAAGACATGATTGACGCTCTGATGATATGCAGTATGACACATGATATCGCCGACAAGAGTTTCATATCGAAAACGGGTTTTGGATTCCTACATGGACAAGACAAAGGTCATCAAGGGGGACCAACAGAGCAAAACGACATCAACCTGAAGGAGAATTTTACGAGAAAAAGCTATAGCTCTTTCAGGCACAGAATCATGTGCAGCAAGCAGCTGATATCGGCACTCCATCTACTCTGCCAAATTGATCATATAAGTATATGTATATATGTTTTCATATAGTTTAAACATTTTAGAATATGCAAGTTGAGGGCGCACCCGTTCACATGAACGAAACAGAAGCTAGTTGGCTTCATCATGTGTGCTAAGGCACACGTTGATTTGGTCACGTAAGCACAATAGCTGAATTTCTGAGCTTCGTTATGGGCATGGCAGCGCGACTACGCTGACGTTGTGGGCGGGTGTTGAATAAATTCTCAAGGTATTTCACATACTCGACGGTTATGGCCCTCATGTTCATTAATTCACAGTGAAAAGAACGACAGAACTGGTCCAACCAACGTAAGGAACAACTATGACAGAGAGAACCTGGCTTCATTAAGTCTAATGACAATGGCATTATTCAGAATGTCATCTACCCGCGATGAGTTGCTGGATTTACTCGTAACTTCCCAACAAGTTCAATGCGAGAAATTCGAGTGTGTTTCCTCTCTCTAAATTCGAGTTTCATCATCAGACACACCTAGAGAGAGTGAAAATTGCTCAAAGCGCATCAGTAATATTGATGCACACTCGAATCAATCATCACCCGCAATCAAAACATGTATCAATACCAAATCAGCAACTTGTTCAGTATATTTCTCCTGCCGGATTTCTCCACATTGAATCTGAATGTAGCATGTACCACGAGTGATGCCAATTTGCAAAGAAATTCGCTTAAGAACTCACATGGAACTTATGGCGGTTAACAACATTATTATAGACAAAACGTAACTCAGATATGTGTACGAAGCAAGTTGGAATCCCTGATCCTTCAGATAAAACCAAGACTCCATGAAATCTCAACAAGGGTAGAGATCTAGACATCCTCCAACAGGCTATTTCTCATGCCTGTTCACCTGATTGTGTGTGTGTATATATATATCTGATTCTTCTTTAACCTTCCGATGCAAGTCCCGCTACATTTCTAACAAACTATTTTCATTCTTGTTTCGTTTTAAATCAAGAAGAATGCCAATCGATATGACTGTAGATGCTTTGCACAAGCGTGGATTCGATGGGTGTTCCCTTGAATAATTTGGATGGAACGGAGAAATGGAAAGATACTTCAGAAATATTACATTCATCAGTCAGGTAATTCAAGAGCAGGTACAAGTCGAAGAACTATCACTTGAGCTTGTCGCGCATCCACCCTTATTCCGATAGTGAAGTAGCTTTCATGCCAATGAAACCACCCCCAAAAACACAAAAAAAACACTCGATCTTCGGGGCATTCGGAAGCCAAAATCAAAATCGAATGCGGTCCGTCAAAAGAGAATCATTCAGTCCTGACAATCTTTTGTGCGTGTACCCACGTAAACGAAAGGCCTTAACAAGTATGAACGTGGTGAATCTCTGAGGAACCTGCAGAGGACTGGGGACCGAATGAATTTTCTGTCCTGCCCTGAGAAGTTTTTGTACTCTATCCTATGATGATGTATCGATTGTATAGATTTCTTCTCGTTCTTGGCATTTTGGGACAATGTCATTTGAAACTGTGGCATCGGACTTGTGTCCGGTTTTCCCCAGATGGAAATGGGCATATGAATCCAAGATTTTACGAACCCAACACGTGCAACCATATGATTTTTGGATTTCACTAAGAGAAAAAAAATTATGTACCCAATTGGAGTGAGAGGAGAACTTTTACCAACACATGTGCGACTATATGATTCTTGTACATGTGCAGCTTAACGAACTGCCATCGATGTTATGCGTACGTAGTTGATTCTTGATTCGACATATTTCAGTTTTCAAAACGTGACCCGAAGAACATGTCTATATTGCTTGCACGTTAGAAATTCAAGGCCCTGTACCACTACCTACAAAAACGCTAACGCAAGTGAAATTTCAGTTATGAGTTTTGACTCGCGTCTATCTAGTCCGTGAGGTTACAGTAGGGATATCTCACAGGCGGGCATGTATGCGTTTTGAGCGAGTAGCTAACGGTGCGCACTTGATGGACTAACCAAGAAAATCTCATGAGTTTAACGGATCATATCACTGTCTTGAAATGCACATACTGAAAAACTAGGTTTTAACATCATAACGAATGAATACAAGAACTTATACAGAATGAATTCGGATGAGGCAGATGATGACATTGGCCCAGCCTGCGGATGGGTTACGAGAAACATGACGTCCAGATGAAACTGGAACAGCTACAATGGAGCTGGCCTTAACCAAATCGAGAAGTTGACATGTCGTGATAAAATGGGTGAGGAGGACACGACATTCCTAATGTCTACTGAACACGGTCTACGATCGATGACTTTTCAGCCCGGCCAACGAAATGAAGCTGCTGTAATTAGATGAGCACCGAAAAAACATTAGGTTCGCTTGGCGTTCACTTCCGAAAATAAGCACTATACTGTTCTATACGCTCTCTCTTCTTCTTTTTCCAAATTATTCTTAGAAAAAGGAAGATACATTTTCACCCTCCTCAACGGTGTCTCGTCACTTTTCAAGTTGCCATCTGCAATTTTTTTTTTGGGGGATCGAATCTGCAATTATTTGAAGACATGTTGATTTTGATAGAAACAGGAACATGGTCATGTGCAGCATTAACCGCAAAAGCATGTGACATCACAATCGAATATGAAGTAAACATTTCTACCTATCATTTTTCGTTTCTTGTGTTCACTTGGTGTTAAAGCATACATATATAAAGATAGAGAAACCCCGATTCTCATCAGAGAAAAAGGAACCCTCCGCCGACACCCACAATGGGTTTGAAAACTGTAAAAGCCTGAGCATCAGGGCTCGAAATCCTTATGCCAGCGACAATTAGAGAAGAAAGGAGAGGCAAGGAGGCGGAGTCACCTCCGCTAAGCCACCAGTAGACCTCTTCGACCCTCATTGGAGGTAGAGAGAGAGATGCCGACCACCCTTTAACATCAATAAAGGTTCGGATACCCCAATATAGAGAAAGAGATTCCATGTTGTGACTTTCTTAACAATGCTCTCCTCGGACTTATTTGGATTAAATGAAAAGCAAATGGACCATATAAACTTTGAACCCGACTAATGTGTGTGCTAAGATGGTCCACGATGGATGATGTCTTTTCAGTTCGGCCAAAAAAGGAAATTTCTATTCTATACCATTTCTCTTTTTTTTTCCAAACCATTTTCTAGAAGGAAAATACATTTGTGACCTCTCGAGGGGTCTCATCACTTTTCAAGTTGCCATCTGCAATCAACACATTTACCCAAATAAACATCAATATAATAAAGGGTCAGATTGAATAGAACATACATTTGCAAGCTTGTTGCGTCATTCATGAATTGATTTGTAATTGAATCTTTAAAAAAATCTGATGTCGTGACTTCACTGACATTGACAATGCTAGCCTTGACCTTATGTGAATTAAATGGAAAGTATTTTGGACCCTATAACTTCTGAACCCACTAACAACATAGTAATGACGTCCTATCCGCATTGGCAAAATCTGACAGCAAGAACAATCCAAGGAAGGAAAAGTGATTTTTTCTTACGAAATACAGAAATTGTTTTTGAAAGGAACAAAATTACGTAGATAAGATTTCGAATTTCAATTAAAAGCATAGAATGCCATTTTCACGTTGAATAGAAAAAGCAAATGGAATAGGGAGATCCCTCCTCTTAACAGACCAGAACTCTTCTTCTCTTACCCTAAAGAGAGTTATAGAAATATGTTCACAAGCATGAACTCCTAACAATGCTAGGCTTTAATGGAAATGGAAAATTTAGGCCTTTTAAAGGCTTCTAAATGGCCCAAGAACAATTTAAAGTCAAGGCCCATTTGTTATATGAAGCATTGATGGCCCATTATCTGACATTTCACTCCAGTCCAATTAGGTCATTAGATGGTTTGTGTCTGATGCACCTGAGGGACCGGCGGACCCGTTATGTGACTGGACAAACTGGCAGGCTTGAAGTCAAAGATGTCGGATTAAGCTCAAATTTGGTCGGCTGAAGCGAAACAACGTGTTGATCAATATACACGGCTGCTGGCCGTGACTAACAATGGATTTTCGCGATTCGAGGTCATTTAGATGGCTTTTTCTTTTTTTTTTTTTTAGTATTTTTTATGGGTTAATTTAGTATAGGATAGTTTCTTAATTTAACGTTCTAATGTTTACTAATTCTAGTAGTGCTAGGTTTGGAGATATATAAGCTTGTCTTAGGGTTTCCTTTAAGCAGACTTTGGATATTTTGATAGTTAATCAATTGAGAGAACAGTTTGTTCCTCGTTATCGTTTCGATTCTTCTGTTTAGCCTAATTTATATCGCGTTTCGGCATCAGTGTCTCTCCTGAGAAGTTGAGAATTCAAAAGGAGAGCGGAAGAAGAAAGCTAAGGCTTCATTTGTTTCAGAGAAAATGAATGATTTGAACAATATTTTATTAAAAATGATTGTTTATATCGCTTATAAAAATAAATAAATGAAAAATATTTTCATCGTCTTGATAATGAAAACATTTTCCATTAATTTATTATTTCATGTGATGCAATCAATCATTTCTAGGAAATTTTTTTTTTCAAATTATTCATTTTTCGTGAAACAAACTGAAGACAATGGCAAGTTTAATAGAAGTGAAAAATAAGTACTAAAAATTTAAATAATTGAATATTAAGTGTTGAAGTCTAGTATTGAAAGTGATTATAAGAGATTGTCCGATAAAAGATGAAAAAAAAATTTAAAAAAAAATCTATTAATTTCCTACAAAATGTAGAATAATGAGCATTATTGAAAGATTTCGACATTGTAATTGGTAAGATTTTGATTTCAATCGAGCATTTTGTCACTTAATCATTGAATTAGGCCTTCTTTACTTACCCTATTAAGTGATTTTTTGATTTAAGACGATCAATCCAGTCGTGTGCAATTTGAGGCTATCGAGCATACTTAACGTGGGTATCAATGGCACCTTAGGTTTTGATCGTGGACGTGAAAGCCACGATACCTTTTTAAATGTCAACTTCACATGTCATAATTTCTTCTTTAAATAGAGGAAGAACGTTGGAGGACGGTATCAAATTGCATCGGATGGAATTATGAGAGCGGATGTTTGATTGGGCCACAAAAGTCAGAGGTAAAGTGATCATAACGCGAAATCTCCGCCTTTGATTCGATTTACAAGTGATCCAACAGTTATCGATCCGTCAATTACATCCCTAGGCCTTTATAGATGCTTTCCATTTTCCCTCCTCTGGTGTACAAACCGTTGTGTAGAACTAGAACTTGGAATTCTTGTCCAAATTGGATATCGGATTGCTGGGTTTAGCATCAAAGTTGGGATTGTGATCAACAATAGAGACATTACTATTTTGTATAAGGAAATTATTATAGGGAAATTCAAAGTCGAGTCAGATAAATCACCTGCTATAAACATGGTCAAACACGTAGGTACATACTCGCACTCGTATATTGAGCTTATCGATGAATGTAGGTCATTGCGAAGGGTTTATGGGAGACGAGAGGTGTGCATATCTTTGGCGACAAAAGCCATTGAGTCGATTCCTTGGCTAAAATTGAAAGTAACTAACGATGATGAAAAACCTTCGCTCTACCTTCATTTCCAGACCATCGTTTTGGGTCACTAAGCGTTATTTATGGAACTAAGAGGAACTAAGTTTCTACGCTCTGTCCCTCAATCTCTCTTTCCATCCTTGGTTCTAGAACTCGAATCAACTATACATCCACGCATCGACGTCGACACAACCTCCTATTAACGGTCGACGACATTTCATGTGCAACTGTGGTCTTACGTAGGGGTGTGTAACCGTACCAATTCTGCCGAAGAACTAGATCGGACCGCTCGAAAAACGGGTCTAAGAATTGGTTCTCGATTCTAGATTGGTCCGGTTCTAGATTCCGAGGGAAGAAACACCTGGGAGCCGAATGGGTTTTGGAACCGGTTAAGAAAAAAAAAACCCTAATTTCTCTCTTTCTCACCTCAGCCTCTCCTCTGTTTCTCATACTCCTTCCCTCTTCGCCCGCATTGGCACCGTCATCCTCTCTTCAAAATATAAGGTGCGTTTAATTTAGCATTCCCAAGGGATTTTTGGGGAATGCAAATACCTTTAACTTAAAACCCCTTGGGGAAACGCAAATTGCGTTTGGTAGAAAATCCTTTGTGAAGCTATTTTAGCCCAAATAATGTTTGGCAAATCTTATTTTGCAAGGAACTTTGGAATTTTTTTTAATTAAAAAGAAAAGGGCTTACCCTTCATTGGAGCTAGCGATGGGCTATGACCACCGACGAGCTAGATCTGGCGTCGGCGGCCATCGCCCAAGGTTGGGCTATCGGAGGTAGGGCAACGCCCCTAGAGGGTCGTGCGACCTCAGGCGGTCATCACCTAGGGTCACGTGACCTCAAGCCTCCATCGATGTTTTTAGTAGTTTTCTTAGATGTTTTTCCTTCAGTAAGCAGATTTTTTCCTTAAATATATATATGTATGCGTGTCGTGATTTCTTTTGTTTGTAGTTTTGTTTTGGAGAAATAAAACATAAATTCGTTAATAAAACCTACAAATCCGGAAAATTTGGAAAAATGATTAGCCAAATTGGAATCCCTTTTCCATTGCAGCAAGCAAGGTCCAATTTAAAATTCTGACCAAAAAAAAGAGGTCCAATTTAAAAGACCAGAAATTCATTGGTTCTTCGATCGTGTGCTTCATGACATACAAAGCTATCTTCTTCGTTTAATGTAGAGAATAGTGCGCTTAAATTGTGGTCTCTACTCAAGTCTAACCTCGAGTTATGCTGCCACTTGATAAAAAAAACATACAGTGAAATTATGACCATGTTTATAATTGAAAAAAAAAAATTCAAATAGGTTCGTGAGTTTTTTTTTTTTGGGTCAACCTGGTTCGTGAGTTATTCGATTCAAATGTTTTAACTCAAGCTCGGCTCTTACGTAATGGAGTTATTCGAGTTCGAGAAAAACCAACCAAGTTCTAATAATCTGCCGATAGCTCAACCAAGTTCTAACAGTCTGCCGATAGCTCACTCACGATAATTTGACTCGCTTCAACTTTCTTTTATCTTTCTCCTATAATCATGAAACTCACCTCAGTATTGAGAAATCAAACTGTTGTCGTGTGTGTAATCCATATATCCTTTGACTATGGAGTTACTTGTCCAAAATAAATTGTTGTGATTTTGGCCCGTAAATGCAGGTAATCATGGTCTAAAAGTGAAAAAAAAAAAAAAAAACCTTTTAGTCTCAACGTTTACAAAATTCAAGCTAATCCAACAGACCAACCCGGACCAATAAATCTCTCTCTTTCTGAGTAATTGCGGCAATTAGGCAAAATCGACTCTGAACCCCAGAATTAAAACGAGTTGCTTAGATATTGGTTGGGATTTAAGACGACTGCACATCGCCCCCAGTGAGGACCACTGTTATTCATATCCTCACTGGAAAGGGAGAGGCAGGGTGGTCCATGCAATGGCGAAGCGTTCCGGATTCAAGACCAACCACCTAACCAAAACAAACAAATCATGCTCCCATGTGATGACATTGTCACTGTCAAAAGTCCTTAACGTGACAATTAGAGCTCGTTATGTTGTCGCTTGGCCTCCTGTCCCCCTTGCAATGTGAAAGCCGCCCGGCCATTTCCCTAGGAATTGACGAAGGAAATGATGTCTAATGTGAAAGATATAATTGCCACAAAACTTTGAGGAGAGTACCATCTTGAAGATGGCAAAGCCAAAGTAAGTTAGTTTAGTAGTCACTAGACAAGTCAAACAAGTAGGTTAGGTCGGATTTGGGTCAAGTAAAAAATGGTCCTACACAAATTGACACATTCAACCCGTCTTGACCCATTTATAAAAAGTACAAATTTGATTACCCATACCTGACCCGATCCAAATATATTTTTAGCAAATTTTTTCCTTAAATTGTTGCCTTTGAAAAATTGATGACTTTATGAACCGGCTCATTGAGTTACTGAGGAAGCTTGGGGATTCGTTATGGATGGAGGCGTGAAGGTAGTGGCGAAAGCCCAACCTGGGCCATCCATAAATTATGACAAGTGTTCTGGCCTTGGTTTGATGCTAATATGGCCTTTTCTTAGTTTTATGGTTCACTTGAGTATCAAACTATCATTTTCCATTTATCATGTCGATAATTTTGTTTCATAATTTCTAATTATACTTTTCAACTATTGACTCTTTAAGATTTTATTCACGAGATCCAAAAGTATTTGCGGTGTAGATATAATTGCCACTCAAGTATGTTAGTCAGTCACAGGTTTGAATTCAATGTCACCAGCGCTAGGCAATCTTTTTAAAAGAACAAACACCTCCATAATCTTTATCTAAATTAATTAATGTTACGATAATTAAATTTCAAATCGCATATTCATTTTATCTTTTAAAACTGCTAGTAATTGACTTATGAACTTTTACAAGATACTATTCAAAAAAAAGGCATATATATTGTTTGTAAAAGAGAAGAATAGTATGAGTAAAGCAATAGAGCGATAAAGATGAAATCAGTTGCATGGTACTTCAAATTACTCATATGTATAGAATCAATTTGCATGATATGACACTCATGGAAAATGAATGATTTAGAAAATATATATATATAAAAATGATTGCTTATATCATTTACAAAAAATGAATAAATGAAAAATATTTTTATCGTCCACGAAAATGGTTATACATAAATTATTGTCGGTAATGAAAACATTTTATATTGACTAATTATTTCAAGTGATAGTTTTTAGGAAAACATTTTTCAAATTATTCATTTTCGCGAAACAAACATAACTTTAATAGACATTTTTTTTTTGCGAGATACATAGATGTTGAATCAATCCTCAATCATTTCTTCAATTTTTATCCTTCCCAATGTGCCATTGGAGTCTTTTGCCTGGTCTGACCTCAGTATTGAAGACGCAACACTTTTTTCTTACGTTATGAGATCTGCTAAATCAAATCCCTTGGTTGTTCTGATCCAAACAATGAAAAAGTTATTAAATTCGTTAACATTTTTACGCTATCTCAAACAATGTCGCATGCACTTGTCCAGTTCCATCATAAACCACCCATATCTATTTATCAATAATATTCAAGATACTATTTATTATAATTTTTCATTAAAATACAAGATATGAAAAGAATGGTGCATATCCTGGACATATGGTATGACAATATTTATTGTTCACAGAAGCAATTAATTGCTGTCAATGTTGGACTAAATAAATTGAATATCGCAAGACGTCGTTAATGTGCACATGCTCGTTAGTGGCAAGAGACTTCGGTTTCATGTAAACTAAAGTAGACTTTTTTTTTGGTTTTTTGCCAGGCAATGTCCTCTAGTAAAAATTGAAGTCAATATAATATAAGTCATCAAACAACTTAATTAATTTCCAATCAATCTAGACTGAAATTAATACTTTGAGAAAATTACAAACTAAATCAAATTGAAGAAAGCTTCCGAACTAAATTGATTAGGTGGTTTGGTTCAATTCGTGACTAAATTGTGTATTTTACTATGTTTTATTGAAACTATTTTTATAAAATTGTGAATGAGAATTGAAGGTGACAATGCTAAAAATTAGTCTAGACTTATCATGGAAAATAAGATATATAAAAGTTTTGTTTGATTCCCGAAAAATGAATAATTTGAAAAATATTTTCCTAATAACATTGCTTTAATGAATTAGTTAATAAAAAATATTTTTATTATCGATAACAATTTCTGTCCAAATATTTTCATGGATATTTATTGTTTTTTTTCATTTTTATAAAAGATACAAGTAATCGTTTTAAGAAAATATTTTATAAATTATTTATTTTTTACGAAATAAATAGAGTCTAAATATTTAATCAATTATAATGGGCTAAAAATTAGATGACAATCGCGTTGACTTCTCTTGGCTTTTTAAACCATCATTATAGAAAATTAAATGCCACTTGTGATTCCAATGATGGGCAACTATCATTTCCTGCCACCTATTTCCAGCGTACGGGCGATGTGCGCATTAGTAAGATATCGTCCAGCTATTAGTTCTTATAGCTTTGTACAACAAGCTACGCTATTTCGGGAGTCGCATTATAAATATTCATCTAACAACTTAATTTTGAAAAATAGTTAGTAATCACTTCGAACTTTTACAGGATTGTATTTGTTGACACCTATTTTTAATTTGCCCAAAATTAATTACACAAAATTTAGGAGTTAATTTTCTTTAATTCCTAAAATAAAAAATATTTCTATTTAAGTGCATTGCATATAGAAATTAGGTACATTTTGCATTAACAGGGTCTATTAGAAAAAAAATTTAAAAAAAATTCAAATTTTAAAAAAAATGAATGAGTCGGGCCGGTCTGGGGTCGGGCCGACCCAGCCTGCTCTCTTCCCCCTGCGGGCCTCCTCCCCCGGCCCGCTTCTCTTTTTCCCGCAGCACGGGCCCCCTGCCCGCTCCCCTTTTTTTCCTTTTCCTTCCCCCCCTCGCGCGGGCCCAGCCCGCTTCTTCTTCTTTCTCCCCTCCAGCCCGACTTGTCCCTCTCTCCCCCTACACCTCTGTTCTCCCTTGTCCCGACCGTGCCTGGGACGGCACGGAATACCCGCTCCACCACGCAAATTGGCCATGAAAGTCTTCAGTAGGAGCGGTAGGCTAGTGCAGAGCATTCATGGGAGCAGAGGGTGGCGTCATCGTCGTCGTCTATATGGGTCAGAGACAGGAGAGAGAGAGGAGGAGGGAGGTTTTGGTTGGGTTTGGAATGAAAAAAAAAAAAAAAAAAAAGAGCGGGAGAGAGGGAGAAACAAGGGAGGATTGGAGAAAAATTTTTTATCTTTGATTTGCAGGTGGAAGAACACAGCCGCAGGAGTCTCCCAAATAAGTCAGAGTCGCCGACGATCCATCGAACCGACGTTGCCGGCCGGTTGGTCTTTCTCGGCCAAAACAAGACACTGGAAGAGAGGGAGAGAGAGAGAGAGAAATCAAAGAGAAAGAAGGCATGCCAAGGTCACGCCGGGCTTAAAGGGAAAACCAAAGAAATACGCCGACGCCCCCAACCAAATGGAAGTCCCCTGTATGCTATCGACCGATGAGTCTCTTCGGTTCCCTGATTTTTCCTGTTTTTTGGGTTGATTGGGCTGGGACTCACACCAGCCGTTTCACGCGAATCCCGATCCATACCGTTGTCGATCCCGGTCCCCATTCACCATCGAAGTTGAACCGTAGCCACTGGAGTTGACCGAATCGCTACGGCAGGTCGAAACTCATCAATTTTTGTCGTGCTCCCCAACCGTTCGTTAAAAAGCCTCAATGAGGCCGGTTTGATTTTGCTCGCCGGCCGTCGAGCAAGTGGCCGGCCGGTGAGTCGAGTAGCTGAAGGAGCGACATAGAGGTCCCTAGAAGTGAAAACCAGGCCGGATTCGATCTGGGTCGGCCGGCGAGATGCTGGATCTCACCAACCGATGGTCTCACATGCCTTGTGCACGGAACCAGTTTGAACCAGTCTGCAAATCAGGTCAAACCGGTTTGCAGACCGGGTCAAGCCATTTGGGCCGATTCGACCCGGTCGAATCGTCCCTATTTTATATTTTTCCATCGGACCGGGACCCAACCGGGCACGATCTAGTCCAGACCCGAGTCAGTGACCCGAGTTGACCCTTTGACCCGGGTTGGATCTAGAAATCCGACCCAGTCAACGCAATGGGCCGGGTTCGTTGACCCGGGTCGGTTCTAACCGACTCGGATCCGTTGACTCGACTCGGTTATTATTATATTATATTATATTATATTAAAAAAATTAATTAATTAAAAAATTTATTCTTTTTCTTTTTCTTTTTTATTCTGGATTTTTCTTAAAAAATTAAAACATTTTTTTTCTTTTTTCTCACTTTTCTTCTTTTTCGTATTTATTTATTATATTATTATTTTTTAAAAAATTCAATATTTTTTTTTTTTTAAAAAAAGGTTTTTTTTTATCATGTGATATATTTGTTGTTTTAATTAATTATGGTATTATTATGTATGTTGTTAAAGTAATTGTATAGATTTCTATGTTTAAATTAGACAAGCCCGAGGTTGCGCGGTAGTATTTTGCATGTTATTACCGTTATATTAATATGCATATTTTTATATAATTGCATGAACTGTTGTGTTTCTGAATGTCATCTGACTTAGTTAAGGTTAGAACCTTAGGCTGCATGAATTGTTGTGTCTTTTGGCTTCTAATCGTTTCTAATTATGCACTCGCTTGATCACCTCACATGTTAGGAGAAAGGTCCTAAAATCAATCTAAATTGCCTGATAAATGTTTTTAAAAATGAACAGGGTAGAAAAGTACCGAAAGGGCATTAGTTATCCAACTAATGTAACCAAGTCCCCGAACTCGGTTAATCTTTGGTTCGTAGGAATAGGGTGATTCTCCCGTCACCCTATTTGGGTTTCTAATCGACCCACCTCAAATCGATTAGTAGCAGCTCCTTATTATAAACCACTTGCATGTTCAATATTTAAACCCTAACTCGTGATATGGTATGGGCTTGGGAGAGCCCAAGTTAAGTCCCGAACATAGACTTAGCATGTACCAGGCAAGCCACCCCTCCTTTATGCATGATGTTCAAAAAAGGGCGGAAGGTCATTTGCGACAGTATTTAAAAAAATACCCACGCTGCATGTGATGCCACATCCATTTATTTTCTTTTTACACTTGTGCTTTATATTAAACGTTATTTGAAAAAAAAAAAGGAGAATAGTATGATTAAAAAAATAGTGATAAAGATGATGTTGGATCAAATCTTGGATCACTTCTTCTGTTGTTATCATTCACAATGTGCTCTTGGAGTCTTTCGCTTAGTTAACCTTAGTATTTAAGATATAGCAATTTTTTCTTGCATTGTGGGATTTCTACTAATTGAATCCTAATAAAATATTCAAATGTTAAATTAAACTTTCATCTAATAGCTTAAATTTTTAGAACAGTTGATAGTGAATCCACAAAATCTCACAACCTTTTTGTTATGATCCAAATAATTAAAAAAAATTATTGATTCAAATTCTTAAGCAAAACAAACCTTGGTCACAGTTAAATTTGGAGAAGGAAGACATCTAATAACAAACTTTGTAATTAGATTAATTCTTTGTACAGGCATCCAATAACTTTTTAGGCTATCTCAAACAATGTCGTGTGCACTTATCTAGTTTCATCATCAACCACGAGTTTGAACATGTACCTATTTATCTATTTTTCAAGAGTATCAAATATACCGTTTGTCATTTTTTTCAGGAAAACAAAGGATATAATAATTAGAATTGCAAAATGCAAAAAGTTACAAAGAGTTGTGAACATCTCATCTTACTTTTACCAAATAATACACATTTTGTGCCATGTTTGAAATGTCCCGCCATTCCCCGTTTTGTGAAGATCCTTTTCTTGCATTTAGTTTCACACTTTCAATGGTGAAAAATTCTTATGTTAAGGCTATATTTGGTCGTCGGGATTTTTAGTTTGGATAAGAATAAATAGTACATGATATGAAATTCATGGATTTTGTTATATCATATTCATTGCTTGATGAATTGCAGTAAAAAAACCATATATTTTTACATCCTCTGTCCCTTTTATTATTTGGTAGAAACCGCATATCGTGTAAATGACAAATATGCCCTAATGTAGAGTCCATGAAAAAGTGCCATTTCTATTATCATTAACTCCCAAATCCGGCATAAAATATTTTGCATATTAATTTTAAAGAGAATAGTACATATCCTAGACTTATAATAAGACAATTATTGTTCATAGATGCAACTAATTTCTATAAATATTGCACCAAAAGAGTTAAGGACATACCTTAAACTCATAGATTATATATTTTATGACGTTTTTAATGTGCACATGGTCATTATTGGCAAGAGATCTCGGTTTCGTGGAAACTGAAGTAGACTTCGTTTTTTATTTCTTGCCAGGCAATGTCCTCTAGCAAAAGTTGAAGTCAATGTAATGTAAGTCCTATCAATACATAAATCTAGGAGACGATGATTTTATCATTCTGTAGAACACGTGCTTTTACTTCTAAAACCCTAATTTGTATTTTTGTGAAAGGTGTAGTCAAAGTCGAACTAGAAGAGTAAATGTTCCAATGTATGTTCATTGTACAGCATACACACCAGAATTGCTGTCATATCTGTTTAGGAGCTGATCCTAAGGTTCCTTACTTTGTGGAAGAGCAAATATCACACGTAAGTACAATTTCAGGCAAAACAGAGAGGCGTCTCATGGGTAGTTCTAGCAGGCGACTTTAAGGAACTCGAATGCTGGGTGACAGGAAAATTGTCCTAAAAGTCTTAAATCTATTGCATTTTTGCCAGTTCAGTTCTAAACCTTTCAATTTTGCCAATTGAGTTATAAACATTTTCACTTTTTGCCAATTGAGTCCATCCAGCCAATTTTGGCTGTGCCATATGGCACCGCCAATGCTAACGCGAACAATTTTTTAATAATATTATTAAAAAATTGTCCACGTGAGCAATTTCTATAAATATTAAAATATTGTTAAAAAAATTATCCACGTGAGCAATTTCTGGCCAAAATTGTCCGGATGGACTCAATTGGTTAGAAATGAAAAGGTTTATGACTCAGTTGACAAAATTAAAAGGTTAAGAACTAAATTGGTAAAAATGCAATACGTTTAGGACTTTTTGGATAATTTTCCCGCCGGATGACAGGCGACGAGTGCTATATCGATTAGAGTTTGGTAGCGAGAGAAAGATGAGTGGGAAGGCAATTAGCAAATTGCTAGGAGCATCCTAATGGCCAAATTAAAGGTCGTTTGAAAGGTTTAAGCCGTCTGAGATCTTAGGGCGAGAGACGCCAAAGGGGCCGTCAGGTGGGGCACAACTAACGTTGGGCTGCTACGCAACATTGGTGGGCAAGAGTCGATATCAAACCCCACAATAATGGACTACAATAGGTTTGGACCTACAACACGCCAATTACAAGTGGATGACTTTGGATTTTGGGCTCCGTTTGTTTCGCGGTCAATGAACGACTTAGAAAACGTCCCAATGATGATCGCTAAAATGAAAGAAAGAAAAATACTTTTATCGTTCACGAAAATATTTAGACATAAATTATTATTGATAACGAAAACATTTTCCATCGATTAATTATTTGGAACAGTACGAGCGATCATCTCTTTGGTCATGACCCCCATAGGAATGCCATCGCTTTCATTTAGCTTAACTTGGAGAGAATCCATCTCGTGGTTCATATCGACAACTCATGTCTGGACCACCAAATTTCAAGGACAAGGTGGCGACATCGCACTGGATGGAATCCCAAAAAACCGGAATCTAGCCATCCCTCCCACCATCGAAAGACGGATGAGCTCTAATCTAAACGACGACTCGAGCACAAAACATCATCCGTAACTGTTTCCGAATGCGACGAGCTAAACACCCTTCCGTCAAAGATGTCAATCTTCTATGTGTTGTTCTCCCAGAGACTGAAACGTATGGAACAAGGGACTTTGTCATTGATTACTACTTCCTCGTCCCTTTCCGACGGCCCGCACGTTTCCGACGCCCCCGCACGTCGAAGGGACGTGCGGGCGCGTGGGAATGCGACGAGCTTAACATCCTCCGATCAAAGATGTCAATCTTCTATGCTTGATCCAAGAAGACTAAAGTACCGCATGATAACCATTCTGTTCCGGAATGAGTTCCTGAACCAGAAATAGATTTTTCTATTTCTGCCCCTGATGAGTTTCTAGGAAAAACCCATTTGATAACGACGAAAAATTTCTGTTTCTAGAACAGAAACCCGTTTAATAACAACACGAAATTTCTATTTCTTGAAACAAAAACCCGTTTGATAAACAACATAAAATTCTATTTTCAGGAACAAAAATCCATTTTTAGAAATGGAATAAAAATAATAAAAAATCTGAAAAATTCATAAAAATCTTTAAAAAAAAAAAAAAAAAATCCCAAAAATTTGAAAAATTCCAGAAAAAAATCATCAAAATGTCGAAAAAAAAAAAATTCAGATTTCGAGAAAATAGGAAATTTGTTGAAATTTTTCAAAAAAATCAAGAAATAAAAATTTCAAAAACTTCAAAATTCTTATGATCATACTGTGGTATATCCACTTTTAGTGAAATTTAAATTAGGTTCCCAAAAAATCAAAAATCAAAAATTTCAAAACTTCATCTTACAATATCTCTAGCCACCCACTTTGAGTAAAATTTAATTTTTTGGATACCCAAATGGTATTTTTGATTTTTTTTTTTTTTGGTTCCTAAAGAAAATTAAATTTCACTCAAAGTGGATGGCAAATTCTAAACCACTGTCAAGTTTTAAAAATTTTTCTTGTTTGCTTATTTTTATTTTTTTTTCGACACCTAAAAAAATTAAATTTCACTCAAAGTGGGTGGCTACATGTATTCTAAGCAATTATGTGAAGTTTTTTATTTTTTTATTTTTTATTTTTTATTTTTTTTGGCACATAAAAAAATTAAAATTTCGCTTAAAGTTGATGACCACAAGTATTCAAAGCCATTTTGTGAAGTTTTGAGATTTTTTATTTTTTTATTTTTTTCGGCACCTAAAAAAATAAAATTTAGCTCAAAGTGGGTGGCCATAGATATTTTAAGCCATTATGTAAAATTTTGAAATTTTTACTTTTTTGCTTATTTTTATGTTTTTGGCATATAAAAAAATTTTAATTACACTCAAAATGGGTGGACACGGGTATTTTAAGCTATTCTATGAAGTTTTGAAATTTTTAAATTTTTTTTTTTTTTTTTTCGCACCTAAAAAAAATTTAAATTTTACTCAAAGTAGATGGCCACAAGATTCTAAGCGATTCGCCCCCTTTTTTTTAATTTTTTCGCACCTAAAAAATAAAATTTCGCTTTCAAATTAGGTGGCCACAAGATTCTAAGATATTTTGTGAAGTTTTTAAATTTTATAATTTTTTTTATTTTTTATTTTTTTTTGGCAACTAAAAAATTAAATTTTGCTCAAAGTGGGTGGCCATAGGTTTTCTAAGCTATTTTGTGAAATTTTTGAAATTTTTTATTCTTTTATTTTTTTCGGTACCTAACAAAATTTAAATTTCACGAAAGAGGTAAATACGAGATTCTAAACCATTATGTTAATAAGTTTTGAAATTTTTGATTTTTTACTTTTTTTTCACCTCAAAGATCGTGACTTATATGAATATGTGTGTTGAAGAAAATGAATTCCTCGAAATGGTTCTCAAAAATGAAAACCAACTTTTTTTTTTTGTTCTCATTTCTGGTTTTGGAACCGGGCCAATTTTGGAAAAACTCATTCCTAAATAAAAAATGAAATCTCGATTTCCCAAAACCGAAGAAAAAAATCTTTTGGGCAGAACCAGAATGGTTTTCATGCAGCACCTAAAATGTATGGAAGAAGGAAGGACTTCGGCATTGATTACAGTTCCCTCATCCCTTTCCCACGCCCCGCACGCCGCACGGAGTCGACAAATCACAAAAAGAAAAAAAAAAAAAGGGAAGAAAGAAAGAACGAAGCAAAAGGAGTTACGGACCCCGTGGGGCCACGAGCCGACGTCGCACGATCCGACCGAACCCCTTCCATGATCGATCGCAGTCACCTTTTCCTCCTCCCTCCCGCCCTCCCTCCACTGTACCTGTTCACCATTTCTGGTCCCCCCCCGCCCCCGTTCTCTCCGTGTCTATCTTCGGACGCGTTGCGTTTCGCTGCTTCCACTGTTTCCGTCTCAACCGCCGCCTCCTTCCCCTTCTTTCTCTCCCAATTTGCGCCTTTCCGCTCGGGAAGAAAAGTTTCTATCTTTGTAGATAAGCATCGTACCCCCGCACCCGAAGATTTTCCCATTCTTCCGAAGCACCAAACTTCCCGGAGCCCCGCACGGCTCTTCCGGGAAGGGAGCTCCGGAGCTTCCCCCGTCCCCTTTACATGGAGCGGGGCGACAGGGACAGGGACGTTCTCGCTACCCCGCGATTATACTCTGATACTTCGCCGGGCGACGAGGAGGGGCGGGGGCGGGGCGGGGGCGGGACGGTTCCGATGCCGTCGGAGATCGAGGAGCGCCACGGGGATGACGCCGCGGCGTCGTCGTCGTCGGCGGCTGCCGCGGAGGAGGAGGGACTGCCGGAGGTGAACCTGATGGGCAGGTACGAGATCGGGCGGCTGCTGGGCCGGGGTGCGTTCGCGAAGGTGTACTACGCGCGGGACGTGAGGACGGGGCAGGGGGTGGCGATCAAGGCGGTGAGCAAGCAGAAGGTGGTGAAGGGTGGGTTCGAGGCGCACGTCAAGCGGGAGATCGCCATCATGCGCCGGCTGCGCCACCCCAACATCGTGCGGCTCTTGGAGGTGCTGGCCACGCGGACGAAGATCTACTTCGTTATGGAGTTCGCGAAAGGCGGGGAGCTCTTCGCCAAGGTCGCCAAGGGGCGGTTCAGCGAGGACCTCTGCCGCCGCTACTTCCAGCAGCTCATCTCCGCCGTCGGGTACTGCCACTCCCGCGGCGTCTTCCACCGCGACCTCAAGCCGGAGAACCTCCTGCTCGACGAGAACTGGGCCCTGCGCGTGTCCGATTTCGGGCTCAGCGCCGTCCGTGACCAGGTCCGCGCCGACGGCCTCCTCCACACCCTCTGCGGCACGCCGGCCTACGTCGCGCCGGAGATCCTCACCAAGCGGGGTTACGACGGCGCCAAGGTCGACGTCTGGTCCTGCGGCGTCATCCTCTTCGTCCTCAACGCCGGCTACCTCCCCTTCAACGACCCCAACCTCATGGTCATGTACCGGAAGATCTACAAGGGCGAGTTCCGGTGCCCCAAGTGGACGTCCCCGGAACTCCGGCGGTTCCTCTCGCGCCTCCTGGACACGAACCCGGAGACCCGGATCACCGTCGACGAGATCCTGAGCGACCCGTGGTTTCGCAAGGGGTACAAGGAGATCAAGTTCGCCGAGGAGGACGATTTCGACGCCGAGGAAGACAATTTCGACGCCGAGGAAGACGATTTCGACGCCAAGGACATTTCCGAAGACGGAGACAGCGCGAGCAAGAGCTTGAACGCGTTCGACATCATCTCCTTCTCCTCCGGCTTCGACCTCTCCGGCCTGATCCGCGACTCCGGTGAGCCGGTCCGGTTGGAGCGGTTCGTGTCCGCGGAGGCGCCGGAGAGGGTCCTCGAGAGGGTGGGGGAGGTCGCGGCCGGCGAGGAGGGCGTGACCGCGGCGCGGAGGAAGGGGGACGTGGTGCGGGTCGAGGGGCAGAGCGGCGAGCTCGTCGCGGCGGTGAGGGTCCGCCGGCTGACGGCGGACCTGCTGGTGGTGGAGGTCAGGTGGCGGGATGAGCCTGGCCGGGGCATTTGGAAAGACAAGCTGAGGCCTCAGCTGGATGACCTGGTCTACCGACCGGACGAGCCGATCTCCGGTGACTCGTGATGCGACGTGACGGACGCGTGACGAACTAGCGGCCGGACCGCCGTCACTGTGTTCTTTTGAATTCACGAAAGCGATAAATTATTCTTTTTTTTTTGGTCGTAAGCTATAAATTTTTCTGTAAGGGGTTTTTTGGTATATTTGTATTTTTACCGAAAATGTCTATATTGGCTAGAAAATTTCCTTGAAGTAAATGGTGCATTATCTCTGTCTACGCAATTAAATTAGAAAAATTAAATATAAAAAAGATATTAGGGAACTAAATTATCATAATTAGAGTGGTTTTGGTGTTAGAGACATTTTCTGGTCTCGTTCTTACTCCAATATTTGTAATTTACATCTTTTTTTATTGAAATTGCATACAATTAGATTGCGTTAGAATAGCTGCTTCATGTTCATGATCTTGACAATTTACGAATAAAATAAATAGGATTTTAAAAATGGAAGCCCGTGTAGAGTCTGATTTATTTGGTTTAACCAAGCATCCTTCTTTAGGTAAATTACACTATCATTCGACTTTGCAAGTACGTTTATTTCAATTGGGTCGTATTTCAATTGGGTCATTGAGTTTGCTAACATCATGTTTGCAACAACATTTTTCTGGTGTTTAGCTTAGATCTCAAAATGAATCAGAAAATATTTTCTAAATAGGTATATACTATTCAGGCATTAGTGGCTCATGCATGGGTTGCCAAGGAACCTAACGCCCGGGACACAGTCCCCTACACCTAAAGCCTGGTCCATCGAGGCCAGGCCTAGATCCTCGGTGCTCAAGTATCAATGAACTGAGGCACGAGCGCAAGGGATCTAGGCAAGGGCACAGGCACAGGAGTCTCAAGCCCGGCTCTTGATGGACCTGGGCTCGGAAGTCAGGGACCCGAGCATGGGTGCGAGGCTTTGAGGCCTAGTCTCCATGGACTCGGGCACGAGTGCCGAGCGCTTGGGATCTCAAGTGTGGCCTAGATGGTCTCGGGCCAAGGTGCTGGGATCCTAAGCTCGGGGTCCCGGGGCCGGGTGTCGGGGACTCAACCTCATTGCCAAGGGCACAAGAATCCTAACAAGCATTTGGGTTTAAGTGCCCAATTGTAGAGTTTCTAGTCCAAGTATCAATACTTAATTATATTTTGAAAAATGATTTTTAATTTTTTTAAAAAGAAATCAGTTTCCTGAATTTAAATTTTATGAGGAGAACTTTTTCCGTTGACTCATTTTCCTAAATGATCCAAATACCGGAAAATCTGGAAAAAATTTTTCGCGAAACAAATCGAGCCTCAATACGAAAAGGAAAGCAACAAAAGGATAAGAGCTTGCCGACCTTGTTTCCGAATTCTTCGAATGATCAAGAAATTATTTTATCTCTTGCAAATATTGGAAAAAAAAAAAAAAAAAAAACCTTTGTTCAGTACAGTCCGCGGCGAAACGTGTTTCGAGCCTTCTTTTCAGTCCGGCCAAGAAAAGGAGTCGCCTTTTTTCAGTAATTCACACAAAAATGAAAAGAGTATCCTCTCCACCAAAATCGTGCGGACCAAAATTCAAGTTGAAGAGACGTTTTGCCCTCGTTCTTGAAAGTTTCAACATCATTATCATCATCTTGACCCAAAAAATATACATATCTTATCATCATTGGACGGACCCAAATATTGCATAAACTTTCCTGTTTCCTGAAAGCACGCGGTGCGTTATCAGATCGCGTCACTCGCGTCGAAAATGGGGGCTGGGTGCATGATGACCTAAGTTGTTCCCGCTCGCACGCTACATATATTATTCATTTGAAGCATTCTACTACTAAGGCTAGATCCTATGAAAGAAAGTAACTTTCAAAAAAAAGGGGAGGGTGGGGAATGACACAAAGCCCCTCGTGAGCTTTGGAGGGTCGTACTCGTCAGTTCGAGAACTTTTTAGGTGCTACATGTTACGGCCGTTGACTCCCTGCGATTGTTTACGTCAGGGGTTGTAATGCACGCGGGTTTTAAGAGGATAAAGGTATGTTTTCATATAATTTCTTATAAAATTATGAAAGAAGGTGATGTCCTTAACCCACGAAAAGAAACGATTAAGCAATGGATCCATAGGAAAACAAGCAAATTGTCTTTTCTTTTCAGAAAGCCGAAACAATCACGCCCTTAAACACCTGACACACGTTGTATCCTATTAAATTTCAAATGTCATGTCCTATGCTGCAGATAATTAATGTTTTTTTTTCCCAAAGAGATCTGTCCTTTGAGTGCGATCCTAACGTAAAGCGGCAGCAGGATTGATAGTGCCTCGTCTTCATTTGTAGACGACCTTTTGCAAAAAATTTCACATTAAATTAATCCTATGGTCCAATCCCCAAACGTTTCCAATTTCCCTTCTCGAGTTATTTCCTTTTGGTGGGCCCTTTCCCACTTTACTGATTTTGTAAATCAGAAGTACCAATTGGCCAGCACAAAAAAAAAAAAAGGAAAATAATTAAGGACCTGTTTGGTTCAACTTTGCAAACGAGCCTTGGGGGAATATAAATACCTTTAGGTTAAAGGCTCTTGGAAAAATACAAATGATGTTTGGCAAAAATTTTTTTGTAAAGCTACTTTTGGCCAAAGTAGTATTTGGCTTCTTCTTCTTCTTCTTTGTTTTTTTGCAAAGGGCTTTGGGATCCTTTTTTTTATTAAAAAATAGTTATCCTTCGTACAAGCCGACGAAGGGTTACGGCCGCCTATAAGCCAAATCTGATGTCGACGGCCATCGCCCGAGGTAGGGTGACCCCGGCGAGGGTCACGTGACCTAGGCGGCCCTCGTTGGGTGTCGCGCGACCCTAGGTGGCTGTCGCCGACCGCCCTTTTGCGAAGAAGATAAGCAATATCAACGAGGGGCAAAATCGGAATATTAAAGAATAAGTTATGGTAGTTTGGGAAGAAAAAAATTAGGTTCGGCATTGGCAAATGCTGAAAGCTCAAAGTTGATCCGGATCAGTTTTGAGCTTTCAGCATTTTCAATACTGGCTTTCGATCGAAAGCCCTTTGAAAATGCTGAATCACATGGGGCCTAAGTAGATAAGCGCGGAAATAAAGCAGAAACTTCCTATTCATGCGGTCCATGTGGCCAGCCTTTCTCAGCGAAGAGGACAGGCATTCAATGGAGCGGGGCGCGTGCAAATTTTGATTTTTGATGATGGTCCTTCTTAAATTTGTGCTTGGTCAGGCACCACCAGAATTTATCCGACTTTCAAACGATGACAATTTGAGCCATGCGGTCATTTTCTTACTTCATAAACCTGAATTTTTGTTCCATTTTTAATTTTTTTTTCGAGGGGAAGCAAAACCCGGAAAAGGGTGCTTAAGGCATGTGTAAATGAACGGAACGAGTTAACTACAGAAGGTCGACAAAAATGAATACGGAATGTCGTCATACGGAATCCTCCGGGAATCACTCATGCGTTGTCGTACGTTACCTTAGAATATGTCGTACTTGACTGTCTGATCACCCCTTTTTTCATCTAAGAATTGCTGTCGAAATGGACTGAGAATGTTCTCGGCCCTAGTACATGAGCTGTATACTTTGACTAGGTACGAGCATAAGCTCAGCCCCAGAAATCATGTGGCGGTGTAGCTCCCTCGGAAGTTGCTTTGTGCCCACCAAAGAATACAAAGTTTTGTCCCGATTACACCAAAAGTCATTTGGAGGGAGGAGCTGTTGCATTATTGACAATATTTAATTTTAAAAACTCAACAATTATATCAGCGCAGTTCATTTTTTAATTTGATATTTTACTCTACATATCAAGATCTAAACCCAAAGTAAATGAAATATTATTCTGATTACAAGTCACATTGGAGGAGTAGCTGCTGCATAATTTTTTTTTTTGGTAAGGTACTGCTGCATAATTGATGTGTCTAAGATTTTAAAAACTCGATTATGGTATTATTGATTGATACTTAACTGTACCTATCAAGCTCTAAACCCCAAATTGATTCCTCATGAATTAAAAAATTGATCCATGTTCACTAAAAACATTTCTTTATGATCGGTGAATCCCGTGGGTTGTCGCATTCTCGCCTATCTATAATTGATCATTACTTGACATAATTAGATTATTTAATTGATTAAGACATTATAAGCAAATACATGATTCCCTCCTCCTCTTTCTAAGGAAACGACGTCGGACTTGTCATATGTCGACTTGTTTTTCGTCGATGACAGAGTATACAGAATCTATCCACGTGTAGGTGAAATGAACAATGTTTTTTCTAGTATTTTACACAGCAAATCGTAGGTTTAATACAAACTCGTGCGAAATTATTACAATAATACCATTTTGTTTTAAGCATATAATTCTCTCAAGAAGAATCAATTTAATGTTCCAAAACTTTCATTTTCGTGGCCCGCCACCGGAATTATGACGAGACAAAGTAGCCTGCGATTACACGGCTGTTGGTTCGAAAGAACGATTTTGATTTTGATTAATATTATTGCAAAAGTACTTGAATTCTTAATTTTTTCACCTTTGAAAAAAGGTATTGGCATGTCGTTTTGCTAACACGACAAATGGAAAATGCTAGCTCTATTGAACTTGATAGACGGAAAATGCTAATAAATTTTATGACTTAATTGCACTAACTTAACAAGTTTTAAGACTTGATTGCAATTTTTGAAAGTTTTAGGAATCAATTATATTCTCGTAACAAGTTTTACGACTTGATTATAGTTTCTAAAAGTTTTAGGATTCAATTGTATTTTCATAACAAATTTTAGAATTTTCAATATACTTATTTCAACTTTTAATGTAGATCAGAGACGGACAATGCCGTTTTAGTCGGATTGTGCACATGGTGTTCTGAATTTTGGATATTTGTACGACTAGTTGAAAACTATCAAACTCATTGATTATTTCCTATGTAAACATGAAAAGGTAGAGAGACGGTTAAAAGCGAAAAATCACGTGACTAGATTGAGTAAAAATTATCTATTAAGTTATAAACATATTGTACAGATGTCAATTCAGTCCTAAAATTTTCAATTTTGTCAATTTTTGTCTTAAATCTTTGTGCAAGATTTTAATTTAGTTTTTTGATTAATTTTTGCATGAAATCACTGATGTGGCAGTCCATTCATTGCCAGCCGGCCATCATTAGCAATGACGAAATTGGTCGGAAGAACTAAATTGAAATTCTGTACAAATGTTTAGAATCATTTTGGTAAAGCTAAAAAATTTATGATTAAATTGATCGTACAAAAGGTTTAGGACTGATTGGACAATTTCCCCCTAGATTGATGACCGAATAAATTGGTTGTTAGTTTTAATATGATTCACTATTTGATCATGAGTTTTTCATCTAAAAATTTGTGGAAAGTCAACTGTGATTAGGGCTCCCTTTGTTTCACAAAAAATGAATGGTTTTAAAAATATTTTCCAAAAATGATTGTTTATGTCAAGATCTGAACTACGACCAAAAAAAAAATCTGAACCCAAAAGGATTCCTCATGAATAAGAAAATTGCTGCAATTATCACTAAATAACATATGTTTATGACCCGTGAATCACGGGGTAGCGATCTGTCCTATATTTAAACTGATTATTATTCCAAATGATCAGAAAACAACGTTGGACTTGTTACATGTGGACTTATAAAAGTGGCTTGCGATGACACCGTCGTTGGTCCACAAGAATGCTTTTTAAGTAATGATTTTTATTAACATTATCGTGAAAGTACCTTTGATTTTCGATTTTATGCTTTTTGAAAAAAAAATGTGTTGGTACATTATTTTGCTAACTAGGGAAGATCAGTTCTCGCCAAAAAAAAAATTGAATGACAAATTATTTTGTTTAATTGACTCCATCAGAAAAAAAAAAAAAAAGACCCAAATGACAAAGTATTCTTTTTTTTTTAATTAAGTATTCGGATTATGAGTCGATGCCATGCCTTAAGCCTTATCTCTCAAGGCTTAAACTATCTGGTTAGTCTCGCTTTTCAATCCAAAACAGGTGAAAATATTTACTTTTGTAAACTATATAGGGAAAAAAATTACCAAAAATCTTTAACTATATTAAATTTTTTTGTAACATAAAAATTTTCAAAGTATGCCCACCCCAACACATTTATTTTAATTTTTTTTTTGACACTAAAAACCTCAAACTTGTACTTATGTAACACATTTACCCTCCGTTAATATTCTATTAAATGGTTTTTCAGCCAAAATAATATCCTTTTTATTTCACTTAAGCTATGTAGACACCATGTCAACAACTAGGTAGATTTTAATGGTGATTCTGTAAATATATCACACAGTTATAAATTTGTGATTTTTTGTGTTACAGGTAAAAATGTTTAAGGTAAATATTTTACATCATATATTAGTTTTTGGTCAATATATCACGTGCTAATGATGGTGCCAATGATTGTGCAATGAAAGACAAAACGTGGGACAGTAAAACTTTTAATGTAGAGCAGAGATGGAGGACGTCAAATTTAACAGCAACTCTTGTAAACCGGGGGTACGACGCTGGCAATCTGGTTTACAAGACTTGCCATTAGGCACGCCAGTCCGCAGAGAGTTTAACCTCCCTCCTTGTCACTCCAAGCATGGGAAGTTACTATATCAGCGCTAGCCGGCAGTAGCTGAACTAAAGTTCGACATAGAGTCTACCTTTTTCATCCGAAGTTTCCCATGTTTCCTCCTCAATATTTTTCTTCTCGAAGAGAAGGGAGCACAGGGGATGCTACGGAAGTCTCTCACCTCAGGCAAGATCTCCCTGCGGTGGAGCATGTTTGAACCTTTTAAGGACATCCGTGGTCAGTAAAACTTTTAATGTTGAACAGAGATGGAGGACGCCATTTTTGGCGGTTGTACACATGGTGGCTGTGAACTTTATGGAGCGAGACAGAGTCATCATGTCATCATTGAATCACTGCGTGTGAAAGCTTTGCTCGGTTTGACCTTTACTGTAGTACAATCGGGACCTCTTGTTGTAAAATTTGCAGACGAAATACACGACAAGTCGAAACGGAACAGGAGATTGTCCAGTCTTAAAATGTCACTGTTCGAGCAATCAAGTCGCATTTTGTCAGTGTGTTGTTCGGATACTCCCCAGACAGGGAGTGTATGGGGCATGCTTGGCTCCGCTGTCGCAAATTCTCATCTGCTGTCTGGCCAAACATGTGTACCCGTTGGACGATTTTAGGTGGTTGACAGGTGGACTAAAAGGTCGGGTGTTCAGATATTTCTTTGATTCCGGTTTGCCTATTTATGACTTGTGCTGAGTGACAAGTCTTGTGCGGCCACGAACTAGTAGTGTAGCCTGTCACGTTTCAAAGCCATGCCAGGGCATGGGAGGTGTGCTCAAATTAGAAGATATAGTGTTGACAGCTAACCAGGATGGGACTCCCTACTCTCTGATCAAAGCTAGCCAAGTTGGGCACGTTGGCTGCTAATTCAACGTTAGTCGAGGTCGCTTGAGTTGCCATAGTGCCAATTGGGTTGTCCCACTGGTAATGGCTTTGGTGCTGGTAGGGGAGGTTGCGGGCGGTGGGTGGCAGTGGCGGCCAGTCTTAGGTGAAATGGTAAGTTTTTGTGGGGATTGGTGAGCCATTAGAGCTAGTACGGTCTTCTTGGCTCTTTTTGTGAATAATGCTTTTTTCCTCTAATTATTCACGATTCTCGATGTGACGCGCTAGTTGTAAGTTTTAGAAATTAAGTATGCAAATTTATATCAGAGTTGAGCTTGAAGATGGTTTTTGCAATTATCCTACAACTGGACCAGATCGGTCCGGCAAATTCTTCTCCTCGCGAATGCCAGGCCTAATTATTTTCTATGGACCTATTTACATGCTGGGAAGACCATCTTCTTACATGCTATTTGGAACACTTGACTTTGGTTGGAATAAATGTCTTTCAACGGGATTATTATATTGTTCGGTATCTCAAAAGAAGTGTCAACAAGATATCGATAATGAAATTACCGATTACCTGATGTTCTTGTAACTTATTGGTAACTTAACATCATTTTTATAAATCATGAAATCTTTATGGTAGTTTACAAATTTGCAACTTTTATTCCTTCCTTTTCTTTTACCAAGGATTTACATTTACAAACACCTTTTTGAATCTATTGATCTAAAATTTGAATTTTTACAAATTTTTTTCGATTATGTTATTGGATGGTTTTGAGTTACCAACTATAATTTCAGTTACCTGCCAATATTTATTTGGTTTCTTTTTATTCATCAACTTTTGTTATTGCTCATTGACTTTTGTTCTTTCTTACGAAAACCTTTTATTTATCAATCTTATTTGAACTTACAACCTTCATATGTGTGACTTACCAACATTTCTCCCATTAGTATACCAACTAATTTTGTTTTACCGGCTCTTATTTGAGTTTCTTCCCAACCTTTTTTCTAAAACATTTACCACCTTTTCTCCTATCAATTCGCAAATTCATATTTGCGTTAGGTATCAATGTTTATTTGTGTTTTTTTTTAATTACCAACTTCTCTTATCTCAGAGAGAAAAACTTCTCTTATCATTTACACCTTTTATTTCATTTCTCACCAATAGATTTTATTTATTAGGTACAACTTATATACCTTGCTTTTTAAGTTACCAACTATTTTGGTATTACTAATTCTTTAGTTAGTCTCCAACGTTTATTTTGTAATTTTACTAATGAAAATCTCTTATCTTTTACAAAGAAAGTTCTTATGTATTACCAATTTTTATTTACATTTCTTACTAAATGCCTGAAACTTACCAACTATCATATCAGATTACTAACCTTTATTTGAGTGAATTATCAATGCTATTCCCACTTAAATAACCGAATTGAAAGTTGGTAAATAAAAAAAACCAAAGAAATATTGGTAACTAACTCAAATGATTGGTACCCTAAAGCTATTTAATAACTTAATTAGAGAAAAGTTGGTATAACACTTATAATTTAAGTTAGTGATTTGACACAAAATGAGAAAGATTCAAAGTAGAAGTGGTAACGCAGCGTGACGACTCATCTAATTTTTAAGCAATGGGAATTGCAATTGGTCATTCTTTATTAACATTTTATAATGGTTTACTTTCTCGAATGCTGCTACTCTTTAATAAATATCCGTAAAATTCTGAATACTGATGTTGACACCTAAATTTTGACGATTCAGTTAGTCGTTCGTTGCATAAAAAATTAGGGATCGATCCCAGTCCCTAGACTAAAAAATTAGTTAAATTGCACATAAATTAGTATTTAGGGTCATATAATTGCATTTGCATCGGAGCGCGGCGGATGGACTTGAGTGAATAGTTTTGAGCTTAACTGGACTAAGCCCATAGTGGCTAAAATCATGTGCATCAAGTGAGGAAAATTTGATGAATATTTGAAACAATAACGTTTGATATTATCAAGATTTTTGTCACAAACAATACAATCGGCATGGATTCCCATTATATATTCGTACATGCTTAACTATTTGAAGGAACAAATATAAAGAAGAGCATCATGTACGCGGCCACCGATTTGCATATGGAGAAGCCCATCCACGCTTGGAAGGAAAATTATGCATTGAGCCGGATTTTGAGAAAATTCGATCATCATGGGAGCAAGAAAATTGACCGGCATTGAATAAAGAGGAAAGAATTGATGCATGATTCTCTGGCAATATTCACACAATGCTGGCAAAATAATAAAGAAAGGAAAGGAGAAAAAGTGAATCTCACGTTATTGGGAAGGGATAAAAGAATATATTTCTTTTCCTTGTCCAAAGTTTGATATCCTGGCCTATATAAAAGAGAGCGAGGCCATGCAGCGAGGGGGCTTGGTCTTTTGAGGAATCTGATCACGTACGAACACAGAACGAAAAAGCGAAAGAGAGAAGAGAAAAAGAGGAGGCCACAGTATAGAGAGCCACGAGAGAGAGTGGCTAAGGAGGGAATAGAGAGAGACGGATCCAATATGGCATAGAAAGAAAAGCTCTTTCTGCTCTTACGGCTCCAATTCTGGGATTGCCCTATCACGCCTCCCGAGATCCATTAGCCATCAATGTTGCTGCTATACTTCCACATTGCTCATGCAATCATCAGTGCCCAATAAGTTCTAGCCGTGTGTTCCAGCAAATTCAGCAAGGCCTTTCCTCTCCGTTGACAAGTTTCCATTGTGCACTAACCACGCTGAAGCCGTTGCCTCGCATCGCTGCTGCTCATCCTTACCGGTTTCTTGGTGAACTTCCAGCAGTTTCAACAATTTTTCTACAGGTTTTTGGTGCCTCCTTCAAGCACGTCTCTTCCCATCAAAACAACAAGTCGACGACAACCTAGGAGTTGCTGCTTCCACTAATCTGCAGTGGTTCGTGGAGTCCACCTTGCTGTTGGCGACACCACCGTGAACCACCACACAGCTGAACACTGGGATCCCTTGGTCGAGACCTCATCTTCGGTCACACCGCTAGTTCACCGAGTCGAGGAGCCCATCACCACGAGCACCACCATCGGCCACCGCAATCCGAGCCATCCCACCGAGTTCGAATTTGGAAGATATCCGCAAATTAGGTAAGATCATTATCCGGATATTTTTTGAAATATTTAATTTCCTAAGTTTTCGGTGTTTGAATATTTTGTAGATATTCTTTGGTGGACTGCTAAATCTTAGGATAATATTTGCGATATCCGCAATATTTGAAACACTTAAAATTAGGAATTTTGCCTAATTTAACAACGATTCGAACGACTATCCGACCTTATCCCTAAGGTGCGATCGCAATGAGCACGGAAAATCGTTATCTTGTCCATGACTACTTGGATACGATAATAGATTTTATTTGCTTTCCAAATTTAAACAATCAACTTTGTGTCGATATCTATAACCCTATAGATATGACCGTTAGTTTGATTTCTTTGCCTTATCTGAATTTGAAAAATCTTGCGGATTTCGTGGATTGTTTGAATGTGATCGGTATCTTTGTTTGATTGCTTTCCTTTTAAATAAAAAAAATCCAAAAATATTTTAGTTAGAATTTAAATTAGAAATTTTGCATGCTTAGGGAATCTTAAATATATCCAAAAGAATAAGATAATTATTTGATTTAAATTGGGATTTAGGGTTGCATATTTCCTAGTTTAAATTAAAGATTATTTTAATCTTAGTGGATTATTTAGGACATTTTTTAATTCCGAATTTCATTTGAAAATCCCAAAAACAAATCATTTGTCCATCATTAGAATTAGGTCACGTCGTCGCATGACATATAGTTTGCATGTTAGGTTGCATTAATCGCATGTTAATTTTTGCACGTCATTACATATAGGTTAGTTTTCATTTAAATAGGTGAAAATCCTAAAAAATATTGAGTGAACTGCTTGTTAATTAGAAATCATATTAGGATTGTTGATATGATTTTCTAGCTAATAATGCAGATGCTTACGTTGCTTCGAGGTAAGTAATTTTCCCAATTTTGCAATTTGTTCAATGTTTTGATTATTGGGTGTTACTTTGGTGGTTTGCGCACCCGCATGAACACCTCACATGTTAGCGATTAGGCAATAAAATGGATCCAGACTGCATGCATAAAATTTTTTTTGAAAAGAAAAGGTACCGAAAGGGCGTTAGACTAGATCTAGCGTAACCAAGTCCCCGAGCTTAGAATCTCTGGTTCGTAGGAATAAAACATATCTCCCTATGTTTTATTTAGGTTTCTAATCGACCTACCATAAATAGATTAGTGGCGACTCCGAGCATAAAAACTTTTGCACGTTAAGAACTTAAACCCTAAGTTGCGAATTGGTAGGGCTTGGGAGGGCCCGAGTTAGGCTTAGTCCTAATAATCCATTAGCCTGAGGAATTTTAGGTCGCGACAACTGACATGCACACAACGATAATTATAATGAACTAACGATATCTTGGTCCTCGTTTATGAGCTACATACTTGCGGAAAGTCAACTGTGATTAAGAAAGTTGAAAATCGAAAATAACAAACCAAAATGATCATTTCTCTTCAATTTCCATCCGCAAAATTCTGAATGTTCACATATACACAACAAAAATAAAAATGGACTAAGAATGTCTTGGTCATTGCATATGAACTATAATATTACAGAAAATCAATTGGGACTAATAAAATTGAAAATTAAAAATAATAAACCAGAATGATCAGTTCTCTTCAATTTTCATTCGCAAAATTCTGAATGTCCACATATACACAATAATAATAAAAATGGACTAAGTTTAGCAAAAATAAAAAAAATAAATAAAAAATAAATACGGACTAAGAATGTCTTGATTTGCTAATTGTTGACATCTAAATTTTGGCGACTCAGTTAATCATTTATTACATAGAAAACTAGGGATCGATCCCGGTCCCTAGAAAAAATTAGTTAAACTGCATATAGATTAGGAGCATTTGCATATAGTAATAAGCCCATGTAATTGCATTTGCATTGGACTAGCAATAGATAGACTTAAGTGCTAGATTAAGGAGGATTGATCTCGTGATTAAATTTGCAATTTTGTCACCGAATTCTTGGCAATCAGTCTGATATTCATATGTGAAAGATGTGATTGTTTTCGTGCTGGCAAAGCTATAAAAGGACAAAAAAAAAAGGAAAGAAAGGAAAAGAAAATGCTCTCGGTTCAAGCAAGGAGAAAATATGGACAGCATATATTCGGCTTGGCAGAAAGCGATAAATGACTTCAATCAAATAAGATATTCGCATGGAATCAGTCAACCAGGGAAAGAAATAATTGATTGGGAAAAAGAATATGTGAGAAGGTCGGTTCCTATACATTATAAATAGACCATCCCTTAGCCAAAAGAGGGCTTTTCTTTTGGGCCTGACCACATACAATAAAAAGCACAAAAAGAGCGAGGAGTTTTTTTTTGGCTTTTCCCTGCATGTGAGACGCAAGGCGCGTTCAACACATTGAAGAAGATGCCAAGAGGGGTCTCCACCAAACAGACGAAGAGCTTAAGGAGGAAGAAAAGCAAGAATTCTCTCTATTTGCTTGCATAGCAACGGTTCTGACAGTGCTCCATCGTTGCCACGATCGTATTAGCTCCTGCACTGCTGCCACTTTGTCGTGCTTTGCCACATTCTGTCGCTCTTTCCTCGCTCCGCTCGTAGCTCTACCGAGACACCACGTTTTCCAGCGAGCCTTAGTCACGCTCGACAAGCTCCAATCACGAACTCGGTAACTTGGTTCCAGGAGAATTTCCAGCGAGCGACGATCCTTTTGCGGCACCGCGTTCAGCCACATCAAGCCGTGACTCCCCTGGCGTGACCTGCATTGGGAGTCTTGCACCGCCTCAATTCCTGCCGAGTATTCATCGGATACCCACCAAACCGAGGTGTTAGGTTTTCTGTTTTACAGGCTATTCAGAATATTCGAGTCACTATTTGCGAGTCTCTTTGAGTTAGGCCATCAATGAGCACTGTACACCGTTGGCCTTCCTCCAAGCCTCGTCTACAAGTCGTGATCCGGTCCGATTCCGATAAGATTTTGCGCATCCAAATTAGGTAACGATCTTATCCGATTTGATATAAATTGTTTAATTGCTTAATTCGGATAGATTTTGTTATTTAATTGATTTGATTGAGATTTTAGGAATTGTCCAATTAGGGCTATTGATTGAGTCGATATAATTACTAATTTGATCCGTAAAGATTTTGGATCATTTTTTAATTAATTCAACTTAATATTTGGGTAATTGTTGTGCCTAAAGATTGCGGTAATCTCTAATTTAATCTGCAAGACGATGGGTTATTTTTTCAGATTATCATAATCTTTGATTTGAGATTTTTGCGGATTACGTGTGCGGATTTGGTGAATATTATCTTGCGATGAGTGCTTATCCTTTGCTTGATTGTTTCCATAAAAGAAAATACCTAAAATATCTTAGAATAGATTATATTCTTCTCTTAGATTTAATCACTTGTTTAGATTAAGACATTCATTTATTTCGAATTTTAATAAAAAAATACCAAAAATATCATATACATGTGATATAGTTTGCATGTTAGGAAATCGCATGTCATGTAGATTAGACTTCATTTCAAGATAAAATAAAATCCAAAAAATATTTGATTGTTTTGGTGTGACCAATTTATTTATGTTCTTGCAATTTGCTTGTTTTGTTATTTGAGTGTCAATTTCATTGACTGCACACTCGCATGATCACCTCTTGTATGTTAGTGGATAAGTTAAAATCAATTCAAGCTACCTGCAAAATATTTTTTTGAAAATAAAAGAGAAAAGGTACCGAAAAGGCTTTAAAGTAATCTAGCATAACCAAGTCCCCGAACTCAACTCATAATCTCTGGTTCGTAGGAGTAAAGTAAATCTCCCAATATTTTACTTGGGTTTCTAATCTACTACCAAAAACTAGATTAGTAGCAACTCTTAAATGAAAATAATTTACATATTAAGAACTTGAACCAAGTTACGAATTGATATGGGCTTACGAGAGTCCGAGCTAGGTTTAGGCTTAGTAATCCATTAGCTAACCCCTAGGTGATGCCACCCGCGGTGGTAAGGTCACGACACTAATGTTGCTGTATACTTGCGGAAAGTCAACCGTGAAGTTAAAGATTGAAAATTACAAACTAAAATAATCAATTCTTTTCAAATTTCATCCACAGCATAATAAGAATGTCTTGGTCCTTAAATACGAGTTATATATATACTTGCAGAAAGTCAACTGTGATTAAGAAAGTTATAAATTCAAAATAACAAACCAAAATAAAATAAAATATTATTCTTGTCCGCAAAATTTTGAAAAATCCCACGTACGCATCAATAATAAAAATGGACTAAGAATGCTCTCGGTCCTTGTACACGAGCCATATCCTTTTCCAGTTACTTTGAACCTAACAAAAAGTTAAATAAAATTTCATTCTGGTCGCAAGTCATTTCGAGGGAGTAGCTGTTGCATTATTGATAATATTTAATTTTAAAAACTCAATGATTATATAAGTGCAATTCATTATTAATTTGATACTTTAGTCACGTATCACAAGATCTACTCCCAAAACGATAACCCCATGATTAAGAAATTTGCTCCATTTTCACCAAAAACATTTCTTTATGATGGGTGGTTCCCGGGGCTTGCTGTTCTTGTGACGGTCTCTCCTATATTTAATTGATTTATTATTCGACATTATTAGAATGATTAATTTGATTAAGAGATTATATTTATTGTGTTTTTGGCCATGTGAGAACAGATCTGATGAATCATCACGAAAATAAATAGAGAGAAAAATCCAAAAGTCATAGCCTGAATATAAGCAGATGCATGATTCATCCATTTTCACTAGAAATAACAAATTGAATGACTAATTGTTTGAATAGGAAAAAAAAAGCAACTTGGTCCTTCCATTCCATCAACTCCATTACCGAGAATTTCAGACTAATTCGGAAAAGAGAATATTCAAGGCTGGCGAGCCTGTCATCTCAACCCCCACTGACATGTTGGCGGCCAAGAAATTTGTTCCCACAATGTCTGCACAACTAGGCAATGTGGCACTAACCGTACGTGTAGAGGTTTGCTCACGACCTAAATTGAACTCACAGAAAAAAAAAAAAAGAAAAAATCATTAAAAATCCCAAACTTTATATAAACTCTCATCATGACAAGTCATTTATTCCGACTTGTGGCAATTTAAAGCATTCAATTATTAAAAACTGAATAATGATATAAAAATCCCAAACTTTACCTATTTATCAAGTTACCCCATGAATATATCTCCATTTTTTTTTTTTGAAACCCATTTCTTTATTTTGGTCTTTTCCCTTTTTTCTATTTTTTTTTTCTTTTTTTTGATTTTATTTTGGCCATGTGAGAATAGATATGATAAATCATCGCGAAAAAAATAGAAAGAAAAATCCAAAAGTCATAGCCTGAATCCAGATGCATGATTCAGACCTCTTTGTAAAAAAAAAGCAACGTTGATTTGTCTTATCAATTTTAAATTTGGAAAAGAGAATATTCGAAACTGTCATGCAAATCCATCTGAATGGCAGGTTGTTTTCCTAGGACCTTAACTGCAATCCTAGGTTTTAATACAACTCCAAAAAAATTGGGGGACCGAAAAAAAAAGCAAAAAAGTCAAAAAAGGGAAAAAAATTTGAAAACTCTAATAGGTTATTCGATATACATATCAAGAAATGAATGTCATTTTTTTACGAAAACCATTTTTTAACCCCAAACTGTGAAAGTTTGGGGTTTTTGTGTCACAAAAAAAGTTTAAATGTGGCAAGTAAAGTTTGGGATTTTTGGTGGTTTTTTTCCAAAAAAAAATGGGGACCAATTAACCATTAGGCCAACCGCCTTGGTGGCCACTCTGTATCGACCAAAGAATATATAAAACATCATCATGGTTACAAGTCATATTAGAGGGAGTAGCTGTGGCAATATTAAAGCATTTAATTATTAAAAACTCAATAATGATATAAGTGCAGTGGGTATTAATTGATACCTTACAGTACATATCAAGTCCACCAAAAGGATTTCTCATGAATAAGAAATTGCTCCATTTTTTTTTACGAAAACCATTTCTTTATGATCGTTGAATCCAGCGGGCTGTACTTGTCACGATCTCTCCTATACTTAACTGATCATTATTCGACATTATTAGAATTATTAATTTGATTAGGAGATTATATTTACAGTGTTTTGGCCATGTGAGAATAGATATGATAAATCATCGCAAAAAAAAAATAGAAAGAAAAATCCAAAAGTCACACCCCGAATGTAAGCAGATGCATTATTCCCACCTCCTCTTTGCAAGAAAACAACATTGGATTTGTCTTATGTGGGATTTTTAATCTGTCGATGACACTGCATGCAGAATCTATCCATATGAAGGTGAGGTGTTTTCCTAGTATATTACACTGCTAATCCTAGGTTTTGATACAATCTCATGCGAAGTTAAAAGATTCACTTTCATGGCCCGCCACAGCAATCACTACAAGATATAGAAGATAGAAATTAAGTGGCAAAAACAGAATAGGTGTAGCTTGTGATAACACTGCCTTTGGTTGAAAAGAATGCTTTCGATTTCGATTTTTATTGACATCAATGTGAAGATGCCTTGGTTTTTAGTTTTTCGCTTTAGACAGAATATATCAGTACCTTATTTTCCTAGCAGTTTTCAGTAGAAATAGCAAATCGTATGCCAAATTATTTTAAAAGAGGAAAAAAAGCAACTTGGTCTTTCCATTTCATCAACTCCATTACTAAGCATTTCATAATATTTTGGATAAAAAAGGAATAGCCAACGTTGGCGAGCCTGTCACCAATACTTCACCAACATGTTGGCAGCCAAGAAATTTGTCCACACAACATATGCGCAGCTAGGCAACGTAATACTAACGTGCAAAGGTTTGCTCACAACCCGTGTCAAACTCGCAAAAAGATAAAAAAGGTGACCAATTAACCATTAGGCCAACCGCCTTGATGGCCACTAGGGTTATGAATGATAACCATTCTGTTTTTATTTTTCTGTTCTAGAAACATGTTTAGAACAAAAATCTGTTTGGTAACGTAATTTTATTTTTTTATTTCTGAAATAAATTTTGATTTCAGAAATAGGTTTGGAATATAAATGAGAAGTTAAAAGTTTCTACTTTTCTATTTCTGAAACAAAAAAAAAGTTAAAATTTTTTCTCATTACTGCCGTCCTTTTACTTGCTACTTGGTTTTAGAAAATGATTTGAATTATTTCGATTAGAAATATTTTGATACTTTGGAAAATTAAATTATTTTCGGATATTATTAAATAATTAAATTCCGAATTTATTTATTATTATTTCGGAAAACTTATAATTTCAAATTATGAATTCTAGTTTGAACATTGGCGTATTGTCGTATTAAATTGTTTACATGACAATATGTTTTGATTGGAAATTTTTAAGAAGGTTTACGAGTTCTTGGCATTTAATTATTTTTATCGTTATGCCAAGTAATGATTGTGATACTTTGTGATTGATGTTCGGGTTTGACATCGAAGCTTGCGAAATTGAGTGACTGTTGTATGTGTGACCATGTGATATTGTTGTATGGCATTAATATGAGCATTATTCATGGACGCATGGGCTAATTGAGAAGATAATAATTGGCGAGAATGCCTGTGTGCTCGTGTGGTCACACGTTGGGCCGTCTTTCTTTGTGTATCGGCAGCGATGCCGATTTATCGGATGCACGGGGATGTCTGGGTCAGGCCGATGCGGATGCCTTATCGCGGCCCGAGGCGAACCGACGCTCCTTCACGGGATACCATCTTACTGTGTATCGTTTAATGTTGCCGTATTGGAATGCTGTCATCCTGTGTATCGTTTGACGAAGCTGTGCCCGACGGGGCGGGACGGAGCCCGGTTTTTACCGGAAGACCGCCATCTTGCTGCGTATCGCTTGATGTGTGGTGGCCCCGAGGGGGTGTAATAATTAGAATACGTGTGATGCATAGTGTTTGATTATGGGGTAGAAACTACTAGGCATGGTATGGGACGTGCCCAAGTAGGTTTTGCCTTATAATCGAGACACGCGCGACTGTGTTGCATTAACGCATGGAAAATCTCGTTAAATGCTTGGTATGTGACATATGCATTTCATCAACGTGTGTATCAAAGGAGGTAAGGATGCCTGTGATTGTTTATTAATGTGCTGTTGATGTTATGTTGCTTGATTAGGGACCCCCGTGCGAGTAGGCCTCCTAAGCGGGGCTTAGGCCGTTAACTTATTGAGACTTTGTCTCATTTGTTGTTGTTAACCCCTTTTTCAGGCCCTTAGCGTGTTGGCGCACCCAACTTGGTTCGGGGTGTTTGGAAGCTGGCTTTTTGGAGTTCGACCTGTTGATGAAGTAGATTAACCCTAGCCTTTGTCTTTTGCTGGCTTTTTGTGGTAGCGCCTGAAGTGGGCATGTAAGAATACTCTCAGGGGTTAATCAAGTGAAAATTTAAAATAGTATTATTTGACTGTTGTGATTTGTTTTCCTGACTATCCCTATTTGTTATTTGTCCGGGGATTGTTGTGTTTGTTTCCGCATGCGTAATTAAAAGATAAAATGAAAGGTCGGCGACGAGTCCTGGGACGTCGCATCATAACGACCATAACGGGATGTCGCGTGTCCGTAGGGTTCGGGGAGTGACAGTAGCCCTCCTTTCATCGCCGATCGCCTCCAACCGCCGTCCTCTGCACTGGCCGCAATGTTGTTCGCCACCACCTCCCCCGGCCTTCCACTGCCTGCAGTTTGTTGCCACCGATCGCCGCCTACTATCCACTCGCTAGCCACTTGAGAGGGAGAAATTTTGTCATTATCAAACAAATTTTTGTTTTGGCAACATAAATTTTGTGTCGTTATCAAACATGATGTTTTGCTTAGAAACTCATCCATGAACAGAAATAGAAAAATCAATTTATGGCCAGAAATTGATTTCTTAAACAGAATGGTTATCATTCGCAATCTAGGTCACCCTATTATTGATGCACAAATCTGGGAAAACAAACTTCCAGAGCGTGTATCTCATCGCTTTGACAATTTTTTTGAACAACATTTCTTTTGATTCTACTTAATTTTTCAAGAGGAATCTCATGAAATATACAAAGTGTCTAGAAAATTGGAGGAATCAAGCTTTTAAAACGTGTCTCATGGTATTTGTCTTGTTGTAAGAAGTTTGAGAGTGCAAAACTTCTACAACGCGTATCTCATCGCTCCAACAACTTTTTTGGATGACATTCTTTTTTATTTTGCATAACTTTTGCAACAATTTTGAGAGGACAAAATTTCCAGTGTGCATATCTCATCACCTCGACTACTTTTTTGGGTGAAATATCTTTGATTCTGCATAACTTTTTGAGAGGAATCTCATGAAAAATATGAAATTTCTAAAAATAATAGGAAGAGTCAAGCATTGTACTGGACTATATGTCTAAAATGTGCACGCCACGAATTGAAAAGTCTCGTGACCTTATTTTGTGAAGACTCTTAAATGCTCAAGTTAGTTTTCACTAATGTCAAGACACGTGCAACGCGCATGCAAAGAACACGGACCATTTTATGCATGAGGAAGGGGATGAAATGGGGCTATAAGAGGTATACTAGTCATACCTTCTAACGTCCTTTTAGCATTTAATCTAGGGGGTATTTGGAACCAATCCATTTTTTTTAGGTTTAATATCACGGAAAAACCTCAAACTGATATGCATGTGATAAATTTGACCAAAATTAATTTTTTGATCACGAAAAACTCCAAACTGGTATATTTGTGATAAATTTACCAAAAAAATAATTTTTTGACCGCTAAAAACCCCAAATTAGTACATTTATAATAAATTTACCCTCCGTTAAATTGAATTAATACAACGAAAAATCACAAATCAATACACCTAAACTGTTATATCCATTAACTGTCATATGTCATCGAACTCAGAAATTTTAACGGTAAAATTTAATGAAAACTAACAAAGGGTAAATTCGTCACAGGTGTACCAGTTTGAGGTTTTTTGTAGTCAAATAATTAGTTTGGGATAAATTTATCACAGGTGTACCAGTTTGAGGTTTTTCGTGGTATTAACCCTTTCTTTTATGAAGAAATGAAAGAGTGAGATAAAGAGCGGTTTTAAATTAATAGATAGAAGACATATTCATAGGAAAATATCCCATGTCTTTGTCCATTCATATATGCTAAAGTATTCCGATTACATGTGAAAAGATTTAATTTTGTAAATCATGTACTATTTCTTGGTGAAAAGATCATGTATATATTTTGTATTAATCATGTATTAATTATGATGCCCCTATGTATTAATTAACGGATTGGCAATGTTGCAATTTTTTCTAGTTGCAATGAAAGAACGTGGGCCTGTGAAACTTTTAATATAGAACACAGATGGAGGACACCATTTTTGGCTGATTGTATAGATGGTGTGGTTTTTGACCTGAACAGAACCTTAAAAGGCTCAAGGGGAGATATGGGAAGAAACTTCCCGATATGGTGGAGGAATCTTTCCATAAGCTCTTTCTGTATTCCTTTTCCCTTGGGAAGAAAAATACAAGGAGGGAACTTATGGTCTTTTAGGTGGGGAATGTAAACTCTACGTCAGCTTCGATTGACTATCGCCGGATAGCATAATATATTATTAATTATGTATTAATTCTTGATTAAAAGATCATGTATATATTTTGTATTCATCATGTATTAATTATAGTGCCCCTATGTATTAATCAATAGATAGGCAATGTTGCAATTTTTTCTAGTTGCAATGATAGAGAGACCGTGGGTCTGTGAAACTTTTAACATGGATCACGGATGGAGGACGCCATTTCTGGCGGATTGCACATATGGTGTGGTTAACTTTATGGAGCGAGACAGAACATCGTTAAATCACCTCGTGAAAGCTGGCTCAGATTTAACCTTTTACGTACAATCGGGATCTCTTGTTGTCAGTTGCAGACAAAATACACGACTCGTCGAAAAGGAACCAGAGATTGTTGATTATTGAAATGTCACTGTTCGAGAAAGCAATCAGTATTTTGTCAGTGTGTGTTCTTCGGATAATCCCCTAGTAGGGATTATGGGAAGGTATGGCTTGGCTCCAATGTTGAAAATTGTCATCTACGTCCGGCCATATACGTGTACTCCGTTGGAAAAGGAATCTAGGTGGTTGTACCAAAGTATCGGGTGTCGGAAATATCACAAATTTGATTCGTTAGATTATCACATCGTGTTGATAGATAACTTTTGCAAGACCCCGAACTATTGTGACTCATTTCTAAGCAATGCCAAAGCAGATGGGGCATGATCAGATCGAATAATAGTGTGTCGATGGCCAACCAAGATTGGACAACCTACCCTCGTATCAAAGCCAGCCAGGTTAGGCATGTTGGCTGCTAATTCACCGTTAATCGAGGTCGCTTGAGTTGCCATATCGCCCACTAGATTGTCCCAATAGTAATGGTTCTGGTGCGGGTGGGAGCGGTTGCAAGTGGTGCGTGGGCAGCAGCGGCCGGCGTTAGGTGGAGGGGTCAGTTCGATGGGGCGTGATGTGCTATTAGAGCTAGTTGGGTTTTCATGGCTCTTTTGTGAACGATGGCATTTTACTCTTTTTATTCAGGATTCGAGATTTTAGGTATGAGATACTAATTATAGGTTTAAAAACCGAGCATGCAAATTGATATGAGAGTTAAACTTGAAGATGGTTATTGTGATTATCCTAAGTTAAAAATACCAATCACCCAAGGCAAGTGCTCACAAATTACAACCGGACTAGATCGGTCCGGTTGCTAGGCCCAATTTTTTTTCTATGGGCCTATTTCCACGCTTAAAAGACCATCTTCCTACATGCACTTTGGAACACTTAAAAACTTGGTCGAAATGAATGTTTTTGATAGGACACTACTAAAGGTGAGTATGATTCGGGTGGGTGGTTCCCATCTTGGAATCAGGAACTGCTTGCTAACCGATTTCAAAAAGTTAAAATTGAGAACTATCCGTTGGTTCTATGGATCCATTTGGGATCCAACCATTGGTCAGGACCGGTTCCATGGGTCTGGTTCGATTATTGGGTGAGTCCATGGAACTAGTCTTCAGTCTCTATAGATTCACAACCAGACTACAAATATGGTGACCAAGTATATTCCTTGAAATTATCTTACAAGAAAGGCTCAAGTAAGCATGGAATCACATGGAGTCATAGCTAGAGCTAGAGCAAAAGGCAAGCCAAAAACTGACAAAATCCGAATTAAACTTCAACATAATTTGAAGCTCCCTAGGTTAGAAATCGAATTTGCCAACAACAGCAAAAAAGAATGAGTACCCTTAAGCATAAAATTTCACTCTATTGTGAGTCTACAACTTGCAAACAAAGTTGAAGGCAAGGCGAGAGTGAGATGTGAGGGGAGGTTGGAGATGAGGAGCAAGGCGATTGTGAGTCCATGACATAGCAATAGAGTTGAAGGAGTGGTCGCGTGAGATCTCACGGTGAGAGTGATATGATGCTAGGGTTTCTTCCTTTTGTTTCTATTTTGAGGACCGCGAGACACGAGCAGGACTGTAGGGTAAATGGCAAATGGCATGAGAGAAAGAATTATTTTCACCAAAAGTGAGTTGGAATTTTTTTTCAATATATATTATATATACAAGTTTGATCCGGGTGGGCATAACAAGGAACTAAGAACCGGACCGGTACTCACCGATTCCAGTAAATTGAAACTAGGAATTGGACCGGTCCCCATGGGAACCGCTGATTCTGAGTTGATTCGATCTAGTTCCGGGCAATCGAGGTGGTTTCTGGGTCCTTTGGACACATCTAGGCAAAAAGAACACAACTTTTTTTCCCATTCATTATAGATTTTTGAAGAAGTTGTTTAGTGTCAATAAATATTGACGAAGAAATTACTAGTTACTTGATTTCCTAGAGTTTATTGGTAACTTACATATACTTTTAGAAATCATAACTCTTTTAAACAGCTTTTCTTTCTTTATTTTACCAAATTTTTATTTGAATAATTGCCAAAAATATTCCATATCATTTTGGGTTACCTACTCTTGATTTGAGTTACTTGTCAATATTTATTTAGTTTCTTTTTATTTATTAACTTTTCTTTATCCCTTAACAATTTTTATTTGTCTTTCTTAATACATGACAGTTTGGTTACTTTGGTGTACAGCCGTGGACCAAAAATCATCAACTCTTTTTGATAGTTTACATGATTATTTGCCTTTTTTTTTAGTCCCCCATCATGTTTCTATCAGCAGCTTTTTTGGCTCCTACTTACCAGTTATTAAAATTTACTAGCAGGGATAAAAATTAAAATCCATACTTTTGGCACGGTTTGCACATTGTAGAAATCATTCAAACAAAGGCATCAGAAACGGATTAGTTTCTTGTTGTTCAAGAGGCACGCGATTTAAGCAATTGACATGAAATTTGACTGTTAAAGTAAGACTGGGCCCATCGAGAACGACCAATTTCGCCCTCAAAATAAAGAAGTATTCCAAGACAATCAAGGAGACAACCTTAATCAGCTTATGTTCTCTTTTTTTGGCCCTTCTGTCTTGTAGTAGGGCTAATTAACCTCTCGTTCCCCTTCGTGCACATGTTACGTGCACTGAGAGGGGTCGATTTGTACACTATCCTGTGTTTGAATATTTAAATAATAAATTATGTATTTATCTGTGGGCTTAAACTTTTAAAACAATTGATACTAATCTCACGAGATGGGCTTGATATGCTCACTAATGGACGTTTGCATCAACATGTGACCAAAACTAGAGGATCTCACCACAGGCCTAGGAGTAATCGATGATGACTAGTTATTCCAACGTTCATGCTTGAGCCAAAGTGGCCATCCCCATCACTACATAGACCAATCCCCACGATCCAAACATTGTATCGATTCTCCGTCTTTGTCTAAGAGATCGAAAACTAGTTTAGGTACCTCAAGACGGAAGGAATACAAAGCGATCGAGGAACGTTTTCGGATCAGGAGATGGAAACGCTGGGGGAGTTGGAGAATAGGCACTCACTCTTGAGCCGGCTCGACTTGTACGTTGCTGATTCCTGGGTTGGGAAGCAGTTCAAGCTCGCAGAGCGGAACACTACCTTCAGCACCGAGGTACGGGCCGGCACGGCCACCTTCCTCACCATGGCCTACATACTGGCGGTGAATGCGAGCATCCTAACCGACTCAGGTGGCACTTGCACCGTCAAGGACTGTGTCGAGCTCTGCTCCGACCGCACGGTTCCTCTGTCGAGCTGCGCCGGCCCCACCCTCCAAATCATCCAACCCAACGAGACGTGCAAATTTCCCCCGATCAATAAGGGCTACGAGCAATGCCTACAGAATACACACAAGGACCTAATTGTGGCCACCGTAGTTTCATCTTTAATAGGGTGTCTCCTGATGGGGACACTGGCCAATCTTCCCTTAGGCTTGGCTCCCGGCATGGGTACTAACGCTTATTTCGCTTATTCCGTGGTCGGGTTCCACGGGTCCGGTCAACTGCCTTATAGAAGCGCCCTCGCGGCCATATTCATTGAAGGCTTGATCTTTCTCTTGTTGTCGGCAGTCGGATTACGAGCAAAACTCGCGCAGCTGGTGCCGAAAACTGTCCAGGTTTCCTCAATGGCGGGTATTGGCTTGTTTCTCGCGTTCATCGGGTTACAAAATAATGAAGGAATCGGACTCATTGGTTACAGTCCCTCAACTCTAGTCACGCTTGGAGGCTGCCCTAGATCTTCTCGAGTGGCTTTAGAACCCGTCGCGATGTTGGCCAATGGCACGGATGGCTTGGCACCTCAGGGCACCATTTCAGGTGAGACATCCATTTAGCCGGTCGACTCAGTAAATCACATATGCATAACTTCATGAAAAATACAAGATGATATCCGCGCACAGAGATGAATTTTGCATACCTTATATATAAGATTTCGTTATTGCGTCCCACGTTTAATTCGAGAGATCGTGACATGACAAATCATCATGTCCAAAGTACATACTCAATTGCCTATCACTTTCTTAGGATGACATATCATGATCTTTAGGACAGATTAAGATAATATGCCTTTCCTAAACTGCTTAACATCGTATTAAGTGGGCTCACCTAAGTAATTTTTCTATTCCAGGTGACATAATGTGCGTGGGTAATCGCATGGAGAGCCCAACCTTATGGCTTGGCATAGTAGGGTTCATAATAATCGCGTATTGTCTAGTGAATAATGTCAAAGGGGCGATGATATACGGCATCGTCTTCGTCACGGTCGTCTCGTGGCTCCGAAACACCGCCGTCACGGTGTTCCCGGACACCGACCAAGGGAAATTACAATATCACTACTTCAGGAAAATCATGGAAGTCCGCTCAATCAACACCACGGCCGGAGCTTTGAGCTTCAAGGACATAGACAAGGCCAGCTTCTGGGAGGCTCTAGCGACATTCCTATATGTGGACATACTTGACGCCACGGGGACATTGTACTCGATGGCCAAATTCGCGGGCTTCACGGATGCGAATGGCGGCCGAGGGCCAATATTTTGCTTTCATGTCCGACGCCTCGTCGATCATAGTAGGGTCGCTACTCGGGACGTCACCCGTGACGACGTTCATCGAGTCGTCAACAGGGATCAAGGAAGGCGGTCGGACGGGGCTAACGGCGATAACCGTGGCAGGTTATTTCTTCCTGGCCTTCTTCTTCACGCCACTGCTCGCCTCAATCCCGGCGTGGGCGGTGGGGCCGCCGTTGATCTTGGTGGGGGTGCTGATGATGAGATCGGTGGTGGAGATCGAGTGGGAGGACATGAGGCAAGCGATTCCGGCGTTCGTGACGATAATTCTCATGCCATTGACGTACTCCATAGCTTATGGCATGATAGGTGGCATTGGAACGTACGTCGTTTTGCACGTCGGAGATTGGGGGCGGAAAATCTTGGGGAGGTACGAGATTTGGAGAGACATGGGGCAATGTAATCCACGCAATGAGGCCTCAAATGGAAATGACAACAGCATTCGAGGGAGTGACAAGGTTCTTGAAGCTTGATTCAAACGTAAATATGAAGTATATAAAACCAAATTGAAGGTGACAATAACTCTACATTGAAGAAGACCGTTTGTGTTTTCTTTTCATGGACGATGCCACCACATCACAGTAATAGCAATAGTGAGAGATTCTACATCTTTTGGGATGACTAATGAGAGTATGTAACTATGTAAGTGTAAACTTAGCTAATGCCTCATGTTATTTGTCTTCATTTTTGTGGTTTATGATAAGTGAATACACGTAGTTTTGGAGTCAATACCTTTTCACGGGGACAATTGTCCCAAAAGTCATAAACCTATCGTATTTTGGCCAATTGAGTCCCAATCCTTTTTATGTTTTGCCAATTGAGTTCGTTCGGTCAATTTCGGCTTGAAATTGATGACGTGGTCATCGGCGGTCCAATGTGACCTAAGTGGTGCTAACATGAACATTTTAAAATAATTTTTAAAAAATTTTTCTTTTCTTTTTGGCCTCAGGGCTGGCAAGGGTCACTGACCATAGGCGAGGGCTGAGATGCCATTGCCAGCTCTAGGTGAGGCAGGGGCGTCACTGCCCTCGCCAAGAGACGGCGAGGGCATCCTGGCCCTCACCTGTGGGCGGCAACCCTTGTTGGCCCTTAGGCCAAAAAGAAAAGAAAAGAAAAAACCAAAAAAATTATTAAGTCCACTTTAGCGTTATCCGTCATCAGCCATGGTACGTAGCATTGCCAGTGATAACATCATTAATTTCCGGCTAAAATTGGTCAGATAAGCTCAATTGGCAAATTTAGAATTTAATTGGCAAAATTGAAAGGTTTATGACTGAATTGGCCAAAGTGCAATAGGTTTAGGACTTTTGGAATAATTTTCCCCCTTTCCATAACCAAGAATTCTCCGTTTGGAAATTTGAATTCTCCCTTTTCCAATCTTTCGATACATCTCCATGAGATTAGAGTCACGAAAGGGAAGGTAACCAGATGATACAATAAACAAGATCACGCCCCATGACCGAACATCAGCTTTGGATCCATCACAACCCTTTCGATTGATCACTTACGGAGCAACATAAATGGACCGCAAGCCGTGGAGCAACCCATCTCGCCGCTTCGATGTGGCAAGCGTGCTCAATTGAAGGTCTGAAACCTTCGAATTCCCGTTCTCTTCTAAGAGCAGATTCCCCGGTTTCAAGGCACGGCGACAGATGCCTCGGCTGTGACAATCGACAGCAGCAACCAGCTGTCGTAAGTGTGTCCCAGTGACGTTCTCCTTCGGTTTCCCTTTGGTTACCTTGTTGAATAGCTAGCGGCCTTCAGCATTTTCCATGACAAAGTAAATCCAGGTCTTGGTGGCCATGACCTCGTAAAGCTCCACCGCATGTGGGCGCCTAATTAGTCTCGTGATCGAAATCTCTCGCTTAATCTGATCAATTATTCCAACTTTCAAAACCTTCTCTTTGTCGATCGTCTCGGTGACGATGCTATTCCCCAAGTCGCGATACATATCCAAAACACACAATTTAAAACAGTCACAAAGTTTGCTGAGTGCTCATTTCGGCAACTCTGATAGATAGCACCAAAAGCAATCGCACAAATCATGTGCGTGACTGCAAAACTCACATACAGATCATATTTAGTACAGAACGCATTCACCCATCGCTCGCAGTATAGCGAAGAACAGATGCTAGAATTTATTTCTGCAAAATTTCCTCGAGATATTGGAGCGGGAGGAGGGCAAGTGCAGCATCAATGTCTGAAGTGCCTCACATTAGTGAAAACAAGCGAGACGCCATACTTGTTACAACATTCTATGGCATCCTGGTCTCTAATGCTTCCGCCAGGTTCTGCAATGACAGCGATCCCACTCTGACAAGCTTCTTCTACTGCGTCGTTCCAAGCTGCGCATGAACAGGAGAATAAAGACCCATTATGGACATATAACACAGATTCAGCTTAGTACATAATCCGCCTTGATGTTAGATGGTAGAGTTCAGATACAAGCATGTGAATTGCAGGTTTTAGGTATTGACTTCCATACATATCATTTTTCTAACCTGTATCGTTGACCACCTAACGATTTATGGATATTAAGAGAATGTACATAACATTCATATATGTCCCATAATGTCACAAGCAGCATTATCTGCCACACCATAATTTGCCTAAAAAATCACAACATTAGCTAAATGTCGCCATTAGAGTCGTTGAGCAGTTTTCCCTACTGATAATTGTGAACCATTCCATCTTTCCACAATCACAAGTGATAAAAGAGATATAAGCTGGATAGTTACCAAATGGGAAGAATGCATCACTCGTCAAAGCTGCCCCCTTGACTTCCTCTCCAGATTTCCTCATAGCTATCCTCAAACTCTCCAAACGGTTTGGTTGTCCACTTCCCATGCCCAGCATGCACTTGTTCTGGCCACGGTCAACAAAATAGTATTCAGCCTCTCCCATCAACTTGCGATGAAAGAGAGATAAAACAAAGATGCATGAGAAAAATACCTTCGCTATGACGATGGCATTGCTCTTGACATGCTTAACGCAGAGCCATGCAAACTTTGCATCTTCAAGCTCGCTCTCTTGTGGAGTTGTCCCTGAGACCACATTGAATTGAATGTCTGCGGGAGTTAAATCATCAGAATCCTGAGCCAGCCATCCTCCACCGACCTGTCTCAGTGAAAGCTTCCCTTTTTCATTCTCCTTCGCTTCCAGGATCCTCAACGTTTTCGATTTCCCACGGAGAACCTCTAGCCCCTTCTTTGAGTACTTGGGTGCCACCACAATCTCATAGAACATCCGAGTTTCACCATCTGTTGGGCTTCTGAACTCCCGAATCTCCCTAGCCAATTTCTATACGCACAGTTGGACATTGCAAGGTTAGTGTAGATGTTCAGCTCAATCAATTTTATCAAGACAAACGTTACAATCCTGACTCAGCAACAGGACACCTGCACCTACACCACTATTGTTGTTTCAATTTGAGGGATGCCCGTATTGAATGAGGTTTTAAGTTTCAAAAACTGACGCTCCTTTTTATTTATTAGAGAACTATAATAAAGGGATATGTACACCGGAAGTCCTAAAACTTGTCATACAGTGTAATTGAATCTTAAAACTTACAAAAAGTGCAATCAAGTCCTTCCGTTAACTCCGTCCAATTAAGCTAACGGAAAATGCTGATGTGTCTTATTTTGTTACTTTCTTGAGACATGTGGCGATAATATGGCTCTTGGTGGGTACCACATCAGAAAAAATATTCAAAAATATAAACTAAGTTAGATAAAATAGCTAAACATTACCAAAAAAAAAAACCAAACTCACAACCAACGGCTATGGAGCCCTCGCCAGTGGCCACTACCACAGCTGTTGGGAAGGGTCAGCCTTGGTGAGGGTTGCTGGGCTTCAAGAAGGCCCAGGTGAACTCTATCGGCCCTTCCCAGCGGCTATAGCGGCGGCCACCGGCGAGGGCTTAGCCACAGCCGATTGTTGTGAGTTAGTTTTTTTTTTATGATTTAGTTTATATTTTTTCCGACGTGGCACTTGGTGGGTGCCACATCATCACCACGTGTCTCAAGAAAAATAATAAAACAAGACACGTCAGCATTTTCTGTTAGTCTAGTTGGACAGAGTTAGGAAAGAACTTGATCGAACCAACTTTGACAAGTTTTCGGACTTAATTGCATTTTTTGTAAGTTTTAGGATTCAATTATACTTTCGTGACAAGTTTTAGGACTTCTACGCCACATATCCATATAATATATTATGGAATGTCACTATAGGCCGAACGTTTAGCCTAATTCTTAGCTCAAACTAGTTGACTCAAGAATGAGCTTCAATCTGGAACTCTATGGATAAAAAATGAGAAGTATCTTTCTGTTTATTATAGTTGGATTCAGTGGGTCTACTATATAAGGAAATTAGAATTTTCCCTTTGTAACTTCCACGCATAATGAGATAAGTATATACCTCATCAATTTCTACATTGAAGGCCACTATACCACCAAATGCACTGACTGGATCTGCTTTGACTGCTAATCTGTATGCTTCAAGAATATCGCCGCGGGAAGCCACCCCACAAGGATTTGTATGCTTTACAACGACACATGTAGGGTCACTAAACTCGGATACACAATTCCAGGCAGCATCAGCATCGAGATAGTTATTATATGACATTTCCTGCAGCATCAATGCATAATTCACAACAAATGAGAGATAGATCTGCTATTGTTACCATGATTTGTTGATGAAGTAAAAGAACTTTATGGAACAAACTACTCTTGCAGTTGCTCAGAGACTCCTAAAGAGCATCTAATCTCATCTCAAAAACACATGCTTATGATACTAAAAAGGAAGCCAATTACTCCCCTGTATCACTAATTTCCTTTCCAAAACATTATTAGTGTTTCATTATAACTAAACATTCTGCACACTAAAATATACAGATAGTTGGCCTAGAAAAGAAAAGAAACTAGATGCTCCTTAAGAATGATTTGTAGAATTTTGTCAAACTGCCGACAAAACCAAACGTTCAAGCTATCCTGTTAGATGGAGTAATCTAATATTTAAATGCTCTATATTTGCCATCACACATAGGCTAGCATTTTACCAAAAATTGAAGGGTGGAAGATCATTATGTTGAATAAGCAAAAAGTGCCTGAGAGATTGAAATGAGGACCTCCTGCTCTAATGCCATATTGATTTCTTGAGGCCTTTGTCAATTTATCAAAAAGCTTCAGCTATCGGATGAGAGCACTTCCTATTATTTAGATTCTCTAACAAGACTCAATTTTAGAAACTGCCTCCTCTATCTAATGAAGTTTTCAAAGCTAGATAATTACTAGATCCGCTGCAATTTCAACTTCCACAAAAGATTGCCCTTGAAGTATACATATGACATTCAAGGACTCACCTTTCCATGATGTTGGATTGCAGTTGCAATACCACCTCCATTAAACTCAGCAAGACTCTTGTCCACATAAAATGCAGCCTTCTGGTGGGGATTCTCACCATAACGAAGAGAACTTTTAATAGACAGAGGCACTGTTAAGCTGGGAGGAAATTTCTCTATCAAAAACAAGAGTCGTCAACCTCTACATAAATCAGTTCAAAAACTAACAGGAAACACAACTTACTGAAATTACTGATTTCCAAAGGAAACAAACTAAAGAATACATCTCAACCAAGTCTCCATAGAAGCCCCTCATTTGCATGTTTAATGTGTTTAGACCTACATGCACTTTTAATTGCCCTTGTGGCTGTGACATCTATTGAGAACATGAACCAGATGAATACCTCCAGTTGTTTGTCTCCAAAGCCACTCTGACACTGCAGAATCATAGGAAGCAACATGCTGAAAGGCCTTCCAAGCAAGTTTTCTACGGAATTGTTGACCATCTCCATTACTCTTCAGGAACTCCAGCAGTGCAGGGTAGTCATGTGAATCAACCACAACGAGGACATCCTTATGATTCTGTTAGGAGACAAATGTCAGCATCAATTCAGATTACAAGCATATAATCATACTCCGTGTAAAAACTACAGAAAAATCTACCACATGCATATTAATATTTTGAGGGGCAAAGTAGCAACAGCTCTTCAAGAAAAGTGCAACACATTAGACATACCTATCATAGTTTATAATTTAACAAGCATCATACGACAAATTGTTGTTTTAGCAAAAAAGCACAAGAGAAACCATTCCCCAAATAGTAAGAAGGGAATCTGGAGCCACAATCTCAATGTAAAAGTTAACATGCTCTCAATTATTTACATGCCTCGGTTACTAGTGCCTTTGTAATGTGAGCTCAGTGAAACAGAAGACACCAAATACAATCATATTCTCGCATACTTCCAAATTAAGATGCAATGAAGCAAAAAGAAACATAAACAAGTCTATGCCCTGATAATAACGAACATGCACATATAATAGCAAAGAACCTTTGCAGCAGCTCTGATCATGGCAGGACCACCAATATCAACATTCTCAATTCCATCTTCAAATTCAACATCAGCCGCAGAGGTAACTTTGTTGTAGAATGGATACAAATTAACCACCACTACATCAAAAGTACCTGCACAAAATCCATCTTGCATTTATTATAGTAGCATTATGCAGGACCACAGGAATGCCAAGAACATTATATATTTGTCCTCAGAATTTTTAAGCTGACAAACTGTCAGAATGATACTACAAACAGTAGGATGTCCAAGTATATGAATTTGTTCATGGACACCTTAAATGCAGATTGCATAAACATACGAGACAGCTTACCAATTCCATGCTTATCGAGAGCCTCCATGTGATGCTGTTGATCTCTCCGAGCGAGGATTCCTCCATGAATATGAGGATGCAAGGTCTTTACGCGACCATCCAGCTATTAAATAGAGTAATGTAAAATTCCTAGTTAAAATCTAAGTCAAGTTGCCACAAGTAGATTCTTCTATTGTGGTGTGCACCCGAATGCATAGAAAAGAGATGAAAATACAAAATGTGATCGATAAAGAGGTAAATCCTCTGTCAAATGTCCCAAACGAAAGAGATATCACAACCAGTCAAAAAGAGAGGCACCATGAAAAATATATAGAATGTACTATTTGAAAAATGTCATATTGAATTTAGTACGGATGCATTCTCCCTGGTGAAGTACACTAGCAGTCTAGCACGCATCATGCAAATCTGTATCTGATTTCTCTTGAGAATCAAGATTGAGGTGCACACACTTCAACTTTTAGTAACACAAGGAGCATTTACAGAGAATAAGAAAAGAGATGCAGTAGGTTTTAATGGTTCAACAAGTTTGTAGATGAATGGATCTCAAAGAGGGGTAGAAGAAAGGTTTGGGGCATCAGGTGCTCTATGCCGGAGTCCAGGCAAGTTGGATCTGTAGCAATGAACTAAGGACAAATGGCACTCAAATTCATGACAGTCCTGAAAATATGGTCTCAGTCGAGGAACTCTTTGAAAATCTTTGATGAGCATTAGTGACTAGAAATTGATTCATTCGTTATGAGCAGGAAAGTCTTGAGTGGCCTGAAAGGATTAAGGTATCTGATCATCGCCATCAAGGAATGGATGTAGCATGATAATGTTAGTAAAAGCTGTGAAGATCCTAGATAAACCACTTGAAGCCAAGAGGAATTTCAAGTCATACGGTATTAGTGCATCATTCATTGCCATCAGCCTCTCAAGACAAGGCAACCAAAGAAAGTAAAGAATAAACAATACAAGTAAGGAACGAATAAACAAACCATCTCAGGGAAGCAAGTAAGCTGTTCCACTTTGGTGACCGATAACCCAACATTTTCCAGAGCAGATGCGGTTCCTCCAGTTGAGACAACAGTATACCTAAATGTTTTAATCGGTTATGACATCATGAAACACTTGTATGTGCTGACGCAACAAGTACTTATATCATGTGCACCCCTGTGGAAAAGATACTATCCACAAGCAATGATACGTGCCTAAAATCCAACAAAAACAGTGAGGCTTCAGCACCTAAGCTACACACACACACATACACACAAACGTGCACGTGCACGCAAGAGAAGTGTGCAAAATAAATTCCTCACCCCAATTCCTGGAGGCCCTTTCCAAGAAAAGCCAAATCAGTTTTATCAGACAAAGATATCAATGCTTGCTTGCTCCCTGGAACATTTGAAGAAAGGGAAAAGATTAATTTTTTTTTTCATTATACAGTTAGACACGCCCAAGAAAAAAGAACAACAACGCCGAAGTAGCCCTCCTCATCACTCAAGGACCACATAAAGGTTTAAGATTTTTGTTACATTGTTGACAAGATTGAAAGAAACACGACACCCACAATCTGAAATGATAAAAGATTTACGAAAAAGTCAAAGACGCGAGAGAAAACAGCGGTACGAGGAGCAGAAGGGCGAGACTCCTTGTCGGGCGCGGACAGAATCTCAGCCTCGGCAGCCATGGCTTTAATCGGAGAAGCAGCGCGCGACGAACCCGATTGAAGTCGAACACACGCCGCGGGTGCCTGCGAACCCCCACGAGGCAAGACGGAGAGAAAGTAGATACGGTCGTGAGGTGAGACCGAAAGCCACAACAACAAAGAAAAGAGGACGAAACGAAAAGAAAACACGAGTTATGAGATGAACGAATCGCGCGCCGGAATTCCTACCGGGTGAGAGGTGGAAGGGCAAGTTCTGGTCCGGTGAGCGGTGGAGGAGGAGTGAAGCAGAGAGCTCCGGACGGCGGCGGCGGCGGAGGAGGTGGAGGTGGAGGCGGCGGCGGGAGAACCCAACATGCTTACTCTGCTCTGCTGTGTCTTGCTTTGCCGAGTGTCAAAGTAAACCCCTTTACTTTTTCGCGCGGCGCCGGAAAGACTGTCGTGCACGTGCCAAAGGCACGAAGGATAAAAAGCTAGATGCTTTTGAAAGTTGCTTTTTTTTTTTTTTGAAAAAAACCCCAAATTATGTGATAAATTTATTCTGAATTTTTTTTATGACACAAAAAACTCCGAATTATACAATTTATAACATATTTACCCCTTAATACTTTCTCCGAAGGCATTTCCATCTTTTTCCTTTTTCTTTTTTTTCCCTATCTTCTTCTCTCTTCCCTCCGCCGTAGCCGGCGGAGGAAAGCAAGCAAGGGACACCCTCACCGATGTTGGGGTTGGGCGAGGGCAGCCCTCACTCAATGCTAGCAAGGGTTGCCCTCACTAAATCTGGCGTCCCTTGCCTAGGCAAGCAAGGCCCGCCCCCAAGAGAGGGCTTCGGGGGCGAGGGTAACAAAGAGGGCCGCCCTTGGCGAGGGGAGGGATGCCGCCTCCGATCCCGGCGAAGGCCCCTTCCGGGTTGCCCTCGCCAGATCTGGGGCAGCCCTCGATTGATCTGGCGAGGGCAACTAAAGCGAGGGCCGCCCTTGCCTGACTTAAGCGAGGGCCGCCCTTGTCGGATCTAACGAGAACAACCCTCACCGGTTGGGCGAGGGCCGTTTTCACTTGACTCAGGCGAGGGCAGCCCAACCCCAACGCCCCCAACGCGGGGGCGGCCCTCATCGAGAAGAACGGTGGAGGGAAGAGAGAAGAAGAAAGGAAAAAAACGAAAAATAAAAAAAGGAAAAAGACAAAAATGTCCTAAAAGAAAGTATTATGGGATAAATGTATCACAAATAACATAGTTTTGAGTTTTTCGTGTCACAAATAACATAGTTTAGAGTTTTTCGTATCATAAAAAAAGTTCAGGATAAATTTATCACAGGTTGCTTGAGGTTTTTGGTGGTCTTTTTCTTTTTTTTTTATCTCATGTGAAAAAGGTTTACTAATTAATGATGGAGATATAGTTACCTCACTTTGGTTATGTGATTATTTCCTTGTTCATCTCCTCATTATTACCTCGGTTAGGAGCGAAATTCTTGCCATGCAAAACAACTATTACGAATAAGAATCGAGCTATTTTGAGAATTAAGTTAGGTCGGCGCTATTTCCGCCCTAAGTGATTAAATTCACCCAATTTACAGTAAAAACACAAAAATGCTCTCGTGGAAAAGACTTTTTTTGCCTATCTTATCTCAAAAGCTCACTTTCTTGGTGAACTTTTTATTTTTTTTAATTTCATTAGTCTAAAATATATATATCAAGTCTCTTTATTTACTATATTAACAATTTTTTTTTTTTTTTTCTATACTATATTGGTGAGATACTTTTACATAGAGCATGAAAGACGTTAGAGGAATATCTAGGAATACACAAAATATATTATGTACAACGAGGCATCTTAATATTTTTTCATAAGCAGTTCATGGATGATATTAATTTTTATCAATTTAAATAATGATATTTTGTTGGCATTTTCAAAAAAAAATCTTATTTTATGCAATGTTTTGATTTAATTAAATTTTGTCTTCTAAAGTTTCACATATGAGAATGTCTTGTGATTTTATTTTGGAAAATATTCAAAGAGGGTTTTTTTGTTTTTTGCTTCACGTGATCATCCCATTATATGTATATATATAAAATAAAATTGATAAGAAGGGGTTTGATAGTGGTATACACAACAAAGTGAAAATATACAAACAAGTCAAGATGCTAAAAAGTTGTCTTTTTTAAATTTGTTCAATACTCTACTTGACAATTTATCCATAAATTTGCTTGACGAGATAGAAAAGAACTAGGTTTCTTGGAATTTTACTTTCAAAAAAATGAACTTTTATGGAAATAATATCTAACAATAAATAAATTTAAGACTGTCACTTTACATTATAATTGAATGATTGAAGACAATTTTGTCTTTTTGGTGATAACTGAATGGATTTACTCATATAGGAAATGGAAATAATGTTACCCTTGAACATGGTAAGATGTGAAAATCTCCGGCTTTATTACTACAATTCATTAAACAATAGATAGGATATAGCTAATCCCTTGAATTTCATATCCTATCCTATCCAATCCTATCATGATTAGAAATCCAAACCTCCAAACGCAGCCTTAGTTATTTGTATAAATAGAAAATTATTTTATTTATTCATTTTGTATATTTTTCCTTTTATTGTCCATACAATTATATTATAAATAGAGCATATGTACATACAAGGTTTCTATGAAAACGTAATATATAGATACAATTCCCCAATCTTCTAGCTTTCCATCATTTGCATCTTCCTCCAACAAATGATGGAAAGGTTAAGGCTCCATTCGTTTTGCAGAAAATGTTTTTTCGAGAAAATATTTTCCATAATTTTCGGTGTTGGGGGACAGAAATTGAGGGATCAAAGAAAATATTTTTCGGTCAATGGAAAATATTTTCCCTCTTCTCACGCCCTCTCCTCTCTTTTCACTCTCACGCTCATGCCCTCCTCCGCTGCTACCTCATGCTTCATCTGGTCCTCCTCTGCTATTGCCTTGCGCGTCCTCTTGTCCCTCATCTCATCCCACGGTCGGCGACCTCGAGAGAGGCCGAGCCTAGCCTTGCCTCGCTAGAACTAGCGATGCTCAGCGGAGCTCGAGATCGGCAAGGCGAGGTAGAGCCTTGCCAGATCTAGCAAGGCCGGCGAGCTCGAGCGAGGCCGAGCCTAGCCTCGCCTCGCTAGATTCAGTGATGCTTGGCCGAGCTCGAGATCGGCGAGGCAAGGCCTAGCCTTGCCACATCTGGCGAGGCTAGGCTCGGCCTCACTCGAGCTCACCAGCCTTGGGCAAGCAACGCCTAGCCTCGCCTTGCCAGATCTGACGATGCTGGGTCGAGCTCGAGACCGGCGAGGTGAGGCCAAGCCTTGCCAGATCTAGTGAGGCGAGGCAACGCCTCGCTCGCCCGAGGTCGATCGTTCGGCCCACGGCGAGCCTCGCCTGTGGCCAGTCGCTGGCCGCCGCCATGGCCGGCAACCGGCAGAGGAAGAAAGAAAGGAAAATAAAAAAGAGAAAAGAAAAGAAAAGAAAAGAAATATTAAAATACAAAATACAAAATTATTAAAAATAGTGCATGAAGGAAAATATTTTCAATACCGAATGGCTGAAAATATTTTTTGAGACTTTTTCACATTTCAATCCAACACCGGAAAATTATGTTATTTTCCAGAAAAATGGCTTTATGGAAATATTTTCCAAAAATGTAATATTTTTCACAAAACAAACGGAGCTTAAGGGTGCGTTTGTTTCACGAAAAACATAACGTTTTTGGAAAATAATTTATATGGATCTTCCCATCATAAGCCCATTGATTGCAAATGAGTATATAAGATTAAAAACAAGGTTGAGTATTACAAAGCTTGATTGGTGGCCAAAGGTTTCAAACAGCTGGAAGAAACTTTTTCCCTAATAGTCAAGGAAGTCACTATTCGTTGTTTTCTTTCCATCACTCTTTCCATGATTAGCCCCCACACCATATGGGTGACCACAATGTCTTTCTCCACGGTGATTTAGAGGAGGAAATTTATATGAATCTTTCAAAGGGTTTACACAAACAGAGGGAGTCTTGGGTTATCATCTCTGTAAATATATGTATGGACTTAAACATGCTTCTCGATAGTGGTATGTTAAATTCACCACTGCACTCATAGCTGTACGATTCAGGCAATCCAGATATGAGTATGCCCTGTTCACATGAACACAAGGTACATCTTTAATCTACTTGCTGATATATGGAGATGATACACTTAGTATAGGCAATGATGAATCTGTTATTAAAGAATTCAAAAAGTATTGGAATTCTACCTTTCACATTAAGGATTTGGGGTCTCCAAAATATTTTATTGGCATTGAGATTACACGATCAGATAAAAGAAGCTGCCTCAGTCAACATAATGTCTTGGAGATTGTATCAAAAGTAGGGTTGTTAGGATGCAAACTAGTTGTTATTTTAATCGAGCATAATGTTAAGTTAATGACGATGGAGTATGATGCGAGATTATCACCTTTAGACGAGGATCCATTGATCAAGGATCTATTGAGCTATCACACACTCGTTGGAAAACTCATTTATCTCATAATGACTAAACATGACATATGTTACGCAGTGCATATTCTCCATCAATTCATGCATGATCCAAAACATTCCCATATGAATGCATCATTAAAAGTCGTGAAGTATTTGAAAGGATGCCCAAGACTGACAATGCTTCTAACTCGGGATTGTAATATGAAGATGACAGTTTATTGTAACGCGGACTACGCCACTTGTCCTATGAGCAGGAGATATCTATTATTGGATTTTGTGTTGAGCTTGCTTTCATGGAAAACGAATAAACAATCAATTGTTTCATTGTCATAGGCTAAATCTAAATAACAAGTTATGGCTAAGATTGTGAAATAGTTTGGATGCAAGGTCTACTTTGCGAACTTGGCATATGGGTAAGAGGACCAACTACCTTGTGTTGTGACAATAATGCTACTCTTAAACTTGCAACAAACCCGATAGTCTATGAAAAACGCAACATATAGAAGATTTTTTTTTTGTCAGATCAATGTATAAAAGTTGAATGCCATTTCACTAGAGACAAAATTTAGGAAGGAATAATCAAGACAAGAGAAATAGGAACTACAAAATAGCCTACGGATGTCTTTACCAGGTCTCTATGTCAAAGGTAACACAAGTATCTATTGAGCAAGCATGGCGTACTTGACATATATAACTTGCCATCTTTAGGGGGAGTGTTGGAGATATAGTTGCCTTGCTTGGATTAATTGATGATTTCCTTATTCATCTCTTGATTGTTTCCATAACGAGGAGCGGAATTCTTACCATGCAAAGTGTCTATTAATAATTAGAATAATTAGAGACTATATATATATACAAGGTTTCTATGAGAGGTAAAATTTCCCAATTTTGTAGCCTGTCATCCCTTTCTATATCGTGTCAATTAAAGTATCTTCACAATAGAAATGATGAGTTAAATGCACCATAAGTCTTAAGATTTGTGTATGTAATGCAATCAAGTTATAAACCCTTCAATTGATTAAATTAGGTTTGAAACCTTTTTTTTAAGAGGTCAATACCACAGAAAATCCCAAATTGGTACACCTATAATAATTTTACCCAAAATTAATTTTTTGATCACCAAAAATCCCAAACTGGTACACTTATAACAAATTTACCCTTAGTTAATTTCCGTTAAATTTTACTATCAAATTGCTTTGTTAAATGATATGCGACAGTTAACTAATGTACCGGTTTTATGTTTTACTCTCCATTTATCACAAGTATATCAGTTTATGATTTTTTGTAGTATTAATTCAATTTAACGGAAACTAACAAATGATAAATTTGTCACAGATGTATTGATTTGGGATTTAGTGGTCAAAATATTAGTTTGGGATAAATTTATTACAGGTGTACCGGTTTAGAATTTTTTGTGATTAAAAAAATAGTTTGGTGTAAAATAATTATGGGTGTACTAGTTCAGGGCTTTTCGTGATATTAATCCTTTTTTAAAAGAGCAATCAAGTCCTTTCAATGAACAATATCCAAAATTGCCTCCACATCACGTGTAAATTGCCTAGTTGCATCCTTAAAAACCATATTTCAAGATGATCTTAAAAACTTAAATTCATTTTTCCTTCAAATACCATTGGCGCTGCAAAACGCAAAGGATTACACACCTTTGCTTCGCTGATGACCTGTTCTTATATGCCCATGGTGATGTCGACTTGGATGCCTAGTAGAAGCTCTTGAAGAATTTGCCACTCTCAGGACTTGAACCCTAACAAATGCCAAATATTTTTCTTTTAAATGAGGAGGAAAAGCTTCTTATATTGGACCATGTTTTTCCCGCAGGTACTTGTACTTGGGTGTTCCTCTTAAACTAAAAGACTCACTCACTCAGATTGCAAAAGCCTTTAAAGATATTCAAGAAAATTGAGATTGGGGAATGAAGCATATGAGTTATGGATAACCAAATGGTCCTTATATCTATCTCGCACTTTTGGATGCAAATATTTCTTCTTCCAAAGCAAACTATCTATGAGATTGAGATGAAGATTCGCCACTTCCTATGGGTTGGGTCTTCAACAAACCGTGGATCGCACAAAGTTACAAACCCAAAAGGAAGAAGGGTTTGTAACCTATGGAACAAAGTGTTATTAGGACGCACAATGTGGAATCTTATCAATCATCCATCTTCTTCACTTTGGAGCTCCCGGGTCCATAGTACAAAATGCAGAGGAACCCCATTTTTGCATGGACATGAAGGGCTGGCCCTGAGTTGGCGATGTCTCCTCAAACTACGTGTCTAATCCAAGATATTGCTGCCATGATGTCTTGGATGAACTTAGACCAAAAAATGGTATAACTTAATATGGAACAAAACACAATTTTATTAGAGTATGTCGGCTTCCGATAGAGATTTTGGATGACCTTACTCAAACCTCACCTTTTCTTCCAATGTGAATGGACACATCCGCAAATTCTTGCGCATAATGAAAGAAAAGTCGGAATGAGGAGTTCAATGGATGGTTAAAGCCAAAAGATAAAGATCTAGCAGCAAAACTCCTCAAAGTATCTTTCCTATTTTATATTACATTTGGAGTGCAACCATTTTCAAAACAATTCAGAGAAAAAAAAATCGAAACAGATCCAACAAATCAAATCATAACATTGTTTTAGGACTAACTATTTGAGATACATTCTCTTTTTATCCATTTGTTTTCTTTGAAATTGGACTAAATTGAAAAGTTCAAGGCTTGACTACACTTTTTTTTTTTATAAAGGTTTACAAGTTGATGAAATCAACGGAAAGGTTTAAGACTCTTATTGCATTTTATGGATAAGGTTTAGAACTTATCGTGCAATTTTCCCTGTATATTATAGAACAACAGTAGGAAAAAACGTTTTGTATGGAAATTGTATATAATCCAACTAATTAATAAGGAATTTATGTTACTGTGTATTGTTAGCTTCTCCCAAAAATCAAGAACAAGGATTAGTAGAATCTCGCAAGATAGAGATTTTATACTCAAACCTCGTGAATACACATGGCAAATCAATAAGAAAGAAAAGTCGAACGGGGTAAATGTTTTGAAAAGATAGTAGTTATACATTTTATCACATTTAACATTGATGAGAGAAAAAAATCGAAACAGATTCAAGAGTACGACATGATTAATAAAAGCATCTTGCGCAAATCTGACTTAAATTTGCCTTGATACTTATTATATGTAGAACTAATTGTCAGCCCAATCCCACACCTGTATGAACTTATGCGACTATGATAAAAAAAAAATGCCTTAGAACACTCGGAAATTTCTCCGGCATGGAGAAAAGGCAATACAAACATCAACAACACACACCAAACAGTGCGAGTGCAACTATAGTTTTCCGCAACATGCAATGTCATTCTCATAACATGCAACTATATCCTTACGATAAATGCAACATCATTCTTCTATCCTTGCTTCATATTAACCACTGGACTCATCGATAATAAGCCATGTGTCTCGACGATGTAAAAGGAGAAGCACCAGATAGAGATGTTTTCTGGGGCTGGGAAAAAGTAGTCACCGGTTTCTTCTTCTCACGCTTCGTCTCTGACCGCAACCAAGCCTCGACTACAGAGTGAAGATTAGCCGAGCTCTTCAAATCATCGACCTCCGCCAATTTCTCCGCCCTTCTCAATTCACCATCTTGGATGTAAACAAGATGAGTCGCCCAAGTCTCCAGCCCGTCGAATATGTGTGTAGCATATACTATTGCAGCTCCTCTCTGTAAATGATATTGTTAAGGTGAGATAAGAGCACAAAAATCAGCAGTACAAGTCAGGAAACACCCCAAATGTTTGACTCACAACACACTCAGATGTAAATGCAATAAAAGGTATATAGTTAGCAAGCTTACCCATTTTGGTGACGTAAAACCATACTTTTATAAGCAAGCAAATGCTCAGTCTGTTACTATCTCTGTGTTAGTATCATTGGAAGTTCAGATGTTATATATGTAGTAAATTTGGTCACCAGTCTGAATCTCGTAATCGGAAGAAATCAGTGGTGAAGCATTGGGTGCCTAAGAAAAAGGACTGCTTGAAGCAAATCACTCTGCTAAAGCAGTTGATGTTATATCTAAGAAGGTTGAGGACATCATTTGCTCTATTTTAAAAATGGTAACTTTGGAAGTTGAGACAGCAAGTACGTTTCAGGTTTTGTCTGATGAGGCAAATTTCATACAATGAACTGGCTGACATGCCTGATCAGACAGATGATCCCATTGTTGATACTATGGATGCTATTGAAGCTAACAAATCTTCGACAAAAGTTGATAAGCCTTAGTGACAAATTTCTCGCATAAGAACCAAACCTTCAAAAAAAATTCACAAGCAATTTTGATGAATATAATACAGCTACAAAGAGGTAGAAAGGGATCTTGGAATCTCTCTCCTGACTTGAAGAAGTTTGCTAGTGCTTCCAGCACTTCTTTAATTCAATGAGTTTCTTTTCATGGAATATTTGAGGCTTTAATAAGCCTTGTAGAAAAAAGGAGGTTAAGTCTCTAGTTATATAGCATAGCGTTCTTTTGTTTTGAATCTTCCGAACTGAAGTTCAGGAATTGAATGTTGATCGTATTGTGGCACCAGTTTTTGCCAATTGGGAAAATTACACTATTCTTTCAATCACCTTGGCAGAATTTCAATTCTTCAAATGCTATCCAGGTTCCACTTATTTTTGCTTGTTCCCAGTTTATGTACAGATCCATTTTTCTTCAGGAAGATGTTTTTTCAGCCAGTCTTGTGTATGCTTTAAATGAAGCATTTGAAACGAAGTCATTATGGGAGAATGTCTGCTTTACCCAATGGTGCTTCATTACCCTGGGGGTTCTTGGGGATGTCAATACAACAGGGATTTTTCTGAAGCAAGCAACTTTGATTCTACTCATGTCTTGGATATGGATGATTCTAATGCTGCTCCGCTAACATCTGAGTTATTTGATCTCAAGTATATTGGTTCCGTTTTTAGTTTGACCAATTCGAGAATTTGATTTTGTGGAAAGAAAACTTGATAGAGTTCTGGCAAATGATGCTTGGTTAAGCACTTTTCCTCACTCTTATGCTGAATTTGTTCCAGCGGCATGCTCTGATCACTGCTATAGTTTGGTCAGAATGAAAGGTGCTGATATGGCTCATCCTACATCTTTCAAATATTTTAGCTTTTGGAGCAAGCATCCTCTGTTTTTAGAGGTTGTCCGGAAGGCCTGGTGTTATGATAAAGAGGGAGTTCCTATGTTCAGTTTCTATAAGAAGCATTCAGATGTAAAAAAATTAAAAGGGTATTACAAGGACCATATCAACTCAATTCCTCGGCAGGTTCCACAGTGTAAAGGAGAGTTGTCTCTTCAGCAGGATATTTTTTGCACGAGGAATTTTCCCTTCGAGCTAAGCTATGGAAATATAGGATTTTGAGGAGTCTTATCTTCGACAAAAGTCGAGAATAACTTCACTAAAGTTAGGAAATCAAAATTCTAGCTATTTTCATAGATCTGTTAAAGTCAGAACCCCTAAGAACACTCCTAGTGTTCTGTATTCTGCAGATGGCACAAGGATTGAAGGGCAATATCGAATACCGAATGAAGCAATATCCTTTAATAAAGGTTTATTAGGCACTCTTGACTCTGTTGTTCCGGTTCTCACTTGCTAATTCGTATTTTATGTTGCAGTATAAGCTGCCAACTGCTTCACAGGAAAATCTTATTCTGCCTATCACCTCTTAGGAGATTACAGGATTTGGACAAGGCACCTGGTCCAAATGGATTTTGTGCACATTTCTTCACTGGTGCTTGGCATGTTATTGGTGATGAGTTACGTGCAGCTGTGTCTAATTTCTTTCATTCGTTTAAATTGTCAAAGAGGGTTAAGGCTACTGTTATAAACCTTGTGCCAAAAACATCAAATGCAGCCAGGATGTCTGAGTTTAGGCCTAATCATGTGAATAAATGAATCACAAAGATATTAGCCAATAGACTCAAGAAGATACTGCCTCATTTCATCAGATTGAATCAGTCAGCTTTTGCGGAAGGGAGAAAAATTGGGGATAATGTGCTATTAGCTCATGAATTGGTGAAGAATTACCATAGGGTTCGCATTTCCCTAGATGTGTGGTAAAACTGATACGAAGGTATTTCACTCCATAGACTGGGATTCTGCATTGACTACTCTAATCTCTATTGGTGCTCCTAATATGTTTTTGCAATGGATTAAAGTTTGCATTATGATTCCATCATTTTCTATCAATATTCTTTAAGGTTAATATCCTGGTGAAGGGGCTTAAGGCAAGGAGATCCCCTATCTCCATATCTCTTTGTGCATGTGATGGAGGTGCTTTCTAGCCTATAATTGCTGCTGCCAGAGCTGGGTTTGTCAAGTACCATCCTTCGTGTTCAAGAGTCCAACTTACTCATTTATGTTTTGCTGATGATTTTATGGCATTCTTTAAGGGTGATGCTGATTCTCTAAGGGAGATGATCAACATTATAAACTGCTTCAGGGCAATTTGTGGTCTCAAAGTTAGTCCTGCCAAGACTGAGGTGTTTGTAGCAAGTTATGCAGAGAAGCATGTGGCTGAGATATTTACATATTTGTGGTTTCGAGAGAGGAAAACTTCCTGTTAAGTGTCTTGGGGTCCCTCTTATCTCTGGAAGACTCTTATAGAGATTGCAAATCTCTTATCAACGAGGTCACGGCTAGATTAAATATCTGGACATCTAACAAACTCTCTTATGTGGGCAGGCATCGGTTGATCAAAGCTGTTATATGTAGCCTCATCAACTATTGGTGCTTTCGACCAAAAAAAAAAAAACTATTGGTACCAATTTTTTTGTTTTTTTGTCTTTTTGCTATGAAAGTTATACATGCAGTTGAAACAAAATGTAGAGCATTTTTTGGAAAGGGGATTCTGAAGCTCGAGGAGGGGCAAAAGTTAGCTGGGACCAGTTTTGTTTGTTAAGACATGAGGATGGTCTTGGACTCGAAGAAAAGTGGAGCTAGTGGCGACAAAAGATAATTGGTTATCAGTCTCCTCAAGGGTGCACATAGTAGATCTCAGCCTCCTAAGTCCTAATTAATGAAGTTACTAGCTAAACCCGTGGCAGGAGAAAAAGCATGCAATTACCTGATCACACTCTTCCCTCAAGAAATCAAGGAAATCCATCCGAGTGACAACATCCAGATCAACTGTAACCTCATCAAGTAGAAGAACCTGCACATGTGTCAAGTGTCAGATCAGAAGAAGAAATGACTACATTTGTCAGATTGACACTCTCAGCAGAGTTAATGAATAGCCACTTACGTGGCCAATTCCCATCTTGGAAGTTGGCATTGTGAAGATAATGAAGATCCGAGGTAAAGATTTTGAGTCAATGATCAAAGAATGCTCAAAATATCAAGAAACTGGCTCTGGACAGGCCATCAGGCCATTCAAGAAAACAGGTCTAAGCCAGCCAGCTCTCCATGAACAATCATCTTTACAAATGGAATTACCACTACCCAAAAAACGGATGCCCATCACAGATAAAATCACATTAGACATCTCAAGTTTGAATTGAAATCTTGAATTTGCAAACTCACTCAAATGCAATTGCACTACTTTCAAATATTCATCAGCCAAATATGGCCATCACCGGAACAGAGTCGTGACACAACCAATACCACCAAAAGACAGTACCTAGGAGATTTTAGGTCCCAAAGACTTCAAATAAATATCCATTAAATGGATGAAGAGTCATTTCAATCTTAATTGATCATTTTTCTACTTTTTGAAGACCCCCACATCCTAATCAATTATATGCCCTTAGCATGAATTTAGTACCTGAAATGGATGAAGAAGACCCATGCAAATCTGAACACGCCGACGCTGCCCATCTGAAACCTTGTGCATTCTCCATTGCAGATCAATATCAAGCAGCTCAATCAACTTTTCTCTCCTCACCGGATCAGCCCCTTCAACTGCCATTATCATAAACTTGAAAAATTGAGATTTGTACTTAAGTAGGAAAGGCCTTTCCAGAAGGTTGTGAAACGTTGTGCAGATCAAAATGCCAATAACATGACTGAGAAAAGAAGCACACGAGTGGACATTTACTCAAATAGACAATTAATAATAGTAAAAGAAAAGGCTACTCAATAGACCTTCCTCTCTCTCTCTCCTCCATCCCCCAACACCCACCCCCCCCCCCCCGCCCCAATTCCCAACCTCCTCTCTCTCGCTCTCCATCTCTCGGAGGACAACTCAGAGTTGTTCATCTACCAATTGGGATTTCTTACAATTCCAGAATTGCATAGAGGGAAATCAAAACATACAAGCAGACTAGCTTTCCAGACTGACCTCCAAATATCATATGTTCTGCAGAGAAGTCTCCCTGTAGTGGAATCTCTCCCTGAAAATTTTAGAAGGAACTTTCTTTATACATGCTAAAAAATTGACATACAGCATGTTATCAACGAAACCTATAGGACCAAGACAATCGCTGCCCCAAATCTAGAAACTATGGCAAAATATTCAAGTGTAAACATTTGCAAATAAACTATATGAAGCTCTTGACAGTGAAACTTAAAAGAGAAAGTCAGAAACAATGGAAGCAAAATTAAAAGAGTAGAGCAAGCAAAAAGGAAGTTCTTTCCAGACTCAGTCAATTGTAGAGCTAACAATGGCATAATCCCAGAAATATTGAGATTTTCCAGAAGAATTAATTCTCACAAGTTGGAACTCTCACAACCTGAGATATTAGACGAGTCAAAAGGTTGTGCATAAGCGTACAACCTACCATTACTGGAGCAAAACACGATAGGTTTCTTTGATCAGATTAAGGTAGCAAGTGGCATGGAGCATTACAATAAGACAGCAAATTACAAACTAAGCCATATTCCACCACTAAATGGGTTGGCTTTATGAATTCTTTTTGCCAAGATAGTGCTTTTAAGCATGGAGCCTTACTTCATCATTCATATAAGAAGTAGAAGTGTCACAAAGAGCCAAGATAGCGCTGCCATTAAACAACAGAATCTCTCTCAAAAAAAAAAAATCGAAATTTAGCTGAAGCTTTCTGAGGTATGGTTCTCTCAATTTTTCACTTGTACTTGAGGATTTCCTAAAATCTATCATTAAATTACAATATGACAGAAATACTGACGTAAATATATCGCGAAATTGAGAAGACAGTGAAATTATTTCAAATGCTGGTCGCCAAACATTTCTACAACAGCCAACAAGACAAAGCTGAGAACCAAATACTTGTCCCTTGGGATCACATAAAAACGTCATCTGTCCTACAGATCTCATGAATTATACACACGCCAGGGCTAACAAATTCTTTCCCAATTAGTAAAAGTTAAAAGCAACACATTACGTAAAAGGGCCAGGGAACTCACAGCAGAGCCAACCGTTTTACTCCAAGATCCTCCCAAGTAGGCCAAGTCACCGCTGCAGACCAACTGAGTATCGTGAAAAGCAGAGCGATTCAGCACGCGGACTACGTTCTGACCTCCGACCATGTGCTTACCTGCGAGAATTTTCAGTAAAGTGGTCTTGCCTGCAAAAAATTATGTAAAATGAAGGGTGAATTCAAAGACCCAAGAAAGACAACACGACTTCTAAAGAAAATGCGGTCAATCTAATTGTAAAGTAAGCCTAGCACTGGTGAGGCAAGCAACTTCTTAGAACAAGATCCTTTGATTCAGCATCAAAGAGTCACCGATCTTCCACCATAAATACTACCAAATAGAAGTTAGGATCCAACCCAACGTAATTCCACAACCCTCGAATGATCATGGAGGAAGGAAGCTACAACCTCTTTAATTCTGCAAAACAAAATTGGCATATACCCAGATAACAGAATTCCACAGAACCAATGAAACAGAGTCACCAAGACCAAACCTAACTATCAGATCACAAATGGAATGCAGCAACAACGGTATGTATCAAACCAAAAGCTGCCCAAGAACTAGGGACTAAAAAGGGGTGTCAGTCACGACAAGGAACGAACCCGATCCATTGGCGCCGAGGAGGAGGCAACGAGATCCAGGAGACACAGAGAGGTTGAAGTCGAGGAAGAGCGGGGTTGCCCCTCGTACGCGAATTGCATCCCGCACACCCTCACGCTGTCTCCATCTCCTCCACCTCCATCTCCATCTCCTCCTTCCGCTTCTCTTCTTGGCATGGCAACGTCGTCGACACCGACCATCCTCACTCCAAGCCGCCTCCCCACCCCTGTTTCTGCAACTCGCTTTCTGCTAATTCCGTGAGCTTGTTGGCGTTCACGTACCTATATATATATACACACACATGCGAGCGACTGAATGTGCCCACGTGTCACCACGTCCACGTCTGGGTTTGGTGGGGCCTAGACCTCCCTAAATGCTAATTTGCTATGCTCCGCTCCATTTTCGTCGTCCCCCCTTTTTCGGGGGAGATGCAGTCGTGCTCGCTCACCTGCCATAAGAAGAAACAGAAGAAAAAAAAGGGTTACTTTGTGGTTACAGAAATAAGAAAAAAAAGATAATGGCACAAATGGTTTTTGTATTTTAGTCGAATGTGCAATATGATCCTGAACTTTAAATTTGTTCGATGTGGTTCTAGAACTTTAGCCCAATGGGTAATATTATTTATGAACTTTTAATTGCTTCAATTTAGTTCAATGTTATCCATTTATTAATTCAAGTTCAGGGACAACATTGAACATTTTCATATAGTGTAGGGACTAAATTGAACATGTACTAAAAATATAAGGATCATATTGAACAAATTAAAAGTTTATGAACGGTATTGCACATCATTGCATCTTCAGCCAAAGTTGATGCATCATTTGTGTCATTTACCCAAATAAAAAGGGTAAGGTATTGCTCCTTGAATTTTCCTCGAATTGTGGGGGTTTACCTACCAATGTTCTTGCTAAACTCATTTTCTTTTCTTACAAGAGTAAAACAGGTGGAAGAGACATTAGCCGTCGATGTCGCAAGACGTTCAATTCGTTTAGGATCTAAATTGAACTCGTGGCCTTACAAAAAAATGTTTGTCATTTCACCACTAGGCCAAGCACCTAAATGGTGACTATGTTTATTAGGGATGATCGGTTCCTGGGCAGTTTGATTATCGCCCAAGAACCGAAACCGGACTGGGTTCCCGGGTGAGCCAAGAATTTGTTTCTTTTTTTTTTTCAACAATGAAATAAGGCAAAGGAAGGGAAGAAAATGAAAATAGATGGGCAGATCTCTCAGGAAATGGCCAAGTGACTCATGATGGACCCCTTAATCTTTCACAAAAAGAACTGAGTGACAAGGCACGAATGAGACAAACGAAGACTGTTGAGGTAGGCACTCGACAAAGCCGCAAAATAACAGAGAGCGAGAGTCGATGAGATGCGAGACAAAGAACAGCAAAAGATTTCGAAAACGTGATAAAAAAATTCAAAATGGAGCATAAAGAACAGAAAAAAAAAAAAAGAGCATTTACCTCAGCCAAAAGCAGAGCAAGAGAGGGAGTTGAGTCGTGACAGTCAGAGCTAGAGGGAGGCAAGGCGACCGACACAAAGAGAGGGCTACACAGATTATGATTTTGCTTAGATTTGAGAAAGGGAGCAACTCAGGCTGCATGCAAGAGAGTACTTGAGGCTTGACGGGTTTTTATTTTTTATTTAGTTTTTACAGATTTTCGAGAATATAAATAAAAAATAGTTGGTCCGGTCCAGTGGATGGGTCCACACATGGAACCGGGAACTGGATTGGTTCCCCTTGGAACAGCTCGGAATTGGCCAGTTTGGTCCGGTCTAGGTGATTTCCGATTTGATCACTCCATTGCTCACCCGTAGTATTTATCGAGCGTGCTCCAGGAACCAGGAGCTTGGAGTGCATGTTCTCATAATTCCCGATCTTTGTGGGATGGTGTGGCCAGGAATCGCCATCATCATAAGTTCGGCAAGTTAATCTTCGGATTTACATGCGATCAAGAAGTCGAATTATTCCAAGTTCATGATCCCAACACAACAAATTTTCACCCGAAGCACCTTAATGTATCTGGGATAACGAATTATTGCATGCCATTGGCTCTGGCATGGTGGGTCAAGGAACTGATTGACATTACCTTTCTCCAAAGGTTACACCAAGGTGAGCAATACAGTAGTTCAATTCGACAAGTGATCTGTAATGGGTGATCTGAAAACTAGCTTATGCATGAGGATTCATAGGAGTATCTGCTGAATTCGACCCAAGCCCATCCATCAATTCTCACAAAACACAGGGCAATATTTCCTTCGACAAGTTGAACGATTATCCCACAAAAATCTAAGTCCAGTGAACACAAGGCCTTTTTTATTAGGGTTAATACCACGAAAAATCCTAAACTGATACACTTATGATAATTTTACCCCGAACTATTTTTTTTTTGACCACAAAAAAAATCTCAAACCCAGTACACACAGCACAAATTTACCCCGAACTATTTTTTTTACTATAAAAAACCCCAAACTGGTACACTTGTGACAATTTTACCCCAAACTATTTCTTTAACCACCAAAAACCCCACATACTGGTACACTTGTGACAATTTTACCCCCAAACTAATTTTTTGACCACTAAAAACTCCAAACTGATACATTTGTGATAAATTTACCTTTTGTTAGTATCCGTTAAATTATATTAATATCGCAAAAAATCACAAATTAGTAAACTTGTGACAAACAGAGGGGTAAAACCTAAAATCGGTACACATGTCAATTACCACATGTCATTTAACTTAGCAATTTGATAGTAAAATTTAACAGAAACTAACGGAGGCTAAATTTATCACAGGTGTACCGGTTTGGGGTTTTTGGTGGCTAAAAAATTAGTTCGAAGGTAAAATTGTCACAGGTATACCAGTGTGGAGTTTTTGATGGTAAAAAAAAATAGTTCGGGGTAAAATTGTCACAGGTATATCAGTTTATGGCTTTTTGTGGTCAAAAAAATAGTTTGGGGTACAATTGTCACTAGTGTACCAGTTTGGGGTTTTTCGTAGTATTAACCCTTTTTATTAATTTCTCCATCCGACGTGGCTTGCGAGCACGCCTAGTAAGCATAGATAGCCCAAAACGGCATTGACTATGTGTTTTGCCTCAAAATATAAACCATAAATCGCAATTTGCAAGGAAATTTCCAAATTGAAAACCCTAAATCGGCGAAAAAAGTGTCAAAAAAGTCTTAAACCTTTTATATTGGTGCCAATTTAGTTTTAAACCTTTTTTTGTTGCCAATTCAGTCATAAACCTTTTACATTGGTTCCAATTTATTCATAAATTTTTTTTATGCCAATTCAGTTCTAAACTTTTTGTATTGGTGCCAATTCAGTCCTAAACCTTTTGCATTGGTGCCAATTCAGTCATTCCGACTAATAGCTACTCATGTGTCGAAGGACTGAATTGATACCAATGCAAAAGGTTTAGGATTGAATTGGCACCAAAAAAAGTTTTGGACTAAATTGACACAAATGCAAAAGGTTTATGACTGAATTGGCACAAATGAAAAAGGTTTAGGACTAAATTAGCATCAATGCAAAAGGTTTAGGACTGAATTAGCACTAAAAAAAGGTTTAGAACAAAATTGGCACAAATACAAAAGGTTTAGAACTAAATTGGCACAAAAAAAAGTTTAAGACTAAATTTGCATAAAAAAAAAGGTTTAAGACTTTTTTAACACTTTTCTCGAACATTTTCGGAATGACGGGAAAAGTGCCAAAAAAGTCCTAAACCTTTTGCATCAGTGCCAATTTAGTCCTAAATCTTTTTTTTTGTGCTAATTCAGTCCTAAACCTTTTGCATTAGTATCAATTAAGTCCTAAACCTTTTAAATTGGTGTCAATTCAGTCCCAAACCTTTTGTTTTTGTGCCAATTTAGTCCTTCTGATCAATTTTGATCGGTATTTGCCAACGTGAACGCCGCCGGCCAGCGTCCGGTCACCGGCACCGACGCAGACGACTTTAATAATATTTTAATATTTTTTTGAATTTTTATTTTTTTCCTTTTTTTTTTTTTTTCCACTTTTTTTTTTGGTGCCCCTCCCTTCCTCTGGCCGGTCGCCGGTCTGGCGATCAACCAGAGGCCAGAGGTTGGCGAGCTCAACCTCGCCGACCACTAGCGAGGGCGGCGGCCTCGCCTTGGTCGAGCCTCGCCGCAACCTCCGGCGAGGGCGAGCCTTGCCATGGTCGAGCGAGGCCCGACCTCGTCGGATCCGGGCGAGGTCACTGGGCAAGGCTTGACCTCGCCAGATCGGCGAGGTCGAGCCTCACCTGACCATGGCGAGGCTTGACCTCGCTAGATCCGGCGAGGTTGAGCCTCGCCTGACTAAGGCGAGGCTAACCCTCGCCAGTGGCTGGCGAGCTCAATCTGGCCGGTCGCCGGACCAGCGACCGGCTCGAGGAAGGAGGGGGAGACAAAAAAAAAATGGAAAAAAAAGAAAAAAAAAAAAAAATTCAAAAAAATATTAAAATATTATTAAAGTTATCCATGTCAACTAGGAGTGTCAAAACCAAACACAATACCCGAACCAAAACACGAACCGATCCGACCGAACACGAAATTTTCTTATTGGGTCGGGTTGGATCTCAACTTGTTTGGGTAACAATAAAAAAAATTGGATATTGTTTGGATCTATTGGGCTTGGATACCCAAACCCAACCCAAACAATAACCAAAACCATTAAGATTGCTCCTTCTTCCGGGACCTTCTTTGCCGACTTCTTCTTCCCCGGGTTCTGCCGCGCCGCCGCCACCAGCAACATCACCCTCAGCGGCGTCGCCGAGATCGACGGCCGCGGTGACTACAATTCTCCTTGGGCGATTTGCGATCCTCTCCGCCGATTCATCGGGCGCTACTGGATTCGCTCCCCCTCTCACGCTCTCCTCCGCCCACGATCCCCGCGATCTCCATGGCGTGAAGGGGTGGTCGCCCTCGTGGGGGAGTGCTGTTGGTTGTTTTTGAGTAAGTCGACATGATGGGCGGGGAGCTTGTTCCATCACCTAAGCATTCGTGGTCGACGGAAGAGTATATCAACAGATCGACTCTCAGCAGCGAGTGTCCTGCTTTTTTTTTTTTTTCCTATTAATAGAACCCCGTGGGTTTTGGTTTCTGTTTGCTAAGTCGTCTTCTTTGATTCTCTTGTTAGGAAACTAAGCATTCTATTCTTGCGACGATTCGAGTGAAGTGGCGGGGATCGAGAGTCGTAGCTTGATGCTTCTTTTTTTTGCTTTGTGTCGTTGTCACCGTTTAATCTATGGGGTGCTTTGGTACGGTTCAACATTTTGCTACCGATGAAGTGCGTGATGAGCAAATTATGGATCTTGAACTTTTAAATGATTAGTAAACCTCTAAACACGAACCCGACCGAACCGACCCGAATCCCCAACACGACCCGATTGTGCGGCTATCTAATGTTCGGTCTTGTTTCGGATCGGGCCAAGCACATATATTCATTATTTCGGTCGGGGTCGGGTCGGGTCGGGTCGGGTCGGGTTTTCATGAAACCCGACCCGACCCATTGACACCCCTAATGTCAACGCCACGTTGGCGTCGGTAACCGGCCGTCGGTTGATAGGCATCCATATCGGCAAATTCCAGTCAAAATTGATCGGAAGGACTAAATTGGCACAAAAAAATAAAATGTTAGGATTAAATTGACACCAATTTAAAAAATTTAGGACTTAATTGGCTCCAAAAAAGGTTTAAGACTAAATTGGTACCAATACAAAAGGTTTAGGATTGAATTGACATAAAAAAAGATTTAGGACTAAATTGGTACTAATATAAAAGGTTTAGAACTTTTTTGAAAATTTCCATTCGGAATGACTCAGAGCGGTTGGTGTCTCATTCGGACGTGGAGATTTTCGAACGAGAAAAATCGTGAGACTGCAATAAGGACACGCAGACACTGCTCATTTTGCCAGTTGTTAAGGAATATCATACTTATAATTTGGCTTTGCGAAGTCGATAGACTGCTAGCTGCATGGCAGGGGCTCATCTAAAACGATGCTCTTAAAAGCTCTTGACTTCGCAAGCTGCATGGCACGTGCTCATCTAAAACGATGCTCTTAAAAGCTTCATAACTTAAAGTGAGCGGTCAAAAACTTTTGAGAACAAAGCTGTATGGTGTTAAGAAAGTTTTGACATTCCTAATATTTTTTCGCGACAAGTCACGTGTTGTTGGCTCTAGGTGAATATTAGTCTACCTGTATCGAGATTCGTCTAACGCACAAACTTATATTCATAACTCGAGAAACTGCAAGTTTCTTCTGGACTGCAAGTGATTATGTTTATCACGTGAACTATGGTGGAAATAGCCTATGTCTATTTTGACTTGACATACATAACTCTATTTTTGTGACAACAAATCTCATTGTCCTCATGGTTTTCCCATAATAATCTAGTTAGATTTTGCCTTGCGCACAAATTTCACTTGACATTGGACTCAAAAACTATCTCCGTTGCAGTGGTCGACCACTACGACACAGAACAGATTCTCAGAGAGAGAGAGAGCATGGGCACTCAGGTGACCATCACAATGATGTCGTATGAGCTGCAACCAGGCGACCACCGGGATGGTTGCCGACATTATAATGGTAGCAACTAGCAAGAGGCATGAAGTGGTCCCAAGCAATGCACACAGAGGTCACTCGTTTCTCTCTTTGGCTTTTTTGCTTTTGTAATTTACTTCTTTCTAATTTTGTTATCCAATTCGGGTACATCCCATCCTTGAAGCGTGGATATTAGTAAAGCGTAGGTCTAACCAGCAGACCAGTGAGACATTATCGAACACCTAAAGATCTTTAGAAGTACATAGCTAGTAACACTTAAAAGTCTTTCGCACGAATTCAGAGAGTGGAGCTATTGCCGAAGTCGTGCATGGAAGAAAGATTATGGCCCTGAATGAAGAGATGAAACCAGCATGTCCCATTCTAAAGCAAGCAAAAAGGTAACCACTTAGTGACACTCTCTAAGCATCCACTGCTGTCTAGGATGTATGCAGTTGCAGTAAGATGAGGCAAGATTTCATGAACCGACCGGTCATCTCAGGTATGGCCAAAGAATTCTATGAATTTCCCAGTAATGTGCTCATGATTTCACAATAAATTGCTCTGACAGGCAAGGCACAATAGCACTTTAATCACATGTTAGATAAGCATCTGCAATTCAAGAACAACTGCAAAATGCTCAATTTTTTGCATAGAGAATAGATATAGCTTATGTTATATGAGCTGGACAGAGCTTATTACCGAGCAATAGGATTGAGACACATTTGGCAACATCAGTGGACTTCAAAGTGGATTTGTTACGCCAAAGTTCAAGAGGTGAAACTTCCCTAACAGCTCCATTACTTGCAATAGGAGACTCAATTGAAAGGCAGAACTCTGGAACAAAATCGAATCATCAGATGATAAATAATATCCACACCAAAGATCATGTTAAGTTGATGAGCTAATGTCAAGCCTCATTGTCAAGAATAACATAAGCTACATATGCTGTTGCAATGGGGGACTTTAGAAAGGCAAAGATACAATTTCACCCGAAGAGAACGAAAGGTGCATGCTACTCCCAGTACTAATGACAAGCAAATTAGCTAATAAAAAGGTGATTTAAACTTCAGAGGCACAAACAGGGAAAAATACAAAGATTGGGATTCCAATGGGGAACTCCACAAATCAGGAGACAAACATGTACCGTATTATCAAGCAGTTGAATGAATCGGAAGATCATACTAATACTTCAGAGAGACTGAATCGGACTCTGGTCCTAGTGGATTTGAAATGTGATGAATAGCATATTGAAACTAGCAGAAAAATATAAATCAAGTGAAATTAGAACTTTTGATAATTGGTGGTACATTGAGGAACCATGTTCCTAATATTTATAACTTGGCCTTATGTTAGCTCAGCAAGTAGGTGATAGAACTTGCAATATAAGACAGAGGGGAATGTATGACATACAGAGAGGACAAAGTTCGTTGTTGATACACTCATCATATGGACTTGGTATTACAGAGCCAATCATGCTTATCCAGAATTCAAAGATTGAAAAACTCCTTGTTACCATATTATCAAAGTGGAGAAGCATGATTAGAATAGTGATTTATGTTAGCATGAGACATGGTATCACATACATGACATACTTTTCACTAGAGACTGTCTAGAGTGCTGTTTTTTCTGGAGAAGTATATGACCCATTCAAAGTCCTAACTAGAGGTGCCGCTGACCCAAAAAGGGGGGAAAGGGAATTATGAGTACCCATTGCCCATGACCAACACAATCTAAGGACGCAAAACACCAGACAGATTGTTGAAAATCAAGTACAAAAAGATGCAACACAATTAAGTAAAGTCAACTTCTTTGAGTCTCACTAAGTACACCCTTATATGTACTTCCAGACCACTTGAACAATAGCAACAATAACTGATAACAAAGGTAAATGACCACGAAGCTAGAGACCACTCATTGTTAATTTGATGACGAAGGCAAAGTTGAATCATGAGAAGGATGTGATTCTTCTTTTTCCAAAAGCTGCTGGTGCGGCAGTGGAGGTGGTGGGGGCGGCGGCGGCGGTTGCTCTCCTTGCCAGGTCCAGACAATGTCCTTGAGGGCCGGTCTTATTTCCTCCTTCAGTACCTTCTGATACTCCATTGTGTCCCCATTTGACTTCTTCATCTCCACCAAATGGAAAGCCGGAGTAATCTCAAAGATTTCAGCATCGAAACCGAGGACACCCTTTCTTCCAGCCTTAGCACCTTCAAATTTCATCAGTCCGGCATCCTTCTTCTTAACCTTCAGCCTCAGGCGCTTGGCTATATCCTCGAGCTTCGAGATTATAACAGAAGCAGGTTTATTCACCGTGAACCGAACTTCCTTTCTTTGATCCACTCCCTCGAACAATCCAGACAAGTCAAATCCTGCAGAATATGATATGATATCAAAAGCATTCAAGTTGCTAAGGCTCGAAGGTTCGTGCTTTGACTCCGTAGTGGTATTTTCACCCTCATCAGGACCGAATAATGCATCAGCATCAAGAGGCGGCGGTTCTTTCACTTCTCTTATGATACATATAGTTCTGGAGTCTAGACCTTTCCGGAACCAAGAACTCTCCATAATCTTGTTCATTGAAATTCTCGTGTTTGGATTCGGATCTAAGATCTTTGAAAGGAGTCGACGCACATCCGGTGCAAACCAGTTTGGAAATTTGAATTCTCCCTTTCCAATCTTTCGATACATCTCCATGAGATTAGAGTCATGAAAGGGAAGGTAGCCAGCTAATAGAACAAACAAGATCACGCCACATGACCAAATATCAGCTTTGGATCCATCATAACCCCTTCGATTGATCACTTCTGGAGCAACATAAGCAGGGGTCCCACAAGTTGTGTGGAGCAACCCATCTTGATGCTTTGATTCTGCAAGGGCGCTCAACCCAAAGTCGGAAACCTTCAGATTCTCATTCTCATCTAAGAGCAGATTCTCTGGTTTCAAGTCACGGTGACAAACACCTCGGCTGTGACAATAATCAACAGCAGCAATCAGCTGTTGAAAGTATCTCCGTGCAATGTCCTCCTCCAGTTTCCCTTTGGCTACCTTGTTGAATAGCTCGCCGCCTTTAGCATATTCCATGACAAAGTAAATCTTGGTCTTGGTGGCCATGACTTCATAAAGCTCCACCACATGCGGGTGCCTAATTAGTCTCATGACCGAAATCTCTCGCTTAATCTGATCAATCATTCCAACTTTCAAAACCTTCTCTTTGTCGATCATCTTGATGGCAACGCTCATGCCTGTGCTGATATTCCTCGCATAATAAACCTTGGCAAATGTCCCTTGCCCAAGTAATCTTCCCACTTCATATCGGTGCATCAGAACACCCCCTCTGTTGTCCATTTCAACTGAGTACTACACTTGCTTTTATGAAAACTTTGTACAATATAACCAGCTACTGATATGTACAGAAATTAGAAGCAAATCATAAATGCTCAACCATCTTCACAGACATCATACTTCAACATAGCATGTTCTCCCAAGTTACACTTTACCCAGGGCATATGAGAAACTATGATGGCTAATTTATCAACTAACTCCCCAACCTCATCCAAGATAATCAAGGGCTCTCCACATAGAGTTAAAGCCCCATCAACCTTCAGAAAAGGGTTCTCAACTTTCAAGCACATCTTTCAGCATTCCCAGGTTGTGGTGATTTCCTAGAGAATACTGAAGAAGGGAAGCACACTGCAGAATTGAGTTTCTTGAGGGGACAGTGGAGAGCTAAGCTTAATCTCCTGCAATATGCTAGAAATATATCCTGCAACCAAAAAAAAGGTAGACGAGGATACAGCCATTGTCGCCAAAAAAGAACATAAGATATAAAGACGCAAAACATGACGCTGAAAAGAGCATGACTCTGACTGTAAATAGCTTGAACGCCATTAAAGCAACCCAATACCCATGAGATATGCAACATCCAAGAGCTGCAACCACTACTGAACCAAGAATCAAGTGATGCAGTTTGCAAATATTCAGATAAGAACTCCAAAAAAAGGTGAGCAGGTATAAATTGGGAGAGAATGTGCCATATTGCCTGAAGAACGCGGGACATTACAACATGAGAGCAATACAAACTATTAGACATGACATTGATCATAATTTCCTAGAGAACCTCTGGGAAACAGTTCAAAGTTACTGTAATGCCAAGTATCCGTTGCAGCACATAGTTGGTCTCTTGAACATCCACAAGTTACAAAAGACGGCTCAATAAAAGAGAAATGAAACAATCGGACCAAACTGGATGTCGGACTGAACAATGCCTAAAAGGAACTTTAATTCAAAAGAAGAGAAAAATATTCAAGCTTTCCCCAGCCAAGAAACATCTTCGAATTTTGAACAGCCACAATACACAGAAAATAAACCAGTCACGTGCCAGCAAAATTACGCAACAAGAAGAGCAAACCCACATCGAAAAAGCGAAAAAATCGAACAAAAACGCCATACCCAGAAACCAAAACCTATAAAAAATGAAATTTTTGGAACTCCCCAAGAAATTTTCCTGGACAAAGGTAGTAAAATAAAAAGAGAAAAAGGCATACCTTTATGATCAGATAGAAGAGATCTGACCCGTGTACGAACAAGAAGCGGAGGAAGAGGAGGATATTGAAGAAGAAGAAGAAGACGAAGAGGAGGAAGCGAGGCGGGACCACAAGGGTCGCACTGTAATGGAAAATGAAAACGCAAACGAACGGTGAGAGAGCTAAAAACCAAAAAACCTCTTATAAACGGCAACCGGAGACAGTCCCACCAAGAAATTCATTATTCAATCCATAATATCGAATACTCACCTATTGTTCTTGGGTCACTCAGCTTTGAGGCGCCTCTCCAGGATTGACAGAGCGTGCAGGGTCCACTGTATTTGGCATTTCATGGTTCAAAATGTCGCCACCTGTCAAAACTTTCCATGTTGTGGCGGTTCTGATACGGAAAGTTCATCTCTTCTTCCCTGTTTTGGTGAAAGAGGGTCTCCCGGTAAAGATTGCCGTTGGGTTTAAGGTTTCGGTGTTGATGTCAAACTAGGCGGGCAATTCTCGTACTCCTCTTGTCTTGAATTCGTGCCCGTCAAGGTTACCATGACTTCTGTTTAGTTCTGTTCAAGCGGGTGCAAGAAAAGAGGAATAGCCCTGTTGTCCATCATGGACATCGACGATGGGGATTGCTTGATCTATTTGATAAAGCAAATCGAGTTCGCATTCTCCTTCTACTAGTTATTGGGATTATTGATCGCCAACTTAGGTTCCGTTTGATCGCGAAAAATGAACAATTCGAAAAATATTTTTCTCAAAATGATAACTCGTGTCGCTTGAAATTATTAGTCGGTAAAAAGTATTTTCGTTATCGATAACAACTTATGCGTAAACGATACAAGTAATCATTTTTAAAAATATACTTTTTCACATCATTTATTCTCCACAAAACTAACGCACTCTCAATTTGAATTGAATTTTCTAAACTAATTAGGCACTTGCAATGGCCAAATATAGTTGGTAATCTAATAAAGAATGGTTTTTCCAAATTTTCGCCACAAGTGTCGGTAAATATTTTGAGAATTTAATTATCTTTTTTTTTTACACGTGCTCAAACAAATCCTTAGAATGCTTCTTATCAAAACCGCGTATGTATGTTATTGATGTAATTACCATGCGTGTTACTCGTGCTCGTAAGTTCTAACTCGTGACGGCAGCGGCACGCCGACAGGGAAGGCATATACCCTAGCATCGAAGAGTCGTGATTGTATTGTAATCATCAATTTAATCTTTGATTTGAAATCAACGCGAGGTAAAAACTTATTTTACACGTGCAATTGATGAGGACAAAACTCGAAATTTGGGTTGTACCCTCTTTTCGCGATTGGTGCTTGCGAAGCTTCCTCCGTCCCCTTCACTCGTTTCCAACCGCCGGTCAAAACTGCCGGTGTCGGCAGTTAAACGAGCCCCCTCCCCGGCCAATGAGGAGATGACACGTGGGATCGTTGGGAAGTTTCTCGTGCTCGGACATCGGACGTTGTGGGCCCGCGTGGCTTTGTCCGTGTTCACCTCGGGTGCGTCCAATGCTTTCTCAGTTCCGACCATACGCTTGCCGTCCAGTCATTGGTGTCAGCCACGCCACGTAAGCAGACATTCCCGAGATGTCGTGCCAAGATCATGCTCCGCCGTAAGATTCATGCCGTTTTTGCATCCCTATATGCTCCTTGACGGAGAAACGGGTTTGAAACGCGCGTAATTGAATCGATGTCACGTTCGTGTGCGTATCGAGGTCGATTCAATTTTCTTGACCTCCATCTGGCTCATCTGAGTCATCTCGTGCTATACGAGAGCATGTTCTCGCGTTAGGTGAAGCAGGTCGTGCCAGATGATATCAACTTTTTTGTGCCCATCGTCAAAACTTGACATCGGGATTTTTCTGGTGACCGATGAGCTAAGCTACGCTTCAAACGATAGGATCTCGAATTTCACACGCGCTGTATGTCGCAAGAGGGTAGATCGAAATACAGCAATTAGATATTATACGGTCCTTTTCAAATAGTAAGCTTTGAATCGTTTAATTAGATGGTTAAGATTTCTTTGGGGCGTTGAACTTTGGAAGAACAATGGGTATAAGGTATAAGCGTTAGTTAAACAAGAGAATGTTCAAATTGAGCCTTTCCTATATACCATTAATTAAAATTAATCATCATTAAAATTCAAATTTGCATATCTTATATTCAGCCCGAGACTAATTATTATATACCTTGTGGTCGGTTACATTGAACAATGGCAAACGTCACGACGAATTTAGTATTTCCCTCTCTCGTGCATGCTCTCTTATAAATGCTATTACGAAAACAAAACATTAAATATTACAAAATTTTATAAGAAAGGAAGGATTAATTAAACATTGACGGCTTAAAATAATTTCTATATGTGGAATTATAAAACCAATGTGGAGGGGAATATCTTGGAGAGGCCGTAACCGGTGACGACCCTTTTGTTGAATCCTACCTTGTCTTTTCATTCATCGTTCTAATCACAAAATTTTAGGTAGGGGTGTCGAATTGAACTGAGATACGAACCGAATCAAATCGAAACGAAAATTTCGTGCATTTTGGTTCGGTTCCAAATCGAAACGGTAAAAAATTTAACTATCCTTTTTATTGGTTCGGTTTTTGATTTTATTCGTTAATAAACCGAACCGAAAAAAGTCCCATGCTCAACGCTCTCGCCACTCCCAAAACCCAAAACCCTGGAAATTTCCTCCTCCACACGTCTAGGCACACCACCGCCAGCGACGGTTCAGGGCCCCTGTCACCACATCCCCCACCTGGAACAGCAATTGCACGTCATCTGGTGAACACCGATGGTGGCGACGGCGGCGCTGCATGCCTAGACAAAAACTCCTTCACCCTCACCCTGAAGAGACCCCCTACCCCGCCGATGGATGAGGAGGGCAAGGTAAGGAAGTCCAAGAGGTTGGCCATGACTCGCCTCTTCCTGCGCTTCATCGGCCTCCCGGAGACGACCATGGTCCCGACAGCTGCTATGGTGGTGCCTGGGTTAGATCTTCTTTGGAAAGAGTGGCGGGGGCTGAGGGGGTGGCAGATCTGGAGGGGAGAGCTGAAGGTGCAACGCGAATATCGGACCCACCAAATTGAGACCCAAAATTGAGACCGACTGGATTGACCGGTTTAGTCCGATTCTCGGGAATATCGATCTAGTTCCTTATCCCATATCGAATGTTATTTTTTTGAAGTTTTCTATCACCTCCTTTAAGTATCTGTGATGAGAAATTAGTATTTTTTCTATAACGTTATGGAATCAAATCAGAACTACAAAGGAAAAAACTGAGCAATCGGTTCCTGGTTTATAAATAAATATTTAATATTAGTCTCATTGGAACCAGATCGGACCATCCGGTCCGGTCCGATCCGGTCCACGGTCCCAAAACTAGCTGGTATGGTCCGCGGTCCTAAAAACTGGAAACCAGTCCTCCCGGTCCGGTTCTCAATTCTTGGGTTGGACCACACCGAACTCGAAACCGCTCACCCCCTACAAAATTTGTCTCTTTCGATGTTGTATCATCTGTGTATTTCATCCAATTTAAACTTTTTTTGGAAGTTTTAATATTAAACTCAGCTGCTTTGGCGTTGTTGCATTAATCGGATCTAGAATTCTTGTAATAAACGAACCGGTCCTTTGGCTGTCGATAAGGTCGTCTGATACATGGCATGATTGTTGCGCGATGTGACCTGGTCACCTAATCCCTACACACTTTTGTTCCGTATCTCAATGGCTTTTGTAGGGTAGGGTGTTCGTTGGCATTGCGCGGGAAGGAGATAGGAAAATTCGAGTGCGTATAAGTATTACATCGGGAGGGTAACCGGTAGATGGGATCCAATCCAATGAGACGTGGCGAGGGCTCCTGTGATTCTCGAGGAACCAAGCCACCGTCAGTAATGCGTCGTACCTAAATTCGTTTTGGTCATGATTCTTTTTTTTATAAGTTGTTGCGATGCGCAAATGTTTAGATGGGTCCAACGAAATGCTGAAAGCTGTCTTTCCGTGATTTAACGACCATCGATCCCACGAGAGATGGTTCCTTGAAGGATCATATCAGCAGAGGTGGGGGTGAAAGATTTGAGAGGGAACAAACGGTAACTCCCAACTCCCATGTAGATGGCAGACCCAATTGCCTGTGGATTGGCGGTGATCAGGGTTGGTCGGACCTTTCACATCGAGAAGCGAGAGATCCGAAGTTCGACGTCGGCCCCAGTGTTGCCAATTCTTTGGGGATTAAGTCGTGAGAGTCACGGACCTGGTCGACTCTACCAATTTACCTGATGAGGGGACACAGCCACCGCGAAGAATTCGGTTGCCGGCCGACCCCGGACACCCTAGCGATATTGACAAGAAGAACTCAGCAGACTGCATAGATACTTCAATCTTCTATGCGAAAAGTGATCGAGAATCTTGACAAAAATATACATTTGAGACAAGCTGCGGAAAAGAATTTGACTTGCACGTATTCAGAGTCTGCAGTAGAAAAAGCAGAATCCACGTACAGAAAGACCACACTTCCAATCTGAGATTGATAATTCATGACGAGAGATATTTTACAAACGGGTGTAAGTCATGTAACTTTCAAATTCAGTACGCTTTTCTGCTCATTCTTGGGTAAAGCACTCCAATCAAACTTGTACGTATGGTATAGAACAGAAAGCAAAGAACGTAGATGCCGTCCACAGATGAAGCCGACGCTACCCCATCTGTAGCGCCGCGTCTAAGAGGAAGCAACTCCTGATGAAGTTCCCAGCACCTCTCCTGAGCTGATGGTAGAAGCTTTACAGGCATGCAAAGTGGTGCATATGTCATTTGATTCCAGGAACTGCTCCGCGTTGGCAAGAATCAGTGGCCCGTACTCGAAAACCATCTTCTTGCACTGGCGAAAAACATAACAAGTGAAACCATTATAAGGTGAAGCAATGGTGCGGACATGAAAATTTTGACAAACTACGGCCTAGGAAAAGACCCAATGCTTTGCTCGGATTATCTCCAGTACTCAAGTCGAGTAAGCGCAACTGGGAGCTTTCTTCTGCTCTGATACAAAACATAACGAATACAGTGCCTCCCAAATTCCAGTTGCTTTCTACTTTCTAGATTGCTCATTTGGATACCCTACGGATTTGGTTTTATCTCTTTGCCTCTACGTAAAGCAATTTTGATCAACACCAGAAAGTTTGGTTGTAAAAGTTGACCATTAGTTAGGCTCCCACAAAGGAGGTGAAAAGAGAACTTATTTCGAAATGCGAAAAATAAAGAGAGAGGACACTGTCTGTTCCAAACAGACATCACAAGTAATCATATATCCTCTCTCATCAGCTTTTAGCAGATGCGACATTCAAGAGATGTCTGGCAGAATTGACTGATCTCCTCCAGTCAACATCAACTAGAGAATTTCACTTTTGGCTAACCATAAGGAGCTATGAATCATAGATTTGATTCTAAATAAAATGGTAAACAGCCAATGGCGAGTAGCTACTAATAGGATAAAATCTTATGAATATAAAGTACGAACAAATCTCACCTTCTTTGCATAGTTTTCCATGGAATTACAAGCCTTCAAGAGAATCTGAATTATGTCCATCTGAAGAAGAATTTTTTTCATCAGAAAAAAATGAATCACTAAAGGATTGTGGATTTCTTATAAAAGAACTAAAATTGAACTAGTCACTTCTTATAATTCAACCTCGTGCATATAGATTGCAAGAAAAAGCACTAAACACTACCTAGAGTTTTGGCCAAAAAAGACATTGCAATATAGCAATGTCTCATTGGGTCCAACCACAGAGGCAACAAATTGTTCGGTCTTTGCTTTGATAGTAAATATCAAAGATTTTTGCAGGTTTTAGCAAAAAAGTACTTAGGAATTGCAGAAATTTGTCTTGCTTCAAGAAAATCTCCAACAATGACTCATAATGGTAACCACAGGTGGGCACAGCTTTGACTTTTTCAACTAACTGATTTGCAAATAGAACTTGACACACACCTCATGTGGTGTTGTGAAGAAATGAATCATTGTGTCATGGGGCCTTTTGATTTATCCAATAAACTTTGCAATCGCTATGACAATTGCATATGCAGGCAAACAAGGCATAAACAAATTATCAAAGCAACAGTGATTAGGCTAGATGCAGATAAAAAGTAGCAACCTGTGTGTCGGGGTCTTTTAATTTATCCAAGACTTCTGAAACAGCATGATGGCACAGTTCACAGCTATCATCCTGAAGTTGTGAAGAAAGGAATGCCACTTTTTCACACAGGTTGACCTTCCTACAGAACTCTTCTGGTTCTACTGAGGATACCTCTGTGAAGAAGAGAGTAGCATAGGAATCGACCAAAGTGATGCACTGCAGATATATGACAGACAGGCTTAGTGTCCATGAACTAGAGAAATGAAAGGAAAAGAATGCTGAGGAAACAACTATTCTGTCACCAAATGTATATATTCTATTGAGGCAACATTACAGCTTGTAGGAATTTTCAAATTTTCGCTACAGGACATTTAACCAGCCATCAATTTCACGGAACACTGTGTTCTGCCAACACGACAGAAGCAGTTTGCTAGCTCTATGTTAGTACGATATCTAAATTATCTGCATGTGATGAATTGGAACACTTGATCAAGACTAGCAGTTCCGCTTAGCTGCCAATCACCAAGCACACACTTTGTCTGTGAATAAGATGAAAATATCCCAAAGGGCAAGAACTAAATCAAAGTTTGAGCAATTAAGATAAAGCAGAGCTCAATCTCCACTGAGTAATGTCACAAAAAGCTGTAAAAATTGAACACTATGGGTAAATAATCCGTCAGAAATGAATGGGAAAAGTGGGTTAAAGATATTCCATGGACATAGCTACCACTATCGCTGCGGTGACTGAGCATTAGGTCCTTTAGGATAACCTCAGACTTCCCATCATCTAGTTTGAGGTCAAGTCAATTGCAAACATAGTAATTGACATGATCAGTGGAGACAAAACGCCGGGCTGGAACTCCTTGACTGCGAGACTGCATGATCTTAACCCAGAAAATCTGACAAATTTGAGGCCAAGCACAACTATGATAAAAAAAAAAAAAGTCTTGTGCAGAGGACTTGGCCAGAAAAAGGTACCAGTCAAAAGGAAAACTTTATGATTTTTGGTTGCCTACCACTTGAATCAATGCTAGTTTCACGTTTTAATGTCACAATGCAACTTTATGTAGAAGACTAGCCTGTCAGCGTTGTAAGCCCTCTGTAAGGACTCCATTTATTTTGATTGAAGACTTCTTCTACCATTCCAAAAAAGAAAAAAAGGAGAGGAAGAAAGAAAGAAAGATGATGAGGATGAAGATGGAGTGGAGAAAATAAAGAGGGATTTTGAAGATCGACAGTGAAAACATGAGGAGAACAGGGCAAAGTAAATCTTCATTGTCGTCATACAAAATACATAGCTAGAATAAGAGAAGAACAGCACCTCTTGTTTAAAAGATGGCAGATGGGAACAACTCTTATGAAGAAGTTCAAGAATCTCAGTCTGGGTTTTATTGTCATTAATGTAATCAAGTGCCTGAGCAGTGTACTCCTCACAAAGCATGCAGACATTATCATTCCTCAAACCTTCTCCTGAAAAATGAACTCCCTTAACATGTCATTCCACAGCATTGTCTTATAAGTTTCAGCAACTAAAATGAGATGACTTGCCAAAAAACACCCGAAAAATGAAAGTTACTTTCGAAGTGTGATAGGAGGGACTTAATCATGCTAACTGCAATAAACTTTGAATGATTAGCCAACAGCCTATACCTCTAGCCCTTGCAATATGCTAAAGAAACGAATAACAGGAAAACTGACAGCATTCAGATTTTTTTCAAAGAGAACTGCATCAGTAACACTAAGGTTAATACCTACAAAAGAAAAAATCGATGTGCATATCATCATAAATTAGCAAATTGATCCGCTTAAGTATTTCTTGCTCAAGGCATCATCATTGAGACTGAGGTCTATTGAGCTGTCACCTCAAGCAACCTTCATGTAGTAATTGCTCAAAGGAAACTCTACACAGTGAACTATAATATCAAAGAACTTCTGGACAAAATTAACCATATTCGTGCACAAAGCAACCACCTGGAGCATGTACACATTCTAATTACATAAATGGAATCCTAGCAATACCACTGAAATACTCTTTAAGTCATGGAAAACAAGCGTTAGCAGCCTGTATTTATATCAAATGAGTGAAAGATTGAGGCCTGTGGTGCTACCTCAATCAAAGCGAAAACAGGATAAGACAGCATAGTATACAAAAAGATTAAGCACAAAAGTCCCAACACTAAGAATCAGATACCTATGAGCTGACTACACTCATAACAGAAAAAAAAAAATTATATTAAAGCAACATAATGAATAATGAGTACCTCCCACAATTGAGTTTAGTTGTCTAGCATCACAGATGAAGGTTGTGCTCAACACAAGAACAAACAAAACACCTATTTTCCCATCCATGGCACCTGGAGGGCCAAATAAATTCGAAACACCATTAGCATCCACGACGAAACAATAACATAATATAACAACTTTATATGATGATGACTCTAGCTAAGTTTCAAAGAATTGCACCATCAAAATGTAACTGCACATAACAAGATGCACGACAGCTTAGTTAACTGCAAAGCCGAGATTCACATGCAATGACTAAGTTTACTGCAAAAGGCAAGATACACATGCAACGAAAAAGTTAACTGCAAACAGCAACATTCAAACACGACGACCTAAGAATTTCAATTGTCTGCAGGTCTATTTAAGGAAAGCCTTTCTTTTATACTTTTCTCCTGTCCATTTAAACTACAAGTATTCTTTTCGGGCATTTTACAATACCTCAATTACTCCCCAAAAAAGGAACGATCCACGTTGTATTTGCAGCAAGGGAGTTGAAATAAAGTGGACCCACTATGGTATATTAATAAAAGCGTGTTCTAAAAAAGGGGGCACCATCTAGGGAATGATATCATTATAACATCATTCTTAACAATCGTCATTGTAATGTCCATCCAACCCAAGTCCCACGTAAAATCGAGTCACTCCTGAGGCAAAGTCTACTCAACCACAAACAGGGAAGAAAATATTATTTTGGAAAAGTCACACACGATTACTCCAACTCTTCACATGGTCTAAGCAATAACAAAGCACATGCTACAACCCGGCATGTCTTGCGACTAGATACTGCCAATTCAGTTAATATTCACACAAACGACGAGAAACTCAATGTCAATTTGACCGAATTTCAATTATTAAACTGACTGGAAGCACTAGAACAAGATTAAACCAACATAAGCAAATCAACGGAGCGCAAGAGCATCGCAGCATAATCATCTTCTAACAAAGATTAACCGACACAGGACTCCAATTGCTGAACACCTCAACCATCTCATGAAAGGCAAGCTTTAACCCCAGCGGCAAAACAAGAACTAGGACACCAAAACGCAAGACTCAACCATCCGAATCAACAAGAACCGAGATTTAACAACTTCAAGAAAAAAAGGAGGAGTCTTTTTACTCAAATCTTTGATTTCAAACAAGACATCAGAGTTCTAGTCCACGCTTGTCCACGAAGGAACCTCGACGATCAGCCAACGATCAAGAAACCACGACTCGACCCAGAAATTCCCCCACAATCACCCACATGACGCCAGGCCGGAGACACCCATAAGGTCGCAAAACGCGACAAGAAACTGATTCGACCGAGCAAGAATTGCGAACCCGAAAGCCTCCAACGAATCGATGGAGAGCACAAGAAGACTCCGACCATCGCTTTCGATCCACCAAAGGTAGCGGAAACCGACCGCGCAAAACGACCCAGACAAGAGATTACCTCTGTCCCACGAACTGGGGTTGCGTCGTGCAGAGCTACGATGATGCTCGAGCGAGCGAGCTAGAGAGAGAGAGGAACGACGGATGCTTTGGAGTGCTGGAATGGCAAAGCCGTGGAAGCGTGGCTTTCTCGTTCTGTCGATCGCCGTCTCTTTTAGAAAAGGTCGCCTCCCCTCCAATCAGAAGGCTAGAAAAAATCGATTTTTTTTTATTTTTTTTGTTATTATTATTATCTTTTTGATGGGGCAAGAATTTTATTTTGGATTTTGGGATAAAATCTTTATTTGAATGTAATTATTGAAAAAAACAGAAAAAGAAAACAGACAAGCTCGGTTTCTACGCTGAGTGTTTGACTTCCGACACAGTTATCATCGATCCGTCAAAAGTCAAATTGGGCAATTCTTAGGAGAAGAGTCATCGCTTCATCTAGAAATCGGACGAACGAATGAATATTTGTTACATCTACAGGGACTATTTGACTTTTTTGCAAATTTACGGCTACCATAGTTTCATTAGTATCATCTCGAGATTTATCATATTGATTAGTGATCGAGAACAGAAACTATTATTGGGTTTTGAAGTCACCCAACATTTGAAAATATTCACTACACTGTATTTTAATAAATCTTCTACTGGCACAATTCTAATTATTAACACATTAACATTGAATATTCGACATTACGATGATATGCATATTCATATTGATATAATAAGATACGGAGACATAATAATACCAAAAATAAATTGGAAAGGTAGATCTACTTCTTCCCATCAATTCACACATCTAAAGGTAAAAAATTTATAAAGAACAGACAATACTGTAAAATAGTTCAAATACATATATGTTTAATTCAATATTATGCAGGGTACTCTGTATTTTCTTACATCATACCCTGCACAAGGTACAGGCCCTGTGATATACGGTAACGGGTATGTTACCAAATCCCGAAACCTACTTTGTACTCATCGGTCTAGAAATTTTGAACCCTGGAGCATATCCGTTTCTTGGCATTTTTTGGAGAGTGAGATTGGCTGTGTACCAAGAGATCGTGCCATTTCCTAAGACTGAGTGAACGTAAGATGTTCAGTGGATTTGTGTGAAACTTGGTCACCAGGAATACGATTGGAACCGACGCGACCAAGGTAAATTGAATCTGCTTGTACCTTGAAGTTTTTCGGGTAAGCAGGGACGCAACAGCGCAGGCAACATTGTCTGTGCTCGGGGATTTTGACAGTTCGGAGGATGTATTTCTCACCTGACTTGAGTCAATGATCTCACCAGAAAGACAGTATAATCTGGAATAAACAAGGGCCCGAACGGTTCAATGCATAACCGAACAGTTCAAACAATCATAATGTACACAACAACATTACGTACTTGATTAGGCACAAATGCAAACTAGATCATGTACAAATCTGGAGTCATCACCAAATCCCCACCGTGGAATCTGGGGACCCAATTGCGTAAACCAGCCCTAGCCAAACAACAAACTAAGAAATTATATTGAACTCCCACAGAATAATTAAAAAATTAAAAAAACATAAGCCCGAATAGCGAGAGCGCTAGCCAAAACGTGAGTTAGAACAGAAACTGCAGTTAGCTATCGACTAATTGAATTCCCAACATCCATTGATCTAATTGAGCAACGGCTTCTGCTTTTTCTTATTCTGCTTCACCAACAGCAGCGAGAACCGTGCAAAGCCAAATTTCTTCCTCTTGGCCGACAACTGCTGCTTATGACCACATTCCTCCCTAGGCTTTCGAGAAACAGGCACGTCATTTTGCTTACTAAGCATTTGAGCCAGTGAAACCTTCCGTTTCACATCGTCCTTTCCAGACAATTTGCCTGATTCAAACTCTTCAGCTAGAAGCAGCTTCCTGCTCAGGATTTGTCCAATGGAAAGAGTTGGCTTTAGAACAGGTTTTGACACCTCAATGTCATCCATATTCAGTTCACCCGCTTCAATAAGGCGGGAATCTCTCCTCTGGTGAGAGGGGCCAGAATTTTTAAACTTGGTTGATTTATGTAGTGAACGTCTTCTGCGACCATGGTCAGACCTCCATTTCCGAAGAGCCTCCTCAACTGCGAGCTTTCCACGATTAGCGGCATCCACTCTACAGAGAGCTTCTTCTAAAGCCTTCTTGCTTATTTTTACTTCCTCTGTCGCCTCCTCTACCCTCTTTAATATCTCCTTTTTAGAAATATTTGCCGCATCGACTTGGAGCATCGCGCCCAATACTCTCTTCTTAGATTTTTCTTCTGCTTCACGAGCTTGGGAGGTTAGAAAAGAGTAATCTTCAGATGTTAGAGTCACTTCACCCATTGAGCTCTCAGTCTTTGATAAAGCCTTAAGTTCAGCAAGAGCGACAGCTTCTGTCGCTCTAGCAGCTTCCTTCATTTTTCTAGCGGCAACCAACCCGATCTCGGCTGTTCTAATTTTAGTTTTCGTCTGCTCAATCTCAGATATGGCTCTCTGAACCTCAAGCTTCGCAGCTTCTGCCACTATCTTGAACTGCTCTGCCTCAGAGCTCAAGCGATGGAACTCCCTTGTAAGAGCAGAAGGGCCATCAGGTGAATTAGTTTCTGCTTCTTTTGCCATTTGCAACTTTAGTCTTGTCCGGTTTAGCTCTTCCTCAAGTGAAGACATCTTCGACGAGTTCTGAGTCAACCTCTCCCGAGTCTTCTCAAGGGAAACCCTTTCCTTCTCTAGTTTCTTATTAAGCGAATCTACAGAACCGCGGATATCGCTGAGATCATTAGTGGTCCTGGTAAGGTTCAACTTAGCTTGTTTCAGTTCCATTAGAATTAACCCCGGGGATGAAGAAGGACAGGAACCTGAGCCTTCCTGTCTATTCAGTGAACCGCCTTCATAGTGGTTTTCCTTTTCAGCTTCATGTTCCATAGGATCACCATTTCCATCTCTCGCACTCATCTCAAGTGCGGCATTCATTTCGGATGTTTCCTTCTGAAGCTGTGCTTTAAGTTCTTCAACAATTATTTTTGTCGATTCCAACTCCTTCAAGACATCCAAAGTCTCACGCTCCTTGACAATCAGATCCTTCTCCAGCTGTGCCGCCTGCTCTTCCAGTTTCACTAAGTCAACCTCTTCCCCGTCCTGTTCAGAATAAGAAATGACTCAGAAGACTAGCCAATTTATCAACCACCCTAGTCCTTTCTGTCTCAAAAGTACTAATTGGACAACAACAAATATATGGAAGACGCGATTTCCTCATGCCCGTATCAGTTTATTAACCCAACAAGCATACACGCGGTGCGCTACTACAATCCTAAACAAAGAGGAAGGCATACTGTAGAAATGAATAACAACAGGGCATTCGGAGCAGAAACCCAGACACGAAGAACACCATTCCCACTACACCACCAAAAAAAAAAAAAAAGCAACCTGATTACTCAATAGAAACTCGCAGGCAAACTGGGAACTAAGTCCAGCCATGCAATGCAAGCTCTGAACGGGCAGTTTTTAAAACCGATCAAAGTGAATCCATGACTTGACGAAACCAGTTGCACCCAAGCCACTTTACATATAAACACGCTCATCAACAACTCCAAATCAGGAGCTAGTCTAGTGTTCAAGTCCAGTCTAGTCCAGTCCAGCCATGATCTCGTGGCTCGTAAAAACAGAAACTTTCTACATTACTCAAAAACCAATCGCCCACCCCATCAACGAACTCCAGCAAAACAGAAACGTATCAACTACATTCCCAAATCAATCACAGAGAGAGAGAGAGAGAGAGAGAGAGAGAGAGAGAGAGAGAGAGAGGGGACCTGAGCTTCAGGGGACTTGAGAAGATGAGAGGGCTTCCAGAAACCCATCCCGCCGAACCGGCTCGCCGCCTCCTTGACGGACTCGAACGGAGCCGACGTGTCGATCTCCGCCCTCCCGCTCCTCCTCCTCCTCCTCCACCCCCACCGCCGCCGCCGCCGCCGCCACCATCGTTACCGGCATTGCCGGCACCGGACTCCCGGGCCGGCTCGGGACGCAGGGCTAGGGTTTCAGCCATTGGGTAAAGGAAGGAGGGAAGGGAAAGCAACGACACAAGCAAGAGGACAAAACTCAAGAAGGAGGAGGATTCACGTTCACCAACGCTCCAGCGCTCATCGATGTCCGCGAGCAGAGCACAGAGCGAGAAGAGGAAGAGAGAAGCGAGCGAGCCACGGCAAGCACAGGGGACAAATGACCCCCACCCACTCCTATTAAAAGACGAAAAAGTCCTCTCTCTGCTTCCGCTTCTGCTTCGCATTGAATGCCGCGAGAGAGAGAGAGAGAGAGAGAGAGTACTGCTGTGTGGTCCCCAGCAGTGTCCGTTGGGATTCCTCCCCCCTCCCCTTTTTTCCTCGTCCTGCCGAAAGCACCCCCGACGGGAGCGCGGAATTACGGGGGCAGCTGGCCCTGGCAGGTGCCGTAAATTTGGAGGGAACCGGGGGGAGACCGAGCGGGAGGGCAAAAGTTGGGCGTGGAGGGTTTGGGCCCCCCCCCCGGGCCCCAGGAGGTCGCCATGTCCGAAACGTGGAGGGGACAGCATCGAATCCCACTTGAATCCGAGGGAAAGAGGGGGATCGCAACGGCTAGCTCCAACCCCCCCGCGGCCGCGTCAACGGCTAGCTCGCCCGAGATCTCCTTTCCCGAGCTTTGGACCGAGAGTGTGTCCGCGCGCTTTCAACGCGGGGGGGGGCGACACTGGCCCCCCACTCCCTTGCCTCAAGCGAGCCGAAGCATCGACCCCCAAAAAAAACGAAGAGAAAAAGTGTGAGCCGGAAGCTCTCTGACACGACACGGGCACGAGAACACTGAAGACGGGGGCCGTCTACGCCGGTGCCGTGCTGCGCCGGAGCCGCCGGTTCGAGGGCGGGCTGGATCCGATCGAGGATAAACGCGGGCTGGGTTTGATCGGGGCTGTGGCATGGAGGGCACTGCATCTTCTAGCTGCGGCTTGTTTTCAGTCGCCGTTCGCGGCTTAAAAGTTGGTCAACTTGGGGAAGAGCACGGGACTGCCCATTGCATAACTAGACGAGCGAATTTTTGGATCGGGTTTGCCCGTAAGGCATATTCCCAGGTCCAACACGATGGTTGCCATGGCAGATTTACCATGCGGACATAATTGCAATGGATCGCGTTTGCCCGTTCAACTTAGGCTGCGTTTGATAGTCCATATTTAAATCCAGATAGGATAACAAAATAGCATGTCCGGTGTTTGGCAGTGTCCTCTAAACTGGATAAACTAGAATATACCTTGATGGAATGCTGAATAAGAAATCCGGATTAGGAGATGGGATAAACCCGGATTGGATAAATTCTCTTTTAAAAATAACTTAACAATTTTTTTTAATGATGAAGTGATGGAGTCTGACTTTGCCAGCATCGCGCAAGGATCATGCCACGACAGCCGATCATCGTCACTTCCAAACACCGTGCTATCGTCATTGTCTCTGACCAATTCGATCGTCATCAACGTCCAGCCAATCGTGCTCCGACAAATAAGGGTGACAATGACAAGTTATATGTCACATGGCCATCACCATCGAAGAATTCGAATCCTTTCAAGAGCGTGCTCGATCCTTTGAGGTCGTCGTCCACAATTGAGGCTTATCCGCCCTAGTTATTTGTTGCCCTAGTGCTGTCCACCTCCTCTCCGCCCCTCACTACCTCAAATCGTCGACTTTGACGTCGAGTGGCCTGAGCTTCACATGCGGCATCCACCACCCCATCACTATCCTTCACAACTACATCGGCCATTACTACCTCATCTACCATATTGCCACGATCACTACCTCCCCCAGTCACTCCACGATGCCCTCGGCTACCCGAGACTTGTCTTCGCCGATGTTCGAATCACCTCTAATACGGTGAAGCTAAGCTAGAGCAATGATATGAAGGTGGAGATGTTGGTGGAGTGAAGAAGACGAACCGGAGGGAGCAGAAGAGAGCGGGTTTGAGAGGCTATCAAGGGAATATCCTGGGAGATTGCACTAGGAAAGTGAGATTTTCAAATATTTTTAATCCTATCTTAGATTGCACCAAGCATGGAATGAAATTTTCTACCATCCAAAGGATATTTAGACGTTTTCTAATCCCACTATATCTTATCCTATCACAATATAAATTCGGATGACCAACCGTAGCTTAAGGATTGAGAGCAAAGAAAATGTTGCACCCCTTGTCTTCTCCAAGAATTTTAGAATTTTCTAGGCTAGCTCCTTAAATATCAAGATACTTTCTTGTAAAATATTTTTCTCTAGAAATGTGCGGCTAATAAATTGGCCACACGTAGAATTTTCTGGAAATATATAGGAATCAGTTACAACTCCTTGTTAGGCCTATAAATATAGTCAAGAAGTGCACCCATTTGAGTGTGCAACTGGATCCTAAATGTATGTTGTCGCGGCCTACCCTCGGGTTGCACCACCTAGGGGTTTGACTAATGGATTATTAAGTTTAAACCTAACTTGGGCTCTCCCAAGCCCATACCAATTCGCAACTTGGTTCAAGTTCTTAATATACAAATCATTTTCATTTAGGAGTCGCTACTAATCTATTTTTATGGGTAAATTAGAAACCTAAGTAAAGTATTGGGAGATCTACTTTACTACTACGTACCAGACAGAGATTATGAGTTCGGAGACTTAATTACGCTATATTACTCTAACGCTCTTTCGGTACATTTTCTCTTTTATTAAAAAATGTTTAGTAGGCAACTTGGATTGATTTTAAACCTATCTACTAACATGCGAGATGATCATGCGGGTGCGCAACCATTAATAAAACACTAAATAATCAAAACGATAAATAAATTGGAAAGGGTAAGGAAGGAATCTACTTGCCTAAGAGCAACATAAATATCTACAAGGTTAATTAGAAAATCACATTCTCAACCTAAACATGATTTTTAATTAATAAACAATTCCACTCAAATCTTTTTTAGGGTTTTATCTTATTTAATGAAAACTAAACTATATGCAATGCACGCTTTTAATCTAACATGACATGTGAGAAATAAATATCCTAATTCTAACAATAATTAAATATTTTATTCTAGTACAGTGCGCAATTTCCTAAGTACATGAACCTAGACATGCAACTTCTAATATGACATGCAAATGATATTTTTTTGGGATTTTTTATATTAAAATTAGAAATAAATAAATGTCTTAATTTAAACAAGTGATTAAGGCTCAGAGAAGAATATAATCTATTCTAAGATATTTTTTGTATTTCTTTTATGGAAACAATCAAGCAAAGGATAAGCACTCATCGCAAGATACTATTCACCAAATCCGCACGCATAATCTACAAAAATCTCAAATCAAAGATCACAATAATCTAAAAAATAACCCATCGTCTCACCGATTAAATTAGAGATTACCGCAATCTTTAGGCACACAATTACCCAAATATTAACTCGAATTAATTAAAAAAATGATCCAAAATCTTTACGGATCAAATTAGTAATTATATCGACTCAATCAATAGCCCTAATTGGAGAATGCCCAATATCTCAATCAAATCAATTAGATAACAAAATCTATCCGAATTAAGCAATTAAACAATTTATATAATCAAATCTGACAAGATTGTTACCTAATTTGGGCGCGTAATATTATTAGAATCGGACCGGATCATGACTTGCAGACGAGGCTCGAAGGATGGCCGGCGATGTACGGTGCTCGTCGATGGCTTGGCTGGTAGAGACTCGCAAATAGTGACTCGAATATTCTGAACAGCCTGCAAAACAGAAAACCCAACACCTCGGCTTGGTGAGTGTCCGAAGAAGACTCGACAGGAATTGAGGCGGTGCAAGACCCCCGATGCAGGTCATGCCAGGGGAGTCACGGCTTGATGTGGCTGAACGCGGTGCTGCAAAAGGATCGTCGCTCGCTGGAAGTTCTCCTGGAGCCAAGTTAGATAATTTTTGATACTCAACTTAGATAATTTTCTGATTATTTCCTATAGCTGAATATTCACAGAATAATTTGAATTATCTTTCAAATATATTATTTAATAATTCGATAATTCAATTATTCTAACTTGCTCTATAATGCCAATTTTGGCCATATATGTATTCAATGGGCTTGGAAAAATATTTAATCTTTTGGGCTAAGTCCAATCAATTAAGCTCAAAACCATTCACTTAAATTCATCCGCTGCCGGTCCAATGCAAATGTAACTATATGAGCCTAAATACTAATTCAAATGCTCGTAATTTATATGCAATTTAACTAATTTTTTTTTTTTTTTTAGGGACTGTGATCGATCCCTAATTTTTTATGAAACGAATGACTAACTGGGTCGCCAAAATTTAAGTGTCAACATGTGTGTAAGAAGTTTTCCCAATCAATATTTTAGAAAGTGTCTTTAATAAAAAAAAAATGTGTTTTTCTTTAAGTGAGTTCTGTGTTTTTCTTAATAAGTGGTATTTGAGTAGGCAATTGAACCTATTGATGGGGAGTTATGGTACGTGAAGATAGTGGTCCAGGACCATTGTATGTAAGCAGGCAGGTAGGGATCGAGATACATTCGACTTCTGCCAATGAACAATTAGGGTTTGTGATTGGTTGATTTGGGATCAAGATTACTTGGTATAGTGCTAAGCATTATAACCAAGTCATGATGGTGGATATTTCAAGTTTGGTCAGCAATATTGAGAAACTTAATGACTCAAAGCATAATACTTGGAGTACCCGCATGCAGTTTTACCTGCTAGGTCAATATTTGTGGGATAATGTTGGCAGCAACAACACCACACCACCCATGGATGATGAGGAGCCAAGGAAGTGGAAGATAAAGGCCATAAGGCTCTCTATATTCTTGCTATTACAACAGAAGATGAGTTGTTACAACACATCATGAGTGTAAAGACCCCGATGGAGGCATGGGACACTTCGGCAGCTTGCGCACGAGGACGAATGATGCCAAGTTACAATGGTTAGAGAACAAGTTACTATCGTTGTCGCAACAAGATATGATGAGTGAGTCAATATTTCTTTTAAGTTAATTCACTTTGTGAACAAATTTCAAAATTAAATCCTTAGAATGTCATCTCTGATACTAGGATGACAAGAATTATCATTTATGGGTTATGGTCAGAATATAACGATATTGTTATTGTCACTTGTGGATGGGCAAAAGACTCAACTCTGACCATGTTGGAGAATAAATTGGCCAACCAAGAGGCTTTAAATAGGCAAATGTCTAAGGTCTCAATGAAGGATGATGAAAGTGCCATCTTCAGTAATAACAGAAATAAGAGCCACACGAGAAATGGTGCTGATACTAGAAATAGCAACCTGAGTGAAAGGGATGAGCGCTCAGCTAAGGGGAGTTCGCCAAGATTGTGACAATGACAACAATGAAGATAAAGGCAATGGAAGACAAAGCAAATCGTGCTACATCTGTGGCAAAGTAGGTCATTTGCTAGAGTTTCTCGGTTCAAGTGGGTAGAAGAAATTGTCACAACTTCAATGAGAAAGGAGAATAATAGTGAAAAGGAATGGGATTTCCAAGCGTTCGTTATAATAGAGGCGCAAGAAAAGCTCGCAACCACCAGTATCATCGTCAGATGATGCAATGACCCTTGTCACGGTAATTTATAAATTAATCAATTGTGATGATGATTGTATTGTTGACTCGGGTTGGTTAAACCATGTGACTGGAGATCAAGACAAGCTATCAAGCATGTTTTAGTAGACTGGTGGACAAATAGTTGTCACTACAGACAACTCAAGGTTGCACGTCGGCCAAATAGTGATCAACCTAGTTTAGTTCACATTAGGTTAAAGTGCAAAATGTGTATCGCATGTCAAAAAAGAAGAAAAACCTATTCTCTGCGTCACAACTCACCGATTCGGACAATTACATGGTGTTCGGCCAAAGAGATGTTAAGGTGAACTGCAATTTGAAACCTAGCAGTATATCACATTACGTAGGGGTGTTGACTAGAGTCTGTCTACATGATGTAAGCATAGACGTTATACGTAAATAAATTTTGAAAGAGTGATACGCCTAATTTGTGGCATCCATAGCTTGAGCACGTAATCTACCACAAGTTAAAGGTGATAGTTAAAAAGGGTTTGCTGAAAGGTCGATGCTTGAGAAGATGCGGTTTGTGCTCGGTGTCAGTATAGGTAACGAGAAGTCACATCAGCTTCCACAAGAGGAGTCTACATTCAGAGCCAAGATGCCTCTTAAGCTCATCCGCTTAAATGGAGATAAGGATAATACATGTGCCATAACTTTCGTACGACGCTCACTTGAGTGCCATAACTTTTTTTCGATCACTTTAGTGTCATAATTTACATACGGTACTCATTTGAATGTCATAACTTTTTTTCTAATTACTTGAGTGTCATATAACTTTTCAATTGATCATTTGAGTGCCGTATCTTTTTAAAAACGTTCACCACAAGTGCTATGTTACATTGGATTTCCTGCACTTGGGTGCACAATTTTAAAAAAATTTGACACTTAAGTGATCGATTGAAAGTTATGACACTAAGTGAACAATTTCTAGAAGTTATGGCACTAAAGCGGTAAAAAAAAAGTTATGACACTTAAGTGAACGTCCTACAAAAATTATGACACTTGTAGTGGCCTTATCTCACTTAAATGTATTTGGATCGGCAAGAAGCTATTTGTTAGAGGATCAAAGAACATCATAACATTCATTGATAACTTCTCCATGTAAGTCTGGGTCCACTTTATGAAAGAAAAATCAGAGGCATTAAAAAAATTTAAGTAGTGTAAAGATAAAACAGAGAAAGAAATAAATAGGTAAAGAGATACAATGCTTTGATGCTGTAATGAAGGAGAGTACACATCGTACGAATTTATGAAATAATTGCAAATGTGTAAGATACGTCAGCAATTTACTTGCCTAAGTACGCCACAACAAAACAGAGTTGTTAAGATGAAGAATATGTATTTTGGTGGAGACTTGCAAGAGCATGCAACATGTAAAGAATGTTCCACCCAGGTTTTGGGTCGAATGTATGAAGACAATGGTGCATTTGATCAACAAACTACCCTAAGCAGGGCTTGGCTTTATGACACCATGCAAGAAGCTATGGAATTGCAAGCCCACAGTATGCCATTTCAGAGTATTGGGGTGTGTATGTTATGTATTCGTGCCTGATTACCTATGAAGCAAGTTCAATAAGAAGGCAGATTGCTATACAGTTGTGGCTATGATGATCAAAGAAAAGTGTGAAAGTGTTGTGTTCCTACAATAGGGCAGTGTTACATTTCTAGAAATGCGGTGTTCGACGAATTATTAATGTGGTGGCCATCACAAGTCATTGAACTACCAAATTCAAGACAAATTGAAGAAGAGGTTCATGAAAGAATGGAAGAAAATAATGAGCCTGATAATGCCCTAACAATTGAAGAAGTAAGTGCATAAGGTGAACCCATTGTTGGAAGAGAAGACGTCGGAGCACGGTTATTGAGTAAATCAAAGAGTTCGTGGCAAATCAATGTATGTCCAAGAATGACAGAAGAACTTTAACCAATTTAGGTAAAAGAACCTAAAGAGCCAGTGCCTCAACTAAGGAGATTAACAAGGCAGAGAACATCAAATCCTAAATATGCAAATACAGCGTTAAGGAAGATGTTACAGTAGTTGAGCCATCTATATATAAGGAAGCCTTATAACATGCAAGCACTAAGACAGAATGAGACATGATAGTCGGTGCCAAGACTTAAAAGAGGTATTTCTTGCATCCTGCAAATGGATTTACAAATTTAAAACTCGACTTCCTGTAGACAGTTTCAAGAGTAAGACTCATCGGGGAGAAGAATAGCAGAAGTGTCAAAACTTGTATACAGCGCTCACTTTAGTGCCAAAAGTTTTCGACGGCTCACTTAAGTGCCAAATTAGAGGAAAAACGATTACTTAAGTGCCAACGACAAGATATTCCGGCCAAAATGTATACGTGGCATTTTTAATTAAATCTTGTAAATGACTTGGCAATTTTTTTTAAAAATAAAGTCCACGTGGACTTCAAAAACGACTTTGCATCGCCTACATGGCTTGGGAGAAGAAAGTGACGTCGTTTCCCTCTTGATAATTGAACGACGTGCACGAAGAAGACCAAATTAGGGCTTGTCTGGTCATCATTGAGGCGAAGGAAGTTCCCGTCGCCGTCACTGTGCTTCATCGCCATCATCGTCGTCATTGGCTACAGCTCACGTGTTGTCTTTTACCCTCGGTCATTCAGGTTTGTTATATTCTCTCTATGGCTCCATTGGATGGCAAAATTAGGGCTCCGAGGGGATAATTAGGGATTCGAGGGCTAAATTATGACTCCGAGAGCAAAACTAATACTTGGGGGGAGAGATAAACTAGGCATGACAGTAGTAGAGAAGGAATTGCGAAATAGTGATTGTGGGGACCTCAAGTTCTGATTGTGAAGGCAAAAGTAAGGCTTGGTGCCAGCTGTGTTTCTTCGTTTGTACTAAACGGTAGCGACTGAGGTTATTTTATTTCGACAATGACAATTTGTTTAGTCATTTAGTTACGGTTGTGGGATCCTCCACGTGAGCTTGTTGGCTTTTGGTGCGTTGTGGTCTTAAAAGGTAATTATTTGGTTTTCTTTTGGGATCCTCTAGAGTGTAATACACACATTTATTTCTTGTATTTGACTTACATGAGGCCAAGTAAACGGCAAATTCCACATGTACATAATCGTCACCCTTGTAGTGTCACAACAAAGAATTAGTCAACAATTCAGGAGGTCTGTAGGCGATGGAAGGATTGAATTCCTTGTGGACAGGGTCTTTCCAGAATGGCTATGCACTCTAGGGATATGTGAAATCTGATTGAACTTCAGAATAGTGTCAATCTATCTTTATGAAAATAACAAAAAAATCTTGTCAAAAGTTGGCTATGTTTTGAGGGTTTAATTTGAGTAACATCAATTATCAGAGCATACTCAAAAACTGCAAGTCTAAATGTTATTTATCAAGTTCTAGTACAAGCATATGAATTATGAACTCAGATGTAGTCCTATATATCTTACGAGATTCGGCAGACCTATGAACATGTTTAATATGGTGCATTGTAACTCTAAGCTATCTGCTTCTTCATTGGGTAAATTTCATTGTGTCACTGTACATTGAAACAACTTGCAAGGGTCTTGACTCAGTCTAATGAGACAATTAAAGCAACTTGTTGGCTTTTGATGCATTGTGGTCCCAAAAGCTGATTATTTTGTTTACTTTCAGTGCAGCATGGGCATAGGGGACAATGTTGTCGCCATCATTATTTGCTATGGTGGGGAATTTATCATTGGTATCGAGGAATGGGAATATGATGGTGGAAATGAAGGTACTATTTTTTTGGATGTAAAGAGGCCATCATATATTGAATTCATGAGGGACATAGTGCATTATTTACGATGCAAAGTAGATAAATTGCGTTATTGTGTTCCTGGGAAAGGCTTGAAGGACGAATTGAGATCTTGAATGATAATAATGGTGTTAAGGACATTATTTACCATTATCTTCATGGCGAGGAAGCTAAAGTCTATGTTGAGTATTACAGTAACTCTGAAGATGATGAAGGTGGTGAGAGCACTGAAATAGGAGAAGTAGGAGAATGTACTCAAGCTGGGGACAAAAGGCAACAGTTGAGGTCAGAGATGCTGGCAAGTCATATAGAGAGAGTTGAGCAAACGAGAAGATGTCCCCAAGTTTCTAGTGAAAACATACCTAATGAAGAATTGACCGAATTAAATTGGGAATTTGCTTAATCTAGTGAATTGGATGATGAAGTTTTGGGAAATGTAAATTTCCTAAGTGATGACGATGATGATGAAGAACTTGCAGAATCAAGGCAAAAGCAGAGAGACTTTCTAAGAAATAAATTTGCTTCATTGAGAGAATCGCATGAACCACAACCAGTGAATAGCCACCAAGAAGCTCCGGTTGATGGTAATCAGACTGAATATGAACAGAGAGGCGGTGAAGATGAGAGTGCTAGCTCCAAGAATGAGCTTGAAGATGACGAAGTACCCTTTTGTAGAAGGAAAAGTAAGTATCCTTCCTATGATCCGACTGCTGCATGTTTTGTTTTGTATGTAGGAATGAAATTTGACAATGCGAAACTGTTTAAAGAAGCTATTGTTAAGAACTCCATTGCTGAACAAAAGAGTGTCGAATTTATTAGAAATACAAAAGAATTTGTGAGAACCAAGTGTTCGCAACCAAATTGTTTATGGAAGATCTATGATGCACTGAATAAGAAAAGCGAGTCATTCCATATTAGGTCATTGCAGGAGGAACATACTTGTTTCATTATTTTTTAGAATAAAAGGGTAACGAGTGTATTGTTGATTTCTTTAATAATATCAAAGCGATGCCCGAGATTAAGAGTTCTCAGTTAAAGCAATTGGTGAAGGAGCAGGTAGGGGTTAATGTATCGAGGAATCGGTGCAAAAGAGTCAAGCCGAACGTGATGAGTACACTGATGGGTCGGTACAAGGAAGAATATGGCTAGGTTTGGGATTATGCTTGCGAATGTATGCTTCAAAACCCATCCAGTAGAGTATATGTAGAGGTTATTGAGAGGCCATTGCCTGATTGTGGGACGAAGTTCGATAAGTTTTATGTTTGCTTTGATGTATGCAAACGGGATTTTTGGTTGGTTGTAGAACAATTATATGATTGGATGGATGTTTCTTGAAGGGTTTATGCAAGAGAGAGTTGTTAGCTACTATAGGGAGAGATGCCAATAACCAAATGTTTCCAATAGCTTGGGCTGTTGTTAAAGTAGAGACCAAGGACACTTGGTCCTGATTTCTAAAAAATATAATGGCTGACCTTGAGATAACTAATGGGAAAGGTTGAGCATTTATGAGCGACTAACAAAAGGTAATGCCATTTAAAATTATTGGCTTTTTAATATTAATCGCATATTTTTTCTTGCAAGTATTTTTTGGTTTGAATTATTGTAGGGATTTGTTCCTGTATTAGCTGAGTTGATGCCATATACTGAACATAGAATGTGTGCAAGGCACATATATGCGAATTGGGCAAAGAATTATAAAGGGGATAAGCTGTAGAAGCAATTTTGGCATATAGCAAAGAGCATAAACATGACTGATTTTAGAACAGCCAAGTAGTAATTGTTTCAGTTGTCAAATGAAGGTTTTCAAGCATTGTTCGAAACGGAACCTAAGCATTGGTGCAGGGCTTTCTTTAGCGAAGAGTTCAAGTACGATATCATTGACAATAACCTCAACGAAGCTTTCAATGGCAGAGTACTAGAGGCTAGGTGCAAACCCATCATCAGCATGCTTGAAGATATACGAGTTATGGTCATGACTCGGCTCTAGAGACAAAGAGATGAGGCTACAAAGTGGACTAGACAATGTGATCCCAGAATTGCAAAGAGATTGGATGAGAACATAGCTATTAGTAGGTTTTGTCATCCAATTTGGAATGGAGATGATGGATATAAGATCATGAACAATGCTGATAAGTATGTCATCCATCTAGAGAGGCGAAAGTGTTCATGTCAAGCTTCGTAACTAACTTTAATTCCTTGTGCACATGCCATTTGTGCCATCCAGTTGAAACAACTAAACCCAGAGGATTACTTAGATGATTGGTACAAGAAAATCGCATATGTTGCTTCATACCAATTCATGATGCACCTATCAGAAGTAGCAAATTCTAAGAGCTAACAAACCATAAAGCCCCTAAACCTTTGCCACTAAAGAAGAATATTGGAAGGCCAAAAAAGAAACGAAGAATGCAGGAGGGAGAGATTTGAACTCAGAGGATGAGCAGGATTGGTGTAAAGATGACGCGCTCCTATTGCCAAAAGGAAGGACACAATAAAAAGGATTGTGCATTGAAGAAACATCAACAACAACAACAGCCATATGTAAGGGCTGATACATGGCCAGCCGAAGGGCTAATTGAAGGGACTACTGTAGAGTCAGGTGTAGAGGCTGATGTAGGGCTAGCTGGAGGGCTAGCTGAAGGGTGAGCTAGAGGGCCAGCTCAAGGGCAAACTGAAGGGTCAATGTAAGCGCCAACTGAAGGGCCAGCCCAAGGGCCAACCACTGAGTCGACTGTTGAATAGACGAGGAGAAAATATCTTGTAAGTTGTACAATTGGTGTTTGTGTTATTTTTTGAGCTGAAGTTTAATATTGATATGTCTTTATTAGGTGAGAAAAGACCAACTGCAAAAGTTGCTGAGAGTGAGGCATCACTGTGAATAAGAGGGGCTCTCGGGAAAAGGCTAAGACAATATGGTTATGACCTTTTTATAGACAAGCGCACAAGAATGACTATTTTGAATGTAAGTTTTGTAGGACTCCTATATTTAATTTATTTATGATATTTCCTTTTTATTGATAATATCATTATGTTGTTGTAATCTGGGAGAAGTTCGGAAGTGCTTATCTCTCAAGATGGCCCAACTCAAGAGTCAACGGTTGCACCGAAAAGAGGAACCCAAGTGGCAGGAAGAAAGACAAGGGGGACGGGCTAAAGACTATTGCCCTAAAAAGAAGACATCGGGTGCAACTCCAAAACAGCTCACCAACAAGGAACCCAACACTGGTTGCATCTCGCCCAAATGATCCTAGCATCAACATTGACCCTACTCAGAGCTCTTATCAAATAACATAGCCTATAAAGAAAATGGCAGTTGCTAAGAAGAAGATACATGGGACAAAAATGCCAATTGAAGAATCAGTACAGCTAGTTAGAAAGAGTGCAAGAATCATGAATCAAGTCAAACGTCTATTTACAGGAAAAGGAACTGGGGTTGTTCATATTGATTAATGGAAGAGTGCTAAATATGGTATTTTTTGTTTTTTGTCGGAAGGTTGTGCATATTCACTAATGTGATTGACATTGTACGACGTTGAGTCAGTTTAATGTTTTTGTTTAGTGGGAAGCCATTCCCTGGATGTGGATGTTGTAGTTGGTTGTTCATATTGACCAAATGTAAAAACTAAGTTTAATGTCAATGGACTGATATTTATTTTATCTATGCTTTTGAAATTTCCATATTTTGTTATTGATTGTGCTAGTTGTGCTGCTAGTATGCTAGTTCTGCTGGATGTTCTAATTGTGCTAGTTGTGCTTGGCTGGTGCAGTGGTGGTGGTAGTGGTGTAGTGGTAGTGTTGCTGGTGCAGTGGTGGTGGTAGTGGTGGTGCAGTGGTGGTGGTGCTGTTGTGGTGGTGGTTGTGTAGTGGAGGTGTTGGTGGTGCAGTGATGATGGTGGTACAGTGGTGGTGGTAGTGGTGCAGTAGTGGTGTTGCTGGTGCAGTGGTGGTGGTGGTATAGTGTTGGTGGTAGTGGTGTAGTGGTGGTGTTGCTGGTGCAATGGTGGTGGTGCAGTGGTGGTGGTGGTGTAATGGTGGTGGTAGTGGTACAGTGATGGTGTTGCTGGTGGTGCAGTAATGGTGGTGGTGGTGGTGTTATTTTCGCAAATTTAGGTGGTGGTGTTGGTGGTTGTGGTGGTTATTTTTGGTGGTGCCGCAGGTGGTGGTGTTGCTATGGTTGTGGTGGTGGTGTTGCAGTGGTGGTGGTGTTGCTTGGCTGGTAGTGGTGGTGGTGCTGTGGCTGTGTTGGTATACTAGTGGTGCTGGTGGTGCACTAGTGATGGTGGTGGCGCATTGGTGGTGCAGTGGTGATGGTGGTACAATGATGGTGGTGCAGTAGTGATGGTGGTACTTAGTGGCTGGTGCGAGGTGCAAGTTGCTGGTGCACTAGTCCACTAGCTATGTGTTGGTGTAACTTAAAGGCATCTTATGCTTGTACCAGCTATGTATGGGTGCAAGCACAAGATGCACTTTGTACCAACACATAGCTGGTGCAAGCAAGCACACCAGCTATGTGATTGCTGCTGGTGTAGTATCAGTGAAACGAATATATCAACAACTAGCACTTAAGTGCTCACTTTTGAACAATAACTAACACTTAAGTGATCACTTTTCACCACGATTGACACTTAAGTGATCATTTTTTACCACAATTGGCACTTAAGTGATTAGTTTTAGAAAAACTTGGCACTTAAACGATTGCTATTTACAACGTATGACACTGAAATAAGGACTTCTAAACTTGGTACCACTCTTTCATTTGACAAGCGTTTATAGCAACAATTGCAGCAAACCAGCATCCCATTACCAGCAAATACTGCAACAAATAATTACTAGCAAAACTAGCAAACCATTGCAACAATCCAAACATCTCAAGCAAAACTAAGCAAATAAGAATTAAGAATACACAACTAAGCAAAAGAACTTGTCAATGGTCACAATCAATGAATTTCAACCTTCCATTTGCACCATAGATTGCAGCAAACTTTTGTTCCATACAAAAATAGGCTAATACAACTATACTTACAAATTACCCAATACAAGTACATATTCCACTCATCTTCAACTATGGTAGACTGAGAAACTTCTTTTCATCACTCACTTTACATTTGAGCATAAAATAGGATACACAACAGAATAACAACACAATCAATGCTCGATAACACTTCCTTTCAATTTTTATTCTTGAAACTTCCTTCTTCAATGATTGGCCAGAGATACTAACGCCTTTATTTCAGCTTGCATTGAGTCCGCATCCTCCAATTCCTCCATTAATGTAGGTGGGCGTTGATGGCGTCATTCAAGTAGCTCCAAGATTACCTTTGTAGCTTGACCGAAGGATTTCGCATCAACCCATTTGAAATATTTGCACTTCAAGCCTTCTCTATACTTGGCGCAACCATTAAATCTTCTTCCGGGATTCAACCGAGTCCAAGATGTTCCTATTGGACTCAGTAACTTGCAAAAACAGTAACATTCGGCCTCTTGTTCGCTTCGTTGAAATGAATTTGTGTCGCTACCGAAGCTGCTGCTCTCCATTTGCAAGATTAAGCTTATAACTATGGGGGTGAATCAAAATAGGATTTCAATTGGGGAGAAGATAGCTGGTTAGGGTTACAAATTGAGGGATTCTCTCAATTTGAGGATTTAGGGTTCTTATTTGGGGGAAAGAGCACTAACCTGGGTCTTTTTAGGGATGGGATGCTGACTGGACTCTCTGGCGAGCCACGTCGCACGTTGGATTTCCGGCCAAACTGATCGAAGTTGGCACTAAAATGAGCGTTTTTCAAAAAATTTGGTACTAAAGTGATTCAAATGAAACTTTTGGCACTAAAGTGAGCACTATACATAAGTTTTGGCACTTCTGCTGTTCTTCTCCCGACTCATCTAAGCCACGTCTATGAGTTAAAGATAGCGCTTTATGGCTTAAAATAAACCCCAAGGGTGCGGTACCAGGAGATTGTAGAATTCTTGGTGCAAAGTGGCTACTTGGTAGCCCCATCATACTCAAACTTGTTTGTGAAGGTAGAAGATGAAAAGCTTGCAATAACACTTATCTATGTGAATGTTATGATCACCACCGGAGAAGATATAAATGAGAGATGTCGAATTAGAGCCAATCTCTCAATGCAGTTTTAGATGAATAAACTTGGAGAACTAAAACACTTTCAAGGACTCGAGGTTGAGCAAACTAAAGAAGGTGTTATTCCTATGTCAACAAAAGTACGCACGGGATCTCTTAGAAAAGTTTGGAATACTTGATTACATCGATATCGATGCCTATGGATAGAAATATGAAGCTGTGTGTAGTCAAAAGAAGATAATTAAAAGATTCTAATTATATGCAGCAAATTGGTGGGTAGTCTTATCAACCAAACGATAACATAGCTAGACATGTTTTCACTATGGGAGTAGCAAGTCAGTTCATGGAGGGATCATGAAAGCCTCACTTGAATGTTATCAGAAGAATACTACGGTATGTGAAGGGTACGCTTGATCTTGAACTCTTGTGTAAGAAAGAAGCATCGTGTGAGGTAGTAAGGCATTATGATGCTAAACTTTGCTAGAGATTGTGGCACAAAGTGATAAACTACCACATACATTTTTAGTCTCGGAGTAACAATGGTGTCATGATGCAATAAAAGACAACCAATTATATCATTGTCTACAACAAAAGCCGTGTATAAAGCAGTAGCTCCAGAGAGTATGTGGCCAGTACAACTATAGAGGATCTTCATCAACGCTAGACTACTCGACACGACTGTTTTGTGATAATCAACTGGCCATAAACTTGACAGAGAATCTAGTATTTCATGCAAGGATCAAGCATGTAGAAGTAATTACGTCAAAACAAGTGATCAAGTTGTGGATATGTTCACTAAAGGACCTAGAGTTGCAAAGTTCGAAGAGCTTCAAAAGCAACTTGGCACGGTTGCTAGATCCACACCGGGAGAAGAGTAGTCATTTTGGGAGAGTTTTGAAGGAAATGTTGCACCTCATCTCTTTTCCAAGAATTTTAGATTTTTCTAGGCTACTCCTTAACTGTCGAGATATTTTCTTGTAAAATATTTTAAATAAAAATATGTGGCTAATAGATTGGCCACATCTAGTATTCACTATAAACATCTAGGATCTAGGAAGATAGTTTTTTTCTAGAAATATGTGGCTAATAGATTAGCCACATCTAGTTTTCCCTGGAAACATATAGGAAGATATTTTCCCTAGAAATATCTAGGAGGTAGTTTCACCTCTTTGTTAGGCATATAAATAGTAAAAAAGCGATCCCATTGGGTGTGCACTTGGCTCCTTAGTGCGCGCACGCGCGTATGTGAGTGTATGAGTAAGAAGTTCTCCCAATCACCATCGTGGAAAACGTCTCTAATATTAAAAAGAAAGGTGTTTTTCTTTGAGTGAACTTTATGTCTTTCTCAACAAGGGGGCGCTCTACACCCAAAAAAAGTAAAATAATTTGGAAGGGGCTGAGGGGGCCGGCGACCTGCTTGCCCCTCCTTCGCTCCGTTACCGCCACTGAGAAAGCAAAGTTCTTTCTTCAACATTTAGATTTTGTATTTCTCGGATAGATAGAAGTTAGGAATTGTCTGGAAATTGTCCTTAGAAACATCTCACATTTAAACCTTCAAGCTTAACGAGCCTAGCTAGTCATCAGACCTATGATTAAGCCTAGTATATTGAACACCACATTTTCGGATTTAAGTTATACTCGATCCGAGATCCTCTAACGATTAAATATGAGTCGAAAAATGTAAGGGGTTGTTTGGTTATGTTCACACAAATAAATTTCTTTGTTTTTGTAAAGAGATTTGATTTTCATGTGAAGACATTGTTTGGTTGGTTGCAGACAAATCAGCTATTTTAATACAAAAATGAACATAGTTTAATATTTTGAAAACAAAGAAAAAAGTGATTTTGTTTATCTCACGATTGTACTATTTCTTTGAATTTAATTCTCCTTTTTTTTTTCTTGTCCTTTGAATAAATACGTAATAAATAATATACGGTCTATTCATTGCACTATTTTGTATTGGAAGATTAATATCCTCATTTAAGTGGTTAATGACTTTTTCTTTCAATTTTATAATCCATGTTGAGGACAATAATTAACTCGAAGTCGCTACATAGCATTAAAATAAGAAAAAGTATAATTAGTGGTTAGACATGACAAATATTGTTTAACGATAATGATATTAGATAAATTCTTTTTATTAGACTTAACCAAACATCCTTTTTAATTGAAAAGCATCTAGATAAGCTAAAGCCAAGTTAAATGATTTCATTATATATGAATGAAAACAAAAATAAATGAAACTAAACTGCCTCAAATTCTTTCATAGACCAGAAAGTGTTGCTTGATATGCTGTGGTTCTCTCTCGTTTTTCTCATTTCAAAGGGAAAAATCAACATAAATAAAGGAAAATGTGTCAAGAAAGGAGAAGGCAAGGGGCCAAATATATCGATATATGCATTCATAGCTTCATGGACCACTTCTAGGTGATACTCAATTTCTGTAGTAATAGTGCATCTGGTCGCAGTCGTACCCCTCTTTATGTAAGCAATCTCTTATGATCCATAGTCTAATTTCTATTGCAAAATCAATTTTATTTGGGTTCGCCGTGGCTGCATGTGAGGCACAAATAGGAATTTCACTAAAAGGGGAAAACATAAAGAACTGTCAACAATGATTTTGTAAGAGCCCCTTACCAAAAAAAAAAATGATTTTGTAAGAGCCGTGCAAGAAATTAGGAATTCCGACTTAAAACTTATGGTATTTAAGGGATGGAAAATTACATGTATGTTTGAGTCAATGAACGAAGAACTACGCAATCTAGGAGCCTAGATTCGAATATCATGTATGAAATTTCGAACCCGAAAATTTAAAGGCAAAAGTCCACTTTTAGTCCCTGAACTTGCCTTTTCATCATGTCATGAACTTGAAAACGCTTGTGACATACTGAAAGAGTTTTGCACGTATTATGCTCTCCTCATTTTCGATTGGATGTCATCAGGGCCCTAGTCTCGATAACTCTTCACGCCAACAGGATGGTCACGTGGTATCATGACATAGCATATGATGATTAATTACTTGTACTTGAATTAATTATCAACTTTAAGTGTCCCTAAAGTTAAATTGTCCGCCTTAATGTACAATCCAACACAAAAATATCATATGTCAACGTTATATATGAAATGGTTCATGTTTGATATTTATAAGAAAAAACCCGTACGAAGTTGGTTGAGTAGCCAAGCACTCGGCTCGAATACGGCAAACTCCATAGCCAAATCACGTCTCGTATTCAAATTAACCATGGTGGCCACTCCTTCCATTCTATTTGATTGAGCGTCATCTGATGCAAATGGATTGGACAGTTTACATGCATCCACAAGAATTTATCGAGCCAAAATATTCGAGTATCCTCTGTTATAAAAAGAAAGACATCCATAATGAAAAGTACAGTGATGATGAGCATTCGTCCCAGTATGGTTGAGTTGGTGTCAAGCATCAAGTCCTTGTTTTGATAGAGATTTATCCTGCTCCTCATAAATAATCTCTAGCAGGAGGATCACGTGCAAATATATTTATACATTGTACACGTCAAATCTTGTCAATATAAATTAAATGAATGCTTAAAAGAGGTTTGATTAATTTCTTGAAATCTTGTCTTATGATCTCATCATGCCATCTTAGACCGGATTAATTTACCCAGAAGCAAACAGTGCTGAAGAATCCTCTCACTATGTTATTTGGCCATGGCTACAATTATAACCCATTGTCAAATAAAGAAGGAATGGTCAAGAAAGTGGCTAGACATGTTAAAAGCTAGGCACACCTTATGTCATCAAAGCCCTTAGATGGGTTACCATATTGACACGGATCTTTAGACCAATCAAATCCTGACATTGTTATCGTTCACATCTTATGTCTCATCTATCTTTCTCCATGGTCACGTGTGACTTCACCAACAGGTTTGTCCCTGCCTTAAAGAGACACCAAAATCTCTAACTCCCTCTCTCGCCTCTCATTATCATCTCCCTCTCCCTCTTCTTCTCCTTCACACAGCCTCCTAAAACTCACTTTGGTACAACCACAATCCATCACCAAACATGCTCAATGGAGGCTCAGATCTTCCTCAAAAGCCTTACCAGTTGATCAAACAAGATGACAAGTTCTTTTCCAGGCTGCTTTCCAAGGAGAGTTCTGCTTCGAATCCGTCGTTCAGGGTCTACTATGGAGGCGCACCCAGCTCGGTTCCGTTTGTGTGGGAGACCCGGCCTGGCACGCCCAAAAACCCCTCTTTGGATGACTCTCTACCGCCTCTAATGCCTCCTCCATCTTATTATTTGGGTTCCAACAAATATGATACCTTCCCCGATAAGAAGTGCTCAAGATCTAATCTCTTACGGGTTTTGTTCTTTAAGACCAACCTCAAGAAGCCGAAGAATGTGGCTGATTCAGTTGGCTCTCTCCGTTGCTCGTCATCCTCTTCCTCAAATTCGTCAGTGTTTGCCCCTACGACTCCAACAGGGAGGTGGTTCTCGAGCCAAAGGTTGGTGTCCTACGATTCTAGCATTGATGATGACCATGCTGGATCTCCGCCTATTTACGCGGGGTGCTTCAGCGGCGGCATGAAGTCACGCAGCTTGGGCGCCCGTGGTCATTACCGCTGGTGAAACATGGCCGTAGTCGGTCTTTGTACGTCACTGCGTGGACTTTGTTCATACTGCTTGTGTGTTTATGCATGAAATTGTCAACTGTAGAACATGGACTGTGTTGGAGGGTTTCTAATTATCATTAGGTCTTTTTTGGATGTGAGAATGGCTCGATCTGCCATCATCAAAAAAAGGTGGTGTGGTGAGAGAGTGGGTATTATGGCATTGGTTCAAGCTATATATCACTGAATTTTTCATCAAATCTTCCACAAAGATAAAAGATTCTCAACTATATTTCAACAAGATAATTCTCCTGATTTCTTCAGTAAACACTTCTCCACTAAAGAAACAAGTACGGTCCTAATTTAGCGACAAAGCCCTGAGCAACGAGAAAATCTTTCATGTAACGATTATAAGAGACTCAATCAAACTGCCTTCTTTTAGTTACATGTCCAAGCATTATACCAAGCATGATAGCAGTCTTATGTCAATTGGTCCTGGATTAAGTAGCACAATATAACGAGTTTTTTTTTTTTTTTTTTTTACTTTTGCAATTGTTGGTTAATAATCGATTTTTCCATCCATGGGCGCAACTACAGTTTGGAAGTCATGTCATGGTTTTGCCTTTAAGCCAAAGAAGTCACGTCACATTGAAGTTTACAGTTTGTTATCAATTGAATTTGAATGGTTCGGTGAAGTGTAAAATTTGGGTGGCTGTTTTTCCTCCTTTCATGGGTCTCTTTTATGCTTCTTGTCCTCCATGAGTACTGACAAGAGCTTGTTGGGTACGAGATAGAAGTTGCACCTAACGTCTTTTCAGCCAAATTCGACCTACCGTGCTTAAAATCTAATATTTTGCTATTACCCTCTTCAACTTTTTCAAACCCTTCATATTAAAACGAATTCAATTTTCTAAATACAAAATTTCTCTCTTGCATTTCTTTAGCTTTGTTTATTTTGGAAAAAATAAATGTTTTTCAAATAATGATCGCTTTATCATTTACAAAAATGAATTCACGAAAATATTTATATATAAATTATTGTCAATAGTGCAGATATTTTTTTTACTAATTATTTCAATTAATACAAACTGTTACTTTTAAGAAAATATTTATTCATTTTCTACAAAAACAAACGAAACCTCTACCCTTTTCTCCACATTTGGATCTTGGAAAAATGATCGTACAAGCTTGAGGCGTTGAATTGACAAAAGATAATTATCGACTACCCCACTCCCATGTGCACTATCATTGAATGAATTGATTTGCGATCTTTTCTAATGGAATACAATTTCTATCTGGATTTTGTCTAGCTCTCAGTTTAGTACGATAACATTGTTAACAAGTACCCTTAAGATATTTCTTAAACAATCAAATAAAAAAACAATTTGTAGCTTCCGATACACTAATTTTCCTCAGGTCACGTGTACTTGATATTTTGATTTTCCACAATATTTTTTCCTTACAAAATATGCTTAGCAAGTCTCTCGAGCCATTTATTAACCACAACCTGTTATTTTCATTTTTCGAAGTGAAAAATGAGAAGAAAACAGAAACAGGGTTTGGTGTCTCTCAATGTCTTCTGTTTCTTGTTCTTCTTCTTTTGGGTGCAATTTATTCTTATTTAATGTCGATGGGGGTATGCATAGGGTTGGTTGGTGCTGCCTCATCTTAACAATCAATGAGAATGGAGGAGACAAGACAGGTGGAGGTTCCTCTCTGGACATTTAAGTCTTTGCATTCGAGTCTCTCTGGTTTTGGATCTTTCGGGCATCCCTGTCCTCGTCACAAACCTGAAAGTGTTTTGCTTTGGTCTTGTCTCTGCTTCCAGAAAAGGTCAAGAAAAAGGAGTTGAAATTTAAGTCCAACCACGACAGTCCATGCCTGTAAGTAGTCATGGAGTCCGCACAAGGTGTAGTCCTTGTCTGATCTCTCTCTTTGCTAGCAGCTTGCCCTTAATCGGGAAAGGATGAGCTGTTCATTGTGCACTTGTCTGATCTCGTTATGGCTGGGAACTTATTGCAAAATACTCGCGGAAATGGTCATCTACCAGAAAGCTAATTTTCTTCTTTTCGATGATAAGAAATATAAGAATCCGGATGTGGGTCTAATGTGAGTGGGTGACTTAAATTCTAGCTGATAGTACTATTGGAAGTTGCGTGTTTGGATTAGACGGACACGATGCAAATCCGACTGTTCATGTTTGGCTTGCGGCTTAGATGATCAATGAGGTTATATTTCATAGACCCAAGATTTACCTACCTAAGTTGGGCTTTCTCGACATAAAAAGGTACTTCCTAACGGTATACAGTGGCCCTTTTGTTCCATACGATCCTGATACCATTCACTGAAGGTTCAAATTTCAAAAGGATGCGTCCCAATTTTTAAGCTCATGGCAGTATAGAATCCACCATATCAATCTGTCTTACATCTTTCTATTAATGATCTTCATAGCAAGCAACTTGGGTTGGAAAGTAAAATTAAAATGTGTGAGTTGTATTAGAAAAATTCTGCGTCAGAAATTTGGTACGGTGTAGAGTAATTACTATTTTTAGTTCACGCATAACTCATTGTTTGAAACTTTTGAGTAAAAATGAGTAGAAATTTACATATAACACATTATGTAAAACTGACTTTTGAACAATAATTGCAATTTTATTAACACAAGCAAAGCTATGTTCAAAATAATTTAGACTAATCAACCTGATCAAATTTTATCTACGATGACTATATAAATATTACCAAATCTTAAAACCTATAGAATTTATCAAATATAGGAAAACCTAAAAGGGACAAGTGATGCTTCTACGCAACTCAATGGACTTGCAATTCAATCCTCAAGTGGTAAGAGATTGCCAAACTGAAGATGCAGAAATCTATTTCTCCGTGCCAAAATATACAGATCTTTTTTGTGCCGGTAAGTTTCAATAAGTGCCGGTAAGTATTAAAAAAACGATTGATAAAAAAATTATTCGTAACTATTCTTTAGATAACCAGTTGGTAATGTTCCGATACTTTTATGAAATTATTGACTGTTTTTTTGGTAGTTTGCAAATTAGAATTTCTGTACTAACGATATCATGATTCATATAGATGACGCACTAGTTCGGTTACACACAACACAATAGAATATTTTTAGTGTGAAATGTTTGATAATGTCTAACTCTAGACATTATGAAATGAATTTGATTAGGCGCAACACCATAGAATCTACAATCATATTGAGAGAATTAGAATGTTTAAAAGTAGAAGCTTCATTTTTAATAATCAATTACTACTTAATGCACTTTAAAGATAAAATCCATCTCGAACTTGGGTAAGAGCAGCAGTTATTCTAAAATTTCAAATTTCGATAGTAAATTTCCTCGAAAAATCATAGGAATTACTATTTAATATACTTTGAATTTCGATAGATAAAGGAAGTACCGAAGAAGGTGTCTGTGCCTCACCCTTGAAAACGAGGCTTGAGACTGACAATCATATCAAACAACCCAATGCTTTTTTCTTAATGTTTGGTGCATACACTTTTATCCAAAGTGCCACCAATTCCCAACTCTTATTATCATTAATGTTTTTTTTATTGGCAATTCTGAACTCTCAAATACTCATAAAAAAGTTCCAAACGAGTGGTCGATCTGTCAGCAAATCCCGCGAGTGGTTTCAGTTTTAGAAATTGAATTTTCCTTCATATTATTTAGACATGCAAGCAAAAAGATAATTGAAATATCAATCACGTCGTTGCAGTGGTTAGCTAGCGTAGAGCTTAAGGCTTAATCTTAAGTGGTTTTGAGAAGTCTTAATCTTGAATCAGTCCTAGTGGTTCCTTAGTTTCATACAACATCAATTATTTATGTGTGAAGGAAGGGTAAAGACCTCTACCTAAAATAGGTAGAAGCTTGGAATGGTGAGATAAATAATAAATTCGGGTAGCGGTATTCACGGAAAAAATTCGGGATTTTTGGTTGGATTATCCCTTAAAAAGTGAGTTTGGATTGCGATAAACTCTTGGAGGTACTCAGTATATGTGAGTTTACTCCATCTTAATCATTAGATCATATAGGTCTCATGAGTAGCTTAATGATGTCAAGCTGGTTCAAATCAGAAGAGGTTCATATAAGACCGGTTTGGTATTGGAGGTGGTGGACTCGTGCAACGAGAGCACGGACCTGAGTGGTGAGTGGCAGGACTTGGCAGAACTTGGAGGGCCCAATAGGAATGGATGGGGAAGAGGAAGTCGCCGTGGCGGCTGAGGCCGATTTCCTGCAAAGCAGTACAGTGGTTGATTCAGGCGGGAAGAAATTGTGGCCGTTGCATCATGTGGTGAAGACGGTGCAGCCTTGCAAGCGGCAGTTTTGCCTCGGATAATCTCGTCGAAAGGTGTCCAAATTTCTTAAGCATACACTAGGGTATATACTTGAGCGTGAGACTATTTCCGGTTAGGCCTAATATAAATGGATGAAAGTCATGTTTCATATATTGATGTGGCTTGGCGCGTGAATTTTAGTATTCGAGGTCTGACTTCTTGTTCCATAGTTGAGTGAATGTTATATTCGAGTAATTGTAAAGTGAATGCCCTCGGAATTGAGTCTTGCTTAAGAGATGCAGAACGAACTTGAAAATGTTTGTCCTCTGTAGGAGAAGATTGCTCAGCATGGTGACACCACGACGGGACAAGGACAGAACGGGCAAACACCTCTGGTAGCCCGAGTGGTTGGCGCAATCCACAGCGCGAGGAGGAGATGGCAATGATTGAGGAGTAACTAGCAGCTGCGTGGCAGAGAATGGCAGTTAACAACGAACACTTTGAGGCCCTCAAGGTCCGAAATGAGTGGGTGGCACAGAACCTAGGAGTGCCCATGCCGCCACTCGGACCTGCTTTGGATAAATTGCAGGGTGCGGAACATGGATTGGGTTGGGCATGTGGCTCCAGCAGATCAGTAAATCAGTGTACTTCACGAAGCTTGAGTGGCGAGCTTAATGTGCAGCGCAAGGACAAGTTGGCAGAGGAGAAGGAGCTTCAAGCCGATATGCAGGAGCAAGTGGCCACACACGAAATATCTTCGGACCATCAAGGCGCAGGTAATGTGGTTCAGGACTTGCATGGTACAGCATCTAGGAGTGATGCCGCGGCTACCCGGGACCGGGTTTGGTGCCGCCAACACCATGAGGAGGTCAGAAAATCTTCTACCGTGCAAGTCATCAGTGACAAAAGGTTCTTTCATACATTACGCGGAACAACTCATTGCATTAGCTATGTGTGCCATTCGAATGAGCATAATTTTGTTGTGCAGAGTCACTTACTGAGTTGATGCTAGAATGCTGATGTCCAAATTACTGCTGGAATGACTAGAACTGCTCGATGTAGTTGATGCTAAGAGGAGATGGGTAGAATGACATGTCGGTTTTTTGTATTGCGAACCAATTGAGTCGTAGTGTTTGGAAGGTGGAGACGCGTGCAGAGCAGAGCGCTAGGTCTTTGAGAGTTCTCAAGTGCTGAGTTTCTCTAGGGATGAGCGAATGGAAGGGGATATTCACAGTGAAGAGGTTGGAAATGGAACTGAACAAGTTTTTGCTATGCCTTGATATTCTTGTTTGGATGGAAACTGGTTTATCACGTCTCGTGAGCACAAGATCAATCTTCAGATTGCTGCTTGCCACAGAGTTTCGTTAGGGGCGGTCCGGCCTGACCCTTGATCTTTTCTTGCAGACTTATCATCAGCCGTTTCGTATGACGTAACATGAACTATGTACGAGTCTCTGTCACGGCTATGATTGTATCCCGATAAACGGTACTCGTTAGCAATTAAGAGAACATAGTTGCTTCATGGCTGAGATTGGCCTATCACTTGCATGCAGACTCGCATATGTTCTTACGCTGTAACATTCTGCGTGTTAAATATGTCTTGAATTTTATGTATTCGTCCGGTTTATGACCCGATCCGACATATTTTTGTGCGACCCGAAAGTGGAAAGAAAATTGAGATTTGGTTCGTGACGCGAAGGGTTGGGCCGATAGGTTTTCTCATTGTTGTGTAGAGAGAGTTTCGTTTTCAGAGAGTTTTCGTGAGCCGAGAGATTTTGTCGTTTTTCGACTTCTGAAATTTGTACTCTCTTTGATTATAGTGGAATTTGTCTTGCCTCGCCAGGGGCGTAGATCACCTTGTGATCGAACCACGTAAATCCCTGTGTTCTGTCTTCTTTTTCCGCATCGCTTTTCAACAAGTGGTATCAGAGCCTAGTTCGATTCTAGGGTTCTTTGAGATGGCATCTTTGAAGTTTCAGATCTCATCTTTTGACGGACAGAACAACTTCGGATTATGGAGAATAAAGATGAAGGCTTTATTGAGGCGAGAGGGTACGGTCGTATGGGCGGTAAATATCCGCACGATATGACCTCGGCTGAAATTGAAGAGATAGATGAGAAGGCGCCATAGCGATCCGATTGTCTCTAGATGACAAGGTTTTGGCGAGAAGTCGCTAATGAAGAAACAAATGACGGTCTCTGGAAGAAACTGGAAAGTCTCTACATGAAGAAATCCCTAACGTCGAGACTTTATTTGAAGCAGCGTCTTTATACCCTAAAGATGCGCGAAGGTACGTCTGTTCAGGAACATATGGATGAGTTTAATAAAATTGTTCTGGATATGAAAAATTTAGATATTAAACTCGAGGATGAAGATCAAGCTTTGATCGTGTTATGTTCGCTGCCTGCCTCATACGAAAATTTTGTGAACTCGATGCTTTATGGACGTGAATCCATAACTTTGGAGGATGTCAAAGCATCTTTGAATTCTGCGGAACTGAGAACAAAATTGAATGGGAATACCAGTGAAAACAAAGCAGATGGTTTGTTTGTGAGAGGCAGGACCAAGAGCAGGGACAAAGCTTTCCGAGGGAAATCTGTTAGTCGTTCAAAATCTAAGCCACCTGGAGATAAGATGAACGTTGAGTGCTACTATTGTCATAAAAAGGGACATTACAAGTCGATTGTTCTTCGCTCAAGAAAAGGATAAGCGAAGATATTCGAAAACAAGATTCGAATGTTGCAAACGACAATGAGGCTAATCGTCGAACAAGGTTCTTACGGCATGTTCTCGCTGTTAATTTGTCCAATGATGTTTGGATTATGGATTCGGGAGCATCATATCACATGTGCTCAAATAGGGAATGGTTCACCACATACGAGCCATTGAATGGTGGATCAGTCTTGATGGGGAATGATGCTTTGTATGCAAAGTCGTGGGTATTGGTACTGTTCGGATTAAGTGCCACAACAAAGCAGTAAGAACTTTGACTGAAGTAAGACATATACCAGACTTGAAGAGAAACCTTATTTCGTTGAGCAGTTTGGATTCCATTGGGTGTGTGTACTCAGGGTGGAGGTGGAGTTCTTAAAGTTACAAAAGGCAATCTGGTTGTGATGAAAGGAAGCAAGGTTAATCATTTGTATCATCTGCAGGGTAGCACAGTTATGGGTCATTCAATTGGCACAAACAATTCCGTTTCTGACAATGAAAGAACAAAGCTGTGGCACATGCGTTTGGGCCACATGAGTGAGCGTGGCATGTCAGTTTTGAGTAAACGTGGTTTACTTTGTGGGGAGCAGATGACCTCGCTTGATTTCTGTGAGCATTGTGTTCTTGGCAAGCAATGCAGAGTCAGATTCAGTACAGGGACTCATTCGACAAAGAGCACACTTGACTATATCCATTCCGATTTATGGGGACCAGCACAGGTTCCATCTAAGGGTGGCGCTCTTTATTTTGTGACGTTCATTGACGATTATTCCAGGAAGGTTTGGGTTTATTTTCTGAAAAGAAAAAGTGATGTGTTTGAAACCTTCAAGAAGTGGAAAGCTCTTGTTCAATATCAGACAGGGAAGAAGATCAAATATCTTAGGACCGATAATGGTTTTGAGTTACGTGGTGGCGAGTTTAATGAATTACGTGCGGATGCGGTGTTGTTCGACACCGTAAGCTAGGCACACTCCACAGCAGAATGGAGTGGCGAACGCATGAACAGAAACTCTATTGGAGAGAGCAAGATGCATGCTCTCTAAGGCTGGCATGGAAAAGAGTTTACTGGTCGTTAACACGGCTTGTTATCTGGTTAATCGCTCTCCTTCAACAGCAATAGAATGCAAGACTCCTTTTGAGATGTGGTCAGGTAAGCCTTGTGATTACTCTAATTTAAAGGTTTTTGGATGTCCTGCTTATTATCATGTTAAGGATGGTAAGCTAGAACCTAGAGCAAAGAAATGCATTTTTGTTGGGTATGCTGATGGGGTGAAAGGTTATCGTTTATGGTGCCAGGAACCTAACTCACCTAAGTTCATTATTAGTAGGGATGTTACTTTTAATGAAATGCATATGCTTGATCAAAAGAAAGTTGCTGATGAGTCTGCAGGTAAACATGAGAGTGATATGAATGAGGTGGAGGTTCAGGTGGAGCTTCCAGAAAAGACCTCTCAGAATATTTTGAACGAGCAAAATGCTCCTGTTGATTCAAGTTCAGATGAGGAAGCAGTAGATGAGGTGGAGCAGCCATATTCTATTGCTACTGGCAGAGAAAGGAGACAGACTCGGCCTCCTCAGAAATATGGGTTCTCTGATCTGGTGGCTTATGCTCTCACGACAGCAGAAGATATGGGTATTCAGGAACCTTCTACCTATACAGAAGCTATTACTTGCACAAAATCAGAGAAATGGGCAGTTGCTATGGTTGAGGAACTTGAATCACTTCACAAGAACCAGACTTGGGACTTGGTACAGTTGCCTAAGGGAAAAAGAGCCATCAGGTGTAAATGGGTTTTCAAGAAAAAGGAAGGAATTCCAGGTGTTGAAAATGCTAGATTCAAGGCTCGGCTCGTAGCTAAAGGCTACAACCAAAGGAGGGAATTGATTATGCTGAAGTTTTCTCTCCTGTGGTAAAACACACTTCCATTCGTGTGTTGCTGGCTATAGTTGCTCAATATGACTTAGAGCTTGAGCAACTTGACGTGAAGACTGCTTTTCTGCATGGCGAGCTTGAAGAAACTATTTATATGGCCCAACCCGAGGGCTATTATGTAGAAGGCAAGGAAGATCATGTTTGTAAATTGAAGAAATCCTTGTATGGTCCAGGCGAATCACCAAGACAAAGGGTACAAGAGATTCGACAGCTTTATGATAGAAAGCGGTTATCAGAGGAGCAACTATGATAGTTGTGTCTACTTCAAGAAGGGTTCAGATGGATCCTTTGTTTATCTTCTCTTATACGTGGATGACATGCTCATTGCTGCAAAGAACATGTCGGATGTGTTGATTTTGAAGAAACGGCTCAATGAGGAGTTCGAGATGAAAGATCTGGGTCCTGCCAAGAAGATCTTAGGAATGGAGATTCAGAGGGACAGGAAAGTAGGAAAGTTATATCTCTCACAGAGGAGTTATATTGAGAAGGTACTTGAGAGGTTTGGTATGCAAAATGCTAAGCCCGTGAGTACACCGTTGGCATCTCATTTTAGACTTTCTGCCCTACATTCACCTCAATCGAGGTCGAAGAGGCTGCGATGTCTCGTGTCCCATACTCCAAAGCGAGGTAGCATTATGTATGCTATGGTATGCACTCGCCCGCACATTGCACAAGCGAAGTGTGGTTAGTAGATATATGGCACATCCCGGAAAGGTCCATTGGCGAGCAAATGGATACTTAGGTATCTTAGAGGCTCCGCAGAGTTGGGGTTAGTGTTTGATAGAAACAGTTCTAATGGTATCTCAGTTGTGGGATTTGTGGATTCCGATTTTGCAGGTGATCTTGATAAGAGGAGATCATTGACTGGCTATCTTTTCACGCTATCTAGTTCGGCTATTAGCTGGAGGTCAACCTTACAATCAAATTGTCTACTACAGAGGCAGAATATATGGCAGCAGCAGAAAGCGTTGAAAGAAGGTATTTGGTTAAGGAATCTTGTTCAGGAACTTGGGCTACAGCAGGAAGACAATTCGGTTGTCTTTTGTGACAATCAGAGTGCTATATACTTGATTAGAAATCAAGCATATCATGAGAGGACAAAGCACATTGATGTCAGGTATCACTTTATTCATGAGGGCGATTCGAGAGAAAAAATATGACGGTAAAGAAAATTGGTACAGCTGACAATCCTGCCTGATATGTTGACCAAGCAAGTCCCGCCAACAAGTTTAAGCATTGCTTGAACTTGATTGGCATGCTTGGTTGAGTTTGCCCCTTCTGGGGCTTTGGTGGAGAGGTAAATGACAATTCTACATTTGTGTGTTTTGAAGTGGATATATTCTTTTGTTGCATCCCTTGTTTCCTACACCGAGTTAGCTCACGTAGGCTTAGGGATGTCAAGAGAATGTGTTCGGCTTCTTAACTATTTTGTTTTGGGAAATTCAAGCCAAGGTGGAGATTTGTTAAATATGTCTTGAATTTTATGTATTCCGGTTTATGACCCGACCCGACATATTTTTGTGCGACCAAAGTGGAAAGAAAATTGAGATTTGGTTCGTGAAAAATAGGCCCAACCCGCAATCAAGAACAAACCTCCATAGCGGCCCAAGGAGAAAGCTAACCAATGGCGGGGTTTTGGCCACTCGCCCGAGGAAAATTTTAGGGAGCACTTTTATACTGCAGGTTTTCTCATTGTTGTGTAGAGAGAGTTTCGTTTCGCTTTTCGTGAGCCGAGAGATTTTATCATTTTTCTTTGAAATTTGTACTTTCTTTGATTATAGTGGAATTTGTCTTGCCTCGCCCGTGGACGTAGATCACCTTGTGATCGAACCACGTAAATCCCTTTGTTCTGTCTTCTGTTTTTCCGCATCGCTTTTCAACACTCTGTTTGGTACGTACGTCAGTTTGCTCTACGCATTAGAGCATGTTAAGATGCGTTAGATTAGCAAATAAAGAGTACCTTATTTAGAAGACTAAGTAACTTGGTTCTATGGAGACACGTCAATTTACACTTAAAAAGAGTTTATTACCGAGGCACAAATGTACATTCTCCGGAAAATGTTTTGTGAAGAATGAACTAATCACAGCAAATAATACAATGTTACACTTACGACAAACACGTAAAAAGAAAGAAAATCATGACAACTAGGCTTTAATTAATGGAATCAATGGCTTCAAACTGTTCTGAATTTAATTCACTCTCCGGCAGTTTGAGCGGATTTGACCTTGGTTTCCGATCAATGGCTTGATGTTTCCCATTCTGACCATTGATTTTGCGAAATCCTTCCAAAACGCTTCATAATTGTAGCTATAACTCTTCACTAGCTCAAGCGCTGATTCACCAGTTGAAAGTGCCTGATCAGAGTGAAGAAGGCCCTTCTGGGTCAACAGGTTTTTGTAGTACAATGGGTCGAAACGCGCTGGTGTTGGATCTAAACTTGCGAGGTTACTGTTGCTTCCTGTGCGTGGGCAGTAGGACTGGAGATTCTTCGCGAATGCCTGGTCGATGTTGCTGTCATTGAATATCCTATCCCTGAAAGTAAAGCACTGCGCGAAGCCAATCGTGTGAGCGCCGCTCAGCGCAACCAAGTCCTTGACCTTAAGACCTTGTCTCTTGAAATTGTTGATTAAGGCGGGTAAGTCCATGTTCGGAGCAGGGATGTCGTTGTTTGCCATCGTCCTGCTTGCCGTCATCGAGTCTCTTCGTCCGAGTCGTACTTTCCACGAAGGCCCTCCTAACTGAAATATTGAAGAAGTTAACACCTAATTCGGATTGGCAATGTCTTACAGCACATGAAGATTAACTAAACTTATGGTGGTCAACATCGGTATTTGCTTATTAACGGTCATCACAGGACGTACCGCAACGACGGAGTCACGAGCGGTGACAGCCAAGATGTCCGCACAAGATACCACTGGACGTCCGCATACTCTGTCGACCTCCGCCTTAATTTGGTCGATCACTTCAAACCCTCTAGCTGAATTGTTATTAGGAAGCGCGAACTTTTCGCTGTCGATGGTCGGGGTTGGATCCAAGAGTATCGACCCATCACAACCCTGCATCATTCAACACCAAAACATACATCAATGTTAGCAAATGTTGTGCAAAATCACTACTTTTGAGAACAACAAATTAATGTCAAATATAGCTGGCGCATATATACGTCGTACATTGACAAAACAATCGTGGAAGTGCAAGCGCAGCAAGGAAGCGCCCATGCGTCGCTCTTGCTGCACCGCCGCCTCGACAACGCGCGCTTGATGGTGGGTAACGCTTGAGGGCAAATGTAGTCATAGAAGTTCGGCGAGAGGCCTTTATTGTAGGGACGCGTCGAGAGAGCCGAAGCTGTGAGGGACAAGAGGAGAAGTGCTCGGAAGAGGCTGAGGGAGGCCATGTTTGGCTGTGAATCTTTGAAATTGCAGTAAGATTGCGAGTAACTTTGCAGCAAGTAATGGTGATTTCTGGGCTGCTTTCGTTGTGATCTTCTGGACTGCTCATTTGTATACTTATAGGCTTAGCTTATGGTTGGACTTGGCCAAAGAGAGATCTTGTCATACAAGAAGACGTGTGCAAACCTTACCTATTATACCAATTAATGCAAGAAACGAGAACATCTTTCATACTTAGCTTCGAATGAATTGAACTGGTCGTCTAAGATTAATTCTATCGCCTATGCCTCGTGGTTTATTGCTTATACGTGGTCAATGGACTACCTAATCCATATCCTGGCTTTGCTTCTCTGGGTCCTACCAAAAGGGCAGATTTTGTTAAGATGGAAAAGTTCTTGATTCTACTCTGTCAACCCTCGACTTCGAGAAGAGATTTTAGATCTTCTTCGCGAATAAGTCCACTTATCCTAAAAGGTTACTAAACTTTATCCGAAAAATTACCAAAAAAAATCCTAAACCTATTTTGCTTGTGTCAATTTAGTCATAAATCTTTCAATTATGCTAATTTAGTCATAAAACTTTTGGACAATTTGCCAATGTAATCCTTACAGCCAATTTTGATTGGAAAACGTTGACATGGAGGTCCAGTCAGCGCTGACCGTCCTATGTGCATGGTAGATGTTGACATGGATAATTTTTTAAAATTTTTCTGAAATTTTTTCCTTTTTTGTGTATTTTTCCTTTTCACCAATGATCAGTCTCAAGCGATGGCAGAAACTAGTCATAGGTGATGGCTGACGAGGGTAGGGCGAGGGTTGCCTTGCTCGCGGTTAGTGAGGGCCACGACTCTCGCTAGTGGTCGATGAGGGTCGCCCAGCCCTTGTCAGCCATAATAAAAAAAAGAAAAGAAAAAATAAATTAAAGTTCAAAAAGCATTCACAATTTTTTTAAAAAATTATAAAAATTGTTCACGTTAGCTCCGGCGGTAACAAGTAGGACGACCAACGTTCATGTCAGCGATTTTCGGGCCAAAATTGGCTAAATAGACTACATTGAAAAATTGTCAAAATATTTAAGACTCAATTAGCAAAATTAAAATATTTAGGACCGAATTGGCACAAATACAATAGATTTATGATTTTTGGGTAATTTTTCCAAACTTTATCTGCTAAAATGATGCGGATTGTTAATTATATAAATTTTTCTTGGGATGGTGATCATCTATTCTTTTGATGAGTCTTAATTTATGTTACATGCATAGGCGAATGACACTTTATGCTAAAGATTAAATAAGATGCGATTATCTTTCTAGATCTTGTGACAAAGATTATGAATTATGACAGGGAATAAATCCTTCACATCCATTTTCTTGAAGCCCATGTACATAGATTTTTTTTTTTGCCATTGCACGCATCTACGCTAAAATCTTCTTTTAACAATATTTTTTTTCACAAATTTTTATAGGTTTATCAGCCACTTACATGTAATAATAATTTATAAAGTTTATCTATATATGTAGTAGTTTATAGGATCATCAGCCAATTGAATGTTTCAGGCATGCACTGATGAAACTCGTGACTAAATAAATCTTAATTTGCATGATTGCTAAACCGTGACTGGTCCAATTTGCAGCAGCGAGTCCAAAGATTAACGCATGCATTTGAAAGTCCTGACCAATGGGAAGCTAGTAGCTCACCTAATTTATTTTACCATATTGTGCCTGGTCAACAAGGGTTCAGTATTCGGTCAAAAAAAAAAAACAAGGGTTAAGTCATCGACCAAAAATAAAATAAAATAAGGGTTAAGTCTTCACGCTTTCTGTGACAATAAAGTCATGGATGTGACTGTTCTCCTCGATATGTAGTAGTCAACCAGAGCCGAGCCATGGAGGATGCTCTCAAGTACCTTCCCTCTCCTCAAAATGAAGAGAATGGCTTTTCCCCTACCCAGCATGATGCGATTGAAGTGGAGACTGATTGCCTGATCTTGATCAATGCTCTCACGTGCCCTCACCAACTCACCTGGGAAGCTCATGTGCCAATTGGAAAATGCAAGGAAATTCTGCTCACTCTCTCTAAAGTCCATGTTGATCGCGGACTGGATCGCCAAAACCCACCGGAAAAATACCTTACCTGCAAATTGGGTTTGCTCCCCTCCTCTAGCTCTTTGGGAGTTATTATGTAGTGATGCCCATCTCTCGGGCCTTTCCAACTTTGAACAAAGATAATGACAAGTTCCCTTTTTGATCCAAAAAAAAAAAAAAACCTAAGCCGAGCCTAGATCCTTGAGCTTTTCAAATGATTTAATTAACAATATCTATAGGGTTTTTCTTTTTGGTAAAGAACAATATCTATAGGTTAATACTACAAAAAAACCTCAAACTGATATATCTATGACCATTTACTCCAAACTAACTTCAAACTGGTACACATGTGATAAATTTGTTCTTTGTTAGTCAAATTACTGAGTTTGATGACACGTGAGGTGTACTAGTTTGTGGTTTTGCCTCTTCGTTTGTCACATATTTACTAATTTGTGGTTTTTTGTTCTATTAACCTAACTCAACGGAGAGTAAATTTATCACAAGTATAACAGTTTGGGGTTTTCGATAATTAAAAAATTAGTTCGGGGTAAATTTGTTACAGATATACCAGTTTGGGATTTTTAATGGTATTAACCCATATCTATAATCCATTTATTATGTCTTAATCTGCTTTTATCGATAAAAATATTTTCATTATAATATAGTGTTGAAATACATGTCCAAGATTGTAAACTGAAAAAAAATATCATATTGAAAATGTTATGTCATGGGAAGCTTTTAATATATTCTAATTAGCCTATAACTCACCATTTAAGCTTTTAAATCAACGTGGCTCCAAAGATGATTGAATGAGATGAAGTCCTTTATCCATATTAATTTGCTTGTACGCTCGATAGCTACAATTGGGCCGGAAAAAGAGAAGATCTTGAAAAGATAGTTTGACAAATATTTTAAGGCAAACTTACCTCTATTGGGCTAAAAGCTTCAATGATTGGTCAGAGAACATTTTCAAGAATGTTTCTTAACCCGATAGTTAAACAATACATCGGAAATAATCAAAGAACCAGAGCAAACCAACAACATTAATAGACAATTAAGAATGTACGATTTGAACATACTGCTACTTCAGTTCACCCTCCGGCAATTCAAGCGAATCTCGCCCCGGTTTCCGATCAACGGCTTTATATTTCCCATCTTGACCATCGACTTCGCAAAATCATCCCAAAAGGCCTCGACATCATCACTGTAAGTTTTCACCAGCTCATTCGTTGACCCACCACTGTAGAGTGCCTGATCCGAGTGAAGAAGCCCCTTTTGCGTCAACAGATTATGGAAGTACAATGTGTCGAATTGAGCTGGCGAAGGATCCAAATGGGCGAGGTTACTGTCCTGTCCAGTACGCGGGCACGAAGACCGCAGGCTCCTGGCGAAATCGGTGGAGATGTTGGTGTCGTTGTATGTGCGATTCCTGAAAGTGAAACATTGTGCAAACCCGATCGTGTGCGCACCGCTCAGCGCAACCAAGTCCTTAGTGTCGAGCCCTTGCTTTTGGAACGTGTTGATCAGCGCAGGCAAGTCCATGTTCGGCGTAGGAAGGTCGTTGTTGGCTGTTGCCCTACTCGCCGTGGTCGAGTCCCTCCTTCCAAGCTGTACTTCCCATGAAGGCCCTCCAAGCTGAAATATAAAAGTCAACATTTTAAATTCAAATTGAGCTGTTCTTAGATATTTACAATGTGAGCCTACACATAGTGTGTTCAATTAGCTGGAGACTCTCTTTTACTTGTCTGCACTGTAATTTAACTTAAATGAAGACATCTTACGTGTCATTACGATTGGACTTACCGCAACAACGGAGTCACGAGCTGCGATGGCCAAGATGTCGGCACACGATACAAGTGAGTATCCACAAGCTTTGTCGACCTCCGCTTTAATTTGATCGATCACTTCGAACCCTCTAGCCGAATTGTTATTTGCGCCAGCAAGCTTTTCGCTGTGAATGGTAGGGGTCTCATCCAAAAGTATCGAAGCATCGCAACCCTACATCATTACGTGAACAAAAAGAATCAAGTCAGCAAATGCGTGCACCGCTAAATAACTTGTGCGAATTTAAGAGCATGGTGAACGCGTCGTACGTTAACGAAGCAGTCATGGAAGTGCAAACGGAGTAAGGAAGCTCCCATGCGTCGCTCCTGTTGCACCGCTGCCTCGACGACGCGTTTGATGGCGGGCAAGGCTTGAGGGCAAACGTAGTCGTAGAAGTATGGCGTGAGGCCTTCCTTGTAGGGCCGTGTCGAGAAAGTCGAGGTCGCGAGAGACAAGAAGAGAAGTGCACGGAAGAGGCTGAGGCTGCTTGAAGCCATATTTAGCTGTGGGAGTTAGCAAGGATTGGAGCGAGACTATGAGTAATTCTGCTTCAATTGATGGTGCTTTCGAGCTTGCTTTGTTGTGTTTTTGGATTTCTCGTTTCTGTATTTATAGGGAGGGGGAGAGAGATAGACTTTATGTTTCCTTGGACTTGGCCAAAAGAGATCTTGTCATACAAGACTGCGTGCGGAAGCTTATGAGCTGATTATACCCACAGACGCAAGAAACTGAGATCATCGACTTAACTTTTCAACTTAAAAAAATTGAATCAGTCATGGAAGGTCTACTTAGTCTTAGGCATTGTAGTTTTTTATTGCATCAATTTGGTCAATGTAGTTATATTCATTTGTTGGCTTGGTGTCCTACCAAATGGAAGAAAGAGTGCACAATTATGTTGGGTTTTCAGTGTGAATAAGAGTTTCTAGATTTTACATTGCAGACTTTTCATGGGAGAGTGGCTGTGAAGTCAAACCATGAGCAAATGGCTCGAGTTGAAATTAAGAACACTGTAAATTCAGATCTGCTCCGTGTACGTACGTGTGGTAGATTGGGTCGACAGGAAGCAATCGTGTATATGACACCCCCTCCATTTGTTTTAATAATTCGAATAAGCCAAACTATTGCATTATTTTTACTTTTTAAACTCTAGACACGAGCGTAGAGTCCTGGCTAATGACTTTCAATTAGAGCAATCCGCACGTAGTTTGATGAGATTCGAGGAAGTGACCTCCTAGATCTCAGGTTGAAAAATCACCTTGGACTCCATCCGGTTACGCCAACTTTGTCAGTTCGTGGAGTTGATATTAGCAACCTCAATTTTACGTAAGATGGTTTTGTTCTTATTAAATTGACGCCGTCTTCCGTGAAAATCTTAGTCTCATAATCACTGAGATAAATAAGGTAACCTCCTTAATTTAATTTCAAATTTGAAAAAATACATGTACATTGGACTATCCAAAAAATAACAAGACTTAACTAAATAGATGAATTGTCCTTAATACGTTAAGCAAGCGAAATGGCTTTTCACCCAAAAAAACATAAAATAAAAAGGGATGCACTCTAAGTGGCGTGGAATTGTATGAAGGCAATGGGATTCCTATTTTCGGGAAATAACTATCGCTTCCGTCTTTTTTTTTTTTGGGATGAATATCCTAAAAAAATCTTGATCGTTTGCACTTTTTTCTTGGAAAAAAAAAGCCAAATAATACTAATTTAGAAGACTCCAAAATTAAATTTTCCGTGCTAAATAATTCTCTATTAACACGGTATTTGGTGTAGACTTGATCAATGGACGACCTTATATCGACCCAAAAATAATTGTCCAAGCCGACTTATGATTTAAAAGATATTAAATTTTCTTTATGAAACGATGGCACGAACGGGACCAAGCGAGCCTATGTGAGAGGGCTTAGATACAAGAAGGATAACGGTTGCTAGACCCGCCGAAAATGTGCTCCAGGCCTCATTGGTAGGGGGTCTAAGTAGTGACGAAGTGCCCGATGAGATCTAGTTAGGAGTGTCGTTAAAGTTTTGAAGCGGAAAAAAAATCTTGCATGCTCTGTCTAAGGGTGGATGTGCAGTTAAGCTCACGACATCGAGCATGCAAGTTTGGCTCTTTGAGTTGGGGACTGATACGACATAAATTTAAGAAGTTGAAAAATCATCAAAATTGAAAAAAAAAATTTCGAGAGTTCTATAAACTTAAATTAGTTAAGCACAAAATTCAAGGTTTTCTCAAAATATTTGTTCTTTTACCTTTATACTTCACTTACTTAACGATTTGGTGAGCATAGATATATTGCAAACACTACACTTCTAGATAGTGATTCGACAAGCAAAAGCTTTTAATCAACTCTAAAAACCCTAACCTTAGTAGTGATATTAATAGTTGCGAAATACCCGTGGAAACTAATGATCTTGCAAATCAAGTCTAATGCAGAAAGAAAAAATTACGAGAGAAATCAACAATAGAAACAGTTGTTTCATGGTTGAGCGTGGCCTATCATTTGCTTGTAGACTTGCATGTATTCTTCTTACGCTGTATCAGTTTGCATATGTTCGGTATGCACATCAGCTAGCATATCACTTACTCTACGCATTAGACATTATTGAGATACGTTAGATTAGCAACTAAAGAGTACTTTGTTCGGAAGAGAAGTAAACTTGGCTCTAAGGAGAAACTGCATTTTATACTTACGACTTCATTACCGAGGCACAAAGTGACATTCTCAGGAAAATGTTGTCCTTAAGAATGAACTAATCACGGCAAAGAATACGATGGTACACTTTCGACAGACAATTAAAAATAAAAAAAATCATGACATCTCAGCGTATTTTTAATGGAATCAGTGGCTTCTTACTACTCTAAATACAATTCACTCTCCGGCAATTCGAGTGGATTTGACCTTGGTTTCCGATCAATGGCTTGATGTTTCCCATTCTGACCAACGATTTAGCGAAGTCCTTCCAGAATGCATCATAATCGTAGCTATAACTCTTCACTAGCTCAAGCGTGGATCCATCGGTTGAAAGTGCCTTATCAGAGTGTAGAAGGCCCTTCTTGGTCAACAGTTTATTGGAGTACAATGTGTCGAAACTCGCCAGTGCTGGATCTAAACATGCAAGGTTGCTGTCGCTTCCTGTGCGTGGGTAGGAGGTCCGGAGGTTCTTCGCGAAAGCGTGGTTGATGTTGCTGTCATTGTATATCCTGTCCCTGATAATACGGCATTGTGCGAAGCCGATCGTGTGAGCGCCGCTCAGCGCGACCAAGTCCTTGACCTTAATTAGGGCGGGTAAGTCCATGTTCAGCGTAGGAATGTCGCTGTTTGCTGTTGTCCTGCTTGGCATCGTCGAGTCTCTTCTCCCAAGTCGTACTTTCCACGAAGGCTCTCCTAACTGAAATTGAAAGAAGTATAACGCCTAATTCAGATTGGCAATGTCTTATGGCACAAAAAAATCAACGCTTAATTCAGATTGGCAATGTCTTGTGGCACAAAAAAATCAACTAAGCTTATGATGAATCTAAATTCAGATATGCTAATTAAGGGTCATCACGGGATGTAGTAAAACTAGACATACCGCAACGACGGAGTCACGGGCAGTGACGGCCAAGATGTCCACACAAGATACCACCGGACATCCGCATACTCTGTCAACCTCCACCTTAATTTGGTCGATCACTTCAAACCCTCTAGCCGAATTGTTATTCGGAAAAGCGAGCTTTTCGCTGTCGATGGTCGGGGTCGGATCCAAGAGTATCGATCCATCACAACCCTGCATCATTCAACACCCAAACATACATCAGTGGTAGCAAATATTGCGCAATGCTAAATAGTAATCACTATTTTTCAGTACAACAAATTAAATTGAAATTTAGCTGTATATTTCTTACATTGACGAAACAGTCGTGGAAGTGCAAGCGCAGCCGAAGAGAGAGATCTTGTCATACAAGAACACGAGCGCAAATCTTACGTATCATACCCATTAATGCACGAAACAAGGACATTATTCGTACTTAGCTTCGAATGTGTTGAACTGGTCGTGTAAGATTGATTCTACCGCCTATGATGCCTCGCGGTTTATTGCTTGTACGTGGTCAAAGGACTACCTATTCCATATCCTGGCTTTGGTTCTCTGGGTCCCAGCGAAAGGGCAAATATTTATTAAAATGGAAAAGTTCTTGATCCTGCTTTCTGTCGACCCTTGACTTGAAGAATTGATTTTAGATTTTCTTAGAGAATAATTCCAGTTATCCTAAAGAGCTACTAAACTTTTGATCTGCCTAAACGATGTGGATTGTTAATTTTGGGATGGCGATCGTCCATCATCCTGATGAGTCTTATTCTATGTTACCTGCATAGGTAAGTGATACCTTATGCTAAAGATCAGATAAGATGAGGACGTATCACGAGATTTTATACAAGTGGCAAAGATTATGAACTATGATGGGAATAAATCCTCGCACATCCATTTTCTTGAAGTCCATATACATAGATTCTTTTTGCCATTTGATGCATCTAATCTATAATTTCTTTTAACAATATTTCCTTTTACAAATTTTTATAGGTTCATCAGCCGCTTGCATGCAATCTTAATTTGTAAAGTTTATATATAAGGTTTATCCATAATATATGCATGCAATCTTAAATTTGCTGATGAAATTTGAGTACTAACTAAAATCTTATTTAGTGTGGAGTTGCATGAAATCTACAACGTGATTGGTTCGATTTGCAGAGACGAGTCCAAAAATTTAACGCATGCTTTCAGAAGTCTTGACCATTGGGAAGCTACTGGCTCACCTAAAATACTCTACTAAATTGTGCCTGGTCAATGAGGGCTAAGTCAATTGTTCGAAAAAAAAAGGGTTAAGTCTTCACGCTTCTGCGGTAATAAATTATGCATGTCACTTGTCTAATTTATGCATTTATCTTTCACGTTATATAATGGTAAAAAATAATGTTATTCTATATACATCATGTTGTTTTCCTCGTCACGTATTTCTGATGACCTATGAACATTAAAAATCTAGAATTTTATGAGCAAGAGTCCTTCAAACGCTTACGGAGCAGTCAAAACCAAAATAATATAAAATAAAAAATGGAACGGATCGAAGATTGGATCGGAGTGTCCTCCAAAGATGATTGAATGAGATGAAGTCCTTTATCCATATTAATTTGCTTGTACGCTCGATAGCTACAATTGGGCCGGAAAAAGAGAAGATCTTGAAAAGATAGTTTGACAAATATTTTAAGGCAAACTTACCTCTATTGGGCTTAAAGCTTCAGTGATTGGTCAGAGAACATTTCCAAGAATGTTTCTTAACACGATTATTAAACAATACATCGGAAATAATCAAAGAACCAGAGCAAACCAACAACATTAATAGACAATTAAGAATGTACGATTTGAACAAACTGCCACTTCAGTTCACCCTCCGGCAATTCAAGCGAATCTGGCCCCGGTTTCCGATCAACGGCTTTATATTTCCCATCTTGACCATCGACTTCGCAAAATCATCCCAAAAGGCCTCGACATCATCACTGTAAGTTTTCACCAGCTCATTCGTTGACCCACCACTGTAGAGTGCCTGATCCGAGTGAAGAAGCCCCTTTGCGTCAACAGATTATGGAAGTACAATGTGTCGAATTGAGCTGGGGAAGGATCCAAATGGGCGAGGTTACTGTCCTGTCCAGTACGCGGGCACGAAGACCGCAGGCTCCTGGCGAAATCGGTGGAGATGTTGGTGTCGTTGTATGTGCGATTCCTGAAAGTGAAACATTGCGCGAACCCGATCGTGTGCGCACCGCTCAGCGCAACCAAGTCCTTAGTGTCGAGCCCTTGCTTTTGGAACGTGTTGATCAGCGCAGGCAAGTCCATGTTCGGCGCAGGAAGGTCGTTGTTGGCTGTTGTCCTACTCGCCGTGGTCGAGTCCCTCCTTCCAAGCTGTACTTCCCATGAAGGCCCTCAAGCTGAAATATGAAAGTCAACATTTTAAATTCAAATTGAGCTGTTCTTAGATATTTACAATGTGAGCCTACACATAGTGTGTTCAATTAGCTGGAGACTATCTCTTTTACTTGTCTGCACTGTAATTTAACTTAAATGAAGACATCTTACGTGTCATTACGATTGGACTTACCGCAACAACGGAGTCACGAGCTGCGATGGCCAAGATGTCAGCACATGATACAAGTGAGTATCCACAAGCTTTGTCAACCTCCGCTTTAATTTGATCGATCACTTCGAACCCTCTAGCCGAATTGTTATTTGCGCCGGCGAGCTTTTCGGTGTGAATGGTAGGGGTCTCATCCAAAAGTATCGAAGCATCGCAACCCTACATCATTACATGAACAAAAAAGAATCAAGTCAGCAAATGCGTGCACCGCTAAATAACTTGTGCGAATTTAAGAGCATGGTGAACGTGTCGTACGTTAACGAAGCAGTCATGGAAGTGCAAACGAAGTAAGGAAGCTCCCATGCGTCGCTCCTGTTGCACCGCCACCTTGACGACGCGTTTGATGGCGGGCAAGGCTTGAGGGCAAACGTAGTCGTAGAAGTATGGCGTGAGGCCTTCCTTGTAGTGCCGTGTCGAGAAAGCCGAGGTCACGAGAGACAAGAAGAGAAGTGCACGGAAGAGGCTGAGGCTGCTTGAAGCCATATTTAGCTGTGGGAGTTAGCAAGGATTGGAGCGAGACTATGAGTAATTCTGCTTCAATTGATGGTGCTTTCGAGCTTGCTTTGTTGTGTTTTTTGGATTTCTCGTTTCTGTATTTATAGGGAGGGGAGAGATAGACTTTATGTTTCCTTGGACTTGGCCAAAAGAGATCTTGTCATACAAGACTGCGTGCGGAAGCTTATGAGCTGATTATACCCACAGACGCAAGAAACTGAGATCATCGACTTAACTTTTCAACTTAAAAAAATTGAATCAGTCATGGAAGGTCTACTTAGTCTTAGGCATTGTAGTTTTTTATTGCATCAATTTGGTCAATGTAGTTATATTCATTTGTTGGCTTGGTGTCCTACCAAATGGAAGAAAGAGTGCACAATTATGTTGGGTTTTCAGTGTGAATAAGAGTTTCTAGATTTTACATTGCAGACTTTTCATGGGAGAGTGGTTGTGAAGTCAAACCATGAGCAAATGGCTCGAGTTGAAATTAAGAACACTGTAAATTCAGATCTGTTCCATGTACATACGTGTGGTAGATTGGGTCGACAGGAAGCAATTGTGTATATGACACCCCCTCCATTTGTGTTAATAATTCGAATAAGCCAAACTATTGCATTATTTTTTACTTTTTAAACTCTAGACACGATCTCAGAGTACTGGCTAATGACTTTCAATTAGAGCAGTCCGCACATAGTTTGATGAGATCTGAGCAAGTAACCTCCTACATCTCAAGTTGAAAAATCACCTTGGACTCCATCCAATTACGCCAACCTTGTCAGTTTGTGTAGTTGATATTAGCAACCTCAATTTTACGTAAGATGGGTTTTGTTCTTATTAAATTGACGCCGTCTTCCATGAAAATCTTAGTCTCATAATCACTGAGATAAATAAGGTAATCTCCTTAATTTAATTTCAAATTTGAAAAAATACATGTAAATTGGACTATCCAAAAAAAAAAAAGACTTAGACCTAAATAGATGAATTGTTCTTAATACATTAAGCAAGCGAAATGGCTTTTCAACCCAAAAAAACATAAAATAAAAAAGGGATGCACTCTAAATGGCGTGGAATTGTATGAAGGCAATGGGATTCCTATTTTCGGAAATAAATATCGCTTCCAACCAATATTTTTTGGATGAATATCCTAAAAAATCCTGACCATTTGCACTTTTTCTTGGAAAAAAAAAAAAGCCAAATAATACTTATTTAGAAGACTCCAAAATTAAATTTTCCTTGCTAAATAATTCTCTATTAACATGGTATTAGGTGTAAACCTGATCAATAAATGACCATATATCAACCTAAAATAACTGTCCAAGCCGACTTATGATTTAAAAGATATTAAATTTTCTTTATGAAACGATGACCCAAATAGGACCAAGCAAGCCTATGTGAGAGGGTCTTGGGATCAAGAAGGATAATTTGCTAGATCCGCCGAAAATTTGCTCCAGGCCTCATTGGTAGGGGGGTCTAAGTTGATAAGTGCCCGAAGATCTAGTTAGGAGTGTCGTTAAAGTTTTGAAGCGAAAAAATCTTGCATCACTCTGTCTAAAAATGGATGTGCAGTTGATTCACGACAGCGAGCATGCAAGATTGCCTTTGATATCCAACTAATACGACATAAATTTAAGTTTTTGAAAAATCATCAAAATTGAAAAAAAAATTTCGAGAGCTCTATAAACTTAAATTAGTTACGCACAAAATTCAAGGTTTTCTCAAAATATTTGTTCTTTTACCTTTATACTTCAAAGACTTAACGATTTGGTGAGCATAGATATAAACTAAAAAAAAAAAAGAAAGATTTTTTTGCCACGAAAATTTTCCAATTTGAAAATTTTAAATGCAAGAATTTGCGACAAATTTTCAAAAGAAAATAAAATTCGTTGGAAATTTCCAACGAAAAATTTTTCGTCGCAAAAATTCGTTGGAAATTTCCAACGAAAAAATTAATCGCAAATTCGTTGGAAATTTCCAACAAAAAACAATTTTTCATTGAAATTTCAACGAATTTTCCAACAATTTCAATTTTAAGACAATTATTTATTGTGTCTGATTTTAGTTTGGAAATTTAGATTTGGAAATTTCAACAAAAAAATTCATTGGAAATTTCCAGCGACTTTTCAACAATTTCAATTTTAGGAAATTATTTTTAGTATGTACAATTTTCGTTGGAAAATTAGATTTGGAAATTTCAACAATTTTCCAACAATTTCAATTTTTCGGGCAATTATTTTTTGTGTGCGATTTTCGTTGGAAATTTCGTTGGAAATTTCAACGACTTTTCAACAATTTCAATTTCGGACAATTATTTTTAGTGTGTACAATTTTTAGTTGGGAAATTCATTGGAAATTTCAACGAAATTTCCAGCAATTTCAATTTTTAAGACACAGTTTATTTATTGTGTACGATTTTGCGTTGGAAATTTCCACCGAAAAAAAATTTAGTTTGAAATTTCCAACGACTTTTCAACAATTTCAATTTTAAGGCAATTATTTTTAGTGTGTACAATTTTAGTTTGGGAAATTCGTTGGAAATTTCAGCAATTTTCAACAATTTCAATTTTCGGGTAATTATTTATTGTGTTCGACGATTTTTTCTTCTTGGTCAAACTTTCATCCAGCAACATTTTCGTGCATATTTTTTTTGTCCCCATTTTAGGACAATTATTTTTATCAAACACCGCTTCCTTTGAAAATTTGAGGCTCTCTTTTCTCAGGATAAAAAATTGGGTACTATTCACGTTTTTTTATATTCAGCCCACCATTCGAGCGACATTCAGTGGCGGTTTTTTGGTATTTAAGTCCCCTTATTTCTGCTCTATTTTTTGTTGGAAAATTCGTTTGGAAATTTCCAACGTCTCAAAATTTCCAAGAAAAACTATGTCGTTTTTTCCGTCCACATAATTGTTTTTAAAAAATATGCCATGTCATATTTTTTAATTATAAAAGTCATGTATTAATTTTGATCGAAATTTCCCACCGAATTTCTCACTCTCTCTGATTATTTTTTTTCCAATTTGGTACTAAATTGATCTCTCCTCCCCTCATCTCTCGAAAAACTTTTGATACCAAAATAAGCGTTGTATATAATTTTTGACACTTGTAATGCCTTTTTCTCGCTTTAGGCTTCATTGGTACGGGGGTCTAAGTTGCGACAAAGTCCCTGACGAGATCTAGTTAGGAGGGTGGTTAAAGTTTTCAAGTGGAAAAAAATCCTGCATGCTTTGCCTAAAGGTGGATGTGCAGTTGAGCTGGCGACACCGAGCATGCAAGTACAGCTCTTTGAGGTGGGGGGACTGATATGGCATAAATCCAAGAAATTGGAAATTCATCAAAATTTAAAAACAAAAAATTTTGAGAGTTCTGATAAACTTAAATTAGTTAAGCACAAAATTCAAGATTTTCTCCTGATATTTGTTCTTTTATCTTTGAACTTCATTTACTTATCGATTTGGTGGGCATAGATATATTGCAAACTCTACACTTCTAGACAGTGGTTAGACAAGCAAAAGCTTTTAATAAACTCTAAAAATCCTAACCTTAATAGTGATATTAATAGTTGTGAAATACAGCAGAAACTATTGATCTTGCAAGTCAAGTCTAATGCAAAAATTTTTGGAAAAAAATTACATGAAAAAAAATTCCATTTTCATCCAAAAATTATAATTTTTCCAACGAAAAGTTTTTCGTTGAAAAAAAAAATTCACAATTTTTCAAAAAAAAAAATTTTGTAATTTTTCCAACGAAAATTTTTCATTGGAAAAAAATTCCACGATTTTTGATTGCGAAATTTTTTTTTGTAATTTTTCCAACGGGATATCCACGAAGTTTTCCAACGAAATTTTGCTGCCGCAAATTTCTAGTAGGGAATTGAAATTTTTCGTTGGAAAAATTTCAACAACCTATTACCACATGATTTTTTTTTGGAAAATTGCTTGTCAAAAGTCCCTTTCCAATGAATTTTCAGAATTTTTCGATGGAAATTTTGATGGAAAAAATTGGTTTTGTAGTGATATTGCAAACACTACACTTCTAGCTAGTGATTAACAAGCAAAAGCTTTTAATCAACTCTAAAAACCCTAACCTTAGTAGCGATATTAATAGTTGCGAAATACCGTGGAAACTAATGATCTTGCAAATCAAGTCTAATGCTGTGAAGAAAAAATTAATGGTCCTTAAATCAACAATAGAAACAGTTGTTTCATGGTTGAGCGTGGCCTATCATTTGCTTGTAGACTTGCATGTATTCTTCTTACGCTGTATCAGTTTGCATATGTTCGGTATGCACATCAGCTAGCATATCACTTACTCTACGCATTAGACATTATTGAAATACGTTAGATTAGCAACTAAAGAGTACTTTGCTCGGAAGAGAAGTAAACTTGGCTCTAAGGAGAAACTCCATTTTATACTTGCAACTTCATTACCGGGGCACAAAGGTACATTCTCAGGAAAATGTTGTCCTTAAGAATGAACTAATCACAGCAAAGAATACAATGGTACACTTTCGACAGACAATTAAAAATAAAAAAAATCAAGACATCTCAGCGTATTTTTAATGGAATCTGTGGCTTCTTACTACTCTAAACACAATTCACTCTCCGGCAATTCGAGTGGATTTGACCTTGGTCTCCGATCAATGGCTTGATGTTTCCCATTTTGACCGTCGATTTAGCGAAGTCCTTCCAGAATGCATCATAATCGCAGCTATAACTCTTCACTAGCTCAAGCGTGGATCCATCGGTTGAAAGTGCCTGATCAGAGTGAAGAAGGCCCTTCTTGGTCAACAGGTTATTGGAGTACAATGTGTCGAAACTCGCCAGTGCTGGATCTAAACATGCAAGGTTGCTGTCGCTTCCTGTGCGTGGGTAGGAGGTCCGGAGGTTCTTCGCGAAAGCGTGGTTGATGTTGCTGTCATTGTATATCCTGTCCCTGATAATACGGCATTGTGCGAAGACAATCATGTGAGCGCCGCTCAGCACGACCAAGTCCTTGACCTTAATTAGGGCGGGTAAGTCCATGTTCAGCGTAGGAATGTCGCTGTTTGCTGTTGTCCTGCTTGGCATCGTCGAGTCTCTTCTCCCAAGTCGTACTTTCCACGAAGGCTCTCCTAACTGAAATTGAAAGAAGTATAACGCCTAATTCAGATTGGCAAATGTCTTGTGGCACAAAAAAATCAACTAAGCTTATGATGAATCTAAATTCAGATATGCTAATTAAGGGTCATCACGGGATGTAGTAAAACTAGACATACCGCAACGACGGAGTCACGGGCAGTGACGGCCAAGATGTCCACACAAGATACCACCGGACATCCGCATACTCTGTCAACCTCCACCTTAATTTGGTCGATCACTTCAAACCCTCTAGCCGAATTGTTATTCGGAAAAGCGAGCTTTTCGCTGTCGATGGTCGGGGTCGGATCCAAGAGTATCCATCCATCACAACCCTGCATCATTCAACACCCAAACATACATCAGTGGTAGCAAATATTGTGCAATGCTAAATAGTAATCACTATTTTTCAGTACAACAAATTAAATTGAAATTTAGCTGTATATTTCTTACATTGACGAAACAGTCGTGGAAGTGCAAGCGCAGCCGAAGAGAGAGATCTTGTCATACAAGAACACGAGCGCAAATCTTACGTATCATACCCATTAATGCACGAAACAAGGACATTATTCGTACTTAGCTTCGAATGTGTTGAACTGGTCGTGTAAGATTGATTCTACCGCCTATGATGCCTCGCGGTTTATTGCTTGTACGTGGTCAAAGGACTACCTATTCCATATCCTGGCTTTGGTTCTCTGGGTCCCAGCGAAAGGGCAAATATTTATTAAAATGGAAAAGTTCTTGATCCTGCTTTCTGTCGACCCTTGACTTGAAGAATTGATTTTAGATTTTCTTAGAGAATAATTCCAGTTATATATCCTAAAGAGCTACTAAACTTTTGATCTGCCTAAACGATGTGGATTGTTAATTTTGGGATGGCGATCGTCCAGTATCTTGATGAGTCTTATTTTATGTTACCTGCATAGGTAAATGATACCTTATGCGAAAGATCAGATAAGATGAGGACGTATCACGAGATTTTATACAAGTGGCAAAGATTATGAACTATGATGGGAATAAATCCTCGCACATCCATTTTCTTGAAGTCCATATACATAGATTCGCTTAGCCATTTCATGCATCTACTCTATAATTTCTTTTAACAATATTTCCTTTTACAAATTTTTATAGGTTCATCAGCCGCTTGCATGCAATCTTAATTTGTAAAGTTTATATATAAAGTTTATCCATAATATATGCATGCAATCTTAAATTTGCTGATGAAATTTGAGCACTAACTAAAATATTATTTAGTGTGGAGTTGCATGAAATCTACAACGTGATTGGTTCGATTTGCAGAGACGAGTCCAAAAATTTAACGCATGCTTTCAGAAGTCTTGACCATTGGGAAGCTACTGGCTCACCTAAAATACTCTACTAAATTGTGCCTGGTCAATGAGGGCTAAGTCAATTGTTCGAAAAAAAAAGGGTTAAGTCTTCACGCTTCTGCGGTAATAAATTATGCATGTCACTTGTCTAATTTATGCATTTATCTTTCACGTTATATAATGGTAAAAAATAATGTTATTTTATATACATCATGTTGTTTTCCTCGTCACGTATTTCTGATGACCTATGAACATTAAAAATCTAGAATTTTATGAGCAAGAGTCCTTCAAACGCTTACGGAGGAGTCAAAACCAAAATAATATAAAATAAAAAAAATGGAACGGATCGAAGATTGGATCCGAGTGTCCTCCAAAGATGATTGAATGATTTGAAGTCCTTTATCCATATTAATTTGCTTGTACGCTCGATAGCTACAATTGGGCCGGAAAAGAGAAGATCTTGAAAAGATAGATTGACAAATATTTTAAGGCAAACTTAAGTCTATTGGGCTTAAAGCTTCAATGATTGGTCAGAGAACATTTCCAAGAATGTTTCTTAACACGATTATTAAACAATACATCGGAAATAATCAAAGAACCAGAGCAAACCAACAACATTAATAGACAATTAAGAATGTACGATTTGAACAAACTGCCACTTCAGTTCACCCTCCGGCAATTCAAGCGAATCTCGCCCCGGTTTCCGATCAACGGCTTTATATTTCCCATCTTGACCATCGACTTCGCAAAATCATCCCAAAAGGCCTCGACATCATCACTGTAAGTTTTCACCAGCTCATTCGTTGACCCACCACTGTAGAGTGCCTGATCCGAGTGAAGAAGCCCCTTTTGCGTCAGCAGATTATGGAAGTACAATGTGTCGAATTGAGCTGGCGAAGGATCCAAATGGGCGAGGTTACTGTCCTGTCCAGTACGCGGGCACGAAGACCGCAGGCTCCTGGCGAAATCGGTGGAGATGTTGGTGTCGTTGTATGTGCGATTCCTGAAAGTGAAACATTGCGCGAACCCGATCGTGTGCGCACCGCTCAGCGCAACCAAGTCCTTAGTGTCGAGCCCTTGCTTTTGGAACGTGTTGATCAGCGCAGGCAAGTCCATGTTCGGCGCAGGAAGGTCGTTGTTGGCTGTTGTCCTACTCGCCGTGGTCGAGTCCCTCCTTCCAAGCTGTACTTCCCATGAAGGCCCTCCAAGCTGAAATATGAAAGTCAACATTTTAAATTCAAATTGAGCTGTTCTTAGATATTTGCAATGTGAGCCTACACATAGTGTGTTCAATTAGCTGGAGACTATCTCTTTTACTTGTCTGCACTGTAATTTAGCTTAAATGAAGACATCTTACGTGGCATTACGATTGGACTTACCGCAACAACGGAGTCACGAGCTGCGATGGCCAAGATGTCAGCACATGATACAAGTGAGTATCCACAAGCTTTGTCAACCTCCGCTTTAATTTGATCGATCACTTCGAACCCTCTAGCCGAATTGTTATTTGCGCCGGCGAGCTTTTCGGTGTGAATGGTAGGGGTCTCATCCAAAAGTATCGAAGCATCGCAACCCTACATCATTACATGAACAAAAAAGAATAAAGTCAGCAAATGCGTGCACCGCTAAATAACTTGTGCAAATTTAAGAGCATGGTGAATGTGTCATACGTTAACGAAGCAGTCATGGAAGTGCAAACGGAGTAAGGAAGCTCCCATGCGTCGCTCCTGTTGCACCGCTGCCTCGACGACGCGTTTGATGGCGGGCAAGGCTTGAGGGCAAACGTAGTCGTAGAAGTATGGCGTGAGGCCTTCCTTGTAGGGCCGTGTCGAGAAAGCCGAGATCGCGAGAGACAAGAAGAGAAGTGCACGGAAGAGGCTGAGGCTGCTTGAAGCCATATTTAGCTGTGGGAGTTAGCAAGGATTGGAGCGAGACTATGAGTAATTCTGCTTCAATTGATGGTGCTTTCGAGCTTGCTTTGTTGTGTTTTTGGATTTCTCGTTTCTGTATTTATAGGGAGGGGGAGAGAGATAGACTTTATGTTTCCTTGGACTTGGCCAAAAGAGATCTTGTCATACAAGACTGCGTGCGGAAGCTCATGAGCTGATTATACCCACAGACGCAAGAAACTGAGATCATCGACTTAACTTTTCAACTTAAAAAAATTGAATCAGTCATGGAAGGTCTACTTAGTCTTAGGCATTGTAGTTTTTTATTGCATCAATTTGGTCAATGTAGTTATATTCATTTGTTGGCTTGGTGTCCTACCAAATGGAAGAAAGAGTGCACAATTATGTTGGGTTTTCAGTGTGAATAATAGTTTCTAGATTTTACATTGCAGACTTTTCATGGGAGAGTGGTTGTGAAGCCAAATCACGAACAAATGGCACGAGTTGACATTAAGAACACTGTAAATTCAGATCTGTTCCATGTACATACGTGTGGTAAATTGGGTCGACAGGAAGCAATTGTGTATATGACACCCCCTCCATTTGTGTTAATAATTCGAATAAGCCAAACTATTGCATTATTTTTACTTTTTACACTCTAGACACGATCTCAGAGTACTGGCCAGTGACTTTCAATTAGAGCAGTCCGCACGTAGTTCGATGAGATCTGAGCAAGTAACCTCCTACATCTCAAGTTGAAAAATCACCTTGGACTCCATCCAATTACGCCAACCTTGTCAGTTTGTGTAGTTGATATTAGCAAGCTCAATTTTACGTAAGTGGGTTTTGTTCTTATTAAATTGACGCCGTCTTCCATGAAAATCTTAGTCTCATAATCACTGTGATAAATAAGGTAATCTCCTTACTTTAATTCCAAATTTAAAAAATACATGTAAATTGGACTATCCAAAAAAAAAAAAAAACCAAGACCTAACTATAGATGAATTGTTCTTAATACATTAAGCAAGCGAAATGGCTTTTCAACCCAAAAAAACATAAAATAAATAAGGGATGTACTCTAAATGGCGTGGAATTGTACGAAGGCCATGGGATTCCTATTTATGGGAAATAAATATCGCTTCCAACCAATATTTTTAGGCTGAATATCCTAAAAAATCCTGACCATTTGTACTTTTTTCTTAGAAAAAAAGCCAAATAATACTTATTTAGCAGACTCCAAAATTAAATTTTCCTTGCTAAATAATTCTCTATTGACATGGTATTAGGTGTAAACCTGATCAATAAATGACCATATATCAACCTAAACGTAACTGTCCAAGCCGACTTATGATTTAAAAGATATTAAATTTTCTTCTGAAACGATGACCCAAATAGGACCAAGCAAGCCTATGTGAGAGGTCTTGGGATCAAGAAGGATAATTTGCTAGATCAGCCCAAAATTTGCTTCAGGCCGGGAGAAGGATAAGTGCCAAAAGTTATGTACGGTATTCACTTTGATGCCAAAAGTTTCTTTTGGATCACTAAAGTATCAAAAATTTTAAAAAATGATTATTTAAGTGCCAACTCTAATATGATTGCCCAGATATCCAATGAGTATTTTTTTTTATTATTTTCTGAAACCGACGTGGGTCGCTAGAGGTCCAATCAGTATGTCAACAATAAAGACAACGTCGTTCGGCGGATTTCTCCCAAAAAAACAATCCTAAACCCCCAATTTGAAAGAGAACCCAATTTACAGACCCCCCCCCAAAAAAAAAAAAAAAAAGAAAGAACCCAATTTGGAAATCCTAATTAGCCAATTTGAGCATCTGTTTCGGTTCGCCCCCAAATTACCCGAGAAGCTCCCGATGTACAGATCTCCATTAGGGAGTGGCTTCTCGATGGCCCTCCCAGTGGCGACGGTCACCGCCTGGGTGACTCGACGTGTCTTGGCTTGCGATCGGCTCCGGTTGACGACAATTGGAGGCACGACGACCAATGCAAGGGGTAGTCATGGCCACGGTTCGGGCCCGACCACCCGGGTCGAAACCGTTTCGGTTCCGTGGCCAAGTATCAACCAGAACCGGCCGATTCCGGTTTCGGTTTGGAACCGGTTTCCTTTTCCATTTTTTCTTTGGCCTCCCTTGAGGCCGGGCGAAACTCGAACCCCGCCGAATCGGTGAGGCCGACCTCGCCTGGCCTCGGCGGTCGACCCCTCGCCACCGGAGAGGCAACTTTCCGTCTTTTTTTTAGTGGAATGCAACTTTCCTCTTTTTTTTTTTTTTTTTTGAAACCGGTTCCAACCGGTTCTAGGCCGGTTCAATCTGGAGCCGGTCAACCTGGGCCCGAGTTTGACCAGGCTGGTTCCGGCTGAAATCGGCCCGTGGCCATGACTAGCGAGGGGCTTCTGGCTGTCCTTGTCAGAGACCATCGCGACCCTAATCCTATTCTCCCCCTTCGACGATTTCTTCTTCTTGGTCAGCGAACTCGTGTCATCCAGCAACACCGCCTCGTGCATATTTTTTTGGTTGTCCCCACTCCACTGGAGCTCTACATCAAATCAAACACCGCTCCTCCTTTGAAAATTTGAGGCTCTCTCTTTCTCGGGATAATCCATTGGAGGCACCACGTTAGCGGCGGCGAGCCCACCATCGGAGCGACATTCAGTGGCGGTTTCTTGGTATAGAAGTCCCCTCTCTCTCGCTCTAGAGATTGGCAACTCCCACCGTGCTGTCGTCTCAACACTCAGGAGAAAAACTATGTCGTTTTTCATGTCCACATAGATTGTGTTTTAAAAAATATGCCATGTCATATTTTTTAATTATAAAAGTCATGTATTAATTTTGATCGAAATTTCTTGCCGTTGGCACTTAAATGATTATTTTTTTTCCAATTTGGTACTAAATTGATCTGGCGAAAACTTTTGATACCAAAATAAGCGTTGTATATAATTTTTGACACTTGTAATGCCTTTTTCTCGCTTTAGGCTTCATTGGTACGGGGGTCTAAGTTGCGACAAAGTCCCTGACGAGATCTAGTTAGGAGGGTGGTTAAAGTTTTCAAGTGGAAAAAATCCTGCATGCTTTGCCTAAAGGTGGATGTGCAGTTGAGCTGGCGACACCGAGCATGCAAGTACAGCTCTTTGAGGTGGGGACTGATATGGCATAAATCCAAGAAATTGGAAATTCATCAAAATTTAAAAACAAAAAAATTTTGAGAGTTCTGATAAACTTAAATTAGTTAAGCACAAAATTCAAGATTTTCTCCTGATATTTGTTCTTTTATCTTTGAACTTCATTTACTTATCGATTTGGTGGGCATAGATATATTGCAAACTCTACACTTCTAGACAGTGGTTAGACAAGCAAAAGCTTTTAATAAACTCTAAAAATCCTAACCTTAATAGTGATATTAATAGTTGTGAAATACAGCAGAAACTATTGATCTTGCAAGTCAAGTCTAATGCAGGAAGAAAAAATTACATGAGAAATAAACAATAGAAAAATAGTTGCTTCATGGTTGAGAGTAGTGTTTGGAACATAGAGACGTGCGCGGCAACTAGCATAGCGCTAAGTCTTCGTGAGTTCTCGATTGCGAGTCTTGCAGGGATGAACGAATGGAAGGGGATATCACAGTGAAGGGTTTGGAACTGTAGCTGAACCGGGTTTTGCTATGCCGCGATATTCTAGTAGGGATGAATTCGACAGATGCTGGCTTATCACATCTCATGAGCACATGATCAATGTTTAGATCACTGCTTGTCACAAAGTCGTGGGCCAATGATAGTTCGCGTTACGTTGTATGAGATAGCTGATGATAAGCCTACAAGAAAAGATTAAGGAGCGGTTCTGACCGTCTTTAATGAGCCTTACTTCGATTGAAAATTCTCTCAAAACTTCCAATATAGCATGAATGGTTCGAGATCCTGTCACAGTTCTTGAGTTAATACTACTGTTTCATTGCTGTGAGTGTATCCCGATAAATGGTCCTTATTAGCAATTAAGGGAAACATAGTTGTTTCATGGTTGAGAGTGGCCTATAATTTGCTTGTAGACTTGCATATATTCTTCTAACGCTGTATCAGTTTGCATATGTTCTGTGTGTACATCAGCAAGCATATCACTTGCTCTACGTATTAGACATTATTAAGATACGTTAGAGTAGCACATATAGAGTACTTTGTTCGGAACAGAAGTAAGCTTGGCTCTAAGGAGAAACTCCATTTTATACTCAACAATTCTATTACCGAGGCACAAAGGCACATTCTCAGGAAAATTTTGTTCTTAAGAATGAACTAATCACAGCAAAGAATACAATGGTACACTTTCAACAGAACAGTAAAATTAAAAAAATCAGGACAACTCAGCGTATTTTTAATGGAATCAGTGGCTTCTTACTACTCTGAATTCAATTCACTATCCGGCAGTTCGAGCGGATTTGACCTTGGTTTCCGATCAATGGCTTGATGTTTCCCATTCTGACCATCGATTTAGCGAAGTCCTTCCAGAATGCATCATAATCGTAGCTATAACTCTTCACCAGCTCAAGCGTGGATTCATCTGTTGAAAGTGCCTGATCAGAGTGAAGAAGGCCCTTCTGGGTCAACAGGTTATTGTAGTACAATGTGTCGAAACTCGCCGGCGTTGGATCTAAACTTGCAAGGTTACTGTCGCTTCCCTTGCGTGGGCAGGAGGACTGGAGGTTCTTCGAGAAAGCGTGGTTGATGTTGCTATCATTGTATATCCTGTCCCTGAAAATACGGCACTGTGCGAAGCCGATCGTGTGAGCGCCGCTCAGTGCGACCAAGTCCTTGACCTTAAGACCTTGTCTCTTGAAATTGTTAATTAAGGCGGGTAAGTCCATGTTCGGCGCAGGAATGTCGCTGTTTGCTGTTGTCCTGCTTGCCGTCGTCGAGTCTCTTCTCCCAAGTCGTACTTTCCACGAAGGCCCTCCTAACTGAATTTGAAAGAAGTATAACGCCTAATTCAGATTGGCAATGTCTTATGGCACAAAAAGATCAACTAAGCTTATGATGAATCCAAATTCAGGTTTGCTAACTAAGGGTCATCACGGGATGCAGTAAAACTAGACGTACCGCAACGACGGAGTCACGGGCAGTGATGGCCAAGATGTCTGCACAAGATACCACTGGACGTCCACATACTCTATCGACCTCCGCCTTAATTTGGTCAATCACTTCAAACCCTCTAGCTGAATTGTTGTTCGGAAAAGCGAGCTTTTCGCTGTCGATGGTCGGGGTCGGATCCAAGAGTATCGATCCATCACAACCCTGCATCATTCAACACCCAAACATACATCAATGTTAGCAAATATTGTGCAATCGTAATTAGTAATCACTAATTTTTAGAGCAACAAATTAAAGTGAAATTTAGTCGTATATGTCTTACATTGACGAAACAGTCGTGGAAGTGCAAGCGCAGCAAGGAAGCGCCCATGCGTTGCTCCTGCTGCACCGCTGCCTCGACGACGCGCTTGATGGTGGGTAACGCTTGAGGGCAGACATAGTTGTAGAAGTTTGGCGAGAGGCCGTTGTTGTAGGGACGCGTCGAGAGACCCGAGGCTGTGAGGGACAAGAGGAGAAGTGCTCGGAAGAGGCTGAGGAAGGCCATGTTTGGCATTCGAATCCTTGAAATTGCACTAAGATTATGAGTAAGTTTGCGGCAATTGATGGTGATATCCAGGCTGCTTTTGCTGTGAGCTTTGGGGCTACTGATTTGTGTACTTATAGGAATTGGGAAGAGAGAGAGGGAGAGAGACTTAATCCTTGGGTTATGGTTGGACCTGGCCGATGAGAGATCTTGTCATACAAGAACTCGAGTGCAAAGCTTACGTATTATACCCATTAATGCACGAAACAAAGAACATTATTCGTACTTAGCTTCGAATGTGTTGAACTGGTCGTGTAAGATTGATTCTACCGGCTATGATGCCTCGCGGTTTATTGCTTGTACGTGGTCAAAGGACTGCCCATTCCATATCCTGACTTTGGTTCTCTGGGTCCCAGCAAAAGGGCAAATATTTATTAAAATGGAAAAGTTCTTGATCCTGCCTTTTGTCGACCCTTGACTTGAAGAATTGATTTTCGATTTTCTTAGAGAATAATTCCAGTTATCCTAAAGAGCTACTGAACTTTTTATCTTCCGAAATGATGTGGATTGTTATTTTTGGGATGGTGATTGTCCATTATTTTGATGAGTCTTATCTTATGTTACCCGCATTGGTGAATGATAAAGATCAAATAAGACGAGGACATCTTTTCAGATCTTATACATGTGGCAAAGATTATGGATTATTACAGAAATAAATCCTTCGCACCATTTTCTTGAACTCCATGTACATAGTTTATTTTTTCCATTTCATGCATCTACACTAAAAATTTCTTTTTAACAGTATTTCCTTTTACAAATTTTTTAATAAGTTCACCAGCCACTTACATGTAATATTTATTTATAGGGTTTATCTATATATGTAGTATTTTTTTAGGTTCATCAGCCAATTTAATGTTAATTTTATTTTTAAAAATATTTCCTTTTACAAATTTTTAATAGGTTCACCAGCCACTTACATGTAATATTAATTTATATGGTTTATATATATGTACTATTTTGTAGGTTCATTAGCCAATTTAATATAGGGGTGAGCGGTTCCCGGTCTGGTCTAGTCCCACCCAAGAACCAGGAACCGGACCGGGAGGACCGGTTCCCATTTTCTAGGATCGAGGACCGGACCCGACCATCGGTCCGGTCCGGTTCCAATGGAACCGATTACGTACTTTTAAATTAGGCTTTCTATTTTAAATAAATAAATGTATTTATTTTTCTATTTTCAAATGAAACCAATCACGTTCCAATGGAACCAATAGAACCAATCCTTAAAAAAATTGGTAAAGGCAAGAGGGAATAGATTAAGCTTTCTTTTTTTCTTTAAAAAATTTAAAAAGTAAATATATATTTATCGGTCCGATCCAGTCTGGTTCCCACCCTAGAATCAGGAACTGGACCGCCCGGAAACCGGTTCCACTTTTAGGAACCGGGAACCGGGCCAATACTCTAGAGAACTGGACCAAACCAGCTAGTCCGATCCGATCTCAGTTTGGACGGTCCATCATGCTCACCCCTAATTTAATGTTTCAGTTATGCGCCGATGAAATTCGTGTACTAAATAAAATCTGAGTTTGTGTGGAGTTGCATGATTGCTAAACCGTGATTGGTTCAATTTGCAGTAACGAAAGTCCAAAGTCTTGACCAATGGGAAGCTAGTAGCTCACGTAATTTATTCGACGAATTGTGCCTGATCAATAAAGGTAAAGTCTTCACGATTTTGTGGTAATAAATTCGTGGATGTGAGTGTTATCCTCCATATGTAGTCAACCAGAGCCGAGCCCAAATCATTGAACTTTTCAAATGGTTTAGGTAGCAATATCTATAATCTATTTATCAAGTCTTAATTTTATTTTCTCGGTAAAAAAAAATGATGTTCCTTATTATATACGGTCGAGGTACACATCTTAGACTATTAGGCAAAAAAAAAATATCATATGAGAAATGTGATGTGATGTGATGTGATGTGAAGCGATTAAAGGAAGATTGTCCAAAAAATCCTAAACCTGTTACACTGTAACCAATTGAATTCTAAATCTTTCAATTTTATCAATTAAATTTTAAACTTTTTCACGTTTTGGTAATTGAGTCATTTTGGTCAATTTTGGTAAGAAATCACTAATATGAATGTTAGCAGTTCTAAGTGGCATGGCCGACGTTGACGTTGACCAATTTTAATATTTTTTTGATTTATTTTTTTATTTTATTTTTTTATTTTTCCTTTTCTTTTCTTTGTTTTTTCTTTACATCTTTGGCATGTGAGGTCCTCCGTGCCCTCACCAAGATCTAGGTGAGAGTCTCGTGGTGCACGCCCAAACCAGGCCAGCGTTGCGACGCCATTGCCTAGACCAGGCGAAGGTCACTGATCCTCACTTGTGGCCGGTGATGGTCGATCGCCTACCTCGTTGGCCAGAGTCGTAAAAAAGAACAAAGAAATAATAACAGGAAAATGAAAATACAAATAAAAAAATATTTTGAAAAAGTATTATTAAAATTTGTCAATATCAGCGTTGACTGTACTATGTAAAACAGTTGACATCCACTCTAGAGATTTTCGGCCAAAATTGATTGGATGAACTCAATTGGCAAAACGTCAAAAAGTTTATGATTCAATTGGCAAAATTAAAAGTTTTAGGACTGAATTGACAAAAATGCAATATGTTTAGGAGTTTTTGGACGATTTTCCTAGTGATTAACATATCTTAATTGGCATATAACTCATCTCTTAAGCTTTCAAATGAAGATGTGTTTAATTGAATATATTAACGGGGTCGGACTTGAAGTCTCTCTTTATAGAGTCCTTGACCCGACCACTGGTATTAGAGTTGTTGGGTTGGATGGGCTGGGTCCAACGTATGTGGATTGGTAACTGGCGAATATCTTAAGGAAATAATCTCATGTTGAACTTCCCAATAGGGGTGGCGGGTGGTGTCTCTTGATTTCTCACGAAACTTGGCCGGGCTAAGACGATTGAGGTAAACTATGAAGAGCAGATGTTGTTCCTCCGGCCAAGGTGGATATTTAAGTTGAGATATTGCTTGTGCGAAAGAATATTTGGATTAAGAGGGAGCAGGCCTAAAGTAGGAGGCTCACACATGAGCGAAGAGTTTGTTGAGTTGCATTTGTGGAGGTGTTAGGTAAAAAGAAGTCTCACATCGGAGATGTGTAATGTGAAACAATTAACATATCTAATTGGCTATAACTCATTGGTTTAAATTTTTGAAGGAATATGAGTCAAATTGGATATATTGACATGTGTAGATTTAGATTCCCTCTTAAGAATGTTTCTAAGCAAAGATATTGAAGAACATGGGGGCTGAGTGTGTATATAGATTGGATTCACTAGAATTGAATATAACATAACACAAAATAACTTCAGTCAGGATACATATAAAAACATAATTACAGAAAGACCATATACATACAACTTACACATTAATATTATGTATCAGGAAAATTAGACGCTCTTCACATCAGTTATGATAATCATCTAAACATTTGCCTTCTAGGAAGCCAAAGCAAGAGTCGCTTGGATAGTCATTAGGAGACAAGATTTGCCCACATATTTTATTCAATAAACCATCGTTTACTTTGGTTACAACAAATCATAAACAACTGAGAACATGACAGAGATTGAACAACAATTCGCTTATGAAAAGAAAGAGTAACCTACCAAAAAGACGAAAAGAATATCATCTACAGATTCAATTCGAACCTCCTTAATTAGTTCGCTCGTTTACAGTCGCATCGAACTTGGCCTCGTTCACCAGTCAAAAGCTTTATATTTCCCAGCTTAACCATGGATTTTACAAAATCTCTCCGAAACCTCTCGCCGTCTTCGATGTAAGACTTCACAAGCTTGGCAGCACGGGGATTGCTGAGAAGCGCCTGATCGGAATGGAGATGCCCTTTCTGCAGTAACAAGTTCTTATAGTACAAAGTATCGAAGACAGCAGGAGTTTGATCCAAAGCAGCGAGCCTAGGGTCGGATTCGTTGCTCGGAAGGGGCGGGCAAAACGACCGAAGGCTGTGCGAAGGTCGGGTCAATATTTGTGTCGCTATAGATCCTACTCCTGAATATTGCACACTGCGCATAGCCTAGTGTGTGTGCGCCGGACAGGACTACCAAATCATTAATGTCGAGTCTTTGGTTTATGAAGGACTCGGTTATGTTAGAGATGTCGATGAAAGGCGAAGGAAGATACGCTTGAGCATCATCCTTGCTCGCTCTGGTTGAGTCTCTTCTTCCAAGCCGAACTTGCCACCACGGTCCTCCTAGCTGCATTGGAATATTAATAAATTATTCCAACATATTTGATGTCTCGTATTCATCTGTAGAAATTAGTCCATTCTTTAGAAGTTGGACAATAATGCAACTAATTAATACGTACCATTGCGACAGAGTCTCGGGCAGCGACGGCCAAGATGTCTGCGCAAGAGACCACAGGGCCTCCACAAGCTTCATCAACCGCTGCCTTCATCTGGTCGATTGCTTCGGAATCCTCAAACTGAATTTATATTAGGAATGGCAAGCTTTTCGCTAGCAAAGAAAGGCGTAGAGTCCAAAAGAATTGAAGCGTCACATCCTTGCATTATCACTAATCCAGGAACTCATTAAGCATGCACATAACGAAAGCAAATAAAATGCAGTGCAAGAAATATGCATAGACATCTCAGTACATTAACAAAGCAGTCATGGAAGTGCAGACGGAGTAAAGAAGCATCCATGCGGGGCTCTTCCTGGATAACGGCCTCCACCACCTCTTTGATCGCTGGCAAAGCTTGAGGACAAAGCGAGTCATTGAAACCAGGCGTGAGCTCGGCTTGGGGAATAATGGCAAAAGCTGTGGTCGCGATAGTTAACAAGAGAAATGGGTGGTGACTGTGAAGTGGCAAAGAGAGCTGCTGATTGCAAGAGTTCGTTTCGCAGGTTTTGTGGAGATTCAGGTCGGTAGAGAATCTGTATTTATAGCAAGTGGAAGAAGTTTTGACTGTGTTGTCTGGCCATGGTCTTGTTTGGACTTGGCCACCAAGACCGTGTTGTTGAAGATTCCACTCCTATAGGAGCTTCATATAGTATTAACCTTCTGACTTTCTGGTGTGACGATACTTAAGTTTGAAACAATTGAGAAGAGAACTAGTCATGAGAGCTTTGAAGGCATCACTTTATAATCTGTAAAATAACTGTTAATCTAGTTCTTTTCATTCTTTTTTTATTGGGGCGGGAGTTTCTATCTGTTGAGGAAGGCACATCGCCGACATTATTAATTGCTCCAAACATAATTGCAAGAACAAAATTCCCAAATAGTCATCAGACAAAAAAAAATCGCCAAATCAAATTCAAAAAGCCACGACCTTGTCTCTAATATCAATTGTTATGAAATAATGTGGAAGATGATGGATCTTGCAACTCAAGTCTACAATGAGGACTTGAAATTACCATAGAAATCAACGAAGAAGGATAAAGAACAATAAAAGTTTCGAGTGTGGATACCTACTCCACAGAGAAAGCCAAATGTCAAGAAATCCTTTATAAATTTGGAGAATACTGAGTGTATCATAGCTCAATTGCTCAAGTGTTTCTCAACCCTAGGTTACACCTAAGGCAAACCCACAGCATCATCTCACGATCTCTCAAAGATAACTCACTTAGGGAAAAAAATCCCAACAATCCTCTCATTTGCCATAACGTGTAATAATAACTGAGTAGAATGTCATCTTTTATATGACCTTCCTATCGAAAATAAGAAACTCTTTCTAGAAAACCTACTCAAATTAGGAATCACTTAAAACTAGGAAACTTAGTTTTTTTTTTTATGGGCTCAAATTGGAGACATATTCTAACAATCTCGGATCTCAAAATTCATCTTTTCAGGGTTTCGGACCACTTTTCGATTCTCAATTCTGTTTTCTGCATTTACTTAGTTTTGCGCCTATGCCTTTGCTTATTTGCAGATAAGAGTGTTCGCGCTTTATCATTTCTGCTGGGTCAAACATTTCTACAGGAACATCACCAACCTCCAAGTCTGCTGAGTAATATGATTCCTTGATTCGGCCGTGTTACGAGGACCTAGTCTTACGTGAGTTGACCTGGCACCTGATCATCTCTGTGCAAGAGATCCCCCTCAAGTCAAACAAGGTCCAGTTGGTTCTCAAAGCATGAAGTATGATGGAAGCAATAGTTTCTCCCACGTATCGAACATGTTTTTGTTTAAATTTATTTTCACATAATGAATAAGTAGAATCAGAAAGTTTAAAGAAGCTCGTCAACCCCTTGAGTTTTTTTTTCGGTTTGCCAAGTGTATTCCTAGACTTTTGGAGCTCTTTTACGAGTAGCTTGGCGGACCCCTAGTGGGCCCACCTGAGAAACTTCATAAACTCATAAACCCCTCTCTCTATCCGGACCCATGTGGGAATGGTGGCTAATCAGGCCGGCTCCCATGGGTTAACCATTTGCCAGCATCTTAATTTTGCCAACTAATGTATGAAATTGATTCACTCGAGCTTATACTTTGGTAGCTCTTACGTGGCATTGTTCTTTGTGGAGGATACAGGAAAACCGATATTAAGATAATTAAGTCCCAAGTTATACTCTAGTATAGCTTATGGGACTAGCTAATTCGAAATTATTTGCATCACAACCGCATGAAACATTGAGGAATAATGCACCCCGAAAATTTAGATGCTCTTTATATCAGTTATGATAATCATCCAAACTGTTAAATATGTCTTGAATTTTTATGTACTTGGTCCGGTTCATGACCCGACCCGACATATTTTTTGTGTGATCTGAAAGTGGAGGAAAAATTGAGATTTAGTTCGCGACGCAAAGGGTTGGGCCGATAGGCCCAACTCATAGCAAGTGAACAAATCTCTATGGCGATCCGTTCAAGCTGGAGCAAGTGAACCAATGTCTTGGGGGTTTGGGGTGTAGCCCTCGAGAAAAATTTTTGGGAGCCCTATTTATACTGCAGCTAGGTTTTCTCATTAATGTAGAGAAGATTTTGTTTCTAGAGAGTTTTGTAAGCCGTGAATTTTTGTCGTTATTTCGACTTCTGAAAACTGTGCTATCTTTGATTATAATGGAATTTTATCTTGCCTCGCCCATGGACATAGATCACCTTGTGATCGAACCACGAAATTCCTATGTTTTGTCTTTGTTTTTCGATCTGTTTCCAACACAAACACAATTGCCTTCTGGGATGCAAAAATAAGAGTGGCCTCAATAGTCATTAGTGGACCAATTTTGCTCACATAGTTTATTCAATAAACCGTATTTACATTGATAACAGAGTGTAACAAAGTATAAACAACTGAGAAAATGACAGATTGAACAAAAATTCGCTCATAAATAGAAAGCACACCATCTACGTACCCAGCAAAAAGAAAAGGATTGTCATCTGCAGATTCAACCAGAAGATCCTTAATTAATTCACACGTTTTTAGTCGAATCGAACTTGGCCTCGCTCTCCAGTCTAAGGCTTTATATTTCCCATCTTAACCACGGATTTCGGGAAATCTCTCCAAAATCTCTCCCTGTCGTCGCTGTAAGACTTGACCAGCTCGGCAGCATGGGGATCACTGAGAAATGCCTTATCAGAATGGAGACACCCTTTCTGCTGTAACAAGTTTTGGTTGTACGGTGTATCGAGGACAGCAGCAGTTGGATCCAAAGCAAGCCTAGGGTCGGATTCGTTGCTAAGAAGGGGCGGCCAAAACAACTGAAGGCTGCATGTGAAGGTTGGGGCGATCTTGGTATCATTGTAGATCCTTCCCCTGAATATTGCGCACTGTGCGTGCCCGGGTGCGTGCGTGCTGGACTGGATGACTAAGTCATTAATTGCAAGCCTTTGATTTGTGAAGGACTTGGTTGTACTAGAGATATAGAGGAAAGGCTATGGAAGAGACAGTTGAGCATCGTCCCTGCTCTCCGTAAAGTCTCTTCTTCCGAGCCAAACTTTCCACCTCGGTCCTCCTAGCTCCGTAGTTGAGTCTCTTCTCCGTATGTGATGTCTCTTGGTCATCTATATTAATTAGTCCATTCTTTAGAATTTGGACGGTAATGTGACTAATTTTTACCTGCTGCTGCAACAGATTCTCGGGCAGTGACGGCTAAGATGTCCACACAAGAGACCACAGTGCCTCCACAAGATGCATCAACCGCTGGGTGTAATCTCTCTATCGGAGTGTTGATGTGTCATTCATTGTTACAGTTGCTCTTCTTCCTTTTGTTTTGGTCAAGCTAAGGGATATATAAGTTGAGATTGGCAAGATGATCAAAAAGATAAATCGACTACATTCCTTTAAACGTGTCCCTACTATTTATCACACAAAATTGCACGCCCAACTTGGACAGTGTTTCCCAAACAAAAGCAAACTTAAACTGTGTTTAGTCTTCTGCGACTTCAACATTGCTGATGCTGAACTTGAAAATCTTCTTGGAATTGCAGAGCTTCCTCAAGAAGAACCCCCCATTGCCACCAAGTGTCATTAGTCCACACACCGAGCACACAACCTTGGTCACGATTGCCACAATGACCACCAAGAACGCGGGTGGTATTAAGAACATGACCAACAGACCTGGCATGCCCAGTGGGACTTGGCACGACCACTTCAGCGTTGGCAGCTTCCTCCGTAGTCACCGTGAACATGAGTAGCATCCCAAAGCTGTACGAGAAGTTCACCGACTAGACATGTCTGTAAAGTCCATGTAGGAGACGCCAGTACTGATGAGGGTGTACAGCAAGATCCCCACACAGGGAGTGCCAAACAATTTAGACCATGCAGCGACAAACTCAGGCGGGATCCCGATATCTGCCATGCCAAAGACCTGGTAAGCGTTGTTGAGCTGGGCCTCGAAGAGCCCGATTGTCAACAGAACTGTGCCAACCTCAATCTAGATCTTAAGCCACTTACTGGTGATCAGGTCGACCCAAACGACGTAGAACCACTTGCTCTGGTCCATGGTGGACAGAGTAATCAAATAAGAGACTAGTAAAATCACCGCCACAAGGAGGGCTAATGGGAAATTCCTGTGGCTGCCCCGTTGGTATTTTGATGAATGGAATTTGCTTATGAGGAGAGTGGACAGGCTGAAAATATTGGTTTCCAAAAGACGGTACTTGACGGGGAGACTGTAAAGTTTCCTCAGGGATCTAAGATGAATGAAAGAGATTAGGCAAAAATCAATCAACTTATGCATATGGACTTCCTTGAAATGGTTCAATTGTGCTGTAAAACAAGTCTCACATTCTGGCTCTCATTAGTTAAAACTCTACTTAGACAAAACTAGCCTATATTTTTTTCATCAAACCTAAAAAAAAAAGAATTGATGAACTGGGGAGAAGCTAGAGAACAGATGAAGAAGATGAACAGTAGTTATTTTTGTTGTTTTTTTTTTTTAAATTAGGGTGTCGATGAAGTCAATAAACATAAGTTGACATGGCACCTGATCATTTCTGTGCAGGAGATCCCCCTTAAGTCGAGCAAGGTCCGGTTGGTTCTCAAAACAGAGGTAAGATCGGACCAATACTTTCAGTTTCTTCCCCGAATCAAACTTCTTTGTTTTAATTTATTTTCACAAGAGTCGCGCCAATTTGGTCATCCTCACAGCGTCACGATCAGAAAGTTCAGAGAAGCTCATCAACCCCTCGCGTTTCTTGAATTGGACAAGACCAGCTTTGTCCGGGGGCAGCTAGATTCGCTGATATAATCAAATGCCAAGTCAATAGGCGGGTCGATTACAAGTCAGATTGGTCGATGCATGAATTATCTGCTATTAATAAGGCATGTACGGCCAGTTAATTGAAGTCCAATTAATCATGATTTGTTCTTATCTTTGGCGTACGTAATTCCATGTTTCTTTCTTCTTCTATGTTCATGCGAACATCAATGCGGGTTTCCCTTCTTTTGTCCTCTCTACAGTGGTTTTGTTAATTCGGGCAACTCCTTCCGATGATATTAATTCCTTGCATGTCCAAAATAAGTAAAAAAAACAATGAAAACACTAATTTATATGCCTAAGACGTCCTCTTATATATCAATTCCAAATTTAAGATTTTTAGCTATAACAGCCCGAATTTCGACTAATTTTTAGGATTTATTGAACGCGTGATTTGTCATTTGTTGTATGAAAAATCTTCACTCGAGAACTTATCACTTTGGGTTATTTTTTTTGGCATTAGAGATTTGTCGGAGAATCGCAAACCTATCGAATTTTGTCGTTATTTAGACCCCGAACTTGGCACTCGATTTTGGGAGTTTCAAAACTAAATAAATTGGAAATTATTTCGATATTATTGTGGCCAAGATCGAGATTATCGAATAATGGTTAAAAAAAATTTTTATGACTCTTTATATCAATTTGGACTAATAGACCGCCTAAATATGACTGGAAATTATTTTATTTCACTTGGTCTAATCAATTGCCTTAGAATATTATTCGGGATTTTTCGGGAATTGTTAGGCAAAATTCCGAATATTAAATCGGCACCGATAAGTCGATTTTTTAGTTTGCCCAACCCATTGATTCGCAACTTGAACTCTAAAATTTGAACTTTTCCCTATTTTCTCTCCAATGTCTTCTCTTTGGGGGTGTAGCCCTCGAGAAAAATTTTTGGGAGCCCTATTTATGCTGCAGCTAGGTTTTCTCATTAATGTAGAGAAGATTTTGTTTCTAGAGAGTTTTGTAAGCCGTGAATTTTTGTCGTTATTTCGACTTCTGAAAACTGTACTATCTTTGATTATAATGGAATTTTGTCTTGCCTCGCCCGTGGACATAGATCACCTTGTGATCGAACCACGTAAATCCCTGTGTTTTGTTTTTGTTTTTCGCATCTGTTTCCAACACAAACACGACTGCCTTCTGGGATGCAAAAATAAGAGTCGCCTGAATAGTCATTAGTGGACCAATTTTGCTCACATAGTTTATTCAATAAACCGTATTTACATTGATAACAGAGTGTAACAAAGTATAAACAACTGAGAAAATGACAGATTGAACAAAAATTCGCTCATAAATAGAAAGCACACCATCTACGTACCCAGCAAAAAGAAAAGGAATGTCATCTGCAGATTCAACCAGAAGCTCCTTAATTAATTCACATGTTTTTAGTCGAATCGAACTTGGCCTCGCTCTCCAGTCTAAGGCTTTATATTTCCCATCTTAACCACGGATTTCGGGAAATCTCTCCAAAATCTCTCCCTGTCGTCGCTGTAAGACTTGACCAGCTCGGCAGCATGGGGATCACTGAGAAATGCCTTATCAGAATGGAGACACCCTTTCTGCTGTAACAAGTTTTGGTTGTACGATGTATCGAGGACAGCAGCAGTTGGATCCAAAGCAGCAAGCCTAGGGTCGGATTCATTGCTAAGAAGGGGCGGCCAAAACAGCTGAAGGCTGCATGTGAAGGTCGGGGCGATCTTGGTATCATTGTAGATCCTTCCCCTGAATATTGCGCACCGTGCGTGCCCGGGTGCGTGCGTGCTGGACTGGATGACTAAGTCAGTAATTGCAAGCCTTTGATTTGTGAAGGACTTGGTTGTACTAGAGATATAGAGGAAAGGCTATGGAAGAGACAGTTGAGCATCGTCCCTGCTCTCCGTAAAGTCTCTTCTTCCGAGCCAAACTTTCCACCTCGGTCCTCCTAGCTCCGTAGTTGAGTCTCTTCTCCGTATGTGATGTGTTTGGTCATCCATATTAATTAGTCCATTCTTTAGAATTTGGACGGTAATGTGACTAATTTTTACCTGCTGCTGCAACAGATTCTCCGGCAGTGACGGCTGAGATGTCCACACAAGAGACCACAGTGCCTCCACAAGATGCATCAACCGCTGGGTGTAATCTCTCTATCATTATTTGTTGACGTGTCATTCATTGTTACAGTTGCTCTTCTTCCTTTTGTTTTGGTCAAGCTAAGGGATATATAAGTTGAGATTGGCAAGATGATCAAAAAGATAAATCGACTACATTCCTTTAAACGTGTCCCTACTATTTATCGCACAAAATTGCACTAAAATGAAATGGACAGCGTTTCCCAAACAAAAGAAAACTTAAACTGTGTTTAGTCTTCTGAACTTCAACATGGCTGATGCTGAACTTGAAAATCTTCTTGGAATTGCAGAGCTTCCTCAAGGAACCCCCATTGCCACCAAGTGTCATTAGTCCACACACCGAGCACACAACCTTGGTCACGATTGCCACAATGACCACCAAGAACGCGGGTGGTATTAAGAACATGACCAACAGACCTGGCATGCCCAGTGGGACTTGGCACGACCACTTCAGCGTTGGCAGCTTCCTCCGTGGTCACCATGAACACGAGTAGCATCCCAAAGCTGTACGAGAAGTTCGCCGACTAGACATGTCTGTAAAGTCCATGTAGGAGACGCCAGTACTGATGAGGGTGTACAGCAAGATCCCCACCCAGGGAGTGCCAAACAATTTAGACCATGCAGCGAAAAACTCAGGCGGGATCCCGATATCTGCCATGCCAAAGACCTGGTAAACGTTGTCGAGCTGGGCCTCGAAGAGCCCGATTGTCAACAGAACTGTGCCAACCTCAATCTAGATCTTAAGCCACTTACTGGTGATCAGGTCGACCCAAACGACGTAGAACCACTTGCTCTGGTCCATGGTGGACGGAGTAATCAAATAAGAGACTAGTAAAATCACCGCCACAAGGAGGGCTAATGGGAAATTCCTGAGGCTGCCCCGTTGGTATTTTGATGAATGGAATTTGCTTATGAGGAGAGTGGACAGGCTGAAAATATTGGTTTCCAAAAGACGGTACTTGACGGGGAGACTGTAAAGTTTCCTCAGGGATCTAAGATGAATGAAAGAGATTAGGCAAAAATCAATCAACTTATGCATATGGACTTCCTTGAAATGGTTCAATTGTGCTGTAAAACAAGTCTCACATTCTGGCTCTCATTAGTTAAAACTCTACTTAGACAAAACTAGCCTATATTTTTTTCATCAAACCTAAAAAAAAAATGATGAACTGGGGAGAAGCTAGAGAACAGATGAAGAAGATGAACAGTAGTTATTTTTGTTGTTTTTTTTTTTTAAATTAGGGTGTCGATGAAGTCAATAAACATAAGTTGACATGGCACCTGATCATTTCTGTGCAGGAGATCCCCCTTAAGTCGAGCAAGGTCCGGTTGGTTCTCAAAACAGAGGTAAGATCGGACCAATACTTTCAGTTTCTTCCCGAATCAAACTTCTTTGTTTTAATTTATTTTCACAAGAGTCGCGCCAATTTGGTCATCCTCACAGCGTCACGATCAGAAAGTTCAGAGAAGCTCATCAACCCCTCGCGTTTCTTGAATTGGACAAGACCAGCTTTGTCCGGGGGCAGCTAGATTCGCTGATATAATCAAATGCCAAGTCAATAGGCGGGTCGATTATGGTTTAATTTATCGATGCAATTGAATTATCTGCTATTAATAAGGCATGCACGGCCAAATTGTCCGGGTGATTTGTTCTTATCTTTGGCGTACGTAATTCCATGTTTCTTTCTTCTTCTATATTCATATATATCAATGCGGGTTTCCCTTCTTTTGTCCTCTCTACAGTGGTTTTGTTAATTCGGGCAACTCCTTCCGATGATATTAATTCCTTGCATGTCCAAAATAAGCAAAAAAAACAATGAAAACACTAATTTATATGCCTAAGACGTCCTCTTATATATCAATTCCAAATTTAGGATTTTTAGCCCTCTTAATTTCAATCTTGTTTTACTGACGATGACTTTTTTGACTTTCAGCAATCCACTAAATTCTTCTGTTCCACTTATTACATACATCTTGCACTTCACTTAACTTATTGAATAGGTTACACCACTTTCGGAATTACAGAGGAATATGCAGATTTTGCTATTGAAACAAGTTGCTTCTATTGAGGTCAATAGCTTCTTCATATTGATAGAAGCTAAAGCCACGACACACGCTTTTTAGAACAAATAAATAATTTCATAGCACTCAATACAAATGATCTCACTCTTTAAAGAGCATGAACATTAGGATGACATATGTGGATGCACACACTTTAATTCGCCCTTCTACAATTATGGCGAACCTGACCAAGATTTCCGGTTAACGGCTTTATATTCCCCATCTTGACCATCGATTTCGCGAAATCTTTCCAAAATGTGTTGGCATCTTTGCTGTACGTCCTCACTAGCTCATCGGTGTTGCCACCACCGAAGAGTGCTTGATCTGATCCAAGAAGACCCTTCTGCTTCAACAAGTTCTTGTAGTACAACGTGTCGAAGCGCATCGAAGTTGGGTCCAACTTAGCGAGGTTTGAGTCGCTTTCGGATTTGGTGCGTGGGCAGAGGGATTGGAGCTTCTTTGCGAATTTAGGGTGGATGTTCGAGTCGTTATGGGCCCGGTCCTTGAAGGTAAAGCATTGCGCAAACCCTAGAGTGTGTCCACCAGAGAGAACGACTAAGTCTTTGGCGTCTAGGCCTTGTTTTTGGAATGTGCTAGTTAGTGCGTTTAGGTCCATGAATGGAGCCGGAAGGTCCGTGTTGGCGGTCGTCCTGCTCGCTGTGGTTGAGTCTCTTCTTCCAAGCCTTACGTTCCACCATGGCCCTCCAAGCTACATTAAAAAATACCAAGAATCGAAATCATCAACAGTTCATATGTAAATATGAGCTATTACATTGACTAGTTGCGTGTATATTCACTAAAAAAAATTCGATGTATGCGCAACCGCTTACCGCAACAACAGAGTCTCGAGCAGCAACTGCCAAAATATCTGCGCACGAGACCACCGCGCGGCCACAAACTTTGTCAACCTCCTCCTTGATTTGATCAATCACTTCGAAACCTCTAGCAGAGTTGTTGTTTGCACCAGCAAACTTTTCGCTATCGATGGTCGGCGTCGGATCTAGGAGTACCGAAGCATCACAGCCCTGGATGATCAGCCAGAACAATGTTTAATTCAATAGACATACCACACACAGAAAAACCTATCATCACAATCCGTAATAACAACGTTAGTAATTACAGAAATAGGCAATATGATGTACGTTAACGAAACAGTCATGGAAGTGCAGACGCAGCAAGGAAGCACCCATGCGTCTCTCTTTCTTTACTGCCGCCTCGACAACGCCTCTGATGGTCGGCAAAGCTTGAGGACAAGCGTACTCGTAGTAGTAAGGCGTGAGGCCAGTGTGGTGATAAGGAGTAGAGAAAGCTGTGGCAGCGATGCTCAACAAGAGGACTGCAAGACAACGATTCCTGCCTTTCGATTCCATCCTAGGCTCCAACCGAGGAAATTGATGGGAATTGATAGGACAAATCGCACAAGTGAGATTGATTTCAAGTGGGTCTTGTGAAGTCCTGGGGCGGGTACTATGTTCATTTATAGGAGAACAGAAAAGAGCGCATCGACGATACTTCCTGCGTCGGCAATGGAGGACTTGGCCAAAGAGTTCATGGATTAAAGATTACTTGCGGGTGTTCATCAGTCATAGCCATGCATGCAAGAAACAGGCACGTGCTGCTCATTTTTCTCACGATGTAATCGCTAGGGTTACGCGCTTGGCTATGCAAATTTGGCTCAACCATAACTGGAAACTAGTCTATCTCTTAGCTGTAATTCCAAGCAAAAATGAGCGGGAATAGAAAAATGGGAATGCACTCATGGTTGAACAAATCCAAGTCGTGTGCCGGCGGATTACTTTTCAATCTATATATTTCATGCTTTTGGTGGAGAAGTGGTTGCCCTTGGAACTTAATTCTTGTCCAAAACCCGACCGTTCGCATGAAATCAATCACAAAAAGAAAATTTTGTATGTTACATCGGACTAATTGCGACGGAAAATGACTTTGAAGTTTAATAAGGATGGAGAAATTCAATTACCTGAATGTCGGTTGAAAGATTTTGTTGAATCACTGTCAACTATTTTAGAAGCTTAAAGTTATAAATAAAGAAAGACCACATGTATATAAATATCGTATAAACCTAATTTGCTGTGGGATTAGCAACGGAATGTAGAATTTAAGATACGGGTTGCTACGCAAAATAAATTGGGGTAAAAGTCCAATCCGAAATGTTAAGTTAATAAATAGAGGGAGACCACTTGTATAAAAATAGCATACATATCTCATAGTCAGGCAACGTGGAATATTTCATCACCCCTACTTACGTGCAAGCCGAATTAAGAACGACATCTAGAATTTGACGAGCGGGGTGGACGCACATGCAAAATAATTTGGGGCACAACTCGATTTTGCTGCCATGTAAGAAAGTCCACCCAAAATCCTAAGCTAAATTATGTAATAGGAGAAACCACTTGCATAAAAAGAGCATATAAACATTATAGTCAAGCAATTTGAGATATTTCAATACCTCCCCTCACGTGCAAATCAAATTAAAAATGACACATAGAATTTGACGAACAAGATGAACGCACACCGAAATAAACTGGGGCAAAACTTGATTCTAGTATCATAAAATACTTTATAAGATTACTGTCAATTGTTTTAAAAGTTGAAATTTATAGATAGAAGGATATCACATTTATATAAAGAATACATAAATATAGACAAGCAGTGTCCGTGATATAATAACATGTGTAAAGATTTAATTATCATGACTAATTAACTTTACACGTTTGTTGTGTAATCAAGGTGCTTGTGAAAAAATTAGTACAATAACCGGAAAAAAGCTGTAAAATGGAAGGACCGTGTCAAAGCAGGCACAGCTAAAAGTGTCCTAATCATGTGTCGGATTATCATGTCCCTGCTGTCGAGCATAAACCTTGTACGTAACAAGAAACCGATTGTCCACCAATTTGTTAAGTTTTAATTGTAGGTTTAGGTAGAATTGAGGGGCCGTCGCAATATCTTAAGTCACGAGTACGACCCATTGACTTGTCGACTGTTGTATCACTAAAGATATCGTTTGGAAGCATCCACGAATTGTCTAGGACAACTAGCGCACAACCCTCGATTTTGCCTAGACTCGGCTTATCTATGAGCTAACGTAGTGCTCTTGACTTGATCAGACTCTGTCCAATTTCGGCAAAATCCTGCAGAGGTAATAATTACAGAGTTATTTATGACCTAATGTCTTCGCATGTTCTAGGGTTTTTCCCCCTTATTAGGACTCTTGTTTGGGTTTGCCTATGAATATAGTTAAAGGTGCAGTCGCTCCAAAAAAAAGCTTTTGATTATAATGAAATGAGATTATTCAATTTTTTAATTGAGATATAACATCTTCTAATTTTGGATAAATTTATCATAAATGTATCGATTTTGGATTTTTGATGATCAATTTTGAGTAAATTTTTTACAAGTGCACCAATTTAAGATTTTTCGTGATATTAACCCTTTATTATAATGAACTAATATTATGCAGTTTTTTAATTGAGATATGACATCTTCTAGTCTATCATAATTTCTAATTACTTGATTTCTCCTTCCTTTTTGCAACTCGAAGGAATTTTGTTGTCTTGTCTTATCAAGGGAGCATCTTCCATATTCTATAAACATTAGATATCAAAGGCAATATTAAGCTTCACTAATTGGTATATAAGAGCTTGATTCACATGCATACTAAAAGGTTCACTATCCTATACCCATATTCAGACACTTTTACGTATTAAAATTACCCTGTCGGAGCTTAGAACCTCTTCATCATACCTGTTGAATAGCCAAAATTTGTCTCCATATTTTTCTTCTTTACCATTTTCTTTTCTACTTCTTTTTTCATTTTTAAAATTTGCCCCTGCATCTTCTCTCTTTCCTTCTCTCTTTTCTAGGGCTGACCAGTTTCAGAGTAGATCATTTCTCGACCTCAAATCGGGGGATCCGGAGTTGGTCTTGTGACCCCTAGTTCCAAAAAATAAGAACCGAAAACCGAATGAGTCAATTTTGGAATCGTCGATTCCCATCCTATTCTCTGATAGGCCAATGTTATGTTTTAAGAAAAACACAACTCTTAAAATAAAATATAAAAGTTGCACCATTTTGTTACAAAAACATTTGTTAATCAAGTGATTATTTCATTATTTCTTCATGTTAAAGATGGTTCATTCCTTGATGGGTATAAATTGCATTTTTTTTAATTTTCTTTTTCTAACAAAGGCTTCAAAACCAATTCAACCTGGGTAGAACCAGCCTATCCAGCCTTAGAACAAGGAACCTAACTAATACATGGGCCAATCGAGATGGAAATTTGTGCTAGAAACTGACAACTCTACCTTGATAAGCTTTCTGCAAGATTGCTCTCTCTGCTCCTCAAACATTGAGCCACTTATCATTGAATGTTTATGCTTCTTGGCCCTTTTTTAGGGTCTTGAGCTAACCTTAGGCTCTCGAGATTCAAATAGACTAATAATTTGGGTTGTAAAAGCTTCCAAATTAAAGGCCCTTTCACATTATTGAGTTTCTTACGTACCACCCCCCTTTATAGGGAATCCTGTGTTTTGATGCCCTTACTCTAGAGAGCTTGTCGTTAAATGAAACAATAAGCCTATATATGTGTGTGTATGTGTGTGTACGCAAATCTTCGTAGTTCACGAGAAAGCTAGTCGAAGATCACCTCAAGCGGCCTCAGGTGAAAGAAAGTAAATCAATGTTTAAAGGATTTTGCAAAGGAAATTGAACTCAATGGGTTCGATCAGTGGCTTTCCAAACTTTCGGCAAGCACATGAAAATCAACCTTGTTAATATGCAAATCCAACGAGTCCTTCACTTGAAGTTAATGGGTATAGAGCGCATATTTAGAGGGTTAATTTTCAAGTGAGTCTCCCCTTCCTTATCAACTATAGCTTGGCATTCAAGGGGATGGATCATGGGCTTTCCAATTATCTGGGCCTTAAGCCCTGAAGTGAATACGTGGATGGTTAGTGGTCTATGGGTTTATAAGCAATCTGAATCTCAGGCCCACTCTTCATCAACCTATCTCAACCCTGTAAAACGGGATGATGCCACCATGGTACTTCTATAGTCATACAGCTTTAAGAATTATTCTTAACTACAAAGACTGTGTAGCTTTTATGTTACATAATTTACGTCGACCTCCACAGACAATATGATTAATTGATTACTTGCTAGAAGTAAAACCACGCATTTCAGCGGGTGAAATAAGTTGGTTCTTGGTTATACAGCCTGTGTTGCCAAATATTTATCCTTATTTCGTTGGAAAGTCTACTTCCTAAGTTAGTCTTGCTAGTTGCTAGAATTGTTGTAGCTAAGATTTGTTGAAAATTACGCTGGAAATAATTGTATCAATTGCAAAGAAATCAAATTTTAGTATATTGAGTAATTAAGATTAAATTAATTACCTGGTCGCAAAATCCATTGATTTTCATTTTTCAATGACTCTGTATGAGATTTTAACCCAAAATCTCCATATGTTCCTTCTTTGCTGTTGTTTGGAGAAACACTATTGGAGTGGAATAATGTTGAAAGTTAGGTAGGTTATTAGCCTAACGAGGCCAACCACCAAAAAACGTGGAAGGGAAAGGAGTTGTCAAATTTTACTTCCAAAGGTCTCTTGTCGTGCAATGTGCATACAATACTTGTGGAATTCGGAAAGAAAAATGCTAGATGTCTTAAGAATTCTTACTATTATAATTTGCTTTGCGTGAATCTCCGGTCGTAGAAAATTTGCTTGGGTTTAATTCTAATGCAATTTAAATTTATTAAAACGCTAAATAATGAATTTGTGATCACGCCACGTGTCACAACCACATGAACACCACTTTTATGTGCTTGTAGATAGATATTAAAAGTGGGATTAACCATCCAAAATAGACAGAACCTTTTATTATTAAAATAAGCTTGACAACATAAGAGATGAAGCGCAAAATTCAAAACTTTGAAGACAGCAAAAGTAAAACTTTGAAGGAACATTAATTGACTTTCCCACAGTTCTTCCTAATCTGACCGCTTGAGCCGGTGAGCGGGCTGAGGTTACCCATCTTCACCATGGCGTTCGCAAAATCTGTCATGAAAGTAGCTGAATTGCTGCTGTAAGTGTTCACTTGAGCGTCTGTGGAACCACCACTGAATAATTGCTGGTCTGAGTGAAGAAGCCCCTTTTGAATCTGCAAGTTCTTGAAGTAGGCGTTGTCGAAGGACGTCGGGCTTGTGGTGTCGAGAGGAGAGAGATTGTTGTCGCCTCCAGAGCTTGGGCAGTTCGCTTTCAGCGAGGTTGCGAACGTGGCATTGATGTTGTTCTCGTTGTAAAGCCGGGTTCGAAAAGTCGTGCATCGAGCTTGACCAATCGTGTGCGACCCTGTTAAATAATCGAACAATTTTTGTAAATTGATCTTAGTTTATCAATCGAACCTTATAATAAATTCTTTATTAAAAGGTGCCAAAAAAAAAAATAATGACCTGAGAGTGCCACCATTTCTTTGGCGGTGAAGCCTTTGTTAGAGAAGGCAGTGATGAGGCCGCTAAGGCTCAAAGTTGGGGCAGGGATGTTGCTATTAGCAGCACTTTGGCTTGCGGTCGTTGAATCTCTTCTTCCCAGCAAGACTGTCCAACTTGGGCCACCTAACTAAAAATTTAAATAAATAAAACAAATCCATACGTGTTAGTATCAATATAGCACGGGGAACATAACCTGTGATTTTTTTTTCTTCACAATTGATCGCTAGAATTGAGAAGAAAACGTTCACTTACGGCAACAACGGAATCTCGTGCAGCGACAGCCAAGATGTCAGCGCAGGACACAACCCCAGGGCACTTGCTCTCCACTTGAGACTTGATCTTGTCGATCACATCCAATCCCCGAATGGAATTGGCATTCGGGCCGGCGTTCTGCTCCCCAGTGAAGTTCGCGGTGTCGTCTAACAAAATTGACGCGTCGCATCCCTGTTTCATATTGTGCACCACACATTGTCAATCAAATCAATCCAATTGGAGTTCATTAGATTCAACGGTGGAAGTGCAAACAAGTTAAGTGCTATAACTTTTCCTAAACATAGAGTATAAACATTGATTAATTTCCCTTTATCACTTTCCCCCCTTTTTGTCCCCCATTATGAACGCCTAGAGACACCAGTTTTGACGGGGTGACGCTAAATAGGAAGCTCTCCAACAACTTTCTCGTGCCTTTTGACTTTGCTTCGTGCTGTCTAATGGATCCAATAATTGTTGTGTGAGGAGCAAACCCCAGCCTGGCAGGACAAAATGATTGTGCTCTTGTGTATGAGAGAGGGAGAGATCCTGAAGTGTTCTTTAAATCAAGGTTTGACGTCGACATGGAGCGTTCTTCACTATTTAACAGAGGGAGTCACCGACTTCTTCTTTTTTTTTCTAGAATTATCCTGAGTTTGGTCTTCTGGAATGACCAATTATATATTGATTAAATCGAAAATCTAGACTATTTCCAACCTACACAGGGAAAAAAAAAACAACCCATTAATTTAATCGAGAGTTTGTAAGCATATCATATTTATTATTAAAAAAAATGACAGGGTTTTGAATATCAAGATCCAAATGGAGACACGTTGAATGGAGAAAGGTCCATTAGAATACGGGTAACTCTTAAATTTTGTACAAAGAACATGAAGAGGATAAAAAAGGAAGGTACACTAAAATTATTAGTAATTTAGATTGACACTCTAAATTCGCGTGGAAATAAGCTAATGAGGCCATGCACAAGGAGCGATTTGCTTGTTCAAGCTCTAATATGATTTAGAATGCCATTGGATTAACAAATTTCATTAAAAATGATATTTTACCATAAAATAACATTTTTAAATGTAGAAAAGTATGGCAACCACAGTGACGGTGATCAAAATATGATTAAAACCTAATGAAAAAGACTGATTGGTTTGCCAACTGTGATAACTGAGTAAAGTCAACCATCAACATACAAAGCCATGGCCGTCCCTCTCTCTCTTTTTGCCAGCTCCAACGTTTAGGACTTTTGCATGATGTGAGTCATGGAGTTCATTGGATTTAAACCAGGAAGTTAATCACACACTCATCTGATCAACAACTTAGTTTTTGTAATTAAAGAAAATCAGAAAACACACTGTCGGCGCAAAGAAAACTTTGCATAACCATTCTTGTCCTCTCTTGATTTGATGATCCTAATTACCAAATCTCTCACTACCCGCCAAATTAACGGTGGATAAGGCCATTTGTGGAAAAATAACTTCACGGTGGTAGTGTATGCTAAAAATACTCAAGAAAAGTTTTCTTTTTGAACTACCAAAAAAAATTATCTTGTTCTAATAGACAGAATTGATTATTAATAAAATAAACTCAAAAAAAAATTCATGGCACAACAAGATATCATAAAGGGTCGGACTCAACTAATTTAATATGTGAACCTTCTACCTACTGTTTGGTTAGTGAAACAGAGAGTACGTAAGTTGCGTAGAAGCGAATCTAATCATTCTTTTGACTATGGGGTTGATTGGAACGTTTCACATGCACAAGCACAAAGATGCATCATGCATGCACACTTGCATGCTGCTTGAATGAAAAAGAAAAACAAAGACAAGTATCAATTGGAAAGAGAGGAAAGACTCAGATCAAAGGGACTTGCATTGACGAAGCAATCGTGGAAATGAAGGCGGAGCAGCGAGGCGCCCATGCGAGCCTCGCTCGAGATGGCGGAGCTCACGCCGGATTTAATGGTGGAGAGGGCGCTGGGGCAGGATTTGGAGTAGAAAGTACTAGACAGCTGAGCAGAAGCTGTTCCAAGAAGGAAACACAGTAACAAAAAGAACGCGGATTTGACAGAAGAGCTCTCGCAACCCATCGCTCAGTGCAGAAGAAGAAGGAGAAAAACGAAGGAGGAGAAGAAGCACAAGCTTGATATGGCTGTGCGTGTAGTGTGTTTGTGGTTGTGTTGCAATTGAATGAACTCGGGTGTATTTATACAAGAATTTCACTTTGCACTGTTATGCTTTCTCTTTCTTCTCAAGTCAACGGCATTGGATGTGTACATCTATAATATAAGAATTTTATTAGTTTGAAAAAACAAGTTCAACAAAAAAGTGCATGAACATATACATGTAGCCTGATCATGCTTAGTCTGGACTAATAAAGCTTTCTATTTGCAGACAAATCCGAAGCTTGCCGTATAGGAGTGTTTCGCCCTACAGATAACCATAGGTCTGTATCATCATGTCAATTCTAAGCAAATATAACACAACCTATCGTCATATGGGATTCTAGTAGTAGTTTCCTTATTAGATATCAAGCCAAAAATCTCCTCACTTTCAGCTAGAGTTACTTTCCTTCTATCCTAAAACTGCTTTTGGACTTTCAAGAAGATTCATGCGAATTGAAGAAGATGGCTAATTTTGAAAAGTATGAATATATAGGTCCAATTGCATGTGTTTTTTATTTTATTTTAATGGACCAATCTCGAGGAGTTGGGACATGTGTTGGTTTTTTGACTCGCTCTCTATGTTTATTTTCTAATGTCCAAAATTTTCATTTTTGGCCTTGAACTCGCGTATATTTTTTCAAGAAATCCTCAAATCGTCAATTTGTTTAATGAAGTTCGATAACCATCGATTTGTTTAATGAAGTTCGATAACTTGCACAACTTTTCTAATAAACCCCATCTGCCTCGAAAGCCAGCAAGAGTTGGATGTAGAAAGCTCGAGGACTATGTTCATGTTTAGAAATTTCACTACTCAAGTCCCCGTTGTGTGGCACTTATTTTTGAAGTTTCTAATCTCGGGTGGAGCAAATTGTCCAATCAATTCTCAACATACCGTACAGATGCAAATTTAGTCATAAACTTTTAAATTTTACCAATTTAGTCCAAAATCATTGCGCAAAATTTCAATGTATTCTTTCCAGCCATTTTCACTGGAAATTGCCGAAAGAAATGTACAAATTCAAGGCCTAAAGTGAAATTTTAACTCAACAGTACACATTCCTTTTTCCCAATTAACATTTACAGTATACTTCTTTTCAAAACAAAGCCCACCTATGTCACCGGAAACAGCAAAAAAATGAAGATATTAGTTCAGAAGTAGTCAAAGTTGGATTTCGTCTGGAGAGATATTGACTATTATGAAAATTGTCACATCCTTGCGAAGGTTCGCCATCTCCAATTGATGCAACATTGACTTTCACCAACAAAGACAAGCGGATCACGTCATCTAGCGTGTAGTTGTGGTCTGTCCCGTCCTTAAAGACTTTGTAAGGCTCAATTGATTGCATGCATGGTATACTTTGGAACTTGCATGACGACCATTCCTCTTTGTTGAACTCGTAAATATAAGATATGGTTTCCATATATATATATATATATATATGTATGTATGTATGTATATGAAATTCTGTACATATTGGACTGCAATGTCCTAACGATCGCATCTTGTTCTAGCTGAGATTTGAAAAAAAAAAATTGCAGAAAATTGAATTAGAAATAGTGTGGTAAACTCTTCTAGCATACAAAAGTATGACCCGGTTGTTTAGATACATATATCATCCTACAGTCCACATCCCAGTGTAGGTTAGTCGTAAGATCTTATTTATTGTAGCTAAGTCATGCTGAAACATTCCGTAGTCCTATAATATTCATTTAGAATAAAGATGCGCAAAGCCTATCTTAGATAGAATAAACTCCAGACCCATGGAACATCCCACTAACCTCTTGGACTACAAATGACGAGAGCCAAAACTCCGACGGATTGGTCAAAACACGGAGCTAATAACACTTGGCGGTGTGGAGATTCGAAATCATCTAGTGCATCTAATTCGGATAAGCATCAATTATACTTCTGAATTAATAAGTCAATCCCTTGGGTTAGTCGGTGATATTTCTTTGTGTGCATCATTTTTCACACATTCGCTGTGTGAATGAAATTCACATCAGGAATCTAATAGGGTCAACATTTCGAGTGATTACTAATCATACATATTCTCCTTTATAGTCCTTTTGATTAGCTTACAAGCAAATTAACTAATTCTTCGGACAAAAAGAATTTCGTGGCGATATCGAATGAGTGCTTGTGAATTTTTCTCTGCTTGTTCAATTTTTAGGATAGAATATACTCGATCACACTTCATTATTCATTGAATGTAGCTGTCTTGCACGATGTTGACTCACTCGGTTGGATAAGGATAATCACACCAAAAAATGTAAAAAAAAAATGTCTCGGTGGATACCGATATCCCTAGCTATTTTTCGTCATACAAATACCTCAAATTTGTGTCAATTTCTAGAAAATAACTTCCGTCTGTACGGCCGTTAAAAACCCCACATGGCAGCGTGTGTGGCCGTTAGAAATCTGAAATGGCAGTATGCATCCATTATTACGTCAGTTCCGGTTGTCTGGCGTTTTCCACATATACTGCCATATTGCATTTTTTAATGACCGTTATGGACAGAGGCCTCGGAGAAGGTAACTTTAGGTCATTGATACAAGTTTGGTGGCATTAATGAGACGAAAAATAAAAGTTTGGGGTATCAGCGTGTCCCGAGGACCTCTTCCAAGATCGCGGCGGAGAAAATTCAGGTCGTTTACTAATTAAAAGATTGGCCTTTTGGACTGAGTAAATTAGTTGGAAACCTTCAAATGGAAAAAAATTAGCTGTGATTAAATGTCGATCGCTCGTTCATATCTGAAAAAAAGACATGAAAGCTTTCAATAGTTAATGATCATATGTGGTCGCGGGCGATCGGAATATGATCTGAAAGTGGTGGAGTATGAAATGTCTTTTCCACGGGACCCTCGTTCTGCCCAATTTCTTAAAGTGCCTTTATTGGGATTTTGTCCTGAAGGAGCAATACTTTTCATGCATCCTATTCAAACATGAGATCTATGCATGCGAATCATGATTTCTCAGCTTGATGTTTGCTAATTATTGAGATTACAACATCTCGTTCGATGTGATTGTAAAAACTTAAAGTCTACTAGTTACGAACCCAACCATATATATTTACTTCATGATCCTCTATTCTGTCATTTTCACATAATCTACGGACTAAAATGAATATCTATGCTAGTTTATGGATTATATTGAGCAAATTAAACGTCTAGAGCTTGACATTGAACATTGGGCTAAAATTTATTGACCACATTAAACAAATTAAAAATTCGAGGATGACATTATATATTAGATCAAAGTTTATGGATCATTTGCGTCGTTTTCTCAAAATTTTATATTGAGAAACAAAGTGTTGAGTGATAGACTTGCCAAAGGAAGTTCCAACTTACATTTCAAGAAGTAAGATGAATTGAGGTTATCCAAGATGGTCAACCTCATATCAAAGGTTAATCCAAGGTCACCGAAGGCCCCCCGAAAAAAAAAAAACCCTCAAATGCCTATGCTTTGGAGTCAAAGGAAATCAGTAGAATTTTCTCTTCAAGCGAAATAAAAAACATTCCTGCTAGTTTTTATATTAGAGCTGCCCCATTTAGTATTTATGCTTTCATCGTTAATATAAATGCATATGTGTCTGTCACTGCCACTTAATTAAAATGGAACTACCAATTTCGGTTCCTGCAATGGTTTTATTCGATATTTTATAACTTTCTTTTTTTTGTCGATGATATTTTATAACTAGAATGCCTCTTTTTTCGATCCAGTTTTTCCACTAATGTGAGCCCCAGCTAGGTTCAGGAATGACACACTTTTTTGTCTGCGGGGACACGAGAAGGGACTAATGAGGGAGGAGAGAGACAAGCGGGCAATGAAGGCCCTTGTGCGTAAATGCCGATTGTGACTTCGTTGGATGATCGACAGCAGCAGCCACAAGCGATTGGACAAGGGGAGAAGAGAAAAAGAAAAACGAAATTAAAATTTTCCTAAAATGAGTATTTGGGGGCAACGTGAAGCGAATCAGACATTTTTTTAATGGAGATCGTAGATAAGACCTGGACATGAATATATCCCTCTCCCAGTATTAGATTTCACGGTATGATGCCAAAATTGAACGCCATGAACTTCTAGCAACAATTAGATTGATCTATTTGGGGGTAACGTGAAGTGAATCAAACAGTTTTTTTAATGGAGATTGTAGATTAGAACTGTACATGAATATACCCCCTCGCCCACTATTAGATTTCACGGGACAATGCCGAAATTGAATGTCATGAACTTCCAGCAATAATTAGATCAGATAGATCTATTTGAATGTGAGGTCGAACTATCTCACTAGGGATAATCTTTAAACCCAACTAGTGGAAGTGTTTTTCACTCGCAATCTGGTATTTTCGTATCACAATTTCAACGGTCAGTTCCATGCTTGGATGTCAACTTCTGGGACAAACGCTAGGGACGAAACTTGGACAAGTGCAACGGAATGATCTTACTATCAAAATGATCCATCTCGAAACAAACCAAAGTTTTAGGTGAAGAGACTTGTTTTTCTTATGCATTCCGAAAGTTGACTTTGACCCAACACATGCAATATAAGACAATTTGATCATGCAAATGTCAAGCGGGGTTTGGCAAGGTTGGTTCACAAAACACAGCCACCGAAAGTCAAAAGCTAGAAGAGCCAAAATAGTAGTCTCGCACCACGTGTTGACCAAACTGGGGTGGGATTTTGCCTTTGCCAAAAGGGTTTCGAGCATAGCAGAATAGCACTTCCAGAAGGAGTCCTAAACCTAAACTCGAAGCATAATCGAGTCTTAAAATGTTTCTTTCATAAAATTGTGCCTTAAAACTTTGGACAAATGTATGCTTGGACAAGCCCCCTTATTAACAGCATCGGCTAGATAAGCCGAATTAGAAGTTTTAAGGACTCAATTGCATAGGGCCATGTTATGATTATCCCTATGTTTGTTGGGAAAATTATCCTATCAATCCTAAACTTATTGAATGAATAGCAATTCAGTTCTGAACTTTTTGCTAAATTCCAATGTAGTCATTGTTATAGCTAGCAGGTATCACCTAGAGGGGGGGTGAATAGGTGATTCGAGCGATTTTTATGAATTTAAAGCGAAATGATTTATAATCAGTAAAGTCTGAACAATGAACTAATACTATGATTACTCAGTTTGATCATTAATTATCTATTTTTTGTTGTGACAAAAAGGGGGAGAATATATTGTAGAATATATATTGCAGGGTGCGGGATATTATCACTTGATATGCAGACATAATACGTTTTAACATGCAGGTTATTGGACAGACTTGAAGAAAAGAAAAGGACATAGATCTTACAATTTGCACTTACATTTATCTGTGTCTTATGCGCTTAATAGATATTTATGTTCATTCTATTCTCAAATCTTATCAAATTTTTTAATCTGCATGGAATTTTGGTCACCATAAAAAAAGGGAGAGATTGTTGAGGAATTTTGTAATAAATTTTGTAGTTGACAAAATTATCCATGTTAATCTTGTAAATCTGATATGTACTCTAAAGTATTTTGATCCAAGTAAATATATTTTGGAAGTGACAACTTTAATACTTCAAGAGAAATTAACTTTCCTGGATGCTCAGACTTTACAAGGTTCATAAGGAGATCTTCAGACTCTACAAGTTTCAGAACGAAAAGTTCAAACTCTATTGAAATAGACATTTAGATGTTATCTTAATATGTCATAGAACTTCAGACTCTAATTTTGAAGGACTCAGACTTTACTAAAGACCTACGCTAACTCAGGTTCTGAATGTAAAGTAAGAACTAGAAATTCTTCAAACTCAAAGGTGAAGATTCGAAGATAATCCTTTGAAGACTGTCTAACGGCTAGTTTAGAAGTGGAAGAGTATAAAACGAGACCAATGAGAAGCAAAAAGTATAGAACGAAATCGAGAATCAACAAGTCCAAAGTTTGAGCTTATTTCGATTCTATTAGTTGTCCTTCCTAAGCTAAATACTGAGATTTTGAGAAATACTTTATAAAAGTGATTGTGTGAGATAGAGAATTATATCATTCACCAAGTGATATCACTCAGATCTTGTAATTCTTTTGATCACATAGTGGAATCCAGCCAATAAGCTATCAGCGTGGGAGAGTGAACGTAGGCTTGATCTAAGTCGAACCACTATAACTTCTTGTGTGCAGCTCTTTATCTCTAATCTCCTTTTTTATTGTTTACACTACACACTATCAAATTAAACATTTGAAAACAAAGTTTGAATTAAAAGGGAGATGAGGCAGGCTATTGTTTGGAAGGAGTGAGAACAAGTTGAAAATTTTCGAGGATTTGAACAGTTTCATCAATTCTGAGAGAACATTGCCAACGGCATGCTCCAAATGGGTTGAACACTGAGCAATGGCCTTTTCAAGATCTGCTTTGTCTTGTTCTACCTGAAGACGAAGATTTTTATTATGTTCCTCAACAATGATTTTAAGGTTCTTCATATTCTCTTCAAGAACTGACTGCTTGTCTTTAATTTACAGTAGAAGTTGAAGTATGGTCCTATCCTCTAAGAGTTGTCCTTGGACATGTTCAGATGTAGATTGTTCAAACTCACCTTCCCTTGTGGTCGGAATCTCCCCCTGAGCGTCTGCATATTCTGCAGCAACATTCTTTGCCATCATTTGTTCAGGGTGTTGTTGTGGAGATGGACCTTCTTTTGTAACAATAGGAACAGTGTATTGTTCCTATTGTCTCAAGCTCGAATCCTCCGGGGCTGGTTCCAAAACTTTGTCAACAGGTTCTGTGAACTTTTGTTCTGTCTCAAAATGTCCTTGACCAACATCCTGTCCTATATCAAGACTTTTTGTTTCATCCTCTTCATCTTTGAGGAGGAGTCTTCTTCTCTTTCTATACATTTGAAAAGGACTTTTTGAGGTAGTCTGTTCCTTGGCTTTCTCCTTTCCTTTGCTTTTGTCTTCTTTCTCCCTTTCTGCTCTTTCTTTTCTCCTTCTATCAGATGGTGCTTTTGACTGATCACTAATATTTCCTTTGGCTCTCTACTTCCCAAAATCTCTCTATCCTTTCTAACATCAAACTGCTTAAAGTTCATTTTATCCAGCATCTTCTCCCCAATAAACACTAAAGGAACAAAAGTCTTGCACAAATTATCAGAACAGTAATGTTAAGATAGACAAAAATACTGTTGATCAATGCACCGTAAGGGAGTTGACCCTTGTCCTTTAGTAGAGTTTTGTACATGTGAAGGATGATAAGATGAGAAAGTGAAAATGGAACTTCATTCAAAATTGCCCAAATAAGCTTGACTTCAAATTTAGATACATCTGTCTTAGATGATGCTTTGGGCCTCAAGCAGTTTATAATGATCTTATGTAAGATCACTGTCTTCTGCGTCAGATCAGGATAAGTAATGAACCATTTTGATCTTCTTGAAAATTTTGGATTTTCTGTGGCTGCTTTAGAGGCTTCTTCTTCACTAACATCAAAGGGAATAAACTAACTATGTTTGACTTCGATAATAGCAGCCAATTGATCTGCTTTCAAATTGTACTCCTTATCTCCAACAATAAACTAAATCCAATCAGGTGACAAAATGGACAGATTGTAGCAGAAGTATGCAGTCAATTCAGCATACATATGTGTAGATGAAAGCAAAATTCAAATATTCCCAGTTTGTCAAAATGATGTTTCACGAAAATGCCAGCCTTTTCCAGAAAGTTGAAATCAACACTCCTATAGCTCATAATCCCTCTTAACAGCAAGAGTTTATAATACTCACTGTGCAAGCGATTTCTAAACAGGCTTCCTTTTCCTTTCACTCCAGAAGCAATTCCCATTTTCTTCTCGAAATTATTAACCAGCCCGGCATCATCACTTTCCCTTGTTTTTGTAATATTAGAATCTAGAGCTGATTCGTGACTTAGGACTTGTGACAACAGATTTCTTTAGAGAAGATTCTCCTACCTTCTTTTTTTCCTTTTTGTGATAGATTCTCCATTTGCTCAGAACTAGATATATTCTGTCTAGAATGACCATAGGCAGACTATAACGAAGAATATGTTTTCACAAGCTGTACTTCTGATCTAAAACCATTGTCTTTTAAACATGCTTGTAAGACTGACTCAGAGGCATTACTCTTCTTCAATTTTTCGTTAGTTTTCCAGACAAAGTTCATATATTTAAAGTAAAAATCCGTTTTACTAGAAGTTATTTGAGCAGAAGATGGTTGAGATGCTTGAGGAGTGGCTTTCCGAAGAAGTCTACTTGTCTGATTCTGTTTCAGATGAGTTGGTAATCTCCATATACTATGCTGGTCCTGTATACTTTGAATCGCTATTAAGAATCCGCGATGATCGTCTTTTGAAAGGCATTGTGGTTGGGCGAAGATCCTTGGAAGAGAAAGGTTGGGTCTTTGAGAAAGAGAAGGAGTAGTTCGAGAAGGTGTGAGTTGGGAGCAAACAATGAAGAAGATTCTAAAGAGTCGGGGTTCTATTAGGGCTTATATGAAGGAGATAAAATTTAGTAAGAGAAACCGCTTTTAGGAGGTTATAAAAAGTGATTCAAATATTTAGGAATAAAAATATTGCTAGCATATTCAATCAAATAAATTCGAATGCATACTTGATTTTCTTCCAAAAATAAAATATATGACCGATATTGCCATAATTTCCTGCCAGAAATAAAAAATACTAGCCAAAATTTGAAACGAGAATTTTACCTTGCATTTGAGTCTGAACATGGCTTTTAGACTTAATTTGCTTGAGTCTGAAATATTCATGTCTTAGAAATTCTTCAAGTAAAAGGGTAAGTAATGCATAATTTATTTCGCATAGATTCAAATGAAGATTTATCTAAAGGTTTTGTGAATATATTAGCTAATTGATTTTTAGAATCAACGAATTGAATACTCATATCGTGGTTCTGAACATGATATCTGATGAAGAGATGCTTGATTTCAATATGCTTGACTCGTGAATGGAGAATTGGATTCTTGGTCAGATTGATAGCTCTTATATTGTCACAATTGATTGGAACATTTGATTCGTTAACTCTAAAATCTCTCAGTTGTTGCTTCATCCATAGAATTTGAGCACAACAACTTCCCAAAGCCACATATTCTGCTTCCTATCAGAAAAGCACAACTGTGCCCTGTTTCTTTAAGTACCAAGAAACTAACATATTTCCAAGTAATTGGCAAGTCCCTGTGGTGCTCTTCCTATCAACTTTACATCCAGCAAGGTCAGCATCAGCCAATGAGTTTAAAATCTAATCTCTTTGAATACCAAAGACCTAATATTAGATAAGTTCCAATGTATTTGATTATTCTTTTGACTGCTATAAGATGTGATTCCTTTGAGTTAGATTGAAATCTAGCACACATATAGACACCAAATAATATCTCAGGTCGAGATGTAGTAAGATATAGCAATAAACCAATCATGCTTCTGAATACCTTCTGATCAACTTGTTTACCATTTTCATCTTTGTCCAATTTGGACGAATGAGACATTAGAGTGTTTGTTTTCTTGCTGTTTTGCATTCCAAACTTCTTCACAATCTCTCTTGCATATTTTTCTTGGCAAATGAAAGTACCATCCTTGGTCTGTTTCACTTGTAGTCCAAGAAAAAATGTCAATTCTCTCATCATGCTCATTTCGAACTCATTCAGCATATTCTTTGACAATTCCTTGCAAAGCACTTCATTAGAGGATCCAAATATAATATCATCCACGTAAATTTGAACAATTAAAAAATCTTTACCTTTTCTCTTAATGAACAGAGTTGTATCAACTTTACCTTTTGTGAAGTCATTCTGCAGAAGGAAATTACTTAACCTCTCATACCAAGCACGAGATGCTTGTTTCAGATCATAAAGGGCTTTTTTAAGCTTGTATACATGATCAGATTTTCTTCATTCTTCAAATCCAGGAGGTTATTCTACATAAACTTATTCCTTGATGTAACCATTCGGGAATGTACTTTTCACATCCATCTTAAGCAATTTAAAATTATGGAAACAAGTATAAGCTAAAAGTAGCATTATGGCTTCTAACTTGGCAACCGGTATATATGTTTCATCATAGTCTATGCCCTCTTCTTATGAGTAGCCTTTTGCTACAAGCCTTACTTTGCTTCTGGTAACTTTTCCTTTGTCATTCAACTTGTTTCTGAATACCCATCTTGTTCCAATTACTGGATGATTTTGAATTGTTAAAATTATTCCTGCATTGCCTCCATCCAACTTTCATCTGTAAGTGCTTCATCAATTCCTTTTGGTTCTATCTCAGATATCAAGGCTAAGGCATTGATATTTTCTTTATGTTTGGATCGAGTCTTGATGCCATCTTTTACTCCTCCAATAATAAGATTCTTTAGATGACTGGATTTATGTTTCTAGTTTTTGTTGAATCTCTTTTCTGAATATTATCAAAATCTGAAGGTTCTTGTTAATTCTGGAAAATTGTTGAATCTTCCTTTCCTTCTTCAACATTCAATAATCTTTGGAGATTCTTGTTGAGCTTCAGACATTTCTTGAACATTGGGAGATGGTTTAGATTCATCTTTGTAAGTCTGAACATTTTCATCAAATCTCACATTCATTGTTTCTTCCACTAGTTTGAGAATTCTTGTTGAAAATTGTCTATGCTTTGCTTGTTGTGGAATATCCAAGGAAAAATCATTCATCTACTTTCTCATCAAACTTTCCAAAGTGATCATTTGGATTTTTGAGTATAAAGCATTTACAACCAAACACACGAAAATATGAAACACTGAGCTTTCCACCTTTGAAAAGTTCATAGGGGATTTTGTCAAGAATTGACCTAAGAAAAACTCTGTTAGTAATATAACAATCAGAGACTGCTTCTGCCCAAAATTGATAAGGAATCTTGCTTCAATCAAAAGAGGTCTTGCCATTTCTTGCAAAGAACTATTTTTCCTTTCCACAACACCATTCTGTTCTGGTGTATAAGGAGTAGAAAAATTATGTTGAAAGACATTTTCCTCACAAAAATCTAAAAACTTTGATTTTCAAATTCTCCCCCATGATGAGTCTTGGTGCTGGAAATGGTATAACCTTTTTCATTATGAATTCTTTTTGCAAATTTTGAGAAATATGAAAAGGCTTCATTTTTGTGAGTAAGAAAGAATATCCAAGTGAATTTAGTAAAATCATCAACAATGACTAAACAGTACTTCTTACCACTAATGCTTTGAGTTCTGGTTGGTCCAAACAGATCCATATGTAGAAGCTGCAAAATACGATTAGTAGAAACATGATATATAGACTTAAAAGAACTTCTTACCTATTTCCCTAATGTACAAGCTGTGCATAATTCTGTTTTCTTATATTTGAGATTTGGAAGACCTCGAACAAGTTATTTGTTTGAGATCTTTGAAATTTGCTTCATGCTGATGTGCCCCATTCTTCTATGCCATAAGTCTTCATCTTCCTTGATAGAAATTAAGCATTAAGTGGAATTAGACTTTACATCAAGAAGATATATATATTACCATGTCTTCTTACTGTGAATATTTGAGAGTTGTCTTTGCTAGAGCCACGGCAGATGTTTTCTTGGAAGCTTATTTTAAAGCCCGCGTGTGTCACATAGTTGACTTATGCTGATCAGATTGTAGTTGAGACCTTTTACCAATGAGACATCATTGATAATAAGTCCTCTAACTTCAACTATTCCTTTTCCAACAATTCTTCCTTTGTTATTTCCTCCAAAGGAAACACTTCCACTATTTAGACTTTGAAATTTGATAAACATGCTTGGATCTCTTGTCATATGTCTTGAACAACCACTATCCAAACACCATTTCCTTTTTCTTTTGCTGGTAACCTCGATTTCAACTTCAGTATCAAAATCTGAGTCTGAACTTGAGTCTGAGTCTGACTTGGCCATCAGACAAAAATTTGAGATATCTTCATCACTTTCTTCACACTCTATATCACTTTAGGTTTCTGCTTTCAAAGCTTTCTTTGCCTTTCCAAATTTGCTCTTCTTTTTCTTTAGAAGTGGACAGTTTGGTTTGATGTGTCCACACTTCTTGCAATGGAAGCAGATTACTTATTTGATCTTTCTACATCATCAAGGATCCCCTTTTTCTCGAAAGGCTTCTTCCCTTTGAAGTTTCTTCCTTTCTTTTTCATCTTTTTGTACTTCTTTATAAAGAGAGCCAGTTCTTTATCATCAACATTCTCTTCTTCTGAATCTGCATCATCAGAATCAATATTAGATTTTAAGACAATTGACTTCTTACCTCTGGATTCATTCTCCTAATTTAGTTGTTCAATTTCATATGACTGAAGAGTTCCAATCAGTTCATTTACTGATAGAGGCATGATCCTTTGAGTTTCTCAAAGTGTGGTTTTTATATTATCACATTCCTTTGATATTCCCCTCAGAAGCTTGTTCACTTTCATTGCATCTGAGATTGGTTGTTCTTGATATGCGAGACCATTCACTATGTCAGTAAATCTATCATACATATCAGTAACTGATTCTCCTGACTTCATTTTGAAGAATTCATATTGTCCTAGCAATAAATTGATCTGAGTGTCCTTGGCTTGATTTGTTCCTCCATATGTTGTATAGAGGGTGTCCCAGATGTCCTTAGCTGATTCACAAGAAGAAATTTTCTTATATTCAATAGGTGCCAAGGCACAATAAAATGAATAAATTGCTTTTGAATCTAAAACTTCTCCTTTTTATATCTCAGTTTGACATAATGGAGCTTTTTCTGGTTTGCTTCCATCTAGCTTTTCTTTTGAAGCAGATGTAGGTGTAGAGGACTTAGGATTGACTCCTCTAATGACAACATCCCACTACATGCGATCATCTGATCCGATGAATGCCTTCATCTTATTTTTCCATACGCTGTATTCCTTGCCATCGAAATATGGTGGTCTGGAATTGCTTTGTCCTTCAATGAGACCTGGAACACTCATGCTAACCATAAGATCGTTAGCTCAGAAGTAAAAAACACTTCAATAAACGAGCAACCTTACTCTAATACCAATTGTTATAGTTAGCGGTATCACCTAGAGGGGAGATGAATAGGTGATTCGAGCGATTTTTATGAATTTAAAGCGAAAATCGATTTATAATCAATAAAGTCTTAACAATGTTCAGATTCTGAATGTGATAGTATGCATTGTAAACAATATTAAAGGAGATTAGGGATAAAGAGAACTGCACACAAGAAATTATAGTGATTCGGCTTAGATCAAGCCTACGTCCACTCTCTCACACCGACAGCTTACTAGCTGGATTCCACTATGTGATCAAAAGAATTACAAAATCTGAGTAATATCACTCAATGAATGATATAACTCTCTATCTCACACAATCACTTTTACAAAGTATCCCTCAAAATCTCAATATTTACCTCAGGAAGGACAAGTAATAGAATCGAAATAAGCTCAGACTTTGGACTTGTTGATTCTCGATTTCGTTCTATACCTTGACTTCTCATTGGTCTCCTTTTATACTCCTCCATTTCCAAACTAGCCATTGGACAGTCTTCAGAGGATTATCTTCCAATTTTCACCTTGGACAGATTTGTATAAAATGGATTGAGTAGCCGTTGATTGACAAAATTCGAATCCCACTAAATCTGATCGCCCATACAACTAGAATCTTGATTTCCATAAGTAGAGTTTTATCCGTTGTGATCTTGATTTCCATAAGTAGAGTTTTATCCGTTGTGATATATACTTGTCATAATGTTTGATTGTCAATCAATTAGGCTTAGATTAAGTCAATCAAAACTTTCCTTTTGTGAAATCTACGTCAGATCACTAGCTGTTATGTTTCGTTCTAAATAACCTCTGAGTTTGAAGAATTTCTGGTTCTTGCTTTATATTCAAAACCTGAGTCAGTGTAGGTCTTCAGTAAAGTCCGTGTCCTTCAAAATTAGAGTCTGAAGTTCTCTGACATATTAAGATAATGTCTAAGTGTCTATTTCAGTAGAGTCTGAGCTTTTCATTATGAAACTTGTAGAGTCTAAAGATCTCCTTTTGTAAAGTCTGAGCATCCAGAAAGTTAATTTCTCTTGAAGTATTAAAGTTATCACTTCCACAATATATTTACCTGGATCAAAATACTTCAGAATACATATCAGATTTACAAGATTAACATGGATAGTTTTGTCAACTACAAAATTTATTAGGAAATTTCCTCAATAGTCATTTCAGTCAATTTTTATTGGAAATCGCCAATCAACATTCGTACAACATTTTCGGTGAAAATTTACTAGAAGGACTATAATGGAATTCCATGAAAAGGTTTATGAATAAATTGATAAATTGAAAAGTTTAAGACTGAATTATCATCTGTATAATAGGTTTATGACTGACTAGTTTTTTAGTGCTTGACACGCCAGTTTAATTTAATTTCACTCATGAGAACCACAATACTCGCACGCAAGAAGCGTACCATTATGGTTACCTAATGTAAACTTTTGCCAAATGGTCAATAAGACTTTATACATATTTAGTGTCCCACATACACCAAGCATCTGACAATTAAAAGATAAAACATATAATTAAAGATGAATCCGTCACAATCTGGATTATCATCATCATTATCATCATGCATGTGGGGTTTCGCTTTCATGGTCGCAAGTAGCAGGTGAAGACTCACTATTCATGCGCATCACGATCAAACCTTTGAAGTCAAATAACGAAACGAGTGATCAAGTCGGCGATGGCAACATCAAACCTGTCCAATCATATGTTTGGTGTGATGCTTGCTTGGGGACTCCAATTTCTCCATTCGCACCTCTAGAAAAGTAGAGAATCTACATAATTCTCGTAATTTTTCAGCGTCGTAATTTGACGATCCTCGTGGGAAAGTGAAGTGGCGGCAGATAGAAACACAAAACAGGAAAGCGCCATGCATGGAAAGAGATGGGGAAAATTTATTTTCACGACCCCACACGCTTGCTTGATCCCACCATTCTTTAGGGTTTGGTCGCCTTGTCTGTCAGCTTCATCTTGGAGATTACGCTCCAAGGTAGACTCTCTCTCTCTCTCTCTCTCTCTCTCTCTCTCTCTGTGGGTTCGAATCATTGAAGCGGAGGACGTCGGTCAATGCTCGACCTCATTCCTGACGTGGGTTCTTGGCACTTTGCCAAGTGAAAAGCATTCGACGCGTTATTTGTTAATGGATTGCAGCTGGTTCGTTCAAAGTTCTTTATCCTTTTGGACGATCCAGCACGGTGCCCACCATCCGCAATGGAAAAGAATAACAGTTCTAGAGAACATGTGCTGGCTTTCTTTTGATTGATCACTGCGCACGATGAAGGACTTTGGTGATACGTTTTGGGAGCGTGTGGTGATTGTAATAAGTCAATTCATTCGCAAGAAAGCCGAAAGCATTCTTCGAGCTCCACTGGATCACCGTAAAACAGAAAGTAGGCGTCTCCTACCACCGCAGTGCCAAGGCGTAGATCCCCTCGGAGATCTGGAATGACTTAGCCAGTATTCAGGAAAAGATACAGTCGGATTTATGCTCAGTTTGTGCCGATTAGTGTCTTGAATGTTACAACCATGTCTGTTTAGCAATTCACACATATCGAATGCTCTAAAAAGATTAGCAGTCATTTAAGATCGGAATGTAAATATAATTAGTTTATGAAAGAGAAACACTAAATAACTCAATGACATAGTTTCATATTGAACGAATCGGACAAGAAAATCTTGCATCTAACCCTAAAGTTGGAATCTAGTTGTAGTTGATTTGAGCGAGGTTGTGGCTGGAGGACGATGCTTGCTATCGAGGTATCATCAAAGTCATAGAGGACGAGGAGATTTGAGAAAAAGAGGGCGCGGGTCGTGAACCCTAGAAAACCCAAAGAGAACTTTTCTCTTGGTGATTGAGACGAGAGAGCTCGTCACTAAAGTTTATTTTATCTCTAAGAATATTAATTAGGTATATGTCATTCTTGCCAATGAATGGAGAAATTGTATGATACCATTGACCATATCGATTTGCCGTTGTTTCTACCGTTTGATGAGACGTGAAAAGAAAAGGTATGGTAGGACATTATTGCTCAAATGGTTGATAGAGCGACTGAATGGTTAGTTAAATTGAGGAACTATAGAAGCTCCCCCCAATGATTAATGAGTTTGGGGCTCCCTTGTTTGGTTTTGAGCTCAAAGCCGAAAGAACTAGCTAGGTAGCTAAAACATTGAGCAAAACTTGCCATTTGGACTTGCATTGAAAGCACAAGGTACTAGTATAAAGGAAAATTTGAATTTTCTGTAAAGAAAAATTCCAAAAAATAGAGTTGGAAATACGATGTTCAATGAAAATTGCAAGAAATGGAAATATAATAGTAGCAAGTATATATTGCATTCAAAGCACAACGTACTCGTATACTAATAATATTAAAATTTTGATTTGATAGAATCATTAAAAATAATTCAAAAAGAAATTAAGAAAAATTACTGGAACACATTTATTCAATGAAATACGAATAAAGTACAAATTTGAAAAAATATTTGCACATATAAGTGCCGTAATAATGATCACACACAAATTACACTTTAGAGAATGTCTAACTAACTTGGTGTCTTCAGCGTTGCATTTCTCTTCATAATTCAAATGATCAAGTGTGATCATTGTCCTCTTCTTCTCATTGGGCATGTTCGGCGGCAGCCAATTTTTGTAATAACCAATCATGCCGACGAACATTAATTTTTCGCAGTCAAGTTACATCTATTGTCTTCCATAATCGCTTGGTTAGCACTCAACATGAAATTTCATTGAAGAATAAAAATTTCTTTGGTTAGAAAAAGATTTTCATTCAATTAAACTAAGGAGTTTGAGTACATATAAGCGGAATCCAAGCATAGTAAGGCCCATAGGGCTTCCGCGGGGTGGTGTGACAGCTAGGTTTGGGGCAAAGATCTATTTCTTCGGCTTCTAGCGGTCCAGTCCGCAACCTTGTTTGCCTCTCTAAAGCAGTGGGCCAGTTTCAAATGGGGGAAACCCAATAACAAGAACTTAGCTTCAGTGATAAGTGGCTCTGCTTCCCATCCAAAGTGATCCGTGCCCAGAAGAGAGTTGATCAACGATAGATTGTCAGATTCCGCTTGAAGCCTCTCTCCCGTTCTTGCAGCCAAGAACTTTAGGGTTTACGCCATAGCCATAGCTTCTATCTAGGCTGCAGATCTCGATTTCACTGTCATTGTGAAGCAGTCCACCAAAGGCACGGATGATAATTATTTCGCTTCAGAAATCAAATTCTTGTCAGAATTTATGGAAGAAAAATCTGTTTGATAAAACAGGTCTAATTCTGCTCCAAAAATTGATTTCTGGAAGAGAAATTTATTTGATAAAACAGGAGGAAATTTCTGCTTCTAGATGAGAAATACATTTGATAATGGCACATCAATTATATTTCTGCAATAAAGATAGTCCGAACTTAATTGTAAAATATTATGACAAAGTGCCAAAAAGTCCTAAACCTTTTACATTGGTATCAATCTATTCATAAACTTTTTTTTGTGTCAATTCAGTCCTAAACCTTTTGTCTTTATGACAATTAAGTCATTTTGGCCAATTTTGGCCGGAATTTACTGATGTGGATGCCAGCCAGTCACCAACGTTGACGTAGATAAATTTAATAATATTTTAATTTTTTTAATTAATTATTTCTTTCTTTCTTTTATTTTCTCCTCCCCTCCTCTCCCTCCTCTAACCGGTCACCAGATTGGCGACCACCCAGAGGCTAGAGGCCGGCGAGGGCGAGCCTCGCCATGGCTCAGTGAGGCCCCACCTTGCCGAATCTGGCGAGGTAATGCCTCGCCTCGCCCAGCCATGGCAAAGCTCGCCCTCGCCAGCCTCTGGCCTTTGGTCGGTCGTCGGTTCGGTGACCAGCTGGAGGAGGGAGGGGAGGACAGGGAAAAAAAAAAGAAAAGAAAAGAAGAGAGAAGGAAATCTCATTTTGAAAGAGAAAAGCTAGAAAAAAAATAGCTTCTATTTCTTGAGCCAAATTATATTTTGGAATAAAAAAGTGATTCCGGAGCAAAAAAAAAATGCATTTTTACCAAATGCTTTTTTGTTTCATAATACAAAAATTGCTCCAGCATGCATCCCGAAAAAATTTTTAACCAACACATTTCTTTTTCGAAATGCATTCTAGAGCAGAAATTCTGCTTCAGAATACATTTCATTTGCACCTCAAGTGACCGGAACTATCGTGACAAACGCAACTGACGGCTCCCTCCGTGGAACCTTCGAGGAAGGATTCATCTATATTAATTTTGAGAACACCCGGCTCTGGAGGGGATGGTCCCCTCCAGATTTGAGGTGAGTCTCCGTCTGACGTTGGTTTTTTCTATGACCTGGACATGCGACTGAAGTTCTGGAACTCTGCCAAGGCCGAGTTTTACTAGGTGTTGTGGGTCAAGCTTATGCCTTTTGAAAATTTCTTGCTTTCCAAATGTTCCAGAGAATCGTTGCAAGAAAGTTAAAAGTTACGGACATATTCTGAAAATTTGCTAACCATTCTTCGTTTTGGGTGAGACCATGACTTAAAACTTGGACCCTTAGTGCAGGATTTGACCAAATTTCTTGTATCCACGAACAGAGCAGGAAAAGATGTTCCAAGGGTCTCGAGGTGATTATTACACAGGCTGCAGTATCCTCTTTAGTAAATCCTCTTCTAAAAAGATTATTTTTTGTTGGTGGCGCATTCCGGCAAATCCCCAGTAAGAAAAAGGGTTAATATCATCAAAAATCCAAAACTGCTATGCGTGTAATAATTTTACCTCGAACTTTTTTTTTGCTACAGAAAATCTCAAACTGGTATATCTTAGACAATTTTACCCCGAATTTTTTTTTAATCACAAAAAATCTCAAACTAGTATACATGTGATAATTTTATCCCGAACTTTTTTTTTACCACAAAAAATCCCAAACCGGTACACCCGTGACAATTTATCCCTAATTTACGACAAAAACCCCAAACTAATAAACTAGTGACAAATTTACTCCGAACTAATATTTTTTAATATTATTTTTTATTTTTTCGAATTTTTTTTAATTTTTGTTATTTTTTCTTTTCTTCTTTTTTTCTTCATCTTATCATGTAAATTATTTTTCACGCCGTCGATGGCAGCGGAGCTGACGAAAACCCCGCGAGTTAAAATTGCAAAAATCGGAACGGCGAGGGTAAAAATCTAATAAGATTTCTTTCGTCGGATTATTATATATTGTTGTTGTTGATGATGCTGTTTTCATTTGTGATCCAAAGTTTGAAATCTAGAGATGGAGATGAGAAGAAGAAGAAGAAGAAGAAGAAGAAGAAGAAGAAGAAGAAGAAGAAGAAGTGCACCTGGGACTAAAACAGAAGAAGAAGTGGGGTGCACACGTGTGGCATCATCGGGGGGAGCCCAGGCTTTGCACAAGCAAAGTAGGGAACCATCAGCATAGCAGTAGCACTCGAATCCATCAAGGTTTCTTCCTCGTTTTGTCTCTGCTTCCGAAGCTTTTTTGTTCTGAAGAGTATCGGAAGAGACAGACTACCCTCACTGCCGTCGGGCAAGGCAGCCCTCACCTAGGCAGGCGAGGACAGCCCTCGCATGACGCTTGCTAGATCCGGTGAGGGTAGCCCTCGCTTGAGTCGGGCAAGGCGGCCCTCGCAGGATCTGGCAAGGGCGACCCTCGTCGGCATCAGGCAAGGGCCGCCCTTGCCCACACCTGCAAGGTCGAGCCTCGCCAACAACCGGAGGGACCAACCTCGCCGGCTTCTGCCTCTAGCAGGTTGAAGATGAAGAAAAGAAAAGGAAAGAAAAAATAAAAAAAATTAATAGAAAATTTGAAAAATAAAAAATAATATTAAAAATTAGTTCATAGCAAATTGTCACATGTGTACCAGTTTGAGGTTTTTGATAATCAAAAAAATAGTGAAAGGTAAATTTGTCACAAGTGTACCAATTATGATTTTTTGTGATAAGTTCAGGGTAAAATTATCACAAGCGTATCATTTTGAGGTTTTCTGTGGTAAAAAAAAGTTCATGATAAAATTGTCCCACGCGTACCAATTTGGAATTTTTTTATAGTATTAACCCTAAGAAAACAACGAATCATTGGGGAAATATGTGCTTTCCAGATTTTGTTCCAGAGGGTGCGTGGGGTTTGATATGATGATGATTTTGAATAGTGGCTCTGTCTCTCCAGCTCTTCCCTGTTTCCGTTGTATCCACTCTTTACCATGTATAGCCTGGATTTGGAATTAGTCCAAACCAATCTTTCTTCCGTGGTGTGAGTACCCAGTGGGATTGATAGAATTTCGCTGGTGGTTTTTTCATCAAACATGCTCGCGAGTGTTTGTTCATTCCACTTCGCTTCTCCTCTTACAAAGAGGCCTGAGACTTTCTGAGGTTCATCTTTATTTGCTAGACCCCCAATTACTCCTCTAGGAAGCCATATATCTTCTCTGATTTGAATTTTCTTTCCATTCCCAATAGCCCACATAACAGAGGGTTAAAAAGCTTTTCTTCCCACAAGGAGGCTCTGCCATGCCCATGATGGTCTGTGTCCCTTCTCTGCAATCCAGAACTCGCCACTTGGAAAATATAGACCTTTGAGGACTCGGCCTCACAGAGAGGTTGGTGATTGTACCAATCGCCATGCTTGTTTTCCAAGCATTGCTTTGTTAAAAGTTATAAAGTCTCTAAATCCCAAGCCACCATTATCCTTTCTAAGTTTGAGAGTCTCCCACTTGCGCCAATGTATCCCTGATTTCTTCTCATTAATCCTCCACCAAAAATTTGCTATTTTTAGCTTAATGCTTCGACATATAAAGATTGGAATTTTAAAGATGGACATAGCATATTAGGGAAGAGCTTGAATTACAGCTTTCACAGGAACTTCTTTCCATGCCTTTGACATTAGTTTCTCCTTCCAACCCTCCAATTTCATGTTGCCCCTAGCCAAAATCCAAACAAACATTTGTTTCCTTGATTCACCTTAATATGAGGAAATTCCTAGGTACTTGCCAATTTTTTCAATTTCTAGGACTCTCAATGTGCCTAACACATTCTTCTTCAGATTGAGAGGACAGTTCTTACTAAAAAAACAACCCAGATTTGTTTAGGTTCTGTGTAAGTCTCAGCGGGAACAAGATGCAATCGTTAGGACATTGTAGTCCATTATATATAGAATTTCATATTTATATATATGGAAACCGTATCTTATGTTTACTAGTTCAACAATGAGGAATGGTCCTCTCGAGGCAAGTTCCAAAGCTGTACCCTGCAACCAATTAATTAACCCTGACGAAGTCTTTATGGAGGGGACACACTATAGTTTGCTTCTATAACTAATTCGCCAGACCAAGGAATTTCGTGGCAATGTCAAATGAGTGCATGAGTTGTCCAGCTCAATCACACTTTCTTGTTCACTGCATGCAGCTGTCTCGCACGATGTTGACTCTCTCGGTTGAAAAGGAATAATCACACCAAAAATTGTAAATTTTTTTGTCGTTGGAAACCAATATCCCTAGCTATTTGTCGTTGCACCAATCCTCAAATTTGTGCCAATTACTAGAAAATATCTTCCGTCCGTACTGCCGTTATAAACCCTGTGTCACAACATGCGCGGCCGGTCATTTGATGACTAGAAATCTGAAGTGACAGTCGTTTGCCCGGCGCTTTCCAAAAATACTCCCATTTCGGATTTTTAACGGCCAATCATCGACAGAAGCCTCGAGGAAGGTAACTTTGGGTCATTGACATAAGTTTGGAGGTATTGATAAGATGGAAATTTTTTTTTATCACTCGTTCATATTTGGAAATAGACAACAAAAGTTTTGAGAGCTCAAAATTAAATGTGGAGGAAATTACCAAAAAAGTTGTAAATATATTATACATGTACCAATCCAGTTTTAAAGATTTTAATTTGACTAATTTAGTCCTAAACCTTTTGACAATTTACCAATTGAGTCCTTTCGGTCATTTTTTACTAAAAATCGCCGACTTTAATGACGGTCATCCTATGTGGGTCGGTGAGTCCCTCGCTGATTGTCCGAAACCTTTTGAATTTTTTTTATTTTTTGAATTTATTATTTTCTTTGTGTTTTTTCTCTTTGTGGATGGCCAATAGGTCATTGGCAAGGCCCTCACCCACCGTCATCAGGATACGGAGGCCTTAGGTGAGGCCATCACAGCCTCGCCAGCCACGAGTGAGGGCCCTCACTAAACTTGGGCAAACGCCTTTGCGCCCTCGCCTACGACTAGCGAGGCCATGAAGGCCCAAGGCGAGGCCATCGAGGACTCGCGAACTATAGGTGAGGAACTGCGTGGCCCCGCCAGCCACAAGTGAGGCGGCCCTCCCAGGTCTGGCGAGGGCTTTTGCACCCACACCCAAAGTTGTCACCTAGTCTTGGCGATTCCTTTGCGTCCAACAACAGTCGCCAGTGACCCTCATTGATACAATGAAAAAAAAGTAAAGAGAAAAAAGAAAAATAAAGAAGTCAAAAAAATTACAAAAAATTATTCACATCAGCTCCGATCATGCCACGTAGGACAGCTAGCATCTACATTAGTAATTTCCAATCAAATTTGGCCAGAATGACTCAATTGGTAAATAATCAAAAGGTTTAGGATTAAATTGGCCAAATTGAAAGGTCCAGGACTAAATTTGTACAAGTGCAATAAATTTGTGACTTTTTTGGTAATTTTGCCATCAAATGTGGCCTTGGCCAGTCAAAAAATGATTCAAAAGCGGTGGAGGATGAAATTTCTTTTCCACGTGACCCTCGTTCTGCCCAATTGCTCGAGTGCTTTTATTGAGATTTTGTCGTGAAGGAGCAATACTTTCCATGCATCCGATTCACATAAGATCTATGCATGCGAACCATGATATAAAATCCGAAAACTCATCTGCGCTGGCCTCACATTGGCTAAGTGCGCGAAACAATCTAAATTGATTAGAAAAGACAGTTCATGTATTTCAACAGTGTTAATCGAAATGATTCCGTATATAGTTTCTAAGTATCACTTGGATATGCTATCTCCACTTGATGTTAGCTAATTATTGAGATTGCAACATCACGTTTGATGTGATTGTAACAACTTAAAGTCAACTAGTTACGAACCCAACCATATATATCTACTACACGATCCTCCATTTGCATCATTTTCAATTTTTCACATAGTTTAGGGAATAATATAAATAATTACTACTAGTTTAGAGATCATATTGAACAAATTAAAAGTTTAGAGCTTGACATTGTACATTGAATTAAAGTTCAGAATCACATTAAATAAATTAAAAATTTGTGAACGACACTACAATTAGACCAAATTTATGCACCATTTGTGTCATTTTCTCAAAATTTTATTGTGAGAAACAAAGTGTTTAGTGATAGACTCGCCAAAGGAAGTTCAGCTTACATTTCAAGAAGTAAAATTTGATAAATGTATGTTCGGACAACCCTTTATTAATTGTATCGTTTAATTTGATTAGACCAAATGCATGTTCAGCTTACATTTATGTTATGATTATTCTCATGTTTGTGAGTGCTTGACACGTAAGTCAAATTTGATTTCACTCTCGGTACCGCAAAATGCGTGAGAATCGTGCAATTATGGTTATGTATTATAAACTTTTACCAAATGGTCAACAAGACTTTATACGTATTTAGTGTCCCATAAACACTAAGCATCTGACAATTCAAGGATAAAACTAACAGGTGTCAACGGTTCGGTTCAGATTTTAAGGAATTTTGAACCATTTGGGTGTGCATTAGCTTTAAACCAAACCATGACCTGAACCAAGTATAACCTGAACCGAAGGCATAGTTCTGCTCAATTCGGTTTTTAAGTTTTCTTTTTTGTAATATTAAGAAGATGATTCGTGAAAAAGGAGAGAGAACGTGTTAATTGTAAATTTAAGAAGAGGGGCAATTTTCAATTTGAATTTGTTAATCGAACCGAACTGAATCTATCCGAATCAAAATAAAAAAAAAAAACTATTACTTTTCATTATCCGAACCGAAACCGAAATCAAACTGAAAATGTACGAAATTTTGATTTGGTTCAAGTTTCGATTTCGGTTTTCCAGTTCGGTTTTGATACCTCTAAGATAAAATGTACAATTAAAGATCAATCAGTCACAATCTCGATTATAATCATCATTATCGTCTTGCGCGCTGGGTTTCGCTTTCGTGATCGAAAGTAGTAGGTAAAGACTCACTGTTCATACGCATCACCATCGACCCCAAGCGGAAGTCAAGTAACGAAACGAGTGATCAAGTCGGGGATGGCAACATGAAACCGTCCAATTCTATGCTTGGTAGAAGACGAAGAAGAGTTCGAGAGTGGCGAGGCGAGCGACATCTTCGAATCGGAACCGACGGCTTTCGTGCTTCGATGGGTGCTGGAAGCAACAATTGGCAGAGAGCTCGATCTGGACGAATGGCTTGGCGGTGCTTCCCATCGGAGGTTGCAGTGAATCATCGTCAGCTAGAGGGATCGATTCCCCCTTCATTCCATTGGAGTCGAGCCATCTCTCTCTCTCTCCATTTCTCTCCACCCATCCTCATTTTCCACCAAGTCTTCCTCCATTCTTTCTTTTCTCTCTCTCTCTCTCTCTCTCGCCGCTACCGCCGCTGCTGTACCATCTGGTTGTTTCGTATGCGATTGAACCTTTCGGTCGATTTTCGGCTTGTTCGCCGTCTTTCGGATTCCATCGCCGCCGCTCTAGCTGGCGTCCATCGTTTCGCCCCGTCCAAGGCGCGCGCAAGGGGGGGGGGGGATGTGGGCTGGTGCTCACAAGAGCTTCGTCCGATTGACCGGTGGCCACTCCCACCGGTCTGGCGCCGCCCCATCAACCGCCGGCGACGGAATCCGAGGCCAAATCGAGTGTCGTCATCACCTGAGACGATAGGCTGGAGCGTGAAGATGGACGGCGACGTAAAAAAAGGAAGGTTCATCCAACAACTCACAAATTAATTTTTTTTTTTTGAAAACATCAAAAATTTTGAATTATATTCATTGTGATAAATTTACTCAACTTTTTAAAATCCAAAATTATGTTCACTGTGACAGATTTTTTCTTTTGACATGAGAAACCCAAAACTTTGTAACATGTGTGATACATTTACAAGTTTAAGATAAAGGTGTCACAGTGGATATAGTTTCAAGTTTTTTGTAATTTTTTCCTCTATTTTTTTTTTCGCGACTCCATCAATAATTGGGAGAATACACCAATTTCTCTCATGGAAGCAACTCCATCCACTTGCCATTTACCGGCCGCCGTCAATCCACCACGGGGCTCCTGTTGCTCTATCCCTCCTAGGTGTCCTCGGCGTGGAGGCCAATTTGAGGTAGTATTCCTAGTCATTCTAGGAGTTGGATTGCTTTTATTGATAGACGATTGGATGAGATGACCGCGTTGCCATGCCTTCTAATGTCATGCTTACCCATTCCCATGCTATTAGTTTGTGTTGGGGTTTTGCTTGTTGAGAGCATCCTTCTTGAATCCGACTCAGTCTCAATTCATTGTCTCTCATTGTTGTTGCTCATATTGCTTAGTGGTGATTATGTGGGTTGTTCCCGTCCCTATTACCGTTAGGGAAGGCATTTTTGTCTCTTGATTGCTCGTGTGCTGAATTCTTGGCTCGAAATTCGCTTTCGTAAATCGGATGCGCCTGCTATCCTCAGTCTGTTCTCACTCAAAGCAATATTGTTTGATGTCATTTGTGAAAGGAAAAATCCACTTTTATTTCTCGCTACCTCAGCTTCGTGAAAATATTTTTATTTTTCCATAGGTCTTTCTATTTGAGATTTCTATTTGAATTTCCTCTGATAGGAAACTTAACCCAATGTCATTTCCGGTTGATGGGAGTACAACGAAGAATGGCGTCAGAAACAACGGGATTCCAAAAATTTCAGCTGGGAATGTGTTGTGGCATTTGGCATACAGGGTTGGGTGGGGTAGAGGAGTCGGGCTGCAGCTTCTACGGCCTAATTGATAGGCTTTGAAGGACTTAATACGAAATTTTTAAACACCCATCATCTTTCTAATTAGTTTATTCTATATTTATTTATCTATTCTTTTTCGCTCTTTTTGTTGTTGTGTTTATTCTATATTTATTTATCTATTCTTTTTCGCTCTTTTTGTTGTTGCTGTTTTGGCTATTTTCTGTTTATGTACTTTTACAGGGACGGATGCTTGAATTGTCGACAAAATTTCAAGTGTCGACAACATACGTGATAATATTAAAGTTAGTGCCATGGGAAGCACGAAACTTTCGTAAATTAGTTGTTTGAAAGGTGTATTCTACATTGATTAACATATTCCTAGGAAATATTTTCCACAAAACGAAAAATAATAACGAGGATGGAAAGAAAAGGCTCCTCCCCTCCTAAAATTGTCAAATTTTAGAGTATAAGAATCCAAATTACATTATGTATTGGCATTACCGACAAAAATTTGTTAGATTGGCACTCCCCCTTGTCCTTGCGGATTCATCTCTAAACTCTTATACACGTGAAGCACTTTGAATGTAGTAATTCTCATTTTGGGACTCAAGATCGACTATTCTTTGAAAAGGAGGAGTATCAAAGAAAGCTTCCCTTGCGAGTGCAACAGCGTGAGCAAAATCATTAGATAGGGCTTCGCTTCTAAGCTAGAAGAGGGTCTTCAAGCAAGTCCAAATTCAAGATTGGTATGCGCTTTGTTTTGACTAATTAAATACAAATAGATTATCCGTATTTTCTTCTAACAAAGGATTTATCAATCTTATCTTTCTGGTAGAGACGACTAAAGGGGTCAATGAGGTTGATTTTCAATGGGTTTGTTTTCAATGCATATTGTAAATCTTGCTATGAGAATGAGTAATTTGATTTTGATGCTTAATTGCGTATTGCTTCCACCAAAGACCTACTGCAGAGATAGCTTAATGTTTTATAGGAAGATGATTATGGATTTATTCAAATGGTATGATCCTGAAAATCCCATTCACAACAAAGAAGTTAGATCGATGTTGATGGCTCAAAAGGTGAAATTGACGAAGAAGGTTTGATTGCAGAGAGAGTCAAATCTTGAGACAACAACGAATCTTGTAGAGAAGATTTGGAAGAACAAAATGTTTTGAAGAGGAAATATTTAGAGGGAGAGATCTCGCTTCTTATCAACCTAAATCAAAGATGGAATGACTATGTAATTGGATCGAGTTGGAGATGTCAAAGAGAGAAGGAAATGAGAGGACTCATGTTGGAACGATAATTTTACGTGTGAAGTTTATAATAACAATCTTAGGCGTTAAAATAAAAATAAAATGTTGTTTGGCAATCACTAAATATTTGGAATTTCTTTCTAAACATAAAACTATGATGGTAATCGGTAGGCCATAACCATACAATTGGGAAATCCTAATTACCATCAATTGTTTGAATGATAACTTAATTAAATCTTGTAAGTCAATGCTAATTAAGTGTGCTAGGGCAGTCAAGCGGGTTGACTTCTTGAAAGTTTGGATACCACACGATCTTGAAAAGGGGGGAAAACGCTATTTGGCCATGTGGGTTTTAAAGAAGGTTCTGTGTTGATCTAAATGCTAAATTAAATCTTGTAAGTCAATGTGTTATTTATGATTCTTTTTTACTCTTTTTTTTATTTATAAGGACGATGCTTGAATTGTCGATAGAAATTCAGGTGTCGACAACATACATGATAACGTTAAAGTTAGTGCCATGGAAAACTCGATACTTTCGTAAATTGCTTGTTTAAAAAGTGCATTCTGCATTGATAAACACATTCCTCGGAAATATTTTCCACAAAATCAAAAATAATAATTAGGATGAAAAGAAAAGCTCCTCCCCTCCTAAAATTAGTCAAATTTTAGAGTATAAGAATCAAAATTACATTATATATTGGCATTACTGAAAAATTTTTGTTACATTGGCACTCCCCTTTTTCCTTGCAGACTCGTCTCTTAACTTGGATACACGTGAAGCAATTTGAATAGAATAATTCTCATTTTGGAAGTCAAGATCAACCATTCTTTAAAAAGCAATATAAGAGAAAGCTTCTCTTGCAAGCGCAAGAGTATGAGCAAAATCATGAGATAGGACTTTGCTTTTAAGCTAGAAGAGGGTTTGCAAGCAAGTCCAAATCGAAGATTGGTAGCACAGGGACAGCACTTTGACCCATTAGAGATTCAATTTGGGGAATATTCAGGCACTGCAATGTCAATTTGTGGGGAAATTCGAAGAGATGAGGCTTCATAACTATTTTATGCACATTGTTTCTACTGACTAAGTACAAGTCGATTCTCTGCATTTTCTTCGAACAAACAATTTTATCGATCTTCTCTTTCCGGGTGGCAACGACCGAAGGTGTCAATGAGGTTGGTTTTCAATGGGTTTGTTGTCGGTGCATATTGTAAATCCTACTTTGAGAATGAGTAATTGCTTTTGATGCTTGATTGTGGCTTGCTTCCAACAAAGACTTGCTGCAATGATACTTAATGTTTTATAGGAAGATGAAGTTATATCGATGATGATGGCTCATAAGGTGAAGTTGAAGGAGAAGGTTCGACTGACAGAGGCTAGGAAGAAAGTAAATCTTGAGAGAAAAATGAATATTGAAGAGAAGTATTGGAAGGATAAAATTTTGAAGAGCAAATATTTAGAGGGAGATGCTACTTCTTTTCAACCTAAACCAAGGATGGAATGAATACGTGATTGGAATGAGTTGAAGATGTCAAAGAGAGAAGCAAAGAAGAGAGGAGGCATGTTGGAATGAAAGTTTGACAATCAATAAATATTTGGAATTTCTTTCCAAACATAGGACCGCAATCCTAATTGATTGGGAAATTTTAATTACCATCAATTGTTTGAATAAATTAAGTAACCCCTTTTGTAAATATCAGATAAGCAAATTTCTAACTTAATCGAATATTTGACCCAAAAAAAAACTTCATTGAATATTTTAAGTCAATGCTAATCAAGTGCACCAGGGCTGTCAAGCATATTAACTAGTCAAAAGTTTGGATACCACTCATTCTTGAAAAGGGGGGAAAACACTACTTGGGATTGGGGAAATTTTCAAATAAGAACCCAAAGAGATCTCAGTTTTTCAAATAAGAACCTGAAATGGACTGACGTTCTCAAATAAGGACCTGAAATAGCTATAATAGTTTCAAATAGAGGCCTCATCCCATCGACTCGCCAGCTTGGCCAAATTTTCTAGTCGATTAAGAGCATTTTCATCACAAAACAATTTTCATATAAATTTTAGTTAAATTATATATAAAATGGGCCTCCCCATTCTTTTTTTTTTAATTTATCTTTTTTTTTTTTTAAGTTTATAAGTAAAAGCAAAAAAAATAAAAAGAGGAAAATGCCCTTGACACCGGTGAGGTGAGGTCCTTTTTTGAAACTGAAATAGTCACTTCATGTCATTATTTGAAACAAAGTTCACTTCAAGTCCGTATTTGAGAACGTAAGTCCACTTCATGTCATTATTTGAAACAAAGTCCATTTCGGGTCATTATTTAAAAAAATAAGACTATTTTGGATCCTTATTTGAAAATTTTCCTTGCGATTGTGGGTTTCAAAGAAGGTTCTGTGTTGATTGTTCAGTGGTTAGGTGGTGCGTTGCTGCTTTGCTCTAGGTTTGGCAAATGGGCTGGCTCGGCTTGAGCACAACACGGTCGGTGAATGGCCATTGGTTGGCCCAGTACAATAAAAAAAAAATGGCCTGAAGGACCAGGCCCTTGGAGCAAAGATAAAATTTATAAATTAAAAATTGCCGGCATGAAATGAGCCCTTTAGGTTAGTCATTTAGAAGTCTGGCTATGATCTGGCCAAAAAAGTCATGAACACTAAAAAAAATGGAAAAGTATGATCTAACGTACAGGAACTCTTATGTGTTCCTTTATTATCTTAGCTACTAAATAATTTACGAGCATTTTAAAAATTATTTTTATAATAGCCATTACATAAAGTTATATTATATTGGACAAATCATAATATTCAGAATTACACATAATTGAACAGTACAAATAGACTTAATCGCCAATACTCATCCAAATTTACGTTCGCTAACTCAACATAAATTTGGAAATGCTACATTTGCGAATCTAAATAATTGATATAACGAGAAACAAAAATTTTGATAACACGGATGCACTGGATTAATTAACTTTATTTGGAAGCACGTGAAATGTGTCATATAGTTAGCCATGTCAATTACTCCGAATGTTTCATAAGAAGCATATAACTTTGTAATTTAATACTACATACTTTTTTTTATGTCTTTAGCTCATCCAAGGAGAATCGACAAAGTAAATTGGACTAATATATCTCCCGAATGAAAGCCGGCCCAAATTTCTCCGTAAAGCAACTTCAACGCCCCGCTTTGTGGTGGCCTGTGTTCTTGGAGTCACTCTTCGCTCCTTTTTTCACTTCCCTTTAGTGTCTTATTGTCAAGCCTCTTTGCCTCGGTCACCGTGCAATCCATTTGTCCTTTTCCATTCCTCAAGCGATAATGATATGAATATCTTCACAGGATTATCAATCTATAATGCCCTGTCATTGGAAAAAAGCTATGTACTTTGCTCAGGTCGACGAGATGCAATTATTTGATAGGCAGTAGATAAATGGGGTGTACCCATTCCCTCTCGAGTCCACGTTCAGTAAAGATGTGGTTGGATCTACTGTTACTTTTTCATTGATAATTGGATGCTTTAGCCGCTCGACCATGCAATGACGCCGTTTATCCAAGAACAAATGACGCCGTTTCATGTAATTTTTGTCTACATCACACCTTCGCCCTTACAAGTGGGACAATTAGCCATGATTAGGATGACATGTCTAATAAATCAGGCGGAACTTAATTGAGAAGACTTGATTATACTTTTTCTCAAAAAAATTAAGACTGAATTAGTTTAATTGAAAGATTTAAGACTCGATTATATTTTCTATAATACATTTAATACAAGACTATGCAATTTTCCCAACAATAGTAAAACACCAATACGTCGAACTTTGATGAAAATAAAACATCCTTATGCATGTCTCTATATTGAACGTGACACAATCTTGACCTCGTACATTTCGTAATTTCTCAAGTAAATTGAAAATTTGCACCTGTCAATTTTGATCGTCTAATTTTATGTTCTCCCTTCATCGTGAAACTCTATTTCAACATGTTAAAAACTCCATGCTATTAAAATAATTAGATAGAGTGATATTTGGGAGATATGAGGGTTTCAATGTGTATTGCTTTGGTCTCGAGTGAAAATCACGAAATATAACAATTGAGATCATTTGGACTCAAGAAGATTGGGTTTGTGCAATTAAGGTTGCGTTTGGCAACTGGCCAAATAGTAAAAATTTCTATTCTTTTGTTTCAAACGAATCCTTTTGGAACATCTTTGCCTTTGATAAATCCATTTGTCCTTTTCCATTCCTCAAAAATATAATGATATGAATATCTTCACAGGATTATCAATCTAAAATGCCCTTCTCATTTTTGAAAAAAAAATGAGAATTTTTTTTCAGGTTCTTCTTTTTTGGATTTTCTTATTTGATAGGCTTAGATAAATGGGCTGTACCCACTCCCTCTCGAGTCCACGTTCAGTAAAGATGTGGTTGGATCTACTGTTAGCCGCTCGACCATGCAATGACGCCGTTTATCCAAGAACAAATGACGCCGTTTCATGTAATTTTTGTCCACATCACACCTTCCTCGCCTTACAACCCGGGACAATTAGCCATGATTACGATGACATGTCTAATAAATCAGAAGGAAGAAAAATGAAAAGAAATATTAAAAGAATTCAAAATATTATTAATAAAAAGAAATTTTGTGTAGTTACCAAATGCATTTTTGTTCTTTTTCTATTCCAAGAATAAAAATTTTGGGCAGTTACTAAACGTCTTCAAATGACTATGCAATTATTCCCAACAATAGTAAAAAAAATAATCTTTTCTTAGCGAACTTTGAATGGTTACCAAACGCACCCTGATAAATCATTTTTTTTCCTTCAAAAATTTGGCTTTGACGGCAAGCCGTGCTTATAGTCAAGGTCAAGTTGATCTTTTCTATTTTTCTTATTTTTACAATTATTTGGGTCAAAATAACTCGTCATTTTTGAGTAATACTATTTTTTGAAATTGTAATGTCTTCTCAGTCTAGAGTTTAGAGTAAGCCTGTGTCTTGCCGGGCACCAATTAAGATAAATGTTTTTAATTCTTTTACACACGTATTGTTTGAGTATTATCAAGAAAGAATAATACTACAACTATAAGAATTAATTTATAAAATTGATTTATAAAGGTGATGTGAATAAGTTGGTCGGACTATCACATGTTTGATCAATCATTTCCAAATGTGTTATTCTTGGTAGGATTCAATTAGCCAACAAATTTGAATCAGAGCGTCCATTTCTCAAAGTGGTGGTGCGGCCATCTTATATGAAGATATTCATAGAAAGATTGCCTTGTATTTTTGTTAGTTTTTAGCTCCAGTTTTCACTTTGTTTGCTTTTATCCCTTATACCTGTCGTTAAGACTTGAGATTATATTATGTATCTGATGTATAGTCTAAGAGCGCAAATTTTGACAGGCTAAGATAGATGACTTTCAGATTATGCACCCTATCATATAGTTAAAGGCTGCAGGTTATAACTTCTGAAACTAGCAAATAATGTCAAGTGCTGTGAATATACATATTGTTGTGTTCTCTCATTCTATGTGCTTATATTATGGTCTTTCATATTCATATATTGCTTGTTCAAATATGCATACGGGTAGACAATTGTCTTTGCATTCTTCAAGGGATATATTGGGGGAAATAATTGAATCACAACTCTGAGGCATTCAAATAGATAGTGCACGACGAAACCAAGGATCCATTACATCATGTCAAAAAGATAACAACTAAATTACATTTGCCTTGCTCTCTACCAAATGTGAATTACAATCACAAGAGTTAGTGATGTCGCTTGTAGTTTTATAAGCCATGTTTTTCCTCGCAAAGCGATTTTTTAACTGGTGTTTAATTAAATCATATATTTCATAAATGATAAATACTTGAAAATATGGGTTCCTATTAACAATATGCATTACATGGTGAATGATATTATTATTAAAGTTAGGGAAATTATCAAATAAGGACTCAAAGTGGGCTCATTTTTTCAAAAGAGGACCCCAAGTAGATAAAGTATCAATTAAGGACCCCAAGTATCCAAACTAGTATCAAATAAGGATTACCAAACTCACTCGATAAATCAAATGTTCACCAAAAATTTGGCTTTGACGGCAAGCCATGCTTAATAGTCAAGGTCAAGTTGATCTTTTCCATTTTTCTTATTTTTACAATTATTTGGGTCGAAATAACTCGTCATTTTTTAGTAATACTATTTTTCTAAATTGTAATGTCTTCTCGCCTAGAGTTTAGAGTAAGCCCGTGTCTTGCCGAGCACCAATTAAGATAAATGTTTTTAATTCTTTTACACACGTATTGTCGCCCAACCCCACCGAGCCAAGGCGACACCCCGACCACGGTCGATTATTTAAACGCGACGTCCCAGGACGCGTCGCCGACCCAAAAGAAATGCGCAAGCGGAAGCATGTAAAATAACCCAGACAATAAAAACATGGCTAAGGAATAGACAGCGAAATTTAATAAACACCCAACATTATAAAGCCTTCAAAATTACAAACTGGCAACCCGGCTTCCAAAATCAACCACAATTTTCAAAAGAGGGCGGTGGTTAACAAGCCTATCTTCTCTACAAAAAGGGTACTCAAAATACAGGATAAACCTGATCTATCCTTCAAATCGCCATGGTACCGGGCGATCCCAAGATCCCTCACGGCCATGGATCCGCCAAGTGGTTATATAATAACCGTGAGATCGCCATGGCTCAATAAGCAACAATCTAAACCTAACCTAGGCTAATGCGCCCGCCTCGGCTCAGCGGTTAGCGACCAGCGGAACTAAAGAAGAAGAAAGGAAAAGAAAAAAATTTGAACAAAATTGCTCCTATTTTGGTGCCGAAAAATATCGGCCAGTCGTCGGCCAATGAGCTTAGGTCCTTATTTGATACTAGTTTAGACACTTGAGATGCTGAATTGATACTTTGTCCCTTAAGATCCTTTTTTGAAACAAATGCTCACTTTGAGTCATTATTTGATAATTTCCCTTAGAGTTATTATTTCCAAGATGGTAGCCATGTATTATTACCGCAACCCCATGATTGAACCATGCCCCGCAAAAGTGAGATCCATATGTACTCTTTTGTCTGATAAATCTCTTTGGTTGGAAAACAGCTTGCACGTTCCTCGAACCCTTTTCGCTCCTCTTCTCACTTCATTTTAGTCACGCCCGGTCAAGCTTTTTTGCCTCGGTCACCGAGCAATCCACTTGTCCCTTTTCAGACCTTTTTTTTTGTCGGATTCAGACTTTAATGATATGAATATTGTCGTAAGATTCGTAATCGATTATCCTAAACCTCTCCTGAAAAATATGGGGTGTACTGTCCATGATTCAGGTTTCCACGACATCCTTTCAATCATTATCTAATATTCCGAAAAGAAGAGTAATTACACGGATACACAGATTTAATCGACAAAAATCGATGTAACAAAAATAATAAGTAATAATGGGCTTGAAGTAGTCATGTTCACGATTCGGAACCGATCGGTTCCGGTTCGGAACAGGTGGTTCCTGTTCATGGCCAAGTATGAACCGGAACCGGCCAGTTCCAGGCCGGTTCCGGTTCCCGGTTCAGGTTCGAAACCGGTTCCGGGCCGGTTCATGATTTTTCTTTTTTGTTTTTTTTCTTTTCCTTTTCCTTTTCTTTTTCATTTCTTCCTCCTCCACACCAAGGTGTAACCTACGCCTCGGGTTAGCAGGCCTCCGATCGATCCAACCCCTTTCCAACCCAAGCACACGCCACTTATTTAAATCCGATTCACGCCAATTCACATCAAATCACTCATACTCAACATTCAAATTTTTTCCAAATTTTGCCCATTCACCAACCCGACATTCTAGTCGGTCACGCACATTATTCACTCAAGCACTCCACTCTAATCTTTTAATTTAACTTTTTTAAAACACCACATAATCTAATTTAATCATAAAATAATTAAACTAAATACCGGTCAAGCCATTCTAGCCCGAATCGGCCGATTCAATTAAATACCCAAAATACTAAGTAGGGTTTAGTTCTGTGCACAATCTCAACCATCAAAAAAAGAAAATTGATATCAAAATTGGATTTGGCATGACCATTTTGTCCTGCCAAACCCCACTGTCCCATACCTCACGCCAAAAATAATAAGCTATGCAGTATCAATATTGCACTAATCAGTGCGTAAACTACAGTTTGGATTCTCTAGCTTTACATTTGTGAATTGAAGCACTTATTGCTAAAATTCACTGCACACCCACACTGAAGCACACTGCTTATGGGAACTGATCTTGCATCCATGCTGCAGAATTTGAGACTTCCCAGTTTTCTTCCTTTTCTTTGTGCACTTCGGGACATGTAGATTCGATTTTTTAAAATAAATAATTAATTCTAAAAAGTTTCTTGAGAAGCTATGGAAATGCTCTCGAGCTCGGTGCTTCTCAAAGTTCTGTCCGATTGAACCTGAATCATAAAACTAGAAAAGTGATACAATGACATGGTTTCATTGTGGAAAGGGTGGCGAGACGTCACGGAATATTAGTGCATTGGTCATGTTCACCTCATAGTTTTCCAATATAGAGGGAACTCCTCTTTTTGCCTAATATTATTCAACGAGAGTGTTTCAAAGATATTATGATGATATATAATTGTACAAAAATGCAATCACTAAAACAAGCTAAGCATGCAATTCATTGAACTTGTCAAAATGGACCCATATTTGATGCGCGATAATTATATGAGTTAGTTTTATTGAATAAATGGGTTATAAATGGGTTTAAAATCTCAAAACACAAAAATATATGGATGTTAAATGGATTCATAATTTTTTCAAACCCAACTCATATTTGTGACTCTCTCTTCTTTCTCTATGAAAAAATAATGGACTCCTTGGACTGTTCCAAATTCAGAAAAGTCTTGGTGAACTCTCAAGATAGCTTGATTTCACGCTTATTTAAAATATTAAACCGGTTTCTAATTCCTCATTATCTTTTTTATTAATCTTGTAAAAGTTATTTAGGATGATTTTAAAATTACATGATTATTTTCTTTAATGCACTTATTCATCATAAAACCTAGGTAGTTATTATGCAAAATATCCATATCAACTTAATTACAAAGAGAACGTCCCTCGTGGCTTTAATTAATTCTTAACAATTTTTTGTTAGAAATTAATCCCAACATTTTCAATTTATTTCATCCCGAAACTCCAAATCGAGCAAGTTCGAATCTAAATAATAAGGGTTTTTTTTTTTTCGAAAATGCGATTCTAGCAAAATTTCTATTTTTAAAAATAAGAACCCGAGACTAGTCCTCGGTGGAATTTCATTATAATCCACCACCACGGCGTCACGCTTTATAATTTCCAAAAATGGGCCAAAATCCGGACTTGAACTACATTCCTTGTTTGAGTATTATCAAGAAAGAATAATACTACAACTATAAGAATAAATTTATAAAATTGATTTATAAAAACCTGATGTGAATAAGTTGGTTTTACTATCACATGTTTGATCAATCATTTCCAAATGTGTTATTCTTGGTAGGATTCAATTAGCCAACAAATTTGAATCAAAGCGTCCATTTTCAAAATGGTGGTGCGGCCATCTTATATGAAGATATTCATAGAAAGATTGCCTTGTATTTTAGTTAGTTTTAGCTCCAATTTTCACTTTGTTTGCTTTTATCCCTTTTTACCTTTTAAGACTTGAGATTATATTATGTATCTAATGTATAGTCTAAGAGCACAAATTTTGACAGGCTAAGATAGATGACTTTCAGATTATGCACCCTATCATATAGTTAAAGGCTGCAGGTTATAACTTCTGAAACTAGCAAATAATGTCAAGTGCTGTGAATATACATATTGTTGTGTTCTCTCATTCTATGTGCTTATATTATGGTCTTTCATATTCATATATTGCTTGTTCAAATATGCATACGGGTAGACAATTGTCTTTGCATTCTTCAAGGGATATATTGGGGAAATAATCGAATCACAACTCTGAGGCATTCAAATAGATAGTGCACGACGAAACCGAGGATCCATTACATCATGTCAAAAAAAATAACAACTAAATTACATTTGCCTTGCTCTCCACCAAATGTGAATTACAATCACAAGAGTTTGGTGATGTCGCTTGTAGTTTTATAAGCCATGTTTTTCCTCATGTAGCGATTTTTTTGAACTTTTTGGTGTTTAATTAAATCATATAAAATTTCATAAATGATAAATACTTGAAAATTTTGGTTCCTATTAACAATATGCATTAATGGTGAATGATATTAAAAAGTTAAACAAATTATCAAATTTATTTTGTGAACTGGGCTCATTTTTTCAAAAGAGGACCCCTTGTAGATTTTCTATCAATAAATCTATGAAAGATCCAAACTAGTAAAATCGAAGACTTATTTTCAACTAACCGTAATATTAATTAGATGTCAGGATCAACGTTAGCCCAAGTCTAATGTGTCAATAAGGACAATTTTATCAAAAATTTTTATTTTTCAATTTTTTTGAATCTCTATAATGGCAAATCATCCAGATCACTCATCTCTTTTAACTATAAATGGGACATCACGATCTATCCTCACGCAACAAGGGTTAATTGAAGTGAGGGGGAAGCTTGTTCATTTGGGCTTCTTCAAGAGAGTCGTCAGTTTTAGCTTTAATAATTGGCAACTCTTTTGCTTAATTGATCATTGGCTCGAGAGGGGTGAAGTGGGAAAGCAATGTTTCTCGACAATAAAATCCATTTGTCCTTTTTAGACTGCATTGACATGAATATCTTCATAGGATTCGTAAACGATTGTCCTGTACCAATCGTGATGAAGTGTTTTGTGCATGATGGTTTAGGTTTCCGAAACATCCTTTCAACCTTTATTAACTATTTTGAAAAGAAGCGTAGTTGCATGGATACATATATTTAACTGACAAGATGGTAGCCATGTATTATTACCGCAACCCCATGATTGAACCATGCCCTGCAAAAGTGAGATCCATATGTATTCTTTTGTCTGATAAAGCTCTTTGGTTGGAAAACAGCTTGCACGTTCCTCGAAAGTCGAACCCTTTTCGCTCCTCTTCTCACTTCATTTTAGTCACGCCCGGTCAAGCTTTTTGCCTCGGTCACCGAGCAATCCACTTGTCCCTTTTCAGACCTTTTTTTTTGTCGGATTCAGACTTTAATGATATGAATATTGTTGTAAGATTCGTAATCGATTATCCTAAACCACTCCTGAAAAATATGGGGTGTACTGTCCATGATTCAGGTTTCCACGACATCCTTTCAATCATTATCTAATATTCCGAAAAGAAGAGTAATTACACGGATACACAGATTTAATCGACAAAAATCGATGTAACAAAAATAATAAGTAATAATGGGCTTGAAGTAGTCATGGCCACGATTCGAACCGATCGGTTTCAATTCGAAACCGACCGGTTCAATTCAGCTTTCCGTGGTTTCGGTTCGTGGCCAAATATGAACCGGAACCGCCGGTTCGGGCGGTTCGTTCGGTTGAACCGGTTCGGGCAGTTCATAATTTCTTTTTTTTTTTTTTTTTTCCTTTTCCTTTTTTTTTTTTTTTTTCTTCCTCCATGACCCTAAAGGACCGGGCGGAGGTCGCCAATTTGGTGAGGCCGTCCTCGCTTGGGTTGCCAAAACCGGCCCAGTCGGACCCTCGCCGGATCTTGCCGAGACTTGACCTCGCCCGTCGGGTGAGACCGACCTTTTTTCTTCTTTTTTTTTTTAAATTTTGCCCCGGCAATGGGCCGCGGCGGCAACAACATAGCCTGCACCTGCGGCTGTGCTGCACCGGCTTTCTTCTTTTTTCTTTTTTTTTTGTGGAACTGGGCTCGGGACTGGCGGTTCCAGGCCGATTCCAAACTGCAGGCCCGGTCAATGGGCCAGGCTCGAGTTTGACCGGGCCGATTCTGGGCTGAAACCGGTCCGTAATGACTAGCTCGAAGTTCTGTGCACAATCTCAACCATCATATAAAAGAAAATTGATATCAACTATTGGATTTGGCATGACCATTTTGTCCTGCCAAACCCCACTGTCCCATACCTCACGCCAAAAATAATAAGCTATGCAGTATCAATATTGCACTAATCAGTGCGTAAACTACAGTTTGGATTCTCTAGCTTTACATTTGTGAATTGAAGCACTTATTGCTAAAATTCACTGCACACCCACACTGAAGCACACTGCTTATGGAAACTGATCTTGCATCCATGCTGCAGAATTTGAGACTTCCCAGTTTTCTTCCTTTTCTTTGTGCACTTCGGGACATGTAGATTCGATTTTTTTAAAATAAATAATTAATTCTAAAAAGTTTCTTGAGAAGCTATGGAAATGCTCTCGAGCTCGGTGCTTCTCAAAGTTCTGTCCGATTGAACCTGAATCATAAAACTAGAAAAGTGATACAATGACATGGTTTCATTGTGGAAAGGGTGGCGAGACGTCACGGAATATTAGTGCATTGGTCATGTTCACCTCATAGTTTTCCAATATAGAGGGAACTCCTCTTTTTGCCTAATATTATTCAACGAGAGTGTTTCAAAGATATTATGATGATATATAATTGTACAAAAATGCAATCACTAAAACAAGCTAAGCATGCAATTCATTGAACTTGTCAAAATGGACCCATATTTGATGCGCGATAATTATATGAGTTAGTTTTATTGAATAAATGGGTTATAAATGGGTTTAAAATCTCAAAACACAAAAATATATGGATGTTAAATGGATTCATAATTTTTTCAAACCCAACTCATATTTGTGACTCTCTCTTCTTTCTCTATGAAAAAAATAATGGACTCCTTGGACTGTTCCAAATTCAGAAAAGTCTTGGTGAACTCTCAAGATAGCTTGATTTCACGCTTATTTAAAATATTAAACCGGTTTCTAATTCCTCATTATCTTTTTTTTTTATTAATCTTGTAAGGTTATTTAGGATGATTTTAACTTTACATGATTATTTTCTTTAATGCACTTATTCATCATAAACTAGGTAGTTATTATGCAAAATATCCATATCAACTTAATTACAAAGAGAACGTCCCTCGTGGCTTTAATTAATCATAACATTTTTTTTGTTAGAAATTAGTCCCAACATTTTCAATTAGTCATAATAGATGTACAAATCTAGGAGCAACTTCACATTCTATTCTAATAAGGGTTAATACCACCAAAAACCTAAAACTGGTACATTTGCGATAATTTTACCTCGAACTTTTTTTTTACTACCAAAAATTCCAAACCGGTACACTTGTGACAATTTTACTCCGAATTTACCAAAAAAACCCCAAACCGGTACATTTGTGACAAATTTACCTCTTTACTATTTTTTTGACCACCAAAGCCCTAAACTGGTACATCTATGACAATTTTACCCCGAATTTATAATTTTTAAATATTATTTTTTACTTTTTCGATTTTTTTATTTTTATTTTTTGTTTATCTTCAACCTCTGGCCAGTCGCTGGACCGGCAACCGACCAGAGGCGGAAGTTGACGAGGCTCGACCTCGCCGACACCGCAAGGTCGGCCCCGCCGGCCGTGGGTGAGGTCGCCCTCACCCGCCTCGAAGAGGGCTATCCTCGCTTGCGTCGGGAGAGGGTCCCCCTTGCTCGCGGCCGGCGGGGCCGACCTCACTGCGCCGGCAAGGTCGATCCTCGCTGGCTTTCACCTCTGGTCGGTCGCCGGTCTAGCGACCGGCAGTGGTTAAGATGAAGAAAAAAGAAAAGAAAAGAAAAAATAAAAATTATAAAAAAATAATATTAACAAATTAATTCGGGATAAAATTGTCATATGTGTACCAGTTTGGGGTTTTTTGTGGTAAAAAAAATAATAATGGGCAAATTTGTCACAGATGTATCAATTTGGAATTTTTGTGATAAGTTTAGGATAAAATTATCACAGGTGTATCAGTTTAGGGCAAAATTATCACACATGTACCAGTTTTGAGTTTTTTGAGGTAAAAAAAAATTGGGATAAAATTATCATAAGTATACAAGTTTGAAGTTTTTGGTGGTATTAACCCTTCTAATAATTATGGTTGGCATAAAAATCAAACAACTTCAATTTTATTTTGTGAACTGAGTTTCTTTTTTCACTTAAAGGGATGCCTTGAGGGGTTTTCTGCCAATAAATCTATGAAAGATGATACATGAAAAGTCGAGACTTATTTTCAACTAACCGTTAATATTAATTAGATGTAAGGATCAACGTTAGCCCAAGTCTAATGTGTCAATAAGGACAACATTATCAAAAATTGTTATTCAATATAGAATCTCTATAATGGCAAATCATCCAGATCACTCATCTCTTTTAACTATAAATGGGACATCACGTATCCTCACGCAACAAGGGTTAATTGAAGTGAGGGGAAAGCTTGTTCATTTGGGCTTCTTCAAGAGAGTCGTCAGTTTTAGCTTTAATAATTGGCAACTCTTTGCTTAATTGATCATTGGCTCGAGAGGGGTGAAGTGGGAAAGCAATGTTTCTCGACAATAAAATCCATTTGTCCTTTTTTAGACTGCATTGACATGAATATCTTCATAGGATTCGTAAACGATTGTCCTGTACCAATCGTGATGAAGTGTTTTGTGCATGATGGTTTAGGTTTCCGAAACATCCTTTCAACCTTTATTAACTATTTTGAAAAGAAGCGTAGTTGCATGGATACATATATTTAACTGACAAACATTATTGTAATAAAGTAATGAGCTCAAAGTTACGGGCACGATCCCAGTCATCGAATAAAAGAAAGGATTAATATCATAAAAAATCTCAAATTAATATATATATATGATAATTTTATTTCGAATTTTTTTATCATTGAAAATCTTAAATTTGTACATCTATAATAATTTAACTTGAACTTTTTTTTATCACGAAAAATTTCAAACTGATACACCCGTGATAATTTTACATTGAATTTTTTATTACAAAAAACTCAAAACTGATACATCTATAATAATTTTATCTCGAATTTACCAAGAAAAAATCATAAACTGGTAAATCTGTAACAAATTTGCCCCTTATTTTTTTTTTGACTACCAAAACCCCAAATTGGTACACCTGTAATAATTTTACTCTCAATTAATAAATTTTTAATATTATTTATTATTTTTTCAAATTTTTTTATTAATTTTTTTTATATTGTCACAGGTGTATTAATTTGAGATTTTTTGTGATAAAAAAAGTTTGGAGTAAAATTATCATATGGATATCAATTTGAAATTTTTTATGACATTATTAACACTAAAAGAAAATGGATGTCGATTGGATTTGGCATGACGATACTATCCCGCCAAACCCCACTGTCCCGTACCTCAGGCCAAAAGTATTAAGCTGTGCGTTACATCATCATTGCACTAATCACTGTGTAAACCCTAGTTTGGATTCTCTAGCTTTACGCTTGTGAAATGAAGCACTTGTCACTAAAATTCAATGCGCAGCACACTGCTTATGGAAACTGATCTTGCATACATATTGTAGAATTTAAAACTTCTTACTTTCTTCCTTTTCTTTCTGCACTTTCAGTTTGACTATGATGACTTATTGTATAGTAAAGAATTAACTCCAAAAGGTTTCTTGGAAAAGCTGTGGAAATGATATCTCGATGCTTCTCAGGGCTCCAGCCGATTCAAGCTGGACTATAGACTAGGAAAACGAAACACTAACATCTTCTTGTTGTGGAAAGGATGTTGCGAATTCACAAAACATTACTTCATTGGTCATGTTAACCTGGGAAAATTTCAATTTGGGGTCCAAAGTGGGGCCATTTTCTCAAAATGGGGTTCCAAAAGGACCTAGTACCAAATTAGTACCCAAAGTCCCCAAAAAGTGTCAAATAAAACAAGGATCAAGCATGCAATTCAAAAACTTGTCAAAATGGACCCATATTTGATCGTTTCAATAATTAATGAGCTTAGTTTTATTCAATAAATGGGTTATAAATTTTTTTTTTTTCTCAAAACACAAAAATTTATGGATTTTAAATGGATTCATTATTTTTTCAAACCCAACTCATATTTGGACTCTCTCTTCTTTCTCTATGAAAAAATAATGGACTCCTTGGACTGTTCCAAATTCAGAAAAGTCTTGGTGAACTCTCAAGATAGCTTGATTTCACGCTTATTTAAAATATTAAACCCGGTTTCTAATTCCTCATTATCTTTTTTTATTAATCTTGTAAGGTTATTTAGGATGATTTTAACTTTACATGATTATTTTCTTTAATGGAAAAGATTCATCATAAACTAGGTAAAAATTATAAAAAATATCCATATCAACTTAATTACAAAGAGAACGTCCCTCGTGGCTTTAATTAATCATAACATTTTTTTGTTAGAAATTAGTCCCAACATTTTCAATTAGTCATAATAGGTCCAAATCCAGGATCCTATTTTAAGAAAATGGCCCCACTTTGGACCCCAAATTGAAATTTTCCTTGTTAACCCCATAGTTTTCAAATATAAAGGGAGCTCCTCTTTTTTCGTAATATTATTCAAGGAGAGTACTTTAGAGATATTATAATGATGTATAATTGTACAACAATATAATCACTAATTTAAACTAAGGATGCAATTCAGTGGAATTTGAACATTAAAAAAAAAACTACTTAATATATGCATGAATTCAATCAAACATCGGCATGGCGTCGGTGATTTTATTAAATGATATTAGCCTAGATTGATGTGCAGTTCCAAAATTATAGCACTTTACCATCATTCAATTTCACTTTCATGCAAAGATCATAGTATATCAAAATTTTAAAAGTTTTCAAACTTTACCTCGTGTGACAAATTTACCTTTTTTTTTTGACACCAAAAACCCCAAACTTTCCTATTTGACATTATTTATAATTTTTAAATATTATTTTTTATTTTTCGATTTTTTTATTTTTATTTTTTTTTATCTTTTTACTTTTTTCCGTAGCGAGGGGGCCCTCGACCGGACATTGGGTCGGGCCCCGCCGCCGTGGGTGGTCGCCCTCGCCAGGGCTATCCGGTGAGGGTGAGCCTGAAAAATCGCTAATTGTAAAAAGGGCGATCCTTTAGCTTTCACGCCAAATTCCAAGGTCCGGGCCGTTAATTTTTAAGATGAAAAAAAAAAAAAAAAAAAAAAATAAAATTATAAAAAAAAAATTAACTATAGACAAAATGTCATATGTGTATTAGGGTAAATGTGTCAAAAAAAAAGAAAGTTTGGGGTTTTTGGTTTCACAAAAAAATTTTGGGGTAAATTTAGTAAAATTATCACAAGTTGGGTAAAGTTTGAGGTTTATGATGGCTTTTTTTTTGAGGTATTAAAAAATAAAATTATATGGATTAGTCACACAGTTTTTGGTGGTATTAACCCTTCTAATAATTATGGTTGGCAAAAATGAAAAAAATGCAATGAAAATATTCTGCCAAAAATCTATGGAAAATGATACATGAAAAGTCAAGTCTTAACAACAAATATAAAGGAATGCTGATAATTTTCCCAAAATGGCCAATAAGGACAACATTATCAAAAAATTGTTAGCAATGTAGAATTAATAATCAATCCCATGATTCAACCATTTTAACTAAAAATGACGTTCATACGTGTTCTTTGTCTGACGGAGTTAATTGAATTTATGGATTGTTCATTTGGCTTTGTCAGGCCGAGTTTTAGCTTTAACGATTTGACTAAACTTTGCTAATTGATCATTGGCTCGGAAGGGGTGAATCTGTTTTCCTCAATGAGTCCATTTGTCCTTTTTAACTGCTTTTGAAAATATCTTCATACACTCGTAAACGATTGTCCTGTACCAAAGATGAAGAGATTGAGGGGTTTAGGTTTCCGAAACATCCTTTCAAAATTTTTTATTTTTAAAATATTTTGAAAATAGAAATTGCATTTAATACATTGATTTAACTGACAAAAAATTTATAAGAATTTATTTTTAGAATTAATTTTGAAATAGAATCAAGAAATAAAAAAAAGCCTTTTATCATTCTAAATTAAAAAATAAAATAATTTTTTTTCTTCTTTTTTTCATTTTTAAAATCTTAAATTTGTACATCTAAATAATTTAACTTGAACTTTTTTTATCCTCCCTTTTCAAACCGATCTAGAGAAATTTAAATTGAATTTTTTAATTAAAAAATTAAAAATAAAAAATATTTTAATTTTATCTAATTTACCAAAAAAAAAAAATATATTATTAATAAAAAAAATTTTAACCAACCATTTTTTTTTTGACTAGGCCAAAACCAAATTGGAACAAAAAAAATAATTTTAATCTCAAAAAATAAATTTTAATATTATTTATTATTTTTCAAATTTTTTATTAATTTTTTTATATTGTCACAAAAAAAAAATTTGAGATTTTTTGTTAAAAAAAAGTTTGGATAAAATTATCATTTGGATATCAATTTGAAAAATTTGAAAACATTATTAACACTAAAAATAATGGATGTCGATTGGATTTGGATGACGATACTATCCCGCCAAACCCCACTGTCCCGTTCCTCAGGCCAAAAGTATTAAAATATTTTAAATCATCATTAACTAATCACTGTGTAAACCCTAGTTTGGATTCTCTAGCTTTACGCTTGTTTCTGAAGCACTTTCACTAAAATTCAATGCGCAGCACACTGCTTATGGAAACTGATCTTGCATACATATTGTAGAATTTAAAACTTCTTACTTTCTTCCTTTTCTTTCTGCACTTTCAGTTTGACTATGATGACTTATTGTATAGTAAAGAATTAACTCCAAAAGGTTTCTTGGAAAAATCTGTGGAAATGATATCTCGATGCTTCTCAAGGCTCCAGCCGATTCAAGCTGGACTATAGACTAGGAAAACGAAACACTAACATCTTCTTGTTGTGGAAAGGATGTTCAGAATTCAAAAACATTACTTCATTGGTCAATTAACCTGGGGAAATTTCAATTTTAGGTCCAAAGGGACGCCCCGCGCAAAATGGGCAGCCACCGAGACCTTATCGACTTTTTACTAGCAAAAAGTCTCTGTGTTTTGATGCCGCCCTACCTTCATTCTTTTTTTTTGCTCAGATCTCTTTGCCTTCTTCGTCTCTATATTCGTTCTGGCTTTCCTGTTGCACTTCCTTTTCTTTTTTTTTTTTCTCCGGCCCACAAACCGTTCTTCCTCCTCTTTCCTTCTTTTTCTTCAACATCTGCCACCTCTTATTCATCATTCCCTCTATTTCTCCGTTCTTTGGCTGGGGGCGACCCTTGTCTCCTATTGTCCTGATGGTGCAGTGGACAAACAACGCCCGGCCTCGGCATATCTTAGGAGACGAAAAAAAAAGAAAAAGGAAAAGAAAAATACAAAAAAAAAAAAAAATATATAAAAGCATTGTTCCATCATCATCAACTCCATCTGCATGTCCGAAAAAAAAAAACCCTTTGAAAGAATTTAAACTTTATATAGAATGTATGGGTCCACTTAGGATCCTATTTTAAGAAAAATGGCCCCACTTTGACCCACCTTGAAAATTTCCTTGTTAACCCATAGTTTTCAAATATTTCAAATATAAAGCTCCTCTTTTCGCGTAATATTATTCAAGGAGAGTACTTTAGAGATATTATAATGATGTATAATTGTACAACAATATAATCACTAATTTAAACTAAGGATGCAATTCAGTGGAATTGTGAACATTAAAAAAGCTACTTAATATGTGCATGAATTCAATCAAACATCGGCATGGCGTCGGTGATTTTATTAAATGATATTAGCCTAGATTGATGTGCAGTTCCAAAATTATAGCACTCCATCATTCAATTTCACTTTCATGCAAAGATCATAGTATATCAAAAAGGGAAAAGGTCACCAAAAACCTCAAACTTTACCTCCTGTGACACATTTACCCCGAACTTTTTTTTGTGACACCAAAACCCCAAACTTTCCTATTTATGACACATTTACCCCAATGTACATTGTCCATGGATATTTTCGTCTTTTGCGCTTTTTCTTTTTTTTTTTTTTTTTTTTCTAGTGAGGTGGCCCGACCCAAGCAGGGCGCGGGCGGAGGTCGGCTGGCCGCCAGGGTGGTGAGCCTCGCCCTCGCTCGCCCAGCCGAGGGCGAGCCTCGCCCGACGCTCGCCCAAGCGAGGGCGAGCCTCGCCAGAAAGGAAAAAAAGGGAAAAAAAAAAAAAAGCGGAAAAGGCGAAAATGCCTATAGACAATGTACATTGGGGTAAATGTGTCACAAAAAAGAAAGTTTGGGGTTTTTGGTATCACAAAAAAAAGTTTGGGGTAAATGTATCACATGGGGTAAAGTTTGAGGTCTTTGATGGCTTTTTTTCTATTAAAAAATAGCAATATGGATCAGTCACACAGTGACATGAAAAAAATCAATGAAAATATTAAAAAATGGAAAACGGGAAAAGTGTCGTAACAACAAATATAAAGGAATGCTGATAATTTTCCAAAAAGGCCAAGAAAGTAGCCATGTATTATTAACTCAATCCCATGATTGAACCATGCATGCAAAAGTGACGTTCATACGTGTTCTTTGTCTGACGGAGCTCAATTTATGGATTGCACGTTGCTTGTCAGGCTGAGCAGCTACAACGATTTGACTAAACGCTAATTAGGGGGAAGTCCCATCTCCCTTCCTCTTGAGTGAGTCCAAAATTGCTTTTTGAAAAAACTGAATACACTAAAGCGGCGCGCATCAAAGACGAGAGATTGAGGACGGTTTGATAACGTGCTAAATAGTAAATTTTTTTAATTTTAAAATTTTTAAAATAGAAATTCTGTTATTTAATCTTTTGATTATGAGCACAAATTTATAAGAATTTATTTTTAGAATTAATTTTGAAATAGAATCAAGAATTAAAAAAATAGCCTTTTCATTCTAGGAACAAAAATAAAAATCAATTGTTTTCTTCTTTTTCTTGATTTTTAACGTATCTTCTAAAGTTCGGCGTGAGGACCTCCCTTATTGGATCTAGAGAAATTAAAATATTTTAATAAAAAATATTATTAATAAAAAAATATTTTACTAGTACCAAGCCATGAAAAAAATATATTATTAATAAAAAAATTTTAACCAACCATGGTCAGTGACTAGGCCATGAACAAAAAAAAATATGCTATTAATAAAAAATAATTTTACCGGGCATGGAAAAAAAAAGAAAAAAAAATTTTACTGGCCATGGCTAAAAAAAAGAAAAATATATATTTTTTGTTAAAATATTATTAATAAAAAAATGTTTTATTTCCATGGTCCAAAAAAATAAAAAAAAAGTTATTAATAAAAAATATTTTATTGACCATGGACAAGAAAGAGGAGAAAAAAAAGAAAAAGAAAGAAATAAATATTAAAATATTTAAAATATTATTAATAAAAAAATTTACGTCGTTACCAAACGCATTTTTATTCTTTTTCTATTTCAGGAATGTAAATTTTGGACTGTTATCAAATGCCTTCAAATGCTCAGAATTAGTTTTCGGGCATAGAATAAAAAAGAATTATTTATGAGTAGAATCAGTTTCTGGGCACAAAATCGTTGTCAAACGCACTCTTAAGCGACGCTGGGGAAATAAATCAATAGATTAATGATAAGCTAAGTTGGTTATAACGAGATATTCAGCAACAAAATATACAGAGGAATCATGAAATTTCGATTGTTAGGTCCAGGCACGCCCCGCGCAGAGCAAGCAGCCACCGAGACATTATCGACTTTTTCTAGCAAAAAGTCTCTGTGTTTTGATGCCGCCCTACCTTCATTCTTTTTTTCACTCAGATCTCTTTGCCTTCTTCATCTCTCTTCGTTCTGGCTCTGTTGCACTCTTTCTTCTTCTCGGCACAACCGTTCTTCCTCCTCTTTCCTTCTTTTTCTTCAACATCTGCTCCTCTTATTCATCATTCCCTCTATTTCTCCGTTCTTTGGCTGGGGGCAGGGGGTGTCTCCTATCGTCCTGATGGTGCAGTGGACAAACAACGCGCGCGCATATCTTAGTAGACGATCTACATCAAATGTATATAGTCCACATCATCATCAACTCCATCTGCATGTCCGAAAAAAAAAAGATTTGAAAGAATAAAAAATATATATAGAATGTATGGACGCAATCGAAAAAAAAGAGAGTTCAAAGACCTGCCTACAATTTTCGCAAAAAATTCAATTACTACGATGCCTAAATCCCTTATTAATTATTGAATCCTGCTCCAGAACTAGTTCGAACAATCATCTATTATTTTGGAAAATGCAATGAATGAAAACCATTCTTTTTTTATTAGTCTTTGCTAAAATATGCGTCGCAACTCACAAGATATTACTAAGTGTCATTTGAGGTGCACACAGCTTTGTTTCACATGTTGCCTTATCGATTCGTGCATGGTGTGCACAGTCTGCAAACTACTTTTACTTCGTGGGCCAAATGGCAATGCCAGCATATGTCCTAGCGAGCTCAGTTGATGTACCATCAAGTTCCCATCAGTCTTGACCAAAAGAGATGCGTTTTTCCGAGAATTCTCGAAAAGTGCGCCCAACCAAGCGCATTGAGCATGTTCACAGGATTAATAATACGATTCTAGCGGACCCATGAGATGAGGACAGGCTATGGAAGAGTGGGAAACGGAATAGCTCATTAAGATATTTGAAAGAGAAAAACGCCACACAAACGCCAGACTAGGTGTACAGTGTAAGGCATCTTGCACGATGCCTTGGACGCCTCTATTATTGAGTCTACCATGCATTATTGGTGCGAGACTCGCTTTTCTTTCTGAGAAGAAAAGTCAAAGAAAATTGTTGTGTCGATGTTGCCATTTGAGAATAATAGGAAACATTACGTTAGGGTTAATACCACATAAAATTTTAAATTAACACATTTATGATAAATTTATTTTAAATTAATTTTTTTTATAAAAAATTTTAAACTGATACACATAAGATAAATTTATCATATATTAATTTCCGTTAAATTTTATCGTCAAACTGTTAAGTTAAATGACACGTGATAATTGACAGTTGTGCCAATATAAGGTTTTACTCTTTTGTTTGTCACAGATTTACCAATTTAGGATTTTTCATAATATTAATCCAATTTAACAGAGGGTAAATTTATCGCAAGTGTACTAATTTAGGGTTTTTGATGGTTAAAAAATTAATTTGAGGTAAATTTGTCACATACGTATCAGTTCGAGATTTTTGGTTGTCAAAAAATTAGTTATGGATAAATTTACTATAGGTATATCAGTTTAGAGTCTTTCATGATATTAATCTATTACATTAAACTCATATCAATAAGTAATTTTTAAAAGAGCAATAACAGAGAGACATTAATGAAATTTCAACCATATCATCATATGGCAATTCTATGATAATTATTTCACATTCTAATCTAATAATTACTGTTGGCATAAAAACTAAACAACTTCAATTTTATTTTGTGGATTGAGTTTTTTGTTTCACTTAAAGTGACGCTTAGAGGGGCTTTTTGTCAACAAATCTACGAAAGATAATACATGAAAAGTTAAGACTTATTTTCAACTAATGGTTAATATCAATGCAACATAAGAGTCTAATAAGTTAGTCCAAATCTAATATGTCAATAAGGAGAACATTATCAAAAATTGCTATTCAATACGTAATCTCTGCATTGGCAAATCATGGAGATCATCCATCTCTTTTAACTCTTCACGGGACACCACGTATCCTCACGCAACTAAAGGTAAATTGAAGTGAAGCGGAAAGCTTTTTTCCAATCTGTCGTCATACATTCATGAGGATGGCCGAATAGGAAGTTGTCGCATTCATCTCTCTCTCGCAAGTACCCTAATTAAAGTAATTTGTCCAGCAGCAGTGGACGAAACGAAGTGGAGACTTGGACATCTGTGATGGTGACTGGTCACGGAACAGCAAAACTCCAGAAAAAAATCATCCCTTACAAGATATCGCTGTTCTTACCATTCTTGTCTTGATGAAGGCGACCACAAGTATTGTTTTTTTTGGCCAGTGACAACGTGGGACAGCCCGCTCACCATTCAACTTCCCAGGCGTAGCTCCATCCGCACCCGATAAAATATTCAGTAATTCATTTTCCCCATGGAAAACATTTTCCCTTTCATGGACAATTTGACCTTCACTTTGAGGGAAAATGATTTCCTCTTTTCACAAAGAGGAAATCATTTTCCTCAAAACAATGAAGGATTTGGGGTTGGGGAAGGAAAACATTTTTTCACTGAAAACATTTTTCGCCTCCGAACACTAAAAACCGTGAAAAATATTTTTTGAAAAAATATTTTTTCGAAAACGAACACAGCCTTAATATAACCACATCATCAGCCTACATGACATGCTTAAACTCACGTGGCTCCACTCAAAACGGGACATTTATCCTTCAACGTGAAATTAAAAAAGTGAACAAGAAGCTCTCTTGTCTCTCTCTCCTCTGGCCAAAAGGACTGACACTCGCAATAAATTTATTGCGTCTTTTCTCTCTCTCCCCTCTTTGTAAAAGAATTCATTTCAAGTCTTCCTTCGATACTCCTCTGTTCTGCAACTCTCCTACCCTCTGAATCCCTTTCTCTGTCCCTCACTCAAATCAACCCCTCCCCCCCTCCTCCTCCTCCTCCTTCGCCTGCGTCTTTGTCGCCGCCGTTGCCTTTCCGACTTCGGTACTACCCTCTCGAACTCTTCTTTGTCACATTATTGATGTTCAATAATTGCAACATAGGATGTTAAGTAAGCATGATTATTTTATCAGAAAGAGCAAGTGTGCGTAGCATTCAATAGAATTGCTTAAGAAAAGATAATCCCTAGTTAAATGGTATGGTTTTGCTTCTTTTGATGATTGATGTGGATGGGAACCCCATCACAATATTCTTAAATAGAGCCAATCACGTATTCGCTATATCTTAATGATAGTGCGGTGCGGTAGGAGAATATTAGAGTATTCATTTCATTTGTTATAGCCTTATAGGTTAGGGAAAGGAGAAAGAGACACGGACAAAATTATCTGACGCGGCAAGTGATAAGATCACATTGTCTTCTCATGCTTTGGAATGATTCAATATTTACATCTCATTGGATTTCTTCACTAATTGAGACAATATCTGATGGCTTACGTGAAGTACGAGAGTTTATTTTAATTCGATTTTTTTTTTATTTTCCTTTGATTGGTGTGTTAGAATATGGACTTGATCAATATGCAAATTTAACTAAGAATAAAGTGCATGATTGATTTTCATGATTTTCACTTTCTCGTGAGAAAGTGAAGTAGCGGTAGACAAACACAAACCATGAAAGCTCCGTGCATGGAAAAGAGATGGGAAAAATTGTCCAAAAATTTTTAAATTTATTTCATTTTTGTCAATTCAATAATAAACATTTTAATTGTATCAATTGAATTATAAACATTTTCACTTTTTGTCAATTGAGGCCAGAAAATTGCTAACGTTGACGCCGGCCATCCAACAAGCATGGCCGAGTTGACGTGAACAATTTTTAATAAAAAAATTTAATTTTTTTCAAATATTTTATTATTTTATTATTTTTTCTTCTCTTTTCCTTCTTTACATTTTTTTTTTTTTTTCATTTTCTTTTATTTTATTTTTTTTTTTTTTTTTTTCCTCCGCCATCCATTGACAAGGCCTTGCGATGGCCGCAGGGGGAAAAAGGAAAAAATAAAAATAAAAAAAAAAAAAAAAGAAGAAAAGAAGAGAAAAAGAAAGGAAAAAATAGAAAAAGGAAAAGAAGGAAAGAGAAGAAAAGAAAAAATGAAAAATAAAAAAAATAATAAAAAAACTCAATTTTTAAAAAATATTATTAAAATTGTCCACGTTAATATCGGTTATGCCTCAACGCCCACGTAAACGATTTCCAATCAAAATTGTCTGAATAGATTAAATTGGCAAAACATGAAATTGTTTAGAATTCAATTGGCTCAATTAAAAAAAAGGTGAATTCACTAAAAAACTTTAAACTTTAGGTCAAGTCCCAAATCTGTCCCAAAATTTTTTTTGTTTAGGAAAAAACCCCAAAACTTTAAGTCCAATTCCAAATCTGCCCCAAACTTTTTTTTTTCTCGGTAAAAATCGCAAATTTTAAGTTCAATTCCAAATCTATCTCAAATTTTGTTTCATGTAAAAAATTTTTAATATAAAAAAACTTAATTTTTAAGTTCATTCAAATTTGCTTCGAACTTTTCTTTGTCTGAAAAAAAGCCCTATAACTTTGTTGATGTGGATTTGTTATCGACATGAAAATGCCATGTCAAGTTGGGATTAGATCACACAAGTATATTTTTTTTAAAATAAATTGAATTTTGGTGATTTTTTTTACATGAAATAAAATTCGGAATAAATTTAGGACTAGACTTAAAGTTTGGGTTTTTTTAGATAAAAAAAAGTTCAAGGCAAATTTGAGACAAGACCTAAAGTTTATGATTTATTTTGAGACAAAAAAAAAGTTTGAGACTTGACCTAAAGTAAGGGATTTTTGAGGAAATTAGATCATTAAAAAAATTGACACAATTAAATAGTTTACAATTGAATTGATAAAAATGTGATAAGTTAAGAATGTTTTGGACAATTTTTTCAAAAGAGACATGGAAAATTTATTTCCATCACCCCACACGCTTGCTTGACCCACGACAACTCTTTAGGATTTTGTGACGTTGTCTATCAATCAAATTCCCGAAGCGTCGAGAATGAAGGGGAATAGAAAATTATCGAAGGGAAATCAAATTACCTAACAAGATGGTGACGAAGGCATTTTGAATTTGCTTCTTATCTCACAGCTGATCTTGAACAAAGTTGTAGCACTCAATACTCAAAGTTGATCAATGGGTTTGTGTATATATAGAGAGAGATTGAAGAATCTTGTGATAAGAGGGAGCTATAGAATATAAGCCAGCCAATGAGCTACTCCAAAGTGGGGTATAAAGAGCAGAAAATAGAGACATTAAAATTACGAACCCATTTGACCGACCACACTCAATAATAACAAGAAGATACACAAATTTTAATTTATTTTATTTCTTTTGGTGGGGTGACGTCAGGGAGCACATATATCATGTCATCCACCCAAGTGGTGGATTTGACTCTTGGAAGAGTCTGGAGAGAGGCGGTGGACCTCCCATTGCTGGTGGCCGAGGAAAGAGGAGCAAATTGCGTAAAAGATCTCGAACTTTGGATTCAATTTCAATTCTGCACTCAAATTTTTTTTTTACCTAAAAAGATGCTCAATTTTCACTTTAGTTCTAAAAACTACCCACTCTTTTCAAAATCATTACTGGTTTCTTCAAAACTATTAACATTAAGAGGTTGTTGTTCCATAAAAATAATGAGGGTGTTGATAAAGACATGAGCACTGATAATGAACCATTAAATGGCCTTGATATTAATAATGTTAGACAAAAATAGTGGCGAGAATGAAGATCACATAGAAACGAAGGGGAATAGAAAATTATCGAAGGGAAATCAAATTACCTAACAAGATGGTGACGAAGGCATTTTGAATTTGCTTATGATCTCCCAGCTGATCTTGAACAAAATTGTAGCACTCAATACTCAAAGTTGATCAATGGGTTTGTGCATATATAGAGAGAGATTGAAGAATCTTGTGATAAGAGGGAGCTATAGAATATGAGCCAGCCAATGAGCTACTCCAAAGTGGGGTATAAAGAGCAGAAAATAGAGACATTAAAATTACGAACCCATTTGACCGACCACACTCAATAATAACAAGAAGATGCACAAATTTTAATTTATTTTATTTCTTTTGGTGGGGTGACGTCAGGGAGCACATATATCATGTCATCCACCCAAGTGGTGGATTTGACTCTTGGAAGAGTCTGGAGAGAGGCGGTGGACCTCCCATTGATGGTGGCCGAGGAAAGAGGAGCAAATTATGTAATTTTGTTTCATTGTCGAGATTTTCCGTAATTTGATTTCCCTTCGAGATTAGACATGGGAGGAGAAAATATTGCACATGAGTCAAATCAGATGCCACTTATAAGAGTCCATTCAATGAGTGTCATTGTGGTCCACTCGTCACAAATATTTGTGAGAGAAAATCCATTCAATTAAATAGTGGCGAGGATTAGACATGGGAGGAGAAAATATTGCACATGAGTCTGATCAGATGCCACTTATAAGAGTCCATTCAATTATATTGCACATGAGTCACATCTATTCCCCTTCGGTAATTTGATTTCCCTTCGAGATTAGACATGGGAGGAGAAAATATTGCACATGAGTCTTATCAGATGCCACTTATAAGAGTCCATTCAATGAGTGTCATTGTGGTCCACTCGTCACAAATATTTGTGAGAGAAAATCAGAGTCTGAACAAGAAAAAAGAGGAAAGAGACGGGCATTCACGATGGGTGGGCACAGTATTCCCCGTCCTTTCGTTTCCTTTGACGCAGCATGATATGAAAAAGTCTCGTTAGATAAGTCGTTCCAACTTTTCCAGGTAAGTAATGTGTATTGACATAGACCACGTCACGCGGCTTTGCATCGGCATAAAACCCCCCTACGCAATACGTTCAGAGGACACGACTCAAGAAAGCTTGACACGGCGAAATCAACCACCAAAACTAGAATGAACCGAGACACCAACAATTGCGAAATCACAGTGGCCGCGGAGGCAGGGTGCGGCTGGTCTTCTCGCATGGAGCGGCGGTTCAGGCAGACTCCGACTCTGCTGAAGCCATCCGCCGGCAACCATTCTTGCTGCATCTTCAGAGTCTCCAAGAGTCGAGTGGAGAGCGACGCCAAGGCTTACAAGCCCCGCATCGTGTCCGTGGGCCCATACCACCATGGGCAAGAGCATCTGAAGCTGATCGAACAGCACAAGCCTCGACTGTTCTCCATGCTGCTCGAACGGCCCGGGCCTGAACGATTACTTTGAGGCTGTTGCCTTGCTGGAGACCCGCATACGAGAGAGCTACTCGGAGGCCCTCCATCAGGAAACCTCGGATTTGATAGAGATGATGATTCTCGACGCTTGTTTCATTGTCGAGATTTTCCGCGCCGCCGCATCGGTGATTAAACCGGACAAAGATGACCCCTTGTTCGCCATGCCATGGATTTTCTCGTTCCTCACGATCGACCTCCTCCTGATTGAAAACCAGATTCCATTCGTCGTTCTTCAGACGATCTACGACTTATCCAAGTCTCCTTCCGAAGCCCATCTCTCCCTCAATGAGATCGCCCTAGGGTTCTTCAACTACCTGCTCCAACGATCAGACAAAGAACTCAAGGGGCACTGCCAAGTCTCCAATGTCTTGCACTTGCTCGATTTGCTCCGACTGATCATGGTCAGCCATTTGGAGCTTGAACATTCCCCCCCTGTCAATAAGAAGTTGCCGGGACTGAAGCCCTCCTCGAAGCAGCTGCTTCTTGCGGGGATAAAGTTTGAACCCAGGAAGAGCCACAACCTACTTGACGTCGTGTTCAAACACGGAGTGCTCCGAATCCCTCGTTTGACCCTCGACGCTTTTACCAGCTCCTTCTTCCTCAACTGTGTGGCTTTCGAGCAGTGCTACTATAACTGCTCCAAGCACATAACCACTTACGTGATCCTCATGAGATGTCTCATGAGCTCGGCCAAGGATACGGCGTTCCTGTCTCAGCGCGGCATAATCACGAACTTTCTAGGGACCGATGAGGAGGTCGTGAGGTTCTTCAGTGATCTCACTAAGGATGTCCGGTTCGATATCAGGTCGAGCTACTTGGCCAAGTTATTCGAGCAAGTGAACCGGTACCACCGGAACAAGTGGCGCGTGAAATGGACGAGAGTCAAGCGCGATTACTTCGGCCGCCCCTGGCTCTTTTTGTCGGCTACCTTTGCTTTAATTATCCTACTCCTTACCTTCATCCAGACCGTATGTAGCATCATCCAGGCCGCTGAGCCTGTGACAGTGTCAAGTAGCAGAGACTTGAAGGGAAAGGCACCAAGTTATGGGGCACCAAGTTACGGGGCACCACTAAGTTATGGGGCACCACTAAGTTATGGGTCATAATTGTATAGAATTTTTCACGTTTTCGCATTCAATTCTGACTGTGCATGTTGTTTGTTTATGCACGAATAATCGGAATCTTGTCAGTTTTCTGCCAAATTTGAGTCTAACATTCTCTCCACTTACTTACGCAAGAATTGCTGCTAAACTACCAACACTACGTCGTTGTCCACTCTCATTCCTAAAGCTCGCCTCTCCACCGCTAGTCCCTCCGTTGCTATCGTTGCTCACCTCCGCTTGGCACGCCGCCCTTGATCTTTCTTCCTGTCTCTCGCACACTATTCTCTTCACCGAAGGGGGCTATAACCCCAGAGGCGAGTCAAGCTGAGGTCGTAGACCTCAATTGATAGTCAATCATAAATTCTTTCGATCAAGGATATAGGAAAACGTATCTAAGCACATATTTTATTTCCTATGATTGTTGAAAAGTTTGAGCAACTTTGAACGAAAACAAAACTTCTTTCAAAATTCGGCTCAAGGGTACAATTGAGTTGTAATCTTCAAGAGCTTTCCGATGATACCTTTGCCCAAATGGGATGGTTGATCTTAAAGATAACTCTTAATTAGGGTCTTGAGGTATCAAGAAATTTATGATTTGGCTTGATCAATTAATTTCATCTTAAAGATCAAGTCATAAAAGATTTTTTAGGTAGAAAACATTACAACTTTTTACTATGATTCTGAAAAACCCGTGACCCCAAAAATATTTTCAAAAGTTTTGCATCACGAGATTCAATGGGCACGGAGAGTATGGTCAATTGCATCGTACATTTAAGATATGCTCGGTCAAAGTTTGGTTAATTTTTCAAAACATGAACAAATCCAATGATTTCTGAAAAAAAAAAAAAAAAAAAAGGGCGCCAACAGCAGCACCACCAAGTGGCATTAGCCAGCACCGGGCAAGGCCTGCGAGGGTTGGCACATGGTGGGCACAAACAATCTGGTCAATTACATCGATCAGTTAAGATATGCTCGGTCAAAGTTTGGTTGATTTTTCAAAACATGAACAAATCCAATGATTTTTGAAAGAACAAAAAAAGAAAAAAACCAACAGCAACAGCACCAGGTGGCATTAGCCAGCACCGTTCCAGCGCTGGGCAAGGCCTGCCGGGGTTTGCATATGAAACTATTTTAGGCTTGCGTAAGGCTCATATAAGGCCTAAATGGCTTGTGCAAGGCTTCCCTTCTGCATGAAGAATTCTGACTGTAATTAGGGCTCAAATTGCTCATTTCCAAAGAAGATATATACATTCCTCTCGCTCCTAGCTTGCGTTTTCTCTCTTTAATTCCAACGCCAATACCTCTTTTTCCTTTCTTTGAAGGAGATGGCCAATACATATATGGGTGCCCATCCCTCGGGCAACCGCAGGGATGGCCCAGCGCTGCGCAAAGTGGGCCAAGTGCTATGCATTTCTGGGCCTGCTCAGGGAGGCCGGGCCTTGCGAAAGGCCAATTTGACCTTCGACAAGGCCCATATAACCTCCGCTTGGGCTTCAAAATTTCCCTTTAATATATGGGGTTTCATTTCAAAGCAACCCAAGGTAAGTTTTCTCTCTCTCTCTCTCTCTCTCTCTCTCTCTCTCTCTCTCTCTCAGTTCTCTTAATGAAAATTATCTCTCACATGAAGTTCTACCCTCCCAATCTAGGTAAATTGTCCCTATCTAAATTTGTCAAAATTTACATGCATAGGTCCTAACAATGTCGAAAATAAATTTTGGAATAATGAAACCTGTCATAATTCTGCTAAAGTAGATAGCAAAATTTTCATTTGAAGTAGGTGGTTCATTCTATTGAATCAAATTAACAAGAATAGCCATATATTGTTAGAAAAATAATTCATCATGCTACTGAAATTAGCATTGTTGTTGTTTGGATTATCGAAGTGCCGTTATACTACTGAACTAGAATATGAAGTTATGAGGCTTGAGGAGAATACATTGAAGTGTTTGCATATGTAGAAAGCAGCTCTCTCATATAATAGAAAGAAAGCAAGTAAGAATGAAAAAGCCCTATTAAATAAGCCAACTCTAGTGTTAGGGAGCGCACAGTAGAAACCTGATACCTTTCGCCCAAAGAGATTACCAAAAGGGAGCTTAAATCCGAGACTATTAACATATCTAGTTAGATTCATCTTTACTCAAAATTTTAAGCCAATGAGTTATGGTCCAACTATGATATATTAACTGATTTATACCACACTAATTATCTAATATGGGATTTCTTTAACATAACTCACACGTGCATCCTAACATCTAGGTACATATACCGAGAGGATTGGTCCGATAGAGCATAGGAGTGGAGAACCCCAAGGATCATCAGTTTGTGACTCGATGCACCGTGCATGTGATTATTTTTTATATTAATTTTAGAAAAATATTTATAAAATATATGATAAAATCGACTTTGTCTTTATCAAAATTTGGCATCTATGCATTGATGGTAATTGACTGAACTCTTGAATGCTAATTCGCACTGGTCGTCATTTAAAATTCTAGGTATAAAATAGCTCATCACTGCTTCGTGAATGAAATGTGGCATTCGAATTAAGCATGTTGTCTATAAAATTACATATAATATGCATGAATAAACACATAAAATGCATGACATCACATGTTGCTATGAATCGAACGCCAATATTGAAAATATACATTGTTGCGGACCATACTACCTTGAAATTGCATGCTGCCATGAAATTACATGTTGCCATGAGATTACACGCTGCTTTGAAATTGTACGCTGACTTCAAATTAGTCGCTGTCATGATAAAAATTGCATGAAATTAAATATAGATTAAAATTACGAGCTACGATTTGACACAGAGGAGGGAGGGACTGGACAAGCAACATGGAGAACCCCACAGCATCCTTCAATTGCCGAGAGGAGAGAATCGTAGTCGAGTAAATCCGCCCTGAAGGGTTTCAATTTCTGAGATGCTTTATCTAGTTTCTTCAAGTGAGCATACTTTGCATCACCTGCACAGAGAAAGTTACCAATTTAATTAGTCCCCAGAATAAGAGACCACAGGTTTTATTGTTCTATGGTGGGCCTAGATAGAGGTACGACTATTAGTTGCTTTGCCCAACCCCATACAAAAAATCAAACCCCCCCAATAGACAAATTTTGTAGCCAAAACCATTTCTTAACGCGGCGATCTTCTGTTGCTCTTTAATGCCCCAAACTTTCAATTTGATCTTGTGACAATATGCAACGATTCAATTTCCTGGCATCATATATAGCAAGATTTCATTTGAAATGGAGACAGCCCCATTGGTTGATTTTACTTCGAAGGGAAAAGAGGAGGAAGGGGAAAAAAATAGAGAGAGCTTCAGTTGCTTGGATGATGTCGAAAGGAAAACAAGGTTATTTGACTGTAAAAACATGACTCACCCCTTCCCACATTTATAAAAGAATGTTGTTCGGCTCTGCTCGGGCAGGAACTACCTAACTCCTGCCCCTATTCGCAGTGATTTTTTCAAGGGTTGATTTCGTTGAGGATTCGAGCACTTGTTTAGGATGTGGGAGTGGACCAAAATGGATCTATGATAAGATCGTTTATTTACAACGGAATGGTATACAAAGTCAACAGATCAAATTTACAAAATAGGATTTATGGCCATGCAAACCGTTGAGGGTAGTTCTAGATCTGGCCCAAGACGAACTATTGTAGTGGATTTATTGAAACCATTGAAATCAAAATACGGCAAAGTAGCTCCTGGATGGGGAACTACTCGTTTGATGGGTGTCGCTATGGCTCCATTTGCAGATGTCGGCAATTGGAGCTCGAGCACAGAACAATACAGAAAGCAAAAACAGGCCGAGCGAGAAAATTTTGAGCAAAGTAATCAAGCTGATAAACTGAGGAGAGAAACCGTAGGAAGTGAAGGACTTACTGGGGTCCCTGACGGTGCCATGGACGATGTAGCCCTTGGAGAGAAGGATCTTGACGACCCACGATGCAAGAAAGCCTCCAGCTCCCGTCACGCACAATTTCCTCTCCGCCATCGCCGTCCTCTCTCTCTCTACACACACACACCGACTCGAGCTCGAAGACTCTAATGGCTCTGCAGTGCGGTCTTCTTCGTGCGTCAGCGAGAATTGACACCAAGTTCTTTGCAAATTCTTTGCATTGGCTTCTGCTTGGACACCAAATCTACACCGTTACATATCGGGCGTTGACCGAAGAAAAGTCGGACAGCGGAGTCGTGTGATGCTATTGTTGTCACTTGTCCCGGGCTTTCAGTTTCTTCTCCCCTTGTCTGTACGCTTCGCTTCGCTTACTTAGTCTTGGCCTGAAATCAAGACCCCTCATAAATGCACCCCCAACTTTTTATCTCATGCCATATGCGTCTCCCATCGAAGTTTTGAATTCTTGAAACAGATTGTCATTGATCAAAGCGTCGTAATAGCACAACAAATGAACAGCTTAGGTAATACAAAATCTGAAGTCAAGGACCGTGCAAGGACCGATCCGGCGTAAGACGACGAAGGAGTCCGGCTTACTTACCAGCTCGTTTGGGTCTAACTAGGCTCCTTTCGATTCAAGGTCATGCTATTAGAATGTGCGCTAATTGTCGATTGCGGGCGTTTGAAAATGAGACAAAATGCCAGAATTAAACCCCGTTCACGGATAAAGAGAACCATCTTCCAGTTTCGCCAAAATGGTCATTGACGAAATACCTTTCACCAAAGGTTTTATCTTCGGTTTTTTTTTTTAGTGAACTAGGTTTTGTGGCAATTCGGATAGGAAACAATGTGTACTAGAACAAGGAATTGCGAGTAAAAATAATGAATCGGTAAATTGAATTGAATTGCAGAAAATATTGATAAGTGTTGTTGATTGTGGATCATTTACAATTGAATCCAATTGACGAGAAGCTGTTATTGTTCAAATTCCAAATTCTTACTACTCTCGAAATTCTGAGCCTCGACTTGATTGCCTCTAATAGCACGTTCTTATCCATAAGCAACTACAATCCATGGGATATCTGCCAATTCGTCCTCACTTCCACATTCTTCCTTGTGATGCTACAATTGACCACTGCATACCAATGATCACCTTTCTGGAAAATTATTCAAAAAGTCATAAACTTATTGTATTTTTGCCAATTCAATCCTAAACCTTTAAATTTTGCCCATTGAGTCTTAAACATTTTGCTAATTTACCAATTGAGTCCATTCGATTAATTTTGGCCGGAAATCGCTAACGTGGACATTGACGTGCTACGTAGGATGGCCAACGCTGACGTGAACAATTTTTAAAGATATTGTAATTTTTTTGAATTTATTCACAATTATTCTTTCCTCTTTCTCTTTACCTTTTTCTTTTTCTTTTTTTTTTCTTCCCTTCTTCCTCCTCTAGCCGGTCGCTAGGCGTTGGTGATGGCCGACGATCGGCCAAAGGCAAAGGCCGGCGAGGTCATGGCTCGCACAGCCATATTGAGGCCTAGCCTCGTCTAGCAACGATGAGGTCGAGCCTCACTAGCGATGTCAAGCTTCACTAGAGGTTGGCGAGCTTTTGGCCAGTGCCTAGGCCTTGGTGACTAGCTAGAGGAGGAAGAAGGAAAGAAAAAAAAAAAGAAGAAAGAAAGATAAAGAAAAAAAATAAAAAAATTGAAAAAAAATATTAAAATATTATTAAGAACTGTGTAGGATGGCCAACCAGTGTTCACATCATCGATTTCCGGCTCAAATTGGTAAATTATAAAGAGGTATGACTCCATTGGCAAATTATAAAGAGATATGACTAAATTGATAAAAGTATAATAGGTTTAAGGCTTATTGGACAATTTTCCCACCACCCTTCATTGGTTACCTAATCGGCCAATCAGTTACCGTACGTCCATTTTTGGTCTTTGCCAATCAACTTTCATCGAAACGGTCACCCACATTAGTTGCCAATTCGTGATGGTACTACCTAGTTGTCCTGCCAACAAATCAACATGATCAATCAAGACATTGAGTTATCTTTGGACGTCAACACTTTCCCATCCAAAATTCAAACGACTGATTGCACTTGCGCTCCCTGTAACGAGCATGAAACCCGCAGATCGTCGTGCAACGGCGTTTTGTGTCAAGGTCGATTGAAGCATCCCCCAATCGGTTCGTGATGAGGGACGTATAAACGACAGGACATGTGACGTCGTGGAGGCCCCATGTCGATGCTGACCACATTGGAGCTCCTTTCTGAGTTGCTGGCTAATCAGTTCCTTCCTTGGTCCCCCATTTTTTCGTGCATTTCCTCCTTGTTTTTTTTTTGTGTCCAAATTCCAATTTGAGATCAGATCGCGCAATCGCCCCTCTTTTATATATATTCATCAAGTGGTTAACAAGGTGGATAATGCCAAACCAAAATCTAAACACAGATTTGCCCATAATTGATCTTGTTATTGAAAGATTCTCCGATTAGAAGACTAGGACATCGACTAGCGAGAGTATAGTAACATGTGCGTGGTCGCAGAAGTCCACGGTAGTGGGTGCGACACAATTTGTCCACACGTGCCTTACTTTATTTTCATTTTAATTGCACACATGAGCGATAACTATGCTCTTTTTGTTGGAAGAATAACCGCCGAATATAAAAAAAACTTTACACAAATAATGACCCCATGCACTCTGGGTTAAGAAAAATTATAATAACCTCATCTCTCAAATTCCTTTTTTTTTTCCTATTTTTTTTGTATTGATTGTTTGTGTTGTAATTACTTTTCATTCGATTGGTAAAAGCAGCGAGAACGTGGTCTAGAATCCCGTCGATTGCATCAAAAGCAAAAGAGTGGTTGCTCTTTCTAGAGAAATCAAAAAGCCGGCACGTCGGGATCTCTCGAAATTTCTGGCATTGGCATTGCTTTCTTGATTTGTTGTGCCATGCATTTTTGTGAGTTTATTATATTAATAGCCGACTCTGCTTATTAGAACAAAATAATTTTTTTTTGGTAATTCAAAAAAGCTTGTTCATGAGTATTTTTTGCATACACTGGGTGTAAAATATTTTCCACAAACGACCTTATCCACCCTTAATTTAGCGGTTAGCCATAGAATTCTCAAATTTGGATAAGAATGGTTATAAAGTTTTTCTTTATGTATTTACACAGGCAAAAACTAGAGCCCCTCGATCCATGACCCCAAGACCCTACCCTCTCTTTGCTCTAGCAAATCAACGTTTCTACATGTCCATTAGATTCGAGGATAGATTAGGGGTTCGATGCTACTACTAGCGCACATGAGCAACAAGCAATGGGCGACCACTCGCGAATGCGGTGTCAAGGTGGGATGGCTACGGGACAGGAGGCACGTTGACGGCAGCGAATGGCGGCACAGAGAGAGAGAGAGAGAGAGAGAGAGAGAGAGAGAGAGAGAGAGAGAGACTTACCTTATGACTATAGCTTGGGATTTGAGGAGGTCGATCATGGGCCTTCCAAGCGACCCATTTCCCTGGGCCTTAACCCCTCAAGTGAATATATTAATGGGTTAGTGGGTCATTCTATGGGTTTATTTGAATCTCAGGCCCAATCATCATTATCCATATACGCCTGGGAAATGGGATGATGCCACAATGGTACTTCTATAGTCACGCAGCCTTAAGGATTATTCTTAACTACAAAGACTATGTAGCTTTTATGTTACATATTTTACATCGGCCTCCACAGATAATTAGATTAATTGATTTCTTGCTAAAAGTAAATACACACACATCAGCAAGAGAAATAAGTAGGATTTTGGCTATGCAGCCTGTGTCACCAAGTGTTTATCCATATTTCATCAGAATATGGTCTACTTTCTAAGTTTTTGCCACTTTCTAGAATTATTGTAGCCAAGATTTGTTGAGAATTGCGCTGGAAATAATTGTATCAATTGCAAATGAATCACATTTTAGAATATTGAGTAATTAAAATTAAATTTAGTTGCTTGGTTGCAAAATCCACTAAATTTCAATTTTCAATGACTCTGTATGAGATTTTACCGCAAAATCTCCATATTTTCCTTCTTTGCTATTGTTTAAAGAAACAATAAATTGGAGTGAAATAATGTTGAATGTTTGGGATAATTATCCAAAAAGTCCTAAACCTCTTGTATAGTAGTGAATTCAGTTTTAAACCTTAAATTATACCAATTTAGTCTTAAATCGTTGGAGGATTTGCCAATTTAGTCTTAAATATTTTAATGAATAACCAATGTAGTCCTTTCAGCTAAATTTGTCTAGAAATCGCTGACTTGTTGGTCCTAGTTGACATCGGCCGTTTTACGTGGCACGGCTGACGCTGATATGGATAATTTTTTAAATTTTTATTGATTTTTTTATTTTCTTTTTCCTTTTCTTTTGTTTCTTTTCTTTTTGCTTGCCTCTAGGCGAGATTTTATGGCCCTTGCTGGCCATGAGCAATGGCAAGACAAAGGCATTGCTACCCTCACCCAAGCCCTTGCTAGCCACAATGAGGGCAAGCAAGGGCCTCGAAGTCCTCGCCGTGGCCTACGAGGGCTCATGATGCCCTTGCCAGCCCCTAACGAGTTTGCAACCCTCACCCTAGGGCCGATGGAGGTTGCTAGCCATTTGAACCAAAAAAGAAAAGAAAAGAAAAGAAAAGAAAAAGAGAAAAAAAAGAAAATCGATAAAAATTGATAAAAAAAATTTTAAAATGAAAAATTGTCCATGCTAGTGTTGGCCGCACTACGTAGGACAGATGGCACTGACTGGATCGTCCACATCAGCGATTTCTTACCCAAATTAGCCGGAAGGACTACATTGGCAATTTGTTAAAAGGTTTAAGACTAAATTGACACAATTAAAAGATTTATGATTGAATTGGCCACTATACTTTTTGGACAATTTTCCTTGAAAGTTAGCTAAGACTTGGCCTAACGAGGTCCATAGAAGAAAACACTGGAAGGGAAAGGAATTGTAGAATTTTACTTGCAAAGCTCTCTGATCGTGCAATTTGTGCACCATATTGTGGATTTCAAAAAGAAAAATGCTAGATGTGTAGAGAATTATTACTACTATAATTTGGTTCGCGTGAATCCCTAGTTGTAAAACCCTTGGTGGGTCTATTTCTAACATAATTTAAATAAATTGTAACAGCAAATAATGAATTTGCAATCACACCATGTCCCACAACCACATCAACGCCACTTTTATGCGCGTTTAGAAAGATATTAGAAGTGGGATCAACCATCCAAGATAGACAATAAGGTGAACTTTTTATTATTAAAATAAACTTGAGAACACGAGATGCAACACGATTCAAAACTTTAAAGACAGTATAAGTAAAATCCAGAAGGAACATCAGTTGACTTTCCTGCACTTCTTCCTAATCTAACCACTTGAGCTGATGAGCGGGTGGAGGTTATCCATCTTCACCATGGCGTTAGCAAAATTTGTCTTGAAAGTGGCCAAATTGCTACTATAAGCATTCACTTGAGCGTTCGTGGAACCACCATTGAACAATTGCTGGTTCGACTGAAGAAAAACCTTTCGGGTCTGCAAGTTCTTGAAGAAGGCATTGTCGAAGGTCGTCGGGCTCGTGATGTCAAGAGGAGAGAGATTGTTGTCGTCTCCGGAGATCGGGCAGTTTGCTTTCAGCGACTTTATGAGCGTATCGTCGATGTTGTTCTCGTTGTAAAGCTGAGTCCGGAAAGTCGTGCATCGGGCTTGACCTATCGTGTGCGATCCTATTAACAACAGTCGAACAATTTTTGTAAATTGATCTTAGTATATCAATCGACAATTATTGTAACTCTTTATTAAAAATTTCTTTGGCAGTGAAGCCTTTGTTGGAGAAGACAGAGATTAGGCCGCTAAAGGCTTAAAGTTGGAGCAGGAATGCTGGTATTAGCAGCACTTTGACTTGCAGTGGTTGAGTCTCTTCTTCCGAGCGAGACTGTCCAACTTGGGCCACCTAACTAAAAATTATATAAATAAACAAATCCATACGTGTTAGTATTGATATAACATGGGGAACATAACATGTGATTTTTTTTCCCTCACAGTTGATCACTAGAATTGAGAAGAAAATATGCACTTACGGCAACGACGGAATCTCGTGCAACGACAGCCAAGATGTCGGCACAAGACACGATACCAGGGCACTTCCTCTCCAATTAGGACTTGATCATGTCAATCACCTCGTATCCCCGTATGGAATCGACATTCGGGCCGGCGTTCTTCTCCCCGGTGAAGTTCGCGATGTCGTCCAACAAATTCGACACATCGCATCCCTGTTTCATGTTTTGTGCCACATGTTGTTAATCAGTCCTTCTGAATTGAAAATTGATCTGATGGGAGTTCATTAGATTCAATGGTTGCAAACAGGTGAAGTGCCATAATTTTTCCTGAAAATAGAGAATAAACACCGACCGTTTCCCTTTATCATTTTCCCCCTTTTTGCCCCACGTTGTCAACGCCTAGAGACACCATTTTTGACGGAGTCATACTATGTGGAAAGCTCTCCAACTTTCTCGTGCCTTTTGACTTTTCCTCGTGTTGTCTCTGAAGGAACAATGCATCCAATAATTGTCGTGATAGGAGCAAACCACAGCCTGTCAGGACAAACTGATCGGGGTCTTGCGTGCGAGAGAGAGATCCTTTGAAGTGTTCTTTAAATCAAGGTTTGGAAGCAACATGGCGTGTTCTTTAATATTTACCAGAGGGAGTCACCGACTTTTTGATTTTATAGAATTAGCCTGAATTTGGTCTTCTAGAATGACCAATTATATATCGTTTAAATTGACAATCTAGACAATTTCCAACCTATACAGGTAAAAAAAAAAAAAAAAAAAGCAATCCGTTAATTTAATCAAAAAGTTGTAAACATGTCATATTTGTTATTAAAAAATTGATCAGCTTTGAATATCAAGATCGAAATAGAAACGATATGTTTGAGAAAGGTCCATTAGGATACAAGCAACTCTTAAATCATGTACAAAAACACATTAAGAGGATAACAAAGAAGGTGTGCTAAATTGATTAGTTAATTAAGATTGACACTCTGAATTTGTGTGGAAGCAAACTAGTGAGGTCATGCACAAGGCACGATTCGCTTATTCAAAGATCTAATACGATTTTAGAATAGTATTGAACTATCAAATTTCATTAAAAATGATATATTTTACCAGCCAGAGCATTTTTTAGGTAGAAATGTATGGCAACCATAGTGAGGGTGATCAAAATATGATCAAAACCTAAGAAAAAGACTGATTCTATAACTTCTCCAAGCTGAGCTTCAAATGCGACTCCGCCTCTTTGAAACCTCATCACCCAGAAATTCACGGAATAATTCCAATTCAGAGTGCACAAAAGTAGGACAAATGTCTAAGTTAACTCATGACTGAGTGCCATGATAGGCATGCATAAAATCTCCATGCGTTCATAGAGACATCAATCATATATCAAAAGAACATTTAGCTGACCCCGGATTATGGATATGAACAGTTAGGTATTCGTTTTCGAACATACGGATAAGTGATTTGGCTGCAATTTCCTTTCTTTCTTTTTTTTTATCAGACACACTTGTTTAGCTCATTTACCTTTTATAATAACTGCAATTAGGATAGAATCTCTTCATCATTTGCTCCAGATCTTGAGTGTGAATTCCATAAGATGAACATATATATCTTCCCTCCGCCTTAGGCTTCTCATATGCCAGCAAGATGGCTTCAGCCAAATCGCGCACGTCAACAAAAGCACTAACTCCATTATCTGCTGGTTCAGAACTCTCTATTTTGGCAACACGGAAATATGAGGTGAGGCTCGTGGTTACAAATGAGACACAAGAACGAGACATTTTGGACTAAATTAACTGCTAAGATCGGAAAAGAAAAATCACTTTCAGGATACATCAAATGCGTATTTGCGGATTCAGAGATGCAGCACTGATGTAAACCTTCCAAGAAATTAAGGAGATAAAAGCTGCTGGTATTCCAGGTGGACTGCAGCATAGGTCCAACAACGAGCGAGGGGCAAACAGTCATTATATTGAGCTTGGTCCTCTTTGCAAAATCCAAAGCTTCAGATTCCGCCATAGTCTTGGCAATGCAATACCATAGCTGGAATTCATAGGACATATCAGGTCATCGAGTAAACTGAAGAGCCAGACAATCCGCTAATCCTTGTAAGAGTAATGCTACTGGTATAAAACAATGCAAAGACTAGTATAAAAATTGAAAGAACATTAATCGAGGGTAGACCCTTTACCTCAATACTCTTGGAGCATTCCATGCCGGTCCAGCATCTTTCATCCATGACCTGATCCATTGGCCAATTCAGATTCACCACGACAGCTCCGATTGACGACACAACCACAACTTACTTCACATTCGCCTTCAAACAAACATTCAGCACATTTCTCGTGCCCATTATAGCTGGCTCCATCAGTGCTCTACGTAAACTCCTGCACCTGTCACACAAATTCTTTCCCTCTCACCCTTCTCTTCCATATCTGTCTTACTTTTTAATCCATGCCGTTTGACCGTCTATATATTCTTCATGCCGCTTGCTATGCTCATGCAGGACATGTAGAACAAGACAAATCTCCCAAGCTTTGTCGGCAAGGACACCCTTTTCTCACCTTTTTTTTTTTTTTAAGGAATCTCACCTTTTTTTTTAAGTTACGCTTTTTTCAACGTTTTTGTTTTGTATCGCAATGGAGTGATATTCTACCATGGACCAAGCTCACACCTAATGTGATCAAAGGTAGGTCATCCGCGTTGAGAACATGACTTTAGACAAACTATTGAACAAGAAATCTCGAGTATCTTTGCAGGCAAAGCTCTAATCGTCTAACTAGCTCGATCAAACCCTTAGTTACAAAAACTTTATAGTTTTAAGATCGAATTCCCAAGAAATATTACAAAATAGATGAAGAAAGATTTTCTTCTACTGAGTATTAGGGAATCATTGGCAGTGTCGTTGGATTTTTCGATGCATTGCTATAAACTACGGCATAGTTTAGTAAAAATTTGACTTTTTTGTTTTGGCAATTGACAGATAATTCCCATTGGTTTTATCCGACTTTCACTCGTTCGGTGGTCCCTGAGCTTAGTTTCACTTTAAATAGTGCTTGTCAACATGCTGTTACCCTGTTATGCAATGGCTGCTCTCACGAGTTCCCTCATAAGATCACTGCACGATGAGAGAAAATTAAAATTTGACATGAGAAAAGAAAAATCTATGCATTTCTCAACGGTCCAGATCATCCCGTCTTTATTTCAGTTCCAACTTTATAACAAGCCTGAATGACAACAGCGACCTCTATGCTATGACAAAACGATGTCTGTGTGTTATTGAGAGACTGTTCTCATCGACAACGATCAAGCAATGATCAATGCCGGGGCAGAAACTAACCCAACGACAGAACTACTTTATCTCCAATAGTCCAGACGCAAGGTAGCTTTCAACCGAATCAACTAGAGTTTCCTCCAATGGCCTATATGTCCAACCGAGCCTTTGTAACTTCTCTGAGCTCATAGTAATCCCTTCTTCAGTCTCAGTAAAGCTGCCAATTAACATGCACGCATTCATGATTAGTCACATATATAGATTATAAAAACCGAGAAGAACAAAGCCTAATTTAGTTCTTGAGGTTGTCCTTCTTTTCTTCATTCCTTGGTGGGATATGAAAAGAACGGGAAACGGAGAACAGGTAGAACCAAGATCATTTCGATCACAAAATTAAGAGGGATGTCGAAGCTTACCTATGAGGATAATTGTAGTTAGGATACAGACTCTTCAGCTTTTCCACCAAGTCCCGTGTCTTAATATAGTGATATGTGCATATATATCGTCCTTCGGCCTCAGGTTTCTCATATGCCAAAATTACAGCTGCAGCAACATCACGTACGTCCACTATATTCCTAACCCCGTTTGGCACCGACTCCTGCCCTCCTGTTATTACATCACATAACAGATTGCTAGCAGAATTAGGTCCGTCAATGTTAGAACGCCACAAAGACAAAAGTACAACCTGGGTCATTTTCTCCTGATTTTGACCGGTAAGAAAAATGTATCCAAATGCGAGATAATTCAGAAAAGCACTCCGGACATAGTGAAATTGTGTCGGATCAAAAGAAAAATCCTACAACATAGAATGCTCTAGAGAGGACACATGCTTATGTCAACGATTGCCCTTGGAGCACTTGTTTTTTTTTTACTGACCCTGGAGCACTTCTTAAATGTACTTCATTTGCAGTAGTTCAATTTTCAAATTTTTGATGTGAATAACACGATGACAGTAATATCATTCGAAACCATATAGTTTCCTATATTGGCTATTTAACAGGTGCTCCCAAAGTGCTCGTTAACAAAATCCATTTTAAAATAAAACGTCAACTTTATTTCTAAACTATCCATGAGATACAGCAGATCTGAAGGTAGTGGCAATGAATAACTACATTTTACAAGCTTCACACCTTTCATAACCTTTAAGAGGTTTGTTGTGCTTGCATTGAGTGTTGACTGCAGAATTGGACCATATATGAGACTGGGACACACCGATACAATGTTGAGCCCATTTCTTTTTCCATATTCTAAAGCTTCACTTTCTGCTTCAGTTTTTGAAAGGCAATACCAGTTCTGTGGCAAGAAGAGGGTATGTTCAGTAGGGAATGAAGGAACTTACAACAAAGAATCAGCGCATGCTTTTCTTAGATACGGAAGTATAATTGATCTATAGAGATAAGCTGATGGGTAACCAACTATGGCAAGGCAACACAAACTAAATTGCAGCTTCGTAATATGTTTATTCATTTGTAAAAGAAGCTGTATGAAACTTGACGGAAACTTTACACAATGTCGGAGCATTTTTTCAAGTCTGAAGTAAGTATTGTCCATTAAATACAGGTGTTCTAACCATCTTGCTAAGACCTAATAATTATTTTTATATCGTCAATTCTATTATTTAGAGAAAGAATTGGACTCATGGAAAAATCTCAATGATTAAGAATGTCGACACTGCCCCAGAAGGCTACAGTATATATATTTCACCAGATTAAATTCATAAGCAGATCACCTCAGTCCTGCGACAGTACTCCTTGTCAGACCAAGACAACTCATCCATCACCTGACCATTTGGCCAGCTTGGGTTCATCATCAATGCAGCAGCCGAGGATACATATACAACTCGCTCAACTTTTGCTTCAGAACATGCCTTCAGTACATTAAGTGTTCCCTTAACTGCAGGTGCAAGCAGCTCTACCTGCAATAAGTTTATTCAAAAATAGAGGAGACGGAGACTATAAGTATTGAAAAATTCACCGAACATATCAAGTATCTCCTCCCCAATCATGAGAGGCAGATCTGCAAGAGAACTAATGACTTTCCCCAAAACCTTGTTTTTCAGCCTGTCAGTTTCATTTTGATGACTGGTCTGGATTATATCTCCAACCTTCTGCTTCTTAATAGGTCAATCAAGTTTGACATGATCCAATCTTTAAATATTCTCTCACATTGATATAGTTCCACGGGGCTAAGAAGTGGCATTTTATTTGCATGTATAGAACCATCATACTTAATTAGACAATGGGTCCAAGTAAGGGAGACAGCGAATGGTGATTTCAGTTTTCACAAGCAGTGTTAATAAGCTACCACGTACACATCTGAATAGTATATGTTCATTCTTTTAGATTCAAATGCATGCCAGTCAACATCTAAACACTGCTTGTGGAAATAAATCTTTTGGGTTTGACATAGTCACAAAGCAATATGCCGGGGAAACTCTTGCCTCAGGATTTGACACAGAGGAGGGAGGGACTGGACAAGCAACATGGAGAACCCCACAGCATCCTTCAATTGCCGAGAGGAGAGAATCGTAGTCGAGTAAATCCGCCTTGAAGAGTCTCAATTTCTCAGATGCTTTATCTAGTTTCTTCAAGTGAGCATACTTTGCATCACCTGCACGGAGAAAGTTACCAATTTAGTCCCCAGATTATGGGACCACAGGTTTTATTGTTCTATGGTGGGCCTAGATAGAGGTACAACTATTAGTTGCTTTGCCCAACCCCATCCAAAAGATCAAACCCCCCCAACAGACAAACTATTGTAGTGGATTTATTGAAGCCATTGAAATCAAAATACGGCAAAGTAGCTCCTGGATGGGGAACTCCTCCTTTGATGGGTGTCGCTATGGCCCCATTTGCAGATGTCGGCAATTGGAGCTCGAGCACAGAACAATACAGAAAGCAAAAACAGGCCGAGCGAGAAAATCATGAGCAAAGTAATCAAGCTGATAAACTGAGGAGAGAAACCGTAGGAAGTGAAGGACTTACTGGGGTCCCTGACGGTGCCATGGACGATGTAGCCCTTGGAGAGAAGGATCTTGACGACCCACGAAGCAAGAAAGCCTCCAGCTCCCGTCACGCACAATTTCCTCTCCGCCATCGCCGTCCTCTCTCTCCACACACACACACACGGACTCGAGCTCGAAGACTCTAATGGCTATGCAGTGCGGTCTTCCTCGTGCGCCAGCGAGAATTGACACCAAGTTTTTTGCAAATTCTTTTCATTGGCTTCTGCTTGGACACCAAATCTGCACCGTGACATATCGGGCGTTGACCGAAGAAAAGTCGGACAGCGGAGTCGTGCGATGCTATTGGAGAAGTTATCCCCTGGTCGGCACGCTTTGCTTACTTAGTCTCGGCTTAAAATCAAGACCCCTCATAAATGCACCCCCAACTTTTTTATCTCATGCCATATGCGTCTCCCATCGAAGTGTTGAATTCTTGAAACAGATTCACATTGATGAAAGCGTCGTAACAGCACAACAAATGAACAGCTAGGTAATACGAAATCTGAAGTCAAGGACCGTGCAAGGAGCGATCCGGCGTAAGACGATGAAGGAGTCCGGCTTACTTACCAGCTCATTTGGGTCTAACTCGGCTCCTTTCGATTCAAGGTCATGCTATTCGAATGTGCGCTAATTGTCGATTGCGGGCGTTTGAAAATGAGACAAAATGCCAGAATTAAACCCCGTTCACGGAGAAAGAGAACCGCCTTCGAGTTTCGCCAAAATGGTCATTGACGAAATACCTTTCACCAAAAGGTTTTATCTTCGGTTTTTTTTTTAGTGAACTAGGTTTTGTGGCAATTCGGATAGGAAACAATGTGTACTAGAACAAGGAATTGCGAGTAAAAATAATGAATTGGTAAATTGAATTGAATTGCAGAAAATATTGATAAGTGTTGTTGATTGTGGATCATTTACAATTGATTCCAATTGTCGAGAAGATGTTATTGTTCAAATTCCTAATTCTTACTACTCTCGAAATTCTGAGCCTCGACTTGATTGCCTCTAATAGCATGTTCTTATCCATAAGCAACTACAATCCATGGGATATCTGCCAATTCGTCCTCACTTCCACATTCTTCCTTGTGATGCTACAATTGACCATTGCATACCAATGATCACCTTTCTGGAAAATTATCCAAAAAGTCATAAACTTATTGTACTTTTCCCAATTCAATCATAAACCTTTAAATTTTGCCCACTGAGTCTTAAACATTTTGCTAATTTACCAATTAAGTCTATTCGGTCAATTTTGTCCGGAAATCGCTAACGTGGATCTGACGTGCTACGTAAGATGGCCAGCGCTGACGTGAAAACAATTTTTAAGGATATTGTAATTTTTTTTTGAATTTATTCACAATTATTCTTTCCTTTTTCTCTTTACCTTTTTCTTTTTCTTTTTTTTTTTCCTTCCCTTCTTCCTCCTCTAGCCGGTCGCTAGGCGTTGGTGATGGCCGACGATCGGCCAAATACAAAGGCCGGCGAGGTCATGGCTCGCACAGCCATATTGAGGCCCAGCCTCATCTAGCAACGATGAGGTCGAGCCTCACTAGCGATGTCAAGCATCACTAGAGGTTGGCAAGCCTTTAGCCAGTGCCTAGGCCTTGGTGACTAGCTAGAGGAGGAAGAAGGAAAGAAAAAAAGAAGAAGAAGGAAAGATAAAGAAAAATAAAAATAAAAAATTGAAAAAAATTATTAAAATATTATTAAGAATTGTGTAGGATGGCCAACCAGTGTTCACATCAGCGATTTCCGGCTTAAATTGGCTAGATTGACTCCATTGGCAATTTATAAAGAGGTTTATGACTAAATTGATAAAAGTGTAATAGGTTTAAGGCTTATTGGACAATTTTCCTACCACTCTTCATTGGTTACCTAATCAGCCAATTAGTTACCGTACGTTCATTTTTGGTCTTTGCCAATCAACTTTCATCGAAACAGTCACCCTCATTAGTTGCCAAATCGTGATGGTACTACCTAGTTGTCCTGCCCACAAATCAACATGATCAATCCAGACATTGAGTTATTTTTGGACGTCAACACTTTCCCATCCAAAATTCAAACGACTGATTGCACTTGCGCTCCCTGTAACGAGCATGAAACCCGTAGATCGTTGTGTAGCGGCGTTTTGTGTCGAGGTTGATTGAAGCATCCCCCAATCGGTTCGTGACGAGGGACATATAAACGACAGGACATGTGACGTCGTGGAGGCCCCATGTCGATGCTGACCACATTGGAGCTCCTTTCTGAGTTGCTGGCTAATCAGTTCCTTCCTTGGTCCCCCATTTTTTCGTGCATTTCCTTTTTTTTTTGTGTCCAAATTCCGATTTGAGATAAGATCGCGCAATCGCCCCTGTTTTATATATAGTCATCAAGTGGTTAACAAGGTGGATAATGCCAAACCATAATCTAAACACAGATTTGCCCGTAATTGATGTTATTATTGAAAGATTCTCCAATTAGAAGACTAGGACATCGACTAGCGACAGTATAGTAACATGTGTGCGGCCGCAGAAGTCCACGATAGTGGGTGCGACACAATTTGTCCACACGTGCCTTACTTTATTTTCATTTTAAGTGCATAAATGAGCGATAACTATGCTCTTTTTGTTGGAAGAATAATCACTGAATATAAAGAAAACTTTGCACAAATAATGACCCCATGCACTCTGGGTTAAGAAAAATTAAAATAACATGATCTCTCAAATTCCTTTTTTTTTTCTTTCTTTTGTATTGATTGTGTGTGTTGTAATTACTTTTCATTTGATTGGTAAAAGCAACGAGAACGTGGTCTAGAATCCCGTCGATTGCATCAAAAGCAAAAGAGTGGTTGCTCCTACTAGAGAAATCAAAAAGCCGGCACGTGGGGATCTCTCAAAATTTCTGGCATTGGCATTGCTTTCTTGATTTGTTGTGCCATGCATTTTTGTGAGTTTATTATATTAATAGCCGACTCTGTTTATTAGAACAATTTTTTTTTTTTGATTATTCAAAAGACTTGTTCATGAGTATTTTTTGCATACACTGCGGGTGTAAAATATTTTCCACAAATGACCTTATCCACCCTTAATTTAGCGGTTAGTGAGAGATTTGGTAAATAGAATTCTTGAATTAAGGGTGGATAAGAATGGTTATGTAAAATTTTCTTTACAACGGCGGTGTACGCTCTAATTTACACAGGCAAAAACTAGAGCCCCTCGATCCATGACCCCAAGACCCTACCCTCTCTTTGCTCTCTGCTGCAATTCAAACGTGGCTCTACATGTCCATGTAGATTCGAGGATAGATTAGGGGTTCAACACTACTTCGACTAGCGCACATGAGCAACAAGCAATGGGCGACCACTCGCGAATGCGGTGTCAAGGTGGGATGGCTACGGGACATGAGGCACGTTGACGGCAGCGAATGGCGGCACAGAGAGAGAGAGAGAGAGAGAGAGAGAGAGAGAGAGACTTACCTTATGACTATAGCTTGGGATTTGAGGAGGTCGATCATGGGCCTTCCAAGTGACCCATTTCCCTGGGCCTTAACCCCTCAAGTGAATTTATTAATGGGTTAGTGGGTCATTCTATGGGTTGCAAAATCCACTGAATTTCAATTTTCAATGACTCTGTATGAGATTTTACCGCAAAATCTCCATATTCTCCTTCTTTGCTGTTGTTTAAAGAAACAATAAATTGGAGTGAAATAATGTTGAATGTTTGGGATAATTATCCAAAAAGTCCTAAATCTCTTGTATAGTGGTGAATTTAGTTCTAAACCTTAAATTATACCAATTTAGTCTTAAATCGTTGGAGGATTTGCCAATTTAGTCTTAAATATTTTAATGAATTACCAATGTAGTCCTTTCGGCTAAATTTATCTGGAAATCGCTGACTTGGTGGTCCTAGTTGACATTGGCTGTCCTACGTGGCACGACTGACGCTGACATGGATAATTTTTTTTAGTTTTTTATTGATTTTTTTATTTTCTTTTTCCTTTTCTTTTGTTTCTTTTCTTTTTGCTTGACTCTAGGCGAGATTTTATGGCCCTTGCTGGCCATGAGCAATGGCAAGACAAAGGCATCACTACCCTCACCCAAGCCCTTGCTGGCCACAACGAGGGTGGGCAAGGGCCTCGAAGTCCTCGCCGTGGCCTACGAGGGTTCATGACGCCCTCGCCAGCCCCAACGAGTTTGCAACCCTCACCCTAGGGCCGATGGAGGTTGCTAGCCATTTGAACCAAAAAAGAAAAGAAAAGAAAAGAAAAAAAGATAAAAAAACAAAATCGATAAAAATTGATAAAAAAAATTTTAAAAATGAAAAATTGTCTATGCCAGTACTGGCCGCACTACGTAGAACAGATGGCACTGACTGGACCGCCACATCAGTGATTTCCGATCCAAATTAGCCGACAGGACTATATTGGCAGTTTGTTAAAAGGTTTAAGATTAAATTAATACAATTAAAAGGTTTATGATTGAATTGGCCACCATACTTTTCGGACAATTTTCCTGGAAAGTTAGCCAAGACTTGGCCTAACGAGGCCCATAGAAGAAAACACCGGAACGGAAAGGAATTGTAAAATTTTACTTGCAAAGCTCTCTGATCGTGCAATTTGTGCACCATATTGTGGATTTCAAAAAGAAAAATGCTAGATGTGTAGAGAATTATTACTACTATAATTTGCTTCACTTGAATCCCTTGTTGTAAAACGCTTGGTGGGTCTATTTATAACATAATTTAAATAAATTGTAACAGCAAATAATGAATTTGCAATCACACCATGTCCCACAACCACATCAACGCCACTTTTATGCGCGTTTAGAAAGATATTAGAAGTGGGATCAACCATCCAAGATAGACAATAAGGTGAACCTTTTATTATTGAAATAAACTTGAGAACACGAGATGCAACACGATTCAAAACTTTAAAGACAGTATAAGTAAAATCCAGAAGAAACATCAGTTGACTTTCCTGCAGTTCTTCCTAATCTGACCACTTGAGCCGATGAGTGGGCGGAGGTTACCCATCTTCACCATGGCGTTAGCAAAATCTATCTTGAAAGTGGCCAAATTGCTACTATAAGCATTCACTTGAGCGTCCGTGGAACCACCACTGAACAATTGCTGGTCCGACTGAAGAAAAACCTTTCGGGTCTGCAAGTTCTTGAAGAAGGCATTGTCGAAGGTCGTCGGGCTTGTGATGTCAAGAGGAGAGAGATTGTTGTCGCCTCCGGAGATCGGGCAGTTTGCTTTCAGCGACTTTATGAGCGCATCGTCGATGTTGTTCTCGTTGTAAAGCTGGGTCCGGAAAGTTGTGCATCGGGCTTGACCTATCGTGTGTGATCCTATTAACAACAGTCAAACAATTTTTGTAAATTGATCTTAGTATATCAATCGAGCATTATTGTAATTCTTTATTAAAAATTGCAACCAAAAATAAAAATAATGACCTAAAAGTGCCACCATGTCTTTGGCAGTGAAGCCTTTGTTGGAGAAGACAGAGATTAGGCCGCTAAGGCTTAAAGATGGAGCAGGAATGCTGGTATTAGCAGCACTTTGACTTGCAGTGGTTGAGTCTCTTCTTCCGAGCGAGACTGTCCAACTTGGGCCACCTAACTAAAAATTATATAAATAAACAAATCCATACGTGTTAGTATTGATATAACATGGGGAACATAACATGTGATTTTTTTTTCCCTCACAGTTGATCACCAGAATTGAGAAGAAAATGTGCACTTACGGCAACGACGGAATCTCGTGCAACAATAGCCAAGATGTCGGCACAAGACACGATACCAGGGCACTTCCTCTCCAATTGGGACTTGATCATGTCAATCACCTCGTATCCGCGTATGGAATCGACATTCGGGCCGGCATTCTTCTCCCCGGTGAAGTTCGCGGTGTCGTCCAACAAATTCGACGCGTCGCATCCCTGTTTCATGTTTTGTGCCACATGTTGTTAATCAGTCCTTCTGAATTCAAAATTGATCTGATGGGAGTTCATTAGATTCAATGGTTGCAAACAGGTGAAGTTCCATAATTTTTCCTGAAAATAGAGAATAAACACCGACCGTTTCCCTTTATCATTTTCCCCCTTTTTGCCCCACGTTGTCAACGCCTAGAGACACCATTTTTGACGGAGTCATACTATGTGGAAAGCTCTCCAACTTTCTCGTGCCTTTTGACTTTACTTCGTGTTGTCTCTGAACGAACAATGCATCCAATAATAGTCGTGCTAGGAGCAAACCAGAGTCTGTCAGGACAAAATGATTGGGGCCTTTCGTATGAGAGTGAGATCCTTCGAAGTGTTCTTTAAAACAAGGTTTGGTAGCAACATGTTGTGCTATTTAATATTTACCAGAGGGAGTCACCGGCTTTTTGATTTACTAGAATTAACCTAAGTTTGGTCTTCTCGAATGACCAATTATATATAGATTAAATTGAAATCTAGACAATTTCCAACCTATACAGGTAAAAAAGTAACCCGTTAATTTAATCGAGAACTTGTAAACATGTAATATTTGTTATTAAAAAATCGATCAGGCTTTGAATATCAAGATCAAAATAGACATGAAAGGTCCATTAAGATAGAGGCAACTCTTAAAATATGTACACAGAACATGAAGAGGATAACAAAGAAGGTATGCTAAATTGATTAGTTAATTTAGATTGGCACTCTGAATTTGTGTGGAAGCACATTAGTGAGGCCATGCACAAGGCGCGATTCACTTGTTCAAAAATCTAATATGATTTTAGAATAGTATTGAATTACCAAATTTCATTAAAAATGACATATTTTACGATCAATAGCATTTTTTATGTATAAATGTATGACAACCCCAGTTACGGTGGTCAAAATATAATCAAAACCTTACGAAAAAGACTGATTGGTTTGCCAAATGTGATAACCAAGTCAAGTCTACCACCGATTTAAAAAGCAATGGCCATCTCTCTCTTTTCGCCAGCTCCAAAGTTTAGGACTTTGCATGATCTAATTCATCAAGTTCATTGGGTTAAAACCAGGTAAGTTAATCATACACACTCATCTGATCAACAGCATAGTTGGTATAAAGTACGCTCGCCTGCATTATTTTTGCCGGTGTAAATTGGAGCTTACATCGTTGGTGTAAAGAATACTTTACATAACCATTCTCATCCACCCTTGGTGTCTGCTAAAAATACTTATGAAGAAGTTTTTTGAATTACCAAAAAAAATTATTTTGTTCTAATAAACAGAATAGGTTATTAATTAATAACTTACAAAAATGCGTGGCACAACAAAATAGCAAAAAGGGTCCGACTCAAATAGTTCAAATGTTTTGCTAGTGAAAAAGAGAGTACGCAACTTACGTAGAAGCGAATCTAATAATTCTTTTGACTATGAGATTGATTGGAACGTTTCACACGCATAAGCGCAAAGATGCACCATGCATGCAGCTCGAATGAAAAAGACAAACAAAGGTAAAAATCAATCGGAAAGGGGACTTGCATTGACGAAGCAATCGTGGAAGTGAAGGCGGAGCAGTGAGGCGCCCATGCGAGCCTCGCTCGAGACCGCAGAGCTCACGCCGGATTTAATGGTGGAGAGGGCGCTGGGGCAGGATGTGGAGTAGAAAGTACTGGACAGCTGAGCAGAGGCTGTTCCAAGGAGGAAACACAGTAACAATAATGGAGCGGGTTTGACAGAAGAGGTCTCACAAGCCATCGCTTGGAGTTAAGTTTCAGTGAAGAAGAAGGAGACAAACGAAGGAGAAGAAGAACCACAAGCGTGATGGCTGTGCGAGTAGTGTGTTTGTGTGTGTGTTGCACTCGAATGTACTCAAGGGTATTTATACAAGAGTTTCATATTGCACTGTTATTCTTTTCCTTACTTCTCAAGTCAACGGCATTGGATGTGTACATCTATAATACAAGAATTTTTTTTAAGAAAGAAGTTCAACACCAAAGTGCATCAATTGTAGACTAACCCTAATCTTGAGATATAGGAATTTCTCGCCGGACATATGTCTGAGAAAATTATCAAAAAAGTCATAAATATATTACAATTATGCCAATACAGTCGTAAATCTTTTTTTTTTTTATCAATTGAGTCTTTAGCATTTTTCATTTGTGTCAATTCAGTCCATCCGGCCAATTTTGATTAGAAATCGTTGACATAGATGTCAATTGTCCTACGTGGCATGACCGGCTTTAATGTGGACATTTTTAAATAATATTTTAATAATCTTTTGAATTTTTTATTTATTCTTTTCTATTTCCTTTTTTTTTTTTTTCTTTCCCTTTCTTTTCTTTTTGTTCCCTTCTCCCTCTGGCTGGTCGCTGCCTCTAGTCGGTCGCTAGACCTCAAGGACCAGCCAGAGGCGAGGGCTAGTAAGCTCCACCACTCCTAGCGAGGCTCGACCTCGGCCGGCCACGGCAATGTTTGAGCTTACTGACCCTCGCCTCTAGTCAGTTGCTGAGGTCCGTCCATCAGCCAGAGAAAGAAGGGAATAAAAAAAAAGAAAGAGAAAGAAAAGAAAAAAAAGGAAAAGTAAGAAATTCAAAAAATTATTAAAATATTATTTAAAAATGTTCACGTAAGCGCCGGCCGCACCACGTATAAGAACCAGCATCCATTTCAGCAACTTCCAACTAAACTTGGCTAGATAAACCGAATTAGCATAAATGCAAAAAGTTTAGGAATCAATTGCTGAGATAAAAAGGGTAGAACTGAATTGGCATAATTGCAATAGGTTTACGACTTTTTTGATAATTTTTCCAACATATATCTATAGGTTTATATCATGCTGTCAATTCATAGCAAATATGACACAACCTAGCTATCGTCATATCATATTCTAGTAGTAATTTCCTTACGAGATATCAAGTCAAATATCTCCTCACTTTCAGCTAGAGTTACTCTCCTTCTATCCTAAAACTGCTTATGAACTTTTAAGAAGATTCATAAGAATTAAACAAGATGGCTTATTTTGAAAAGTATGAATAAATAGGTCCAATTGCATGTGTTCTTTTATTTATTTTAATGGAACAATCTCGAGGAATTGGGACATATGTTGGTTTTTTTACTCTCCTTCTATGTTTATTTTCTATTATCCAAATTTTCGCTTTTGGTCTCGAACTCACATGTATTTATCGTTAAGTCTTTCAATCGTCAATTTATCTAATGAACTCCTGTAACTTGCATGACTTTTCTACGCAAAATTCAACCCCATCCGCCACGCAAGCCAGCAAGAGTCAGATGTAGAAAGCTCGGGGACCGTGTTCATGTTAAGAAATTTCATGACTCAAGTCCCCGTCGCGTGGTGCCTATTTCTGAAGTTTCTAGCCACACGCATTAGTCCACAATCAAGAAATTTTTCCACATTTGACTCTGATCGGTCCCGACGGGCACGTTAACTCCAATTAATGGCATTCGTAAGCACGAGGCATCTTAGCTGGAAAATAGACGCCAGTTCAAGGACTTGAATAAATATATCAAAAGTGCAAGGATTTAATTGAAAAATGAGGCATGCAAAGGAATATCACTGATTAACCCAAGGGATTGACTTATTGATTGAGAAGTTATATGAATTAGGCACACAAGATGAGTTCAATTCTCGACCACTAAGTGTAATTAGCTTTGTGTTTGAGCAATCGACCAGAGTTTCGGCTCTTGTTATATGTAGTCCATGTGGTTAGTAGGGTATTTCATGGGTCTGGAGTTTATCTATCCGAGATGGGCTGACGCGTCTTTATCCTGAAAGAGTGGTATAGGATTTTGAAGTAAATCAGCGGGACTTGTTCCAAGAAATAAGAGCAACGTTAGAGATATTACGACTTACCTACAAGGGGTGTGGACAATTTTCTAATTTTTTGTACCCTTGAAGAGTTTACCATCCTATTTCCAATTCAACTTTCTAATTTCTTTTTTTGTAAATCTCAGCGAGAACAAGATGCGATCATTAGATCGCAACACACGCACGAGAATCGATCGTACAATTATGGTTATGTATTGTAAACTTTTGCCAAATGGTCAACAAGACTTTATACGTATTTAGTGTCCCACGTACACTAAGTATCTAACAATTAAAAGGATAAAACTAGTGATGTGAACGGTTTGGTTCAGTTTGGATTTTCAGGAAAATCGAACTGTTTGGATGTGTATTAGCTTTGAACCGAACCACGACCTGAACTAAGTACAACCCAAACTGAAGACCTAGTTTAGCTCGGTTCGGTTTTTCGATTTCTTTTTTGTAATATTGAGAAGATGTTTAGAGAGAAAGGAGAGAGAATGTGTAAACTGTAATATTAAGAGGGGCAATTTTCAATTTGGATCTGTTAATAGAATCGAAACTATCCAAACCAGAATAAAAAAAAACAGTTATTTTTTACTATCCATACCGCAATCGAAATCAAACTGAAAATGTACAAATTTTTGGTTCCGTTCATGTTTCGATTTTGGTTTTCTGGTTCGATTCTGATATCCCTAGATAAAACATATAATTAAAGATCAATCCGTCACAATCTCGATAATATCATCACTATCGTCTTGCATGCTGGGTTTCGCTTTCATGATCGAAAGTAGTAAGTGAAGACTCACTATTCATACACATCACAATCGACCCCAAGCGGAAGTCAAGTAACGAAACGAGTGATCAAAACGTCGATGGCAACATCAAACCGGCCAATTATTTGCTTGATAATGCTTTCTTGGGGACACTCCAATTTCTCCTTTCTCACCTCTAGAAAATAAAAGAATCTATATGATGTTCGTAATTTCTCAACGTCGTAATTTGACGATTCTCGTGAGAAAGTGAAGTAGCAGTAGACAAACGCAAAACATGAAAGCGCCATGCAAGGAAAAGAGATGGGGAAAATTGTTCAAAATATCCTAAATTTATTACATTTTTATCAATTCAATTATAAACATTTTAATTGTGCCAATTTAGTCATAAACCTTTTCACTTTTTGCCAATTGTGTTCATCTGATCAATTTTGAACGGAAATTGCTAACGTGGACGCCGGCCATCCAACAAGCGTGGTTGGGTTGATGTGGACAATTTTTAATATTTTTTCAAATATTTTTTATTTATTTATTTTCTTTTCTTCTCTTTTCCTTCTTTACCTTTTTATTTTTTTTCCTTTTCTATTATTTTATTTTTTTTTTCTTTTTCATTTTCCCTCCATCAGCCATTGACGAGGCTCTGTGATGGCCGCAAAGGGAAAAAGGGAAAAAAAAAAAAAAAAAAAAAAAAAAAAAAAAAAGAGAAGAGAAGAGAAAAGGAAAGGAAAGGAAAAAATGAGAAAAGTAAAGAAGGAAAGAGAAGAAAATAAAATAGGGAAAAAAAAAAAAATAAAAAAAAGAACTAGAAAAAATATTAAAATATTATTAAAAAGTTGTCCACGTCAATGCCTGCTGTGCCGCTTAGAATAGCTGACGTCAACGTTAGCAATTTTTAACTAAAATTGACCGAATAAATTCATTTGATAAAATATAAAAAATTTTAGAATTCAATTAGTACAATTAAAAGATTTAAAATAAAATTAATAAAAATGTGATAGGATAAGAACATTTTGACAATTTTTTCAATAGAGATGAAAAACTATTTCCGTGACCCCACACGCTTGCTTGACCCATGATTCTTTAGGGTTTTGTCGTGTTGTCCGTCGATCTCGGAGATTAGACTCCAAGGTGTACACAAACGAGAAAATACTCTGTCTCTCTCTCTAGGTTCTAATCGTTGAAGTGGAAGTCGTCAGTCAAGGCTCAACAAATCCACTTTTGACCGGCACCCGCAGAAAAGTTCCTTTCCTTGTGTGGCTTTTAGACGTCCACCGCACACCTATATTAGATAAAGGCAATGAACAGATAAACAAACCTACTGCCGAAGAAAATGTACTCTGTTGATGCTTCACTGTCTACATCCAACAAAGCCACCCGCCCGACAAAATCCAAACTTGAATTGGATTAGTGGGCGCACCAAATTTGAACAAATCAAAATCCTCCAAATAGCTCAAATTTCATACACATACTAAAACTCGAGACATAATTTAAAAATTCCCCATCTTGACTCATCGTTTCTAATTAAGTTATAGTGCTCATCATCCATGTTAACCCTTCTAATGTCCCGACAGGCACTCAACCATTAGAGACACCCATCAAACTCAAGCAAAGCTTGAACTTGTCTAGAGAAATGAAGTTGGTCCACGTGTCCGTAGGATTCTCCACCATAAGAAGTTTCTTTTATGGTCACATCCTCTCCTGACATACTTATCTGACGCAGAAATTTGTGTCGCCAATGAACTAGTAAATAGGGTACTTTCAAAATTTCTCAACTGCATGTTGAAGTGCTTTGACGCTTTCCTAATGTAACTCCTTCGAGTCAATCGCAACATTCTAGCAATCTCTCTCTCATCTCCATACTTGAAGTTGTCTCTACTACACCCAAATTATCTATTTCAATATCTCCATACAATTATCGATCGATCTCATCAACCTCTGCTAACCACCTCGAAGTTTCACCGGCTGTGACCTCAAAACAACTATAAGCTTTTATGGAATCTAGGACCTTGTAGATGCTATGACATCTACTACATTCTGAATATCTCTAGACTCTCCCTAAAGCTCCACCTATTTCTAAACACCATCCAAATCTTTCTCCATAATTGATCTCTCACTCCTCTTTTGAAATAGAGCATATTTGTCAAAAGTAACATCTCTACTGAACATTAAACCGAATGAATCTTCCTTAGTGGACCAGAGCCTGTATCCCTCCACCCTATATGCATAATTTAGGAATATGCACTTTCATATCCTTGGCTCCAGCATACCATCACTTACACGAGCATAATCAGTGCAACCGAACACTTTTGGTTTTGTGTCATCGGCAAACTTATCTGACCATATTTCCTTAGATTTTTCCAATCAATTGCTTGTGATGGTGAACTGTTGACTAACCAACAAGCTCTATTTACTTCTTTAGTCCAAAAATCTTCATCTAATCAAGCATTAAAGAGTAAAGAGCAAGCTTTCTTTAATATAATTATGTTTATCAGTTCTACAACTCCGTTCAGCTATGGTGAATCGGCAACAGTGCGGTGTTTAACTATGCCTTCCTCTATACAAAGCTAGCCAAGCTTATCATAACAGAATTCTAACTCTTTGTCAATTCTTAAACATACGATCTTTCTTACTATCTGCTTTTTGATCATTGTCTTCCACGACTTGAACAAACTAAGCACCTCGCTCTTGTGCTTTAGAAGACAAATCCAAACTTTTTCTCAAAACATCATCGATAGAGGACAACACATACCTAGCACCACCCCTACATAGGACTTAAGAGGGTCCCTATAAGTCCGAGTGTATGCAACCTACAATCTCCGAGGTCCAGTAAATTGCCATACTGAACTTCGCTCTTCACTGGCTACCTATGTCACAGTGTTCACAAAATTTCAGCTTATGAATCCGATGTCCTCCCAATGTAAATAGCTCTAACTCAGATCAATCATCTCCCTCTCACTCATGTGTCCAACTCTCATATGCTCTGTGTTGTGTCCTAACCAAAAGTATCAGAGAATCTAGCAAACAAGCCAATCACTGTTGTTCCTTAGGGGTGATATAACCTGCAGTTTATCTTCCCTTGTCAAGAGCACTCAATGAGATTAGGTTCTTTCTCAGCTCCGGTACATGCCTTACATTTGTCAACGTTAGCTCCATCTCATTGTGCATATTGATCTGAACTGTTCTGACCCCCACCACTTCACATGCAGCACCATTTTCCATAAGCACCTTACCATCCTCTATGCATTGATTGGTAGTAAACCACTATTTATGAGAAGTCACATGATAAAAATATCTAGAGTCAAGCACCCAGTCATCACTTGATGAACTCATGGTGACTGTTAACACATTATCGACATCACTAGAACTATTTTCTACTGTAATATCAATATTACCATCACCTGAAAACACCTTAACTCATTTACCCTTGTATTTTGGATAATCTAAATTGTAGTGACATACCTCATCATAGTGATAACATTGACGATTCCAAACATTGGACCTTGATTAGAAGTCTATGAGAAGTGAGAACATTGGACCAGTGTGATATCACACTGGTAGTAAACCAACGTATATGAGAAGTCACGCGATAACAACATCCAGAGTCAAGCACTCAATCATCACTTGATGAACTCGTGGTGACTCTTAACACATCATCAGTATCACTAGACTATTTTCTATTGCAGTATCACTATTACCATCCCCTGCAGACTCCACCTTAATTCATTTACCATTGTACTTCGGACAATCTCTATTGTAGTGACCTATCTCATTACAGTGATAACATCGATGATTCCAAACATTAAATCTCGATTTAAAACGGCTCTTTTATTTGCTACCTCCAGACTCTCTTTGTTAATCTCTACCTCGGATAACCAAACCTTGCGCCATATTTTGCACTAAGTTATTTTGTAGTAACTTTTTTTGCCACTCTTTAGAAAACTAAGGTGGACTTTACCTCTTCCAAGGTAATCTTAGTGTGCCCCTACAACAGTGAATCCATAAAGTGCTCAAAAGAATTTGGTAGATATGCCAACAATATCATTCCATGTTTCTCATTAGGCGAGGCCTCATTGACATTCTTGAAGTTCATCATGAGCTAGGGCTATGATGGATGTGCCTTTAATAATCAAGAACTGAAACATCATTTTCAGCATATACAAGTGATTGTCCAAATCTTTTATCAGATAAAGTGACTCCAATTTTGTCCACAATACTGCAGCATCCTTTTGGTCGGCCACTATTGTCACCTAATTTTGGAAAACCAATTTATGAATTTATTGGATAAAAAAAATCATAGATTCATCCCAGCCCCTAAAAAATGATTTAAATTGCATATAATTTTTAGAAGAATTTCATAGAAATAGGCCCATATAATTGCATTCATCGAACGACAGTAGATGGACTGAAAAGGGAGTTCTAAACTTAATTAATAAGCTGGACCAAGCACATTAGAGCATGGAACTTCGGCCAAACCCATAGAATATCTTTTGGCTGAAAATTTTAATAAATAAAGGCCAAGATAGAAGATATAGTTTTATTAAGGGCAAATATGGTGGGCAATCGAAATTTTTTTTTATCAAGCACATACAAGGGGGAGATATGCGTGCAGTGTAGAACGAGGAAAAAAAAAAAATATATGCATCTATAATAGGAAAGCTGGTCATGTCCTTTCTTGAAGAATCCCTAGCCATTGACTTATAAAAGCAGACCTACTATAGATGAAAAAGGGCAGCACACATTCACAATTCGCGACAGAGTTCATCTATCAAGAAATGTACAAGCACAGCCCATTAAAATTAGTTCAGACCCATCAGCCCAATTCGCATTAAGAAAGGAAGCCCACAACATTTGATAAAAATAACATAATCAATTATAAAAAGGCCTAATATCCTAAGAAACCTCCAACTTTAGCTTTTGTCTCAATTTTACCTTTTATCTCATAAAAAAACCTCTAAATTCAAGTCCAGCCCATTTCTACCATTAAACATTTTTTTTATCCCATAAAAAACCTTCAACTTTAGGTTTTATCCTAATTTTACCCTAAACATTTGTCTAATGAAAAACTTCTAACTTAAGGTATTGTCCCAATTTTACCTTCCAGTCGCAATTTTACCTTAAAATTTCTGTAGTCTAAAAAAAACCACAAACTTTTACTTGATTCATAAATCTTCCCCCATTAACCCTCCATCCAAAATTTTTCGCTGACAACCGAGAGAATGGAAACTCCCAAACACAAGCTATTCAAGCGTCCCAAAAGCGAACTCTCCGACCGTGAAAGATGGAACAATCCCAAGCATGATAGATTGACGAGCGCAAAATCATTAAGGGCAATTTTGACTAAGGGTTAATGAAGAGTAGATTTGGGACTCAAGTAAACATTTGTGATCTTTTATGAGACAAAAAAAATTAGAGTGAAATTAAAACTAAACCTAAAGCTGAAATTTTTTTATGAAACAAAACAAGGTTTGGAGTAGAATTGGTACTGAACTTAAAGTTAAGGGTTTTCATGAGACAAAAAAGTTTGGAGTAGAATAGAGATTAAACCTAAAGTTGAAGGTCTTTTATAAGACAAAAAAAAAGTTTAGGATATAATTGGGACATAACCTAAAATTGGAGGTTTTTTATGAGACAAAAGGTAGAATTGAGATAAGAGTTAAAGTTGGAGTTTTTTATGGTATTAGGCCAAAAAAAAGTTAGGTCATTTGGAGTATTCATCCATGTTAGAAAATACTTGACGGACCCTCTCTCTCTCTCTCTCTCTCTCTCTCTCTCTCTCTCTCTCTCTCTCTCTCTCTCTCTCTCTTCTCTCTCTCTCTCTCTCTCTCTCTATATATATATATATATATATATATATATATATATATATATAATTTGCCGAGAGAGACCATTTTTTTAATGGGGGGTGAACTCTCTTTCATCACTCTCTCGCACACACTTACAGGGATGTAAAGGACCTCTCTCTCATATTTCTCCCTCCGGTGAAGATCCTTCGCCACTTTCGTCGCTTTGACCACCCTACCTTTGATTGGCGTCGCCATTTCCAATGCGTACTTCCCAATTACTGCTTTTTTGGTTCCACGATTCAAGTTGCACATCACTATAGTCGATCCCTAGTAATCATCCTTAGCTCAATTTGTTCTGAGGATCTTGGTTAGAATGACACTTGAGGCTTCAGAAAACCTTAGTTCAATTTGCCATTTGTGAGATTTTGATTGGACCACAGCCAATTATTCTAAAAATTTAAATTATTGGTGAAAGTGTGGTTTAATATTTAAATATTCTATTACTCTTCTTCATACTTAGTCTAGTCTTTTTGCCTAGTAATAAGCTTGGACATATTTAATTGGGGAGGCAATGAAGCTTGGAAAATTTTGAACTGAGGACCTTCAGTTCTAATATCATGTGAGATTTTAATGGGCCCATAGCCAACTGTTTAAAAAATTTAATCTATTAGATAAAAACGTTATTTAATATTTAAATATTATATCACCATTCATCAAACCAGGGAGGAGTTCTCATGTCATCTAGTTTAATAGCTATTCTGTTTTTCGTTGGTTGAGAATACTTTGATGTTGGATTGTTCTTCGTTTGCCTTCCAATTTGTTATTTTTGTCTCTAGCTAACTTCAAGATAACCATCCCACGTCGTATTGTACGCCCAATTCATTGAATGATGTGTCTACTGAACGATTGCTGCTCTGTTGGTGTTCGGCTAAGACCTCACATTGATGATTCAAGAATGGCCTTTTGATGATCCATGTTATACTGTAGTCACCTATGTTAATTGATAGTTGATTACATTGATTTTTCATGTCATTCTTGATGGTTTGAAGGAACTCCTTATCCGTGCATTGATACATGCCTTGAAAAACACGTTGGTCACTCTTTGGGCATGTTTTTGCTTGTTCTTAAGTTGATAGTAGACCTGTCAAAATGGATTATAAACCCATTTTTTAATTCATATATTAGTAAATGGGTCATAAATGTGTTAGTTATATTTAGTAAATGGGTCATAAATGAGTAGAAGTCTAATATTAGTATTAAATGGATCATAAATGGATTGTAAATGGGTTATAAATGAGTTTACAACTAATTTAAACTTAACTCATCTCTCTCGCCCTTACTTAACCTTGCGCTCACTCACTTCGCACTCTCATCTCAGTTTGAGTGTGAATTTTCCTAGATTTAATTAAATACAAAACTGTTTTAGCAATATGGGTCTGATCGGGTATGGATTGGGTATGGGTTAAGAAAATTGCATTATGCATAAATGGGTCATAAATGGGTTAATAAGTCAATTTAGGTCGAACCATTTATGACTTGACCCACCCATTTGACAGGTTTAGTTGATAGTTGGAATGGGTTTCTTTTAAAATCTTTAGGGAATTGGGAATTTCTAGTGTTGTTCATTGTCTTGGTCCTGGTGAATCTTTAGCATGTCCATGTAATCATGTATTCTTGCATTGGATTGTGTTAAGGTGGGTCCATGTTGATTTTGTGTAAAATAATCGTGTTACAACAACTTTAGACCTGATAGGTCCTTAAAAGACTTCATTTCTTAAGGTCTCTTCATTAGACTTTAGGGAATGTACAACCCTAAATGGGATATTCCCTTCCCCTGGTGAAGACAAAGATCCAAGGGGAATATAGGGGGAATAGAGGGGCGCTCAGGATTGCCCAGCCGCCAAGACATTAAATAAGGTGCGTATGTTGTAGGTCAGCCCCTAATAGGTGGGTTTACTGGAATTGCATGGGAGCTTGCTGGCTTTGATTGTAGAGCCTTACTTTGGCATCAACCTTATCTTAAATTTGCAATTACTTTGATCATATTAGCACTGGTTAATACCACGAAAAACTCCAAACTGGTATATCTGTGATAAATTTATCCCGTGTTAGTTTCCGTTAATTTTTACTATAAAATTGTTAAGTTAAATGATACGTGGCAATTGACAAATGTAACAGTTTTGGGGTTTTATCCTCCGTTTATCACAAGTGTACTAGTTTATGAATTTTTTATGTTAATTCAATAAAACAGAGGGTAAATTTATCACAAATATATTAATTTAGGATCTTTGGTGGTTAAAAAATTAATTTAGGATAAATTTGTCACATCGATTTTGGGGTTTTGGTAGTCAAAAAATTAATTTGGGATAAATTTATCACAAATATACCAGTTTGGAGTTTTTCGTTATATTAACCCTATTACACGTACTTCTCATATAATGAATTAAGGCGAGGAATCCATGTTACTTTTCAAAAGAAATAATCATGTTGTCATGCTTGAATTTGCAGAAAATTAAACATTTGTCCGCTGTCCAAGCATCGATGATCTTCATTTAACTTCGATTGGTTGTTAACTTGATCACACGAGCCCCATATACAATTGGAGGAAAATATGGCATCGATTTCAAGTCTATTATTTACTGATAATCATGAATTTTGGCCTTGAATGCTCTCTTTTTTCTGGATGTTGCTGGGCTCATTCTTAATGTTGATCTTTGGGCGTGAATTAGGGTGATTTTTGTCTAATTGGGTGGTTTTATCGATCATTCATAATGATTTGTCGCTGTATAATTGATTTTCTAGCAAATTCAACATGTCTACGGTTCATCGATATGGGCAATAGATAGATTGCATTTCTAAGGATTGTTAGTGGACATGGTCAATTTTTGTTTTATCGGAAAGAATGTTCCATTCATTTCTTAGAATAATACTAGAGATGTACATAAAAGGCTTTCGACCCTAGGAGATTTCATATAACTGCGGAACAAAGCAAATGCCTGAATGCAAATAACAAAGCACAATCTGCAATTAGAAGTACACTCTCATCTCTCAAGAATAGATTTGTTATTGTAAATGTTCGGCAGTCAATTACCAAATTCAGTAATCAACACACGCAAAGATCTTCCACTCCATTTGCAATAGCTTGTGGAGCATGCCTAGACTCAACGTTTTCATCATTATCGTTGTGCAAAGACACCAACATTGATATGTTGAAAGAACACACATCAAATTCCTGTAAAGAACTCCTAGATATATATCTAGATCTAGTTTGGGAGAGTCTAACCCCCACATCTAGACCTAAATTTAAATTGGGAGAGGAGATCAGTATAATCTCAAAGATGTTATGGAGTCACATTATGAATAGCCTCCTTTGTGGCTTTCAACTGGACGAATGGCCAAATTGGTCTTTACGTTCACCCAAGATCAACTACATAAATTTATTCATACACACAAACTCCCAAAATAGATTAGGAGAGAAAAGAAAAAACAATCAAAGCAAAGAAAAAGAAACCAAAGACTAAGTAGGCTCTCAGCTTTAGTTTTTGGAGTTGAGAGCCTTCAGAAGAGCTTTGAAAGAGGGATGAGTTTTTGAAAGATGAGGAGGTTTGCCGACAAAGAGAGAAAAGAACGAAACCCTGACATGGTCAACCAAATACAATCAAGAATGATCTTATAGATACATGATGGTTCATTTGGTGGCCCGTGAAGAAATGCTATATGTACCCTATGCCTTAGGTGATTTTGCACATTAATGTGTAGGTCTTTTTTGTTGAAATGGTGATTATACATGCTGGATATTGCAATAGCTTGCAAGTTAGTTTGGTTTTGAGGGGTTTCGGGCTGGTTTAAAGAGGAGTTGTTAGTTCTTAGGCTTGCTTAGACATATGTTTTATTCCGAGTCATTTTAGCATAGCTTAGTGTAGTTTACTTTGAATAATGGATTAAAGTTTGCATGTGGTAGATAGGTCTCTCTAGAATTAGACTTTGGATTATATTCCCAAATTAGCTCATGGGATTCATGTCCCAGGGCTCAATAATGACGCCATGTATATTATTTGTCCGACCCGTATCGGGTTGTTTAGCCACACTTCATGTTGATAGTTTGTTCGTAAAACAAACAAAGATGTGTCTTGTCCCACATAAAAAAGATGTGAGTGTGTGGGCCAATATATAAGTGCGGAAATCTTCTAACCTTATAATTGAACACCATATGCTAAGAGGGCTGGACCCTAGAGTATCCACGTGCGGTGCATGATTTTGGCGCATTTAGCACCTTGTTTGTTTGCGCGCTTGTGGACCAAATTGTTACTAATCAATGTATATTTGTTTACCTAAGGGTTTCGTATTATATATTCAACATTTCTCTTTCAATATTTTTTTACTTTCAATTTTCATTTCTTAAAATACAGAATTTATTCTCTAATTGTTTCCTTTTGAGAGTACTTGGATAAATACCATAATTGCTATATTGTATTCTCAATTTGAGACTTTATTGTATCCTAGAATTATTGTCAATAACCATCGGCAACTTTGTGGGGGGGCACAATTCTTTAAAGACAGTGTATTCACGTCTGAAAATCTGATTCCATTATTCCCAACTATTTTTCTAGCATTTTACACTTTACCCGCTCTTTATTACTATTCTTGATGTGTTGTGATTGCTTTTACATTGTTTTTGTGCTATAATTCATTTTTTAGTTGGATGGTTAGGTTACATTCTAGGATCATAATAAACATAAAAACATTGCATGAGCACCTAGCAGCCAATAACTTTAAGATTCATAATTGGATAAAAGATCGCATGTGATGCTTAGTTGATAAACAATCAAGTTTACGAGAAAGGGTGTTAGTTAAATAATTAGTGTAATCAAGTCCCCTTACTTAGATATCCGGTTAAGTAAGATGTGAGATATACTCCTGTGTCTTACTTGGCTCCTAGCCAGCTTCAACAGGCTAGTGATGACTCCATTCTAGGATAGAATCTCTTATCTTCATATCTTTTGGATTTTGAATGAATTTTTCAACGTAGCGAGAGGGAAGAGTTTAGGAGAATCCGTGCCAATTGAAGACCATTGGTTCCCAACATGATATTATTTCTAAACCCATCTTTCCCTGGATGCGGGGGACTACTCCAGGAGGGTTGCGACAATCATTAATATTTTTTTAGCATTTTAAATGATAGCTCTTTAATTCTAGTTGAACTTACTAATCTTTCTAAATTTTATGTATTAGTTCAGGGTCTCACGTGTCTAAAAGTATGCTTTATTTTCGGGAAGAATTACTAAAAGTCCTAAACCTATTGTAATTATGCCAATCCAATATAATTTTTTTTTACCAATTGAGTCTTAAACATTTTGTATCTGTGCCAATTCAGTTCATCGGATCAATTTTGGCTAGAAATCACTGACATGTACGTTGGCCATCCTACGTGACGCAGCCAGCGCTGACGTTGATAAATTTTAATATTTAATATTTTTAATATTTATTTATTTTTATTTTTCCATTTTTTTCTTTCTCTTTCTTTTTTTTTTTCCTTCCCTTCTTACTCTAGCCAGTCATCGAACCTTGATGACCAGCCAAAGATGAGAGATCAAGCCTCACTCGCCCCTTCTGGTGGGTCAGAGTACAGCAAAGGCATATTTTCTACTAATGGCTTGCTATGACAATGAGGTCAATCGACATACCTGCAATTCTTCGTACCTCCGCGTGTTCCTCCCTTCTCTCTTTCTTTTGCTCATTAATGAGTGAATCAATCGATTGGTCCAAGAGCAAACAAGCGTGCAAGAAACAAGTAGACACCCACACTCGCCTTCCACATTACCTATCGACGGCGAGGGCAAGTTTGACCTAGCCAATGGCCGGCTCACTCTAGCCAATGGTTGGTGAGGTCGACCTTGCCGATCCTCACCTCTAGTCAATCACCAAGGTCTGACGATCGGCTAGAGGAAGAAGGGAAGAAATAAAAAAATTAGAAATAAAATAAAAAATAAATAAGAATTTGAGAAAATATTAAAACATTATTAAAAAGTGTCAACGTCAACGCCGGCAGCGTCACATAGAACGGCCAGCATCCTTATTAATGATTTCTGGTTAAACTGAATTGGCAAAAATTTAAAAGGTTTAGAACTTAATTGGTAAAAAAAATGTATTAGGTTAAATTAGCACAATTGCAATAGGTTTATAACTTTTTAGTAATTTTCCTATATTTTCGTGCAATGTAGTTTTCCTCTTGGATGAATTAGACGAATTGTGAGAATTTTCTCAGTGTTTTGCATGTTGATGTAACTTTTGTTGTGCAAATCTAGCTCGATTAATTTTCGTTTATCCCCTCTTCCACCATGTCACATCGGCCCTTTTAACTTGGCCAATTTAATTTCTATCAATATATGCTCTCAAAAAGTAAGTAAACCGTAATTTTAATGGGGGTTTTTGTTCCGTAGAATGGCCGTTTTCCATTATCTAAGGTTGAATATGTCTTTGGTAAGGCACATCCAGTCAACTAGTGCATTATAAATATTCTCTTGAAAGATCGATTAGAGACATTTGAGATACAGAAATGAGTTCATAGAATTGACATATAAAGTGAGACGATATATTCTAAGCAGATATTAATAAATTTGTAATCAAGGGTTCCCATTATCATGTGGAGGAGAAGACCAAACAACTAGGAATAAAACCTAGAGATAAAAAAAAAAAACCCCCTAGAGATAGAATTGGAATATAAAAGAATAACCACACACTTAATCCTTATGTCTAAAATACCAGAAAAAAGTATAAATATTAAAAAAAGAACCGCACATCCGATCTACTCCAGCAAGGATCCTTCTGCAAACCAACTGGTCGTTTAATTCTGAGTCGCCATTATAGACGCCTGGGAGTAGTAGCAATAGGAGGGCCAGGGCGCAGGTGCTGGGTTTTTTGGTTTTTTAGGGGTGGCTGGACCACTTGACATGGGGGGACATTTTTTGTTTTTTGGGGGCCACTAGATCTTGGGGTGCCGCCTGAAGACAGAGGGGCTTTTGGGTGGTGGCTAGGTTGCTTGACCTGAGCGATACGGCCGATTAGTAGCCGTTTGGGCCGAAGCGGGTTTATGGAGGGGTCACTTGGCCGCTTTAGGTCATCTAGTGGGTCCAGCATATCTTCATGGATGCTAAACACCGCTTTAGAGGCTCAGCTTCTAAATCGTGCTCTTGAATCAGACATATGGGATGATGGTGCGAGCAATGCAGCGTGGTGGTTAACAAATTCGATTGCCTTGCTATGTTACAAGTCCAGTTTTCTATCTTTGTAAGAGAAAGAGCGACCGGCTTGTCTTATACAATGATCTCCAAGCGTGTCCCATCTTCTGGCATTTACAGGTAGCTAGTTATGACTTTTGACATATTTGCCCAGCAACTTGGAATTTGCCCACACGCAGTTTGTCTTCTTTTCTAGGATTTTTTTCTTAAAGTATTAGAAGATTTTGGGGGACAAAAGGGTCCACTGCAAGTTATAGCGGGAATGTTCTAGCGAAATATGTTGGTCATCTGAGAATTCCCGCTTGATAATCCTTTGAATTAGTTGATCTTTGTGATGGATGTTTGAATATTTGACCAAGAAAATTCGGACAACTAGTTGTCAGATACAATTCCCTGCATGTTGTATGTCGTTCCATAACACTAAAGTAAATTAAACGGAACCCAGTGGCACCTATTAAGTTCTTAATTTTATGGGATAATGACATAAATGGCCCCTAAACTTTAGCCTATTATGCAATGTAATCCCTGAACTTTTCAATGTGATCCCCTAAACTTCAGCTCAATATACAATGTGATCCCTAAACTTTTAATTTATTCAATATAATTCCTAGACTTTTGATATATGTTCAATGTAATCCATGAATTGTGTGAAAATGTTGAATGTTGTCTTTTCATTAATTCAAATTCAGAAACAATATTGAACATTGTCATATAATCCATAGATTGTTGAATTGTTGCATGCTTGAGTTCTTAGTGCCTACTATATTTCACCATCATGAATTCCAATGGTCTTTGAACATGAGTTTGCTCCAAGATCTTTTCCTTTTGATTTACATGTTCTACTATTATGGCCATAAACTTTACAAGTACCAAATCCCTTCCCCTTTTCAACAACCTCAAATTTAGAAGGATCGCATTGGATAGAAGTTGCTGCCACTTTAGTTTTGAACTGGAAGCACGACCTTTATGAAATGTATCTAAGGACTCGTGTAAGAAAGGATCACTTGCTCATACAAATTACTCAATTTACTTTCGAACAACTTTCTTTTTGGAAAGCGGCCATTTTTTATACCTCCTTTCCAACTCAGGAAGTTGTTGCTGAAATAAATCTTCTTCATCATTTTGCATAATATCACAATCCAAAAAGGACCTTATATCAAGCATCAATTGTTGATTAATTAAATCTAGAGGTAAACCATCGGAAAACCTAAATCTTCTTTCATGAACACATGAAAGGCCCATGGATTGCATTATATGGCCAGTATAACCAGGTAGCTCAACTCTTTTAGCAATCTCATATTGTTTGTAGAGCTTATCTAAAGTAAATACCGACACTCAAGTAATCAAGTTGCTAAAAAGAGGAATATGAAGCCGATGAGGAATCCTTACCTTTTCACTTGACAATTTGGTTTTGATTTCTTGAAACTAATTCTTAACTATAAGGTATATTTTTATGTTTCACCTCAAATAAATTCCTCGTTGAAACTTGTAGATATGCTTTTAAAGTCGAATGTGCCCCTTAAGCTCTTGAAGTAACACGGTTCCTAAAATGCATGTGCAAGTCTATTCAAGCAAGCACAAAAAGCTCTTTGAAAGGAAATTATGTATTTTTAATATAATTAAGAACCAAGGGCTTTTCCTTACAACGCTCTTCGAACTGCTCTTCAAATTGCTGAATTTTTTCACCATATTCCACTTCACTCTTGGAGTTTAGAACCTTGGACTTCAAACTGAGATTTACATTTTACCACAATATTCTTCTTAATGCACCAAACGCACAACAAGTTCTCACTTCTAGGAAAAATGAATTGAACTGCATTCATCAATCTAACTCAAGAAAGCTTGACAATCAACACCCATTATGTTGCTAAACATTGTCAAAGTCCAAACATAATCTTTATTTTCTTCCTTTCTCAAAAATGCAAAGCATGAGTAGAAAAAATATCAAAGCTGGAAACTCCACTAATACTAAATAAAGGCATTTTGTATCTATTAGTCTTATAAGTACAATCCATTACAAAGACACTTAAGAAGCTCTTCTTTAGTGTCATGGAGATAGGATGAGAGAAAAACTAATCCATCAGGTGACCCTTGACATTATGTTTAAAATTGTAGATGAATCCACATGCACTAAGCTCCTCCAATAAAGCTTGGACCATAGTGCCACAATTCAAATACTCACAATAGAATTTCGCTTTCATGTTGTAAATAGTTTTAGCAATAGCTTGAACTTTGGGCTTACTTTCATAAAGAATTTTGGCAATGAGGTATACCAGCTTCAAACATCTCTTTCACACGAGAAGCTTCAACTTCAAAAAAGCGACGATAAGTAGGATGTCAAGACAACTTTAGAATTGTGTGATGCATTCAATATTTTGAGTGATCATGCTTCGTTTTTCTTTTTATAGTAAGGACCTAGTTGTTGAGACTAACTATGCAACCTAAAAAGGGGGTGAATAGGTTGCTTTGAAAGATATTACAGTTTTTGCAGAAAACAGCGTGTAACAAAGAGATATTAGACAAAAATCAGATGTATGAGAGACAAAGTACTACTTATATGCTAGAGATGATAAATAGAAGTATAAACAGTTACACACAAGGATATATAGTGGTTTGACTTTATCCCCAAGTCTACATCCACTCTCACCACTAATAGTCACAAGTTAGATTGGATCATACTAGTAATTTGCTAATCAAATTACACTTCAGCAAGCACTACTCCTATTAGATTGTAGATCACATTACCAGGAGGTGGATGCTATTATCACTTGGTACACTTGAAATTTTAACACAACTATAATGCAGCAAGTGCTATCAACAAGCAGGAGCTTTTTGCTAAGTATATAGCAAGTAAGAGATTTCATAATTCTTGTAAGCACACACACTCTTACTCTAACTTATTGGCTTCAAAGACCTTCTCTTTTATAGGAATCTTCAAGCTAGTCGTTGTCGATGTCCTAGAGAGCTAAAGTAGCGGTTAGAGTCATTGGAGCTGCTATTCTCAGAATTGACTGTCCATACAGCCTATTCTTGAACTTCTGTAGACTTTCCCGAAATAGCTCTATTGTTTTACTGTAACTGCGATACTAACTACCTATCAAAACGACTCTTCTCCTTTCTGCCGGATCTTTTGCTATGCCTATCCAGTCCCAACGGCTATTACAATGACATAATGGTCATATTAAGTGAATCGTCACTTAAACATCACCAATTACTAGATCTCTTTAGTTTGAATAAGACATCTTCATTTAGTTGATCTTTTAGATTGATGGTGTTGTTTACACGATCCTTCAAGGACAGTCTTATGATTTTCTCTTTAATGAATAACATTATAGTTATCACTCAGTCCTTTGAATATATCTACACTTAGACAATGTAGATATTATACTAAGGATAGTTTAGGTATCATTAAAATTATTTAGATATGTTTCTTCAACAATCTCCCCTTTTTTATGATAACAAAACTATCATGAAGATGTGAAACAAATATAATGAATTTAATGTTCTGTTAACAAAAATCTACGGAGTGAAGATTTTTCATAGAGAATATACTTTGCAAAATATCTCTTAAAAGTTTGCAAAAAATATTAGAGACAATATCTAGACAATCTTTTAATAGTATACTTGTTAAAAGGGCAAATCTTCTAGATTCTAGTGAGCGAATATCATTAGACATAGATTGTAAGAGATTCGAGTTTATCTATGCAATTTGTTGTTCTTTCTATTTCGATGAAGCTCCCCTCTTTTGATGTAAAATAGTATTTCGTCATATCTCACATGTTTTTGTTCTTCAATATGTTGCTCTCCCTATTTTAATGTAATTCATTTCTCCTTCTTCAAGATTCTCTTCCTTTCGCTTTCACATCTAGGTTCTCTCTCCCTTTTTGTTATCAGCAAAAAGAGCGTACAATAGACATCATAGAGAAAAGAGAGTTCTTGCATTGATAAGACAGTCAAACATGAGCAAATAAGTACAACTGTTCTAACATCAAACATAAGCAAAGAAAAAAACATAAGCAGATAATAAAAGTTAGGTGCAATGGCATTTTCTTTGCTGGGTGGTGAAGGATTGAACAGTTGGTTCCTTAAGATCAAGCCGGGCAGGGTTATAGCAATCCAAGCTAAGCAATGTTCGTTCAATTTTCACCAAGTACTTAGTGAGAAAAGTGATGGAACTTTTGATGTCCTAAACATCAGCTTGAAGCTTCGAGATTGCAGCAGTGGGAGTAACCGATAATTCAATAGGAGAAGAGGACCTCTCTGTCTAGATGGACGAGCAGACGGCCTCTGTGTGGTTGCCTTGCCTTGCTTTTCCCTTTGCTGGATGATACAGCCTGTGTTGCTAGATTTTCTTGAAGAACCTTCTTCGATTTTTTCATCATCTCCTTGACCTACTTGAACAACTTCATTCTTCTTATTGACCCATCCTTCAGGCGTCATTCTGAGCATCATTTTATCCATAGTCTTTTTCATGATTTCCACATGAGACATGCTATGAGGTACAACATCATGTAAGTCGATATGCTTGTGCCTAAAGACGAAAGTGATGAGGGCACTGTAGGGTAGCTTACTTGCCATGTATTTGGCGATTAAGTACATGTGGATGAAAATCATGTGTGCCAAGGAAAAATCTTCATATTTGGTGAGAATGGCCTAGATGACCTGTGCTTCATAACGAGATATATCGTTGGTTAAGGATGATTTGGGGTGCAAGCAGAGCGTCAAGATTTTTTGAATGAAGTTTGCTTTGAGGGGCAGTAGGTACAAGGGAACAATTTCTCTAGAGCCACAAGTAAAATCAAGAGTTTCCAAAATGAAACTGTATGCAATGTCTAGCTCAACAGGAATCTTTTTGAAAACTTTGAACTCAGTGTAGTTTTTCTTGGCAAAAGAGAATATGAAGGTGTTTCTATTTGAGAAATGCAAATTTGAATAGAACAAGGCCACGAGAGTGGAGTGCACTTCATCTTACATTGTGCAGAAAGATTTTAGCCGAAGATCTTCAAATAGCTCAAGAGAGAAAAATGTCATATATAATCAAAATTGACAAAACCATGTAGAATAGTACCACGATTATTAAAAGATTCAAAAGCATCATTGTGTTCTTGATTAAAAAAGACAGTTTAGAATCAAAGGAGGGGTCTAGAATGAAACCTTCAGTAGGTTCAAAATTTTGGAAGACCTGGTTATCGTCATCTTCTCTTTGTTTATCTCCAGCGGTTTCTTCTATTTTAATCATTGGGTAGCTTTGTGTAGTAAGAGTAAGAGTTAGTACAGGTGGTGATGGCTCTTTTTCTAACTTCTCATATTCTTCTTCTCTATCAGTGGAAGATTTTGTGGATGGTAATCTTAGTAGTGGTTGAAAGGATTCACCAGAAGGTAGTGCCACGGGTTGAGTTTCAGGAGCCTTACTTATAGTAGGGACAAGCACATACCCTTTTTCTTTGACAAATGCCTATATTATCTATTCCAGAGAGATACTAGGTAAAATGGTTGGCTAAGAAGGTGCTTCCAGTTGTAATAGTAGAAGATAAGATAGGTTGGCCTTTCCCTTTCCAGAGCATATTTGAGATTTTGGAGTTTTAGTGCTTGGAACAATTCCTTTTGTGGAGGATGGAGGGGCCGTGCTTGCAGTAGCAAATTCTCCATGTTCTCTAGCAGGTTGAGAAATAGGAGGACTCAGAGTTTGTGTTACTTCAGTAGAAGCTTCAGGTTGGTCGGTGAGATCAATGTGTGATGATTCTTCCTTAGAGAGTCTTGATTGCAATATTGGTGCGAGTGGATTTGCGTGTGCCAATGGCTTTGCAAGACTTATGAGCCATTTGAGAGATAGTTTATGTGAATGAAGAAGACGAAAATGGCTAAGGAAATTATAGAGAATGAGGAAAGGTTTATCCAGGTGGTTTACAAGATGGGGGATAACGTGAGTACTATCTCTTGAAAATAGGAGCAGTTTGGCCATGTACAGAAGGTTAGCCGTTACTCAATAACGGTAGCTTTCTTATTTACTTCAATAGATTTTCAAGAAAAAATCAAATAATAACAAATTAGAGTAGATTGGGTATAATGGCAGTATATCAGAATGGAAAGAAAATCTCAAGGATAGTTACTGTAACGGTAATAATTTTTGAATTTTTGAGACTCCGTACCTAAGGTCCTTTGTTTGTGTCAAGTAGAGGTTGATGAATCTTACCTGATTTATTCCAATGGATTGCATATTCCCAGCTTTCCTTTGATAAATTCGAAAGCCTATTTGTCCAGTAGCTTGGTGAAGATGTGAGCCAGATGTTTTGACTCGATGAACAGAATGGAGATTTCTCTATTACTTACTAAGTCTCTGATAAAATGATGTCTTACTTCAATGTGCTTGGCTCGAGAGTGTAATATGGGATTTTTTGAGAGATTGATCGCACTTGTGTTGTCACACAATACAAGAATGATTTCATTTGTTTCTCCAAAATCGCGAAGTTGCTATTTCATCCACAATAGTTGAGCACAACAGCTTCCTAATGCAATATATTCAGTTTCCGTTGTTAAGAAAGCAACTGTATGTTGCTTCTTTGAGAACCAAGAGATTAGCATATTTCCTAATTGACATGTACCAAATGTACTTTTTCAATCAACCTTACATCTTGCATTGTCAGCATCTGAGTATCCAAGTAGTGTGAAATCTGAATTCTTGGGATACTATATACCTAGCTTTGGAAATAAGCCAATGTATTGAATGACACGTAATTAGATTCTTTTGGATTAGATTGAAAACGTGCGCATAGACAAGTTCCAAACAATATATCTTGTCTAGATGCTGTAAGATATAATAAGAAATCAATCATACTTCTATATAGTTTGGAGTCAACAAATTTACCTTTCTCATCCTTGCTTAGCTTGATAACAGCAAACATTGGTGCATCTACCTTTTTGATTCCTTCCGGACCAAATATCTTCCCAATTTCTACGGCGTACTTCTCTTGATGGATGAAATTTCCATTTTTTGTTTGTTTTATTTGGATACCGAGAAACTAATTGAGTGATCCAATTAGGCTCATCTCGAACTCGCTTTTCATGATGTTTGCAAAGTCCTTGCATAGTTTTTTTTTTGGTAAAGAAAAAGAAGAGGGAGAAGTCCTTGCATAGTTCTTCATTAGTGGATCCAAAAAATAATATCATCAACATATATTTGTATGATAAGAAGATCAAGATCTTCTTTTTTGATGAATAGTGGAGTATCCACATTACCTTTCTCAAAATTATGTTCTTCTAAGAATGTACTTAATCTTTCATACCGGACTCTTGGAGCTTGCTTAAGTTTATATAGGGCCTTTTTCAAGCAGTATACATCCTGGTCTATTTGGATCCTCAAATCCTTGGGATTGCTCAACAAAGACTTTTTCTTTAATGTAACCATTAAGAAATGCACTATTGACATCTATTTGATATAAATGAATATTGTAAAAACATGTATAGATAGTTAATAATCGTATAGCTTCCAATCTAGCAACAAGAGCATAAGTTTCATCAAAGTCAATATCTTCCTCCTGTGAGTAATCTTTTGCAACTAATCTTGCCTTGTTGTGAGTGACTTTACTTTTGTCATCAAGTTTGTTTTTGAATACCCACTTTGTTCCGATGATAGGATGGTTTGAGGGTCTTTGCACTAATTACAAACTTCATTAAGTTTGAATTGATGCAATTCTTCTTGCATGGCCTCTATCCAGCTTTCGTCAGAGATAGCTTCTTTAATCATTTTAGGTTCTTATTGAGATATGAGAGCCAAAGAATTCATCAGACTTTTTAGTGCATATTTGGTCTTGATTCCTTCATTTATGCTTCCAATGATTTATTCTTTGAGATGCTTGATTTTGTATCTCTAGTCTTTGAGAACAGTGTTATGCTTGGAAACATCATCATTTTGGTGGTGTTGTTGTTGCCAATTAGTAGGAGAAGGCAAGAGCATGACTTCATCACAATCATTTGTTTGTATCCTCTTTTAATTGTCTTTGAACTTCACATTCATGGATTCTTCAACTATCTGTGAATCCTTATTGAGCACACGATAAGCTTTACTAGTAGCTGAATATTCCAGACAAATACCTTCATTTGCACGAGTATCAAATTTCCCAATGTTTTCATTCTTATTTTTAAGAATGAAGCATTTGCAACCAAATACATAGAAATATGATATATTGGGTTTTCAGCCTTTGAAAACTTCGTAAGGAAGTCTTTTCCATCAATGGTCTTAGTAGTACCCTATTCAACGTGTAACAGGCGGTAGCAACTGCTTCAGCCTAGAAGTATATAGGCGTACAGCTTTCAATCATCATGGATTTTTGTAGAGAGTGATTTCTCATTTTGTTAACCGGTGTATGCTGTGGAAGAAATTGTGTTCTATTCCATTCTCATCGCAATAATCAACAAACATTTGATTTTCGAATTCTCCTCCATGGTCTATTTTGATTGTTGAGATGCTTTATCCCTTTTCGTTCTGGATCTTCCAAGCAAATTTTTCAAATGAATGAAATGCTTGATTTTTGTGAGATAGAAACATTACCCAGGTAAACCTCGAGTAATCATTAACAATTACCAAATAGTATCTTCTTCCTTCTAGACTCATGGTCCTTATGGGTCTAAATAGATCCATGTGCATAACCTGCAAAGATCGGTTAGTAGAAACTGTGTTTATTGATTTAAAAGATGATCTAACATGTTTTCCCATAGTACATGCATTGCATGAATCACTTTTACTGAAGTTGATTTTTGGGAGACCACGCACAAGATCCTTTGATGAGATCTTAGAGATTTGCTTAGCATTGATGTGTCCCAATTTTTTGTGCCATAGATCACATTCATACTTAATAGACATTAGACATTAAACATCATCAAAATTCACATTTAGTAGATAGATGTTGTGATACCTTTTACCCCTGAATGATTGGGATCTGTCTTGACTTATACCGATACATTTACCTTCCTCAAAGCTGACTTTGTATCCCTTGTCACAGAGTTGGCTTATACTTACAAGATTGTGACCTAGTCCTTTGACTAGTGAAATATCTTCAATGATCAGATTTCCTAATCTAATGTTTCCTTTACTGATAATTCTTCCTTTGTCTTTTCCTTTCGAATGTGACAGTGCCTCCATCTAAGGTGACGAGACTTATAAACTTGGAACTATCTCCTATCATGTGCCTTGAGCATCCACTATCTAAATACCACTTGTTTTTCTTCAAAATTACCTATAGAGAGAGATGCTCATCTTTTCTTTGGTACCCATTTAAACTTAGGTCCTTTAGTGTTAGATTTAAAAACATCATCAAATCTTCTATGAACCTTTTTGGGCATCATTTGCTTGTTTGGACATTTTACTTTAAAATGACCATATTCATTGTAGATTGAGTAATCAGGAAATTGTTTGCCAAAGACTGTGGTGAAGTGTTTTGCATAATAACTCTTATAAAGATGTTCAGGAGGTTGTTTAGCCAATCTTTCTTTGTATTCGGGAAAAGGATTCTTCTCATCTTCATTTTCCTCATGTCCTAAACCACATTTATTATAATGAGGAATCCGAATCGAGAGAATGTGCTTCAAGGTTTCTTAACCAAGAGAAAACTCAGTACTAATTTTTGAAATTTCTTCCTTGAGAGAGTCATTCTCAATTTGAGAAAGTTTAATTTCCTTTTCTTGGAGATCATAGTCCTTTTTCAAGTTGTCAAATGTAGTCTTGCAAGTAAGTTTTCTTGTGATAAGATTTAGTACTTCCTTTTTAAAAATAGAAATTCTTTTTAAAGCCTTTTTGCGTTCATAAAATATTTCCTTTAAAAAGTCCTGCATTTCTTCATTAAAAAGTTTAGGCTGAATTACCTCATCTTCTTCTTCATGATCCGAGCATCCATCAAACAGAGGTTTGCTTCTTCTTTGCCGCTGGTTTCGCATTCTGATTCACTCCATATTTCAGCATTCAGTGCTTTCTTCTTCTTCTCATTATTTCCTTTCTTTTTGAGCAATGGGTCAATCTGGCTTTATGTGACCTAGTTTTTTGCATTCATAACAAACAAGATCTCTACCTTTGAGTTCTTTCTTGCTACTGTAGAATCTTCTTTCCTCAAGAGCCTTCACTTGTTGTTTGCCTTTGAATTTTCCTTCCTTTTTCATAAGGTTGTTGAACCTTCGAGTGAATAGCGCCATGTCTTCATCATCACCTTCATCCTCGATGACAATAAATCACCTGCATCATTATTGTTAGATTTAAAGGTTATGGCTTTCTTACCTTTTAAGCTGCCTTTCTCAATTTGCTGTTCTACTTCATAAGGTGTGAATGTTTAGATCAATTCTTCCAACGTGATTGGTTGAATCCTCATTGTTTCTCGAATTGAGGTTTTCACCTTATTCCATTCTTTTGGTAAGGCTCTCAATAGTGTGTTCATTTTTTCTTCATTGGGGAATATTTTTCCTTGATATGCAAGGCCATTCACTATGTCTGTGGACCTGTTGAACATTTGAGCTACTGTTTCATCTGATTTCATCTTCAAGAGCTTGTACTATCCAAAAAGGATGTTTAGTTTCATCTCCTTTACTCGGTCAGTCTCTTCGTACTTGAGTTTCAGTAGATCCCAGATTTCTTTAGTTGTGACGCATGTGCAAATTTTGTTATATTCAGTCATAGATAAAGAACAGTAAAGAAGATGTTTAGCTTTTGCATTATGTGTTGCTCATCTTATTCGCGCTTCATCCATGTTGTGTACTACAGGAGCATAGGCAATAGCAATTTCTGATGGGATTTCTTGACTAGCTCTTTGAGCAGTAGCAAGTGCAGGGTATTTCCATGCCATGTTGGAACACATCCCATATTTCAAGATCAATTGCCTCAAGATATGCTTGCTTTCTATTCTTGTAATAGTTGTAATTACTTCCATCAAAATAAGGTGACTTGTTAGGAGCAAAAGCATCACTAGTGATAAAACCACCAAAGTTAGCCATAAGAAAAGATCTTTATGCTTAGAAGAAATACTTTCTCAAGATAAGTAACTAGCCTCTTACACCAATTGTTAGGACTAACTATGTAACCTAAAGGGAGGGTGAATAGGTTGTTTCAAAAGATATTACAGTTTTAACAGCGTGTAACAAAGAGATATTAGAAAACACCAAATGTATGAGAGACAAAATATCACTCGTATGCTAGAGATGATAAAAAGAAGTATAAACAGCTGCACACAAGAATATATAGTGGTCCGGCTTTATTTCTAAGCCTACATCCACTCTCACCACTAACAACCATAAGTTGGGTTGGATTGCACTAGTAATTTACTAATCAAGTTATATTTTAGCAAGCACTACTCCTATCAGATTATTGATCACACTACCAAAAGGTGGATGTTGCTATCACTTGGTACACTTAAAATTTCAATACAATTACAATGTAGCAAATGCTATCGATAAGCATGAGCTTTTTGCTTAGTATACAACAAGTAAGAGATTTCAAAATTCTTGTAAGCACGTACACTCTTACTCTAACTTGTTGGCTTTAGAGACCTTCTCTTTTATAGGCATCTTCAAGCTAGTCATTGCTTATGTCCCGAAGAGCCAAAGTAGAGGTTAGAGTCGTTGGAGCTGCTATCCTCGGAACTAACTATCCATACAGCCTATTCCTGAACTTCTGTAGACTTTTCCCGTCAGGAACTGCAATATTGACTACCTGTTAGAACGACTCTTCTCCTTTCTGCCAAATCTTCTGCTGTGCCTATCCAGTCCCAACGGCTATTATAGTGACATAATAGTCATATTAAGTGAACCGTTACTTAAACATCATCAATTACTAGATCTCTTCAGTTTGAACAAGACATTATTAATTAGCTGATCTTTGAAATTGATGGTGCTGTTTACACAATCCTTCAAGGACAGTCTTGTGATCTTCTCTTCAATGAATAACGTTATGATTATCACTCAGTCCTTTGAATATATCTGCACTTACAAAATGTAAATATTATATCAATGATAGTTTGGGTATCATCAAAATTATTTAGAGATGTTTCTCCAACACTAATCAATCAAATGAGATACAATCTTTTTTCTCTGACGTGGAATAGAAATATTATGTCGATCACAATAATTACCTCTCCTATCGCAACCAAGAAGAACATATTTGTCCATATTTGATCTTTTTATAGAGACAACATAACCTTGAGCAAGAAGATGCATCCACACAATACTCAAAAGATCCTCTCTTGTTAGAAAATTACTTGGTAAAGTCTCAAATGAACTTATTGACATGATTGATTGATATTCCTTATTCGCAATTTCATCATCAACAGATACATTTAAGCAATTTGGGTCCTCTTTAATAATATCTTCCATAGTGACTTCACTACAAAAAACAACACAATGAAAGATGAGTAAATTGTATATAATGCATACATTAACCACAATATTGAATTTTTGAGTAAATTCTCACAAATTTGTATTGAAAATCAAAATTGAAAAATTCACGAACATGAGGATAATCTATGAAAATAAAGTAAACAATTTTGCAGATAAAACTAACATTTCTTTACTTAGATATATGATTAGTGCTTGCTCAAATTAAAACAATGGAGAGTAAGTTTGGAAGAAAACAAGCACAGAGGAAGCGTTGAAATGTAATGGGTGGGAGAAGCGGCTAGGGTGAAAAAAAAAGTCATTCGAAATGGATGCGGTAGTTTTGTCTTTTAGTAAATTGAAACAAAAAAAAATGAAGAAAAAAAGGTAATAAATTATACCCACAAAGGATAATGTAGTCAAATCAATGTGATAATGGTACAAGGAGCCAATAAAATGACATAAATAGCACTGACCTTGTTAAAAAGAATGAGTTTTCTTTATAAAACAGACTCCGTCTTTGAAAAAATTGGCATCTGTGCTTGATTGTTATTGACCGAACTCTTCCAATGCCAATTTGCATGAACGTCTTATAGAATGCTAGGTTTAAGATAGTTACACATGAACGTCGTAATATGCACGAATACCCACATATATAGTTACCTCATATCAATATCATTATCTTGTTGGTAAGTTACTGATTAATTGTGGAGAACACTTGTAAAATTTTAAATACTTTGTAAGCTACTATGGAATATGAGTGGTGAAATTATCATTTTGTTGTTAAGTTACTAAGGCTCTGTTCGTTTATCGGAAAATATTTTCTTTTTGGAAAATATTTTCCCGGATTAGAAGAAGATCAAATCTCAATTGATTGTCTTGGATTCTTCCAATCAATTGGACATTGTTCTTATAGTGATCCTCGAGTCTCGAGCAATTATAATATTGAAATCAATAGGCTTGACAAATTGCTTACCAAAATGATTTTCTATAATAATCGATAGAAGGTTTGCGCTTAATCTCTCCTTGACCTTGGAGAATCATTCTCGATCTCATTTTCATTTTGGAAACCGAGACCGATTTGTTGTAATAGGGGACTTGAATGGATAGAACATGCTCTAATGTCTTTGAGCCAAGAGCAAATTTTTTGCAAAGCTTCGAATTTCTTCCTTATAGAACTCAACTTCTTTTTTGCAAAATATCCTTCTCTTCCTTGACAGAGAATTCTCCTTTTCAAGCTCAATGATCTTGTTCTCATTCTGTAATATTTTGTTTAGCTTCAATTTAGAGACTTCCTTTTCAACTCGGAGATCTTCTTTAACGCATTCTCATGTTCCATGCATAACTCTTCAAAAAGATCATCATCATCGAGAATAGGATCTGAACAAATCACCTCATCTTCTTGATTCAATGTCGCCATTAAGCATAGATTTCCTGCTTAAGGATTTCATCATCGCTGGATTCAGACTTTGTGTCACTCAATGCTTCGAGCCTTTAGAGCTTTCTTCTTCTTTTGAATTTCCCTTTGAGATTTGTTCCTTTGATTTTCATCTTCTTGTAATTTTTTTATGAAGAGAGCCAGTTCTTCATCCGTCAACATCTTTCATCTTTCAAAATCTGCATCAAAATCAGTGTTAGTTTAATGCAATTGACTTATTACCTCTGGTTTCATTTCTCCCTCATTTTGTTTTTCTGGCTCTCATATGATTGAAGAGTTCCAATCAACTAGGAAGCATCGCACTCTCATAAGAGATGTTTGATCCTTTGTGTCCTCAATAAGAGATGTTTTGATGTTATCCTTGATAGGCAAGACCGTTTACTATGTCGGTAAACCTGTCGCCAAAATTGTTGACTTTTTTGAAGGATTCAATGCAAACAAAATATTGGACCTTGGTTGTCCTTCATTAATATAAGATCCCAGGCAATCAACTTCTTCTCCCACCAAAAACATTTTCCCTCCCATAGGCAATTTTGCCTTCACTTTAGGGAAAAATGATTTCCTCTTTGTGAAAAGAGAAAATCATTTTCCTCAAAACAATGAAGGATTTGGGGATGGGGATGGAAAATGTTTTCCCACGGAAAACATTTTCCGCCCTTGAACACCGGAAAATGCGGAAAATATTTTTCGGAAAAATATTTTTCCGCAAACGGACAGAGCCTAAATAATTGAAGAAGCCCACTTATCCAATCTAAAAGCATTTAATAATCTACTAATGCGCGCTAACTTTGAGAATGGTAAAATCATTGTTTTCGTTTGTTGCTTAGTAATTATTGATGGCACAAAAGATTTATCAATCACATTTTACATATTAACGATATTTTTTAGATTTCGTTGGGCTGAATTCCGTCTTTTTTTACCAGCGGAACAGTTGACTCCTCCTCCTCTTCCTCCGACGCAATATGACGGGAAAGTCTTTTATCAGATAAAGAAACAGATCACATCACACGGCTTTGCATTAGCATAAAATTCCACGACGCAAATTGGTCAACAGACACGACTCAGGAAAGCTTGACACGGCGGAATCAACCACCAAAACAAGAATGAACAGAGACACCGACCACCATGCAATCACGGTGGCAGCGGAGAAGTGGTGCGGCTGGTCTTCTCACATGGAGGGACGGTTCAGGCAGACGCCGACTCTTCTGAAGCCCTCGGCATATAACTACACGTGCTGCATCTTCAAAGTCCCCAAGAGCCGAGTGGAGAGCAACGCCAAGGCTTACAAATCCCGGATTGTGTCAGTTGGCCCGTACCACCATGGGGAAGAGCAGCTGATGCTGATCGAACAGCACAAGCCTTGACCGTTCTCCTCTATGCTTGATCGGACAAAAGACTATGGCGCGGGCCTGGACCGTTACTTCTAGGCCGTCGCCTTGCTGGAGACCGGCATACGGGATAGCTATTCAGAGGCAAAGCCCTCGATAAGGAAACGTTGGATTTGATCGAGATGACGATTCTCGATGCTTGTTTCATCATTGAGATGTTCCGCGTCTTCACCCATGTGATCCAACCGGACCCCTTGTTCTCCATGTCGTCTCTCCTGGTCGACCTCCTCCTGATTGAAAACCAGATCCCATTCATCGTTCTTCAGACGATCTACGACTTATCCAACTCTCCCTCGGAAGCCGACCGCTCCCTCAATGAGATTACCTTAGGGTTCTTCAACCACACGCTTAGACGGCCGGTGAAAGAACTCGAGATGCAGTACCAAGTCTCCAATGTCGCACACTCACTCGATTTGTTCTGACTGAGCATAATCGGCCATTTGAAGCTCGAACATCCCAGACAGGCCGATAGAGAGTCGCTGCAACCAATACCCTCTACGAAGCAGCTGCAACTCGCAGGGATAAAGTTTGAACGGAGGGAGGGCGATGAGTTAATCTGGGTCGAGTTCGATGACGGGAGTGCTTCAAATCCCTCCTTTGACCCTTGACTTTTTCACCAGCTCCTTCTTCCTCAACTGCGTGGCTTTCGAGCAGTGCTACCGTTACTGCTCCAGCCACATCACCAATTACATGATCTTCATGAGATGTCTCGTGCACTCGGCTGCGGACACAGAGTTCCTGTCTCAGAGCAGCATAATCACCAACTTTCTAGGGACCGACGAGGAGGTTGCAAGGTTCTTCAATGATCTCGCCAAGGATGTCATGTTCAATGTGAAGAAGAGTTACTTGGCCGAGTTGTTCGGGCAAGTGAACCGGTACCACCAGAGCACGTGGCATGTTCAAAGGACGGGAATCATGCGCGAGTACTTCGGCAGGCCCTGGACCTTCATTTCTGCTGCTTTCATTCTCCTAGTTCTAACCTTACTCCAGGCCATCTACACCGTTTATGCTTACTATCCTCCCTAGAAATAACCAAGCTCTGCAACACAGCTTCAGAGAGATATACAATGTTGATGTACCATCCATTTAATTTGGAGGAATCAGACCAGTAAAATTTGTGCTTCATTTCTGGATTTTGCTTTTGCTACTGTACTCCTAATTTGATTTAGATTGCTTAGACAAATTACATCTCCATCACTATAGTTAGAGTACTAGCAAATGAAAGTAGCCCATAATGCATAACTTAATGGTAACAATTCGACGAAGAGCAATCTGTTAACTAGAGAATTTAACGTTAGTGCAGCTGATCGAAATTGACAGACAGATTTCTTGGACACATGATTATCGTTGACTCGAAAGCAGCAGCAGTCTCTAATCGGACAATTGATGAGGCGAACGAGTTGCCCAGATTTCGATTTCATGCACCAGCTAGGAAGTTTGAACTAGATTCTTAAAAGCTAAGTTCCATGCTAACGCTCCCATAAACCTAAGTAAACCATTACTTAATTGGGTTTTCGGTTCCCTATAGCGGCCACTTCCGTTATCTCGGGGTTGAATCGACCTCTGGTATGGCGCATACAATCAACTGGCTCACAGATATTCCACCGAAAGATCGATTGATTACAGAAATTTGAGATGGTGAACCGGATTTACCGAATTGATCTATAGAGTGATATTCCAATCGGCAATACCCATCTATGATGAACCGCACATTTGATCGAATCCGGCAAGGATCCTTCTGCGAACCCATCTGGTAGTCGACTATGAGTCAATTGACCAGTTTTTTTCGTGATGGAGGTTTGAAAATTTGACTGATAAAGTTTGGACACCTAGCTATCGGTCATAGATCTTTCTCCCCATATATCTCATGCTGTTGTCATCGCCTAGGGGCCTGTAAGCTCAAATGTGAGTCGAGCTAGGGTTGTGGACCTCAATTGATAGTCAATCACAAATTACTTCGATCAAAGATAGAGCAAAACGTATCTACGTACATATTTTATTTCCTATAATTGTTGAAAAGTTTGAGCAACTTTGACGGAAAACAAAATATCATTTAAAAATTAAATCTAAAGGTACAACTGAGTGATAATCTTCAAGAGCTTTCCAATGGTACCTTTGCCCAAATAGGACGGTTGGTTTTAAAGATATCGTAACTCTTAATTAGGGTTATCCAATCTTGAAGTATTGAGGAATTTATGATTCGACTCGATCAATTAATTTCGTCTTAAAAATCAAGTCATAGAAGATTTTTATGTAGAAAATATTGTAACTTTTTACTATGATTGTCCGTTCCAGCAAATGCCAAAAAATCCGTGACCCCAAATATATTTTCGAAATCAGACCACATGTTCGAAAGTTTCGGATCACGAAAAATCCGTGACCCCAAATATATTTTCGAAATCAGACCACATGTTCATTTCGATCACGAGATTAAGAGATGCTCGGTCAAAGTTTGGTTAATTTTCAAGACATAAGGCCTAAATGGCTTGTGCGAGGCTTCCCTTCTGCATGAACAATTCTGACTGTAAATAGGGCTCAAATTGCTCATTTCCAAAGAAGTTAAATGCATTTCACTCACTCCTAACTTGTGCTTTCTCTCTCTAATTCGAACGCTAATACCTTTTTGCCTTTCTTTGACGGAGATGGCCCATCCCTCAGGTAACCGCAGGGATGGCCCAGCGCTGCACAAAGTGGGCCAAGCGATGTGCAATGCTGGGCCTGCTCAGGGAGGCCGGGCCTTGTACAAGGCCATTTTGACCTTGCACAAGGCCCATATAGCCGCTTTCTTTTCAAAGCAATCCAAGGTAAGTTTTAAGCTCTCTCTCTCTCTCTCTCTCTCTCTCTCTCTCTCTCTCTCTCTCTCTCTCTCTCTCTCTCTCTCTCTCTGTTAGTTCTTTTAGTGAAGATTATCTCTCACTTGAAGTTCTACTCTCCCGGTTTAGGTACATCGTCGTCCCTCTCTAAAATTGGAAAATTTACAAATTTTGGAATAATAAAACCTGTCATAATTATGCCAAAGTAGGTAGCAAAATTTTCATTGAAAATAGTTTGTTATTCTATTGAATCAAATTAACATAAATAGCCATAATTTGTTAGAAAAATAATTCATCATGCTGCTGAAGTTAGCATTGCTATTATTTGGATTATCGAAGTGCCGTTATAATACTGAACTAGAATATGAAGTTATAAGGGTTGAGGAGAATATATTGAAGTGTCTGCATATGTAGAAAGCGGCTCTCTCTCATAATAGAAGGAAACCAAGTAAGAAAAAAAAACCTGTTAAATAAGCTGACCCTAAGTTCATACACCGAGGGGATTGGTATGAAAGGTCGGAGGAGTTGAGAACCCCAAGGACCATCGGTTTGTGACTTGAGGCCCATGCATTTGATTATTTTCGAGATTAATTTTAGAAAATAAAAATATTTAAAAATAAATTTTTGATTAAAAAAACCAACTATGTTCTTTCAAAATCTGGCATCTATGCATTGATTGTAATTGACTGAACTCTTGAAATGCTAATCCGCACTGATTGTCATATAGAATCCTAGGTATAAAATAGCTCATCACTACTTTGTGAATGAAATGTGGCATTCAAATTAAGCATGTTATGATTATGCATGTTGATGGTTAAATTACATAATATGCATGAGTACATGACATCGCATGGTTCTATGAATCGAACACTGATATTGAAAATATACATCGTTGCGAACCGCACTACCTTGAAATTGCATGTTGCCATGAGATTACATGCTGCTCTGAAATTGTACGCTGACTTCAAATTTGTCATTGTCATGATAAAAACTGCATGAAATTGAATATAGATTAAGATTACGCGCTCCGATTTGCATGTAGATACCGATATAAAGCAATCATTTGATTAGAATTGCACGTTGTCAAGAATTGTACGCTATTGCCGATATGCATTTTCCTAATTTTTTTTTATCTCTAGTACCCAATATTATATATGGCTGAAAGTATGAAAATACATTTGCCTAAGTAGGCCAACTAATAACATGGCTCCGTCATTTAAAAGTTGTTGATGCATTATCAAGTATAATGTCATTTAGTCAAATTGCACGTGTATACGCTCACAATTAGAACTCCACACATTTTTACCACGTCATCATGCATATTCTAAAGAACACAAAAGCACACACGGCGCACGGAGTCATGTCAGGGCATAAAGTGGTGCGGCAGTTTGCTTCTTGTTGCTCTAAAAGAAAAATAAAAATTTGCAATCTAGTTTCAAAAGATTGTTTGATGAATGCGTTTCAAAACTTTATTGAAAGATATAGCATTGGAAGGGCCTCGTGGAATGCTAAATATCTCCTCCCCCACATGTACCCGAATCCTCGGACAGCAGTTCTTTGCTTTCTACAAAATGGTCAATACCTTCACATACGCACTTAGGTCTCCAATCATCCTACATTCATTGAGAGAATGATTGGTGGCTACTCCATTGCTTTGTTCATCTCCAAACTGGTTTCTTCGAGATTCGATTTTTTCCCCTCATTGTGCTTTTGCCTTGACATTTCTCTATGTCCCCCAATCCCTACGCGGAGCAGAGAAAATATTAGATAGTCCCAGATTGCCACGTCAATGTAGTCCCGTACCATATAAATTGTGACGCGTGGACTGAAAAAGCAAAAAATAAAAATAAAAAGGCTGGTCAAAATTAAAAGTGGGTCCCACACTAATTCGGTGAAGCTCGTGGTCATGGGGAAGGGGCTCAACCAGGACAAAATGTACATTCCCCAGTACATTGTTAACAAATTATCAATCATCTTCGGAATTCACCTATATTTTAAGCAAATGCAACAAACATTCCTTCCCAAATTAACGTTTGCAATGACTTCGATCTGCACCCACAAGCCAGAAACTCAATTTCATGGTAAAGTCAGCAACTTCAAGTCCAAAAAGACGTACCCATCTTTAGAGACTCCCTCGCCCAATCAAAAATCACTGGCAATTGCAAGAATTTTAATAGTGACGGAACAAAAACTAAGCACGCCATCGCCATCCACCTTGATGCTAACATCAGGCACGAGTGGCTGCATAAATGCGTTGTTCTTGCTGCGCGTAATGAAAAGCCTGTTCCTGATCCACGCCTTCGTCCTTATGCTTCTCATGCCATTCCGGGGCTGGAAGCAGGCCGTTCTCGTCTCCCCTACCCCTGTAGAGAAGTCCAAGGATGAGAAGAGTGAGAGCAACGGTCGGAGTCACCGGAAGTGGGGCCGATGGTGAGGATCCCATCACCGTGCTGCCATGGAGGAGGGCGGCTGCACCGTCCGTGGAGCATGAGGTGGCAGCGCAGAAAGAGATGGCAAAGAAGCGGGTGGTGCAAGATGGCCATGAAACTATTGTTAGCGAGTTTTCAATTTTTTTGCCACTACGAGGGGTGACGTATTGTTCTCGCAATCTTGGAGACTTGTTATTGTTGAGATCAAGTGAACTGGAAGCACAAATTATTTTGGGTTTGCTGTCTGTTTTGTTAAAGATTTTCATTTCGAAATTGGCCTGCTGTGTTCGAGTCGTCGCCTAGGTTGAGCCATTCCCCATGACCATGAGCTTCACTAGCGAAGAGGAAGAAGAATAATGAAAGTGAGAGGCGAGAGAGACTAATGGCCGCGATGAGAGAAGAAACGGAATAGCGCGGGATCCACTTTTAATTCTGACTTGCTTTTCTATTTTTTCTTTTTTCCTTTTTCGGTCTAGGTGTCACAATTTAAATGGAACAGGACCACATTAACGTGGTAATCGGGGACTACCTAATATTTTCTCGCGATTTGGGGAAAAGTTAGCCATAGCTATCCGGAGGGTTGGAGCCATTTCAATTTTTAATTTCAATCAAACTCCTTGCACTGATTTTCAATTTCCTGAAGTTCACATGATGCAATTTGCATTTGTTTGGCATTTGCTTTGTTTATGTGATATAGGGTGTGTTTGGTTTGGCTTTCTCGGGAGCAAAGCCCTTTGGGAAGATGGTGGGCGTTTGGCAAGCCTTCCCAAGGGACTTTCAGCATTTGGCCAAATGTTGAAACTAGTTTTTTCTTTCAAAACTATCCTTACCAATTCTTTAATCTTCTAATTTTGCTTTTCGTTATTACTGTTCATCTTCTTTGCGCGAGGACAGCCGGCAAGGGCCAATGAGGCTAGATCGGGCGAGCAAGAGACTAGCGAGGGGCTAGTACCACATAGGAAGGCCGGCGTCCACATCAGCGATTTCTGGCCTAAATTGGCTGGATGGATTGAATTGGTACTAATGTAAAAAGGTTTAGGACTAAATTAATTCAATTGAAAAGTTTAAGATTGAATTGATCAAAAATAATAGGTTTAAAACTTTTTTGGTAATTTTCCCAAACGCAGCCATAAGTTGTCACAAATGCATATTTACATCACGTGCATTACACTACATTAACGCAAAAATCATGGACGGACTCGATCCACCTAGGCTCTCAGGCAAGAGAACGGTCATGTACCTTCACGACTTGGTCCACCAATGCCTCGTGTGTCCCAACAGGCTCGAGCACAGTATAACTTCACCCTCTACAAGTCAAATATAGGAGTGACAGATTTTCCTCAAAAACTATAAACCCTGAATTATAACCAAAAGAAAGTTGTCTTTAACATCTAGCCAACGTCGGTTCTTATCAACTCGAATTAGAGAATTCATCCACCATCATGACAGAGAAGCTTGTCCTAAACTACCGAGACAAGAAGACGAGCAAACAGCCATTTGCTCCTCCATCACCCACCAACCACAATCTGTCCATAAAATAATATGTTTAAGGGCGGGTTCGAGGCCCCCATCAATTCCATGACGGATAAGCACATCACTATTCCGTACAGTACGGCTTCATGTGCTGCTACTTCATTTAATTAGTAAACCTAGAAACACCATTGCCGCAATAATTGCTCGTACTCCAATGCATTGTTTTAGAGTGAGGGATGGATATTTCGTATAAAAATTGGTGTTACTGATCGCTCAATCATTGTTATCCGCCAGTTTTAATAAAGGACAAATTCCTAAGACTGACGACAGCTACAAAATCTCGAACGACGGCAGCCACGGTTTATGCAAAGATTTTTTATTTATCATATAATGTTTTTCTTCTAAAACAAAATGCTATAAGGTGAACCAAACAATTTAGGATGCGCCATGCGGGGGCATTCTATTGTTCCTCACGAAAAAAAATTCGTCGTTAAGTAAATTTCTGTAAGTGTTGGTAAGTGTCCACAGGTGTTGGCAAAAAAAAAATGACCAATGACCTTTTTTTTATTAACTTGTTGGTAGCTTATGAATACTTTTGTAAAATCACAAACTTTTTTATAGTTTGCAAATTAGCAATTTGTTGCACAAATTTACAAACTTTTATTTGCATAACTTAATACCTTTCGAATAAAGTAAATCTTATAAAAAGTTACTCACCTAAATTAGAGTGATTTACTGGTTTTTATCAGATTAATTTATTAATTAGTTTTAAGTTAATAACTCTCATTTGAGTTACTTACTAACGTTTAATATTTTATTTACTAACTTTTCTATTAAGTTACCAATTTTTATTAGCCTTGAATAACAGACGTTTATATTTACTAACACTTTCTAGAGATCACATTAACCAAAATTAGCGAGTCACCAACTTTCCTCTTTTGAGGCTACCACCTAGTATTGAGTTGTCAACTCTCATTTGAGTTACTTAGCGATACTTATTTTGGTTTTTGTTTATTTTATCAACTTTTCTTATTGTATACAGATATTTAATTGCATTTTTAGCAATGCCTTAAACTTAAAAACTTCTTTTATGGAAATTATCGATCTTAATTAGAGTAAATAATGAACTTTAGTCTGATTAAGTCACCAACTCATTTCAAGTCACCAACTCTCATTTGAGTTACTTATCAAGTTTATTATTTTTAATTATCTACTTTTCTTATCTTTTTTCAACTTTTATATATCTTTTTCTAATTACTTCTGAAATTTACCAACTCTTATATGAAAGTATTAACTTTAATTTAAGTGATTTATCAACTATTCTCTGATCAGCTTATTGACAAGTTCTTGATTATCAACCTTTATTTGAAGTTGGTTACCAACATTTATTTTTTTCTAATTTATTAACTTTCTTAATGAGTTACCTAATTGGAAATAAAGTTTGTAAGTCCCCAACTAAATGTAGGTAATTTAATATAACAGTTGGTAACTTTAATGTATTGGCAAGAAACTTAATTAAAAGTTGGTAACTAATAAGAGAAGGTTCTTTTTTTAGAGATAAAAGAAGTTGGTAATTTAAATAAAATCAAATAAACAATTCAGCTAACTCAAATAAAAGTTAGTACGCAAAATTAATTGGTAATTTTAAAAGTAGAAAAGGGTTAGTAAGTAAGACCACTAAAAGTGGTAAATCAAATGAAAATTTGGTAAATTAAAAAAACCAAATAAAAATTGGTAAGCAACTCAAATGAGAGTTAATAACCAAAAACTAAAAGAGAGTCCCACAAAAAAAGTTGGCAATTTCAATTTAGTGGGTAAATTTAAGGCATTGCTATAAAAGTTAAATACAAGTTGATAAAAAAGAGAACTCTTTTGTTGTTAGGATAAGAGAAGTTGGTAATTTAAAGTTAAAAACCAAATAGGCTTTGATAACTAACTAAAATAAAAGTTTGGTAACTTGATTGGTGAAAAGTTACACTCTATTGAGATTGGTAATTTCTAAAGAGAGATGGTAAATCTAAAAAAGTGATAAGTAAGGCCAATAAAAGTGGCAACATAATAGTAAAAACAGTAAATTCTACAAAAAAATATATTAGTAAACAACTTAAATGAGAGTTCGTAAGTCAAAATTGGTTGGTGATTTAATTAGAGAAACATTTGTAAGTCACACAGATAAAGACTGATAATTTATTTAATAGTTGCAAATTTATGCCGTTGTAAGCAATGTAAACAAAATTTGGTAAACAATAAGTTAAGTATTTTTTTTTGTCAAAGACATATAAGAGAGATGGTATCTTTAAAAAAAACCAAATAAACAGTCATAAGTAACTCAAATAGGAGTTGGTCACGCAAAATTAATTGATAACTTAATTTGGGAATGGCTAGTAATCACTCTAATTGAGGTTGATAATTTTTCAAAAAGAGCTCATAACTTTAAAAGGTTGGCAAGTAAGGTAGATAAAAATGGTAAAAATGGTAACTCAGACAAAAAAGTTACTAAATTAGAAAATCAATTAAATATTCGTAATAAGCAACTAAAAAGAGTAACTCGTAACTTAATAAAAGAAAAGTGATAAGTAACTCATATAAAGTTTGGCAATTTCATATAATGGTTGAAACATTTAAGGCATTAGTAAAAATGTAAATAAAAGTTTGTAAATGATGAGTGATGTTTTTTTTTTCATTAGAGATAAAAGAAATTGATAAATTAAAAAAATAAGTAATTGTCGATAACTAAGTCAGATAATAAGAGTTGGTAATGCAAAATTTGAGGGTAACTTAATCGGATTGAAGCTGATAATCACTTCAATTAAAGTTGTAATTTCTAAAAAGAGTTGGTAATTTTAGCAGGTTAGTAAGTAATACAAATAAAAGTGGGTAACTCAACATAAAAGATGGTAAACTTTAAAGAAAATACTAATAGACGTTAATAAGTAATTCAATCAAAATTGGTACACCAAAATTAATTGGTAATCTAATGGGGAAAGAATGGTAATTCACACAAATATATTGGTAAATTCAAATAAGAGTTGACAGGTTTAAAGCTTTTGTAAGAGAGACGAATGAAAATTTAACAAACGTTGGTAAGGAAAGAAAAACCAAATTAAGTAACTCAAATAGAGTCGATAACACAACTAATTTCTAATTTAACCTGTAAAAGGTTGGTAAGTCATTCGAATAAAAATTGGTAAATTCATAAGACTTGTTGAGTTTAAAACGTTAGTAAGAAGCACAAACAAAAGTCGACATTAGATAAGAAAAGTTAGGAATTTGTAAACTGTCTGATGACTGACAACTTTTTCAATCGTCAATCCTTTGACCGTTTTCACCTCTCTAAAAAATCCACTAGTATAGAAAAAATCCATTTATTTAATGAAATACTAGCGTCGTCCCGCCAATATCTGATTTTTGTGCTTGGTTTACTCACTAAACAATGTACACAATACAAGGAATACATTGACTCCCCACCAAATAGGGTTGACGAAATGAAAACTATTTTTTTGAAGGTTTTGGCCTAAGCTTATTAGCCATCAACCGAAGAGGTCCTGCAGAACACTACATCTGCTTATGAATTGGAATGGTTAAATGTGATCTTAGCGCTAGATATGATAATAAAAATAGCCTTATTCCTAAAAAAATCCCATAAATCAATCCAAAGCAGCACACTAGAAGTAATTGAACTACCATTAAATAATATTCATCCAGGTTTAAATCGCCAACTATGTCCAGATTGTGATACGGTTTTATGTGGTTTTTCAGTCATTGCTAGCTTGAAAGGTTAAGATAAAACGGTGAGTATAGCTAGGAACTGACCTAACATTAAAGATTTGAGGGTTATGAAAGACTTGTGCAAAAAAGAAAAAGATAATACATGATAACTTTTTCTTGCACAAATTAACTCCATTGCTATTAATATGGATAATTACGGTTCTAGAAATTATCTAACTATCCAAAATCAATGGTGATAATGGCGACTTGTGTACAAACGGATTAAATAATTGTGTATCATGTATACTAGCCAATTTGAGATTGGCCACCGTTAGATATTAGTCTCATTCAAAAGCTTAAATAGTCATTGGAAAAAGGGAAACCATATGTTTATAAAGCCCGGACAAACCCCATAAGCTATCAATATGAGATACTTTAACATCAATCATTGATTAATTACTGATTGTAGAGAGTTAATTCATGAAACAGCAGTGCTAAGTAAAATTATTTCCTGATGCACTTAGATTATCATTCTAAAATAATTAAGATCACATTTACATTTTTGTCCCAATTAGTTGATGTGGGGGCAGCTCTGCTTGCCCAATTTTTAAATGGCCTTCAACAGAAAAGCCTCTCAACCAACATCTTGTCTATTTTCTTCAAAATGTTTCCTGCCATTATGTCTTTCATTTTGGCATATAATGATAGGACCTGGACAATTCCAATCTTGAACAGCTGTTAAGCACTCATTACACGAACTATCATGACAAGCATGACTTAGCTTGCATCTTTATTTGTTTCATTCTGGCAGCAGTAAAGATTTCCTAGTTGTCTTCTCAAATCAACAAGAATCATCACTGAACAAATTTTGTCCTGATTATGCGCTAAACCCTTTCGTGGCTACTGCAACTCATTCTATCATTGGATATTTTAATTACAATTGTAGCATCTTAAACTCTTTTTTTCCTCCTCTCCCTGTCTCTTCTTTTCTGCAGGTGCTGGCTTCACATTAGAGCAAAGAGGAAGCAAAAGAGAAAGAGAGAGAAGATTCACAGATTGTCCAGTTGTAATTAATCTTCTTGCTCGTCACTCCATTTCTTAATAGCTTGCAACACTGCCTGCTTCACCGCTTGAGCGTCTATGTTGTCGTGCCCACCTTCCTGCAAAAGTACCCAGTAATTTGCACTTAACATTCACAAAGAAAGATACAAATATACTCTTTCAAGTAATCATAATATATTTCAATGTATGCATCATAAACAACTAATTCAGTACTAATGTTTTTGGTCAAAATTGGGATGCACTATGGCGTCAAATAATCACACCGCGCCATCAGAAACCGCGTTGCATGTTTACTAGAAAAGGAGTATGTTTGCAAGGGGGAAATAAGACTTGAAGTCAATTTGATTAAGATACATGTCAATATATTTCAATGATTATAATAAAGAAAACCTCCATGGTAATGCATTTTTCACACGAGTCAACTCCTGGTGTGCATGAATAAGTTTATATAAGTAACTATCCACCTTATAGCAAATGCATTTTTCATGAGATCAAGCACTTCTGCAGACAAGTTTTTCAGTGCAAGTTTTCGTATATGGAGTGACTGAACATTAAGTCAAGAATAAATTAAGACACTGAGAATTGGAAGTATTTTTTTCTTACTTCTCCGCCAACTGCTTGTAAATGGAAATTGTCGGCACAAGAAACACTAGCATCCAGAACGTTGAGCCCCAGCTCCTCAAAGGCTTCAAGTATGGAAACAAGCAAACCTGGACAGTTCTTTTCCGAATACACGTTTATTCGGAACCCCTTCTCTAGGCTTTCCACATTAACCTCCTGAAAAACTCACAAGCCAATCCACATATATTACAATTTCAACCTTAAGTATGTGAAATTCTTAAGAAACCTATAGTATTTTAGATCCACTTATAGCAGAGGAAAGAACTTTCTAATTAGCACCGTGGAAATATATGACATGGATTTAATAATTAAGGTCGTTACAGTAATCGAGTCTTTGATCGTGTCACAAGATCATTAAGTGCTTGCGTAAAAAGTTCACTTGGTGTAAGTAAACACGATAGAGGTCCACTACTTTTGCAATATGCGCTTTGCATTATTTCGGGCATGCCATCGACTATATAGAAACACATACCATGGGTAAATCTTGATCTGTCGAAGTTCCGAGCTCTTCGTTTAGCTTGTCTATCTTTTCCTTCAACTCCTCTATGTACTTGGCTGCATCCACAATGATTGAAGTTTTATTCACCTGCCAAATGGATCGCTGTTATTTAGTCAACGAATAAACATGCAAGTAATGAGTATCATCTACGCGATCAAGAACTCGATTTCCGTGGAGAAAACATTGAACAAACGGGCAGATTTCCATAGAAAGGCGCTTTTCATACTGAAAGCAAAGAACTTAAAGAACTTTTTGCATCTGATTTTTCTTTTCTTTCTGGAGGATTCTTTCACTTGTGCAATGCTTTACAGGAAATACAGATGACGAATTCGACTACTTACCGCACTGGAGTTGGTGACAGCGCGAAGTTGCTGCAACTTCTCGTAGAGAGCCGCCCTTCTTTGCTCGCGAGAAGACATGGCTCTGAAGCTCCAAAACTGGTCTCGGCTTCTGGGGTTTTTTCTCTTCTGGTGCTCTTTCCAATCGAATGGAGCATCGAGAGACGAGCCATTTTAAATAGCGTGCGTGAGCTCAGAAATAACCTAACCTATCTCATCATCTGTTTGTTTTTTGCACGAGGGCCTCCGTTTCTTTATAATCCAACACGCCACAATGGTACCCAGTGAGTGTTTTGCATATTTATCAGAGTGAAATTACTTGTTGCCCCACATTCCATCCAGATATGTTGTGTGGGGTATTTTTATTCGTTTCTTATGTTTCCTGAATAATGAATGGAAGATGAGAGAGAGAGAGAGAGAGAGAGAGAGAGAGAGAGAGAGAGTTTGTTTACTTTAATTTCCTGAGTTGGTCTAGAGCTTCTACATTAATTACCAAGAACCTAAAAAGTTGAAATCCCTTCTTAATTTGGTGCAACAAGAACATAATTTTTCGAGCAAATTATGTACTAACCATAAATATAGTATAGATTCAGAAATCGAGTCACCTTACTAAATCACAGTACTCTCTCTCTCTCTCATTGCCATTTATCTCAAGTGTGACAAGATCTACCCGTTGCCATCTTCAGTCTCTCTCGTTGCCATCTACCTCAAGCGCAACAAGATCACACGTAGCCACCTGCAGAACCCGACTAATTTGCATCAGTTGTGGCAATCCCCTCATTCCACACACATCGGGTAATTACCATAGACGCATAGGTTTGTCGTCTTTGGGGTGACCCTGAGATTATACACGAGTGTAGTGATTTGGAAATAGAATAACTTTGACCCTCGAGAATAGCCGGATGTATGAAATAAAATGGCATGTGGAATCAATGAAGGACCTAACCAGCTTCAATACGTACCTTGCTAAAATTTCACAGTCAATTACGTAGGGCACTTAAGCATGTAGAGCATCGGACCAATTGAGATGAGTACACAAATTAAAATTCCACTAGCAATGCTATGGCTCAGCTTGCATTGATCCCAATAGAACCCAATTCTCTGTTTGGTAATTACACAACATGGTTTATTATTCACATGTGGAAACAACCCCCGACAGTCGGACTACAAATCACATGGAGTAATCCCGGTTGTCGATTGTGATCCATCATGCATCGTTTCCATCAAATTTTGTTTTAAGTAATTGCGATTAGTTGAACGTAGTAGGATTGTTTAGGTGACGAGATTCGATGGTCAAGGACCACCAAGAAGGTGATCCGACCATTCTTTTCTCCACTAGGTGCTCACGTGAGCTACTTGGCTAACCAACTTCGGAATAGACCCTGCCATATTCCTCATCCCTATATCAAACTGCGGTTTAAATAAATATTAAGCCATAGGTTCGGCTTTCGGAGAAAGCAACTCTCGTAGTAAATATCGTAGACTTAGCCCGGTTGGTACGGCTGCAACAGCAGCTACAGCCGGAAAAATAGGATGCCGAAGCTTTCTATCCGTTTTTTAGGAAACCGTCTCACCCAACTTTGAGATACTTCAATACGCAGTCACAGTGCAACGGCATTGCAATACCGCCACGGCCATGATTCTTGCTCGTCCTATTTCGTTGCCCCTGGCGGTAAGGATAAGCCTATCATTTGCAAAAGGACCACAAATCCACTACCGACTTTGATAACGTTAGTATGTTGCTGGTTGGGCTATACATCCATCCAGAGGAGTTGCGTGCCTGTCGAAAAGCATTTAAAAAAACCCTAAAGTTGTTATCTAGTGTGAGGTGTGTCAACTAAGATCAGGGAAAAATTTGACGCAGGTAAGGTGGACCGACTCTGCCTTCCTTAACACGGAATGAAATATAAGATTGTCGATTGTGAGTGTTTGGAAGGTGTATCTAGCTATCCTACGTCGTCACTGGAGGATAGAAGTCATTTTACTTAGGCTATTCGATGTCGAGAGATTGTCTACTGATCTCACACTTCCTCCTCTACCGGTCCACCTAAAAGGCTGACAATTCATGTAATTGGAAGTTTGTTTTTTTCGTAATCTAGAGAGTTCGGCCTCAGAAACTTGGTAACTTTGAGGCTCGTAAAATACCTTGCAAGTCTCAAAACTTGTTAAGTTCGGACCTTTGGCTTATGCAGGTAGCCTTGTTCGGAGCAGTCGGGATGCAATTAATTGAATTTTAAATGTGTGACCTCCAGTTGCTTAAATTGGATATCCCTGAGAGAAAATTATCCAAAAAGTCCTAAACTTATTGCATTTAACTCAATTAAATCCTAAACCTTTTAATTTTGCCAATTAAGTTATAAACTTTTTCACATTTTGTTAATCGGGTACATCTAGCCAATTTGGCCAAAAAGCACTAACATAGACAACAACCGTCCTATGTGACAACAACTGACATTGATATGTACAATTTTTATAATTTTTAAAAATTTATGAATTTTATTCTTTTTTTCTTCTTTTTTCTTTTCTTTTTTTATTTCTTTCTTTTTTTTTTTTTTTTTTCTTCTAAGCTCGACGATTGTCGGGCAGACCCTTGCCACTCACAGGCAAGCCATTGAGTGAGGGCCACAGCAGGTGAGGGCAACTGGTGAGGGCCGCAAGGCCCTTACCAACCGAAGCAAGCAAGGGCGGCTAGTAAGGGCCGAGACCCTCGTCCGCAACTGGCGAGGGCTTTGCGACCCTTGCCCAATGGCCGGCGAGGGTCATCGGCCCTCACCTATGACTGATAACGGGTTGGCCGGCCCTTGTTGACTCTGATAGAAAAGAAAAAAGGAAAAGAAAAAAAAGAAAAAAAAATTATTAAAAAAATCAAAATTTTATTAATAAATTATTCACATCAGCACCGACTATCCTACGTAGCACTATCAGCATCCATATCAGCAAAATCCAGGTTAAAATTGACCGGATGGACTTAATTGGCAAAACGCGAAAAGATTTAAGACTCAATAAGCAAAATTAAAATGTTTATGATCAAATTAGCCAAAGTACAATAGGTTTAAATCTTTTTGGATAAATATGCCCAAATCCCTTTTCGTCCTATAACCTTGCGCCAATCCTCTCGGGGGCAAACGTAAGGAATAGTCCGTCGCCATATTAAAGGTTAGAAATTTCCTCTGGAAACCATTATAATAATAGAGAAACAATATAGGGAGGGATGAGAAACTCCAAATTTTAGACGTGTGGGGAATGTTAAGTATGTGAAGTGACATTGCATTTGGCTAGGACGACAGAGAAAAAGAAAAAACAAGTGACGTTTTGCATGCCTAACATGAGAGAGAGAGAGAGAGATAAGCCCGTGAGAGGTTTTTGGAGGGATTGACAGCTAAACAACATTTGACGCTTCCTTAGAAACAGCTCTCTCCCATGTCCTATCTCGCGACAGATTCCTCCCCCCACAATACGCGTTCTCTCGGGAAAAGAATGTCTTCGGCCATTCCAGATTCCCACTTGTATTTTGCCTCCTTCGCCATCCACGTCCAGCAACACTTCCATTTTGGAACATCACATCCGAAGAACGCGATACAACACTGTTGGAAGGAACCAATAATGGTGTTTGTATGCTCATGAGATCCTGCTAACCATGAGGAATTTTAAAGATTGATGGCCAACATCCCCTACACATCACATGGATAGAGTGGGATAAGTAAGATGGCGACGGTGTTGAGGAGGCTGAGGGGCAATTATCTAGAGGACGACTAGAGAGAGGATGCAATAACTTAGGGGGAATTACCAAAAAAAACTTAAACATATTTCAATTGTACCAATTTAATCTGAAACCTTTCAATTGTGCTAATCTAATCTTAAAAATTCTCAGGATTTGCCAATTGAGTCTATCCGATCAATTTTGCTCAGAAATCGCTGACGTAAACACTAGGCATTCTACGTGGCACGATCAGCGTTAACATTGACATTTTTTAATAATATTTTAATAATTTTATGGATTTCTTTTTTTTTTTTTTTTTTTCTTTTTCTTTACTTTTTTTTTTGAACTGTGGGCCAAAGAATGGTCATTGACCAACCCTCGAAAGCCATAGGCAAGGGTCCGACACCCCCTCTCGAGGCCAGCAAGGGCTGCGATGCCCTCACCAGGCCCAGATCTAGCGAAGTCGTTGCGGCCCTCACTAGATTTGGGCACGAGGCTGCACGCCCTAACTTTGGCCGAGAAGGCAATGCGACTCTTGCCTAAGCCCTTACCAACCACAATGAGGGCATCCTGGCCCTCGCCAGATTACCACACCCTCGTCTAGTGCCAATGAGAGGGTCGACTGGCAACCCTTGTCGGTCCTCTATCAAAAAAAAAAAAAAAAAAAAAACCAAAAAAGTTATAAAAATTTCTAAAAATTATTAAAATATTATCAAAAAATGTCAACATTAGCATCGGTCATGCCACGTAAAAGCCAACGCCACATCAGCGATTATGATTCAAAATTAGCGAATGACTCAATTGGCAAAACGTAAAAATGTTTAAGACTAAATTGACACAATTGAAAGGTTTAAGACTAAATTAACATAAATATAATAGGTTTATGACTTTTTTTATAATTTCCCTAACTTAGCGTTTCCCATTGGATTTTCTTACTTGGTATCCGAGCCAACGGATTTTCACCCAACTTATTTGGCAACTTTTCTCTCGCCAATGCCAATGAACATCTAGTGCCAAAATCCCTACTTGTCTTCACATGGGCAAATCAACTAGTTGATTAATCATAACAATGCCTAATCAAATGCATGCGCTGCATCACTTGTTGACATTTACTTCCTCCTTTTCTGTCGTGTCCCAAAGATGGACAATATGACAATATAACACGAGAAAACAAGAATGTAATTCATAGTAGAATCCCGACGATTTTGATACTTGAAGCATGCAAGTGCAATGTCTGGAACTTGATCTCGTGACAACCTAATCCGCGTCCGCTATTCTTTCTTCTTCTGGACACGCCAATCCATCCATCATTAAATAATTTAGTATAGTAGACTGGTGCACGTGTGATGCGCTAATCTTGGAATTTCGGAAGATTGCAGTGTCCGAGGCTGAATGGTAATCGAGGGCAGAGGGTCATTTTCAACATGTCAAGTGCCTAACAGTTCACTTGTATTTCGAGGAGCGGCCTGAATACACATATCGTAAGCATCTTTTTCTCTATGTATTGTAACCTGGAGTACTCCAAGCTTTCAAATCGCCCGATTCTTGTTCACATCTATCGTGTAAGGTTTCGTTTATAAGACGATCGAAGCGTGTCCAACATGAGAAACACCGCTTTAATTGGAGTATTCTGTACACCATCGTTGGTCTAAGCCCAACAGTGCAAGCATGGTATGTCCCATGCCAAAGCACTATCTCTAGCAAGGGTCAAGCGACCTTGAAGCGACGCCTCGGCAAGGGTCGCATCACTCACTGTTTGTTGTGGTAGGGATGTCGGAACCCACATGATTTGCTATGCAAGGATCTCTTGATCCTCATCAATGGACTCGGGGGCGGAAAACTGCCGCCGCCACCCCCCCATCCCAAAGTACTTCTCTCACTCGGATTTTTGCTGACATGGTGGCCATGTTGTTAATTTAATGATGCTAGAAATTGTAGATGAGGGGAAGGCGAACTTTATATGAGAAATCGAGAAACATAAAGGACTCAACTGAGCAATAGAAAAATTTTAGAGAAGTAAATTGCACAAATAACAAAATCATGAAATGAGAACTGCAGTTTTACCCTATTTATATCAAAACAAGCCTAACCAAAGTACTCAAACTCTTGGAATCATTAAGCCAGAACGTTTCGGACAGTGAACCGGTGGAATTGAGCGATGTGTCTCGTTACCTACCAATCGCCAAACCCAAAAGCTACATGTACTAGATGACCAAACTTTCATGCTAGGGTTGTAATCTTGTTCCTTTCGGCACATTGAAGTGACCAGAAAATGGTTCGGAGTTTTGCTGTCACCGTGGGGTCATATTTTGCAAGCTCATATCCGTAAGAACTGATGAGAACTGACGTTGATAACCAAGAGAGACCCTCGCCACACAAATTTGTCTCGTGCGACGTCATGGATCACGGGCCAAGTTCCAACAGCGAGACCAGCGACGTGTCATCCGAAGTTCGTGGACATCATGTTAGCATTAAAAAAAAACAAGATAGTCACGAAAAAACGAGACCTCACCGAGTAGAACGCACAGTCCCGGTGTCCTTGTCCCGTTTCCTCAAGTGTTGTGCTAGGATATAGGTGTGAACTATATTAAAAAAAATCTCACGTCGAAGAATTGATATGATATAGAACCGTTAATATATCATAATTGATCAATTACTTATTGATTTAAGCTTTTAAATGAATGAAGGGTCTAACTGAATATGTTAATGATTTGATATATGGACTTGGTATGCTCTCATGATCTCCCAAGTGAAAGACATCGAAACTTCTACTGCAGGCTCCCAACAAATTATATCAAAGCCAATGGTAAATTGATGAGCCCCCTATCTATTAAAGGTGAGATATCTTGATGCGAAGCAAACCTTACACCGAGATTACACATGAGGGGGAGATTGTTAGAGTGCAATTCTATATCGGAGAATGAGAAATTAATAAATCCTAATTAACTCATAACTCATTGACTTAAACTTTTTGAATAAAGGTAAATATGTGAACAGTCTTGGACTTGGGCTCTCCCTCTTGGCGATTTCCCTAATAAAAAAGTATTGAGTTTCTATTGCGAGCTCTCAACATGTTGGATAGCAGTAAAAGTCCAATGATGGATACAATAATAAAGATATCCAAGGGATGACACTAGTTAACGAAATATGGTTTTGGGACCCGCTGGAGAGATATAGTCCATTGCCTTGAGTTCCTGGCAAGATCGATTTCTCCCCCACATGATTGGAGTAAGAGGGTCCTTCGATTGTATGCATGTGACAGTGAACGGATAGGCCTCGTAGAATTCAAGGCAGTATCATTTCGGCATCTGAGGTTATGTTTACACATGCGCATGTCCATTGAAAAATGACACCTTTCTTTCTTAATGTGATGTTGCACGAGGGACTAGACATCGCTAGGGATGAATTGACTCAATTCGAGATTGGTAGGCGATGTTCGAACGAGAACGACGTTTCCTTGCATTATTTTGGACGAGGGACACTGTGAAATTAGATTTACATTTTAGCTTGTCGGAGGCTGCTTGAGTTTGGAACACATTTTTTTATGGTTTGGCATCACATAGCGCTTTTGTTTTTGCTTTTTCCCTATATGAAATTTTATTGTTGTTTGACCCAACAGGTTGATCTACATGATCTTTTAAGCTTTGCAATGAACGGGAATTTAAAATGCTTCTTTTACTTTTATAATATTGATAAACCTAAACAAAATTTCTATCCATATATCGGAATATCTTTTCTTAACGGTGGTCACGCATTTTCGTTGACATGTTTATGTCTGCTTAAATTAATAATTGGGATAGACTTCTAGCGCACGCATGTTTTAAGTTTTCTGCGTGCATTTTTTTTATTATGAAGGGATGGCAATCATTTGCGGATTGTTCTAATTAAAGAGGCATACCATTTGAATTGAATGAACCACCCCATTGCTATGAATTTACCCATTGCCCTTTCTGTGTTCAAGTCATCATGGCCTTCCATATGATGGTTTTTCTTGGGGGGGAAGCAATTTGCCGTGCCGTGAGAAAACTGGGAAAACTCCAATGGGCCAGATAGGACCAGCAGAATGGCTAATTGGTTTGCAAAGGCCCATAGACAAAAAGCCCAACCACAAAATTGGGTCGTCTATCCCCACAAGCCTTCTGGGTCTTCTTGTGTCTTGAAACTTTTTTGATGTATTCTTATGTTTTCCTAAAAGAAATGAAATAGACTTATTACCGACCACAGATAAAAAAAAAAAGAGAGAAAATGACACGAATAATCTATGAACTTTGGTTTAATGTGCAATGTCGTCCCCGAGCTTTTAATTTATGCAATATAATCCCTAACTGTGGTCCAATGCGCAATATCATTCATGAACTTTCAATTTATTCAAAATGATTCGCAAATTCTACTTTATACCCTAGAGACAACAAAAGGCATTGATCAATTAAAGGGCTGTGTGATGGAGCGAGAAAGATCGTATTGGACCGGCTAGTTCAATCGGGAACACCGTAACGAGGACACACCCTTCTTGGTTTCTCCACGAATAGGTGCAACTCAACTTCGACAGTTCAAAGAAAAACCCCCCACGAGAGCAACATCATCAACAAATGCCTTCGATCCGAACGAAAAGACAAAAAACAAATGCCTTCGAAATTTTGCACCAAGAAATCACATTTCCTCTGTCTATTGAGCTTCACACCATCAAGGACATCTTGCCCATCTAAAGAATTTCGTTAACACAAAATGAACACCCAAGAACCACCCGCAAAAAAAAAAAAAAAAAAATTTTGCCCCCTATCAATGAGCAAACATTTTCTATTTTGCCTCCTGATTTTTCAATAAAAAAGCACGAAAAATCACAAGGCAAGTCAATCAAGAGTCATTCCTAGCTCCTCCCGACGACCTCTTCCTTCTCTTCCGAATCAAATAATAAACGAGCCCGCCGATGACCGCCGCTAGGATCAATCCATCCGCCACGCCCACCAAAACCAAAACCCATCTCTTCAGACCCGACCGGCCGCGCCGCCCGCGACTCCCTTTCGGTACCTTCACCAGGTAACTCAGCCCGCTCCCCTGGTTCACCTGCTTGATCCCGATCACGATCCCGTACACATAGCATTCCCGTAGGTACGACGAGTACAGCGCGGCCGCGCAGTCGCAGTCCTCCGAGCACAGGCTCGTGCACTCCTCTTTGCTAACGTTGACCCGTTTCGGGCCGTCCTTGATCACGCTGTCCACCCCGTCCAGCTCGATCATCTCCATCGCCGGACTGCCCGCCCCGCAGAACCCGCCCGAGATTCCGTCGCCGCAGTCCAGGCCTGTCCCGTCCCGCTTCCTGGTCAGGCGGATGCACGAGCAGGCGCTCGAGAGGGTGCAAATGCCGTAGGGCGGGCACGACATCGGGAGGTCACACGTGGCGTTGAGCGCCAGGAAGGACGCCGCGAACTTCCCCTCGCCGGGGGAGTAATAGTAGAGCCCCATGTTGCCAGTCTGGTTATCGAGCGCCAGGAACCGGGGCGGCTCGGATCGCGGGGCCGTGATGCGCGCGATCTTTTTGAACTTGTAATTGAACAGCTCCAGGCCCCTGGTGCCCAACTTGACGAAGGTGATGTTTCGGCTCAGGGAAGGGGCGAACTCCCAGTAAGAGTACTTGGACCCGCCATGGTTCAAGTACAGGGCGACCTTGGCCTGCTCGATCTCGAAGGAGTAGAACGACGTGGAGTTCGCCGGGTACGACGTCAGCCGGGTCGCGCCGCTGAGCCGCTGGCCCCAGAGCATCACGTCGGTCGGGAAATTGAAGCTCTGCCACTTGATGCGGCCCGACGCGTCCACCAGAACCAGATTGCCCGTGCCCTGTATCTGCAATCTCTGCATCGCATTTCAGGTGGCAATGTGAATCCGCCTCGAAATTACCACGTTTCGCGCTAAATTACGACGGGCATGATCAGATCTACGACGTCCGACCGTGACACATGAAAGACTTGGTGCCACGGGGTGCCATAGGCAAATACATATATATATATCGTATGATTTGAAGCGAACCGATGGTTGTCAAAAAATTTAGTAAAATCTCTTAATATACTTAGCATTTTTCTGATCTGAAATTTTATATTTTTTGGAACGTGAGCCCATAAAGACTTTTGAGAAATGACTGCGTTTGGAAGGATTGACTACATTAATTGAGAAATTAATGCTTTGGTGAAAATCGCATCACTTCTGATTACCTCGACCGCCTGGCCGGAGGTCCCCGTCCGCCACCCGATCCGCTCGTCGGGACCCTTCAGCCGCAGGTCGCCGTCCGCGGCGAGCTCGAGCGCGCACCGGCCCTCCACGTAGAAGCGCGAGGAGTGACCCGAGCTCCACACCCTGACGTCCCCGAGGAAGACCTCCAGCGCGCACGTGTAGCTGCCCCGCCGCCGCCGCCGCCGCCGCCCGCCTCCACGCTCAGGGCGACCCTGAAGGCAGGCGGCGCGCCGCCGTCGGCCCCCATCAGGTAGGCCCGGCCGACGTAGCCGGGGCTGTACGCCGGAGGGATCGCGACGGTGACGCGGTAGCCGGTCCGGATGTCGGGCTCGGATGGCCCGAGGGAGAGCAGGACGGCGGCGAGGAAGATGAGGTGGCCGTGGCCGTGGCTGTGGCGGCGGCGGCGGCGGCGGCGGGGGTGATTAATCATGGGTTGGCTTGGGAGGTTGTGGTGGGTTTCATGTCGAAGGCTTTAGTGCTTGCTTCTTGGAGGATTTTCCGGCGAGGATAGAGAGAGAGAGAGAGAGGGGGGGCATGAGTGCAAGAACCATGCATTGTCCCCCCTCCTAACTCTCTCTCTCTCTCTCTCTCTTCCCAAAAGGACTTGGACTTTTCATCTTTTATCTTAATTTATGTTGGTATGTTCTCTCCCTTTCCTTCTTCTTCTTTTCTTTTTCTTGCTCTTAAAGTGGAGGCTCGAGAAATAATGACGTGTTTCCGTAGTTGGTTTAGGTTTTTGACTAGCGTCCTTTCGGATCTTTAAGATCCGCGGGGTATTTCACAAATCTGGAATTTACCTGACTATTCGAGGCGACTCCTCTCGTCGTATAAAAAAAAAAAAAGTAATGCTCGAGAGATCGTTTGTGTGACTCGGGAGACTTTCGGCCATTTTTGGAATAGTGATTTTCGAGACGAGTGCTTTCTTTGTGTGATTCCTTACGAGAGATGTAGTAGTTAAGCTCGCTTGGATTAAGTTTAATCGCAGGTGTTATGATTGGACAAACTTGTCTATATATAGGTGTACCTATTGACCCTCCTAATCAACTCTTTTTTTTAACATGCTTACATACATTTAATCAAACATGTTATTATATTATGGGGGCAATGATAACTTGTTTAAGAATTAAATACATTTATGATTTTTTGCATGTTCATATAGTCCAAAAGACACATTTGTATTATATCATAAACTTGAATCGATCATGCCCGGATTTATTGTGCCAACCATTCGAAAAGATGTTTCAATCAACGCTATGTTTGGTGGGACGGATTAACAGGAAAAAAATATAATGTTCGTATAATTACAGGCAAAAAAGAAAAGGAAAAAGTTGAAGGGGATGAGTAGTAATGCTGATTAGCTGCTGTTCATGAGAGAATGGATCCAAAAAGAATGCATTACAACCCCAATATCCTTTTATGTGCTTAACATTACAAGGTAAACAATTTAGGGAATAAACAGGAGAGTTCATTAGGCTTCGTTTTTTTCGCATAAAATGAATGATTGGAATATTGCTTGAAATTATTAGGTTAATGAAAAATGTTTTAAAACTAACAATAATTTATGTCTAAGTATTTTAGTGGACGACGAAAATATTTTTCGTTCATTTATATTTGTAAGAGATACAAGAATCATTTCTAGAAAAAATATTTTCCAAATCATTCATTTTTCGTGAAATAGACGCACCCTAATACACTAATCCCTCCTAATCCCTCTGTTTCTGATCGGACTTAAAGAAATTTAAAAGCGACCCAAAACTAGCTCATAGTCTCTTCTAATCCTCATTTTTTTTTCTCCCCCCGTCCTTTTTTCAACAATCAAATAGAGGTCTTATTTTTCAAATGCTTTCCTATCATCCCAAACTAAGTGTATGTCAGTAGCCAAACATATGGAATGATAAATTATCAATGTGATCCGGCACAAGCACAAAACAATTACTCTTCTTCCTATTAAGAGTGGGGTAATCACGGCATTATGGCCAAGAAACATTAACATTATGTGTTAATGCTAAACCTATTTCAATTATGGCCATCGTAAAGCGGGGGCGAGCCTCGCTATAGCTGAATTGACATAAATGTAAAAGGCATATAACTCAATTAGAAAAAAAAAAAGTGTTTATAACTAAATTAGCATAGTTATAATAAATTTATATTTTTTTGGCAATTTTTCCTAATGATAAATCGTCAATGTGGTCCGGTACGAGTACACAGCAATTGTTCTCTTCATAACAAGAGTGGGGTAATCATGGCATTATGGCCAAGAAGCATTAACTACACTCAATTCATACATGGAAAGGTGGCGATAACTCCCATGCGTACCCTAAGAGTAGTTGAGTCCAGGCTGTCCCATGTGACCCTGTTTAAGAGAATTCCATTTGCAAAGCCCGGAAATTTTCACTTAGCTAGCAAATCGTGGTGCCAATATTCACCCGACCACCTTTTAAGGACGAAAGTGGCAAGAAACCTCCGAGGGTTTTGGTAGGCCCGCGATCCATACGACCGTGGTTGAGTGAAATGAGTGCGGTGCGCAGGTTGTTCTTTGGAGCGTATGATTGTGAAAGCGAAGTTGTGCTCGCCACTCTCGTGACCCCATTTGAAAAGGGACATGTTATTATATTTGGCCACGCCTTGCTACTAAAGTTGGAATTGCGTAGTAGCGCATGACGCTGCTCGAACGTCGGGGTGACGTGTTTCGGTCGGATAAAGATCCTCTTCTATCTCTTAAAATATGTCCCGATTCGAGGATTGGTGCTTTCTAAAAGTCTAGGTGATATCTCGAAGGGTTGTACTTAGAGTAGATGTCATTGCTTAAATCTAGGGTTTTTGTCCCACCGAGTGCACTCGATGAATTGATGTATTCTCTTTCTCAATCACTTGCTAGCATTTCTTGGGGGCACATGAAACTTAGCGCGTTAGCCCGCTTTTGATGTGGGTACGGTAGGTTAGCTAATCGTGTGCGGGCACGGACCGGCTCGGGCCTCGAGGTCGATCCCGATCTATCGTCCTGCTAAGAAAGCAAGTCTTAAGCAGAGCCAGATTTAGATGATCGGATGACCTTTTCCAATATGGGCTATTGATTGATTGCCTTTGCAGACCAGAAGATGCACAATCTTCTCAATTTCAATACATAGCACACTTTGACCAATAAAAAAAATACATAGCACACAGGTATTCTACGCATACCATTATTGCATCATAAGATCCTTGAAGCAGTACATAGAAGCTAACGAAAGGAAGAAGAGGTGATTATTTGCATCGTCGTCCCGATTTATGCACTCGCTTGACCGGCTGCACGGACAGAGGACCAGAACATACGAAGACCAGAAGGACATTTTTCAGTCGAGACCTTGCATCTTCCTGAACATGACCAGGAACTCGTAGACCTTTTCCGGGTCGGGAAGGACCTTGCTCACGCTCTCCCTCTGCTTGCACCTCTTGAGCCAACCCGACAACTTGGGGCAGTGATCCTCGACCTTGAAGCCCCCGAACTTCTCGTACGCATCGAACCACGAGGCTACTCCGACGGCGATGATGTCCACGAACCCGAATGCATCTCCCTCTCCCCCAAAGTAGTTTTTATCCCCAAGGGCTTCCTCTAGTTGCTTCAATATCTCTATGAAGTCCCTCGTTGCCACCTCCCTCTCCTCTCCGCTGGTCCTCCATATCTGGTTCCCCCCATCGTGCAGCTGCTCCAAAGCAATCATAATTACTATTTGCGTTGCGAAAGTTAAGCAAAACGGGTTACCAAAAAAGAAGATTGCATGGACTCTATATAGATGATATAATGGACAGAGATGGAAGATGTTCAAAAGCGTGTTTATTTAGGAGGTCTATCATGGATCCTGCCGATTAGTTTGATATGGTCGAGCGACTTTAGGAATGTGAAAGAAGGGTAACTTTGCTTTCTCTACCTTCTTGAGTTTCAATTATTTTGTGATACGGATCACTTGATTTTGAAAGTCGTCATTTTTATGTGAATCACCGCGAGGTGGATTTGGGACGATAAACCCGTCCCATACCATCATGGACTACATGAAGCTTTGCTGTATCTCGAGCCCGTCTCGCCTTCTTAGATGGAAATCACAAATGCAATTCATTATGAGTCAAACGACTCAAACTCACCCGACTAGATGTGATCTAAAGTTTGGGTCTCTCTCTCTCTCTCTCTCTCGTAAAGAAAGGAGACTACGAGGGAATCAAACCAACCTAACCTTTTTATCGATGAAATCAGCCCAAAACCTGGCCTTGGCGCGCCCATACGCACAGCTCGGGAGCAAAGGTGGCTTCGCCCATGTCTCGTCGATGTACCCTACTATGATGGTGGACTCGGCCAAGGGCTTCCCGTCGTGCAGGAGCACCGGCACTTTCTTGTAGACCGGATTCGAATTGAGCAACAACTCACTCTTGCCTCCAAACAAATCCTCCTCCCTGTGCTCATACTCAACGCCCTTCTCGTTCAACGCGGTCTTCACCCTCATGCAAAACGGGCTCACCCAGCAATCCAAAAGCACCACCTCCCCTTTGGACATCTTCTTGGCTTTGATCTTTGTAAAGATACTATATTGCTCCACGCTCTCTTGCTCAACAAGAGAGGTCGCGAGTGACATATATAAGAGATCATGGCCTTGTTACGAAGCATTGTGATCATAGTGTTGTTGTTGTTGCACTTCTTTTCTTGGTATTTCCCACTATGAGCCAATGTGGCCTAGTGATCATCTGTATATTGTCGCTTTATCGCCCTAAGTTTCAGCTTCTTGTCTTTGATCGTGGATGCCGAATTTGGATTACGCCTTTCGACCGGTGCGAGACTTGTCTCTTCCCGCTTCGATTTCATCGACAAGGAGGCGGACCCAAGAATCCACATTTTACCGTTGACGTAGTAATATAGTTCTTTCACCCTCATCCTATCGTCCCCAACTTAAGAAGAGCCGAAGATCCATGCGATGCACTTGGTTTAAATTCGATACCGGTGATATATAATACTGTAAAGTAAAGCCGACTCAAACACAATAAGATGAGAAAAATAGCCTCATTCTATGTTTTTTTTTTTGGTAACCCAGGAATCCCTCGCACGGCCGATAGCCAGAGGGGTAAACCTGGAGTGACGCTAGCGCAGGACCCACCACCACGGCACGCCTCATTCTATGTTTCATCGCCCCTCTTTTCAATAAATTTATACAAATAATTAAATACTTCGAAATTTTATTGTTTTTTGTCTTACTCAAAATAGGTTTATGAATGATGACAAGTGCAAAATAAGGGAGAATTGCCAAAAATGTCATAAACCTATTCTTTGGATGCCGATTCAGTTATAAATCTTTCAATTTTATCGATTGAGATCTATACCTTTTGACGATTTACCAATATAGTCTTTCGGACCAATTTTGGCCTAAAATTGTTGGCGCAGACGTCAGCCATCCTACATAGCACAATCAGTGCTAGTGCGGACAACTTTTACAAATTTTTTTTTCATTTAAAAAAACTCATAAATATTTATTTTCTCTTTTTCTTTCTTCTTATTCTTTTTTTTTACTAAGGCAAGGGCTTCGTGACCCTTGGCCGGTAGCCTATGAGGGTCACCGTGACCCTCACCTATCTTAGTAGATAAAAAAAGGAAAGAAAAAAATCAAAAAAATTATAAAAAAATTTAGAAAATTTAAAAAAATGAAAAAAAAAATTATCCATGTCTACGCCGGCCATGGCATGTAAGATGATCGACGTACATGTCAGTGATTGCCAGCCTAAATTTATTGGAAGGACTACATTGGTAAATCGTAAAATAGTTTAGGACTTAATTGATCAAATTAAAAAATTTAAAACTGAATTGACATCCGTATGATAGGTTTTGAACTTTCCAGATAATTCAACCCCGTAAAATAACAGAACTAAAACCATACCTTTCGAGAGGCTTTGTTGAAAGAAAATTTCTAGGTTGGAATAAAAGATGGACAGTTGCACCTAAAACCAAACTATGACGCTCATTGTGATCTAGACATGCTCATGGGGCAGCCGTGTACTTGCTCGAACCGGCTAGAGTCTCATGAAATTTCTATGCTCGATTATCCAAGGTTGCCGGATATGAGCTTAAGCTTTAGAACGTGATAGATAAGCCTATTGATAATGAAATTTTTTTTTTGCAGAAGTCCCTTAATCCTTTATTGGCGGCTTAGCGGTTGAGCCTAGGGCTTTGCCCCCCCATTGAAGAATTGAGAGATGATTGATAATATGATTAAATGATATTGGTTGGTATGGTTTAAAACTAAGTTGGCACAAATACAATAATTTTGTGACTTTTTTGACACTTTTCCCAAAGGAATTCCATCAAAGTGCAATTTTCCAATGCGACCAACCAATAGCGATCTAGCAGCCACTCTCCTCAACAATGAAAAGATCTGCTCGAGCGTTAAACTTAAAGAAAACACTAAACTTCTAGATTTATAAAATTTGTTTGCTATGAGACATCGGAGACTCTATAACTAACCCTTAAAATATGAAGCATTGTTCTTGTTAGAATTATGTCCCGATAGAATTATGTCTTGAGTTTAATCCCGCAAACGAAACACAATCTGAATTGAAATGCGAGGAAGCCCTGATCGCTTGAAAGTGAATATTTCAGGTGTCCGATCTTGGAGTCTTTTGTCCGGTGTTGGAATGTAAAAGCAAATATTTCCTGATTGGAGTAGGAGTCGATTTTGGCCGGCCACAAGACTTTCCTATTTTTCACGATGAGTACCAGAACCGTGTCTTGGGGTGATGAATTTTTTGGTGTGCTGCAAGTGCACTGATTCTGATGTGCAATGCTCGTGGTTTCGGGCGAAGTGGAGAATGTCCAGAATTTCCATGAATTACATCCCAATGAATTTTGTGTACGATCGAGCCAAGAAATTTTGGGGGTATGGATTGTGTATACTTTTGTAGAAATGAGAGATTGTTTCGTAAGAAATTTTTTTTTTTAACCTGGGAACCCCCAAGACAGCCAAGAGCCGGGGGGGTAAACCCTGGGGGTTTCGTAAGAAATTATGCATAGCTATATACTAATACTAGTGAGATTATTGGGTCTAACTAAGGGATGGGAAATATTGAGATTATGTAAGTTATTTGAATATAATTGTAATATCTGTTATATCGATTAACCAATAGTAGAATCGTGTACTGCTTTCCTCATGGAGTAAGCCACATTGATCGAACTATGTAAATGAGTTGTCCGATTTACTTTCTTGTTCCGTTTGTTATCGTGCTCTATCGCTTATTGTTATAGCTAGCAGGTATCACCTAATGGGGCTGAATAGGTAATACGAGTGATTTTTATGAATTTAAAGCGAAAACGATTTATAAACAGTAAAGTCTTAACAAGATTATGAATGTGCTAGTGTGTAGTATAAACAATATAATGAGAGATTAGGGATGAAGAGAACTGCACGCAGAAGTTATGGTGGTTCGACTTAGATCAAGCCTATGTCCACTCTTCCACGTTGACAGCTTATTGGCTGGATTCCACTATGTGATCAAAAGAATTATAGGATATGAGTGATATCACTCGGTGAATGATAGAACTCTCTATCTCACACAATCGCTTTTACAAAGTATCCTTCAAAATCTCAGTATTTAGCTCAGGAAAGATAAGTAATAGAATCGGAATAAGCTCAGACTTTGAACTTGTTGATTCTCGATTTCGTTCTATCCCTTCTGCTTCTCATTGGTCCCCTTTTATACTCTTCCACTTCCAAACTAGCCGTTGGACAGTCTTCAAAGGATCATCTCCCAATCTTCACCTTGGACAGATTTGTATAAAATAGATTGAGTAGCCGTTGGTTGACAAAATCCGAATCCCACTGAATCTGATCGCCCATATAATCAGAATCTTGGTTTCCATAAGTAGAGTTTTATCCATTGTGATATATACTTGTCATAACGTTTGATTGTCAATCGATTAGGCTTAGATTGAATCAATCAAAACTTTCCTTTTGTGAAATCCTTGCCAAATCACTAACTATTATGTTTTGTTTTGAATAAACTCTACGTATGAAGAATTTCTGGTTTTTGCTTTACATTCAAAACCTGAGTCAACGTAGATCTTCAATAAAGTCTAAGTCTTCAAAATAAGAGTCTAAAGATCTCTGACATCTTAAGAAAAAGACTGAGGGTCTATTTCAGTAGAGTCTGAACTTCTCATTCTGAACCTCGTAGAGTCTAAAGTTTTCCTTCTGAACCTTATAAAGTCTGAGCATCCAGAAAGTTAAATTCTCTTGAAGTATTAAAGTTGCTACTTCCAGAGTACATATAATTGGATCAAAATACTTCAAAGTACGGGTAAGAACAAAGATTGGTGCCAAAACTTGTGTACGGAGGCCACTTTGGTGCCAAAACTTCCATTTGGATCACTTTAGTGCCAAAAATTTTGAAAAATGATCTTTTAAGTGCCAACTCCGATCAGATTGGTCGGAAATCTGACGTGGCAATTTTTTATTAGTATTTGAAGCCGACGTGGCTCGCCGGAGATACAGTAAGCACGTACAGTCAGCATTTTTATTTTAAATAATTTTTTTTCTTTTTTCCTTTTTATTTCTTTTATTTCTTTTTTCCTTCTTTTCTTTTTCTTTTATTTCTTCTACCTTGGTCACCGTCGGTGACCGGAGGCCGGCCACCGGCCGCCTGGCCTCGCCCGGACGGGCCCCGCCCGCCCCGCCCCACAGCGAGGCCGGCCGACCCTCGCCTGGGCGGCGGGCGAGCCCCGGCGAGGTCGGCCTCGCCTCGCATGGGCGAGGGCGAGCCCCGGCGAGGGCTCCCCTCGCCAGATCCGGCGAGGCCGGCCGTCGCCCAGGCCACGGCGGCCCGCCGGACGTCGCCCGGGGGAAGGCGGCGTATCACAAATATTCTTTTAAATATTCTTAAAAGAAAATGAAAATCTACACATATCCTTGTCTGAAAGAAGTCAAGAGTTAATCAAGCAAGCTGTCTTTGCTGGACAAATAAGCATGGCATGTTATTCAACTGGAATTTGTCTAGTAGTCTTGCGTTTAACATCATAAAAGAGAACACTGCGGACTGATCAATGTTTGTTGAATTTGTAAGAGAAGCTATCTGCGAAGAATAAGATCTACTTAATATGATGTCTATTTCACTTAAAATGGGCAAAGGGACATAAGTCGTTGAGCTATCAATGAATTTAATGTAATCGTTAATTGAGTTCGATTGAGACTAACTTTAATAATGAGGTATGTGCATTGATTCTATTATTCTTATTACCCGATAATTCAAATACTATTGTTGCTTAGAAGTAACTTCTCTTGGTCAAGAAGCTTAACTTATACGAAGTTCGCGATTTGATTCTAAGTGAGGACATCATAGGATATTTTGTTACGAAAGCAATCGAACACAATAAAGTAAACAAAACAAGAAAATAAATTGTATACCGAAATCACGTGGTTTGCTCAAGTGGGATCAATTTGGGAAGAACGGCAAGATTCCACTATAGATTAAGCTGTACAATAGGGATTGTAAATACACCCGAGTCACTCAAACTTCTCATTATTTTTGGCCCCCAATCACACTCTATAACTCACGCGGTATTTAATACGTATAATTTATTGCAAAATGACTACTTATTCCAAAGGGTATGGGGAGTTTTGAGTTTCGTTGCAAAAAAAAAAAACTAGGTAAAATTTGCTGTGGTGGGTGTAGTCCAATGTTTTCATTGATTTTCTCCCCCTTTTGAAAACACAAGACCGACTTGGATGAAGAACACTAGAAGTGCCAAAATTTATGTACAGCGCTCATTTTAGTATAAAAAGTTTGTTTCGTATCGCTTAAGTGCCAAAATCGGAGAAAAACGATCACTTAAGTGTCAACGGCGAGAAATTCCGATCAAATTAATACGTGGCTTTTTAATTAAAATTTTAATCTACATGACATTTCCACGTATATATTTCGAATTTATCAGTCCTACGTGGCATTTCCACGTGTAAATTTCGAACTTTTTTATTACTTTTTTCTATTTTTCCCTTCTTTTCTTTTTTCTTTTTTTTTCTTCTTCTTCCTCGTTTGGCCGGTAACCAGCAAAACTAGAAATAAAAATAAAAATAAAATATTAAAATATTGTTAAATATTATCCTCGCCGGCCGACGCCACGTAAAGACCGAAAAATTAATAAAATATGATTACGTTAGATTTTCGGCGACTCAAATCGGCATTGACATGTAAGTGATCATTTTTTCAGAAAAGTAACACTTAAAATAGGTACCGTACATAAGTTTTGGCACTAAAATAAGTATTACGTAAGTTTTGGCACTTCTAGGGTTCGTTTACCGGACCGACTTCTTCAGTCTATACAGAAGCACGCCTGAAGGGCCAAACGACTGCGATGAAACTCTCTCGCTCTCCAGTTCCATGAACTCCGTCGCTCTCAGCTCGCTCGCCGGACTCATGCGCTTCGCTCCGGGAAAAGTCGTCGGCGCCGGCGTCGGCTCCTTCCTCTCCCTCCCCTCGACGGCGCAGCTTTCCCAACCAGTTTTCCCGGGAAACGGGCACGCCCTTCGTTCGCTCTGCTCGTCGCACTCCCTCGACCTGCCGACCCTGACGGAGCTGGTGTCGAATCAGCACTATTCGGAGCTCAAGGCGCGCCTCAGGGGCTCCGGCTCAAACCCCGCCGCGGTCCTCCGGCAAATGCTCGATTCCGGGTCCGACCCGGATCTCGCTCTCAGGTACTTCAGATGGTCCCGGGACGAGCTCAGGCTCTCCCACGCGCTTGAGCTCGCTTTCAGGCTCTCGCACTCGCTGGCGAATGGCAAAATGTACTCAAAGATGAGATCTTTCTTGGACGAGTTCGTGAGGGTGAGTGATGGGTACACGGTTTCTTCGGTATTTCACTCCATATCAAGCTGCGATGGCGGGTTTTGCAACGGCTCGATCATTGTTGACATGTTGGTGTGGGCATATGCGAAGAACGGGAAGACCCAGTTGGGTTTTGAGGCATTTAAGCGAGCTGGTGATTATGGGTATAAGCTGTCGATTATTTCTTGTAACCCATTGATGAGTAATTTGGCGAAAGAGGGGGCAGTTGGGGATTTGGAGTGTGTTTATAAAGAGATGATCAGGAGGAGAATTAAGCTCAACGTGGTGAGTTTCAATACTTTAATATCGGGCTTGTGTAAAGCTCGGAAATTGAACAAGGCTCGCGACGTGGTCGAAGACATGAAAGCTTGTGGGATATCCCCGAACGTGGTCACTTACAATGCCCTCATTGATGGACACTGTAAAAGCGGGGGATTGAGCAGAATGTACAAGGCAGATGCGATTCTAAAGGAGATGGTCGAGAGCAAGATCTGCCCGAATGAGATTACATACAATATCCTCATTGATGGATATTGCAAGGACGACAATGTGGCGGCTGCGGTCAAGGTATTCGAGGAAATGCAGAGGCAAGGTTTGAAACCTAATCTTGTCACGTATAATACTTTGATCAATGGGCATTGTAATAGTGGGGAGATTAGTAAGGCTGTTAGCTTGCAAGATCAAATGTGGAGTTCTGGTTTGAAACCGAACATTATCACCTATAATGTGCTCATACATGGGTTTGGGAAGAATGATATGTTTAAGGAAGCTAGAGAGATGCTTGATGTCATCGAGAAAGAAGGGTTGGTTCCCAATGTCATCACATTCAACATTCTAATTGATGCTTGCTGTAACAGTGGAAAAATTGAAGAAGCATTCTTGATCCATGCTTCAATGGCAAGCAAGGGAGTTCTCCCTGATGTTTCAACATACAATAGTTTGATTACTGGCCTATGCAGAGAAGGGAAAATGGACGAGGCTGAGAAACTGTTTGGGGAGATGAAGGATAACAGCTTAAAGCCCAATGTGGTTACATTTAACATATTAATTGGTTCGTTGTGCAAGAAGAGAGAGTCTAGAAAGGCGCATAGGCTCTTGGATCGTATGGTTAAAATCGGTTTGAGTCCCAATCATGTGACTTATGATACTCTAATGGATGGATATTGCACAGAAGGGAATCTCAGAGCAGCAGTGAAGGTTCGGGAACTGATGCAGAAAGAAGGTTTGCGAGCGAATATTGCTACATTTAACGTGTTGATTAAGGGTTTCTGTAAGCAGGGTAAACTGGAAGATGCAAATAGCCTGCTTAATGAAATGTTGGAGAGAGGCGTGGTACCAAATCGAACTACCTATGATATAATTAGAGAGGAGATGGTAGATAAGGGCTTTGTACCAGATATAGATGGGCACATGTATAATGTTTCAGGCTGACCAATCACAATACTTCAAGGAGTCAGCCATTTTTGTTTCAGATTGCCTGTGTTTGGTGGGATTTCACAAGCTATTTTGCCAAGGATATTGAATTTGCGCTTGGATATTTTGCCAGTAAACAGAGACTTGGAGGTACGACTATCTTATGTCAATGCATTTTGTATTATTGTCATTGAAATTATTAATGGGGTTGTCATACTTGCTTATTACACTCAATTTGAAATAGAGAAAAGGTCATTCAAGAGACCCCTTTACAAATACTTTGTGGCTAGCTTAGAATATGCTTCTCATAAAGAGTTCTATAAGCCTTAGATATCACAAATGTATATGAATCAAACTGCTCATAACTCATAAGTTCTCTCCAGTAACTTGAAGAAAGATAACATGGAAATAAATGAGAGGAATACTGTCGTTTTCTCCTTTGTTTTGATGAGATATGTATATTATCATCAGTTTCTTTTCACTTGACGCAGCAAAATTTCCTGAGAGAAGTAAACCCAGCAAGACAGCTCAGGTTACCAGGCTACTTGGAGTGATTTTGATATGACCCAGAAATATGTGGATTGTTTGATTGCACCTGCCATGGGGAAAGTCCAGGTCTGTGAGTTCGTCCCCAGTTTTAACTTTTAAGATTGATCGGAGATGATTTTTAATAATGTTCTTTTTAATTTGACTATGGAATCTGGTGAACCCATTGTTTGTGACCCATGTTGTCGAAAACAACCTATCTGTCCACTTGCTTGAAGCTCTCACCCTATAATTTGCAAAGGCATGAATTGTTGCTCCGATTGGGATACATTGAAGTTAAATGCTCTGTGGAGATTTAAAAATGTGTGACATTACATCCTGAAGAACTGCGAAAAAGAAAGTTATATTTCAAATTCGTTGTCTCTATCTAGACAATAGATAATAATTAGTTTAACGGTTGTCTGGATGAAGTGTGGGTTCCTTTTAACGTGAAGTTTTTCTTGGGGTCAAGAGACTTTGCTTCGGCAAGATTGCATATAATCAATCTCTAACTGATCTCATAGGGATGGTGACTAGTAAAGTCAATTAGCATCGGCAATATTTCGGCATGTGGTTCATTTCTGTTCTGTGCTGGGTTCTGTTATTGCATGCTGTAGCTTTTCGGGAATTTTGTTTCAGAGCATGTTGAGTTGTCCATCAGTGTTTCTGTTTTCCACGCTGTGACACAGACGACAATATGTTCTTTAATTATCTTTCTTGGTTTCCAATTATTCTTCTCTTTTCCGGATTGAGTTCTCTAGGTAATCTCTTTTTTCATTACTTTTTTGAACGAGTTCATCTATAATTATACGCAGGAGGACTACCAGGGTACTTGAATGTGAGTATGCAAAAGAGGTTTAAACTTTTTGGCCCCTCCTCTGCTGGTGCGGACAAAAAGGGTGGATAAAACAAATTTCAAGGAACAATTCTTCCCGAACGTCACTATCGTTGATTCCATTATGTACAAGCTCCCACCCAAAGCCACGAAACTCTAATTAATCAGTAAAATTCCCATACTTCAGGTCAGTACAAGGACAACCTGTACCTGATTTAATGCACCTGACCGATGTGATAATCAATCATATGCAAGCATCCTCAAATATTGTAGGGACTTGATATGATTATGTAAGATTTCGATCCATAGTCTGAATGGCTTCTTCATTGAATCTCATCCCCCAGTTCTTCAAATCAGACGCACCGCAAGCAATCCATTCAACAACTGAGGAATATAGGTCCTCTGTTGTTTCCTGCTGACTGCGAAAAGGACATCCAACTAGGGAATGGTTTTAGGGTAAAACCTGATAACTTGACCAATGAAAACTTGTAGGTTCAAGGTTCCAAGATATACAGGGTAGGTTCTAGATTCCAAAAATTGAAAAACCTATTTCGACGAATAAGTTCCGGGTTCTAGGTAGCTATCAATCGGATGAATGGCCGAACTAATCTCCACGTTCACCCATGATCAACCGCAGAAATTTATTCACACATACAAACTCCCAAAACAGACCAGGAAAGAAAAGAAAAGACAATCAAAGCAAAGAACAAGGAAACCAAAGACTAAATGATCTTTGTTCAAAATAATGCAATTTGCAGCCATTTATTGGGAATGAATGGATGAGTGATTCTTAATCGCGCCAGGGTATGGCACACAAAAAGAGCGACTATTTCTTTTCCCCGGCAAAACATTAATTCCCTCGACTGATTCCATAATCTACACCACAGTAAAACTTAGCAGATCAATGTTGCTTGAACAGTCTAATTCAAACTGATTGTTTCCTGAACTAGGAGGCAGTAAACAAAATACAATTTGATCTGAACTGAACTACAAAGAAGCTGTTCATGGAAATAAAAGATGACTCATATCATTTCTAACGGGAGAGCTCTTCGGCAGTTGCCAACTACAGCAATTTCTGGGCAGAACCTCTCTTAAGCTTTAATTGGTGCAGCTCTAGGTCTCCATAGTCCGACCCTATATTTGTGGGCATACTTCAATATCAACTTCCTCTGCAAAACCCAAAAAGAACTTAGGACCTCTTCACAAAGAAAGCAAAATATCCTCATAAGTAGTCAAACTAATGCCATTTGAGATCAACCCAATGATAGACCTCTGTGGATGGAGCAACTATTCCCCTTATTAATCTTGGTTAAAAAGTTTATGCCAATAAGGTTACTACTGCGTGCTCACTTGACAATGAGCTCAGACAATTTCCGATCAACTACGAAGGTAACAAGATCAGTTTTAGATGCGTGAAGTTTCAATGGTATTGAAAAATTCAATTTCATCTATCAATACATGTTCAAAGCACGCCTCACAAATACAATAGATGTTTTGCTCCTCGCCATTATTCAAATAACATGAATATATTTAGCCTATTCGATAGACAATAGTCACTATAGAAAAAACTTATCCTTGGGTATCCCTAGATCAAAAAGACTAGCTGTCAAAGCAAAATCTACAAAACAAATGAGTTCCAGTCTTGCAGATGAAGAAACTATATACGGTGGGACTTTAGAGCAAGACTATGAACCTAGTCAATACTTCATCTATATAATGACTCGTTTCCAGATCATTAATATAAAACATGCCAGAAGATCATCTTCTACTGGCAAAACACCTCAAAGTCATATGAAGGGCAAAAATTGAGTAGTGCCAGTCTTGCAGATGAAGGAACTATATACGGTGGGACTTTAGAGCAAGACTATGAACCTAGTCAATACTTCATCAATATAAGGATTTTTTTCCAGATCATTAATGCATAAAACATGCCGGAAGATCATCTTCTACCAGCAAAATGCCTCAAAGTCATATGAAGGAAAAAAAATTGAGTAGTGCCATGTCCGCACTTCTACATGTACAAGAGAAATTGCAGTGTTAGAAAGACGAATGAGTAATGATACAGGGAAGACAATTTACATGTTTGCAAGGGATGCCGAGTTTCTTGAGCTTAAGCGTGCGGGAAACAAGTAACCTGTTGAAGTCACCAATCTCAGACTCAAGCTTGGCGACATGGGCTTCGACCCCTCCGCCAATACCCTGCAAAAACTCTGGTATACCAACCTTCACTGCACAAACAATCCAGAAAAAGATATGTCGTAAGGCCTGCAACTCACGGTTAAATCGGCACGATTACAAACTTTTGCTTCAACTAAATGAAGGTTTTCTAGAGCATTGCTTGTCATACACTCCAGCATAAAGTGAAAACAATACCAAACCTCCTTCGAACCTACAGCTACACAGACATGGCAGGACATCGCACCAAAGCATTAGAACCGCTCATCGCGAAGACAAAAAACTAAGTGCATCAGAATCAACTCGTCGTATTACTCGCAGCCCCTTTAGCTAACATACACTATAGACGGCTCGGCAACAATTACACGGCACAACCACGCTGTCCATCGCCCGAAACACGTTTCTCTTGTCACTGATTAAGCTCATTTATCCTTCGACCCAAAAAAAAAAAAAAGCTCATTTATGCATTATCACACAGACATGGCAGTGCATCACGCCAAAGCTACAGAACCGCTCATCGCAAAGACCAAAAACCAAGTACATCAGAATCAACTTGTTGTACTACTCGCAGCCTCCTTAGCTAGCATCCGCTATAGACGGCTCGGCGACAATTACACAGCACAACCAGTCCACACTGTCTATCGTCCAAAACACATTTCTCTTGTCACTGATTAAGCTCGTTCACCCATCATCACAAACAGACCCATCATAAGTTACTTAGCTCCAGACACGCCATAATTCAAAAACCATACTCAAAGCACGTATTTCTCCCTCATTCAGCTAATTGGCCCGAAGGAAAAAAAAACAACCCTTTTGCACTCCAGTGCTTCTCTCAGCAGCGCTGTGTACCACTAGAACTACGCAGCCCAGTAAAAATCGAAACTTAACCTACCCGCGTACGGAGCGGATTTGGAGAAGAACCTGGAAAATGCAGGAACGAACGAATCCGACTGCGCCATCGGCGAGGCGCTAGGCAACGCAATCGCCTTCCCGTCGAGAAGAACTCGCCGCAGGAGGACCATCGCCATCGTCGACCGCGCAGGGAAAACGCCTCCCGCCGCCGCGCAACGGTGAAGAGGGCCCCTCTCGCTTCGCTTCTCGCACCGCCGCGAATACGAAACCAGATCAGTAACCGAGACCGACGGCGTAGAGCGAGAAAAGCAGGCGAGAGAGAGAGAGAGAGATTTACCGGAGTTAGCGGCACTGCGGCGGCGGAACTTGCCCCGGCGGCGGTGGTGCACGGCCGTCGGAGAGAGAGTGGGGTGGTTACGCTACGAGGCAGAAATGCTTTGATTTACGGGGGTGCCCTGATATAATTTCGAATCCAATTTCTTTTCTAATTTTGCGAATTTCTTTTAAAAAAATAAATGATCTATAAACATTAATCTAACGTGCAATATGATCCTTAAACTTTTAATCTATTCAATTTGATCCCTAAACCTTAGCCCAATGTGTAATGTCGTCCTGAACTTTCAATTTGTTCAATACAATTCATGAACTTTTGATGCATATTCAATTTAGTCTTTGAATATGTATCAAAAGCCTAGAAATGACATTAAACAGATTAAAATTTAAAACACTGCATTGCGCATTCGGTTAAAATTTATGAAATATTTGCGTCATTATCCAAAAATACAAAAAAAACGTAAAGAAAAGTAAAGAGCAAATATGAGCAATGGTTCATGTCTACCTTACTACTCGGAAGTGCCACCGTATGACTCCAGCTTGATGATCTCGGCAGCCATCGCGTAGCGGTCACAACTCTCAAGCCACCACCGTCCAGTGGCCGCCTGAAAGTTTTGCTCTCTATCAAAGGCGGCGCGGCCATATTTAGGTGGATCTCGGCGACACGGTGGATCTAGCGACCGCTTACACCCGCGAAGGTCTTGCTTCGACAACCACTGAGCAATGGTCACACCCATGACGATGGCAACAGCCACAATTGCCATCGCCAGTGCGATCCGTGGATCACAGCTAACCCCCACAAGACGATCTTGTTGTGTGTCGCAGCGGTCGAAAGAGGTGCCACCCCTACGGTGGTCATGATGGTCAAGTAACCTCGGCATGGAGGTCGTCGTCGACAAGCGATGGTCGATCTATGACCGCAATAGAGAGAAAGGGTTTCGTTTTTTTAAGGGCAAAGGCCATAAAAAACTCTAAATTATGCCCAATGTAACCGAATTACCCTAAACTTTTTTTTTATTTTTTCAAAAATCTCAAACTTGTACCGTGTGTCATCCACTATTAATGAGAACCGTTAAAAGTCTGCATATATGGATACTTAAGTGAAATAAAAATGACATTATTTTGGCTGAAAAATCATCTAACGGAATATTGATGGAGGGTGAATGTGTCATATAAGTACGAATTTGAAATTTTTTATGTCACAAGAAAAAAAAATTTTAGGATAAATGTGTCACATAAATTCAAGTTCGAGGCTTTTTGTGTCACAAGAAAAAAGTTTAGGGTGAGTATAGTTTGGGGTTTTTGTGTGGCTTTTCCTCTTTTTTAAGCTACTTATCTAATTTTTTTACTATTTTTATCCAAGTCTAGGTTATATAAAATTACCTACCAAACAAGATAAAGGATATGACAAATCCCTCCACATTTTTTATTTTATCATATCACGTCCCGATCTCAATCTTTTGTCCTGATGATCGTATACGGCCAATATGATAAAAACAAAAGCCCCTACTAAGTATCCACTTAGAGAACCCCACCGAAATTAACATTAGGGATGCGTTTGCGAAAAATAAATGATTTGAAAATATTTTTTAAAAATAATTGATTATATCGCTCATAAAAATAAAACATACGAAAAATATTTTCATCATTTACGAAAAATATTTAGACAATAATTACTATCAATAATTAAAAAAATTATTAACTAATTATTTCAAGCAATACAAATAATTTATTTTATGAAGTTAATTTTTAAATTATTTATTTTTGCAAAATAAATGGAGCCTAGGTGCTTGACACATGATTTCGATTCCAAGTGCCTACATGCTTTAAAAGAATCAATCTAAGACAGGAAACAAAACCACTTTGTCATAAAAAGTAGACCATGTAGATTCTTTCCCCTTTTCTACAGATAGACATCTCGCGGAACCCATGTGAAAGGGTGATGTCGGATATAAAGAGCAATGTACAAAAGTTGAACAAAATAACACCGCAAAACAAACTCCCCTCTTGTCTTGCTTATTCAAGCATCTTTTAAGAATTTTTACCACGTTAATTTATAGTACAAACTACTCTAGAAAACTTAGGCAAAAATCGAAATGCTGTTGTGATTTCTTCTAAATAAAAAAGCACGTGTGTCGATGTAAATTTTGCGTACTCTTTGGAAGGGATAGGACAACTATACCAAAGAAATGTGACATAAGAAGTGATAGGATAACTATATGAAAAATATTTTCATTTTTTTCACCTCTAACCACACTCATTGTTCACAATGTGTACACTTAGTTTGATGTTAGCAATTTCTAAAGTTTTAAGGGCTTAGGGTGATTGAGGGTTATGAAAGACATTCCATGGTCAATGCAGAAGATTGGTTGCTAGGGATGCAAAGCGGAATAACGGAAGCGAATGTGTCGTGATTAAATATCATTGCAATGATGCCACTACTAGTCCATGTGTACTTTCAATTTGTTCAATTTCATCTTTGTTTCTTTCTTTGGGCCAATGTAGTTTCTCCGGTGTATGCTTCTTCTTTTTTTGCAAGTTGCTCCCTTTGTTAAAATGCAAATGGAAGTGCCGACTTAGATCGTGATGTCATCGCCGACTGGATGGAAATATTACAAGATAAAAAAAACACCTCAAACCCTAAGAGAGAGAAAGAGAGAAACAGAGAAATAGAGAAGAATGAGGAGAAGCGGTAGCGGCAATGGCTCTGTCCTGGCACCGGCAAGGGCTATTGAAAGCCTCCCGATTTGATCGAAGCAGATGCGCACATAGAGACAGAGGGGGAGAGCTTAAGAGAGAAGTGGAGGTGGCACCACCTAGGTCGCTTGAAAGCAGGGTCACGGGACCTCGCCACCGCCATACTATAGCTCGGACCTCAATAAGTGGTGCTAGTGCTTGAGTTAGCGATCTCTCTCTATATATTTATTGGGTTTCAAGTTTTTTTCATTATCTTTTTGAAGTATTTCAAAATTATATTGATTTTTTTTTTGATAATCGAGGTGTCCATGCGGCCAGCGAGTTAGGGCAAAAAAAAATCATATTGATTTTATCTTATATTACTTTTAGATTTTCTTAAAAGCCATGTAAGACGCCACATTAGCGCCACGTCATCACTTGATGGCAATATAACCGCCATGTCAAACTTTTTTAACAGATTGACTAACTTGGACAAAAAAAAATATATAATTTAGAGACCATAATGGTAAAAGAAGATCCAAGTACAAGCAAACAACAGGGCAAATGAAAGAGAGCTGGAAATGCGTCCTCGAATATAGAAAGTGGAGAATATGGATGATTTGGACATTATGGAGGATGAGTTGGGTGAGGATTTGTCATATGTCCGAGGGGCAGATGAAGGTCGTAGGCCTCAAAGAAGTCGAGGAATAGCATATGCTATAGTTAACGGCCTCACCTTGAAATCAACAGTCGTAGGCCGGCCAGCGCTTATCGGGATTTCACATAAACATTTTTCGGGATAAATTGGCCGGATGAACTCTAGTAGTAAATTGTTAAAAGATTTATAACTCAATTGGCAAAACTAAAAGATTTAGACCTAAAGTGCTAAAATTACAAGAGGTTTAGGCCTTTTGGACAATTTTTCCAAGACATGAAGGTGAGCTCTGCAGGATCAACCTCCCAAACATGAATTTACAGGTCTGAGAAGTGAATCTTGTCTTGGGTGAATTTGTACAAAATTCTCCGAGAAATTAGGAATGAAGGAAATGTACTTACTGGATCTTGTTTCTGATGATGGTAATGTTAGATCTCGTTTTCATTCTAACGACCAAAAATTAGTTTTTGATTGCAAGAACCTCTCACGACCACATTCTTCCGACCAATTTATGCCGACCGCAGTAGGGCCAATGGTCGCCAAAGACTGAGTTTCATGTAGTGAAAGGCGCACGGGCTCTAACGGATGGATATTGCAAAGAAGGGCCAGCTTACGCGAGCTTTGTATGATGCTCTCAGGGCACAAAAGGGAATCTCAAAGCAACATTAGGCTTTCTTCTGTAACTGGAGTGAACTTGAGGATGGAAACAGCTTGCATACTGAAGTGTCGGAGAGAGGCACGGTGTCAAATCCAACTACCCATCAGATCGATGGAAGTCAGAGACTGTAGATGAGGGTTTTCTATCAAATATGTACAGTTGGGCACGTACACAATGTTTGACTTTTCATAGGAAGCGGCCATTTCGTTTCAGATTGCGTCTGTTTGGTGGCCCTTTTCATGCTCTATCTTTGACAACGAAGTAATTATATAGTCTTTACTTTAAGAAACCAAATTATATGGTGGAGAGCTTCCGTCATCGCTCGAGTAGCCCTTTCAAGCTTTTGTGTCTCATGACACGTTACCTAGGAATTACGACAAAATGCAGCTCGCAAAGACGCGTTGTAATCGGAGTATCAAATCCTCCCAGCAAGCAAAGGCTTGGATGTATGGTATCTCAAATGGAATGCATTTAATTGTAGGGAATAGGGGAGAATTAAGTATATATTTTTTTTAGTCGAAGAATTTTGGGCGATGAAGATTGATTCCATCTTTCTGCACTAGCTCATCATTTGCTTTCCTAACAAGTCCTAGAAGCCTCAGCATGTAAATTTGACCTCGAGATAGTATATTAGCACAAAAGGGACGTCTTATCGGAACCAAATGCGCAGTCTAAGCATGCGACTGCTCACACAAGGCCAAAAATTTGCTGGGAATCGTATTTCGCAATTCGGAGCGCCAACGAGTAAGTTTTGGTTGTTGGTCAATTGAATCTTGTCATTTAAAGATATAGGTTTCTAATGCTAGGCGGACACACAGGCGAAAGGGATAACACCATGCTAAAAATTCCAGTCCAAAAGTTTAAATTATTAGATGGAGAGAGATCACATATAATAAAGAGCATATAAGATCTATTGTTCCCAACCAAAAAAAAAAAAAAAAAAAAAATCCATTATCAAGTAATGTTGGATATTTTAACGCTAGGATTTCTATGTGTCTCCGACTTGCCTTTTATTAATACCGTTAGAAAGTCTAATCCAAAAATTCAAATTATTAGGTGGAGAAAAATTACATGTACAGAAAGAGCATTTATGACTTATTGTCAAGCTTGATTAGGAGCGATGAGGACCGGTTATGGACAAATATTACATGGCCCAAATGTACTTGAGAACCATGTCGGATTTTTGGTGTCACAAATCTACCGGCAACAAGTTTATTAATCGATTGCACATATATGTTCTTTATATACACGTGATCTCTCTTCATCCATCAACCTCATGTTGAGTACCATGAAGCTGAGTTAGAGCACACCTATTATCAAGAGCTCCATATGCTGCACACGTAACAAAGTAACGAGCTGAAATTTTTCTATCTGGATTGTGGACTGTTGAGTATAACTTAAAAGTTCGTTCTAAGGTTTTTGCTGTACAACTGTGGACTATATTTACTGATTAGTTTTGATTTTTTGTTCGTGTTGTAAACGTGCATTCAGGTTTGTTTCCTATTTTCAGTCTATATGTGCACATCGGCTATCCAACATAGTCCTGAAGTTGGTGTTAGACTTCGTTTAGTTCTATGTTTACTTGTCAATGTGTATGCACTCACAATAAATAAACAAAAACCTTAGGATTCCCGTTTGATGATACTGTACCTGAGATTCGATTATCGAGCACTGTTCTTGAGTTGTCCTGGTGGACAGTTTGGGAAGGCGATTGAAGTTTACATTGCGATGCACGAGCTTCTACTTCTTGTAGACATTCAATGGCATGCTTCTTCATGTTCTCCAGGGCCGGCGTTATTCTTAAAGTCTTGGTCATCGTTGGATGAGGCCGAATCGCATGTTTGTCTCAAAGGTGTAGACATAAGTATGCCTAAGAAGGTTATATTACCGATAGTAACATACTCAGCAAGCTCCCCAGTTGATTATACGTCTTGTACAGCCTCGAGAAGACATGGACATGTTGCACGATCTCCAACGTAGCTTGTGTATGCGGGTTTCTTCTCTTGGGTCCATAGCTAGTGTACACCGTCAATATGTATGAGATAATGATAACGGAAGAGTTCTAAGTACCCGATGGAGGTCAAACGGGCGCCTTATGTCTCGAACCAATGCATCGCTCACACATCTTGAGTATGCCAAAAGAAGAGCGGCTGAAATGGTGTCCATGTGACTCGATAGACAGATTTAGCTAATGCTGAATGTACATATTCATCTGCTTCACCAGAAAAGTGAAAAATCTTTCAAGTATGATGGGTCTGAATGAATTGATAAAGGCTGTGAAGGGGTTTTTTTTAATAGATTTTAGATTGGAAAGTAAATGGCTGGAAACTTAAATGTAAGAATACCGAGAACAATCGTTGCTAGCAATGTAAATAATACTGAAAATTAAAGGATTGCCAGAAAGTAAAGGACATTGGATGTTCTGTGATTGATTGGGGGAACCTTTACAACATATACGGCAGGGGTGTTTATAATCCACCATTGCCATTTACATATATATAGTTACCGAACAGTTACAAACTTCATATGTGATTTCCTGTCATTCAGCAACACTTCTCTAAAAGAAGTTACAAATATCCAGATCATCGGCTCCACTATCTGACAGTTATAGATTCGCGTCAATCTTCCACCCCTACTTTTTAATCGATAAGCAGACATTTTTTCACTCAGTTCATCGATTGTTCTGCTTCAATACTTGGTCGAAATCTAATAGAGTTTGTTGTCGATAACTTTATCGATCAATTATTAAATTCTTGACGAGGACTCTCGTCGATCGTGCTTGACATTGTGCTGCCAATCTTCTCGATCGACCAAATCTTGTTCTTGTTGACCAAACTCTGCTCGTCGACTATATCACAACACTTTGCCACTTTTTGGTGTCAACAACTTGATCTCATAAAGTTACCCTAATTTCCTAAATTCTAACAATCATGAAAAGTGGAAAACAGTTGTAGATATCATCAAAAAGAAAAAGTAGATCAGTAATTATTAATTATTATGTATTCCGATACATGAAATGACTTATCACAAGCAAGTAAAATGACACGGTGACTATCTGTAAGATAGATCGCAGATCAGTCGCAACCCCACAAGTATGATAAAATCACAAATTCGTCCGGCAGCTCGAAATCGCGATCCGTTTTAGGAGCTATTACAGTTCGGGACCAATCGAGTCCCTCCGTTAGATCCGTTAATCATACACACAAACCGGCGTACCAAATACCAACTCCCCAAGAGACCAACCATCATCAAGAACAGCAAACATTTTGCACCTGGAAAAACCAGAGAGATATGTATAGATACCGCTCATCACCAGACGAGCAAATCATGGGCCAGTTCCAAACACCCCATGTCTACGACCCCAAAGACAAGAGGGCAAGAAAAAGAAAGATCCAACAGCACAGTATCAATCACATCAATCGATCTCAGTACACACGATGCCTGATGGCCATCGACATCAGAATCGGAGAAGAGTACCTCCTGGCAGTAGCAGAAGCAGAAGCAGAAGAAGTAGAAGGAGAAGTAGAAGGAGGAGGAGGAGACGGAGGAGGAGGTTGCCTGGCCATGATGGTGGAGAACCGGAGAGCCGACCAGACAAGGGAGCGAGGTCTGTGAACAGGCAAGAGAACTCGTCGAACATGCTGATGCTCTTCCTCATCAGCACCTTCATCAGCAGCGACGCCGCGTCTCCCAAGAACGTCGACATTTCCCTTCTCCTCCCTTCAAGTCGTCGTGGCTGGCATTGACAAGAACTTCGAAGAGAGAGAGAGAGAGAGAGAGAGACGCGCAGAGGTACACTTAGGTTTTGGGTTGGATTTGGACAGCGTTTGGGTGGCTACGTAAGAGGAAAGAAAGGTTTGAATACCATTGGAGGGCGGATTGACGGAAACGCCCTTTTGCCAATTATGTCCATACGTATCGATAGCAACTCAGGTGAGGTGAGTTGTTGACGGCTCCTCCGAGCGACACATGAAGGATAGTGAAATATGCTCTTCCAAAACGACCTTCGCTTAAACTTTTTCTTGTGCTTTAATGTTGATAGGTTATCCAGGGAATAGGACCTTTATGGAGGGAGAGATGACAACTTTGAAATCGAAAGCCTAGTCGTACTTTTTCTTCGACTCAATGCCACGTTATTCGAAAAGTCCATTTATGTCTAACTTTACTCGAGATTCAATTTTATGCTAAAGCTACGATGCCGGGATTATTTTATAAGATGAAACCCTATCTTAATTTCTTCGAGCCAATCAATCGAGTTCGGCATAAATAAAAAGTTATGTACGTATTCCAAATTTGTTTTATCCACCTCTCTCGTTCCGTAGAATGTCATATGTTAGAATCAAGCTGATTAAAGGCTCCTTCGTTCTGGCACGAGATATTGTCAGGCGTCCTCGAAACTCTCTATCATTTTCGATTTAGATCAAACTTTGCCCAATTACACGTCTCCTTGACCGATACTTGATTAATCATCAAACTGAAACCTGGTCGCACCCCCACCTCGAGCTCCGAGTGGCAGCTCGTGGGAGATACGGAGCGAGCGCGAGGGCAAAACCGTAAGGAAATAGGGGGTGGGGGCCGGCAGGGGCAAGATCAAGTGCTGGCGAATGAAGACATCATGAACTCATTTGTAGCCGACCCCACCCTCGATCTCTCGAAAACCGTCCGATACCAACCAAGTCCGAAGTTTCTCCCTCAAATATGTCGACACTCCCGTGACAGAATAGGGCGGTTCCAATTTCTTTTTTGTTGAGTTGAAAAAAAAAAAAAGGAGAAAGAAGAAAATAAAATGAACGCTCGTTGGCGGTGCGGCGTGCTCCAGCATATGCCATCCATTCGAGATTTAATTTAACTGAATAATTTATTATCAGTAAACTTAATTCCTTATTATTATTATTATTTTATATATATTTTATGAGATTGATGACGTGGCGCACTTGATTTGACGGAAGGGCCGTGCTGAGCCCATATACTGGAAGGATACTTCGATTGAACAAATTACGTGAGTACCCAATTCGGAGCAAATCAAGGGCAGTTTTGTCAAAACACGCCAAGATTCGGGAAAAGATTAAGCTGAAAACAAATCCCGGAGAGAAAGAATGGAAGGCAAATTGGGGAGGCGGAGGCGGAGGCGAAGGCGAAGTCGAGGACCAATTCAGCCATTGACAAGGGCCTGAAGTCCTTCATCGGGTTTAGGCGAATGCGACATGGTCACATTATTGCCACTCCGCCATAGCTTTTGTGCCTCTCTCACTCTCCTTCATTTTAGGGGTGAGCAAAAAAGAGCCGGAGCGTGAAAGCTTGGACTAGCTCGATTTTTGGAGGTTAAATATGCTCGGGTTGGAATTTCAAGTTTGTCATTTTTCTTTATTTGAGTAGGTCTAGGCCTTCGAGCCTGAGATTCTCAAGCCCGAAATAGCCTGGACTGGCTTGAAGTAATTTTAAAAGGGCAAATAACACAAAAAAAAAACTCTGAACCATGCTCACTGTGACATAAATACCGTAACTTTTTTTTTGTGTCATGAAAAAACTCAAATTTATACATGTGTGATATTTATACCATCTATTTCAGTTCTATTTAGGGTATATTTGACACACTAGTATAAGTTTCAAGTTTTTTATGACATAAAAAAAAGTTTGGTGTATTTATGTCATAACGGGTATAGTTTTAGTTTTTTTTTTGGTGTTAACCCTTTTTAAAAATAATGACATAAATTAGAATATACAATATGAAATATGAGTGATAGAAAATATATTATTTATACTCGAAACACTTTAATAAAGTACAAATAAGTTAAAAATACATAGTTAAAATCAAATGAACCAGAATTGATGTGCCGGCATGTGTTAAAATTTAAAAAGAAATGGTCGAACACATATAAAAAAAACGTTAATTTTTTTAGGCCGAAAATATAATAATGAATCCATCTTTAATTTAAAAATAAAAAAGCTGTTGGGCTAGGTCGATTTCGAGCCTTTTCCGGTATAATGGGGCCGGTCTTGGAGACCGGGACTAGAAATTTCATGCCCATTGGTGAACATTTGTCAACTGTATACAGTATCATTTGAGATAAACTCAAGGAGAAACATACCATGCGAAGATGAGCTTGCTTGAAGGGACTGATTGAAAATATGGGTTGACAATATGGGATAGAGGTATTCGAGGTCCTTGAATCTTTAGTGAAATGTTCAATGAAACCTCTAAACTTCTTTTTATTCAATCGGATCCTTGAGCTACGTGTTATTTTCATTTGAATTGATCCCTTTTGTTAAAAATAAAAACAGATAAAAGGGAACGAAAATGATGGTGTGGCGATGAAATTGTCGTCAAGTGCCACGTCGGGATGGCAATACAAAACCTTGAACGATACAATCTAGCTTCTACAAAGTTTCAAAAAGGAGAGAAATCTGAAAAAGAACAAGAAAATATGCTAGGTAAAACGTAGAGAGGAGTGTCGATGGAAGCAACTTGGCACCCGGTGCCAACTCCGCCACCACCTCCTTTGAATTCACACACGGAGACCATCAAACGCAAACACCATACAAATCAAAGTTGTTTCTCAATGCATTATTAAATTACAATTTATTAAACACCAAAGTTGTTTCTAGCAAAAAAAAATTACAATTTATTAAACATTCATTACATTTCGATAATACCATTTAACCAAAAAAGCCTTTGCATTTTCCCCAAAACTTTTCCAAAAGCCGAACCAAACGCACATTTTGTTTAGGATTTTCTTTTTCGGCAAAAATTTATTCCCCTTTCATTTTCGGGTCACCAAACCAAAGTGGTCCGCCGCATTAGCATCTCCGTCCATACATTTGAAGAAAGGGTAACTAGAACAAAAAAAAACTACATAATCCAAGGACATGATTTGCATAAAGAAATGTCTAAGCACTCGATTGAGCAATTCGCGAGAAAGCTAGAGCAATGGCATGCATCCTCGAAAGCTTTTTTCCCTTCTGCATAAAATGAGTCAGGAGCGATGGACGAGGTGCAACTACGGCCATTGATAGAGAAGTGATTTTTACGCGAGTTGCCCTACCCTTCGCCCTTCCCTTCCCTGCCACCAAGCTCGGACACACGGGGTTGGGTGCGGGGAAAGCTACCGTGTGAAAGCTCCGCTTGCGCCAAGATCTGGGGCAGACGTCGGGAGTCAGGAGCAAGTCTTGCTCCGATTGCAGTGCCCTCCGGAAGGTTGTCCTGTCACTCGAGCTCGACCCATTGTTGCTGCCATCGTTCATCTTGCGCAGAGCCATCGGCGCTGTGCAACTTCGGATCAGCGGGCTCAAAATCTCCGACACCCATTTGCTGTCGCTGTCTCTCCTTCACGTCTTTTTGAACGCCGACAGACCCAGAAGGCCATAAGCCCGAAGATCGCCGGACCAATGCGGAGGTACGAAGCGCAGAGGAAAAAGATTTGGTTTTTCGCCTCACGGCCGGGCGCGTCGCGTCGAGGTTCGGTATGTGTTTGATTTGTGTTTGTTGGGTTGTTTGCAGGTCGGGGTTCCACCACAGGCAGCACGCTCGGCAGGGCGGGCTCAGGGGAATTCTGGGGAAGCTGTCGCTCGCCGCCGTCGTGGTCTTGATCTGCACCGTGTCTTTCTTGTTCTCCTCTTCGATGAGCGGCAATGGCGGATCCGGCTACTCCTCGGAGGTCTGTTAATTTAACTGTTTAGTTAGCTTGTTTGGTTGCGGAGATAATGTGGGGGAAGTAATCTGGAGTCTTTGTTCAGGTTTAGGGAAGACATGATCTGTGCCAGATGACTTGTTAATTAGGGAATGCTAGATGATCTGATCAATCGTTTCCTTGTTCTTAGACCAACTAGATTGTCTTCGGTTGTCAGTTGGTTTGTGGGTTTACACCATCGGAAGTACTTGGTGGACTGAAGATCCTTTAGGCAGTCTTTGGCTGTTATGAACTTTAACAATTTCAAACTGAGATCATGGGTGCTAGTTACTGTTGGAAGTTATATGAAGTGCTGTGCATGTTTTGTCCGTTTCGGTTGGTGGCACTGGGCCTCCCACAATATGTTGATGGGGTACGGAATTCATTTTGCATCAGATCTATGTGCATCAATCAGTTGGTATTAGGGATGCTGGAGTAGAACGAAGGGTAACCATGGTTGGCGATTTCATTTTACTAGCAAATGCTAATTGCTAGGTGTCAAAACTTCTTTTTGATAGGTAGTGTCAAACTCATATATGAGAGTGACCAGAATTGAGTGATCGATGCCATCTATCCCTAAGAAGAAAGGCTCCTAGTTGGAGATTTCTATTGTATGGTTGTTCCCTTGTCTTTCTTTAGCAACTAGCAAGTAATGTTTTAAAAGTTCATCTGTGGTGATAATTTTTGAGATCTCACCTGCCCTTTTTGTACGCTGCATTTTTAGTGGTTTTGGTTTTGACCTCTCCAACCATTTGAATATCACCTCACGTATTCTTGCTAATCAGGCTAATGTAGAGAACCTTTGGAAACCTGCTTATTCTGGTGGTTGGAGACCATCGTCTGCTCCAAGAACTGATTGGCCTCGTAAGTAACCTTTCCAGAATATGAGCTGTCGCAATGCATATCTGGCTCATACAATCCAACATTCAATATTTTTCTTTGTGTTATGTTGCTGCAGCTCCTCCAAGCGAGAGCAATGGCTATCTACGAGTTCGTTGTAATGGTGGGTTAAATCAGCAACGCAGTGCGGTTTGTCTCTTATTCTGGCCATTAAGTGGTTATTTTTTCTTTGTTTGGTCAATGCTTTCTTTTGGTAATCTTTTGTGATTACGTTGTATGGTCTGATCACAATGAAGTAATAATTACTTGGTGGCTAATTAATTGGTTGGAAAGAGAATTGATATTAGAATGTAATCTGCAACAAGTTCAGTAGTCCTCTTAATTAAATTAAATACGAAGCATTCTTAAAAGTAACTTTTGTGAAAATGATGTGCGTCTTGAAATTGCATATTAGATGCTAGTAAAATCCTTTGAAAAAGATGCTAGTGGGGCTTTCTGATATGGCAATCAACTAATATTTCTTGGTAGTTAATCCAATCCAGTTTTTTGCTGAGATAGCTATTACTTGCCCTTTGCTAGTCCACAATCTTGTGTATCCTGTTCTTAAGATACTTGATGTGGCAAAGCAAACAACTTGTTGGGGTAAGTTGTGCCTGAGTTATGAACATCCTCTGGCATCCTTTATGCAACAAATTTTGGCAAAGTTGAGTGGAGTATGATTAAGGCTGCACATGAATGATGGTTAGAACCCCCAATTTCAGATGTTTATTGGAAGGAATCTTCCGACTAAGGTAACTTCTTGCCTTTTGCTCGTGGCTTGAGCATCCCAAATTGGAAAATTGCAGAGGATCTTGACTTTGTGGAAGATGCTCCCCTTCGTAATTCTTTTTGGAGTGTGGGATTTATTGACTTTTGTGGGTCAAGTAGCTGTTGGGCCTTCAACTTTATCAAATAGGATTATGCCTTGGATTGTTTGGTGGAAGGCATTAATGGAGATAACAAAGAGATTGGCTTTAAAAGAGGAGAGAGTCAAGCAATCGCTGACAATGGCCAGTCTCCAGCTGTCCCTATAAAGTGAGGGGTTTGCACTTTGCTCCACTGTTTTGTAATAATGAAGCATTTGTTACATAATTGCCGACATAATTTAGTCTTTATAAGGACTAATAGTGACATAAAAGAAATCTGAATGTTGTTGCTGCAAAATTAGTCATCAGAAATATAGGTTTTATAGTACAATATTGCTTGCTGGGTAAATATAATGCTTGGAGAATTGGTTGGGTCACAAGGATGAAGTCGCAGCCTTGATGCTTAAATCTGAAAGGTTCTGCTCAAGAGCAGATGTTTCTGGCTAATTGGTGGTGTTGGTTTGGTTATTAGTCAATCAAATAGGATGTACGAGATGATACAAGTACTCATGGCCGGGTTTAAAAAAAGGTTACTGATACTAACCAATTTGGAGTTGGATTAGTTCCCAACTCATTCGTTCTTCCCCATCCTACTCTTCTTCATTTGGTGGATAAGTTGCATCCTTAGTGGCATGGGTAATATACTTCACCGGCATTGGGAGCTTGCTGTTGCATTGGTGCTTATTTTACTGCTGGCACTTGAGGATGAGATTGATACAGATCTAGACTAGTTCCTTATGGAAGACAGTGGTAGAGAAAAGCCGGGCAGTATATTTTATCTGATTAATGTTTCTAAGTGCAGAGAGCCTTTAGCTCTACTTTGGACTGCACAAGCACACACAGGCACAGGACGCTAATTTGGATGTAGTTTGAATTCGAGTGATGAACTGAAATGCTATATTCAACTTGGACTCAATTGTGTATGAGTTGATTGCAGAACTTCATTGCTGCATGTGATGTTAAATTTGAAGAACTTATAGATACTGTTATCAGCATTCATCTGCATGCAGGTCTTATGGCCAATAGAAATTGATTTTTGTTTCCCCCTTTCTTCTGTCCTAATGTCAGTGATGGCTCTTGGTGGATATTGTGTCATTAGATCGGACAAAAAGTTCTTTTCTCTGAATCTGGACACTAAACTGGTCATTCCTCTAGCACCATACAGATCACACAAACTAATGTCTAGTTCCTTTTGGCTGCTTAAGATTTGTAATGCTGTGCTTGCTGCCCGGATTATGAATGCTACTCTTGTGCTACCTGAGCTGGATGCAAACTCATTCTGGCATGATGAGAGGTACAGTTCTTGTTGCTATACTCTAGACAAATGCAGGAATCTGGTTTTGCTGGTTTTTATGAGATTAGCAGGAATTTCATTAACTTTGCTAAATGCAGTGGTTTCCACGGTATATATGATGTCGAACATTTCATCAAGACGCTGAGATATGATGTGCGGATAGTGGAAAAGATACCGGAGGTTCGCAAGAATGGAAAAACGAAGAAGATAAAATCTCATCAGGTAATCCATAAGAAGTTATTTAGCTGGTAGATTAGAATTTGTCTAAACTAGTGAATGAAGGGTAAGGGAATCAAACATCTGTATATATGATTTCTTAAATATTGATGGTTTTGTCTTTTGTCAAATTTTGATTCAGCTACGTCCACCTAGAGATGCTCCAGTCAGTTGGTATTTGACATCTGCTCTAGAGAAGATGAAAGAACATGGTGCTATCTATCTTACCCCCTTTTCACACCGTCTGGCTGAAGAAATTGACAACCCTGAGTACCAGAGATTGAGATGCAGAGTAAATTATCATGCTTTGAGGTTTAAGCCAAATATTATGAAGTTAAGCAAAGGCATAGTGGAAAAACTCCGTTCGCAAGGTCACTTCATGTCAATACATCTTCGCTTTGAGAAGGATATGCTGGCATTTGCCGGGTACGTCTTGTGCTTCCTGAGACTTTTCTATGATGGGTTTTAGAGTCAAACCTGATGATAGAATGTGTTTCTGTGTTGAGGTTAGTGATATAGTAAGAGTGCTTGTCAGACTAGGGAGTTGGGTATTAAAGATACTATGTTTCTCAGGCAACTGAGGTTAAGAACTGCATTAGTTGATGCTTAAGAAATTTGTTGCTTTATCTACTAGTAGGTAATGGATCTTTCAGGACATGGTCAATAGATTACTTGCCTTGGTGTCATTCAACTCTGGAAGATAGTTGCAAACCAACTGTTGGAGTGGCTGAGATTGTTCTGGGCTGTAGTCTATTGATGTTGCTATATATAGTCTTTCATCTACGATAGTGGTTGGACAATGTGTAGTTTTGGAGAAGTATGACAAAATCTTTTAACTTGTTGCCAAAAACAAGAAGAAAGAAAACAGAATCTTGTAACTGGTTTTATGGTATGCTGATTAACAGAATCTTGTAACTGGTTTTATAGTATGCTGATTAACAAGAAAACCTTATTTTACACTGAAAATGAAAGACCGGCTAATTATCGGGACCTGTTTAGTTGAAGGGCTAGATATTATTGTTAAGATGAGATTGCAAGAATCTTTAAGATTCTCATGCTCCCCATACTGGACAGTTATCGAGATTGAGTGCAATTGCTTTTTAATTGACTGCTGCTGCTTTCTTTGATGGTATGCATCTCTACAGGTGCTTTGATATATTCACCCCTGCGGAGCAGAAAATATTGCAGAAGTATCGAGAAGAAAATTTTGCTGAGAAAAGACTTGTCCCCAGTGAAAGGAGGGCAATTGGAAAATGTCCTTTAACTCCTGAAGAGGTAAACCTTGATTAAGCATCTCACAGAAAAGAACTGTTCGTAAATTGCTAGCAGCAGGGCTCCCTAGTAACCAATTCATATTAATTTGGTACCTTTTCTTGAGTAGTCGTAGTCTTGTAGCTAGTAATGAATGCCCTGTTTTCTTGTGCCACATTGCAGGTAGGTTTGGTCCTACGAGCTATGGGATTTGACAACTCCACGAGAATATATTTAGCAGCTGGTGAACTATTTGGGGGTGAAAGATTCATGAGACCCTTCAGGGCTTTATTTCCTCGCCTTGAGAACCACAGTTCAGTGGATCCCTCTGAAGAGTTAGTGGCGAATGCCAGAGGATTGGCAGGCTCTGCTGTCGATTACATGGTTTGTCTACTTTCAGATATTTTTATGCCAACGTACGACGGCCCAAGCAACTTTGCAAACAATCTTCTGGGTCACCGCCTATATTATGGCTTTAGGACTACAATCAGACCTGACAGAAAAGCTCTTGCGCCGATCTTCCTCAATCGAGAGAAGGGACATGTAGCTGGTTTTGAAGAAGCTGTCAGGCAAGTCATGCTTAAAACGAATTTTGGTGGGCCCCACAAGCGTGTCTCTCCCGAGTCCTTTTACACAAATTCTTGGCCTGAATGTTTCTGCCAGATGTCAACAAATAATCCTGCTGACAAATGTCCACCTGAGAATGTCATGGAAATTCTGGATGGTCAACTAGAGAGTGAAGTGGCCAATGACTTGGAATCATCAACAGCATCTAATTCTACAGTGTCTGTGGCAGAAAGATGAGAAAGCTAAAGAAGATAATAGCTTTCTTGATCTCAACAAACCCCAAATACCCAAGCAGAGAAATTGGTACTGGCCGTTCAGGTAATCCTCACATCTTGATTGGCGCTTGGCTTGATTGCGCATCTTTCGAGTTGATTGTAACCCTATCCTCCCACCCTCCCTCTAGTCCCATTTGCTTTTGGTCATTCTGGGTTTTTGAAGCCTAGAACACCAGTCCCCACTACGTGCAGAATTCCTCCTACCACTAGGGTGCATTTTGATGTACTGCTCTCAGGATACAGAGACAAGGCTAATACTGAAATAAGTCATGATAATCACATGAAATCATCACGATATTTTGACTGTTGGGGTTGGAGAATAGTGGAAAGCTAATTCATAGTGGCTAGATTGGGAACGGGGCTGAGTGCAATTCATGTCAAACTAGGGTCTTTGTGCTTTATGGAACCTTTGGAAATACTTCCAGGAGATAGACATGAACAATTGTTTTTCTGTTGAGTGGCAGAGATTGTTGTACTTTTTTGAGGTGGATTCACTCAAAATGCCATTTTCCCTTCCTATTTCGCCCATTGAGATATTTGTACTTTGGGTCCTCTCCTTCTATATCACTTCTTGTTGGTCTATTTTCTGATCTATTAAAATGGTTCACAGTGAACTTTTGTAACCACTCTTTTTATGAATGCATCAGGTCATGATGTCTGAGTTTTAATATGGTGCTTCCTCTAGTTTCCTTTCCTTTGAGTCTCATCTAATGTTTGACTATACTTTGTTTAAGCTGGAGTTTTTTTTTTTTTTTTAAAGCTGGAGTTAGAAAGTGCCTTTTCTGTCTATAGTCCGATACCTAGGACTGTCCCGGGTTTAAATATGGCAAATGATGATATGTTTTTAAGTGGCTCCTAGTCGATATTGCACATTTTTCAGACTAGAGAGGTATTAATTGATGGGAACGCTTGATGTTGCAGCCTACGATACTCTGACCTCAAATATTTGAACTCAGTTAATAAAGGTGGTATCAGACTCAACCGTTGGCATTAGGGTCAGAATAGTTCTCGATACACAAGCATGCACTTTATTCTGGGGATATTGAATATTGTAATCTTTTCCAAATGGAAGCTCATTGAGACGTTGTGTTTCATCTGTTTTTTCTAGTAACTCTCAAATGTGCTAAACGTGATGTTCCGATGGCAATCTTTAGTTTAAGCTACAACTGAGGTCTGTTTATATATTTTTCCATCAAGTTTCGTATTGATCGTTTGTCTGATGTCTTCTCTTTAATTTCCATGGCACCAGCTAATGAAACAATGTTGGGCGCTAGTAGCAGTAACATGGAATTGGTTTGTGGACTGTGAGGTATATCATGCGAAAGAAGGAGTGTTGTGCTATTGAATTAGTTGAAGCGGCCCAGAATGATGGTAATTTCTTGCGCCAATTATTTAACTCGAATGTGTGTTTGTACTAATGCCTCGTTAATTCAAAAGGTTGAGGCTGTAAAATACCGGTGATATCACTATAGGAAAGGCATTCAGCAAGGTTCCGCTGACAGGATTTTGACCCTCTTATTCAGATTTTGTTATTTTGAGCTCTACCTTTCATTGTATATCTTCATCTCAAGTGATGGTTTTCCAATTCATCTTGAAAAATTTGATGAGATGTGCACGGTTGCGAGAATTTTGAACATAGATGTGCGATGGCAGTATTAAAGAATCGCCATAGCCTTACGTTTTGAAATCAAACCATGTAAACGTGGACTGCTTTCTTGCAAGTTGCGACTGCGGTGCTTTAAGGACATTGATACGTGCATGTCATTGAAGTTGTACAAATCCTGGTATTGTAATTCAACTATGAGGTTCATGATGTGTACTTTAGTTACTTTTTTCCCTACCGACACAATAACCTTTTCCCTTGCAAAGGCAATTTGGTGCAGTCAATGAAACCTCTCCGGGTTTCTGTGGACACTTGAATTTTCGGGAAGCTCAAGTAATCCAGTAAACCCCTCGTATCTTTAGTCTCTTCTGCACAGATTCCAAAAGGACACTGGCAATGCCAAAATTTTCATCACAACACAGGCCTCACAAACTTAAATAATCAGGCAATAGCTGGTCACCCCAGCTTCAAAAACAACAAAGCAGCCTTTGGTAAGACTCTGAAGAAAGAAAGGGCTAGTGGTAAAAAGCTACAATGCAGTAATCAATCGGCCCACGCCATCAACCATTACAATCAGCTTACAAGTCGAAGTTTCATTTTGCAAAACAAATCTTAAAATAGCACATTCGCCATCAAGCGCCGTACGCGTAGCACCCAGAAGCCTTATTAAGAAGAATTTGACGAAGAAAGCGTTTCTGTATGAGAAATCGATAAAATGTGACTCGTGTCAAATCAGAGTCTAGATACACTCAAAACCTAAAGACAGATTGCCCCATATTTACAACCTATAAGAAGCAAAGCAAGCTTTGTTATGTGCACTTCACTTCCTCCCACCAACCATGCTTGGACCAGGACTCCCGGAGAGCGTAGGAGACCCGCCACTCGTTGTCTTCAGCCTTCCGTTAGCATTGCCAAGGACGTTTAGATCTTCAAACAACCTGTAAGAAGGAACAAAAGGCTTCTGTCCAGGTGGAGGCGCGGAGATATTACTAGGAACCGAAGATGGAGCAGGTCCATTGCTTCCTCTAGCAGGGAATGAGTTAAGAGACTGCAATGGTCTGATTCCTTGTGGAGGTGTGTAAGATGCAGGGGTCTCGGCTCGAGGAGGCCAAAATGTGCCAGCATTTGATGGGGGAGCTTGGTGTTGGTGATTGGAATAACCAGTGCCAGATGCCCATGGTGGTGGAGGGTAGGGCGATGAATATTGAGGTTGTATTTGGGAAGAAAATGGACGGTATGACTGTAGATGAGGCTGAGGCTGAGGCTGCAGCTGTGGCTGCGGCTGGGCCCATGGAACCACATAACTACTATATGCTAACTGACCTTGAGATCCAGAATTATTTTGGGTAGCATAAGGATTGGCCTCCGTACTAGGAGAAACAGGTACTTGATTCATATTTTGATTTGAGGATGGAGTGTGAGGGGTTTGGGGTGAGGGAGCCGTGGTCGTTAGGGCAAGGCTAAGGAAGTCGATCATGTCTTGGTCTTTTGTAGTCTTAACAGGAGCAGGCGGGTCAGGCAAAGCTAAAGCCAAAGCATCAGCTGGAACGGCAGCTGATGAAGATGGAGCAGATGAACTTGTGCTGCTCGGGCTGTTCATCGATGCAAGACCGGCGTTCCCAACTGCACTTGTGCTTCCAGGAACATTTTGCGGTTTAGAATGCCTGCATTTTGGGGATAAACATTAGTTTGACAGCCCAGACGAGCCTCCACATGACTCACTCATGCTTCAGAGAATAGAGTGGCCAGAGAACTATCCATGACTAGCAAATGGAAATTACTGACTTCAAGATGCACATTTAGCTCCATGTAGGTTGTACGAAACTCCTTGAAACATTGGTGAAATTTTAACATTGATTTTATTTTGCAATCAGATACATAAAATCTTCTTTTATTTGTGGCATGATTGCAAAAATCTGCTGATGCACTGATTTAAATACTAGTTCAACTATAAAACAGAACGATATCTTTTAAGGAAACAATTTAGTGCCATCTATTGTTCAATGTTCTAGAATCCACTGACCTTCGTGCGAGCTGAGCAAAGTCGTCTTCTTCTTCGTCCTCTTCATCCATAAAGCGGCTTGCAAGAGTAGCAGGAGGTGCAGAGGGTGCTGCATTTGCTCTTGGGCTGGCATCTCTTTTCTTTTCGCTCTGCTTAACTTCACCCTGTTTAATGCCAGAAGCTCCAGCTTTGTCCAATTGTGAGTTGAAGTTTGCTGTTTGATTTGGCAATGGGGACCCAGAAGCTATAGAATCATGCTTTGCCAATACAATTTGCAGGCCATCGTTCAATTCAAGACCTCGAGCAAGAAGTTCTTCATCACTGTGACAAAGCAACGTATATCATACATCCACTGAAGAATTACAAGCAAATCCTGAATAGCAGGCAAAATAATGCCAATGGAGAGGAAAACATAGCAGTAAACAGGCAAAAAAAAATAAGCACAGGTGAACTGCAAGTTCCTCAAGACTAAAGTAGATAGATAAATTCATGAGGTGCATTGAATAAGACAAAAAGGAGACACGACACACTGTTGTAGGTTACCTAGTTGTAGTGAGCATCTGCATAAGCTTCTTTTGGTTGGAACGACACTGATTCACAAGATCGACTATAATTTCATCTTTCACCGACTGCAGCAACAAAGATAAGAGTCAGCGACTCAGAAGTCAGTTAACTCTCCATCATTTCAGAATGTTGTGCCACTTACCTCACGACTACTCGGGTTCACAGCTTGCAGCATCTCACTTAAGAGCTCCATGATGTTCCACATCGAATCCATGGTAGACAGACTGGATGATCAAAGGGAATTGGCAGGGAATAGAATTCAGGGAAGGCAACATGATAGGGACAAGCACTAAAGAAAGCAAGAAAATGACGGAAACCACGCATGGCTTTTTAAAAAGGCAAAACCCCGACCTCAGATGTTCTATCTCAGTTGCCATTGCTTCGTCAAGTCTTCTTGTTGAATTGATTGGCATACCATATCCAGCTTGAGGATGCCTCTCAGTTGGATGGGTCACTGGCGGTGTAAATATTGGTGCTGCATCCGATGAGCGCTGGGGAAATTGAACGCCAGAACGCTGGAATTGTGAAAATGAAAACACAAACATTATCTTTCACATGAAAATAGTATTTCTACACAATGCCTCTACACAGTTGAACAACCACCATTTCTTCTTCAACTGTCCGGCTTTATGCTTTCGTGATACCCAACTATAATTCCATGCACATACAAAATAACTGAAGATGCCATTATAATTCAATTCTGCAGAAGATGGAATCCTCAGCAGAGCACTTGAATAGCACAAATGTAAAATGATCGTTAACAGTCAGATTCACAATATTTCTCGATGAAAAATAGATGTGTTTTGAAGGGACCTAGTCATACCACCGACTATAAGCCGAAAATAATAGATAATACTAGCATGTTCATAACTTTTCCGTAACAAACAGCGTATCATCAGCCTTTCAGGCAAGAAAAGTACTAAAAAAAAGCAATTCGATCTGATCCAGAAACACTTGCAACTCATCAGATGGATACTTACTCTAAGTTCGTCATATGCATAGTAGTACTGCGGATGTTTTCCTCCTGGTCCACCAAAAGCCTCTTGCCAAGCATCCAACAACACTAAAATTTTGTTGCGGATGTTCATATCTGTCTGCATAAGACATCCACATGCTCTAAGTGCTCCAAAGAAATGCAGAATTATTAACGTAAGAAGTAAACAACAATCATTTAATAAAAAGGAAAGCAGCTGAAGTACTAGATAATCTTGAATTTAAGTATAAAGGTAATTACCACGCCCCATCAACTACAAAAAGTGATAAATCAAATAGTGTCAACTTAATCTGCTAGAGCATGAAGTAAGGTGATAAACAAATAAAAGTGAATCTAAACTATTGGCAACAAGCCCCGTCAAGATCTCACTCTCAGAATCATAAACCCCAAAGTAAACCAATCCTTTCACTATTATCAAGGCCAACAGCTTTAAATTCTTTCTAACTAAACACGACTCTACCCAAAAGAAACTCAATACAGACACAAGATAAATAATGTGGTGTAGGAAAAACCTTAATGAGGACTTGAATACCAATTTGATGCAGTCGGAGAAGTAAAAGATATCAAAAAGAACAAAACAGGGCTAAAATAGAGTTGAATTAAAGCTGGAACAAAGAAAGGTAATTCTAGGGTTCATTAAAAAAAAATAATGGAATGAGGAAAAATTTAATGACAAAGAGACTTGAAGACCTATTCATACTAGGATTACTGATGAAAGACGATCTCAAACCCTTAAATTAGAATAAATTCTTCTAATCTCGACCACCGGAGTTCATAAAAAGTCACATGACTGGCCCGACTATTAAACATAATACGAGACTAAATAAAAGAGGAAAGACTTGAAATAAAGAAAGCTGAATTATGCAACTCATCATTCTCCCTGAATTGGCAGGAAATCAAGCTCAGCATCAAAAACTATGATGAACTCAGCAGATCTTTTGATCAGTCTTCTCTATCTTATCTAAACAAGTCCATGTACTTTCGAAAGCTGAATTATCCAATCATTTCGTCAGGAACTTCCTAGCATGTTATCTTTCCTAGTCAGCATCCATCTCCATCGATTGGAGAAAACTCTACCTCGAGTTTTGAAATGCCGAATAATGAGAGATAGTGAATTCCTTCCGATCATCATCAATATATACATCACATCATCCAAACAATCAAAAATTTCTTGCTTCAAGAAAGCTTGCCAATCGAACCATTCAACCGAACCCTCAAATTGTTCTGAAAAAACAAAATCAATCTCGAAATGAATAATCTTTCTTCAACTTTAATTGGCTAGCACCTCCTCCACGTGCTTACTCATCTTCTTCTTAATACCTAATGCATATTTTGCCGGATCAAAATTTCAGAAATACTTTTCCTTCCTCGCTTGAATCATCATTGCTTTCAACTGTTTCATCTTCCGCCAGTAAATTTGCCGTAGACACTTTGTCTTCATCACTATAGTCATCCCATAAAACTATTCATATGACTTCACAATCATCCCACTTAATTGTTGTTGCTTCGTCTTCAAAATATTCACAAAAAGGATAGAACACTTAATCAAGATCAAAGGCATAACGCAATCGCTCTTCCAATCCACCTCCTACCGCATTGTTCACCAGTCTGGCTTCATGAAAGGGATTTTCATCAAATTCATCATCATTATCATCCTCAAGACCACCTTCCGGCATGTCCAAGGGATCGCAATGTATTCCAATTCCCCATACAGGCTTCCACAAGTTCCTATCGCTGTACAGCCCGCGACAAGTCTTCAATTATACATCTCATCTACACCATCTCTGTTTGTTGGGCTCAATTTCCACTTCCATGTACAACCATTGTGTTGAAACGAAAATCCTAATCGCAAGTTAGGACCTTTTCCACTCTAATACCAAATTAATGCAGAAAAAACACTGACAAAGGACTCTGTTACCAATTTGACGTAGTCGGAGAAATAAAAGGTAGCAAAAAGAACAAAAGTAGGGCTAAAATAGAGTAGAATTGAAGCTCGACCAGAGAAAGGTCATTTTAGGGCTTATAAAACCAATGAAATTTAAGGACTGAGGAAAAACTAATGACATAGACTTAAAAGACCGAATTAGACTACGATTACAGATGTCAGATGATCTCAACCCTTAATGTAAAATACCGATATAGAGTTCTTTAAAAGTTAAATGACTGGCACGTAACTATTTATTAACCTAAAACATAATAAAAGACTTATCAAAAGAGAAAAACTTAAAATCCTAAAAACTGAATTATGCTCCAGCATTAGAAAGCATGGCAGTAGGTATGAAGCCTTCAGTACAAGCCCAGAATCTCACTCTTGTGCCATGATTTTACAACCACACTTTTATAAATCTCCGACCACACGGGCACAAAGAGCAGAATACAGATCAAAACTGGCGTGGATTAAGAACCTTAGCACAACTACTACCCATAAACTCATCTGAAAATGAACTAAATGCTTCTCAAAATGAGGAAAAGTTTTACATATCCAAAGGACGCAAAAAATGTCATCAAAATCTTGATGAAAGCAAACAGCCCCAAGACATCAAACTAGTGACAATTCAGAATGAAGCTGTGTGAAAGCACTTTATAACTTAAACAATAGTTCATCAAGTATTTTACCTTCTTCTTAACAATTTTGACCATCTCCCCAAGTATATTCTTCTCCGCAATTTGAAAGTGCACATACTCACCACAGTTCTTCACCATTGTCTCCAGAAGCTACAGTTGTTTAAAACAGAGATCAGATTTCTAACAAAATTCTTACAGCAGACAGAAAGCGGCATGTTTTGTGCATGTTAAAATTCAATTTTCATGTTAAGAAGCACATCTTTAGGTAGTTACAGCATGCATACTGTAACATATCTGAAGAGCCAAAAATACCGTCAAAGCAAGGAATTGGACTTGCGAGCTCTTGTGCTGCAATCTTTTCTTCACTGCTTTTATAACTTCTCTAGCCTGTCTGAGAAATCCAAAAAAAAAAAAATAAAAATCAGCATGCAATCAGAAAAACATCTCCCACCCTCTCTCTCTCTCTCTCTCTCTCTCTCTCTCTCTCTCTCTGCGTGCTCTCATGCACAACCAAAATGATCAAGGTTTAATAAATGGATTTATCAGCTACTGCTCTCATATAACTAGTTAAGCTTCAACTAACGCGCTTTGGAAAGGTAAAAAGGCAATTTCTACAACTTTCGTTTCCTTGTATTGTCAAATTCTATTCTACTTCAATTCTAATATCATGTAACTGTAAATTCATATCATCAATGTGACCAGCAAATAATTATCAAGTGTTCCATAGGCATCGCTCCTCAACCCAATCCCTTGAATAAAAACTAACAGTTGCTATCAGCCTTTCTGCTCAGTCAGAAACGAAAATTCCCATTGAATACCGCGAAAAGAACAAATCTAATTTCCCCTTTGTCCTCAAAGACTAAATTTTTCCTTTCTCCCCTGAGAAATTATCCCCCCAATACATATCCCTTCCGTCTCACGCGACACGGAAAGAGCCAACGAACGAAAAATTTTCAAAAGGGAGACATGCAAGCGACGATCACAACCATCAGCTGCCAAAAAGCTCACCGGCAACGGACCGAAACTCAAATTTCAAACTACGGGCACGGAACGAAACGCAAGCCGAGACCAAAGTCAACCGACCCAGAAACGAAAACAGCAAAATTTCCACGAGAGGATTCAAGGCAAGGCAAAAAGAAAAAGAAAAAAAGAAGAAACAAAGAAGAAAAAAGACAGGAAGAAACGGGGTACCCAGGATACGAGTTGACAAAATCGCAGATGTCGATGTTCATGGTCCAATCGGGGTTCATCAGAAGATCGCTCGTCGCCTTCTCCACCCGAACCGCAGCCGAAGAAGATGACGCGGACATCATCCTGCCTCCCTCTCCCTCTCCCTCTCTCCCTCCCTCAAGCTCTCGACTTTGGCCGGTCTTCTTGCGGGGGTGGGTGGTGGGGGTGGTAGGCGAAGAAGGCAAACAAAGAGGAGGCGGTGGCGGCGGCGGCGGCGGTGGCGGCCGGGGGGGCGCCGCACCGTTCGTTCCGAAGGGAGCGACGGGAAAATTCCGCGGGCTTTAGTTTCCTAGAAGGAGCGCTCCCAGCGCAGCGCGACGCCAGAGACGATGAGGAGCACAGCCGGGGAAAAGGCGACTAATAAAAAAGACACTTTTTTTTTTTTTAACACGAATCAGAAAAGAAGGGGAAAGCGGAAAAAAGCATCGATTTTTTTTCTTGTCCCTGTCTCCCATTTTTTTATTATTATTATTTAATTATTTAATTTTTTTTTCTAGTGTGGGGGTTGCTTGTCTTTCGATTTTTTCGTTTGGGTTTGAGATCGCCACCACCGCTCGCTCGGTCTTTAAAAAAATCCCGCGATCGCGATTTCGTCGCTCACTTTCGCTTTCGCTTGCTGGCCTCCGGAGTCAAAATGCGTGAACAGGAAAGGGGGGAGAAATTGAGGGAGCAAAGAAAGGGATCGGCTCGCAAGGAATCGCGTCAGAGAGAGGATGGACCCCCCCGCCGCCCCTCTTGCAAAAAGAAGAATCGTTACGTGTTCTGGGTAGCAGCGAAGATGGCCCGTTTTCACGTGCTCAGGCCCCCGTTTTCGTTTTCGTTTCGAGGGGAACGGGTGATTCGGAAAGAGCGCTTTCTTTTTTTCTTTGGCGTGGGGTGAAAAACGGTCGCTCGTATCGCTCGTGAAGATGAACGGAACGAAAGATGCTTTCGTCGTTCCGTTTAAAGATGGGACTCGCCCCTTTGCGAAGACGATCTTCGTTCCCTCGGCTTGCAGAATCGATGCATTTTTTTGGGCCTTAGGCATCGCCCGATTTTGTATTCAGGTACGGCTTGTCTTAAATTGAATGTTTTGGAAAATACGCTTTTTAAAAATGATTATTTGCATGGCTTAAAAAATGGATGGAAAAAATTTTTATTATCTGCAAAATTATGTCGATAATAAAAATATTTTTTACTAATTAATTATTTCGAACAATACGAGGGATAATTTTTTATCTGAATCGTCCAACAAATGAAGCCTTAGACTGGTATGGACAAGTCGATAGCTTTCAACCCACCGATCAGAGAGATGGGTCGATTTGTAAAACTAGTTTTCGGAGAATTCGTTTTATCAAATTTTTAAGCTAATCATCGTTACCACCCCCACAAAAGGCTTTAGAAATTTTCGATGAACAACTGTTTTCGGAGACGCGACACCTTTGGGGCCCAAATGGGCATGTTCGATTTCCTCGCGGAAGAGGAATGTCGAGGGAAAGGAGCTAGAAATTTCCTCATTCCATTTCGGTTAAGCAAAGTCAAAAAAGGACGATTATTTCCAGGTACGATGAGGGTCACTATAATTGCGACATACGTGTCAATGTTGAATTGTGGCCGTTGACAGGTTTTAAAGGTTGGAAACCTCAATTGGAGCGTCGGTTGTCGATGATCGAAAAGTGATGGCTAGATATTATTGTTGGTTTCCTACCTAAAATCGAACGGTGATCCCTATATATCGATATAAGTCTTGGCAATATATTTAGCGAGTATCTCAATGTCATCAATTATTTTTCTTATTTTGTTGAGTGAATTGCGTAATCCTATTTTTGACCTATCATATTTTTGAGATATTTTAACTTGACCGAGTTCTTTATTTCAATGTTAAGTAAGGCTATCAAACAAGTCAAATCTCATTAAGAATAAAATTTTCAAGTTTGAGCAGATAATAGGGCTATCAAACGGCCTTAATGATTCGCTAGACTCTAAATGCCCTAAACGGGCCTTTGAATAAGTGAATCATCTTTAGAATCTACTAGATTTTGTCATTTCACTTAAGACGTGTTTTTATACCTAATTAAGAGTTGAATTTTCTCAAAAAAATTAACTAACATTGATTTGAAACCTACTAATATCAATTCATATTATCATGTATGGTAAGAAATTACTAATGCAATGATCAATATTCAATCAATATCAACTAGCTTTTTCTAGGCCACCCCAACCTTTTGGGATTTATTTTGTACTGACTCTTGTCAACCTTGCCATGATGGCACAACTTTATTTCTATCTAAAATGGTATCTAAAATGGTCAAAACTTAACGTCAAATGCTTAGATTTTCAGCACTTATATTTCAGTTTTATCAAACAAGCCTTAGTGTACTAATTTAACGTATCAATTCCAATATATCAAGCATTATTGAATTGGTTTCCTCTTAAGTAAAATTTACATCTTCTACGAGGATCAATCGGGTTGAATTAAAAGCCACAAAGTTTGATAGCATTTCTCCAAACTTTAAAGAACTTACGGAAGCTTTCTCCATTAGTGCAAAATGAAAGTTCACAATTATTTTCAAACTGAAAAATCCAATTCAAACTTGACGATTAGTCCCTTCTTCATTCAAGGAAATAACATTAAGTCCTGTCTAGAAACCCATTAGGTGACTAGCTGCTTCCTTAATCACAGGTCAATTCTTTGGCACGTGAATCCCTACAACTTCTAGGCATATTCGACTTCTTATCTCATTAGGGCACGATAGACAAAACAATTCATCCTAAGTTTGTTCATAGGTGATGACAATTCTTTTCTTGTTGTCCTCATTCACCATGTTGCCAGTTGTTTACCAGGACAAATTACCCAATTAGAATTTGTTTGTTCTACCAAATTTGATAATGTTTCGATGATATGACTTCCGCACGCATCTTCAGAATCCAAATAAAATGAAATATTGACTTCAAGGTATCAATACCTATGATGCTTTATGTAACGGATGAAGGGAGACTATTTGTAAACAAAGAGCATATAATACAAGCTAGATTAGGAACGATACATTACATTTGATCAACGGGGACTGTAAATGCAAAATATACTAGGACACAATCAGTTTCTGATACTATGTAAGAATGTTATATAAATAGCGAGTACATAAATTTCATGTGCACGCAATTAGAAAATAAAACAACAAAAGTTTTTGAGAAAACAAAAAGAAGCCCAAACCTTCAGATTGAAGTTCAAGAATAATCTTGTTTTGTTTTCAAGTCAAACCGGTTTATACCCGCACAATCTCCGAATATTAAAGGAAATAAACACGAACATGGTGACGACATATTTATGAGAGAATTAGGGGTTAGGAAAACATTTTTCATAATCATTTTCCACGAATCGAGCAAAGAGATGTGGATATCCCCTTCGGCCCAATTAGAAAGTGTTGCAATCTGTTGTCACTTTTGACTTGGGCACAGACAGCGTTGAGTATCGTGCTAGTCCCACTTAGATAAGGCATTATGACGTCAGTCCACTTAACAGCTACATTCGATGAATGCGACCCACATTCATCTTCGGGTCACATAGGCACGTCGTGGAGACCACATAGGCGATTCGCGAAAATCCTATGGCCAACATTTGTAAAAAATGTACTTAAAATTTTGGATGCATGGATTGCCATCCCGGGGCACATCAGATTGTCTTGTGTCGTTCACATTATTGTTCCTTTTGCACATTTCTTGGGGTATCCTAGAATGGAGATCTGTTGGCGAATTAGATATGCTTGAAGAGTCGACTATCAAGTTGGTGATTAATCCTTCGTTTGCACATTGATTAAGCAGTCATACGCTTGTTTGAATACGATTGATCCTGTGCTAGAATCAAAGCGTCTTCTGCTGCTCATAACTTGGAGGAGCCATACTTGTCATCACTCGAGTGGAACCTTACTCGACACATGTGAATGGACGATTATCATGCATTCATCGGATAAATTTTGTTCGTAAATTTGGATACATATGTCATTTGGGAAAAAGGTCAAAATAAAGGGGGACATTGCTTATGTCCAAAAGAGTTTATGGTAAATTGGAGTGGTGAAAAATACTCAAAAAGTTAAAAAAAAAAAAAGAAAACTGGTGTGGCACTTTCTATGATCACGTGAGAGAGAATCTTGATCGATGGTTAGCTTGGATAGTAGGATTTACCTAATCATAAAGGCATGGATATATATATATATGTATATATATATATATACACTTGCGCCTGATATATTTAAAGGTAGAATTACTGTACAGTTATATACGATGTACAGTCTTCCCGGTATAATATTATTTTATGAGTAAAAATGCAAAGAGTAGTAACATATGATATCTTATAAGTATTATCATAAGGGCCCCACACTCCGTAAGGTATAACTGCTCCACACTGTTTATAACTTGAAAATTTAAGGTTGACAGGCCCATTACCACAACTTCACCGCTATGCTAGCGGTCAGGAAGTCTCTTCACAAATATACTGTCACTAGGCAACATAGCACGGGTTATTTAAGGGTTCATTTGCAATGTAAATGAAACGCTTGATCTTATGAAAGATGGATAGCCCCTTCATCATTAGCCCAACCATCTTGGTAAAGAGTGTTCGGGATGTGCGCATGGCACTAAGAATTCGTGCCCCATGGGGCACTGTCTTGGACAGGGCAAATTTTCCTCAAAACAAACGCCCGGTGGACATTATGCAAAGGCTAGTTAGTGTTAGCCTTATCGCGCCACATGGGCCGGCCTCGTTTGAGAAAAAATGTCATATTATAATCACTTCTTCTTGCAAAACTTAGTTTTTATAGGAGATACAAGTTCAAAAGTGCTCTAGTTAAGTAAGGTGGGACAACTATTTTCCATTTTTGCATTATCCGAAATGAGCTCGTTCGGCTCTATAAAACCAACCCACGAGGTCATTGTTAATTTTTTTTTTATAATATCCTAACAATGATAACAAAAATCGAATATTTTTCGTACGATAGAAAGTGGTGCCCGCCACCCCGTAAAGGAAAAATCGCCTAGGCTCGGTCCCTCTGGGGGCACGGGCGGGGCAGTGGTGGGGCGAGTTTCTTTGTTCATAGGAGGGGGAAAAGAAATAGCAATGCGATCCACGTTCTACCCCGCCCCCGTGCCCTTCCATTTTAGAATACATAACCCGGTTAGATTTCACAGGTTACAGAATGATAATCCCATAACATTGTGCACATTATTATGGCATAAACAGCAACACATCTCGATGGGCATGAATGGTTTTGGCACGGATGAGTAGGAAGGCTCTCGCAGGCCCAAAAACCATGCTATTCTAATTCACAGCGGCCAAAATGGGCCATTGGCCGGCCACTCGTATATCGAAGCAATCGTCCTCAATGGGCCATGGGCCATTGGCCCGCTTGTGTGGGGAAATGTCTTTCATCGACAGTCATATATCTATGCACAATAGGGATGAGCATGGTCCTAGCGGGTGATTTCCACCATAAAATTGGGAACTACCCACTAAGGATAGGTTCCAAAAAATCGGAATTGGGAGCTGTCAATTGGTTTCATACATCCACCCGATTCTTGAGTGGGTCCATGGAACCGGTCTTCCACCAAGTTTCATGCAAATGGAGTTGACTGAGAGCGAGAGAGGGAGGCAATGAACGGCTGGAAACGCAACCGTGAGTTAATAGAAGTTGAGAGTTGAGGCCGTGAGTCGATGGGCTTTAAGCTTGAGAGTCAAGACCGTGAGTGAGAGATATAAAGATGACTCAGACAAGGTGGGAGTGGGATGAGATGAGCATTCAGTTGATGGGCGTTGAGCTTAGATTAGAGATTTTAAGGTTTTCATTTTTCTTACAATTTTTTCTTTTTTTTTGGTTTGATATGTATACGGTTCAGTTCAGATGGACGGGTGGCTCCACGTCTAAAATTGAGAATCGAACCCGTCTCAGAATCGGATCTAGTAAATTGAAATCAGGAACCAGGCCGGTCTCCACGAGAATCATTGGTTCAGGGCCGGTCCGGTCCGGTTTCAAGTCCCAGTTACTTTTGTACACTCCTAATGTGCAATATACACAATACTACCAAGTACTTTACTACACCGTTTGTTTCGCATCCGACTGTTAATTATAGTTTGGATAGGCCCCGACTTCAAAGTTTGTGAAACTAGCCATACGATTTTGTCTATAGCAATAGAAAATTTGCCTGCATGTATCTTTGGTTCACAATATCAAGATGTCTAAGAAGTTTTGCGAATAATAGAAAGTGGGACACCTCTTACAAGTTTTGTATCACCAACGTATTAATTCTTCTTCAATATTTGAACCACCCACCCGCTCATAGCCACCGGCAGCACAACACAATCACAACCACCACTATACTCAACTATGAAAACAAATATTGCATAGTCTTTCATTGCGTCATCGTTCTAAAAATGTCGGACCGTGGTACCTTTGCTAGAGAAGGTGGTGGACGAGAGAGGGAGAAGGGTCCTTTTCTTTTTTGTTTTTTGCGTGAAGAGTATTTGTTCCTTGTCTTATTTCAAAATAAAAAAAAATGGCTTAAAAAATAGATGGCGCAAAGTGACGTGGAGATAAAATAAGACATTGCTATTTTATTTATTCTGAAAATATGTGACGGAGTACACTTTGAATGTATGATATTTCGTGTTGAACATACTAGGGGTGAGTATGATCCGGGTGGGTGGATACCATCTTAGAATCGAGAACCACATACTAAAGATCGATTTTGAAAAATTGGAATTGGAAATCGCCTATTGGTTTTATGGATCCATCCACCCGGGAATCGGATAGCCGGTCCGGGCTAGTTCCCGGGGTCCATAAAAACCGATCCCCAATCACTATAAATTTGCATTCATAAATTAATATAATGGTAAACCTAATTTTTATGTGGGTACTTCTTTTCAAGGGAAAAAGTAACAATAAAAAAGAAATCTACATCTTGCTTATCAAATATAAAATAATACTGTAATTTTAGGATGAATGCTCTTTTTAAAAAATGTGTGTGTGTGTGTGTGTGTGTGTATACCCAGCAGATGTGTGTGTATATACACACCAATTCGATTCGAGTGGGTTGTTCCATGCTTGTAATCGGGAACTGGATCGGTACTCACCGATTCCGATAAATTGGAATTGGGGAACTGGATTGATCCCCATGGAAACCATTAGTTTTGGGCCAATTCGGTTCATATCCAGGTGGTTCAGGCGGTTTTCGATTCTTTTGTTCACCCTTAAAAATACATACCAAAATGCATGAAGAAGTGCAAATGAGCAGTTAACATTAAGGTTTGCTCCAATAACCATCCTTTTTATTTGGGAAGGCGGAGGTAAAAGTTCGATTCTCCACTTTCTCAGAGGGAGCTAGAAGCTGAGGATGATTAATTTAAGATATGGATTTCGACTTCTGCGCTCTATAAAGAGATATAATAAAAGATTGTGAGTAAATTTAAAGTTAAAATATGATAGATAAAAAAAAAATTACAAATGAGCAGTTACGCCAATAATTACACAAGCACGCAAACTTTCCCACTTGTGTCGACAACGTAGTACTGGGTCATCAATCCCCACCATGTAGTTCATCGAGGAGCGCGGTGAGCGCGACGATGAATGCACAGTCAATGTTCGGGTAGACTATGACCATAAACTCGTCCTTCACCATCAGCGTACCTTGAGTTTTGAATGCTAGTGTTCTTTTGCATATGTACCATCATGACTTACTCAGAATTAATGATTCTATTCCGTTTTTTTTTTTTGTGTATATAAATATAGCTAGTTATAGAATGGTTCTAATAATATAAATCGAAAATAATATGATTAATATCACGAAAAATCTCAAACTGATGCACTTACGATAAATTTACTTAAAACTAATTTTTTGACCATTCAAAACTCCAAATCGGTACACTTGTGATAAATTTACTATAAACTAATTTTTTAACCACAAGACACCCCAAATTGATACATTTTTGACAAATTTACCCTCAATTAAATTGGATTGATACGACAAAAAATCACAAATTGGCAAATCTGTAACAAACAAAGGGGTCAAACTGGTGTACCTGTTAATTATTACGTGCCATTCAACTTAAAAATTTGACGATAAAATTTAACGGAAACTAAAAGAGGATAAATTTATCACAGGTGTACTAGTTTGTGATTTTTTGTGGTCAAAAAATTAGTTTGGAGTAAATTAAATCGTCACAGATGTATCAATTTGGGTTTTTTTTGTGGTATTAACCCATAATAGAAACAATTAACTTAATTGAATTGCTTCGAAAAAAGATGTGTGTTCGAGATATATTTTGTAGGCCATATATGATGTGATCTCAGTAGGGCAACAAATTATGTTATTTGAATATGGAATAGTGACACAAATGATCTATGAACTTTGACTCAAAATACAATATGGTCCATGAATTTTTAATTTGTTCAATATAATATCTAAACTTTTAATGCATGTTTGATTCGGTCCTTATACTGTATGAAAATATTTAATGTTGCCATTCCATTAATTCAAGTTCGTGGACAATTTTTGAATATTTTGATATAGTTAAGGGACTAAATTGAATATGTATCAAAAGTTCAAGGACTACATTAAACATCACAGACGATATTGCACATTAGACCAAAGCTCAGAGATCACATTGAATAAATATAAAATACAGGGACAAAATTACATATTAGATTAAAGTTCATGCATTATTTGTGTCGTTTACTTTTTGAACATCGAATCACATAAATTTATATTATCACCATCTGCTTTCTTGTTCTTTATACTAAATTGTCATATTGCAAATTTGGATTTGAAGATCCAAGCCCCTCATATTCACTTTATACACAAACATCATACTTCTTAATCTTCAATAAAATGTTAGCCCGGACACTGATGCTTATGGGTGAGTATTTCGATGTTCCTCAAATATCAAATGCGCCTCTCATTACTACTATAAACTTTTAGGTTGACTCACAAACACACACACATGTTTTTTTTTTTTTCAAAAAAATTATCAATTCAATTGTAAATCCATTATATCAATACAAATTCAGTTATAAACCTTCCAATTTTTCTAATGAAGTCCTAAACCTTTACATGAAATTCTAATGTAATTCTTTCAATCAGTTGCTGCCAGAAATTGTTAACGTTACACCCAATTGTCCTACATGACAAGCTAATGCAAACAACCTATGGATTGCTACTTTAGCGATTTCTGGTGGCAATTGGCTGGAATGATTACATTGGAATTTCACGCAAAGGTTTAGGATTATATTAAAAAAATTGAAATGTTTAAGACTGAATTGATATCTATACAACATATTTAGAACTGACTGGATAATTATCCCCGTTCTTTTTCCTTTTCTGTGAACTTACATGAATAATTTTGAAGAACAAGAAGCTGCATTTGGAAAAGAGATGTTCCCTGGGCAACAATATGGGAAGGTTCTCTGCCATAGATAACACACGAAGACCGCTCGAACGAGCTACCTTTGACCTTGAAGTTTCTGACATACTCATTGCTATTATTTGCTAAAAAACACGTCTAACTCGGTCCCGAGTTAGATCACTGAACCCGTCGGGGCAGTGAAGACAAGGTCCCTCATGTCCGAGCTATGGCCTCTGAATGCTTGCCATCGCCTATGAGGAGTCGTTATGCACCAGTCATCCTTAACCTAAGCCTCTTGATAACAACACCTTATTTTCGTGCGGATTCTGCTTGTAATATAGTTTCAAATGGATCGATGTTCAACCTCGATTTCACTTAACGAGTTCGTCGAACTTCAGTTTCTTTGGTTGCCTGGTTTATACAGGAAAAAGAATAACTGGGTTTCTAGCTCTGGAACCTGTGAAAAGCTAGGGTAGATACTAATTCTAGAACTGATGGTTATGATTGTTCCCGAGCATAAAAGAATTCAGCATGAATGCCAAATACTTGCGTCGAGTGCCATTAGAGAGCAAACCTTTTGCCTGAGTGTGAGGATCGGCTGCCCGGAGGCATCAAACAGCACCTACGGCCATGAAGAGTGAATAAAGCTCCCTTCACTTTGAAGATGGGGTTGGCATTGTTGTCGGCGACCACGAAGTTGCCGTCGCTTAGGGTCATCCCCTTCCTCGAAATGGCAATATCCACCGAGTAAGTGTAACAATATTGGAGCCCCACAACGGGCGGAGGAGCAAATTGCATCGTACCAGTTGCTTATCTCTCTCTCTCTATCTCTTTCTCTTGTGGGAAATCTTATGGCTTTCTGTGTTAGGGCTTCATGTACATGCAAGGACACCCAGTTGAAAAAATCGTCAATCTGGAAAGCAGCTTGGTTTGATGTGTAGGGTCAGATTCATTAGAATGAACTCGTGTGACAGGTTATCTCGGTCATCGTCACATTCTGCCCTTACGCCGGTCAATCTCGGTCATCTGTTTACTTGTCGCAAAAAAAAATTGGGACAGAACATCAATGGTCATTTAAGCTCTATTTCGCGAAAAATAAGTAATTTGAAAAACATTTTCCATAGTGATCATTTTCAACACTTTCAGGGAAAGTTGTTTTCCCCTGATATAAGTTTATTATTTTCAATTCATGAATCAATTAGTTTTCGGTTATCCAAATACCAAAAAGTCAAAAACAATTTTCCGAAAGCAATTTTCCTCCAAATAAATGGATCCTTAGGTAAGTGTGTTTCATTGAAAATTTCATGATAAATGAAAATATATTCCATAAAAAGTTTTCATTTGTTTGATGGTTTAGGGAAAGTGATATCCTTCTTACTAGAATAAGAAGTCGTTTTCCTTCGATTTAAGCAAATTGTGTTCGGTTCATGAAAAAAGATTTCCATAAATTGATTAATTTTCTACCATCTAAACACTGAAAAATCGAAAAATAATTTCCCAAAAACAGTTTTCCAGGCAAATAAACATACCCTTATTCACATACGAATTTCACAAGCCTTTGTGTTTTCCAGGGAAATTCCCCGAAGCAGTGCGTGTATTGAACCCCCAGTTTCCCAGTTCTGTCGTGCAAGTCCTAGAAGTGGACTCGTCAAGACATGGACGTACCGAATTCTCTCCATTGATTAGTCAGAGAAGAAACTTCTCTCGCTCGCAGGGCCTAGGAAGGCACTCCCAACTCCATCGCAACGCGGGAGACGATGGACTTGGAAAAGCAACTGAAAGAGACATTTTCACGAATTGAGCCCACCAAATTGGGGTACCTCGAGGGGCTTATCTCCTTTCGTAACTTGTCGTGCTCCAGTTCATTTTGTCATGATTCCTATACCGATTATCGTCACCCCACAAACGCTGAGAAATTTCCGATTAATCATTGTTTTCGGATAGGCAACACTTTGTATGGAAATACTTTGCGAGGGGAGATTGGTCCCTTGAGGAACGTGTGGAGGGGAAGGAGCTAGAAAAAGTTCTCCTGATTGTAGTTGACTTTTTTTTTTTTTTAAATTCCATATTTATAAAGGATTTCAAACAAGTTCAAAATCTAATTTAGTACAAATTTTTGAAGTTTCCACACTTAATTGGGTCATTATATGGGCCTTAGTATTTTGCTAGACTCTGAATGCTTCAATGAGCCTTTGAATAGGTGGATCTCTTTAACATTTGCTAGATTTTGTCGCATCACACAAGGACGGCTTAATAACTCAATTAAGTGCTGGAAATAATTTTAAAAAAAAATTTCAGCACTTGATGAGATGAACCTTATTTGACAACTTAACTTACATTGGTTTGAAAGTCCATTAGATAATGAGCTCTTTCTTTCACTGCTAACCCTAAGAAGTTTCTTATTGCCGATACTTTATCCGTCATCGAACCGTGAGCTTGTAGTCTTTTTTTTTCGGGGTCAGAACTGTGGTCCTCTTTTAGTGTGGGTTCAATTGAATGAATTTCTCAAGTCAAGGTCAACGGACATAGCGGCAAGGATGGTGCATTGCCTATTTCTTGTTCCCTTTAATTTTTTTTGAGAGGATATTTCTTGTTCCCTTCACAAGATAAGTAAAGTATGGGTTACTTAATTCATTGAGTAGAAAAGGTAATTGATGACAATTAGAATATTGTCAAATGTTGTTAAATCCTACCAATATTGATCATAATTTCATGTATATTAAGAAATCAATAATGTTCACCCATTAATCTTGAGTTATTATCGGATAGATTTCTATTTATATTTTCAGCATTTGAAATGGTCAAAACTGAAAGTTCGTTGCTCAAATTTTCACCCCTTATTTTTCAGTCTTATCAAATGAGTCTTAGTGTCCCAATTTAACATATCAATTTCAATACATCTAGCATTATCAAATTATTTTCCCCCTAAGTAGAATCTACATCTTCTACATCTTCTACATCTTCTATGCGGGGACCACATAGATGAGTCATTACGAAAATGTTATAGTCAACATTTATTAAAACGTATGCATGAAGCACTATTTTAGGGCACATCCGATCATCTTGTGTCATTCGCATTACTATTCTTTTGTGCATTTAAATGATATCCTAGAATGAAGATCATTTTGTGAACTGGATCTGCATAAGAATCATCTATCATGTTATGATTAATTATTTGTTCATATATTGATTCAGTTGGTCAGAGACTTGGTTTGAATGTGATCGATCTCGTATTAGAATCAAAGCGTTTTCCACTCAAGATAACCTCAAAGAGCCGTACTTGCCAGCCACTTGAGTGGAACCGTATTCCAGACACGTAAAATGGACAATTTCATGTATTTATCGAGACAAATTGAATTGAAAATTTGAGTGTAATGTTATTTGGAGGAAAAAAAGTTTAAAATAAGGGAGGAAGATCGCTTATGTCAAAGAGAGTTCATGTTAAATTGTTTTTGTGAAAATACTCAAAAGCAAAGAAAAGTGGTGTGGCACTTTCGATGATCATGAGAGAGAGAATTTTGATCGATGGTTAGCTTTTTCATAAGTAAAAGCATGGAAAGGGGAAATCAATGCTAACGTCTCCATGTGAGTATTACTATAAGGGTCTCACACTTGTTATGAAATGTTTGGTTTAAAGCATAGTTACTCCTCACCACTCTGAACATGAAAATCCAAGCTTGACGAGCTCATTATCACAACCTTATCACGATGCTAGCAGTCAATAAGTTTTTCCGCACTGCACGTTCTTCAACTAGGCAACGAAACGCGAATCGTTTACAGATTTTTTCCTGATGTGAATTGAACTCGTGATCTAGTAAAAAACATTTTGATCCCTTTATCATTAGGTCAACAACCTTGATGATGAGTAATGTCCGAACATGGCAAATTTTCCTCTCAAAAAATGCCCCACGGGGCATTAAGCGAGGCAAAGGTTTGGGCGAAGTTGGTAATAGCCCCTGTCTCGCCTTGCTAACCGGTCTCGATTGTATGACTTAGACCATAATTTTATTTATTTTCGTATTTGAGAAAAAATAATAAAAATATGAAAACATTCCTTTAAGAACAACCTCTTCTTCTTACATGTCTTGCTTTTATAGGAGATACAAGCTACAAAGTGCTCTTGGTAAGTAATATGGGACAATTGTTTTCCATGTTTTGCATTTTCACAATGTCCACTTCAACTATTTTGAGAAGTTTAGAGCTTGTTTGGCTCATTAAAATCAACCCCATGAAATCATTTTGTCAATATATCTACTAATAATAACTACACTGAAAATAAATGCCAAAAATTTTCATTTGATAGATGTGGAACCCACTGCCCCGTGAAGTAAAATCCACCCCGGCCATGGCCTTGGCCCACCTAGGGCGTGGGGTGGCCGGCGGGCAGGCAAGGGACCGTGATCTCTGTGCCGCCCCGCCCCATGTCCATCTCTAGCGTGTCTTCTCACACTACTTAACTTTTTTTTTTGGTCACGACTCACACTACTTGCTTAATACACTTAGAATATTTAACCTGGTAATATTTCACTGATTATTAAATGCTAATCCCACAAAAGTAGAACCTGTTTAGTCATGGAGGAGTTGGAAGGCTCTTACGGGCTCAATAAACATGCTATTCTAATTCATAGCAGCCAAAACGGGCCATTGGCCCATTTGTATATTGAAGCAATCTTCCTTATAATGCAAAAATAGCAAAAATGGGTTACTAAAAGGATCGCGCTTTTCCTACTTCTCCTTTAGTTAAAATACTCCTCAAAAAAATATTGTGACCATTTTATCCATAGTGGGTCCCACCTTTCAGCATCTTCTGCATTCTCTTAGTGTCCTTTTTCTTGGAATCTTCTTTTGCAGGTCCTATTTTTCTTCATCTTCACCCTTCTCTCTATCTCCCTCCTTTTACTTTCTTTTCTTTGATGTTTGAGATGGTTTTTGCATCATTTTTCATGGTGGGTGTTGGATAAATTGATTAAATTCGAAGTGTTGGTTAATGTTGAGTAATATGGTAATTTTCCTTGTGATGGGTTTAGGTCAATGAAGTCTGAAGGTGTTTTTTCTTCTTTGTCTTCTTTCATCTCTTTTTTTTTATATATAGGAAAAGTACGTATTGATTCATTCCTTGTTTACCGTTGAATTTGATTAAAGTTTATGCTTTTGAAGATAATCTTTAGTGAGGCCTTTTGGCATTGCTGAGTTTCTCTCATTCTGATGATTATATTAGTTGAAGTTTTTGAAATTTAATGGGGAAAGTGGAAAGAGTAAAGCGGGTCTTTTTCGATCCTAAAGAGTTTTGTTTTCACCAAGTGAAAAAAGGTTTATCATTCCATTAACTTATAACGATTGAACTTAGTGGTTTCTTTAACCCTATTCAGATAGAGCATGCATTGATTTTTTGAATGAATTTTGAGTATTCTTTTCATTGAAAATTTCCCTAGATTGATTTCTATTGACCTCTTTCTTTTTAGCAATATGTTTGGCATAATGATTTCAAGATGCACATATTGGTCTAGTTATGGTTCGGACTCAGTAAAGGATGAAGGGTTTTTATCAAATAAATTTCAGTTTTCTTCTCATTTCAATAGGCTTATTAAAACTTTTTATCATTTTGTTTGCGATTCTTGATAAAGTGGAAAACAAGTGGGCACGCCAAACACATTTTAGCTAGTAAAGTCTATTGGTGGCAGTGCAAAGTCCGATTAAATCCCTCCTCTGTATTATAATGGGTTGGTTTTGGATAGAGAATGGCTTCCATATGTTGCACAATCACCAATTAGACCAAGAAAATATCATTCGCTGAGTTTTGTGGTTTTATGGAGGTGATTATAGTGGAATTTTCTTTACAAGAGAGAAAAAGAGAGAAAGATGCTGACAGATGGGATGAAGAGAAAGGAAAGTGGGATCCGCAAAAAAAAACACAAAAGAAAAGACATCAAGGAAAGGTTTAAGATATTGAAAGCTAGGACCCACAATGGGTGAAATAATCCAAACACTTTGTTGGGGAGTGTTTTAGTAAAATATTTGTACTTTTACGCGAAATACATATATGTATGTATGTATGTATGTGAGTTTTAATAAAACTTTCATCACCCATTGAGTTATTAGATATATAGAAAAATATCCATTCTTTTGGAGTAATTGGAATTACAAGTAAAAAACATACACATCATTACACTCAGGTAAAAGTACTTAAAAGTTGAGGAAAAATTACCAAAACAGATCCAAACCTATTGCAATTGTGCCAATTCAATCCTAAACCTTTTTTTTTTTTTGCTAATTGAGTTCTAAACCTTTTTCATTTGTGTCAATTCAGTTCATCCGACTTCTACCAATTTTAGTTGGAAATTACTAACATGGATGCTAGGCGTCCTACGTGGCATGATCGACGCCAACATTTTAAAAAATTGAATGCTAAAAGATTTTAAAAATTGAATGCTAAAAAAAAAAAAAAGATTTATGCAATTATTTAAAATTTCATTCAAATTTGCCTTAGGTGAAGGATTAACAACTTTTTTTTTATTTCTTTTTCCTGCTCATCTCCTACCATACCACTACTATTTTTGAGTTTGTCCCCTACATCTCAGCCCTCGCAGAAAATGATGTTATTGCAGCTGGAAGGGATCAGTGGGAGATGCTGTCTGCGAGGGAGAGATTGGTTTTGACTAATGTTGCCTTCTTGGGTGTGTGTGTTTAAGGGCATTTCAATCTAAAAGGGACTTCCAGCTATTTTAGTATAAGGTAGAAAAATGATAAATTCTTAGGATCCGTTTGTTTCGCGGAGAATGAATGATTTGAAAAATATTTTTCTAAAAATAATCATCTATGTTGTTTACAAAAGTGATCATGTGGAAAAAAATTTCATCTTCTACAAAAACATTTAGACATAAATTATTGTCGGTAATGAAACATTTTTTTATTGAGTAATTGTTTTAAATGGTACAAGTGGTCGTTCTTAGAAATATAATTTTCAAGTTATTTATTTTCTGCGAAATAAACAGAAAGTTTAGTTTTAAATGATCACTTATAAAATATCTAAATAAAACTTCAATAGCCAAATAAAATCAGCATTTATTTCAAGCTTTAGTGTTCGACTCTTTTTTTTTTATAAGAAAAGCGTAACCCAATAATTACTCAGATCTCTGACTTTAACAAGTGGAAACAAAGAATACAAAAATTATTCAATTCTTGTGTTGACATGGAACAATTTTTCTATCTCATTCGTCAAAGATTACAACTCCTAATGAGCAAAGAAGATAATAGAGTTACTGCCGTATTACCTCTTTTTAATCTTGTAGAATCACGATTTTCTCCATATTGATTTATATCTATAAAAGTTTCTCATTCATTTTACTGGTGAGCATGACGGATTTATTAATTCTTCAGGGACCAAAATCACATTACAAAGCCGGAGACCGCATTTATTAAGGGCTTTTATACGTACATAATTCGAAATATTCGGAAGAAAAACGTGAACATGACAAAAAGAAAGAGTTCTTGTAAATTGTTAATAAAGCAGATCCACATCATCTGCAATTCAGGCTTTCAGATTCTTGAGGCTCGATGGATCAGGTAACTTTTTCAAGTAAAAACAGTTCACTAGGTGAAGAGTCTCCAACGATTCTGGATTACCTTGAATCTCAAACAACTTATCACAAGACCTTAGATAAATTTCCTTGAGCTTCTTCAAGTTAGTCAGGTCAGGCAACTTTTGCAGATTTAAGCACTCGTCAATGTGAAGTATCTCCAACGATTCTGGACAACCATGAATCGCCAACACATTCTTACATTCCTGTAAATGAATTTTCTAGAGCTTCTTCAAGTTAGTTAGATCAGGTAGGTCCGCCAATGATGGAAGTTCCCCGAGGTGTAATATTCTCAAGTTCTCCAAACCTTCAAGTCTTTGAATCTCTATTAGCTTGTCACAATCAGTAACGTGCAAATATGATAACTTTTTCAAATTCGAAAGATCATTCATTGTTTTTATCCTGCTGCAAAACCCGATTTGTAAGTATGACAAACTTGTCGGAAGCATTGGTAGGCATTGCAAATTATAGCAGGTGAGCTCGAGTCGCTTCAGCTGAGAAAGGAAAACGACATCGGACGATAGGGTGGTGATATAAGGAGAACGCAAGTGCAAGACCTCGAGCATGCTTATTCTTCCAATCCACGAAGGACTCGAAGCTTCTTCAAGTTTAGAAGGATCCTTGAGATCACTCGTCAGATACAACTGCAAAGTTCTCAAATTTAATAGGTTCGAGAGGTCGAGCAACGTCTCCATTGAGCACGAATCAATATGTAGAGTGAACAGATTTTCTGGAAGCCGAGGAACTGCCGAAATTCAGTGTTATTCAATATCAAGATTCTCAAAAATGGTAGCTTCCCAATATTATCGGGAATTTCTCCTTCCAAAACTGTAGATCCCCCTGCCTCTAGCTGTTCGTGCTTCTCCAACGTTCCAATGGCGCTAGGTAGTTGTTTAATAGAGCTCTTGTCCATCTGTGTACTTTCAAGTTCTTCATGTTCCCGATTGAATCGAGTAACTCCCAAATGCTCGAACCTAATAAATTCACCTCAATTAACGAATTGAAATCTTCGATCGACTAAGGTAGTTGAGTCAAATGGTTATCCACTAATAAAGCACATCCAACGAAATTGAATTTATTCAGCGATCTACATTTGACCAAGTTGAGAATTTCCAGTTTCTTCATCCTTCTCCATTCAGGGATCTCTTCTATAGATGTAGACTCATAAGAAGCTCCATTAAAGATTCCAGTGCTTCCATCTCGTTTGGTAGCTTTCGGAGACTACTACAATTCTTCAAGTTTAAGAAGACCAACTTCTTAAGGTGACTGATGGACGGATCAATTAGAACCAAACTATTACATTGTTCAAGAATCAACCGCTCTAAATTCACATGAAAAGACAAGTCTGGAGTTTTACGCAATTCTTTGCACCCAGTTAGATTTAGGACCTTCAAACCCATGGCCAACTATAAAGAAAACAACATATTGCTCTTCAGGTTAAATTAAGATAACCTATAATGAAACAAATCACACCAATTTTATTTGAAAAATCGTACCTTGATGTGGCTCAATCCATCCCATTTTTCCGTGATTTTGCTCCTTGAGAAATCAAGGATTACTACCTTCCTCAGGGAAAAATGAGTCAATTTAAAAACCATAGGGAAGTAATTCCATGAAAGCCATCTCAACTCTAGAAGGGTAAGTGGGCCAAATGTGGTTTGAAGAAAGTTTGACCATCGGTAATATATATAGGAAACGACCTGCTTGAGTAGCAATGGACGTTGTATTTCCGTTGAAGTCTTGGCTATCCACTTGAAGGAACCTTAGATTTGAAAGACTTGCTAGGCATTCTTTTATCGAGGAGTATTGAGATGTTTTCTCAAACTTGAGACATATTGCTTCAATACTTCCAATTCCATGAACATCACCTCCTATCTGCCAAAATAAAAAACTAAAATGAAATTTACAAAAAAACCATGACTTAGAGCGTTGATATCCTTCAAGGGGAAAGCAATTATATATTTTCTCTTAACGCTGAAAAAGATTGATAAACCACATATGTAAGTGCAGAGGACATAAATCAACTCCCATAGAAACAAAAACCAACATGAATATGCAAGCAACCAATCTCCTTTAAAAGAAATGAAGCTATACGATTTACCTGCAGTTTCTCCATAACCTTCGATGCTTCTGTATGAGTGCACACCCATTGTTTCTTCTCTGGTTTCCTACCACTTCCTTGTCTAGTAAAATTTCTTCCAACATCTCTTAACCAATCATGCATCCACAATCGGTTATCTTCTCTAATCTTTATCAAAGATCTTTGTTGGAGGATTCCAAGAAATTGATGAGGAAGAAATTTACAGCTTTCCCACACGTGAGTCACAATTCTTTTATCAAACCCAATGAAAAAACAAGCAAAATCAAGAAATATTCTTCTTTGATCTTCATTTAATGCCTTGATGCTAATCATCAACTTCCTTTGGACATCCTCTTGAGGAAATTCTCCTAACTCCTTTAATATGGTACCCCATTCCTCAACACTTTTTCCCAATACAAAAGAAAACCTATAATTTCAAGAGCTAAAGGAAGACCGCTACATACATTTACTGCTCTTTTAGAGTGAGAGATATATTGCTCTAAGGGATAATCTCTTCTAAATGCATATTTGCTAAAAAGTTGAAGAGAATGATCAAAATCCATGCCAGTAAGTTTGTAAGTCCCATCAACAAGTGTAGGCACATCGAGAATTCCCCGATCTCTACTGGTGATGATAATCTTACTACCTTTTCCAAATCACTCACGCTTCTGCACGAGCGCATCAAGTTGACTTGCTTTGTCAACATCATCAAATAGAAGAAGCACTGTTTTAGAGCTTATCCTTTCCTTGATCAACTTTGTCCCTTCCGTGGTATTATTGATATTGGTCCATTTATTTTTAAGGATGGTCGATATGAGCTGATTTTGTAAGCACGTAATCTTTGTTTCTTGGATGTTGGAAAAGAAGCAACAATGAACAAAATCATTAGAAAGTTTATTGTACATTATCTTAGCAAGAGCCCTTTCCCATGTAGCCCATGCCATAGATTCCAACAATCTTCATTTCATGGCTGTGTGAATCTATCATACTCATGATTTCATTCACATGATTGTGTCTACGTCAACTAAGCAATCATATACTTCCAAGTAGGCGCTTTTCAACTCAATCAAAACGTTATTGACAACTTCTTTCACAAATTCACCTTTGCCTATGATAGTATTGGAGGAAAAAGCATCAACACATTAGGTTTAACTGAACAAAATAATGCATATTGGAACAACTAGACCGTGCAAGATATAATTAAATACCTGTTTGGCATGCTTTGGAGGTTTCATCCCTTTAGTGCGCCAACCTCATTTAGAGCAGCCTTCCACTTGTAGATAGTCTCATCATCAAACCGCTTCTTGTTCGCATGAGAAACAATGGCACTACCGTAGTGATCAGTCTGGTATTTTACCTCGGATGGTGCAACATCGTAGAAAATGGGCATGATCTTATGTCTTCCTGTATCACTACAAAAAACAAGGATTTAGCCATGGAAATTTGCGACGAATAATTTTTCGTTGCTAATTTCCGACGGACTTTTATGACGAATTTTTTTTCCGTTGCAAATTTGCGACGAAAAAATTAAATTAGCGACCGAAAAAAATTAAACCGCAAATTACCGACGGATTTTGGCGATTTAAAAATTCGTTGCTAATTTGCGACGGAATTTCCCATGAAACAAAATTCGTCGCTAATTTGCGACGGAATTAGGCACGAAAAAAAATTCGTGGCTAATTTGATACGAAATTAGCCACGAAAAAAATATTCCTGCCTAATTTGCGACGGAAGTAGCCACGAATTTTTTTTTCGTGGCTAATTGGCGACGGAATTAGCCACGAAAAAAATTCGTGGCTAAATTACGACGGAATTAGCCACGAAAAAAAAATTCGTGGCTAATTTGCGACGAAGTTAGCCACGAAAAAAAAAATTCGTGGCTAATTTGCGACGAGATTAGCCGCGAAAAAAAAATTCGTGGCTAATTTGCGACGAGATTTGCCACGAATAAAATTCGTGGCTAATTTGCGACAGAGTTTGCCACGGAAAAAAAAATTCGTGGCTAATTTGCGACGAAATTTGCCACGAAAAAAAAAAAAAAATTCGTGGCTAATTTGCGACGAAATTTGCCACGAAAAAAAAATTCGTGGCTAATTTACGACGAAATTACTGACGAATTTTTTCCGTTGCTAATTTGCTAAGAAAAAAAACATTTTGTCGCAAATTTGCAATGGATTTTGTGATGAAAAAATTTTTCGTAGGTAATTTGCAAACGGAGTTAGCGATGGATTTCGCCGTTATTTGGAGCTCGAACTTTGGTGTCAATTTACCGAATTTTAATGAATTTAATTGACCGTCGATATTATTATTGTGCATGCGATATTCTCAGGATAGGTGAAAAGTGAATTTTTGATGGAAGGTATTGATTTGGACTGATAGACTTCTCTCGCGGTGTATTTTTATTAATACCATTTGGTCAAATCCTAAATTATTAATTAGAATTTTTCGGGACCGTTAGATTGTTTTTTAATTCGAATCGTGGCCGTTGGATCGCAATTATTGCGATCTGACTTTTCCTCTTTCTCTCCTCTCTCTTTTACGCTTTTTCTTCGCTGGTCCCGCCCTCATGCGCCTGACACCACCCACCCCATCATTTCCCCTTTCTTCCTTTTCTTCCTTTTCTTTTTCTTTTTCTTCTTTCCTTTTCTTCCTTTCTTCTTCTCCTTCTCTCTCTACCCTTTTTCCACGCTGCAGGTCCCCCCCTCATGCGCCTGACACCACCTACCCCCATTATTTCCCCTTTCGTCTTTTTCTTCCTTTTCTTCCTTTTCTTTTTCTTCTTTCCTTTTCTTCCTTTCTTCTTCTCCTTCGTTCGCTGGTCCTCTTCTTCCGCTCGACTTCTGCTTGCTTGTTGCCGCACTTCTTGCCGGCTTGCCCTTCGTCGGACCAGCTCCGCCACGCACCGCCTTCTTGCTGCCAAACCGCCACCACCCCAGCTAGCCCGTTGCCGCCCATGACCGCCATTGCTGACTTGTTTCGGCCAACACGCGGGTCGCACCTCCCGCAACCCAGCCGCCGGTCCGCCCACGCCCGCCCTCGCCGCTTGCTATTGTTGTCCCGATTGCTGAGACCACCATCGCAAACCTCCATTTCAGTCCCTCCCTTTGCCGTGCTCGTTTGCCGCCGTTCGTCGCCCGTCCGCCAGTGGCCAAGCCCGAGCCGCGGACCGCGCTCGTCGCCGCCCTTGTCATCGCGTCGTCGCCGGCGTTAGCCGAGTAAGTTAACCCCTAATCCCGTGTTTAGGATGTTAAACTTGCTTAGGGTAGTTTAAATATTGTTTAGATTAATTTATTAATTGTTTAGTTAATTGGGATTAGGTGACAGGGTATCGGTAGATGTGCAATAAGTTATCGTGAATGTGGTGATACGCTATCAATTATATTATTATTGTTGATTATGTTATTAATATTAATATTTTCAGAATTAATTATTATTTTATTATTTTCGAATTGAAATATTAATATTTTATTATTAAATAATTAAATTCCAGAAATTAAATATTAGTATTTTAGATGATTTTCAATATGGAATTGTGATGCCAATGTTAGATTACGCTGTATAAGTTGGCGTATTTCGAAAATGATTTGAATGATTTCGATTCGAGAAAATATTTTGAATTGTGGAAAATAAATTATTTTAGGATGCTTATTTAATAATTAATTTCCACATTTGTTTATTATCATTTCAGAAAATCTTGAATCTCAAATTATGATTTCCAACTTATATGGTGATGATTATGTCATCAATTGTTATATGAAATTGATTATTTGACAAATTGTTTTCAATGGAAGTTTCAAGGAAAATTTATGGGATTTTTGGAAATAATTTATTTTTATGGTTATGCCAAGTAATTATAGTGATGCTTCTCGACCCTCGCCGATCCCGGATCTGGCGGGCGAGGTGACATCGCCATGGGCCGGCAGGTCCAACTCGGCTGGCCTCGGTAGGTCATCGGTCGCCAGACCCAAGTGATCGGAGAAAAAATATGTAGGGAAAAAATTCAAAAAAAAAAATTAAAAATTTAAAAAAATTTCGAAAATTATTATAAAAAAAATAAAATATGAAGTCAATTTTTTTTTTTTTGTAGGTACGTATCCATTTAAAAGTTTCAGATGAAGTGAACGTTGCAATTCTCATCAAATTGAGCACTTTCTACTACAAAGATTTCAAAGTCAAATACTTGGGTAATTGTTTTATTTTTTAAAATTTCAAAGTAATAAATTTATTGATTATTTTTGGTTTCAATATTTTATGAGATTTTTTTATTTTTATATAGACACAATGCAAAGAGACAGGGCTTAGATGTATAATAAGAACTTACCCGGATGCCGAGGGATTGACCGATGAGTTTTGTCTTTGGGTTGGAATTATTTTTGGACTTCGCTAGTAGTAAATATGAGTTGATGGATGGAAATAAGTTAAGGTGTCCGTGATAGAAAGTGCAAGAATGGTAAATTTCATGTGTGTGATACAGTTAGAGAACATCTTTGTAGATTTGGGTTTACTCCGAACTACTATAATTGGGCTTATCATGGTGAACCTTTTATATCCGATGAAAGATATGGAATAAGTGATCAATTTTCGCTTAGGGAAAAATGTAGCTATTATGACCAATTGAACCCATACCGCAGGATGGTGGGCAACCGGGTCGAATATTGTTTCGCATCCAAACCATGCAAGTACTAGTTTCACTCCTACACTTGAGGAAGAGATAGGAGTAACGGGTTTTGATGAGAATGTGTGTAATGAAACGTTTCCATCTAATTAGTTCCGGGAAGTGTTGAAAGCGCAGATGAATCTTTATGGGCGTGTTGTGACAACCATACTTTGTTATCAATGATGACAAGATTGTTAAATATCAAGGCGGCAGAGCATAATGTGTCCGAGAATTGCTTTAACTCTTTTTGTTGAAGTAATGCGAGAAACAATGTCTCGTGATAACATTATGCCAAGTGATTTTTATGATATGAAGAAGTTAGTGAATAACTTAGGTCTTCCAGTTGAAAAGGATTGATGTATGTAGTAGGGGTTGTATGTTATATTGAGAGATGATGAAAATGCAAAATCTTGCAAATTTTGTAGCATTCCTGTACAAGATTAACAGTCGCAGGGTCATAATCGGAGGTAGGGTCATAATCGTAAGCGTAGACCATGCAAGCAAATGTTTTATCCGCCCTTAATCACCGATTGCAAAGGCTTTATGAGTCTCAAGCCACTTCGAAAAAGCACATGACTTGGCATGCAAATCATGAAATGTAAGAGGGTCTAATGTGTCATCCTTCGTATGCGAGGCATGGAAACATTTTGATAGAATATACCCCGAGTTTGGGATGGAGCCTCAAAATATCGTGTTAGGTCTCTCGCGGCGATGGATTTGCCCAATTTGGAAAATCGTGGAAAAGTTATTCATGTTGGCCGCTTATCGTGAATCCGCATAATCTTCCACCGGGTATGTGCATGAAGACACTTTATATGTTTTTGACATTGATCGTGCCCGACCCGCAAAATCCAAAAAGTTGATAGAATATACCCCGAGTTTGGCGGCGGAGCCTCAAATATCGTGTTAGGTCTCTCATCTGGCCGATGGATTTGCCCAATTTGGAAAATCGTGGAAAAGTTATTCATGTTGGCCGCTTATCGTGAATCTGCATAATCTTCCACCCCAGTATGTGCATGAAGACACACTTTATATGTTTTTGACATTGATCGTGTCCTACCAAAAAATCCAAAAAGTTGATAGAATATACCCCGAGTTTGCGGCGGAGCCTCAAAATATCATGTTAGGTCTCTCGTGGTCGATGGATTTGCCCAATTTGGAAAATCAGTGGAAAAGTTATTCATGTTGGCCGCTTATCGTGAATCCGTATAATCTTCCACCCTGTATGTGCATGAAGACACTTTATATGTTTTTGACATTGATCGTGTCCGCCCCGCAAAATCCAAAAAAGTTGATAGATGTTTATATGCAACCATTGATTGAAGAGTTACAACGGCTATGGAATGAAGGTGTCGTTACGTATGATGTTTCTATTAAGCAAACATTTGTAATGAAGGTCACTGTTTTTTGACGATAAATGACTCTCCAACATATGGAATGTTATCCGATGGAGCACACCGGAATTTTAGGATGTCCGATATGTTTGGAGATCGAAATCATTCAGGATTAAGACATGGTAAGAAGCCCTCGCTATTTTGATCGGCACGTATAATTTTTGCCGATGAATCATACATTCGGAAGGAATAAAAAGAGTTCATCAAGAATAGGATTGAAAGAACTCATCCACCGTTGAGGTTAACCGGTGATCAAATACGGAGCGAGTGTAGGACTTTCCAACTGTTGTTGAAAACCCTCATGGCACAACTATTGCGCATGACGAAGTGCACATAAGTGAACTAAACACAAAGATATTTTGGGATCTACCATATTAGAAGGCCCATCTTATTCATCATAATCTTGACGCTATGCACATTGAGAAGAATGTTTTCGACAATGTCATAAATACTTTATATGGACGCCACGGAAAAAACAAAAGATAACTTGAATGCAAGAAAAGATATGAGAGATATTTGTGATCGGCCAACATTAGATGTGGATGCAAGCAGGGGACCAAAACCAAAAGCAGTTTATACGTTGGATAAGGAGTAGAGACGAGTCGCTTGTCAATGGTTGAAATCATGCGGTTTCCGATGGATATGCTTCAATATTGGAAGATGTGTTGATTTGAATGAATGCAAGTTGATAGAATTAAAGAGTTATGATTGTCACATATTTATGGAAAGACTAATTCCAATAGCTTTGAAGGAACTTCTACCAAATTTTGTATGGGGTGCCATTACAGAGTTAAGTAATTTCCTTCATGATATTTGCTCAACAAAGATTAAAAGCATCACACATGGAGAAACTAGAGAGAGACATTCCAATTATTCTTTGCAACTTAGAAAGGATATTTCCTCCATCGCTTTTTTTGATTCAATGGAGCATCTCTTAGTTCACTTGCCTTATGAGGTTAAAGTTGCAAGTCCCGTCCAGCTTTAGATGGATGTATCCATTTGAGAGGTAAAAAAATTTTCAAAATAAATTTAAAAATACTTTAGTAAATATTATGTTCGATAAACTTTTTTTTATTGCAACAAGGTTCTTATATCATTTGAAGAAAAAAGTGAAGAATAAGACATGTGTTGAAGCTTCAATTTGTAATGCATATGTTATGAAAGAAGTGACAACATTTGCATCATACTATTTTGAGCCGCACGCAAAAGTGCAAGAGGGAGAGCAGGAAGAAATGATGAGGGTCCCATCGATCCCAATTGCAAATCATTCTCTATTTTCAATTATTTCGGCCGACTGCGGTGCATGTCAATTTCGTTGCTTAATAGGCTAAAAAATGGTAGGCTTCCCATACCTATATTTTTACCGAATCTGTCCAAAAGTGGAGCCATACTTCCAAAGAAGTGTATATTTGCAAATATATGTATTGCTTGTCAAATATTTACTAGTATATAAATGTAAATTGTTAATAGGATTTTTCAAGATTCAATGTATGGACTACCACCAAATGAGTTCGGACCGCTTTGTGCGATGAACAATTTGCAGCATGGTTCAAAACATATGTAAGTTGCCTATAGACCAAAACCAAGTTATTAATATTTTATACATATATATTATTGACTTTATGTGTGTAATCTTAGATTCACCGTAATCATGATCAAGTTGAAGAGCAATTGCTATATTATCTATCATGGGGTCCACAAGCAACCATACGCACTTGGCCAAAGATATTTCATAAACGGGTATAATTTTCACACTCAATCATATGGAATGGGAAAAGCCACAATGAATAGTGGTGTGTGTGTTCGGTCATCCAATTGTGGTAGTTCAAAAGATGATTTTATGGCTTGTTGGTTGAAATTATTGAGATAGAGTAGCCCGGACCATTAATGCGGGTTGTGTTATTTAAGTGCATGTGGTTCAAATTCCCGCTAAAGGAATGAAGGTGCATACGAAGTTTAATTTGGTTGAAATAAATCACAAGAAAAGGTATAAGAAATATGAACCATTTGTGTTGGCACAACAAGTAATTCAAGTATATTATGCATCATATCCTAGTTTGAAACGCGACAAAGTTCGATTGGTGGGTGATGTAAAATCAAAGACGAAGAAAAGTCGAGGAACACTAGAAGGATACAGCTTTATCAACAAGAGGAAGTTTGTAACGTGGTTTAAACCTGAGGAATATAACATTCCTACTCTACAAGATCCATGTGGAGCAATTATAGATGTAGCTGTAATTGAAATTTGCGAATCAAATTTAGAAGGTATTATGAATCGATTTTGAGACAGAGGATGATGAGGATGATGAGGATGATGATGATGAGGATGATGATGATGCTCAAGAAGAAGATCAAGATGAAGACGAAGGTGAAGATGAAGATTTTTGAGATATTTTTACTAATTATGTCGTAATTATTGTTATGACAAAAGTTTATTGTTGTTGTCATATTTATTATTGTTGTTATTTTTGTTATTATTATCATTGTAATTGTTGTTGAATACTTTTAATGTTATTGTCCGGAAAAAAAAAATTACGCGTGGGTGTGGGATAGTAGAATGAAATCCGGGGCAAATTAGCCACCGAATTTAGACACGAATTTAGCCATGGATTTCCTAAAAATCCACTCACCACACGACTAAGTAATAATATAATGAAATTCGTGGAAAAATCCGCGGCTAATTAGCCACGGATTTTAGCCACGAATTCGATGAAAAAATGGAATTTTATGGGCAATTTTTAGGATTCATGGCAAAAATCCGTGGCAAATTCGCCACGGATTTTTGCCACAAATTCAATGAAAAATAGAAATTTCTAGGCATTTTTTAGGAAATTCGTGGCAAATTAGCCACCACGATTTTGCCACTTAATCGACCAAAAATGGAATTTCCGGCATTTTTATGAAATTCGTTAAGCAAATTGCTACGGATTTTTCGCCACGAATTCAATGAAAATGGAATTTCCGGGCATTTTTAGGAAATTAGTGGCAAAAATCCGTGGAAATTAGTCACGGATTTTGCCATTTAATTGAAAAATGAAAGTTTCGGGCATTTTTAGAAAATTAGTGGGAAAATCCGCCGCAAATTAGCCACGGATTTTGCCACTTAATTCGTGAAAATGGAATTTGGGGCATTTTTTTTGAAATTCGTGGCAAAATCCGTGGCAAATTGCCACGGATTTTTGCTGGTCGAATTGAAAAAATGGAATTTTCTGGGCATTTTTTTTACGAATTCATGAAAATCCGTGGCTAATTAGCCACGGATTTTTGCCACGAATTCGATGAAAAATGGAATTTTAGGGCATTTTTTTAGGAATTCGTGGCAAAAAACCGCCAGTAAATTAGCCATGATTTTGCCACGAATTCGATGAAAAATGGAATTTTCGGGCATTTTTTTTTTTCATTCGCAAAAAACCGGCAAATTAGCCATGGATTTTTGCCATGAATTCGGTGAAAAAATGGAATTTCCGGGCATTTTTTTTGGAAGTGCATTGGCAAAAATCCGTGGCTAATTTGCCACGGATTTTTGCCACGGAATTCGATAAAAATGGAATTTCTGGGCATTTTTTAGGAAATTCGTGTCAAAAATCCGTGGCTAATTTGCCACGGATTTTTCTACTGTTCGATGAAAATGGAATTTTCCGGCATTTTTTTTTTAGGAAATTTGTGGCAAAAATCCGTGGCTAATTTGCCACGGATTTTTGCCACGAATTCGATGAAAATGGAATTTTCGGCATTTATTTTAGGAAATTCGTGGCAAAATCCGTGGCAAATTAGCCACGGATTTTTTTTAATCGATGAAAAATGGAATTTCGGGGCTTTTTTTATGAAATTGTGGCAAAAATCCGTGGCAAATTAGTCACGGATTTTTGCCACGAATTCGTGAAAAATGGAATTTCCGGGCATTTTTTAGGAAATTCGTGGCAAAATTTGTGGCTAATTTGCCACGGATTTTTGCCACGTCGATGAAAATGGAATTTTTGGGCATTTTTTTGAAATTCGTGGCAAAAAATCCGTGGGTAATTTGCCACGGATTTTTGCCACTTAATCGATGAAAAATGGAATTTTCGGCATTTATTTTAGGAAATTCGTGGCAAATTAGCCAATGGATTTTGCCACGAATTCGATGAAAATGGAATTTCTGGCATTTTTTTTAGGAAATTCTTGGCAAAAAATCCATGGCTAATTTTCCACGGATTTTTGCCACGAATTCGATGAAAATGGAATTTCGGGCATTTTTTTTAGAAATTCGTGGAAAAAATCCGTGGCTAATTAACCATGGATTTTTGCCATGAATTCGTGAAAAAATGGAATTTCCGGGCATTTATTAGAAATTCGTGGCAAAAAACTGCGGCTAATTTGCCACATATTTTTTTTTTCACGAATTCGATGAAAATGGAATTTCGGGCATTTGTTTTAGGAAATTTAGCCACAAATTTTAAATAATAGCTGCAAGAATTTTACATTTCGATTTGAATTTGCCGCGAGAAAATTAAAAATCGTATAATTCCACGCAAATTAGCCACGGATTTTAATTATTGGCTATCGTACCATGAATTAGCCACGAATTTAAACTGCGGGCTAATTTATGACGGAATTAGCCACGATTTTTAATCCGTGGCTAATTTCACCGAAATTTCCAAAACGTCGTCGCTTTCTTTTGCCTAGAGAAATTAGGGTTCTTCACCGAATCAAACCCATATCCGCTTTCTCTCTCAAAGTCTTGGGCTAAAATTCTTGGCGATCTTGCCACCGACGGTGGTGCTTCGTCTACGCTCGCTCGCTTCTCTCTCGCCGCTTCCGCAAATTTGCTTTTGCTCGCTAATTCGCTTGTGTGTTGGGTCTACGTTGCCTTGCTCAGGCAAATAGAATGGTTCTCATTTCATTTTGCCCACGCTCGCCGCCACTTCGCTTCTACCGCCTTCCTGCCCCGTTCCGCACCGTGCCCTCCTGCCGCCTCAACCGCTTGCTCATATTTAAGTTGAAATTGTTGGATTTAGGTTGAAATTAACCGAATGTTCGCTCGAATTTGATTAGATTTAGGTTGAAATTTAAATTGCTCTTTTGTTTGAAATTTGGCCTAAAATTAGGTGAAATTTGATCGAACGCGCTGTGCAAATTTGGCTCATCCGTGGGATTATTAGATTAGGATGTGAAACAGCCCTTGGCAATGCCCCATCGCGGGAGTTTTTGCATTTCCAGTCGCTAGATGGGACATCTATGAAAAACGAACTCGAATATGATTTTTTGTGACATTTGTGTTTTTTTTTTTTAGATCATTCAAATGACATTGAAGGTATATCTCTATTTTTTAAAATGAGAGTTCTCAAAGTAGACAATGGGGATTTTGATTCGTTCAGCTAAAAAGATCTAACTGCTTTCGCCACCAAAATGTAATCAAATAGTTGAAATTTTGTTGGATTTAGGTTGAAATTTAGGTTGAAATTTGATCGAAATGCGCTAAAATTTGATTAGATTTGGGTTGAAATTTAGTTGAAATTTGTTTGAAATTTGGTCAAAATGAGGTGAAATATGGTCTAATGAGTCAAATTTGGTCGGTCAAGTGAAAACGGCCCATTGATCCAAACTCACCACCTATGGCCGTGACGCAAATCGTTTTTTGGCATTTTGAAGTCGTTTAGGTAGGTTTTTTGGTGAAAATGATTCTGGTGAATAGTGTTTTTGTGACATTTGTGTTTTTTTTTTTTTCATGTTTTTGGTCATTTGGACGCCAATCTCTATTTTTTTTCGTTTCGAGTCATTTTGTGCCCTAATGATGGTTTTGGTTTTGTTTATTTCCATAACAAAGGAGCTTATATGGGGCAACTTGGAAAGACAACTTTAGGTTAGTTGTCTTCATTTCCTGCATTTTCTTGTTTTAATGATGCTATCGTTGGAATATGACATTGTAGTTTTCTTGTGAACATCTTCTAAGAGTTGATAGTCCATTCTCTGTTGTAGCTTGGGATATAATTTGTTTGTATGGCCTTCTCTTCCCGGCTTAATTAGCCCGTAAGTTGTAAAGAATCTACCGACTTTGTGGGATAGTGGGCACCCTCGCTTTCCCATTTCTAACATATTCAAACTTTAAAAAGAAACGTAAGTTATAAAGTTAAAACGTTTGTTCAAGGAATTCAAAGATAGGAACCATACATGTTTATATTGAGGTACTTGTCTTGGAGGCTTATTCTAAGTGACTTTGTGTTAATAGTGGCATACTCACAGGACCATATTCAATCCTTAATATTTATCCTCATATAATCTAATTATTTATCCACATGCTGCTGCTGCTTGTATGAATCGCCTTGCTAAACTGAGGTATTTGCTGATAAGTAGTTGCTTTACTTTTGGGTTATCCGCCTCTTTATGTCAAATGCAAATATTTATAATTAATTTTAGATGCCTGTGCAAGCTACTGATTTTTATATGTGGTGGTGTACAAATGGTTTTCTTCGCTAACGAAAAAAGGTCCATCTCTAGTCATATTAACTTTTTTGTTTTGTGTATATTCAAGTTGAATCAATCAGGCCTCTAACGCCCCCTTTTTCTTCTGGGGGTCAAGTTTCTCTCTTGCTCTCAATAACAAAATGGTAAGCTTCACAACGTACATCATTATGTTCTTTAATACATGTTCATTATTTTTTACATTTTTATCTAACCTTGCAATTTTTAGTATAAACGTGAAAGTCACATGCGTTGTGGTGATGCTTCACAAAGAAGACCGGGCCTTTCCGCTTCATCCCCGTCCCTTTGCGCTTCCCGACCCCCTGCCCTTTCATCTAATCCTCAGCTAGTACATGGATACATTGGCCCTTCCTCCGACCCTCAAATGCCAACTGAATTTACTTGTTCCATCGCCTCGGTTCCACCTTCTTCTTTTCAACGCAACACTCGAGCTATGAAGAAGATACCCGATTCATGATAGCCCCATTTGGAGATTCGTAAGTATTTCATTGTTTTAACTATATGTCAATTATTATGGATGTCAACTGAATTGTCCGTATGATGCTACGTATGTTGACATTCTTTGTTTGTATAACCCGTTTGCAGATTCACGGATGCTACGCAAGTTGTGAGGATACTTAATAAAATAATCAATAACCATTGGATGGGGCAATATAGTACTTGGACCACCGCTCCAAAAGAAGTAAAAGAATTGTGGTGGAATGAGTTCAAGGTAAGTTTTGTCATTCTATTTCCTCACAAACTAAGTTCGATTTAGTATATTAAGTGTACAATTATTTTTCTATTGATTGCTTGCAGCGGAAGTTCAGGTGGGATGAAGTGGAAGAGAGAAAATTGAAAGAATTTTTAAGAAGAAAGCCGGTGATCACATGCGAAATGTGATGAATAGAGCAAAGAGAAAGCAAGAAAAGCCGGATTTTATTACAAATGACAATTGGGCGGAATTTCGAGAACTTGGGACACCAAAAAGCATAAGAGAATCAAAGAAGTTAATAAAAAGAATCGAGCTTCTAGTTCTAGTGAAGGGTCCGCCACATATGCTTTGGGGCTCTATCAACATCGGAGAGCATAGGAAAAGAATGGTAAGTCATGTTTAAAAGACATGTTGTTGTAAGTTAAATCAATAATTACTCATTTATGTTTATATTTTGTAGGCACATGAATTGGGGACGGAACCAACATTTATGGCTACATTTGAACGCACCTTTCGTAAAAAGATAAGACATGGACTGCAATCGAGCAAAAGCTATTAAGGTATGTATGTAAGGTTATATTTTGTATTTATATATATGATTTTTTTTTTTTTTATCTATATTGTTAAATGTAGAACAAATATGATGAACTTGTAATGAGCACGCTTTGTTAGTGGTAGTGGTAGAGGTGATGGTGTTGTTGCGTCCGAGCCATCGCTTGACAATGTGGCGTTATGGATGGAGGCATCGGGTGGAATGAGAAAAGGTCAAATATTTGGGATGGGATCCTTGTCAAGGATGTACAGAACGCCGGTTGTCGCAACTCCATCCTCCAAAGAGGGGCTTTTTAAGGGCACAACACGAGGAGCGAATGGACCAAGAATTGAACCGCCGAGACAATTCACAGTACAGGAAGGATGAAGAAATGATAGGAGTGAAACAATATTTGCAATTGATCATGCGACACCTCAACCTCAAAGGTTATGACATTCCTCCAGTAGGTGATGGCCACAATGATGATGATAATGAGATTCCTGCTGATGATGCTGATGATGATGCTGATGATGATGCTGCTGATGATCCTTGCTAGTTTAAATTTCCAAGAGGTACTTATATCTTTATGCTTCTGCTATTGAATAGATGTGAAAAATTAACAGAGGTTAGGAGTTTCATATTGTGATGTTTGTCTTTGCAGATGGATGGACAGGACTTCAATTCTTGGAGAACACTATAGACAATGTGGAAGAACTTCTTGGCAAGATGAACAGTTTATGAACCGACTATTTTAGAATTTCGTGGAAGAACTTTATTGTGATGTTTGTTCTTGTATTGACTGTAATTTTCTATCAATGTTAATTAGATTTCTAATCGAAATCGTCCATAAACAACACTCGTTGCTAAATTATTCATTAAAATTGCCGCCAACTTTGTTTTTTGAATAATGTCTGTCACAAAAGTCAAAATTTTTTTCGTGCAAAAATATTGACCCAAAAAAAAAAAATCATCACGAAAATTTGAAAAAAAAAAAATGGTTCGTCGCAAAAAAAAAATAGTCACGAATTTTAGCCACGAATAAGTTCGTCGCAAATAATTGAAAAAATTTTAGCCACGAATTTTGCCACGAAAAGTTTTCGTGGCTAATTAGCCACGGATTTTGCCACGAATAATTTCGTGGCAAAAAATGAAAAAGTTTGGTTTTGGTAAATTAGCCATGAACTTTGCCACGAAAATGTGAGACATTTTGCCACGGATAATTAGCAACGATTTTTGCCACGAAAATATTTCGTCGCACTCACGAAAAAAATGTTCGTCGCAAATTAGCAACGAATTTTTTGCCACGAATAATGTTCATGGCAAATTAGCCACGCATTTTTTGCCACGAATATATTTTGTCGCAAATTAGCCACGAATTTTGCCACGAATTTATTTCGTCGCAAATTAGCCACGAATTTTGCCACGAATAATTAGCGACGAATTTTTTTCGTTGCAAATTAGCCACGAATTTTGCCACGAAAAATTAGCGACGAATTTTGCGACGAATTTTTTCCGTGGCAAATTAGCCACGAAAATTGAAATTTTCCGTGGCAAAATTTTGCGACGACCTATTAGCGACGAATTTTTTTCCATCGCTAAAAAATTCGTGGCTAAACCCGGCTTTTTTTTGTAGTGTATTCTTGCTCAGCACCATCTTGATTAACTCCCTAAGGCACCATGGACTATCAGCATATCCTTTCGAAAAGATTGGTATTGAGATCTTTGATTGTTCAATCGCTTGGAGAAGCTGGCCGCCGATCTCTTCCCCAATGCGAAGTTCTTCATCGTCTTTATATGCTCGAATTCCAGCGTCAATCATGCTGGTGTAAAGGTAATCAGTAATGTCCTTACGAGTATTTGGTCCTCTGAAGCTCAAAAACGCTTCGAAATCATACCCTGATGACTTCTCCATTTCCTGATTATCAGAACAGGTGTTCAACATTACTTATTGGTTCTCTGTGTACGCTCTCCTTGTAAGGCTCCATTTAGTACAAAAGACAAAAAATAGCAGCAACTACTGTCAATGCGAAGTTCAACCACAAAGGCTCGTACAAATTCTCTGGGCAGCAAGGATTTGAAATGCTACCCAAATATGATAACCAGGTGCAGGATGGGGAGGCTAGTTTTTATTAGAAGCATATGTAGAGATAAGTTTTAAGTCATTGTAACAAGGTATGGTGAGACCTACCAGAAGCAAATATAGAGATCTGCTCTAAGTAATTATAACGAAACCCTATCCACAATGCACATGATCTTTCATGGAAAGATTTTTAGACCCTGTAGCAGTGAAAAGAATGCTGAATTACAAGTTGAGGTTTACAAATCACTATTTTCGTGTCGTTGCTTAGCAGATCTATGTGGAAATTGATCTTATCCATGTCTTAAGTTCCAGTTCAATCGTCTTTTGCATTTGCATAGAGATGCTTTTAATTCTTTACTTGTTGCTTAACCCGTTAGTTTGTTATGCCATGAGAGATTGTCTTTTGCAAAAATACTCTTTCGCAGGTATCCTAGCCTCTTCTTTAGTTTCATCCATGTAGATTTGACAAATTTCAGAAATTTACCACAAAATATAATGTAAAAGCTTCACAATCAAAGGCGCTATATTTGATGAATTTGTTAGCCATTATTTGTGTCGTGAAATCTACTGATGGCCGTTGAAACGCGGCAACATGTTATCACTCTGGAGGGAAATTGGTTGGATTTTGGTTAAAGCATATCAATTGCCAAAATATTTAGACAAAATAAAAATAAAATAAAAGCTCATAGTGCATTGATGAATGAAATCAAATCTCACTTTCAGCGAGCTAATTGCAAGGTATTTTCAACGATCATTAATGAAAGTTTACCCATATTTATTGCTAGAGTTTCCTGCTTTTGGCTAACTGAGATTGGCCCTGTGGGTCCTCTACAAAGACACTTGTTCTTCCAACAGCACCTAAACTTCAAGATTTGAATCATTGACCTGTATTTTCCCTTCTAAAGAAGAGATGTCACCGCGCTAATTGCCTCTCTAGCAATACTAGATTTTGATGGACTCGTGACAGAAAAGCATACAGATTCAGCAGCTTGGACGTAGCTCAAATTAGCTCATGAAATATTAGAGAAGAATTGAAAGCGTGGTTGAAGCTGCGAAAAAATTGAAGGCGTTGAAGCATGTTTCTCTCGTATATACTTAGTTCTAAGACCCTTTTTCTCGTCTCTTTACTTTGCTCTTAGAATTCCTTCTTTTTGAATTACCTTTGTACCACCAACTAAAACAAAGAACCGAGAAAAACAAAATCAATTAATCCCACTAGAAGTAAATCAATACTTAACGTGTTAAACTACATTGCAAATTGCGTGAATCAATCGCCGATTTAAATAAATCTCTGGTCCTACAGTTTATAAAACAATAAAAGGATGTGTGCATGGTGAAAATAACTTAAAGCGAGATTACCAGAAGCACTGGTGATATTAAAGGACTGAAATTGACTGTGGCGAGCCTGGAGGCAACAAGATACGAAACAATGAAGAAATGGTTCTTTAGTGAAGAAATGGTTCTCGAATGCTGCCTGCATTAGTCCTCGTTGCACATTAAATGGAGAAAGAAAAGAACATTCCTTTTCTTATGTCGACACAAGAAAGAAACGTGGGAAATGATACCTTTCTTGCTTTGCGGTCTTCATAACAGCCCCCTCCATGACTTCCTTCCATAATTGCTCAAAGTCACAATCCAAAGAAAAACACAAATTTCATCCAAACATTGAAATAGATTCATAAGTTAAAACCGAATCTAACTATGTGATCCAAGTGTGTGTGTGAGTCCTCATCTTTTCGAATTATATGCAATCCAAATAAGTTCACATTGGTATGCAACCTCTCAAAAACTCTTTATAATTATAACCAAATCTCATAAGTTTGCTTTTCATTCCTCTCTCCACTAATGTAAGCTAATCATCCAACCAAAAATCAATAGGACTTTCCTCAGGTTGTAATGTAAGGCTTTGGGCTAACGGTGAGATAATGGTAAATTTAAGCTCAAATCACCCATGAACACATTGATTTCTAGGATCTAATTAGAGCACATGCCACTATCCCCAATTTCACATCTTCAAAATAATCTTTCTGCCACTACATATCATCATTCTTCCTCTTTTTTTTTTTCTCTTCTTTTTTTTTCATTGCTTTATGGTGGAGTTCCTCCCTAAGTCCCCCCTAATATAACGTGAACATTCCCAACCCATTGAGTATCCAAAAGGCTCACTCAATTGAAAGTTGGATAGGGAACCATAAAAGCAATATTTTCTTTTTCTCTTTTTTTTTTTTTTTTTTGAAGAAGATACACCCAAACAACCATAGCAATCAAATTATTCCCATGCTCCACCCTTCCTCCCAAATTGCTATTATGCTCAAATAAACTTTTATCCTAAAAACATCAACATGTTCATGGGGCGTGGGACAATGATATAATTTGGCAAAAGGTAAGCTAAAAAGTACGTGGGTGCCAATAAAAGATTGGATAATAATTAAGGCTCAACGGGGTGACTATAGATAAATAAACAGGGGTTGGCTTAAGGTCTTTGCATGAAAACCATTCTGGTTACGCCTACTGATTTTTTCTCCCCTTTTCGGTTTGGACTAGAAACCCGTTTGGTAACACAATTTCATTTTTCTATTTCGGGACAAGTTTGCTTCCAAAATCGATTACAAAACAGAAATGAGAACCAAAAAAGTTGATTTTTCATTTCGAACAAAAGTGAGAACCATTTACGAGGAATTCATTTTCTTCAACGCACATATTCATATGGAAGTCACGATCTTTGAGGTGAGAAAAAAAAAGTAAAAATAAAAAATTTCAAAACTTAACAGATGGTTTAGAATCCGTGGCTACCCACTTTCAAATGAAATTTAAATTTTGTTAGGTATCGAAAAAATAAAAAAAAAAAAAAAAATTTCACAAAGTAGCTTAGAAAACCTATGGCCACCCACTTTGAGCAAAATTTAATTTTTTAGTTGCCAAAAAAAAAAAAAATAAAAATAAATTATAAAATTTAAAAACTTCACAAAATATCTTAGAATACCTGGGGCCACCCAATTTGAGTTTTAAATTTTATTTTTTTAGGTGCCAAAAAAATTTTAAAAAAGCAAAAAATTAAAAACTTCAAAACTTCACATGGCTTAGAATACTTGTGGCCATCCACTTTGAGTGAAATTTAAATCTTTTTAGGTGCGAAAAAAAATTTAAAAAATAAAAAAATTTCAAAACTTCATAGAATAGCTTAAAATACCTGTGCCACCCAAAATTAAAATTTTTTTATGTGCCAAAAAATAAAAAAAAACAAAAAGTAAAATTTCAAAACTTTGAAATGGCAAAAATACATTGGCCACCCACTTTGAGCAAAAATTTTATTTTTTTTAGTGTCGAAAAAAAAATTTCAAAACTTCACAAAATGGCTTAGAATACCCCATCATCCACTTTAAAAGCGAAATTTTAATTTTTTATGTGCCAAAAAATAAAAAAAAAAAATAAAAAACTTCACATAATTGCTTAGAATACATGTGGCCACCCACTTTGAGTGAAATTTAATTTTTTTAGGTGTCGAAAAAAAAATAAAAATAAGCAAAAAAGAAAAATTTTCAAAACTTCACAGAGTGGTTTAGAATACATGTGGCCATCCACTTTGAGTGAAATTTAATTTTCTTTAGGAACCAAAAAAAAAAAAAAAAAAAAAAAAAATACCATTTGGGCATCTAAAAAAAATTAAATTTTACTCAAAGTGGGTGGCTAGAGGTATTGTAAGTCATTCTGAAGTTTTAAAATTTTTGATTTTTTGATTTTTTTTGGGCACCTAAAAAAATTTAAATTTCACTAAAAGTGGGTGGCCTGATATTCTATTCAAGCAATTCTGTGAAGTTTTGAAATTTTTGAATTCTTGATTTTTTTTTTGAAAAAAAAATCAACAAATTTCCTATTTTACCGAAATCTAAATTTTTTTTTTTTCTCAACATTTTGATGATTTTTTTTGGAATTTTTTCAATTTTTGGGATTTTCTGAATTTTTTTAAAGATTTTTATGAATTTTTCAGATTTTTTATTATTTTTATTCCATTTCTAAAAAAAAGGATTTTTGTTCCTGGAAATAGAATTTTCTGTTGTTTATCAAACGGGTTTTTATTTCAAGAAATAGAAATTTTGTCTTTGTTATCAAACGGATTTCTGTTCTAGAAATAGAAATTTTTTGTCATTATCAAACGGGTTTTTTTCTCAAAAACTCATCCAGAAACCAGAAATAGAAAAATCTATTTCTAGTTCAGGAACTCATTCCGGAACAGAATGGTTATCATTCGCTACCTAAAAGGCTCAATCAATCCAAAAATTGCCTAAATCATTTTCTCAGTTAGATGTAGCCTAGGATTTCGCCTCAAGAGAAAATCAAGCAAATTCTAAGATTTGGGTGAGATCTAAGAAAAGCACATACTTCACATGAATGTTCTCTAGATATACACACTACTAAAAAATTAAGGACTTCTAGTGCTCAATAAGTGGATCGACATCATCAGAATCAAAATTAACTCACATATCATTCGCAAGTTTGAACAAAATTTAAATTTTTCTAAGAATTGCAAAAATTCACAACAAGGAATGCAACAAAAAAAAAATTCAGATTTAGCCAAAAAAAATTTTTTTTTTTAGCAAAAATTTTGTCTCCCCCCAAACTTGAATGAAGCATTGTCCTCAATGTGAAAAACAAAAGAAACAAAAGAAAAATAGGAACAAGAAAACTCCCCTTGCTGTCGGATGTGTCCCTAGATGGTCTTGATGACTAAACTCCAAAAAGTGATTCTTCAAGAAAGAAAATTAACCTGGATAAAAGAAAAAAAAATAATTCATCTTTTTTTTTGAAAAAAATGAACATACAAATTAATGAAGAAACATAATAAAAATGCTTGGGTTGCCTCCCAAGAAGCGCTTACTTTATAGTTTTCAGCCAAACTATCTCAGATGTCGCTATTCTGGAGAATGAAGTTCAATAGTGGTCTTCTGCTTGTTGTAACCACCTTCGAAGTAGGGCTTCAAACATTGATCGTTCACCTTAAATGTGCCTTCGGTATCATGTGCAACTTCAACTGCTCCGTATGAAAATACCCGTGTGACTGTATAAGGATCAAACCATCGAGAACGTAACTTTCCTGGAAAAAGTTTAAGACGAGAGTTATAAAGTAAAACTTTTGGCCAATTTCGAACTCTCTTCTGAATATGTGTTTATCACGCCATCTTTTGGTACGCTCCTTGTACATCTTAGCATTTTCATAGGTCTCATTGCGGAATTCCTCCAATTCATTTAGTTGCAACAATTTTCTTTCACCTGTAGATTGCATGTCAAAATTCAGAAATTTCAATACCCAATATGCTTTGTGCTCTAATTCCACCGGTAGATGACAAGCCTTCCCAAACACTAGCTTTAAAGGAGACATCTCAATTGGGGTTTTAAATGCTGTCCTATAGGCCCAAAGTGCGTTATCAAGTTTCATTGACCAATCTTTCCTAGAGGCATTCACTGTTTTTTCTAAAATTCTCTTGATTTCCTTATTTGAAACCTCTACTTGACCACTAGTCTGAGGATGATAAGGGGTTGCAATCTTATGTGTGACTCCATACTTACTCAAAAGTGCTTCAAACTGTTTGTTGCAAAATTGTTTCCCCTATCACTTATGATTGCCCTAGGAGTGCCAAATCGCGTAAAAATATTTTTCTTCAAGAATTTGACAACAGCCTTAGCATCATTTTTTGGCAATGCTATAGCTTCTACCCACTTAGATACATACTCCACAGCTACTAAAATGTATAAATTACCATAAGAAGATGTAAAGGGTCCCATGAAATCAATACCCCAAACATCTGATAATTCACACACAATAATATTGTTTAAAGGCATCTCGTTTTTTCTAGAAATATTTCCAGTTTTCTAACACCGGTCACATGAAGCTACAAAGGAGTAAGCATCTTTAAAAAGTGTGGGCCAATAAAAGCCAGATTGTAAAACCTTAGCTGCAGTTTTTGTGGCACCAAAATGACCACCTGCCTTTCTGTCATGACAATGATGCAGAATATTTGTCTTTTCTTCGTCTGGAACACATCTTCTTATGACCTGGTCTGCACATACCTTAAAAAGAAAAGGTTCTTCCCAAAAATAATTTTTAACATCAGAAAAGAATTTTTTCTTCTATTGATATGACAATTCAGGAGGGAGAATATTACTTACCAAATAATTCACAAAATCAGCATACCAAGGAATTTTTGTGGATTTGATGGAAAAAATTATCTCATCAGGAAACTCTTCCATAATTGGACTTACCTCTTCCTTTAAATTCGGAATTCTTGACAAGTGATCTGCAATTAGATTTTCAGTCCCCTTCTTATCTTTGATTTCCAAATCAAATTCTTGCAGCAATAGAATCCACCTGATTAAATGTGGTTTTGATTCTTTTTTTTAAAGTAGATACTTAAGAGCAAAGTGGTTAGAATAAACTATAACTTTTGAGCCAATTAAATAAAAACGAAATTTATCAAAAGCAAACATTACCGCCAAAAGCTCCTTTTCAGTTGTGGCATAATTCAATTGAGCTCCAGATAGGGTGCGACTTGCATAGTATATGGTTCGAAAAATTCCATCCTTTCTTTGTCCAAGTACGGCTCCAACAGCCAAGTCACTAGCGTCACACATCAACTCGAAAGGCAAATCCCAAGTAGGCGCAGTCATGATAGGGGCGAAATTAACTTCTCCTTCAATGTGTTAAATGCCTGCAAACAATCATTAGAGAAGTCAAATTTATAATCTTTTTTCAACAATTTAGAAAGGGGTCTAGCAATCTTAGAAAAATCTTTAATGAAACGCTTATAAAATCCTGCATGTCCCAAAAATCCTCGAACAAGCTTCACAGAAGTAGGAGGCGACAGTTTTGAAATAACTTCAATGTTAGCTCGGTCCACCTTCCTCTTATAGAGATCTTATGGCCTAGTACAATCCCTTCCTGCACCACAAAGTGACACTTCTCCCAATTTAAGACAAGGTTAGTCTCCTCACATCTTTGTAACACCAAAGCTAAATTATTCAAGCATGAATCAAAAGATGAGCCAAAAACAGAAAAATCATCCATAAATATCTCAATATATTTTTCCATCATGTTAGAAAAAAATAGCCATCATGCATCTTTGAAAAGTAGCAAGTGCATTACAAAGACCAAAAGGCATCCTCCTATAGGTAAAAGTACCATAAGGACAAGTAAAAGTATTTTTTTCTTGATTCTTAGGTGTAATAGGGATTTGATTATAACCAGAATATCCATCTAAAAAGCAGTAAAACTCATGCCCTGCAAGTCTCTCCAACAATTGATCAATAAAAGGTAAAGGAAAGTGATCTTTATGGGTGACATCATTCAATTTTCTATAATCCATGCAAACACGCCATCCAGTAACGGTTCTAGTCGAAATTAAGTCATTATCATTATTTAGTTGAACAGTCATACCTCCTTTTTTTGGAACAACTTGCATAGGACTTATCCAGGAATTATCGAGAGATAGGATAGATGATCCCCTGCATCAAGTAACTTAATTACCTCAGCTTTCACCACTTTTTGCATTTTCGGGTTCAAACGCCTCTGAGGTTAGATAGTGGGTTTATGTTGTTCCTCCATCAAAATTTTATGCATGCAAATTGAAGGACTAATTCCCTTGATGTCAGCTATTTTCCATCCAATTGCACCTTTATGTTCTCTCAACACTCTGAGTAGTTTCTCCTCCATCAAATCTGTCATAGAAGAAGATATAATTACTGGTAAAGAAGAAATTCCATCTAAATAAGCATATTTCAAATGAGAAGGTAAGGGTTTGATTTCAAGAATAGGAGGCTCTTCAATTGATGGCTTAAGCTTATGTCCCAACTCCTCAAATTTTGTTGTCTTAAGCCTTGAATATATTGGATTTGCCTCCATAAAATTTAGGGGTGAGCTCAAATTTTGAACTGTCTTTTCTAACTCCTTGAATTTTTTGTTGTCTTAAATTAGCCTTGAATGTAATTTTTCTATTTTCAAATGGAACCAATCACGTTCTAATGGAACCAATTCCATTTTCCAATAGAACCAATCCATAAAAAAAAAATTTAAAGGCAAATGGGAATAGATTATTATCTCCTCATTCTCAATTTCTTTAGGAACCGGGACCGGACCTTTTGGTTGAATCAAAGATGCTTCAAGTGGATCTTGAAAAAATATTTTCTTGAAAAAAAATATTATTCACCAACTTGTCAACTGTCTCAACTCTAAAACAAGAATTATCATCAGAGGGATATTTCATTGATTTAAAAATATTGAAAGAAACAAAATCATCTTGAACTCTAAGAATCAACTTCCCTTGTTGTACATCAATAAAAGCTCTTCTTGTTGCTAGAAAAGGACGACCTAAGATAAGTGGTATCTTAAAATCTTCCTCCATGTCAAGAACTATGAAATCTACAGGAAAAATAAACTTGTCAACCTTTACCAATACATCTTCCACAATACCTCTCGGATATTTAATTGATCGATCAGCCAGTTGAAGCAACACTGTATTTGCCTTTACTTCACCCAATCCTAATTTCCTGAAAATAAAGAAAGGCATCAAATTAATACTTGCACCTAAATCACACAATGCCTTTTCAAAGTAAGAATCTCCAATAGTGCAAGGAATTGTAAAACTCCCTAGATCTTTTAACTTCGGAAATAATTTATTTTGTAGGATGGCCAGACATTTCTCATTCAACTTTACAGTTTCATAATCCTCTAGCTTTCTTTTGTTTGCCAAAATCTCCTTCAAAAATTTTGCATAGCTAGGCATTTGCGCTAAAGCATCTGCAAAAGGAATATTAATGTGTAATTTTTTAAAAACATCAAGAAATTTAGAAAATTGCTTATCTATTTTGTGCTGCTGGAGTCGCTGAGGGAATGGAACTGGCGGCACGTATGGCTTGGGATTATCTGAAAAAAGTTTGCTCTTGCCTATCTCCTTTGGTTGTTTCTTGTCCTCTTTTTTTTTGTCTCTGGAAATTTCTTGTTTGGTATCTTCTTCACCCACTTGTTTACCACTTCTCAGGATTATAGCTTTTACATTTTCAATTAGATTTTTCTCTGTGTTGCTAGGCAAAGAACACTGTTGTCTCCCAGACATCATGTTTGCTAACCGCCCCAATTGCATCTCCAGATTTCTGATTAAAGCCTCTTGATTCTGAAATCTCACATCTGTGCTCTTGATGAAGTCCTGAGTAATGTTGGCAAGTTTTGTGACTATATCTTCTAAACTAGACTTTGTCTCTTCTGGTTGTTTGAATCCCAGTGGCAGTCTTGTCACATTTTGATTATTCCATGAAAAATTTGGATAATTGCGCCATCCCGAATTGTACGTGTTGGAGTAGGGATTATTCTGTGATCTGTTAAAATTCCCAACAAAGTTAGCATTTTCATTAGATTGAGCAAAAGTATTACCTACCTGACATTTTGTGCTAACATGTTGTCCACCACAGAAATCGCATGTCATATTCTGAATTTTCATGCCTGAAACACTCATATTATTTATCTTTTTGTTGAGTGCTTCAATTTGTGCAGTGATTGCCGTGAAAGCATCCAACCTTAAACTCCGCCAACTTTTCGTGACCGATATCCTCTTAGTAGGCCACTGATAACTATTGGATGCCATCTCCTCTAATAAGTTGTAGGCTTCTTCTAGTGTTTTATTATTCAGAGTTCCCCCTACAGCTACATCAATCATAGAACGGAGATTTATACTACACCCATTATAAAAAGTTTGTACTTGCATCCATACGGGTAATCCATGATGTGGGCATCTCCTAAGAAACTCCTTGAATCTTTCCCATGCTTCATACAATGATTCATTATCCATTTGCATAAAATTAGTAATATCGTTACGCATTTTTGCAGATTTTGCAGATGGAAAGAACTTACCAAGAAATTTTTGGGCCATATCATTCCATGTAGTGATCGATCCTGCAGGAAGAGAAGAGAGCTAACCTTTAACTTTGTCTCTAAGAGAGAATGGAAATAATCTCAATCTAATAGCATCATCTGAACCTCCATTATATTTAATTATGTCACAAATTTCAAGAAAAGCATCGATGTGAGTGTTTGGATCATCGCTTGGTAGCCCACTAAATTGCATTGATTGTTGAAGCATCTGAATCAGTGATGGCTTGATCTCAAAGTTGTTTGCTTGAATTGCAGGTCTCTTGATACTTGATGTGGTGCCCTCAATTGTTGGTTTAGCATAATCTTTCAAGAGTCTACGTTGATTTCTACCATCATTAACTTCCTCCATCTTTTTAATATGATTTCTCTGTTTTCTCAGTCGCCTTTTAAATGTGCGTTTGATTTCTGGATCAAACTCAGTAAGTTTTCCTTGTTGGCTACGTGTCATGCACTAATGTATACTATGAAAAAAAAGATAAAAGCTAGATTAAACTTAGAATTATCCGGTATCAATATTAATTGGTATTAAATAAACAATCCCCGGCAACGGCACCAAAAACTTGTTCGTAAAATTCTGCACGTGTCAACGAACGTGTTGAACAAGTAATACAATGATGAGAAAAGTATCGTCCCACAGAGATTGATAATAATAAACCAATTAAATATTAAAAATAGACTAATTCTAAAATTTATCTAACAGATCAAAATATAATTAAGAACAAATAAAAATTGACGATTTTTAAAAACGAAGTTTTATAAACTAAAGGTAGATAATCAATAGCATCCGATTTCACCATAACCACTAGATATGAATTTCGGATCATTATGCATACAAGAACAATATCAAACATACGATAGCGAAATTTCCTAATCTATTTACTATCCTATCTCTAGGTATAGCAAACCTACTCAGTTTATCAATTCACTATATTTTTATGTGAATTTAAATAAACATAAGCGCATTAAAATCTGTGAATATTCCCAATTTACAATGAATCTTTTGGACCACCTTATCACCGAAAGTTACACAAATAACATGGTATATTTCTATCCACATTTAATTCATGGTTATATATTATCACTTCTCAGTCTCAAACATGCACATGAGATTATTCAAGTGGTGGCCAGTCACCTAAATACATTAAACACAATAATATATAACTCACATGAATGAAATTATTTGCAAAGCATAAAAAGCATGAAATTCATATCATCATGGTTAGGCTACATCGTAACTCTAACAAAGAAAATTAGAACATAATAGAAGAAGAAATGAAAATAGAAATTAAATCAAACATCTTGAATCAAAGAAGAAGAATTCTGTCACCACTTTTATCTTCTCTTCAAAATACTTGAAAAATTCTCAGAATACTGAAAACAAAAACGATCTCTCTGAAAAACTCCATATTCTCCCAAGTTATCCTATTTATATAATAACATCCAAGACTCCTCTCACAAGGCAATTACTTCTTTTTTCGCATAAAATTAGGAAATAAATCGCAGAATTTCCAATGTGATATCCACCTTCTAACTCTTCTCTGGGTTGCATATTCCTTTCCTTCTTTTTGCCGTATTTTTCTTATTTTCTCCATATCTCAATATTCTGCATAAACAAGGAAATATTAAGTAAATAAAAGGAAATCCAAATATATTCTAACAAAAACTGCATTATTTATTGTCTAAAGTAGATAAAATAACTCTATTTTTATAGAGTTATCACTTCACAGGAGATCGGGAAAGGTGTTATTTGCCTTCTCGGTTATCGTCAATACAAGAAAGGAATTTCTTTGCATTCTTTCTTATTTCTCGTGGAGCAAAAGGGGTCACTCCCAGATATTCGTCTTCATCATCCAAAGTATGTCATGGAGAGAGAATGACTTGATAAGAATGCTTTCCTCCACTTCGAGGACAAGATGAACCGTTTCATTCACATCATTATGGTGTCCAATAATCAGAATATTGTAATAATAATTGTGGCCCACATGATATTATTAATTATGGTTTAATAACTATTTACGTGCTAAACGTATTGGCTATGAAGAGATACAACTCTTACGAAAATGTGCAATTCTTATGAGAAGTTACCGTTCATATGAAGAGATGTAACTATTATGAAGAAGTGCAATTCTTATGAGAAGTTAATTACAGCTATTAGGAAAAGATACTATTCTTATGAAGATAGAATGTGCTTTGATAAAAGGTACCTATTGAATGGATTAATGAAGGCACCTATTGATAGTTTGTATAAATAGAGCCCGGTCCTCTCTCCACCCAAGATAATGAAATGTTGTATTTTATCCTCCATTAGATAAGATACGTTAAGACAGAAAATGAGTTAAGGGAGAGAAATCAGATATCTTCATTTCTCCTATTTTTGCAACAATCATTTTCAAAGTTATTGCTATACATAAAACGTATATTTTCATATCTCTTAGTGTAAAAAGTCATGAAGATCTAAGATTCTTCAATTCAAAATTTTCCACATAAAGAATTATGTTATCGCCTACAAATATGCTTTTCAAAAAAATGCAAAATGGCATTAACAAGATAATTCCTTCCGTAGTAAAAAATATAATTGCTGTCAAATATTAAAGACTGTCTACTTGCTTTCCATTATTAATAAAGAAGGACAAAGGTGACAGGCAAAATCGTCCCTAAAAGTCCAAGACCCGCCCTTTGCCGTCCCGTCGTTGCCTAAACGTGCTCTGCTAAAGAGAAGTGGCAACTGCTATGTGAAGCCTATTATTGAGCCTCTTAAGGACGGCTACAGTGTCTGACCCAAAAGATGTGTATTAGCAGCGACTTTTTGTCAGCAAGGCTCTATTTATTTCATGAAAAATATTTTTTTGAAAAATATTTTCTAATGTTTGGTTTGGTTCGATTAAAAAAAAGAGCCAATGAGAAATGTAGTCAACATAAAACCTATATTTAAATTTAAGAAAATGATTTTCTCTGTGAAAAACCTGAAATCATTTTTCAAAATATGACTAGATATCGGTAGTTGGACCCGAAATCTATGTTTGGGCACGAAAACCCCCAATCTTAGTTCTCAGGTCTCTGGCAACTGGGCCTAGGACCCCAGTGCCCTGCCCCAAGCCCTACACACGAGTCCATCGAGGTTGGGCCCGAACCCCTAGTGCCTGTGCTTGATGCCCTGACACTCAAGCCTAGGTCCATAAAGAATTGAGTTTTCAAACTCCAACAAGCGAACCCGCATGTAACAAAAGAATATTGTCCAAGTTAAACAGAGTCAGATAAAGAATTTATAGAGATATCAATAGAACTATCCGCCTATTAGGAGGCAGATCGCCCCCGGCGGCAGCTGCATTCCAGCAGCACTAGCGATCCACGAGAAAACTACATTAATAAAAGCACTGTCTTCTTTAGTGGTTAGTCTGTTGTTGTCAACATTAAGTGGTTAAATTAGTTACATTGTTTCAACAAAAAAAGAAACGAAAACTCAAAGAACCTAATGCAAAGGGCTGTAGCTCGAAAGAAAAGCACATCTAAGGAAATTGCAGTTATCAAACAAAGTACAGACACACCTTAAGGACATGAAAGGATGCAAAGCATTGCCGAGGCTTACAAGTAAGAGGAATAGCGGACCACCTTATGAGATTGCAGCGACACAAACACATTCCATATAATTAAAATGGTAATCCCCAACTTGACGTTTTGAGAAGTACAACAAACTTGAGAAAACATTTGAATCTTTTACGCCTCTACTCTTTAATGAGAAAGGCAGTGCAATCCAAAAAGCAAATACTTGTAGAATCCATTATTAAAATCATGCTTTCTTGTTCAGCTAGTTCATTGGATGTTTCTTAGCTACTTCTTACACAGCATTCTAATGCTTATTGAGCAAGAGAAAAAAGAAAACAAACACAAAATCAAAAATCAGTTCGAGAAAATGCGCAAGTCCTAAGACATTAGAATCACTTACATTCTACCACGCAATATCCTTGGGCACGACATAACTATTCAGCTGGGAAAATTGTCCTAAAAGTTATAACGTAGTGCACTTTTGTCAATTCAGTCATAAACTTTTTAATTGTACTAATTAAGTCATAAACATTTTTATGTTTTGCTAGTTGAGTTCATCCAGCCAATTTTGTTCAGAAGTTGCTGACATGGAAGCCATAAACTTTTTAATTGTACTAATTGAGTCATAAACATTTTTATATTTTGCCAGTTGAGTTCATCTAGCCAATTTTATTCGAAAGTTGCTAATATGGAAGCCGGTCATCCTGCATCGGCCATCCTACGTGGCACAGCCCAGGACGGCCGCATGGTTAGTTTTGTCGTGGATATTTATAATAATATTTTAATATTTTTTCAATTTTTTTTTTCGATTTTTTATCGTCTTTTTCCTTTTTTCCTTTTCTTCTCTTCTCCATCTTTTCTTTTCTTTTTTTTTTTAATTGTGTTGACGAGGGCCATCGAGCCCTTGCTAGCCGTGGGTGAAGGTTGGGGCCCTCGTGTAGGTCTAGGCAAGGCAGCCTCGCCTACAGCTGCAATGGTTTGGGCGAGGCCAACCTCACCGGCTATAAGTGAGGGCACTGTGGCCCTTTTTAAGTTTTCGTATTTCTCTTTTACCCCTTGGAACTATTCATCGTTTCCTCCCTGCCAAGTCTATGGTAGTTCTCATTGCTTCCCCAATGCTCGCGTCGGGCGACTTATGTAGCAATCACTTGGGTTGGCTGATGCTCAATTTGCAGATCTGGGATTGGAGGAGGAAGTGGCCAGAATTGTCGGAGCAGATGGAGGGACACCAGTATAATGTTCGCCTGGGGTCGCGACCTTAGGTGAGCCAGATCTGGACTAGAGTCGAGGTTGCGCTCTTTTTAACTCTCCTCTCTCTCTCAATCGACGTCGTAATCCTCTGTGTCGAAGTAAACTAAGTGGAGCGAGCACAGTCATAATGATGGTGGTGAAGCTAAAACCCATTGAAGAAACTCTTGAGACCTTTGAGGAGTTTAGCCAAGTCGTCGAGGCTTCCCCTGAGGATGAGGAGTTTAGTACTAAGTACGCTCAGCTCAACCCTAGTCATGGAATTCGTTTGATGTCCATCCTATGGCCAACAAGGGCATTATGGCCCTCGCCCCAACCATTGTGGCCGCAAGCGAGGTTGGCTTGCCTAGATTTGGGCGAGGCTGCCCTTGCTTGTGGTCGGCAAGGGCTCAACAACCCTCGCTCAGTGGCTAGTGAGGGCCCGGCGACCCTCGCATGGCACAATAAAAAAAATTTAAAAAATTTTAAAATATTAAAATATTATTAAAAATGTTCACGTTAGCGCCGGCTGCGCCATGAAGGAAAATCGGCGTCTATGTCAGTGATTTTCGGTTAAAATTGATCGAATGAACTCAATTGGCAATACGTGAAAAGGTTTAGGACTCAATCGACACAATTAAAAGGTTTAAGACTAAATTAGCAATAGTACAATGAATTTAGGACTTTTTGAACAATTTTTCCAGCTTATTTCATGTACTTTCTTTAGTCAAATAAAAAATGCAGCATATAAAGAATCATTTATATGACCAAAATATGGTTATTTTTACTTATCTTAACAGAAAAATTATAGTAGTATATGAGCAACAAAATTCATTATCGTATACAATATTTATATAAAGTCTTGTAATATAAAAACTTCTATTATAATATGTAAGTTTTTCTTGTTTGTAATATAATTTAGGCAAAATCACGGAAATGTCACTTTACTACATGCGAATGGTCTATACGTTGTCACTTCTTACAGAAATGTAAGTAGGGAAAATCAACGCAGTTGTGACAGGACCGAAAAAAGACTTATATCATAAGTTATTAAGTTTACTTCAAGTATGTTTCATCAGAGATTGTCCATCAATGACCATATTAGTTAAAAGAAATACAAAAAATGACACTAACCTAGTAGTTGAGTTTTGTTATTACTTCTTACTCAATGATCAGAATTAAGGAAAAAATTATGCCTATTTGTATAAATTTAATGTGGTACCATCCAATTTTGTATTGACATGTCACATGATTATTATGTGACCGAGAAGTATACACGAGATAAAAAAACTCAAGTACTTTACCTTAGTATCCCATATCGGTACTATATAGGTTTCATAATCATTGGAATTTTTACCATGTTTATAATTCGTTTTACTGAAAAAGAACGAATACTTTTCTATTAGTTTAGAAGTTTTGTCAATAATAAAACGTAGGATGCATAATACAAATTTCATATCACCGAGTATAAATTATTACCATAATTGAACCATCCGCCCGCTTATAGCCACTGTTATCACCGGTAGCGCAACCACGGCCGCCACCAACAATTACTATGGAAAGAATATTTCACAGACCATACAATAACTTCTCTTTTATCCCAGCCACAATCATCTGTTGAGTCACTCTCTTTCATGTGGTCACTGTTCTAAATACGTCGGACAGTTGTACCTTTGTTAGAGAAGGTGGTGGTAAAGAAGGAGAAGGATTGATTTTTTTTTTTTGGTGAAGAGTATTTATTCATTGTCTTATTTCAAGAATTCAATTATGTGTTCAAAAATAGATGATGCAGAGTAAAATGGAGATAAAATATGAGGGTGCCATTTGATGTTTCCGAAAATGCTTGACGAAGTACACTTAAGATGCAGGATTTTTCTTTAACGAAAATACATAGAAATGTAGACTATGAATATGTATGAACATGCAAACAGAAGTACAAACGAGCAATTATACTGAAAAATACATAAGCGCATAACCTCTCCCAATTCAGTTGACAACGTAGGACTAATTATCAATTGCTGCGCCTTATTTCGTCGAGGATCACGATGAGCGTGATGATGAATGCATAGTCAATGTTTGGGTAGATCGTGACCATGAACTTGTCCTTTCCCAGAAACAAACTTTGAATGCTCGTCTTCTTATGCATCTGCACCATCTTGATCAGTCAGACTTTATGATATGTTCATGATTTTCAAGTCAGATTTCAAGTATATTCCTTACCTGGGCAACAATATTAGAAGATCCTCCAGCGTAGATGACACAAGACCGATCGAACCAGCTACACTTGACCTTGAAGTCGCTGACATCCTCATTCCTGCTATTTGCTAAAAAAACCGTCTAACTGGGTCTCGAGTCGGATCACTGAACTGGTTTTGGCCGTGAAGACGAGGTCTCTCATGTCCGAGCTCTCCCCTCTGAATGCTTGCCATCGACTATGAGCAGTTATTATCTGCATCAATCATCTTAACCTAAGCCTCTTGATAACAAAACATCTTTTTCATGCCGATTCTGCATGTTATATAGTCTGCAAATGGATCGCTGTTGAACCTTCATTTCACTTAATCAATTCGTCGAACTTCAGTTTCTTAGGTTCATGTACTTGCCTAGTTAATAGGTCCTCACTCGTCTTTAAGGCGTAAACAGTTACCGCCTTCTTCACTGTTTCTCACACTCTCAATAACTATTCACTCACTCCAATTTCTCGTTTTCTGTACTGTGTTTGGCACATATCTGTGTCCTATTCATGCTATATTTCTGTTTGTGTGTGTGTAACGACCATGCGACGGTGTTAGGTATACAAATACAGAAAAAAGAATAACTGGGTGTCTAGCTCTGGAACCAATGCAAAGCAACTGCAGATATCTTATTCTAGAACTGATGGTTACATTTGTTCCCGAGTATTAAAGAATTCACTATGAACACCCATTACTTGTGTAGAGTTACATTAAAGAGCAAACCTTTTTCCTGAAAGTGAGGATCGGCTGCCCGGAGGCATCGCTCAAGACCTTGCGGTCATGTAGGGTGAGTAAAGCTCCCTTCACTTTGAAAATGAGGTTGCCATTGTTGTCGGTGACCACGGGGTTGCCATCACTTAGGGTCATCACCTTCCTCACAATGGCCACATCCACCGGGTTAGGGCAACAATACGGAAGCCCCACAACGGGTTGTGGAGCAGATTGCATTGTACCTGCTGGTTCTGCCATTTGAGCTCTGTGTGTGTAGGGGGGGGGGGTTTCCATATTAGGGCGTCTTCTATATATAATGGGGCAGGAAGTGGTCTGATTAGGGGGATAGATATATTGGAAAAAGGTTATCTACGCAAGTCTCGGTCAATTGTTACGTTATGTCAATAAGCTTGTTGCGGAACGAACGCGGGTTACAGGTGTAGTTCTGTCTGGCTCTGTTCTGGCTCTGCCTAAGTCTTGGTCAATTGTCACAATACGAATTCATTGAAGCACTATGGAGTATCTTTATCGGTAATAATACACAACTACATTTTAGGATGCGTGTGAGATTTTATGGGATTACTATCAATTGTTTTAAAAGTTTAAGTTATTAAATGAAAGTGCAATTTATTTTTTAAATATTCTAATGCTTTCTCTAATGTTTAGTATGATTTTTTTGCCCAAAACTAAATGTGAATATATTTAATTAGAGAGACAGATGAGACCTTAAAAGATTTGAACTGATGAACTTATGCTCTGATACTATATGAAATTATGTTAAACCACCATCAACTATTATAAAAGTTTAGATTTTTGAGTGAAGGTGAATCCAACTATATATGTTGATGGGCTCGGATTTGGGCTCCTTATTGGCAATCTCCCATGGCAAAGGCATCGAACTTTTGATGCGGGCTCCTAACAAACTGTATTAGATAAAAGCATGATTTATTGTCAAAATATTCTAACAGTCTGGGAAGCAAATTGCATCATACCACTTGATTGTACCATTGAGAGCAATCACACTACTCTCTCTCTCTCTCTGGAAACTTGTAGAAATCGACCATCTAGAGAACTAATTTAATCTAACGTTGTTGGGAATATCAAATTCACTGGGAAAAGGTTATGTTAAGCCTTGTTGTGCCTAAGTTGGTAAATTGTAACAAACCTAATTGTTTAAGAGCGGTATCGATTATCAACAGAACTAACTTAATCTAACGTTGTTGGGAATATCAAATTCACTGGGAAAAAGGTTATGTTAAGACTTGCCGTGCCTAAGTCTTGGTCAATTGTAACAAACTCAATTGTTTAAGAGCGACAGGGAAGTTGACTTGTTTTTTTTTATTTTGGTCGAATCGAGGAAGTTGACTTTGCATGCTGGGTTTTTGCCACCGAGTCTTTTAGGCTCTCGGTAATGCGTTGGTGCTTGCAGATGAAAGATGAAACTTGTCACGTGACGTGTTAATGCATGTCAGAGGCAGATGTGTGGCCCAGTTCAAAACGACATGAAACTTTGAGTCCTATGATTGATGTTCGTGTCACTTGCTACCACAAGTTTAACTAATCATTTCTTAAAGTCAACGAAACAAATTTAAATGTATAAACGATAGGTAGATCCTTAACTTCAATTAGAAATTGAAGAGATATGTGCATTGCAAATTCTAAAATTTATCATAAAAGTATAGTTGAATCCTAAAACTTATAAAAAGTGTAATCAAGTTCTAAAACTTTTCAAATTTGTTCAATCGAGTTCTTTCATTAACTCCGTCCAATTTGGCTAACTGAAAATATTGATGTAGCTTTTTTTTTTTTAATTTTTTTCTCTATCCTGCATGACGATGACATGACTAAAACAACATTGTTTTTGTTTAAATATGATTTTTACTATAAATTTATTTAAAGTTAATTTTAAAAAGGAGAGAAACTAGACAGTGAGAACTGTATCCCTCGCCGGCCTGTTGAGGATGGGGGATGGCTAGCAAGAGTCGTCGCGGACCCTCATTGACCGCAGACGAGGGCTTGCACAAAGGGTGGGGTGTTGGCGGCAAGGGCACCACCAAGTTTCTCCTTAAAAAAAAATCAGCTTATTTGTTAAATTTAATTTAAACAAAATTTGTATAGAAAATCAAATTTAGACCAAAACGATGTCATTGTAGTCTTATATTTCATGATTTAGCCACATCATCGCTTAGTGGGGGAGAGAAAATAATAAAATAAGCCACGTCAACATTTAGCCAATTTGGATGGATTTAACGAAAGAGCTCGATTACACCAATTTGAGAAGTTTTAGGACTTTATTGTACTTTTTGCAAGTTTTAGTATTTAATTGCACTTTTATGATAAATTTTATAACTTTTAGTGCATTTATCCTAAAATTGAATGTTATAAATAAGAATTAATAGTGCTTGGGAAAACATTGTGCGGTTCAGGATTATCTAGCAACATTTTACTATTTGGTGAATTTCCTGGAACAATTAAAGCTACGAAATTATATAATTATCTTGTTTTCGGTTTGCCAAAAAAGGTGTCCTTTAATAAAAATATTGTAATCGACCAAAAAACTAATAAAATAAAATACTGTTGATAAAGTACTTTTTTGTAATTGGCAAAGTAGACAAAAATAAAACTATATAATTTATATATATTTTTAGTAGAGTGTGCATAGGTTTCAATAAGGGCGATTAATTCTAGAGTGGATCGGTTCTCACCCTAAAATCGAAAACCGAATCAGAAGGGCCAGTTCCCAGTTTGTGGAGTCGGGAATCGGCCCACATGGAAATTGGACTAACTGGTCTAGTCCAATTCCTGAGTGGGTCCAGGAATTGATGGTTCATGCTTTAGCCACAAATTTGAGTGCAGAGACTACCTCATTTAGTTATCAATTTTGTCCCATCACAGCACTTATAGATAAAATCCAAGCAAAATATTTGTAATCGTTCCTCCAAACCAAGAAACATAATGGACCTTCTCACAGTGCAATTCTTCATGTAGACCACTCTAACTAGGTACTTTTGTGTCGAATCGGAGAGGGACTGAGGACTTGCAGGAGAGGAAGAGATGGACAAAGAGTGGCGTCACGAGTAAGAGGGATAGAGGGTGGTGTCGAGCTGCGGGCAAGAGGGATTGAGGATAGTGAGGAGGGAGGCGTGACTCATGACACTAAGAGTGAGCGTCGCCGTCGTGAGCAAGAGGTGTGATTGAGAGTGAGCGATAAGCATCACGATTGCATGAATGAGAGTCTGAGAGTGAGTGTCATGAGTGAGAGAGAGGCGCAAGAGAAGAAAATAGCCATTAGGGTTTTCACTTTTCAGCTGGATTGATAGTGAACTGTTAAGAATGAGCAATTAGTAATTGTGGTTTTTAGTTTTGTAATTATAAGAATTAAAAAAATATATGAGTCCAATCTGGGTGGGTGGGTCCACACTTGGAATTGGCAATCGGACCAATATTCACCGATTGCAATTTTTAGGAACTAAGAATCGACCAGAAACATCCAGTTTGGTGCAGTTCCCGGTTCGATTGGTTTTTTTGCTCACCCCTAGTATTTATATACTGTACCAAGGGACTATCTAAGTAATACAATATCCATTCTATTCTATCCTGATCTGTAGAATTAATTATAATCAATTGCGATTATAAATAGTAAAAGGAAATATATAATATTAAGAAGAGATATATATTGAGTCGCGCTTTTTCCACTCCCTTTTTAGCTAAAACACTCATCAACATAATAATCTAACTATATTGCCCTTTGTGGGTCCCACTTTTTAGCATCCCTCTTTTGCTAATTTTTTAAGAAAGTGTTGTTCCATTTATTTGGTCGTATCCATTTTCGTTTATTAATTTTCTATTTCTTTTCTTATGGGTCCGATGTTCACTTTCATTGTCTTCTTTCTTCTCTACGTTCTCTATCATGTAACCACTCACAGAAATAAAGAGGTAGAGAAATGGAGACTTCCACGCTTGTGTAGGAGAAGGTAGCTGAATTGGTCCTCATGACCCATGATAGCACCTTCTTGAGCTGCTTGAGTAAATGCTCACCGCCAAATGTCTTACAGTAGCAAAGGGATGGTATTCATAGAGAGTGGCACATACTGACAGGGCATGAGGGGGTTGTACACTCTGCATTTGATGAGGTTGGCAAAGGTGGACTAGTTTGTGCCGATGAGGAGGAGGAGCTAGGAAGGGTGATGGGAAAGCTGAGGCGGTGGCTTTAAGCAATGCTCTTTGCAATCTAAAACTATACCACCTTTCATCATTTCACTCAATTAATAATGTTAGACTAATTAAATATTAAACCACGTATTTATATGACAGTTTAAGCTTTTAGAAAAGTTGGCAGCTATCACACTAAAATCTTGAGCTTTTGAAGGTGGAGTAGTTCATGCCAATGAGGAGGAGGAGGAGCTAGGAAGGGTGATGGGGAAGTTGAGGGCAGCGACTTTGAGGCAATACTCTCCGCAATCTAAAACACTACATCGAAAAACTCTTCTCTACACAAGAAATCAATGAAATTTGTAAAAACAGCGTTGCTCACAAGCAAATCCTCTTGGTATTTCATTACCTCCCAAAGCTTGACAATCAATTTCCTCACCTTCTCACCATTTAGCTGTAAAAAATATCCACCAACCAATTTGCTAAATTTCCTCACAAGAGCGTGAATTATATTGAGGTTGAGCGAGTCGGATTGGTAGCCGCGTAGACGGAGGTGATGTGGCCTTGCCTAGGATATGTGAGCACAAGAACATAACCTTCATGATTCTCCATTTCTTTACCTCTCGATAGAGAACAGAGTTCGACAAAAGAGAGAGATAGAATAAAGAAAAGGAAGAAGATTAAGAAAAGTGGATATGAGACCCACAAGAAAGGAAATAGGAAATATAAAAAAAAGGGACAAAGGGATGCTAAAAAGTGAGGCCTATAAAGGGCAATATTGTCATAACATTATGTTAAGGAGTGTTTTAGAAGGAGTGAAAAAAGCATGGCCATATATATTTATTATGTATTAAATATACTCTTTGAAGCCTGAATGACTAGAGTTAGCTCGAAACAAAACTTTATTGTAGGCCTGGTGGGCCTGCTAGGACCTGTAAGGCTCGAAAAACTCCGGCCTATATGGGTTTTTGGGTTACCGGTTATTTTGCTCATCCCTAGTTTTTAGTAATATCTTTATTAAAATTACAACATCTCAAAGATGGGAGGAAAAGCTATTAAAAAGCTGTGGCACCTACTCTGAAAGTGGAGCGCGGAGCTTTTCTTCCCCCTAAATCACATTGTAAAGTGCAGGATTTTAAAGCTACATGGCACGAACTAGGTCAGTGACCAAACGTCGCCTCTTCCTTTCCTCGCAGCGATTACTCTTCCCCCCTTTCTTGTCACGGTTACTCGTCCTTCTTGTTGTGATTGATCTCACCAAGAATCATGACGAGTGCGACTATAAAAGCGTGGTCGATGTTGGGATAGACAGTCACCGAGTAGCTGCCCCTTCCGATCACCATGCTTTGAATCGTCTGCTTCTTGTGCATCTGCATAGCCATACGACACCGTAACACCGCTGATAGTTAGGTTCAGCTCAATGACCAACCATGCTTTTCTCTTCTTTGTACTCACTACTTCAAGATCGCAAAATCAGTTAACCTAATTCGTTTTGTGGTCCTGTTTTGGTCAGTCGGAATCAAAGATACGGAAATGGAATGATGAACAATCTGTATTTAAAGCTGCTTATTCGTGTCTAAATGATAGATGATAATGCTTATGAGCTATCATTGAATCCGCCATCTGAGTATTCCCAAAATTTAGGGCCAAAGAATGACACACCTGGGCAATCATGTTGTCACTGTCTCCAACATAGATTGAGCAAGACGGGTCCGTCCTGCTTCCTTTGACCCCATAGTCGCAGGCACTTCTGGATTTGTTGCCGGCTAGGCACACGTGCAATTTGGTCTTGAGTTGGAACATTGAGGACGTTCAAGCAGTAAACACCAGATCGTCTGGCTCTGTGCTTTCCCTCTGAAGACTTGCCATCTCGAATGTGCAGTGATTTTCTGCATACGAAATGTTTGGCGCCTAAGTAAGAGGGTTTAATCAAGATATAGATTATCACAAATACACTCAAAAGAAACCTTATCAAAGAGACTAATGACACTACTAGCATGATCGACATGTGGAAAACACGTCGAATCATAATATTGTAACTAAAGCTCAGTCTCGGCATCACATTATCTAAAGAATCACCATCATCGTCGTTATCGTCTTATGGTTGTTTAATTGTGATAGACCTCACTGAAGGATCATATTAGAGACAACATAAACCCCATCCCCTTTGACCTCATAAGGAGAAAAAGGTAGAGGAAGAAGAAGATTGTTCATTTTGAGAATTCTTTAAGAACCACCAATCCGGTATAGAGTTAGAGGGGGAGGTATTCATAACTCTTCTTTTAGACATGAGTAGGGTCATGATAGAAAATGAAATGCGTTTCTATTCTCTCATCGGTTGCTTCGTGAAGATAAGTGACAAATTCCAATTTAAAATGAGAACCTTTTATTTGAAGGTCGGGATCGTGCTCCTGGCCGCGTTGACGAGGGCGCGCTTCGTGTGGATCAAGTTGAATACGTGCTTGACCTTGAAGATCTCGCTGCCGGTGGAGTTAAAGACGGCAAAGTTCCCCTTGGTGATTGCGACGAGCTTCTTCACCATCCTGAGGTCGATCGGGTAAGGGATGCAGTACTGGGGCCCGACCACTGGGGCAGGGGACGGCGGCGGGGGTTGGAGCAGTGTTCCAGCCGTGGGGAGTCGATGAGGAGGGTGGGAGGGGGAGGTCGTGGGAGTTGCAAACGAGGGGTTGATCATTGTGGTGCAAATGCTAGCTATGAAGATGGTTAAGGCAGGCTCCTACGTTAATTTTACGAATAAGCACCATTGTTTCGAAATTTGTCCAGCTAGACAACGAGCGGATGATTAACAGCAAGACATGGACAGTTAAAAGGAATTTGTCTTTTTCACTTCTTTTTTGTTCTTTAGGTTGAAACGTTAATTTTCTATATTATATGGGTCATTGGTGCTGCCACATCAGTTAAAAAACCTGGGTTTGAGCCCTGTATTTCCTCCTCAATGCAACCGATTTGCAAGCTGTTGTGAAAATAACGTTGCAGAAGCCGATCGAAAATTTGCAATTAAATTCGGAGCGAGAAGTAATTGACAAAGAAATGAAACGAGGAATAATAATAGATGAGAAAGATATATGTGATTTTGTCTGTCCGAGTGTCGAAACTCACAAGCACGAAGAGAGCCGACCACAAATGATCTACTAATAAATCGGAAAGTTATATGATTACAATTGTTCACACACTTGAGCGTTTCCCAACAGCGGCATTACACCCAAACCCATAGTGTTCACACTCACACACATCGGATGTAAATATTCTGCACAAATCAATTGGTGTCTCTGTTCTTCTTCTCTGCTTTCATTTGGACTTGAAGTGCCATCATTTTTTTTTTAAATATGAGCTTGAAGTGAACCTTATTTCAAATAAAGGCCTGAATTACTTTTATTTTCTCAAATAAGGTCATGAAGTAGATCTTTTTTCAAATAAGGACATGAAGCGGTCATGTTAGTTTTAAAAAAAGGTCTGACCTCATTTGCTAGTTAATGGCATTTTTATCATTTACACTTTTTTTTCCTTTTTCTGTTTTTTCTTTCCTTTTTTGCCGATGGCTAGTCTTAGACAATAGCCAGCCACCGGCGATACCTAGAGAAGGCCGGGCGAGGCCATTCTCGAAAGCCATAGGTGAGGGCTTGTGGCCGGCCACAAGCAAGGCCAACCCCTTGATCACAGCCAATGAGGACATGGGCCATCTAGGGCTAGCAGACCCTCGTTGAAAAAAGGAGTTATTCCGCTAACTTCGTCTAATTTGACTAACAGAAAATATCGACATAGTTTTCCTTTTAACATTTTATTTCTCCGTTCTATGCGGAATTAAGGTTAATTAAAGCACTAAAGCGAATCGTTTTGATCATAATCCTAAATTTTATATAAAATCTTAATTAAATTAGGTTAAAAACTCTAAAAAAAAATTTCATAAAAAACACAAACCCAAAAAAAGGCCAAACTTACAAAAAAAAATATATAGGCACAAGAAAGAGAAAAAAATCCGGGCTCTTTGCTCGTCGCCGCCCAATCGCCGGTGGCCACCATAGGCAAGAGGGCTAGCCCTAGCTTTGTCACCTCATGCTCTCATTGTCATGATCACTTCAAGTCTATTTTTTAAAATAAAATCTTTTTGTGCATTTATTAGAGAAAATGATGACATTGAACTTTTTAGTGAAATGCCAAGAGGTTTGCTTACCAAACAAAGATCTCTCGACTCGAAACCCAATCATATGAACACACTTTTCGTCCTAGGAACGAGTCCAGGAGAACAGCAGCGCGGGGGTGGTATTGTTCCTGGCGGACCCATGTTGATGAAAGCAGTCGTCGTCCATTCTTGAAGCTTTCCATTCACAGGTTGATGACAACGTCCGTTTTTTTATGAGCATTTTTTTCCTGAACAGTTGTCATGGTCTAAGTGATGCTTGGAATGAACGTGCTTCGGTTGATCTCTATACAGTCTTGAATTGATGCAGATAGATTGACTGTTTGTGGTTAATGGGCAAAGATTGTTTGACCCATTAAGCAGTATATAAAGGGCGCAGTCCTTTGCTGATGATTAGCTAGTAGATGCCTTCTTGGTGTTCGACGGAATGCCTGCATGAAGTTACAGGGGAATTCCTATCTTCATGTCGGTAGAGCAGCTACAGTTTGGGAGTATCTAAAGTCCTTGTTCCGAGGCCGTTCGCTCCTGATTTCAATATGAGGAGGCTGTCCTCTCTGAAGGGCGCGAACCAATTTTTGAGGAGGAACAGGAAGTGGCCATCGTCTCCGTACAAAACCAAGTGGCACCAAACTTTCTGTGCAGAACAAGCCATGCGAACTCTAAAAGACGCTGTCAAGACGGCCGTAGAGCCATTGCGCCACGGCAGTAATCAACATCTACTGCAAAATCCTGCTGAACCCAATCTTGTTACCACTCTGGAAGACTCCTTTAGTGCTTACAACTGTGAACCAACCCCAAATGCTTACCACTTTATCATCCAGAGTCTATGCGAAACCTTGCAGTTCCACCTGATTCCACCAGTCCTCAATCACATTCGAAGCGTCGAGAAATTTGAAACTCCTGAGTACATTTTGAGCGATCTTATAGAGTTTTATGGCGATTGTAACAAAATTGAAGATGCTGTTGGTTTGTTTCTCGATATACCCAAGTTCAGGTGTGTCCCTTCTGTCTGCTCACTGAATGCTCTACTGTCAGTACTTTGTCGTAGCAGAGATCACTTGAAGATGGTGCCTCAGATTTTGCTGAAGAGTCAGCAGATGAATATCAGGATAGATGAATCAACTTTTAGAATATTGATTGGTGCACTTTGTCAGTTGAGGAAGGTGAATTATGCTATCGACATATTGAATAGAATGATGAGTGATGGATTCACAGTTGATGGGCGAATCTGCTCGCTGATACTATCGTCATTCTGTGGACAGAGGAACTTTTCTAATGTTGAGGTTTTGGGCCTCATGGAAGAATTGAGGAAAATGGGTTTTTCCCCTGGGCTAGTAGATTATGCAAATGTGATGAAGTATTTGGTGAAGAATAGAAGAGGTAATGATGCTTTGGATGTCTTGAATCAGATGAAGGTTGGTGGGATTAAACCTGATACTGTTTGCTACACAATGGTTTTAAGTGGGGTCATTGCTGAGGAGGATTATGAGAAGGCAGAGGAGTTATTTGATGAAATGCTTGTTCTGGGTTTGGTCCCTGATGTGTATACCTACAACGTGTATATAGATGGTTTGTGTAAGCAGAATAAACTTGAAGCAGCTGTTGAAATAGTAGCTTGTATGAAAGAACTTGGCTGCAGGCCTAATGATGCTACTTACGTCATGATAGTTGAGAGATCTTGTAAAGTTGGGGAGCTGAATAGGGCAAGGCGGCTTGTGAGAGAAATAGGAGTGAAGAGTTTCAGGCTAATGCTGCAAATATATATGCTTCTGCTTGAGGGATTCAGTGGCAATGGTAAAATTACTGAAGCTTGTGATTTAGTGGATGAATTGTTGGTTAAGAGTTCACAATTTGAATGTATAACAGTTGATGAGATATTATGTAGTTTGTGCAAGAGAAGATTGTTCTCAAAAGTGCCAGATTTACTTGAGTTGATTGTCAGGAAGGGTATTATTCCTGGAGCTATGACTTGGGAAGCACTTATTGATGACTGCGGATCTGAAATCAATTTGCTGGAGAGTAGTCTACTTGAGTTGGTAAATTCTACACAAGTTAAATGAAGTGCACTTGCTTTTGCTGAATGGCGACCTTGTTGGAAACCTGGTACGTAGAAAATTTGGAATCCATGAAGAAGCCAAGCTGTAGATGATATGAAACCCTTTAGATGAACGCCTATTTGGCGGACAACGTGGCAGTGTGAAACTCTCTCTTTCCACCTACTGAGGAGGTAATTGACTTCCGCTGATCTGCTATTTTAATTGATGGTTAAAATGTGTTTGCTCGTGGAAATTGCATTGATACCTTTCGCATTTTTCAGTTGCACATGTCTTTCCTTATTAAGATTCATATCTGCTTCTGCATGGCATGATGAAGTATTTGGATTGAATTGATGAAGTGCACCCTTCACTGCTTTGGGGTTGGTATTTGGAGCTTAACAATCAATCATCCCAAAGTTTGACAAATAGTTTTATGGTTTCTTTATAAGATCACCTATATTATGAACTAAAAACATGTTATGCATTGAAATGCCTGAAATTTTCTAGTTTGAAAAGATTGTGAAATTTCTCATAATCTTATCAGTCTGAATTAGTCTGAGGCAAATTACTTGGCCAAACTTGCATCAACATGATTATCTCTTGCTATATTCCAAGTTCATTCAGGAATTTTCAGGGCCATTAACTATCAGTGTCCTAAGGTTGATCCACTTGCTTTAAGACCTAGGCTCTAGGTTCAAGCTTCATTGGCCACTTCTAGTGTTGCTCAGTCCACGAATATTTTTTTTTTTTTTTTTTTGATAACCCAGGGAACCCTCGCACGGCCGACAGCCGGGGAGTAAACCCTGGGGGCGATACATGCTAGCCACCACACACGTGCCACCAGTTAAGTCACCCTGCGGCGCCCGGGATTCGAACACTCAACCTTTTGCGAGAGGAAGAGTGCGCGCTCCAATAGCGCCACCCAGACGGGTGGTAAAGTCCACGAATAATCATAGTCAAATAATCCATAAATTTGACATTTGCTGGCTTATATATCAAGTTCTTGACTCTGCAGATTTGAATTGTTATTCCTTTCAATTCATGGATGAACTAAGATATTCTCAGAGGTTTCACACATCTATGCAAGAGTTTCTAAAAAAAAGCAACCACCACTCACTTCCTGAACTCTGAATATCATGAATGCATTAAGCCTACATGTCAGATTTATTTTAGCATCATTTTCTAGTGATTAGACTAGCAATTCTGTTGCCTGCATTGACTTATCGTCCTTTCCTTTCTTAAACCTCGGTTTGCTATCTTTTTACATCATCATTTCTTCCACCCAGCAAGTCGTAGCTATAGCAACCTCCTATCTATAAAAGTATTTTTCCTTGAGGATTTAGAATCTTCGGTTGCTTCTGCATTGTACTCTTTTATTCGGCTTTGGACATCTTGTTCTAACTTCACATAGTCTTGTGTTGTTTTCCTGTGTATATTGCTTTTCTTTCTTTCTTTCTTTCTTTCTTTCCTTGTACATTTCTGATGTTCTTGAATTTTTATTTCGACAAAATCCTTTATTTCCTATCCAAAAATATTAAAGTACTTATTCCAATTGTTCTGTAATTGTACTTTCTGGGTCTTCATTTTGCAGAATATGTATGTGGTTGCAGGAAACGGTAACAAGTTGTCATCGATCCTTGTTAGTAATGAAATTTATAAGATGAGTGATCAGACTACTTCTGAACGGTCTCTACACTCTTCATAAAGTCACTCCTCAGGTCACAGCGGTGATGTATACAAGGTTCCCGAATGTCAGGAAGGAAAATTTACACCAGATATGTTCTCTATATGCCCGGAGTACTCTGCAATGTGGTTTATCTACAATATCAAGGTGATGATTTAATCTTCATAAGTTATCTGAGGATCAAATCAAGGATATCTACCATTTTGCGCTTTTAGTGTTGAAAGGGCCTTTCTAATTCATACTTGAAAGTTGAAAGATCATTCACCTGAACTCTGTCATTCCATTGGGGTTTTGCTGGGTGCTTTCTTGGATCGATCTTTCTAAATGTTGGGCACATAATTAAATAAGTTATGCTAGTTATGAAACATTGTGGCTTGTATCAATAAGTTATTCTTGATGACTCTGAGTCTGACTTCGGCGGTCAGGCATAACAGTGTATCATGTCTTGGAATGTGAATGCAATGTTAGAGATATCGTTGACGTTTGTATTAATGTAGGCGGTAAGTGGATGTAATCAGGTTGTTGGAGCATACATTTGATTAGATTTTAGAGGTTATTTTCCACGTCTTACATGCAGGTCCCTTCTTGTACTCTTGTAGACGAAGTCAGTGCGATATACATATATTGTACACTTGAGACTGCTAATTTGTCATTACCTGACACATTCCTTGTTCTCAAAGCTTCCTAAACTTGTTATCGTTTGACCAATTTAGTCATACGCATTTCACCCGATATTGTTTGTGATATGTACGTATGCGGATGTTTTATATCTTAATACTTCCTCCAACGTGAAGCTAATGGGAGGACGAAAGCGTGAAGGACACGAATGCTGACATGCGCTGTGTGGGTAAAGGAACCATTGGAATTCGATGGCATCAAGCGATCTATTCCAGTGTGTTGTCTCCTGCAAGGCTATTGCATAGGGTGACAACTGCCTAAAGCATGCGAAGTTGGTACGAATGAGTGAATTGAAATCGAATATGCAAAGGGAAGAGTGCAGAATTGAACTTGAATCTCTTAGGCAAAATGTCAATGTCCTTATACATCGAATCTGTTGCTGCATATCACTGACATATTATTAAGAATCACGAGTGAAGGATCGATTTAACGCCCTTCTCAAGTTTTCTATATTTGTGCAAGTGAGATGGTAGTTTTCTTGATATACAAACGTTGGTCGGTTGGTACCAATTCTGCAAGAAGACCCCATTAGTTTTTATATGAATTCTCTAGCTGTAAAGAAAAGTCAATCGGTCCCCCTTCTATTAAGTCTTGTGGCTTAGTTATCTCTTGACTATATATGCATCCACCATGATGACTTCACATATGTAGCCACCGACACTCTCAAAACAATCATACATTATTGGCATCTCAACGAGACGTTCGCACTTACGCTTTTCTATGTGACAATCCCGATTTCTCAAAAGCGGGATATCCGAACTTTCGGCTCAACTAATCCTTCCGGGTGTTACAAAACGGTCTTGTCTATGTATACCAAGAAAGATTGTTCAATAGAATGCCAGAGAAATAGCCTAAATAGAAATGATAATGCTTTCTCTTAAGCACTCCACTTTGAAAAGCATCCATTTTGATATTCAATCTTTGGATCCACTTTGATAAGAAACTTGGACGATCTTGGTTACAACCTATCTAGAGTGCCCACTATAAGGCATCTGATACGTAGCAAGCACAGTGTGGTTGTTTCTTGATTTTAATCTATTCCAATGTTCATGGGGTACGTTGCCAACCATGCTTAGAGGCAAATTATAATAATGGATGCCCCTAAAGGAAGAAACAAAGTTAGGTCAGCCCAGACATTGGAGGGGCTTTCAATTTCTAAATTTCCCCATTAATTCCTCAAGGGTATTAGCATCTATTGACGTAAAGAACAAAGTCTTAAAGAAAGGAAAGAAATGAATGATGTATTTCAAGTATACATGCTTGGCAACATTTGTTCCAGTACCTAAGACGGGATTTACATGGGAAATGTAGATCGTGATATATAGCCATATGAACAAAGTAGCTGGAGACAGAAACATTGTAAAGGAATTCGTGCTCTGATATCACGATAAGAAACCATTTCTTGGCGAAACAAGCCCATAACAAACAACGCATGTATCAGCAACTTCTTGAAGCTTGAACACGTATGTTATGGCCGCTTCAAGGGCTGAATTGCCCTGCCCCCCATATCTTTTCACTGTATATGGCACGAAAGTGCTGCATATACTACTCTTTATTTGCCACGGTCCAATCGACCCAAAACCATGGATTCATACTAAAATAAAATAAAAAAAACTAAGACTCATATAAATTAAAAATAAGACCTGAGAAGAAAAGGTGTACTAAGTGGACACTACAGGAAGAATCTCATGCAATCATTCTTTTGGTCCAGTGCAGAATGTAACAAGTGTTTTGCTCAGTTAAATATTCCGTGAGCAAGGAGAGCATTACAAGTGCTGAAAATGGCTACTTTCTGGTTCTATATATGAGAAAGGATGTATAAAACACACCAATCCATTGAAGAATGGAGTACAAGAGGCAGAAAGGGAAGCAACATTTTGAGATTTCCTACTGATAAATCCTAATTCCAAACCCTCCCAAGAAAAAAAGAATTGAAGATCTTCTCCAGTCTAAGAACCTTCGCTGCTTTTGATAGCTTAATCCTTTGAACATCTCATTGTTAATCAACAATTCGTTCGATATAATACCTACTTGAAGAAACACACATAATACACAAGTTGATCATTTACTTGCACTATTGCACAGTATGCTTTTGTCAAACATGAAATCTACAGTAAATTGATGGCTACAAATTAGTCTAAGACTTCATTTTTTATCCATATATGCCATATGCCCAGCTTTTACACATCAGAATGAATTAGATATCCATCTCTATAATCAAGTCAAAAGCGGGTCATTCATACCTTGCTATACTGATTGTGTAGATGAATATCCCAATTCCTCGTACATACATTATAAGTATACATCTCTTTGTGTATATGTGGTGCGAAGGAGGAGGGGGGGGCGGGCAGACACAGAGAGAGAGTAAGGATACACAACTCACCAGGCATGCCGGAGGTAATGCTAAGAGAAGCTTTCATGGATGAATTTAGAGGTGGGCTGGTCACGATGGGGAAGAAGGGCACATGAAGAACCCACCCATGGTTTACCACACATGGAGCCGCCAATGATATAAACAGCCTTCATGGTTCGTGACTCATGGTTCACCCAATTTCTTGGTTCTCTCCATATACGTACGGTATGAGTCGGTAATGCACGTGCCCTGCTTCTCCATCGTGATCTTCGCACACCTTCTCATGTCCGAGAGAGAGAGAGAGAGAGAGAGAGAGAGAGAGAGAGAGAGAGAGAGAGAGCTTCTCTGTCGTGCTCTTTGCACATCTTCTCAAGTCGCAGACAGAGAAAGAGAGAGAGAGCGAGTTACAAAAGAGTGAATAACCATGTTAGTACTTGCTTTGGCCTCACTAATATATAATAAAGAGGAGGATGGAGCAGCTATTATGTGAGATTTAGTCTAATAAACTATAATATTAACATATCATAAAACAATTATATTCGATTGGGTTTAAGTTAAAAAACAATGCAAACCCTCATTTAGTTTGAAAATAAGAATTGATTCCATCTCGTAATATTCATGAAATGAAATCATTCATTGTATATTTTTTTTCTTTTTTGTACAAGCATACAAGTTCAGGAATGAATCCATCAAACCTTCTGTTGGATCGTGGGACCGTTGACGTTTGTCGCAGAATTAGAGCGGACCACACGCATCCCCATTCCCATTGATTTCCCCCGTGATGTATACTCTGTCGTTCCAAAAAGGGGCTCCGGAAATCATTCCAAGAACCTTCGTCTTTTTCATTATTTTTTATTTTTATTAATTCGAGGGTGAAGTAGAAGGAAAACTTGGACTAGAAGTCCTAAAGTTTCATTTTGCTTTGTTAATTTTTCGCCGTTCGAAAGATGATATCCTGGAAAGGTCTTTCACTGTCTAAATTTTCATGTTTTTTGCGATTAAAATTACCGACCCTCATTGATATTATTGCAGTTCCATTTTGGAGTTGCCCATCGGCGTTTACACAATTCGGCTTTGATTTGGCTTGGTCACGTCTCGAGCAGGTGCATGGGCACTATGCCCGGGTTTTTTGAGGGCATGGCTGCATTTTTCGAGGTTGAATACCGATGTGGACTTCGAACAGATGCATTGTCGCCGTGTTATATAGATATAGAGATATCTAAGGGAGGTGGAGGAGGCACCATAGCATCATCGCGGTTGGAGGTCGACTGCAAGGTTCGTGGAGATGCTGGGGGCAAGCTACAACGGTGAAGAGCTGGCGGTCGACTAGGCAAAGGAGAGGGAGGGAGGGAGCAGAAAGAGAGGATGGGGAAGTGAGACATGGAGGATAAATTTTAAAGTCAAAACAGATATTGATTATAAAACTTAGAGAATGAATCAAAATCATTATGCCTTTCAGCGTCTTTGGTTAGGTAATAGCCAGAGGAATACGTACGATGGCGAACTCCAAGAGAATATGTTTAACATATACAAATATGATCATTTTCCTCACTCGATACCTAAGTTTGAATCATCGCGCTCGCGTATTTTCTTTATGACACCTCAACCCTCGCAATCTTGGGAGGGCTTTCAACTTGTGCATCTTTACTCTTTATTAAATTATAAGAGCTGAGCTAGACTCTTTTGGCCAAATGGGTTTTCGACTTCCCCACGTAAATAACATAGAGCCAAGAAAACCCACATACATTAGTGAATATAAAATCAATCTGACTTCTATTCTCAGATTCGTTTCAGCTAGAGAATGACTGGTGTGCCTTGCTTATGATGCCATTCGTGACCAAAACACATGTAAAAGCTATTTTCAGGTCAAAGCTGGCTACAAAAGAATCGGTTGATTAAACATAGTGGAGTTGGAACCTTTGTCTTAACATGAAAAATTTATATTTGGGCTGCTTTTCTTGGGCATCAAGTTCTCTCTCTCTCTCTTTTTAAACACGTTCCAAGAACAAGACTAGACCCAACATTCTAGGGCAGGATATCTTTGGGAATAAGAAAGCAATGATGAAGAGATTGACCATAATTTAAACGTGAACAACTTAGGGAGGAAGGGAGCTTTCAGATGGGTCAACATAAACAACTTGTATCGTCGTCACGTCCAAATCCCAGGCTGCGTCGACTGCCGATCACCACAGAACATGCGTGATATTTACTGTCCTGTTTCGAGAGGTTGCTGTCTTCGCTCTTGCGAAGAAATCAATGACTACCCCAGTCTAAAAAAAAAAAAAAAAAAAGGAAAAGAAGAAGAAAAAGAGAATGCTCGCGAAACGTACGAGAGATTGAACAGATTTGTTCGTGTTCAGTGTTATATTTGCGAGGACTTTAAGGATATTGCCGAGTCCTTGATTTATATCTTGCAAGATCATGTACGTTTTCTATTTTACTATGCTAATAAAGTTCGATTTCTGGGAAAAGCAACTGGAGCTGGACTGAAGAAAATATATAGGGAGAATATCAAATATAAATTTAACTTTTCAACCATGGAGAAATAAACAAATTGAGGTAAATCCGACATGTATTGTCCTGGCGATAAGCAAAAAGAAGATTTTGTGTTCGAAATTTCCTTTAGAAAACTTAAGACAATTTCGAATTAGACATGGTTGTCATGACCATGGAGACAAGATTTTTGGAAGATAGATATGGAGATCAATTCTTGAAATCTTAGACGATTTTGAAGTAGATGATGCTTTTCATGATGATGGGGAAAGATTTTGGAAGATACTGCAAAAGCCGATGTCAAAGACTTTTAATCGCGATGGAAGCCGTTCGAACATTTAGATAAGGAGATAATGCAAGTTGTTGAAAAAAGGCAGGTAGAATTTGGACGGAAAATTGACTTTGTGACATTGGAGGTATCGGGTTAAGGAATTCACTTTGAGATTTTATGAGAAAATTATCTGAAAAGTCCTAAATTTATTGTACAGTGTAGGATTGAGTAATAAGAACTGCTCAGACCGAATCGAATCGACCGGTTCTTGGCGATTTTTTGGGGGCATCGGTCTAGTTCCCGGTTACATAGAATTGGAATCGGTGATTTTTGGTTCGTTTCCCGATTCCTGGGATGGAACCACCCACCCAGACCACCCAAACCATACCAATTATTTTATTTTTATTTCTTAGAAGTCTTTAAACCCCAATCGCTCTTCCCCCTCTCATGCCTCTCACACTCACTCTTTCCCTCTCGGATCTCACCCTAATCATTCGAACTCAACTCACAAAAGCGGTCCCTCTTCATTTGCTCTCAGTCACTCTATCTCTCTGTCCTTCTCCTTCTTGAGCCTCATCGTTCATAGTTTAGGTAAAGCTTCCATTTCTCTGAGCTCCTTTTTTGTTTTGCTTGTTATGAGCGATATATGTTTATTTTTCATGAGTCTCGATTCATCTATTTGGTTATTTGATGTGAGATTGGATCATTTTGTGTGTTGGATCTTGTTGTGGTTTTGACCATCTGTGGTATTATGCATTGTTTTTGCTACTTGGGAGCTTGTGAAATTGAGATGTGCTGACTATAATTGTATCTATCGTCCCTCTTTCCTATTTTGTTTCCTCAAATCCTTGGTTGAATCGTAGTTGGTTGATCTATTGATGGTTCTACGAATGGATCTAGCTATTTAGATCTGAAAAGCTTCACATGCATTGGCTTTGAGGAATTTTCACAAACACCTCGGCGGTTCAAAAAATGCAACCAATTTCATTGGACCACCCAGGAACTAGATCATATCTGGTTCCAAGACTAGGTGGTCTGATTCTCGATTCTAGAAATTGGGAATCGGTCCTTCTGGTCCAGTTCCCAGTTCTTGGGTGGGATTGGATCTGATTGGGAAACGATTACTCCAAGTACGACAGTCAATTCAATCATAAATCTTTCAATTGTATTAATTTAATCATAAATTTTTTAACGATTTGTTAATATAGTCATTCTAGCCAGTTTTGACCTGAATTCGTTGACGTAGGTGCTAGGCATCCTACGTGGCATGACCGGCACTTAGGACAGCCGGTGCCAACGTAGATAGCTTTGTAACTTTTTTGAATTATCTATTTATTTTTTTCTTTTCTTTTCTAATCTTTCTCTTCTTCTTTTTTCTTTTCCTTTTTTTTCCTTTTTTTTTTAATTTTCGCCTATGCCCAATTTTGGGTGCCAACAATCTAGAGGGGTTGAATTTTTGCAATCATTATTAGCATGCAGAGAATATCATCATTTTTTGCACATATCATGAACATTTATCTTAGTTCATGATCATTAATATTATCAAGGATATAATCAATATCAACATAATGACCAAAAGTAAGAGATATGGAAGATAGACTAACCGTACTATGTAAAACTCAGCAGGTACTACACATGCATTCACCTTTCCTTCTATCCTCAAAATGATAATCAAGATTTGGGCTACATTCGGCTCAAGTTCATCAAGATTTGCCCATACTTGATCTTTGCTCTTCCTCGTGTATTACTTTTTTGATATGATCCTGATTTTCCCTTTTCTTTTGCATTTTTCCTCTTGTTGCTTTTCATCCTTTTTTTTTTCCCCCCTATCATCATGATACTTCTTTGCAAATAGCTTTCATCGAGGTTCGGAAATTTTCATAATTTCAAAACATCTTCTGCGTCAGCTATTGTCCTATCTTTTATTGCCGCTGTTACGATTTCTTTGCTGATGTCTCCACTTTTAGTGCTGATATCACTTCTTTGAGGTGCTCAATAGAAAGTTTTGCTTCTACTTGTAATAGCATCATCCTCATGATCTTTGCCTTTGAAATTCAAAAATAAGATTCGAGTTCTTCAATCAAACTTGTCTCGATTTCAATTTGCATGAACTCAATAAATTCTTGCACAAATGACGTTAAATATATAACATCCCAAATCATATATCATGTGCCCTTATTTTCGAATAAGTAAGAATATCAATAAGCATATCAAACATTTCAACCAAGAAATTACTCAATCTTTTATAAGGAGCTTTTAAGGACTTGCTCATATCATTCAAAATATTTTGATATGACTCTAACAGCTTGTGATTTGAATGCATAGAGCAGAATTTTCAAACCTTTGAAAGTGATGCAGTCTGAAGGCTAAACAGGAGCAGAAGCTGCTGTTTGCGAAATTTGCTACTATCAGAGACAGTTGCTGATATCAACGAAATTTTCTGCTACTGATTCTGTTCTTGAAACATCATTAAACTTTTGCATGGATAGATTTTCTTATTACCTGCATTTTCTTGTAGAAAACATGATAATTTATGTAAGATAGTGAGAATATATCAAGAAAATACCTTTCTCATCATTGTCTAGTTTAGTTGATGGTGTCATTGGCGTATCACTTTCTAGCAACTTTTCATCCCAAACGTCTTTATCAATTCTCTAGCATATTTTTCTCGGAATATGAAGCGACGGCTTTGGTTTGCTACCAAGGAGAAAGTTCAATTCCCTCATCATGCTCATTTCAAGTTTGCTCTTTGTGATATTTGCAAATTCCTTACACAGTGGATCATTAGTAGATCCAGAGATTATATATGTATTTGAATCAACAAAAAATGATCATCATTTCTCTTTATGAATAGCAATGTGTCAACTTTACCTTTCTCAAACTCATTTTCAACAAGTACCTAACCTTTCATATCACGCTTTTGGTGCTTGTTTGAGTTTGTAAAGTGCTTTCTTGAGCTAACCTATATCATTGATCCTGTTTGGATCTTTGCATCATGTGGTTGCTCTACAAACATTTGCTCTTTGAATCATTATCTAAACTTAACCCCTTTGTCAATATCTCTATGGATTTGATCTTTAGGATGACCTGAGTTGTATCTCTAATCCTTTGGTAATGTGCAAATATCAAACTTGGTGCTTTAGGTTGCTGATCTTCATAGATATCATCAGTTGGTATAGCCAGGTGGCACTCGTTCTTCAACATCATCAATTTGTGCATCTTTTAGTTGATCTTTGAACAAGATATTTGTTGATTCTTTTACTTCCTGCAAAACTTTGTTAAACACACGATATGTTTTGCTAGAAGTAGAATAATCAAGAAATATACCTTCATGAGCTCTTGGTTCGAATTAACCAAACCGTCATCAATATTTTCGACAATGTAGCACTTGCAACCGACTACACGAAAGCATGCAATAGTTGCTTTCAACATTAGGGGATTTTCCTCAAGCAAAAAGAATCTCAAATGCATTGAGAATATAACATGCAGTATTAGCATTATTTACAAAATGAGATGTTGATACTTCTATCTTATATAAGCATTACACATGTCATGTTTTGCAATAACTGCATGTAATATCTTACACTTATGATAGGAAACATTATATTTATGAATCATATATAATCAAAAGCAATTCAGCATGTATCATTAAGAAAAGATAATCATGAAATTTTGATACTCTTACCCAAAGTAGATATTTAGCAAATAACATACCTTTTTTTTTTCCTGATTTATATCAATCCTTGAAATCTTTCGTTGATAGCATCAGGAGTTGGACAGGATCAGATTCGTGATCTCTTGTAGAAAAATAGCAAGTGCCAATATTTGCTTCTGGTGATCTTTGAGTTGATTGCTAATATCAGCTGATTTTCAATCCGATTTGCTCAATGCATTTTCTTTCCAGACTTTCTTCTTCTTTCTAAACTTTGGATATATGATATGATTGCTTTTGGATTTCTCTTTCTCTTCAAGAATCTTAGGAGCTCTTGAATCAATGTGGCCATATCATCATCATCATCATCATTGTTGTCGTTGGAGCCGATCCTTCAAAGTCTACATGAAAAGTGTTAGCTTTATAAGTAATAGACTTTTTACCTTTAGATTTCTTCGACTCAATGTTGCATTCGATTTCGTAAGCCATGATAATTCCAATATGCTCATCTAATGTCAAGTGTCGAGATCTTTGAGTTTCATGAAATGACGATTTTCGCATAAACTCATTCTTGTGGTAGTGCTTGAAGAATTTTGATTGCATGTTCCTCATTTGTGTATATCTTGCCATGATCAGCAAGTTCATTCATGATGTCGTTGTAGCACATGAACATTTCTTTGATATCTCCATATGGCTTCATCTTAAAAGTCTCAAAATCACCAAGTAAAATGTTCTGCTTTATTTCCCTTTCTCCATTGATTCCTTCAAATGTGACTTTGGAGTTGATTCCCAATCTCTATCACACAAGAAGAAATGCTCTTAAATAACATATAGAATGCACAATGTGTGAAGTAAATAACTTTAAGCAATTAGTGCAAGTTTTCTCTCGATATCATCAAGAGCAGGAGCTAGAGGAGTTGGTTGTTGTTTTTCTGTAGCTGTTTGAACAGGAGGTCTTGCTGATGTTTGAATTGATGTTCCATATTCTATCACATCAGCCATTTGCTTATTCATCACGACCATTGTTTTTGCTACACCTTTCAATCCATGTTGATTGTTGTGGATGAACACATTGATGAGCTAGAAATAGGTTGCCTTTCCTCTCGCTTATAATTATCATGTTAGTTGAGAAATGAATAATATGATCTTTAGACTCCGAGATTGAATGAATTCATTTGCTCAAAAGAATCCCCATAAGTAGCATTACTAGAAAGTAAGACTACTCATGTGGACTGGGATAATCTTCTGTCCAAAGAATTTAATCAAAGTAATCACAAAAAAAAATTTCAAAGCTAAGAATGAGAGTTCGTGAAATTTTGAAGATATTGAAGATCCTTTGATAAAATGCAAACCTGGAAAACTTCAATTCAAAATAAAGAAATCCTTAAAAGTAATGAAGTAATTTCCGAAATCTTGAGTTAAAAGAATAGATCATCAACAAATAGAAATTTGAAAACCGCCTCTTATAGGGTTAGCCAAAACAAGTTCTTTATGCTACGAAACATAATGCTTCAAATAACAAGTAACAAGGCTCTGATATCAATTATTGGGGTTAATAATACAACCTAGAGAGGGGTGAATAGGTTGTTGAAGAACTATGAAAAACATTTGCGGAATATAACAAATTCAACTTAAAACATTGATAGAAGTAGTTTATAGAAATTAGGTAAATGCTACTGTTTGACAAATCACGATGCTAAAGATCAGGTAATGCTAATACTGAAGATAAAGATAATTTGCAAGAAAATAAATAGTGGTTCGGCTTTATCAAGCTTAGATCCACTCTTCAAACTAACATCCGTAATATGGACTGGATTGCACTAGTAATCTGTTCAGCAAATTGCAATTGGTAAGTGCTGATCATTTACAAATAATAGATCACACTATCAGGATTCAGCCAATGCACTTATTCTTGTACACTTGATCTTTCACATGATTACTATACAGCAAGGTCATTACAGTGAAGATCTTTTGAGAGAATGAAACAATATCAACAAAGAAAGCAACTCAACGCAAATATGCGGATTCTACATTATGCTCTCTCTCTCTCTCTCTCTCTCTAACATTTTGGCCTAGAAGCTCTTATCTTAAATAGATATCTTCAATCTTCCCGTTGGAGAAGTTTCGGAAGATTAACTAGCCATTAGAGATCCGTTGGTGCTGTTATCCAGAGATGGAGCTGTCCATACAGTTCTTTATCTTGAACATTTACAGGCTACCCAGAAATAGGTTCTGTAGCCACTGTTTTCTACGCTGATTGCTGTGACATTTCTGACAGACGTCTACTCATGTTCCCTGGTAGACTTTCCGATCTTCCCGTTGTGCATTTTTACCCTTCAACGGCTATAATCTCGAACATCCTTACATGTTCATTAACCTAATATCACTAATGACCTGATGTCTCAGCATCGACACAAACATCGTTAATCAGTTGATCTTTAGGTCCGTTGGTGCTGTTTACAGAATAACGTATCAGGACATCTTGCAATCTTCTCCCAATGGATCACACCATGGATATCACGTAGTCCTTAAAGATCATTGCAGTCTTCACCTCATCTATATAAGGTAGCTACTCTCACCCGATATCAATAGTGATCTTTTTTGTCCGTTCAAGCATATTGGCAATTTCAACTCTACCAAACTGTTCATCTTCATGGTCCTTCCAAACTTTATCAAACATCCTTGTTCTAAGCTTGTTCATCATCATCAGGTCCATCCAACTGCTCACCCGATCTTTGTACCTCCAAGCCATTACAAACATCTCCGTTCTTCTCGGCTTATTCACCCTTGATCAAGGTCCTTCCAGATGTTCACCTTATCTGAAGATCCTTCCAGCCTGTCGACATATTCAATTACCCAATATCTTGTTCACGTTAGATATGAGTAGAGCACTCCTCATATTAGAATATTATAGTGCTATTTACAAACATCTGCATTTCGGTTTGTGCATATCTCACCTGGTAATACTCAATCAATACTAGTAGCCTTTGATTGTATTTGTCATCTTCAAAACAATATAGGGGATTTTCCTAATAATCACCATATTGTTGATTCTCCCAACAAAGGCAAGCAGAAGGAACGATCCCAAAAATTCCAAGGGACATGTTTTATTTGTAATAAACCTGGCCATCAAGCTAAGGATTGCAAGAAGCATCCAAACAAAGGCAAGGGTGGTGGTGTAGCCAAGCAGTTGAATCTAACAAATCAGGAAAGTAATGAGAGACTGACTATTGTGGTGGTGTCCGAGGTATCTTTGGTGTCAAATAATACCGATTAGTGGTTGGACACATGTGCCACAAATTACATTTGTGTTGATAAACACATGTTCTCGTTTGATGAGAGAGCTTAGGAAGAATGGAAGCTATACATGGCTAACTCTATATCAGCCAAGATTTTCGGGAGAGGAATGTGATCTTGAAATTCCGCTCTGGCAAAGAGATTACCTTGCTGAATGTGCTACATGTACCAGAAATCCAGACGAATCTCATTTCTAGCCCCATACTTGTTTAGAAGGGTTTCAAAATTGTTTTTTAATCTAATAACTTTGTACTTTCTAAAGGGGGTATATATGTGGGGGAAATGGTACTTGTATAATGACCTATTCAAAGCCAATGTAGCTGTCATTGATGTAAACTCAGAATTCTTATACCCAAAGACTATTAATAAAGAGAAGTCTTCAGTTTATATTGTTGTGTCTTTTTATCTATGGCATGGTAGATTAGGATACGTAAATTACAGCACAATGAAAAAGGTAGCAAACTTAGGGCTAATTTCAAGATTTGAGTTGGATGCTCGTTACAAGTGTGAGATTTGTGTTTAGGCTAAGTTTGCTAAGAAACCTTTCAAATCAATTGAAAGAACAATTGAACCTCTACAACTAATCCATAGTGATTTACGTGATTTGAAATTTGTAGAAAGTAGAGGTGGAAAGTATTGGAGAAATATCTCCAAATGAATTTTAATGATACCCAAACTATCCTTATGGTGTAAGTGCATATATATTCAAAAGACTGAGTGATACTTATGGTGTAATTAATTGAAAAAACGATCACAAGACTGTCCTTGAAGGATCATATAAACAACACCATCGACTACAAAGATCAGCTAAATGACTATGTCTCATTAATGCTAAAGAGATCAAGTAAATGGTAGTGATTAGATAACGGATCATTTAATATGACCGTTCTCTCACTATTATAGCTGTTGGTGATTGGACATGCATAACAGAAGATTCGGCAAAAAGGATAATAGGTTGTTGGACAATCTATCAGATTTGCAGCTACAGAACAGCAACGGAAGCTATTTTCGAAAAGTTTGCAAAAGTTCCGGAAAAGGCTATATGGGCAACCAGTTTCGAGGACAGCAGCACCAATGATTATATTGAAAATGCCTATAAAAGATAAGGTCTTTGAAGTCAATAAGTTAGAGAGAGAAAAAAAAACGCTCACAATATTCTAGAAATCTCTTACTCGCTGTGTACTGAGCAAAAAGCTCATGTCTATTGATAGCACTTGCTGCATTGTAATTGTGTTGAAAGTTCAAGTGTACCAAGTAATAGTTGCATCTAGCTTCTGATATTGTGATCTATCAATTGATAAGAGTGATGTACAATGAGCGTAACTTGTTCAGCAATTTACTAGTGCAATCCAGTCCAACTTGTGACTATTAGTGGTAAGAGTGGACATAGACTTGGAATCAAAGCCCAATCATTACATTTCCTTATGTGTAGTTACTTATTTTTTTGTTTATCATTTCTAGCAGACAAGTGATTCCTTGCCTCTCATATATCAGGTGAAACCTGATATCTACTCATTACACTATGTTTTCTGTGAAAGTTTTTAAAACCTCTAAAGCAACCTATTCACCCCCTTTAGCTTGCAAAGTCAATTCCAACAGAAAGAAATATTACATCACTTTTGTGGATAATTGTACTCAATTTTGCTATGTTTATCTATTAATTAGCAAAGATGAAGCTATGAGCATGTTTGTCAAGTATAAATATGAGGTCGAGAACCAACTTGATAAGCGAATCAAAGTACTTAGGTCTGATAGAGGAGGAGAATACAATTCTTCCAATTTAAAGGAGTTGTGTGCTAGTTTGGGGATAATTCTCCAAACAATTGCACTTTATACTCCGCAGCAAAATGGAGTTGCTCAATGGAAAGACAAAATTCTAAAGAAAATGGCAAACGCTATGCTCTTAAGTTCGGGTTTACCTAAGAACTTATGGAGGGAGGCAGTACTAACTGTGAAATATATTCTAAATAAAGTGCCCCACAGGAAGACGGGTCAGACTCCATATGAGTTAAGGAAAGGAAGGTTGCCATCCTACAATTTTTTGAAAGTGTGGGGGTGCCTAGCCAAGGTGGCAATTTCTCCTCCTAAACAAACTCAATTGGGACCTAAAATGGCGGATTGCATATTCATTGATTATACCCAAAATAGTAGCGCATATAGATTTTTGGTTCACAAATATCAAAATGCGGAAATCCATGTCAATACTATCCTATAATCAAGGGATGTTGAATTCTTTGAGGATATATTTTTGCGAAATGAAATCAGGGTGAACCGTCTTAGAAGAGACTTAGAAAACCATAATCTGAGAATAATAAAGTTCAGACCGAAAGAGCTGAACTTCGAAGGAGTAAGGGGTCACGGATAAAAAAATCTTTCGGACCTAATTTTATGACATATATGTTGGAAGGTTAGCCTCAAACGTTTAAAGAGGCAATGACATATCCAAATGCTCCTTTCTGGAAAGAAGCTATCAACAATGAGATCGATTCTATCCTAAGTAACCATACTTGGGAATTGATTGATCTTCCATCTGAAAATAAACCAATTTGATGCAAATGGATATTCAAAAGGAAGCATAATGATGATGGTTACATTGATAAGTATAAAGCACGCCTTGTTGACAAAGGGTTTAGACAAAGAGAGGATCTAGATTACTTTGATACTTATTTACTTGTAACAAGAATAACATCAGTTAGTATGTTGATTGCTATAGCTTAGCTGTACCATTTGCAAGTACATCAGATGAATGTAAAAATCGCATTCTTGAATGGTGATCTCGATGAGGAGATTTATATGGAACAACTTGAAGGATTCAAGGTAAAAGGTCAAGAACACAAAGTGTGTAGACTTGTCAAATCATTGTATGGACTTAAACAAGCTCCTAAATAATGGCATGAGAAATTTAACGGTGTGATTATCTAAAATGGGTATAGAATCAATGAGTGTGATAAATGTGTGTACACTAAATCCATGACAATTGGATATGTACTTATTTGTCTATATGTCGATGACTTGCTGATTGTTGGAGATAATACTGAGATTATCAAAAACACCAAGAATGTTCTCAAGAAGAACTTCGAGATGAAAGACTTTGGTGTTACGGATGTTATACTTGGCATCAAAATTCTAAAGAATTCTAATGGTTTAGGTTTAACATAATTCATTGCATTGAAAAAGTAATCGAGAGGTTTAAAGGATTTGGCATTAAAGATGCGAATAATCCTTTTCTTCCACACCTAACTTTAAAAAAAATACTGGAAATAGTATCAAGCAGCTGGAGTACTCTCAAGCCATCGGGAGTATCATGTACATCATGGACTACACTAGACTAGATATTGCATACTCAGTAAGAAAATTAAGCAAATATACAAGTAATCTTGATCGCGAGCACTCGAATGCTCTATTGAGAGTGTTAGATTATTTGAAAAGAACCAAAAACTATGCTTTTCAATATGGTAAATATCTAGCTATTTTGGAGAGCTATTTGTTGAAGAAACATCTCCAAATGAATTTTGATGGTACCAAAACTATCCTTAGTATAGTATCTACATTGTCTAAGTGCATATATATTTAAGGGACTAAATGCTACTCATGATGTAATTCATTGAAGAGAAGATCACAAGACTGTTCTTGAAGGATCATATAAACAACACCATCGATCACAAAGATCAGCTAAATAACAATGTCTCGTTGAAGCTGAATAGATCAAGTAAATGGTAATGTTTAGGTAACGAATCATTTAATATGACCGTTATCTCACTATTATAGACATTGGCAACTAGATTTGCATAGTAGATGATCTGGTAGAGAGGAGAACATGTAGTCTGACAGGTTGTCATAGCCGTAGCTACAAAATAGCAGTAGAACCCATTTCAGAAAAGTCTGCAAAAAGTTCAAGAAAAGGTTGTATGGGTAGTTAGTTCCAAAAACAGCAGCACCAACTACTCTAACGGGCTATCTTGCCTCTCTAGGGCATCATCAATGACCATATTGAAGATGCTTATAAAAGAGGAGGTCTTTGAAGTCAACAAGTTAGAAGAGAGAAGAGAAAAAGTGCTCACAATATTCCTGAAATTTCTTACTTGTTGTGTACTGAGCAAAAAGTTCATCTCTGTCAATAGCACTTGTCGCATTGTAATTGTGTTAAAAGATCAAGTGTGACAAGTGATAGCTGTATTCAACTCTTGTTGATAGGATTGGTGCATGCTGAGTGTAACTTGTTCAATAATATACTAGTGCAATCTAGCTCAACTTATAGCTATTAGTGGTAAGAGTGGACGTAAGCTTGGAATTAAAGCTGAACTACTTTATATCCTTCTGTACAACTGCTTATTTTTTGTTTATCATTTCTAGCATACAAGTGATACATTGCCTTTCATACATATGGTGAAACCCGATATCTATTTGTTACACGCTGTTTTCTGCAAAAGTTTTCAAAACCTCTAAAGCAACCTATTCACCCCACCTTTAGGTTGCATAGTTAGTCCCAACACTATTATGATGCCAACTGGATTTCAGATTCAAATGAATCGAAATCCACTAGCGGTTATGTCTTCACGCTATGAGGTACCGCGGTATCATGGAAATCCTCAAAGCAAACTCTAATAGCGCACTCCTCAATGGAATCAAAGTTTGTTGCTTTCTATAAAGCCGTTGAAGAAGCAAGAATGCTTCGACAATTTTTAGAGGATGTTCCGTCGTGGCCAAAACCTATGCCTGCAGTATGCATTCACTATGACAATCAAGCAGTGATTGCAAGGGCACATAATGTAATATATAACGGTAAATCTAGACACATTCGTCGTAGACATAATACCGTGAAGCAGTTGCTCTCGAATGGAATTATTTCTTTAGACTTTGTAAAGTCAAAGGAAAATAGTGTGGATCCACTGACAGCAGGTAAACTTTGCATCGAGGGGAATGGGGTTAAAAGCCTTAACTCAATAAAGAGGTTTCAAGGTAGAAACCTAACCTAGTGATGGGAGATCCCATGGACTAGGTTCAATAGGACAATGCAAATTTTGGAAACTCTAGTATGTGCACTGTCTCCCACTCTTATGACGCAACAGTTCTTCTTACAATGTTTTAAGGATACGCTATACGTTTAATGATGCCTATAGCTTGGATTTTCAAAATCCTAGTAAGGTATGATAGGATACCTTTAATAGGAATGCACCTATATGCGTGGAGTTGGCCGACTCTATAAAAATCTGTAAGGCTAGATTTTCTAAAGCATGCATGAATCTCGAGAGGTTCAGGGTCGAAAAAATGGACACAATCGATAACCAATCTTGAAATTGGCGATACTTTGTGTGAGGTCTATTGTTTGGGCTTATATCGATAACTGGCGATTCAAGGCTTAGTCCATTGACTAGTTAAGTAAGTCTGATAGGCTTTCACTAAAGAAGGTTCAAAGCGAAAGCTACATATCTTGATGCAGTTTATCTCCACATGCACACTTGAAATTTTTCAAGTACAAAAATGTTCTATTAAGCCATTAATGTGGGGGATTGTAGCAATTATGCGTTATTAATGGCTCAACAGCAGTTCACGTTCTTCAGCTCTTGTGCTGTGGTTTTAATGGACGCTTTAATTGACGAATTAATGGACGCGTTAAATTGTTGCATATCTTCTGCTTCAGTGCAACAATTTTATGACATGGATGAATTAATGGAGGCATTAATGGACGCCTCATTTCAGTTCTCGTGCAGCAGTATTGTGGACACATTAATGCAGACGGATGAATTGATGAACGAGTTACTGGACGCTACTCTTCAGCCCTCCTACAACAGTTCTGTGGATGCGTTAATGGACGAATTAATGGATGCATCAAAAGATGCATCTCTTTAGCTTTCATGAAGAAGTTTTTTAGAGGATTTCTTCAGTTCACAATAATAGTTCAAAATCTTCCTTAAATACCGAATGATTTAGAATTTTTTTTTTGGTGTGAATGTAAGTATTATAAATCAAATGAAGTACAACAGTTTAGGGGCATCCCCCAGCATTACAAAAGGTGCTAATAATTCAAAAAGATGGAGGTAGGAAGTCTCCATATAGTAGCTAATACAACATTTGTCTGGGAAGGTTCGCTCTACCTCTGATATTTTTACGAACCTTAGCCAAAAGAATATGAAAGTCAGTTGACTTGTTTTGAAACCGTCTGCTATTGCGCTTCATCCAAATGCAATATATAGTTGCTAGAAAAGACAACTTGAGGAGTCTTGCTGCCAAGTCTTTGCCTTTTGTTGCCCTAATCATCCATTGAAGTTCTTCATTCCATCCTCCTAAAAGGTGCCTGATCCCATATTGTGCTAGGATACAACGCCATATGTTGTTTGTCCATTCACACTTGAAGAATAAATGTGTTCTGTCTTCAATACCAGCCCTACAAAAATTACAATGAATATAATTGAAGGTATCCATCGTGCAACGATTCTTGCTGTAGGTAGTCTATCTTTGCAAACTAGCCAACCAATAAAATTGTGTTTGCCAATGCCGCTGGTCCAAATTAGGTTATACCACTCCACAGCTGGTCTCACATGTCTGAGTTCATCATATATATCTTAGCAACAGTATTTTGGGCTCGGTATAATTGATGTTAGAACGGGTCGCAGTTTGAGGAGACATCTCCAGCTCCAAGCCATACTGCCCTTGATGTTGAGCTGCATAATTGGGGTGCCCCTGCATTTGGTGTTGTGAACCCAAGTACTCCAAAGGGAAGAGGATGGAAGATTGATAAGATTCCACAGCATGCGACCTAGCAATACTTTGTTCCATAAGTTCAAATTAGGCAATCCTAATCCTCCTTCCCTTTTAGGTGAGCATACTACTTGCCATGCAACCTTGTGCGAGCCATGGTTTGCTGAATGATTTAGAATTATTCTTTAGAAAATTCACTCGTCTAAGTGTGCCGGTTTTAAGAAGTGTTCGATAGAGTCCTATTCGTACAGTGGTAATACAAACGGGTTCGAGGTGTTGAATCTTAGGAGGTATAATTCGTGAAGCTGCTTAGCACTATTAACAGAAATTAATTGCTTTAAGAAGATTCGGTACCTCACCTCCTATTGAATTTCCTATAAATTGTGATTCGGCATCTTTATATATTAAAGATTATATAAACATCGGTTTGGTCATTATTATATTAAAAAAATTGGTGTCCCTATTATCTCTTTTTATATTTTCTAATTATAACAAACGGTATTGTGTTACGCATATTACGTGTATAACACGGACATTACGAAATCAACCCACGATTGAAGATCTCGACACCTAGTCTCAATTATTCCTAAGCCAGCTTTTTCTTAAAGATAGGTGGACGAGGTGATTGAAAGTTGTCCAAGAACAAGTGGTAGGGTTTTTATGGCTGACCAATGCAATATTTTTTGATATCTTTTCTTGTTTTGCTTTGAATAATAAGGTTACAAAAATATTTCTCTCCTTAAATTTAATCAAGTGGCCCGAAAATCTTCACGATCGTACTCAATGTCGATTTTACTAGACCCACCTCCTCTTTCAATGGAATTTCCCTGGGTCCTTTTCCAACGTCCAATTCCCCAACCACAGTGATGGGGTCCCCTAGATGCTTGTCATGTCTTAAATACAGGGAGCGAATAGGATTTTGCCTTTTGTAATCTCTAAGAAATTAACTTTTTAAAGCTAGGTTGAGGATGAGAGTTTCAAGAATTATTAAAAAAATGAATGTTTGGCCGAGAATTTTTCTTCAAATCAATCCCTCACGAATGAACCCAGCCCCCACATAATTCTTATAATAGTCTTTTATTAATAACCGAGGTGTCCGCGTAGCCAGCGAGCTAGGACTCAAACCAGCGGTGATATCCGACTAGTCCTCGAGGGAGGCTAGCACAGCATCCCACTGTCACGACCCTCCACTTAAATAATCTTAAATAACCGATGGACGAGTTTGAATCCAGGACCTCTCATGAAAGAAACTGAGTGCAAACCAATGCGGTCACCGATGACATTAATTAGTCATTTGATTTTAATGCTAAGTAAAATGCTATCTCTTATCATAATATCTCAAATACGATGACAATTATTCATGACTGGGGATCTTATGCAAGTAGTATGCCTCCGGAGTGCTGCGCGTGCAACGTTAACTCATAATTGTTGACAAGATCTCTATGCGTTGCTCTCTCTGCCTTACCGGAATGTCGTAGAGGATTCGGCCAGTGAGCTCGGGATTAGAGTAGGGGAAGACCTAGCCTACTTTTCGAGTGTGATTGTTGTCCCCTTGTTCTTATGATGCGTGGTGACCCATCAGTAGGCCGTGTCTTCTAGGTTGACATCTAACTGCTAGCCATTTGTTTCGGATCGTATTTCAAAATCACCATTATTGAGAACTCTGAACAAGATAGTACTGGCCACGCACGTCAGTCGTTCTCGAAGAACTTGAGCCACATTTTGCAATTTCCATTGCCTCATCTCATGTTGTCTTTACTTTATTTTCTAGTTTTGGAAAAATTACGATTATTGTCCTCACTTCTATGTCTATACATTAATTTGGATCCTCGCTTTTGAAAATTTATATTTTGCATTTTATTTGTCTCATTACTTACTGGACGTCAACCCACCTCTCTCATCAAAATGACCTTCGTCCACTTATTCACCAAACTATCATTTTCATTTATGAGAAATATTTATGTGAGTATCCTTAAGCTACTATGATATTAACAGCCTATTTTGAGCCATCAAAAAATAAATAATAAATAATCAAAAATTATTTTGAGGTTCACTTCTTCAAGAATTTGTGATTCATAATTTGTCGTGATTTTCACGATGGCCCAAAGATTATTATGCTAGCAAAATCCTTCATTTCCAAATTGCCCGCATCACTCTCTACACTCCTTCTCCCAAGAGTACCCTAAAACTCCAATATCCCTCCCTCTTTCCTGCTCCTCCTTCCCCTTCCCCCACCCTTTTAGTTGCCGTCGCCGGTACTTTCTCAACCCAAGCCATCATTTCCGGTGGCTCATCCCGCGCAACACCCTCTAGCCTCGTCTGGATAGTGTGGACCTTGAATCGGTTAGGTGGCGGTGGGTAAGTTTTATTTTGTGGCTTCCTATGAGAAAGGGGGGCAGATGAGTCTTGTAAGATATGGATTTTGTCTGAAAGTGCAAATGTCAGGTTTTGATAAATGACCATGTAAATTACTTTATATAACCATCAAAACTAATGATGATTTTTAAATTCTCCCTCTTTAACTTTTATGTTACTTCTAAAGCCCCTCGATTGATGAGCTCCTCTAACTTATGCCCGTTCTTTCCTAGGAGTAATTGCTTCTAGATTGTGTAGATTCCAAACTTGAAACCTGAAACCTATTATATTAGAATGGATTCTCAGTTATTGGAACCTGGAACTTACCTTGTTTGCGGGCAAGCCACGAGCGAGCGAGGAGGAGGGCGAGCCATGAGAGAGAGAGAGAGAGAGAGTCGTGAAGTATCTAAATGAGGTTGGAGAAAAAGAGAGAAAAAAAAATGCCAATAGAAAAACTAGGATTTTTAGGTATTACAAAACCGGTTTCAAATTATGTCCGATTAGTTTGATTCTTATATGGTTCTTCACTCGGAACTGACAACCAAACTATTTTCAATGAGAACCTAGAACCGGACTAGTTTTTAGGGTGGTCCTATCCGATTTGCGAGTAAAATTGGTCTAGTTACACAGTCTATTCTTCCCCCAGTGGATAGCTTTTTAAGCTGCTTTTCTCACACAAATTGATATCCATGTGACCTGTACGAGTGGTGGATTCCAACAGTCCTGGGTTCTCTGCATGTGTATTAAATAAAGATGGCGCGCATGTACGATATTTATTTGAAGATCTTCCGCGTTTGCACGCACGAGAGATGGGGAAGAGATGAAAACAACTTATGAGTAGACATCCACATTCTCTCTCTCTCCTAGAGATTGAGGAAATCTTCCCTGGCCTATGAGAAGACAATAGTGTAATTATCAGATATCTCTGAGCAATTGCATGGTCCAGGTTGCAGAAAAGCACAAGGCATAGGGAAAGACATATAAACATGCAAACGCCCCTTTTTTGCAGAATTTCATTTGATTCCTTTGGCCCGCCATATACTTGTCCCAATCTCACGATTCTTTCGCAAGGAGATGACTCTAGAGAAGCCCTTTGCACGGTAGAAATGGTGGAAACTAGGGTTTTGGTGAACGTGAAAGAAACCGTTCCGTGCTTAAGTCACACAACACTGAAAACCCTAAGTAGTATTCGAATGTGACCTGTATTTGGCATGATTTAATATAATAAAAGGGATTTTATTAACTGAGTGTAGACATGTTAACCAAGAATTAAGAAAAGAATTACAGTTTTTCATGGATTGCTTTTATCGTTTTATGTGTAATTACTTTTTTGAAAATTAACATACTCCTAACTAAACATGCTTAACTAGTGCCTCAAAGGCACTTGTTAATAAGACCTCATAAAAGATAGTCTCGTTAATGCTCCCAAATGAAAAGGAGAATTGCCAATGCGCATGACCTTCAAGTAAGCTTGATTTTCATTTAGTAGCGGAATTTTACATGTTTTGGGGTTAGATAAGCACATTGGCCAAACCCTTGCCTACAGGAGAAGCATAAAAAGAATAGGAGTTGTTACTTGCATAAAGGAGAAATATTGTATCATAGATTCATTTGGTTGATTATGTGATAACCAGAACACCACTATGAACTAATATATTTATACATAATTTTTTTAGTCAAGTGTATACCGCACTGCTTATTCAAATGTGATTAACTTGATTTGATGTTACTAAGTTAAAAAATAATTTCTTGTCGGGGGTAGGGCTTCTACTCTTTTCGACAACAGAGAAAGCGAAAAGTGGCAAGCTATTATGAATAGCAACCAAAGTGAATGATGGGTATGGGCTCTCGATCATCTAACATTTAATCTATAGTTTTCTTTGTACTGTTAGATTAGTGCAGATTGGATTTAAGTAACAAAGTGAATGAAGGGTATGGGCTCTCGATCATCTAACATTTAATCTATAGTTTTCTTTGTACTATTAGATTAGTGCAGATTGGATTTAAGTAAAAATATGGCATGGTGATGGCCTTTATCTTTGGATGGTGAGATTGTGCTCTTGTATGCATTCAAATTCGATCGATACGGCCCATTCAACCCGGCATTCCACTGACAGACAACGATTATGACACGAGTAGGAGACAATCTCTATTGTCCGCACTTTCAATTAAACAAAACCCTAACCCATGAAAAAAAAAAAGACAACATTTCAGAATGCCTTTATGGTACAAACATTATAATATTGAGAGATGTCAATTCATAAGCCATGCTTGACATCAGCCTCGAGAAAGGAGAGGGGAAAAAAGGGTAATGAGAAAAAAAGTTCAAATTAGTGGTTGGTGAGGTGGTAATTAATTAAAATTATGTGATGATTAATTTAGTGGAGAGCACAAGCATGAAGTTTAGGTAAAGGTTGTCCATTAGGCACGCTAACACATGCAATGGACATATCACCCAAAAGCATAATCTATGCATAACACAGTGGAGGAAGATAATAATGGGTCTCACGATTAATTAAATTGACATCGAATTTGATTGGATGCCTTTCAGATCAATGGGTGTACGAATTGCTTTGTCCATTAGGGTTTTGATAAGTCAAAAATTCAGCAAGTGTGACCACTGTTGAGTCCCACATTGGAATAATTAAGGTTTTCCTCCTTCATTTCATGTGTCATTTCCTGTCTCTAGTCTATTATAAAAAAACAAAAGAAAAGTCAATGATCGATGAAGACTTTATCACATTTGGTTTTTGGGTTTTTTCCTGGTCTTTTCCCCCTCTTTTTGTCCTTTTTTCTCCGTAATTTGAGGAATTCCACCTACAATAAACTAATACAGGGTACATAAGTCCTCCTACAAGCTCCCTAATCTCTGCAAAAGGAATGTTTTTGATTCGAAGTTTATAGCTCTACCTGACAGATTAATCAAGAACAAATTGCACTGTCTTTCTTCAGGAACAATGGAAAGTTAGGCCTCACTTCAACAACAATTGGTTTAATTATAACAACAAATAGTAATATATATAGCTCTCCATATTTGATAAATTTGAGTATCTTCTTCAGTGCAATCTCTTTGGGTCGCGTCAATGAATAGATATCGTACTAATAACATTATTTTCTGGATCATTATTGACTAGTCTAAAACTCTAAGCTATTAGAAGTCATCAGATCTGCAATGCATGTATAGAAGATTTCTTAATATGATGCCAACCGTGATGTGGGCTTGATCGCATTGAATGTATAACTAGAGATTAGAATAGGTAGACTCGCCGCACGAGCAATAGATATCACAAAGATGAGAGGAGCTGTTGTGATTTGAAGCTCGATTTCCGGTACCAGTTCAAAACGAGCTTTGCTTGTCTAACCCTAGAGGATTTCTGTTCTTCAAACATATCGACTCGAGGTGTAATAAAATCTAAACTAACCCAAATACCTCTTGTATTTGTGTTAATGAATTTAGTTACAATGTCAATGTTTTTTTTTTGAATTTTCGAAGCCAATGTAGTGGTTTCTTATCATCTGTAGACGTGTTAATAGCTTTAGTTATAATGTCCACTATGTAGTGGTCCCTTATCTTATGTGTAGGAATCTTTCTATGAGGGCGATTCTTTGAGTTAGTGTCCATCACGCAAGAGTCATGCTAACGCAAGCTTATTGGGACGGATCTTGGCCTGGAAGTCTTCATTAGTTGAAAAGGGCTTTTCATTCTCAGGCGTCTAAGCTCTGGTTAATTAGGTAAAGTTTCGTTAAACCCTATTATCTTTTAAGCTTTAGGAAGCTGTGACAGAGCGCTATTCGTCGGGAATGACGAGACAAGCGTGGAATATTATTTTGTCTGATTGGCGGAAGAACCGGAGGAGAGAGAATCTATGGTGTCGGGTTCTCGATTGAGGAGAGAAAGAAGTTATTGGAAAGTCACAAATTGGGCAAGGTATAAGAAGGAGTATTTCACGTATCAATTACGTAATTGACATTCTATAATCAATCAATCAATCAATCATGTTTTTACATAAGTTTGACGCTTGATTTGTTGAATTTTTTTATCATATTTTATCATTAACACGTGATATTACCGTTACGTGAAATACTTTTTAAAGGAAATACAATTATTATTTTGTTCACTTGAAATGAAATTTACACCTAATGGTCGAGATGTTACTACTTATATACAATTTTATGATTTGATATATGATTGTGTTATCAGCAGATTTCAACGATATAAATGAATAAACTTCTCAATATATCGCACGGGAATGCTTTTTAAGATGATGGTAATAAGTGAAATAAATTCAGGTGGTACTTTTTCTCTATAGAAATTCATATGGTTAACTTGTTAACTTATTCCCACCAAGCGGTTGGCCTAGTGATAAATGAATCATTTGTCTTTCACGAGATCACGATTTTAATTCACGTTGTGAGCGACCCTATGAACTAATAGATATGTTAGCACTGTTGTCTAGTTGTGGCAGATCTTGCATGAAGAGGACTTCCCGGCTCATCTTGATGAGAATGCGGTGATGGTGTGCAAACCTCATACCTTCGGGTTGTGGATGATACAAAGTAGCTATGGCTCAATCTAACATTTTTGTAGCAGCCTTGGAGCACTTATGACAATGCCCAAAGGGGGTTGCTAGCGCTAGTCGCTCATCTCTGTCCTTTTTACTCATAAAAGAACTTAGTAACTTAGTAACTCAAAATTAGTTGCTTAAGGAATAATAAGACCGACAAAGAGGGAAGGGCTCAGCTGGCCAAACTATGACAAATGGATTTGCTCAATTGTGATGAAGCCCGCCCAACCCAAACCCAACCTAAATGGACCATTTTCTGGATCCACTGGCATTTGTGGGATAAAAAGGGTTATGCAGACTTGCAAGTAGCAAGTTCTCAAGTGAGTGTGCTATAGGTACAGAACAATGCTAATTGGGACGAAGTTTAATGGTCGTAAGATCGGGTCGATCCTATATGGGTTCCACCAAATCTAATATGAACTTCAGTACCTGTGATATACTCACTAAATAGTTTCCCGCCTTGCAATATATGCATGCCGCTAGGTGGATCAGTCCACATGTCCTTGGCAATTCTGGCCGAGCCTTTGCTCCTTGTCCTTATCGATCGCCGCTGCGGTTATTGTGGCCTTGTGTGCCGTGATGGAACAGGAGATCCTGAAAATGGGCTCTGAAGATTGATGCTAGGATAGCAAGCTACGTGGTGGTTGTTGCTGTTACTCGGTCATACGAGACTGTGAGTGTCTTGAACTGGTTTAGCGCAGGGAATGGCTAAAGTACGGCGGAGTTACTTCAACAAGAAATGTATAACCACAAAATATGTGGTTACGGCAAGGCTAGATACTAGACATTGTGTTGCTTCCCTCGGATTGTGGTCGATTACTCGGGATGGCATTGTTGGACTTTTATAATCTTAACTTGAATACATTATCGAGACGTGAGACAATATTGAGTATACTAAGAATGATTTTGAAAAATTGATATACTGAGTAATGTGATAGTTCTTATTGAATATTGCGAATAACATGCATGTTATATATGGCTGAGACTATGTCTTGAGATGTGAGGCGAAGTTATCGTGGACGCAATAACTATTTGGTGTGCGTGTTTTTAATGTGTCATACTTTCATACTTCTATAGGATTAATAATGTATTAATTCTTAGAAAACGAGAATGAACTTTTCAAATAAGTCAATAATACAGGCAATTAATTAAAAGGGATCGTTAACTGTTGCTTATTTTGTCTCAGGTTAAGTAAAAAGATTGGATATATAAATCTTTTTTGTTCAGAAGTGATTGTTGATTTTCTGGCTAATGAAAATGTCATATAGATTTTGAAAAATTTGCAATAATTGAATTTCAAAATTTATCTGTTTTAAAAATGTTTTTACGTATTCTTTGTTAAATAAAAATTGAATTGCGCGAACAGCAATATTTGAGAAAAAAAAAAGTAAAAGTTTAAAGTAAACAATAATCCAAGTAGACCTTAGCCAAGTTGAAAATCTTGGTTGAGTAACTTGTGCCGACAAGAAGGGAGGTGTTGCAAGGGGATGATGGAGGAAGGCGCTAAAATAGGTTTCGAGTTTGAGCTCGTTTAACGAAATAGAACCCCAATTGAAGTGTAGCGAGACCCGTTTATGAATGTTCAAATTACAAAAAGGGGTTTGGGAGTTCTATATTGACTAGAAGGAAAGGTTCCCTTTCTATTGTCAATCTCAAAGACTAGTTGGTAAGAAGGAAGCAAACTAAAACTCACAAAAAAAAAATATCGTGTTTAAGATTAGGGTTAATTATCTAAAAAGTCATAAACCTATTGTATGACCGTAAATTTAGTCCTAAATTTTTTAAAATTGTCGATTTAGTCCTAAATCTTTTGACGATTTACCAATATAATTCTTCTGGCCAATATTTTCCTTTCTCTTTCATCAAGCCCATATTTTTCTATAATCAAGCCTTGGCCCAAACTCTTTTTCGTCGTCTCAATAAAAAACATAAATTTTTACTCGAGTCTCAAATCTGGCCCCTGTGATGTGAAATTTTCAAATCGTTTGGGCTAAATTTGGGATTTAAGTGAAAATTGGTGATTTTTTATGTGACAAAAAAAAGTTCAGACCGAATTGTCACTCAAGGTAAAATTGATGCTTTTTTTTTTTTTGGAATTAGGCCTTTAATAGAGCACAACAAGTCGAAAAACATCAACCAATAATCGTCAAATTTATAAATTCAAGAACAATCGCTAATTTAAAGTATCAATAAGCTAACAGAATAGTGATTTTCTTTGACCTGTTGACCATATGCGCATCACATCTTTTCCCTCATTTTCCTTCCTTAGTTGAAAAAGTTTTATAAGCTTAAGAGCCCCATAGAAAAAATGTTGGACCGTCATAAGACCAAATGAGCACTTCTTTCTCGTTTTCTTCTTCTCTTCCTTTGCTCAGTTTTCTTCTTTCGCTTTCTTCTTCTTGTTTGTTTTTTTGCCAACTATTATTCTCTTTTCTCCTACAATACTTCATTTGCATCAACTGCTGGAAGAGAAAAGAAAGTGAGCTAAGGCTTAACTATAGAAACATATGGGCTTGGATTTGGGCTTTCTTCTTTTCCTTTTTTTCCCTTTTAAAAGCTCGGTGCTTAAACTTTCCGAATGTCATAATATGTTTATTTAATTTAAATTGTTATTCCAAATATACTTCTACAATAATAAATTCAGACATAATCTATAACGCAGGTAAGTCACATCTCCTTGGAACTTTATTGTAATATATAAATAATAACCTTATATTTTAAATGACACCAAATTTAGTACTAACATCAACCAATAATCATGAAATTTAAACATTCAAGAACAATAACTAATTTAAAGTATCAATAAACTGAAAAAAATAATGACTATCTCTCACTTGTTCACCATATTGGCTATCTTTTAAATGACTAACTTTTCCCTCCTTTTCCTTCCTTTTTGAAAAGGTTTTAGGGAAAATACCACAAAAAACCCCAAACTATACCACTTGTGATAAATTTACCCTGAACTTTTTTTTTGTGACACAAAAAACTCTAAACTATGCCATCTGTGATAAATTTATCTTGAAATTTTTTTTGTGACACAAAAAACCCCAAAATATGTCATTTGTGACACATTTACCCCATAATATTTTGGCCTATGGGCATTTTCGTCTTTTTCTATTTTTTTTCCTTTGTTTTCTTCTTTTCTTCTCCGGTGAGGGTTGCCCTCACCCGCCCATGCAAGGGCGACCCTTGCTGACATCGGGTGACCCTCGCCGGCAAGATCTACCCTCGCCAGAAAAGAAAAGAAAAAAAGGAAAAAAAAACGGAAAAAGGAAAAAGACGAAAATGCCCATGGACTAAAGTATTATGAGGTAAATGTGTCACAAGTAACATAATTTATGGTTTTTCATATCACAAAAAAAAGTTCAGGGTAAATTCATCATAAGTGACATAGTTTAGGGTTTTTCGCGTAAAAAAAAAAATTAAGCATAAATTTGTCACAAATGATATAGTTTGAGATTTTTGGTAATATTTTTCCAAGGTTTTATAAGCTTAAGGGCCCGCATAGAAAAAAGTTGGAACTTCAAAGGCCAAATGAGCACTTCTTCCTTTAGAAAACTAATTGGTTAAGTCCACTTCCTGCGTCGGGGCATAAAGGGCACGTAGGCGGTGAATTAGGTTTGGCCCTTGTTCCTCGAGTGATCAGCTTCGTCCGGCGATGGCCTTGGGACCTTAATGGTGGGCAAGATGAACTATTGTTAATGGATATCTCCACGTGCGTGGGTAGGAGATATCTTTCTTTCCATTATGATCGACACGCTTTGCCTGCTCCGTCCCCTTGTCCACTGGCGCTCCTGTCCAGTGCGAAAGAGAAGGCGGAAGATTATGTTAGAAAGAGCCCATCTAAAAAGAGCTCCATTGAAACTTTTAGGCAAAGATTAGGAAAAGAAAATCGTTTGGATTTGAAAAGACTAGGAGTCGACATCTACAAGAACGTGGCTCGTGAAGGAAGACAGGTGGACTCATTGGAGGCAAAATCAGTTTGCAAAAATACCCTCCAAGCACTCATAAAGACAAACTTTCACCTAAAATCAATTCATAATGAACCAACTGAGCAGACATATAGGTTTAATGTGGAACTCTCTATTTCTAACGGCCGTGACTCATCAATCGATAGAGGTCCGGTCCATGCAAGTGCTTACCGTGAATGTCACCGCCATCCCCAAAACAGAAAAGCAGTACAATGTTGCTCCAAACCCTCTTTCAATTTTCCCAAAAAAATTAATCTAATTAGTGTCATTTCTCTTTGTCCTTTGGCTCTTGTCTTCCCACTAAGCAGATTCCAACCAACCGAATCCCAATCGAAGAGCCCGGTTCGATTGTCGTTTCCTTTGCTTCATCCTCCATCCTCGATTAACAATAATTGCAAAGATAATTAAATTATCAATCCATTTGATTAATAACATTTCGTCGTTTGCTCCCAAACGACACTCCACCAACAACCTCAGGTGGCGTTGCTCTGCCGTCTGAAACTAATTTTTAAAAATGGAGAGAGACAGAGAGAAGTGCGCTTGATCATTCGCCTGGTGGCACTCGGTTCACTATAACACACCAACACGAGCTCTTGAAGCTCTTCGGAGTCCACTGTTCTTCCTGTTCATCTTCTCGCCCTCAGCAATGGCGTCTCTGGGTTTCAGCTCCAACTTCTCCCTGGTTGAGAACAGGGGTCATGACGCTGTTGACCTGAGAACGCTGGTTGCTGCTTGGAAGCCGTTGGCTCACTCGCTGGGCTTGCTGAAATCCAACTCGAAGTCGAAGGGTTGGAGCTTAAGGGCGCGCTGCTCCCGCCAAGTTGGAGTCGCGGGTGCCGCCTCGGAAGCGGCCACGGCGGTCGCCGTGGATGATGGAGTTGCGAGGGAGAAGGAGAGAGATGGGGTCTTGAGGGTTGGAGTCATTTGCGGAGGTCCCTCCGCGGAGCGAGGGATTTCTCTGAATTCCGCGCGATCGGTGCTTGATCACATTCAGGTGATCGTTGGGATTCTATTAGCTCATGGGTTTCTATGTCGGTATAACAGTAGACTTCACAATTGGTGCTGATGGTTCAAGGATTGAGCAGAAATAAGATGCTATTTTACTTATTTTTTAAGTTAAGTAAAGTTGCTCCGAGTTGGACTTAAACTTTGGAAAGAAGCGGGAATTTGATTGTTTATATTTATTTTAATTTACTTTTTGCAATGAGTAGTGATACTGAAACAATGCCATTGTTAACTTAAAACTTACTGATATAAAAGCTACGTTAACCCGTCAACTTGTGGAAAAACATGGTCTTTCAGTGACCTGCAATCGATGTTTTCCCTGTGAGGAAATAGTACACTCGAACTACTCTGATAGAGCAGAAAAAAGTTCCTGGAATGCGTAGGCTCTTGGGAGAATCTTTTCAGAGCTACGCATTCAGTAGAGGGAATAAAAATTCCTTGCTGATGATAGTAACATGAAGACTTACTTGCTATGAAACAGTTTCTTATCAACAATATTAGGTTTTGAAACATCCAAGTTGTACAGCATTATGTAGGTCAATGAGTTTCCATCTCTCGTTTTACTACAATTGGTTGTTACGCATTTGTTTATGCGAATCTTCTTGTACCAATTAGTCCTTTGAGCATCACTAGCAAGTGATGTTTAGGCACGAATTTACTAATTATGAGCTTCCTTGTGATACTGCTATTCTTTGATTTATGAGTGAAAGCAGTGACTGAGGTGATGATTCTTTTTCTCCTGACAGGGGGAAGATTTGCATGTCAGCTGCTACTATATTGACTGCAACCTAAATGCATATGCTATATCATCTGCTCAGGTTTGTATGTGCACTTATATGTGATCTCATGCTCTTCTCTTATCAGCTAATAGATTGGGCTCACACTTGTGTGTGGCAATTAGAGTAGAAGATCAGGTTAAAAACCAGGTTTGCTAAACCTTTGTCTAATATAATTTGTCTTTATTTGCTATTTAGAAGCATAAGATTGTGCGAGGATGTTTCAAAATCAGATGCAGTCAGATGAAAAGATCAAGATAATTCATTACAATATGTAGGGGAAACACTTCAGTTGCTGTTATTTGAGACTTGAGAATTGTCAGGTTAGTACAGGGCCATCAAAACTAAGATACATCACCTGGTGATGGACACTTGGAGGCCAGGATGTGTGACTATGAGCTTTACCCAGAATTGCTTCAGCAGTTGCATATTGTCACAAGGATGACAAGCTAAATGCTGTGTTCTTTTACCGGGTTAAGGATTAGTTGTTTTGAAGGGCATGGCTTAGGATATGAATTTCAAGCGAGACTCTTGCCACTAGAGAGGCTATTAAGGTGATGCTTGGCTGAAAATTTGTGACATGTTTGCTTGACCAAAGGTGTTAGATGTTATGTCTCTGAAAACGAGCCTCCAACTAAAGTCTGCTCCTTGTCTGATTTATGTTGATGTCCGTTAATCATACATGTAGTGTCTGGTCTTTGCTTGCAATTGTTTCTGGCTTCAGATACATATTTTGGTAACATAATGGCTAGTTAGCCCACATACTTATATTGCTCTTTCCACAAAATTATAGTCAAGCTTTGATTTCCATTGCCAAAGTTGTGTTCTAATTTCCTCATACATACCCTGTACAGGCATACTCAAACACTCCCGCAGATTTTGATTTTAAACTTGCAAGGTAAGCTGGCAAATCACAATGGGCTGCTCAGCTACAGTAGTGAAGATTTTGACACACCTCATTTACTGTCTATGCAGCCTGGCCCAGGGTTTCCGCTCTCTGTCTGACTTTGCAGCTCATTTAGCAGCTTCTGTAGACATAGTGTTCCCTGTAATCCATGGTCAGTTTGGTGAAGATGGTGGCATCCAGGTGTTGTGCTTCTTCTTATATAAGGGACTGATATTGGTGTATCTAACACAATATCTGAGATCAATCCTGAGCCTGAGCGATGAGATTGAGCATACCATTAGCTCTGACCATGCATAGGCGCATGCATTCTCTTTTAGAGTTGGACTTATCTAAACATAGGTTTGGATTAATGATAATGTCACTCAGACATCTTTTTTCCCAACAAAAAGTTTGTTTCTGAATGAATCAATCTGTGCACCACATTTGCACGTTGTCATCTGACTTTTTTACCTCTAAAACTGTGTTTGTTGAAATTTCAGGAACTTCTGGAAAGATACAATATTCCATTTGTCGGAACTGGATCAAGTGAGTGTTGCCAAGCATTTGACAAGGTTAGCCAACTAACTTTATTCTCTGCCAAAGTTCTAATGCTTTTTGGTGACAAGTCTGAGGCATTGACAGCCGATTGACCATAATTACATCTATCAAACTTCAGTACTTAAGGCCCAAACAAGATAGCCTATTGGATTTCCATATTAAAAGTTATAATTCGGGAACTTTTGAGCAGAACCTTCCAATTGAAATTGTATATTTTAATACATTTCAAAGTCACAACCACTCATGCTATGGTGTACACATTGTATTAAGATTCTGAAAGAATACTGTTGCTAAAGTTTTGCTTACTTTGCAGTTAGCACCACAAACTAAAAAATAAGCTACTTTCATTGTCTTTTGGTTTGTGTACTGCCAATTGTAAAATGCCTTGATATAAAATGTATTATGACGAAATTACATTGACCTTGTGGAGTAATGATTCTCCTGGATAGTAGTTCCAAGTACAATTAGGAACTCTATGATTCTGAGTGACGCTATTTATGTTAAAGATCTTCACACTTGGCCAGTGTGAGACCAATATCATTTGCTATGTCTCCTTAGCTTGTCATGCTAAAGATTCTTTGTCATAATTCTTGGCAGTATCATGCATCATTGGAGCTGAACAAACATGGTTTTGTGACAGTACCCAGTTTTCTTGTGCAGGTATGTCTTTTTAGAATTTTATTACTTGGTTGTCAAATACCAATAGTGAAAGACAGTATCTCCACTTGTCATTCTCTTTTTTCAGTTTACAATACACTAGTCACCTCTACGTTCAGTATTAAATGCTATTACATACTGAGTATGCTGTGAGAAGGTCATAACAAATTAAAATCGTATGTCCAAGTAATTGCTTCTTCCAAATCAAGTATCTATTTCTTTGTAAATCAGCTTTAGCTGACTGATATGCCTCAGAGACAATTGCCATCCTATTCATGAGTTTATTTCTTTGAGGTCCATCAGTTTCTCATTTAATGAAGTTCAGTGTCATTTTTTTTGCATTGATATGCTTCGAAGTTTCTTTGTAAATCAGCTTAGCTGACTGATATGCCTCAAAGACATTCGCCATCCTATTCATGAGTTTATTTCTTTGAGGTCCATCAGTTTCTCATGCAATGTAGCTCAGTGTCATTTGTGCACGTTGATATGCTTCGAAGTGTTTGTATTGTGCAAATGCTTGCTCATTTTATACGATATTTCTTGTCCTATGCTGATTTTTATCCCTGATCATCCATATACTGGCTTGAGATAGAACCTCTGTAGCCTGTGGTAGTGGGATGAGAATGTTTTCTGCTGTTTTGGTCCTTTGTTCTTTGTAGTGTTATCTAAAAGTGATTTTGGAAATTGACTCGACTCTTCCTGGGCTAATAGTCAAATGATTTGGCTTTTTATGTATCTATTTGCTTATTCACTATGAACAAGAGTATAAGGTAAATCTTTTTTTTTTTCAGTGATAGCCTCTGCATTGTTGAATTTTTGTTTTTGGAAAAGAAAAGACGTTGCTTTATTTTTCAACTGCAAGTTTTTCAGGGGAGCATGGATAGTCTATAATCATTTCCTAGATTTACATCTCGGTTGGGGTTAAATCGGTATCTCTAATTTTCTATTATAGATGTACATTGTCATTTAGTTACTAATCATGGAACTTCTGATTTATATTATCAGTTCCTTATTTTTAAGTATTTTGTTGTACCTTTATTTTATATCATTATATTTTTCTGTTGAGGATTATGTTGAAAAACATTTTGCTTTATTATATTCAGAGTCATTATGTGGTCTTTTTCTAGAATTTATATCTTTCATTTTCTAGCTTGATGAAACATGAAAAGATAAAACTGGTACCTCGGCCCAGAATATTTTATTATGGCATGGCATCTGTCCTGCACATCTATTCTACATATGAATCATGTTATGACAACTTTGGAATTGTTCACTTCATTTCATTTTTTTTTTGGTTGGTCTTCGCTCCCTTTCCATGTATTAGGTATGGAGTAGCTATGCTAGGTCCTTTTGCTTAGAGTCATCTGCTCAGAATATTAAAGTATATTCAAGCTGTATTTTTCCATGGACAACCCGTGAAAGTTCAGCAAGTAAAGATCAATATTAGTCCCATATATATGGATTGGGCTTGTGACCGGCGATGGGGATTTTTGGCTTAGGTTTACTTCAGAATGTATGCATGTCCTTGTGACCGAACATTCAATCTAAGTTTCACAGTGGCAAATTTATTTCAAGCACAAAGAATTTCTCATCTTCTATTTGCATAAGTTTCTATGTTGTATTAAATTGTCTGCGAGCTTTCACAAAGTTTTAACCTAGTTTCCTTGTTGTCATTTCTCAAGTCGCATATGCAATCAGATTCTTGTTTAGACCTTGCTTTCTTGGAAGATTTGAGGAAATTAGAAAAAATGCAAGATATCGGGTTAAATTAGTGTCGCTCAGTGCTGTTCTGTTGTATAATTAACTTTTCTCCATATCATTCTTGTTAAAGGGTAAAAGAAAGGGTATAATGGTCTTTGGGATTTTGATGTGTATATATACCATACTTTCTGATCAATAAAATTAATTATTATTCTGCTAACATGGTATCATAGCCTAAACCCTAAAATTACCGTCATCCAGCGCCAACCCCAAGGCCGGTGACCTCATCCACCGTATATCGAAGTTGATTGCCACTTTGTCCGTGAGAAACTTCAAGCTAGAGTTATTTCTACTAGTCATGTTAGGACCGGTGAACAACTAGTCAATATTTTCACCAAATCTCTAGGGGGAAGTAGGATTGAGTATATCTATAACAAGCTGGGCATGCTTGATATCCATGCTCCAGCTTGAGGGGGAGTGTTAAGGGGTAAAAGAAAGGGTATAATGGTCTTTGGGATTTTGATGTGTATATATACCATACTTTTTGATCAATAAAATTAATTATTATTCTGCTAACAATTCTCATTGGCTCTCTCTTGCATTAGGGATTGGCGGCGAACGAAGCTGAACTTGCAAAGTGGTTTGAGAGAAACCAACTGGATCCTGTCTCTGGGAAAGTTGTGGTTAGGAAAACTACATTTGTTTGCCTAAAAAGCCTCAAAAAGGAGGAAACAATTTTCAAGTTTTGAATTTCCCTGTTTGATTCTCATATAGGTAAAACCAGCTAGAGCTGGATCAAGCATTGGTGTAACAGTTGCTTACGGCACTGCTGATTCTCTCAAAAAAGCCAGTGAAATTATTTCAGAGGTACTCGAGCTTGGTCCAAAACTTCTGCAGTATTTCATTCTGAACTTTAAAAGCCACTAGCAGAGCCTAGAAAGATTAATAAGAGGGTGCAGATTATTTTCAATTAGACTTCGAGGCAAAAAATACATTTTTTATTAATGTGACCGCATTCTTTTTGTTTGGTGAAATACATCTCCTGTAGAGAGCCATGAGAGCAGAGAAACCAATAAAGAACACTCTTTTATGTACCTTTGTAAGCAGTAATTGCACTTTGATTTAATCCACTTGACATTCTGGTCTTTGGATCCATTTCTTTTCTTAGTACAGTAGCCTGACTTATAGGAAGTGAATGCCAGCCTTTGAAATTATCAATACACCATTGGTTTCTTGTTACTTTCTAAACATGCAATCTTTCTTTTCTTCCAATTATCTGCAGGGAATTGATAATAAGGTTGTAGTTGAGATATTTCTTGAAGGAGGAAATGAATTCACTGCCATTGTACTTGATGTTGGCTCTGGGTTCGATAGCCATCCTGTTGCATTATTGCCAACTGAGGTACTTTAAGATTTTAAAATTATGTCTTTCACCCTATCAGTTGGCTTCATGCTGGACTGCCTGAACTTGTAAAGCCTTTCATCTACTCCTTGAAAGGATGCCTGTCATTGATTTGGTGAATTAAATTGTGCAGCAAGAAGAGAAAAGAACTGTAGTGCTATTTTGGTTAATTGATGCTCTTTAGGGTTAGTTAAGTTTACCTCTATGAAAGTGAAGAACAAGTGAGAAATGAAATTCTGGATGGCTGGGATTTATGTGCACCCCTTGTCTATTTATAATTGATAAAATTTTAGGATTGCAAGAGACGGAGAGAGAAATCACAAAGGTGAAAGGACTACATCTTTACTCAATTGACTACTATATTCATAGAGCATTAGGACAAACTCACATTTAATACCTAAAGCCATAGCTAGCTTATTTAATACCCACGTACCAACTAATAGCTAACAATACTCAATATACTTAAACAGTAATACACATAACTATTTGCAATATACCATTGCAAACACCTAATCTAATAAATAAATTTAACATTGAATGTTCAGGGTTCACTGTGCTCCTTTAACGACGTAAATTTACAATGTAAGACTTTTTGTGAGTATATGCCTTAAAACATCTGTAATAGATGGAATTGTTCCTCAACATCCTTGGCATTGGTGTGGCCATAGACATGATCTGCCATTGGACTAACCTTTGGCACATGAGACAGTATCATGGGGAGGCACATTCTATTGACCAGGTTATCCGCTTGATATAGTGTTGTTCCATATGCATATAAATTGGGATGGAGATAGCATTTGCTTTTTAAAATGATTTTGATGGGAATTCAAAGGTCAAAATCATGAAAGCGTTTTACAATGTTGTAGCATGTGTGTTCAGGTGGAGCTCCAGTTTCGTGGCAATGTTGATGTGAGGGAGAAAGATGCAATTTTCAATTACCGTAGGAAGTATCTTCCAACTCAACAGGTAGGAATATCCATATGATATTGCTATGAGGTTTATTCATGACTTTATTAGATAGCATACGAGCCATATCTGTGAATATCTGCTTTGGGACATCTTGGGATGCCCTATACAATTTCAAAGTTCTTTAGTTTGAGATGTCATAACTAAATTTACACATGCCCATTAGTTCTTTTGACTCAGTAGAAGGTGTCTCCAATCATTGACAGGTTGCATACCACACTCCGCCTCGTTTTCCAGTAGATGTAATAGAAGACATACGTAAAGGAGCATCACTGTTGTTTAAACGGTTGGGTCTACGTGACTTTGCCAGGATTGATGGCTGGTTTTTGCCTTCCAACCATTTATCATCTTCTAAGGAAGTATTTGGCGTGACCAATTATGGTACGATAGTTTTCACTGACATAAATCTGGTAAGAAGAGTCAAATTCTGTCCTCCCAATATTAGCAATGTCTGTATTTTACACTTGACAATTGACACAACTTTCCAATATGAGCTAGATAAGTGGGATGGAGCAAACTAGCTTCCTATTTCAGCAAGCTTCGAAGGTACTTCTGCTTTATGTATTGCTGGCTCTTAGCAAATATAAGCTTGGCTAGTCAATGGCACAGACATTATAGGATCTTATGTTATGCAGTTTTCTGCAAATGTACATGAATATTATATGGCACAATTTCTTTATAGTTCCAATGAATCTTGAAGTTCTTGATACATGGATGTCAGGACAAGAGGTTTTATGTAATCCAAGCCTACAGGTGAGGGTAGTTTTAGAGAATTTAAATATAAAGTCACACCATCATCTAACAACATAAGATTTCAGATAAATTGCAGTGCTCTCACGAATTCTAAGGTGTCATGGCAAAGCTAAAAATTGAGAACCAAATAAGAAAATAGGTCATGCGCATGAGAGTGAAGTTTATGGACATTTTTCTAGCTTCTTACAAATGGTAAGAAGAAATTGCATCTCTAGACTTTAAACGACTGTTCTGCATTAATGGGCACTTTAATATGTCCAGGTGGGATTTTCTCATTCAAACATCCTTCGGAGCATTATTAATCATGCTTGTTTGAGGTTTCCGGGTCTTGCATCTCATAAAGATCTATCTGGCCATTTGCCCAGAGTCAACAACTCCTCACAACTTGCTGAAACTTCCAGAAAACTTGAAAAACGTCACAAGATCTTTGTTATATTTGGAGGAAGCACTTCTGAGAGACAAGTCTCCCTCATGAGCGGCACTAACGTTTGGCTCAACTTGCAAGCATTTGATGATGTAAGGCTACTACATCTTAGCCATCTCTTACAATGATATAAATCCATACCAATTCTTTTACCACTGAATGTCTACTCAGCATATTGGATGTATAAATCCCTCCTCTGAGTTTTCTGGTTGGCAAGCCTCTAATGGAAGATGTTAAAATTCTGCAGCGTTATTCCTGGGATAACTATCTGTATATGGCAATGAGAGCAATAGTATATTTTGTGGAAGGACAAAAGAAAAAGCCATAGCAGCAAAAAATGCCAGGCAGACTTGGGTTTAATATCTAAAATAGCTTTTGTCATCCTACTTCTCCTGGAATTCTGACATCAATTGTTTAATTGCATCATAACTAAGTAGCTTGTTAAGTCCACAAGGTACTTCTTTTCTGATTTTCTTTTGAGAAGCCTTTGGATCTTTTTCCTTCTTCGACCTGTTTGTACTTCCACTTGCTAACCGCTAAATAAAGAGGAGGCTGCAATAAGAATTTTCTGTGATGAATCAGTTGCTGCCTTGACTTGGATGAGTTTGATTACTGTCCTTATGAATGGATTATGGCTGTTGCCTGTTGGTCTAAACGAGTCATGAGTTATCTCATTGACCAAATTTCCGGAATGCAAGGACTAGTAACCATATTCCTACTTTATGTGCTTTCACTTTTTATCCGTGCATTATCTTCGTGTTTTGACTGATCTTTCCTGAAGGATTTAGTGTTTGTCGTGGGGATCCTTGTTACAGGAAAAAGGCACCATGCCATATTTTCATGTTTTTGATGTTTTTTTCTACTACTGTAGTGCATGTTATTTGTGCTAAGTAGAACTTTGGTGGTTACAGCTTGAAGTGATCCCGTGTTTGCTTGCTCCATCAATTCAACATCCCTTGGGCACAGCTTTGAGTGGGGAGGATTTTCAGTTGAGTTCATGGGCAGTTTGGTCTCTACCGTGAGTGTAATTCTTTGTCTATTTGTAAATATTAGTCAAGCTTGTTGATACATACTTTGATACTGGAGATAGGGTTCCATGTTTTGGCAAATTGTGGAGTTTTCAAGGAAAATTATGCAACGGTTTGAGGGTTCTTCCTGCATTCGTTCTAGACTCGGGGCCAATGATCATTTGTTGAACCTCTTGCCTCAACCCTTTTATCTCTCTGTTACTACACCACTCTTTTCATTTAATTTTTCCTCAAGCAGTATATGTCTATAAAGCTCGTTTGAGGTTAAGCCACGCGGCATGCTCACGTGCAAGCTTTACCCAATAATTTGTTTTCAATCGTCACTTTAGCAAATGTCTAATTTTTATGCATATTTTGGTAATTCATATTTTGGTAATAACTTTTTAAATATAATTTTTATCAATTTGATTAGAACTGTTGCTGGACATTTCAAGTGTTTAAGGAACGGACCAGCCTTCACATGATTTGACCTGAGACCTGTATAAATGACTGCATGAAGAATGTACAATGAAATTCTTCCATATATATAATGTAATATCAACAGCATAATTTTAGTCTTTTTCACCTCTGATGTTGTTCTTTGTTTTATAATCTCACTCTTCTTTTGATGGCTGCAGTTACTCCCTGGTGCTTAGACACACAACTGAAGAAGTTCTTGCAGCATGTGTTGAGGCGATTGAACCATCCCGGGCTGCATTGACATCTCTTTTACGGAAACAGGTTATGAGTGATTTAATGGAAGGTCTGAGGAAACAAAAGTGGTTTTCAGGATTCGATATAGCTGATGAACTGCCGGCCAAATATTCACTGGAGCAGTGGATCCTGCAAGCCAAGGAAGTTCAAGCCACTGTTTTCATTGCAGGTTTTTTCCTGAAGTCATTTTATTTCTGAATATGATAGATGTACTTTCGCTAAGTTGCACCAACTTTGGCCATTTATTTAGCAGATGAGCGCAGAAAGGTCAACGTACTGGAACATGAAGCTTCAATGTAAAAACTTTAGCTAGTGATACTTATGTAGTAATCTCACATTCTGTGTTCCTCCATATCATCTGCAGTACATGGTGGCATTGGCGAGGATGGTACATTACAGTCTTTGCTAGAGAATGAAGGAGTTACTTATACAGGTTTTCAGTTACCAACACATAATTCAAGGAGATTGTAAATGTCTGCTATTTAGTTGCTTAATTCTTTTACTTGTTTGGTCTTGTTACACAGGCCCGGGTGTGATGGCTTCAAGGACGTGTATGGACAAAGTTTCAACATCTCTTTCTCTAAGCAATGTATGTTGCTGGTGCACTTAAGCATTTTGGAATACAAAAAAAAAAAAAAGAAAGATTGAAGAAAAACGAGAAGAAAATGCAATGGGCTTCTTAAGTTTTTAATTTTCCATTTTGTCTCAAGGTTCAACAATTGATATGAAATGACTGAAATCTGTAATTTGTTATAGTTAGCAAACTTGGGAGTTCTTACCATAAAGAAAGAAGTATGGAGTAAAAAGGATCTGCTGAATACACCAACACTTGATGTATGGCAAGATGTAATCTCAAAGCTCCAGTGTGAAAGTATATGCATAAAGCCTGCTAGGGATGGATGCTCTACTGGGGTTGCAAGACTTCGGTAGGTTTTTGACACTCTTCAAACTTGCTGCTACACTCTATTGGTATTCTTGATATTTCTTCTTCTTCTTCTTCTTTTTTTGGATAAACAGATGAAGTTTGACCTTCTTGTCATTTCAGTTGTATAGAAGACCTGAAAGTGTACGTAAAAGCCTTGGAAGAGGGACTTCTACGTATTCCTCCAAACAGTTTTTCAAAGGTATGCACTCATTCTTTGCCACATGTATTGCTCATTTTGGAAGTATCTTCTGCCAAACATACTTCTGTGCATGATCATCAGTGATCAATTGCCCTAAGGCTGTTGTCATGTTTGGGAATGCCTTTTGAAAAGAAAAATAACTAATCTCGTTGAATTGAGGAAGAACTTAATGCCCCTGGTGCTATAAGAAGAAACAATACAAGAAACAACAATTCAAAATACATACATGCCACAAAAAAGGAAATGTTATTGGTGCTCCTGAATGATGGATTAAACATGTTAGCTATAGATTGCACGTGCATCTGCTTGTCTGTGGTCCCATAGATGGTTCTAGAATTCTCTGAATTTCTTGAGCCCAAGTCAAAGATGAATCAAATTTCTTCAAATAGAGAAGTGAAAATCTTTCACGATATGCAATATGTGACCAACCACCAACACTTATATAGAGGCTTTTTGTCCATTTTCAACAAATATGTGCTTTGAACGATGGGAAAATATATGGTTGGTTTCGATTAACTTCTTCTTCGTAATCTAATGAAAGATTTTCCTATGCTGATGGCATTCTGACCTTTTTATGGACATGATGACAGCCTTCAATTCTCATAGCTAAGTAGTTAATACAATGCTTGCATCCTTGAAGCTGATAAATGTTATCTATTTGCTTTGAATTTTTTAATCTGTTGGAGCACCTGGCTTAATATCATGAACTCTTCTTGCCGCTTGTGTAGAGCATAATAAACTCACTAGTAACTGTCTTTTGCCTAATAAATAATTTTGCTGAAATTTTCTTGACTCTTCTATTCACCATGCAATGACATTGTCTCTTCATAAGTATCAACTCAAAGGAAGTGTATTTGCAATTAGCCATCTTTGAGTTAACCTTTTCCCTTTAATTACTTTTTAGGCTCATGGAATGATTGAGATGCCAAACCCTCCTCCAGAGTTCTTAATTTTTGAACCATTTATTGAGACTGATGAGATCATTATGTCGTCTAAATCTACGAATGAAAATGCTTCTCACCTCATGTGGGAAGGACGCAGTCGATGGGTAGAAATTACAGTCGGAGTAATAGGAAAGCGAGGATCCATGCACTCACTGAGTCCTAGCGTAACTGTCAAGGAAACTGGAGACATTCTATCACTTGAAGAGAAGTTCCAAGGTGTGCTTTCAATAATTGCTTCATTCATGCCTCATAACTTTACCTAAATCTCTACCTGATTATTTTGTCTCCAATAGCCAGACGAACTTCAGTGAGGATAGTAATGGATCTTGAAATGAAACTTTGTTCAATTCAAGCTTTGCATGTGTTGCTAATGATTATTTTTAGTGGTATAATGCTTTGAAATCTGCGCTTTTGCTCTTTAACACTCAAAAGGTAATGTCAAACAACAAAGTGAGAAGAATAATCCCTTTTTACTCTTTTTCCCGCTGGTTGCATTTTCGTTTTCTCATGTGGTGGAACTGTTCAAACTTTACTTGAAGGTTATGCCATATATTTGATCTTTATAGTCTAACATAGCTTGAACTTGTTTGACAGGTGGAACTGGCATAAATTTGACCCCGCCACCATTGTCGATTATGAGGTTTGTTAAGAATATCTATTCATTTTGGATACGCATCACTCTCACTATGGACAATAAGGTCCTTCACGAGACGATTTTTGCTTTGATGGTGAATCAGTATATTTATCACTAAGCATCAAGTGGGTCAATTGTTAAATATGTCTTGAATTTTATGTACTTGGTCCGGTTCATTACCCAACCCGACATATTTTTGTGCAACCCGAAAGTGGAGAGAAAATTGAGATTTGGTTCGCGATGTGAAGGGTTGGGCCGATAGGTTTAACTCGTAGCAAGCAAACAAATTCCATAATGCCATTTTAGCCCAATGTTGGAGGAATTTTCCAATGTTTTAGAGGTTCTGGTGGAGCCCATAAATTCTATTTTTCAGGAGCCCTTATTTGTATTCATATGATTTTCTCATGGTAGTATAGAAAGAATTTTGTTTATTGCTATTTTGTGAGTCGTGAGCTTTAGTCGTTGTTTCAACTTCTGAAAACATTCTCTTTGATTATAGTGGAATTTTGTCTTGCCTCGCCCGTGGACGTAAATCACCTTGTGATCGAACCACATAAATTCCTATGTTTTTCTTTTGTTTTTCTCATCTTTTTCCAACATCAATGAACTACTTAGTACTTAAGTGCCCATCTCATGTATGATCCTCGTGTTATACTGAACTTGAGTTTTATTAAGGAAATTTTTTGATATTTAACTAAATTGTCTGTGTGGATATAATATGTGTGAAAAAACTGCAGCAAATTCAGTAATGCCATTTTAGTTTTATGTTGTTTTGTTATTTTCAGCTAAGCAAACTGGTGGATTTCACAAATTCTGGCATTTCAGACATTCTTAGCCGCATATTCATATGATTTGTCTCTGTACTTAATGTCTTCCACGGTTATTGCTATTCTAAAATGGAAAATTGTATCTGCTTCCATTGAGACATTCGATTTTTGAGGACTATCTTCTTTTGTGCAATACTGCCAGGTGGTTTTTATCCTCTAATTCTTCCACTAACTTTTTCTGGAACTCATCTTAGTGAATTGTGATTGATGCAGTGGTGAAGCCTTAGAGAGATGTAAACAAAGGATTGAGCTGATCGCAAACGCTCTGCAGTTAGAAGGATTTTCACGCATTGATGCATTTGTCAATGTTGATACAGGAGAGGTATTTCTTATTTAAAGAGTGCATGGTGTCCTAAATATTAGTTGGAGTGAAAACATAGCTTTCTCCTTATTTTTGCTGTGTTTATGCTTGTTAATTCCAAGGCCAATTGCTGATGATAGTCAGCATGATAATCGTTCAAGGGAACCAAGAATTAAGTCCCTTTGTTAGGGTTTATTCCACATCGGTTGTGGAAGGGGCTAGTGGTCGGTCTATAAATGTGAGGGAAAGCCTCACCCTTTGAGTTAGCTTTTGGGGGTCTGAGAGGCCCAAGATCACCCAACACTGGTATTAGAGCCCAGGTTACCAACAAGTTTAGACCCAACAGTCACTTGGAGAGGGTTGTTGATGCTCTGATAGCCAATGTGTGAGAGGGAAATTGTTGGGGTCTATCTCACATCGGTTGTGGAAAGGGATGGTGGTCACTTTAAAATATGAGAGAAAGCCTTATCCTTTGAGCTAGCTTTTGAGGTGAGGGAGGCTAGAGAAAGCCTTATCCTTTTGGGTTGAGGGAGGCCCAAGACCACCCCACACTGCTCCTTTAGGAAAAATACTCTATATGGCGTGGCCATCTTAAATGAATTTCTTAATATTATAGGTGAAATCTTCTTAACTGCATACCTAGGGGTGCCTCCATATATGAAACTAAATGGAAGAGGTTATTCTGTTATCATTTTTGAATTCTCATAGTATGGGTCTAACGTGCATTTAAGCATCTCAAGATACATTGAGAAGTTTGAGACTATTTTTGTTTCCTGTAAAAGATTTTTGGTTTATGACATATAAAATGGATGAGAACATCATCTGGCTCGATTCAGTCTCTGATATCATAATCCTTATTCTTCACGTGAGATTGATTTTGGTAGAACCTAATGTCATTTAAAGTTGGTCACCCTCGACTGCTTTGTGATGATTTATACTATCTTCTTGCTTTCTATATGTAAAGCATGTGGTATCATTTATTTGCAGGTTTTAATTATTGAGGTCAATACTGTACCCGGAATGACTCCTTCCACCGTGTTGATTCATCAGGTAATTCTCAAGTTCTCAATTCATAAACAGAATGCATGAGTGACTGTAGACATGCACAAAATAGAACGCAATAACCAAAAAGACGATACATGAGTCGGTCCAGTGAGGAGGAACAATGAGCAGTAGATTAGCCAAACGTGCGTTGTCGTCCAAGTTTAATCTTATCCTTCACCAGTTATAAGCACAGGATTCCAAACTGATGCATTTGCTTGTTGTAAACTGGTGCATTGTTTGCCTGTGATCACTCTCAAGAAAGAAATGCGTGGAAGTACTCAAAAGCAACTTATGAGAAAATCATGATTGATCTCTAGACCGACGATTGAATGCACTCACAATGTTGTGCCAATGCGGTCTAATTCGAAGTCAAACTTTGTTAGCGTTCATACTGCATTGTCATACATCCCATGTGTTGATTTCCCTGAGAAGCATGCTTTGTGTTTTTATCTCAGGCGCTCGCTGAGAAGCCTCCCATGTACCCCCATGAATTCTTCCGTACGCTCCTTGATTTGGGTTCAGAGAGGTTTGCATAAATTCTTAAGTTAGCGAAGTTTCCATGTATCAAGTACAAAATCTTGAGGGCGAATAACCAAAATTACTGAGCATTTGTGATGCTGAATCGTATCCATTCCCTCTGGAAAATCAGCTCTCGCAATTGTTTTTCTCCGGTACATTAGAAACGGTTTATCACTATCATTTCCATCCTTTCTGCTAGAATAACTAGCTGCTTTGAACGAGTGCCTCGCGATCTTTATGATCTTATGCACCCGTCGCATGATTTCGCGGCTAATTTCGTCAAGGGCGGTGTTATTTTAACCTAGACATGAGCGCAACCATGAAATTAGGAGGAAGTCGGATCACTTTCTTCTTGGCCATTGCGAGTTCTTCGTATTGTTAAACTCTCTGTGACTTAGTTTGCTACCTACTACGAAAATTCTTATCCATTCCAAGTGAACGGTCTATTTGTCATCTAAGTCAATCATCACACGTCAAATATTATGAATTTCCTCTTTTTTTTTTCTTTCGAAAACGATAACACTTTCAAGAATTGATTCAAAACTTGAGTACATGAGAATATATTCATGCTCTTGGAGTATGTAAAGCTTTTATATTCTCAAATTGGGTTATAATTATGTTCTCACTGAAGCTCGAAGTTAAAGATTGACTGGCAAACTCCCACTACTCGCTTGATTGTTGTAATGATTCGATCCATTCCCACTAATAGTCGTGAGAGGTCATGTTGAGTAATTCGTAAATCAACACTTACCCTACATATCCCATATCCTATGTAATTATTGAAAGTAATCCTTTGAAGGGCTTGATTAATGTGGAATGGGGTGGGTCAATATGATCTGTGTAATTGACGTGCTATGTTTGTGTGTTTTTTTTTCTTCGAGATGTAATATTTATCATTTTTTCACTAAACTATAATGAGAATAAATGTCATAAAAGTTCCCGTACTTTCACTTGAAATTCAAAATTCTCGCTCTCAATTCTATACCATTACTTTGTATGTTCGATTTTGTTTGACTATGACTTTTACATTCCTCTCATTTCCTCCCACTCTTTTCATTATTTATCATCTTATTCGTAACTACCAATAACTTGAGAAATATAATCTTTTCATACAAAAAAAATATATAATATAGAAACACAAAAAGTGCATTATAAAGTTAACATATAGTAAAATATATTTATAAACTTCTACAAAGAATAATATTTACAGTGTCCTACATCATACATATTTGATCTATTAACAATATTTTTTGGTGTTAATATAATAAATTAAAAGAAATAAGAGATTATTGGTGACAAATAGTCAAAACTCAAAAAGTCAAAACCCCTCGTCTCGTCTCCTCTCTTCTCCCCACTTCCCCATTCCGCAGTCCACGCCTCCTGCCTCGTTCCCTCCCACCGCCTCGTCTCGCCGACCGCCGTCGCCGCCCGCGACGGCGCTGAACTGCGGCGGCGACCGAGGAGGTGGCCACCGCGAACGGAAGCCGAACTCGACGGTACCCGCGCCCGCATATTTCCCCGCCTGTCTTTTCGCTGCCAAGCTCCGCTCACAAGAACCGGGGATCAACTCTGGAGCGTGGAATCATCACTTCTCGCTCCTTTTGCAGGTCGAATTTGTGTTGGGCTGGATTAGTTGTTTGAACCACCTTTACCTTTGCATATTGCTGAAATGGAAATTTGAGTGCTTGACTTAGACTCTAGTTTCTTGTAATTCAATCCCCGGACCAGAGTTGGTGAAGATGGAGTCGTTGGGTCCTGGGTTTCGCACAAGTTTGAAGCTTCCGGTAATCCGAAACACGAAAGACTCGTTGTTTTTGCGGGCGCCTTCGTTTTGGTCTCGCCCGCTTGCTCGAACTAGCCATGGGTTGTCACTGAGAACCCAGAACCGGTTGGCTTTTCGAGGTTCTTGTCCGAACAATAGGTTAGAATCTGGTGGTGGCGTGGGAATAATGGCGAGTTTGAGTTCTGAGGGTGAGGATGCGAAACATGGAGCGAAGAAGAAGTTGGCAGTTTTTGTGTCGGGAGCCGGATCGAACTTTCGGTCCATCCATGAGGCTTGTGTTGCAGGATCGGTTCATGGTGAAGTCGTCATTTTAGTGACTAACAAAGGAGGTATGGCTTCACCATATCTCATCAGCCTTTACAGTTTAGCATTTATCATCCTCAATCAGATATATGTTTTGTACTTGGATACCTATCGTTAATTATAAAAGCAAGGAGTTTTTGGAGGAATATTATGTTCTGTGTTTTCGAAAGTACTAAGAGTGACTTTGGAATGTATAATCATCTGTTTTATAACCCATCTGTCACTTCGTCTGCTGCTTATGAGTCAACTCCTTTTGTTTGATTATGGCATTCTTCTTTCAAGATTTGTCTTCTGCTCTCTGTATGTTTCGGTGCTGTTTGATACAAAAGCACAATTTTGTGGAATTGTCTTGAAAGCTCTACCTTTGCATACTGAGTAACAATTGCAGGGTTCATCATGCTTATCTATTTGTACATGTTTCCAGTATGATATTCTTTTATAAGCTGATTATTTACAAGGTCTTATATTTGAAAACAATTCTATGAGTTGCTAAATGAAATTTGATGGCATTCACCATTTGGTGTAGCTTATATTTGTCACTCACTCTACAGCATTGGTATCAGGAGCATTTTGAATTAATATTCGAATCTTCCCACTTAACTGATTTTAATGCCATTCCTTGATTAGAGTGCCATGGATTTTCTCATATTTGTTTGCTGCATGCAGTCCTATTTACCATATGTGTTGCAAGGACATATTCAACTACTTAAGAAGGTCCTTAGTCACTATTGATTTCGGTAATTACGTAACGACTAATGTTCCTGAATGTTGTGCATGACAGGCTGTGGAGGTGCAGTTTATGCTAGAGACAATGACATCCGAGTTGTTTTATTCCCTAGAACTAAAGAAGAACCCAATGGACTATTCGCAAGTGATCTGGTAGCTGCTCTTAGGTGAGCCGTTATAGCATTAACGTATTGATTTAGTTTTCTAATCTTTGCATGCTGTGCTTGTTTCATGTGAAAGGATGATCCACTCAATTGTTTAATCATGTCTAGAATTTTTAATGAAGAATCTACCATTGATATTGGAGTTTGCTTTTTTGCTTTTACTAAGAACACTAGCCTGTTTGTTTCAGCTTAAGTAAAAGTAAAAAGTAATTTTTTGCCTTTCTGCCAAATGTTAAAATTTATTATTCAAATTTGAAATGATTATGAAAAAATTGAATGTGTGAATCTACTTTGATGAAATTTTACTTCCTGCCCACACGACATGTAAGCACAAAGCATATCCCTGCATTGATGTTGCAGTAGAGCTGGTCAACATTCAACTACTCACAACATCAGTGGGACAATTTGTCCTTTTCCAGAAGCGCCGGATGCATCCATTAAATACATAGGACATACTCCTGTACTGATGTCTAAAACATGGTGGGCTGGCAAGCGTCTAGCTCCACAGATGGTTTGGAAATGCTGGTGTCTTGTCAATCAAACATAGGTCTCATGTTGATTGACAATTTGTTGGAGCATACTCACCTCTTTGCCTTTATGTGCCATATACAAGCATGAGAGAAAGGTGGACACACATCAAAGTGAAGAAAATCATAAATCAAAATTTTTAATGCAAAACAATATGGAACTTGAAAAATAGAATGGAACTTACAATTTTTGTGTAACAGTATACCAAAATTGATAATTCTTGCCAATTTCTTCACTCCGAATGTCCATGAAACTATTAGTTTCGTATAAATTATTAATTGTGCATCATTTACGAACTTAGAAGGTGGCTAATGTGCTCACAAACCAATGCAATTAAGCTATATATCGATGAGAGAGCAGTGAAGAATCCGAGAATCAGAATTGGAGAAACTCAACAACAGTACTGTCATCGCACAACACCCAAATCCTTCTGAAAGGAACATTTCCACACTTATTCTATACCAAGACCTTAATTTTTGTTTTTTGTTTAACCTCAATCTCTGATTAAACAAGATTTGCTATGTAGGGAGGAGGTTCTTACAAAGGTACTAGATCTGAAAGAGTTATTGTCAAGACAAGTAAACTTTTCAAGCAAACATATTACATGCATAATGCATTTCATCTCTTGTGAGGTCTTGGGATACAATAAGTATGGGAAATGAGCCTTTGGCAAGGATTTGGGTGTTGTGCAATGATAGTGTCGATGTCAAGCTTCTCTAATCTGATTCTTGGTTTTTTCATTGATTTCCCTATTTATAGCTCTATCACAATTGTTTGTAAAAATTTTAGCCCACCTTCTCAATTCGTTAGTGATGCACGTTATATGGTTTATAGGAATGTGATAGGTTCATGGACATTTTGTGTGAAGAAATTGGCAAAACTGTCAATTTTGGTTCATTGATTACACAAAAGTTGTAAGTTCAATTATGTCCATATTATTTTTCATGAAATATATTGATTTATAATTTTCTTTACTTTGATGTGCATCCAATTTCTCTCATGCTTAACTATGGCACAAAAACTAGAAGACAATGAGGTGAGCATGCCACGACAAATTGTCAATTGACATGAGATCTATGTGTGATTGACAAGACCCCTACATTTCCAAATTGTGTATTGAGCTACACGCTTGCCAGTCCATCGTGCTTCAGACATCACCGCAGGAGGATGTCCATTTGTATTTAATGGGTGAGTTTGGTGCTTGTGAGAAAGGGTGATCTGGATTAACCTGTTGATTTTGTGAGTAGGTGGATGTTGACCAGCACCTACCACAACAATGGTGCGGGGAGATCATTGTTGTGAACATGTAGCGGGGTCTGTTGGGTATAATTTCGTCACTGAGTGCTCCTTTTATGCAACACATGGCATAGCCACAATGCTCCATACAGAAAACAAGAGTTTAGGGCAAGAATATCCATTAATGTAAACACGTGGACATGCCTGAGCATGTCATTCTTGTAGTAGCTTTGTGTTGACCACTTGATCTGCTGTGTGGGCTGTGTTATTTTATGTGGGGTTTGCACATTGGTGGTTACAATTGTCTAATTGTTCAAATTAGAAAGGAGGACAAAGCAATAAAAGTGCAGAGTTTTCTATTTGCGGGTCAAAGTAGAAAGGGGAAAAAACAATGGAAGTGCAGGAAGTCGGACTTCGAATTTCCTTCAATAACATTCGCTTCTGGACAAGGAGTCTCATAGATGGTGTCATGTATTCAGTTTCTTAGATTTAGCCTCACTATCCTAGAAGAAGTCCTGTCTCTTGCTCCACAAGATAGCTGTCATGTTGATCTTTTAAGTGCTTAGCAAAGTAGATTAAACTTTAACAGCAATAATAACATTCACTTATTATTTGATGTTGATCAGGAGATATGAGGTTGATTTCATTCTCCTTGCTGGGTACCTGAAACTTATACCTATGGAATTGATTCGGGCATATCCCAAGTCCATTCTTAATATTCATCCATCACTTCTTCCTGCTTTTGGAGGAAAGGGTTACTTTGGAATGAAGGTGCACAAAGCAGTCATTGCTTCTGGGGCTAGGTAGATTCCCAACTTTGACGCTACATGTCCTTGTTTGTCTTGTCCTTCTTCAGACTTTTTTGGTTCCTTATCATTCCTTTGCAATTTATTCTCTTGCATACTCTTGGTAGATATTCAGGGCCTACGATTCACTTTGTTGATGAGCATTATGACACGGGACGCATTCTTGCTCAAAGAGTCGTCCCAGTGTTGGCTACTGACACTGCGGAGGAACTGGCTGCAAGGGTTCTCAAAGAGGTAATGATACCTTTATAACGATTTTGCCGAAGTTCTACCCAAGAATTTCATTATTGTGCTATTTATGATTCTGTTCTATTCGATTTTATCAAACTAGCAGGTGCTAGATAAATATTGTTAGTGCACTTTTATTTTGAGGTAAAAAAGAAAACATAGAACGCATTCAGCTAGTCATTAGGTGACATCTTGTTTGTCTATAGGAGCATCGTTTATATGTGGAGGCAGTCGCCGCAATATGTCAAGAACGAATAGTTTGGAGGAAAGATGGCGTTCCCCTCATACAGAGCAAAGACAATCCCAATTTATGCAGCTAGTGGAACTATTTGTCAGCAATTGGTATGGCCTAATCTTTTCACTTATGATATATACATCTGCCTCATCAGAATATTCCTTCTCACAGCAAAATGGAAGTTTGAGTTACTGAAGCGAGAATTTTCTTGTTTTTGGAAGGCTGCCTGATCTGCACTGTTCATCTTGGAGGCTAGTTAGATGCATGAATGGTGAAGAGCTCAACTGTGCGCTGCCATTTGGAATATTGAGGTTTTCGATTTTCTTCAAAATTCTTTCAATCTAAAATTTTTTTAATTTTCTCAGTGCGCCTATAAGTTCATATCTCCCTGGGATGCTAAGTGGATTAGTTCGGCATTCATTGCTCTTTGCAGGAGGGGCAACCACTGTTTTTGGCCCTCATAGAGTAGTTTTTCAGTTCTTTTTCTGGGGTTGGGAATGTAATTTGATACATAGATGTTGTAACTCTAAGTTATAGGTTGTGCATTAGGTATTGAGTAAGAGGCATTCGAGCTTGATTACACATCTAAATCGCTGAACTCAGGTTCTTTGCAGGCACTTATACAGGTGAGCATGCTTTCTAACTGCAGAGCAAAGCTCGGTTTCTCTACTTTTAAGTGTAGGAAATCAATGGCTTCCCCTTTACCTCTCCTTCACATGCATGCATTCAGACTAGGAAAGTCTCTTGTTATATCATGCAGCTCTACAATGTCGAGGCCATGACAAGGTTTTAATACCATTGTGGCCTGTAATCTGCATTCTATATGTTAGTGTAATGGTGAGTTGATGATCCTTTAGCTAATTAGAAGTTACAGGGCCAAGGTCTTAGCTCCACATTGTATACTACATTGGACAGAAAACCTTGAGGCCTTTGTGGCAGGCTCTTCGTTTCTTTTGCCTTTTCTTTTTTGTGGCAATAGTTGTGCACAACTCTTCCTATGGCTTATGTAGAAAAGCTGGAGATTTCAGGAAGTTGTGGTCTCACTCCATCATCTGATAATTTTAAGTCCTTTAATGTGTTGTTGCATCTTTTGCGATTTGACTGATGGAACCTAGGATAGAGGACACTGAGTTGAGATTGGAGTGAAATGAACAGGTTAATTATCGCGAATAAGTAAGGGATCACACTAAAGTTGAAACCAAGAAGTTTCCCATACTCATCAACAATGATAAATGGAGCTTTGAAGTGTATCATTTCATAAGTCAATTCATTTAAGGCGCAATTGTTGTGATCCAAACTTGGAGCGGGATGAAAGTGCTGGATTATCGAATTGAAGTATGAAAGATCATACTAATAAAACTAGAACCCACCTGGGGCCTTTCTTTGGGGTTACTTGCCTGTCATCAAAACATTGAATGGATAATATAATCCAAGTGTTATGCACGCTACTGTGGCTAAGATGGGTATAACTTCACGCTTACATCTATGATGGCGTTAGACTTTTCTCAGCATCTCTTATGGTCCATCTCTTTTGTATTCTTGAGCATACTTGGCTTGTCTCGCTCTGCATTTTTTTCAAGCTGTACCCATCCAATAGTGGACCCAAACCCGTTAAACAAACTCTTAATTAACAAAAGCCTCTTTCTATCTGTTAATAGTCAGGACTTCAACTGCAAACAGTGATGAAAATTTTTGTTAAAATTTCGGTTTCTCGCTAGGAGAATTAAAAGAAAATTCAAATTTAGGGACAAAAGAATTTGAAGGGAAGAAACGTATGTAACTGTAATATGTACCTGTAATAGATTCTAGGTCGGATATATAATTTCTAATACCTTCTGATCAATGAAATTATTCGTAGAAGTTCATGTACTCATGGGGCGTTGATTGGCAAAAACATCATGTCTAGGGGGCCTAATTGAACAAATTTAAACTGGGAAGAGTAAACACTCGAGCCAAGGAAATCTCGTCGGTTGAGTCTTGTCGAGGAGTAAGAACCACCCAACGAAGCAGATCACAGTGAACCATCTTCTGATTCGGAAGGAAACACGTCGACATTAGCATGAATTGATCTGCAAGCTGCTGTGGCTTCACCACCAGACTATCGCCATTCATCACCTAACATGCAATTCATTCATGTCTCTCTCTCTCACTCTCCGACCCATGTTTTGAGTCCAAGAGTTTCTGCACGGAAAGAGATTGAAACAGCCTCAGCTTTTGTGGTCTCTGCGTGTTCCATGGTTTGTCATGTTTTTGGGTACTATGCATTGAATTATTATCAGTCAACAGATCGAACCTCGATTTTGTCGGGTTCTCAACCACCGGATGGCAACGCGGCTTTTGCTATCGAACACCCTTTTGGAACCGACGTGCTTGTTGCATCTTTCTTTCACACTGTACATTGACAGCTAAAGGAGCTACTGTCTTCGTGTGAGCACCGAGTAAGTTTGGACCTTGTATTGTGGCAATGAAAGATTGAGCAGCAGCTCTCACTCATATATTCTAATTGGACACCTTTCATAGGGTGGTGGATCGAATGGACCCAATTGATGTAGAAGGATGGTTTTCAACCGTGGCTAAAATATTGGCCCCGTGAATAGAATTGAGAATTGTGCATCGCTTGTTCTCCTTATGTTGATGAGCTTGGACCTGAGCTCCCTCTTGATGATCTTCTCAAGTGAAGGTATTAAGCTTTTACTGCGTATCCCAACAAATGTTAACAGAGCCGATGATTGATTGGTGAATCTCCAATCTATGTAAGTGTTTAGTGAATATTTTAACAAAGAAATTTCATGATCAACACTTGTTTCAAATGGAAATTACTATCATGGTTGATTTGGTGAGAAGTGATGTGAGATAGAAAATCATGGGTGATGCAATTCTAAATTAGCAATTTATGATGGTTATTGTGTATAGTTGCGAGTGCACTACAATGACTTGAAGATTCAAATTGAGATAAATTGACATAGAAAAATACCTAAATTAAGGGGAGTAAATCTAACACTGAACTCACACCCGAGGGAGAAATTGTTGAGATACACATGTGAGTTATGTTAGAGAAGTTTCATATTGGATAATTGATGTGTTGCTAAGCAATTAACATACCCTAGTTGGTTTATAACTAGTTGGCTTAAGCTTTTGAGTGAAGATGGATCTAACTGAATTCGTTGACTGACTCGGACTTGAGCTCTCTCTTGACAATCTCTCCAAGTGAAGGTATCGGGTTTTTGCTGCGTATTCCCAATAGCTGTGTGCTATGTCTAATTGCAACTAACTCTATATGGTACTCAAGTTTCTTTTAACACAAGTCACATTTATCACTAGTCATCTAAATAATTTGTAAATTTCTAAAAATATGACAAACCATATCGACTTTGATGAAGACTTTATACATATTTATTATAATAAATAGAGAAAATTTTTACCTGACAAGACAAAGAGATCAGATTATGAAATATCACTCTTCCCCATTAGATTTTCGAGGGTTTATTTCGATTTTATATATACATGAGTTTGTATCCATTGAATAACTTGAGATTTTTTGTTGGGAAAATTCCAAATAAAAGCTTGAAATGCCCTAATTTTCTCAAATAAGGACTTGAAGTGGACTTTATGTTAGGCTCTTATTTTAAATAAGCGGTTGAAGTGGCTATGTTAGTTTCGAAGAAGGGCTTTATTTTCTAGATTGTCAAAGGCATTTCCTTCCTTTACCCTATTTTTCTTTTTAAATTTCACTTTTTTCCTTTTTCTTTCTTTTTCTCCTTTTTCTAGTTTTTTTCTTTCTTCTTAGCCGATGGCTAGTCGCTAAGCACCGATAGTGCTTGGAGAGGGCTAGGCAAGGGTGGCCCTCGTCTGCCATAGGCAAGATCGGCCTTTGCTAGATCTAGGCAAGGGTTATCTTGCCAATAGCCGGCGAGGGACGACCTTGCTTGGGCAAGTTTGGCCCTTGCCAAATCTGGGCGAGGCAACCCTCGCCCAGATTGGCCCTCGCCTCAGCAGCTAGTGAGGGTCGCTGATCCCTTGTCGAAAAGAAGAAAAGAAGAAAATAAAAAATAATTTAAATTTAAAATTATCTTTGGACGAAAATGCTATTGATTGGTCGAAATATTTTACTGGTTAGCAACTGACAAGGTTAGACCCTTATTTGAAACTACCATGATCATTTCAAATCCTTATTTGATATAAAATCTACTTCATAATTTTATTTGAGAAAATGAAGGTATTTCAAGTTGTTATTTGAAATTTTCCCTTTTCCTTGATCTTCCCCGATTGAAGAAAAACAGAAAAGAAGAAAACTCCAAGTACAGGGTCTATAAGAACATCTAACCCTAATGCATTTATATCATGATGATAAGCATGAAAGTGATATTCCTCCTACCGAGAAAAGAGATCTCTCTCTCATTGAAAATGTTAGGTATCGTTTATTTTCTCATGGTCGATATGCAATGGATCGATGTTTTTCATGTTCGAATCGGAGAGTGGGGACGCAAGAGTCGATTGGAGCACAATAATGAGGGGCCCCATGCCCTCGGGTTCGCCGATGATCGTACAGAGTCGATAATCCTCTCTCGTTCGTGGGGATTCATATCTTTTGAGAATGAATGTCCCGAGCACACGAACAACTCCTGACTGGATCCAACTGTTGGTATTCTTAAATGCTTGCTTTATTGGGTGGTCCCCGGATGTGACTGATCTTGCAATATCATACATGGGCACAAATTAGGCATGTTCCTTGTTTTTGAATTTTTGGTAAGTTAAGATGCACTTGCCAGAATGTACTAAGGATAGAATCCCACACATTGAGAGGGAGAGGGATGAATTATTTAGAATTTTTAGGATTGTGTTATTTCGCAAAAAATGAATGATTTGAAATATATCTTTTTAAAGATGATCGCTTATAAATGATGAATAAACAAAAAATATTTCTATCATTTATGAAAATATTTAAACATAGATTACTATCAATAATATTTTCATTAATTACTTATTTCAAGGGATGTAAGCGATTATTTTTACAAAAAATATTTTTCAAATCATTCATTTTTACAAAACAAATAAATATCGATTTGAATCATGATGTCTCTAGTTCATATCCACCTGGAGGGTCATTCTTCAATATTTTGTGTAGAGTCTTATGCAATGTTCGTAAATGGGGTCGTTAATGTCCATTTTTTTTTGAGAACTTGAAGCAAAAGGTTGACTCATGTTTTCAAGGAGAGAGAGAGAGAGAGAGAGAGAGAGAGAGTTGATGAGGAAGTTGAGTTGGCAATTTTCAAGACCAACCCATTCACATTTGGCAATTTTAATTCAATATGCAATGCGATTCTTGAATTTTTAATTTATCATTGTGGTCTTTAAACTTTTGATACATATTCATTGTAGTCCATGAACTATATACAAATGTTGAGTATTGTCTTTTTATTAATTTAAGATCAGGGACAACATTGAACATTATCATATATTCCAAAGACCTAATTCAGTATGTACTAAAAGTATAAGGACCACATCGAACAAATTAAAAATTCAGGAATCAACATTGCACATTGAGCTTAAATTCATAGATCACATTAAACAAATTAAAAGTTCACGGATATTGCATATTGGACTAAAGTTCAGAAACTATTTATGTCATTTTTCTCTAAAACAATGATAATTAGACTATTACTCTTTTAAGGAAAGGCAATAAGATCCATCCTTGAAAGTGCCTCTTTGGCGATGGCCCATCCCAAGTGATTATCCATTTTCCAAGCCCAGTCCAAATACATGAATTTGTTTTCTTAGTTGGCTCATCCCTACTGATTATTGTTATTACTTATACATATTTCCAATCCCCAAAAACACTTGGAAACATTTCTAGTTGTGCTTATATATCGATATTCTGTCACCTTGTATTGAAATAATTGTTTTCTTCTTATGTTTCTTCCCCTCACCGGTAGAGAGCTGGGGGAAGCCTAGAATATAAAACCTTCCTTGGGCAAAAGATATATATTTTATATGGCAACAAGAGGAACTAGCGCCGCTCTTATTCATGTCAATTGCGCAAGTGGACTCCTCATGATATATCAGGAGGGCTCACACCCCTAGCGTCGGATAACCACGATCTAAAAACGCAAGGGAGGATTCGAACTCGGTTTGCGAAAGTGGGATCGAAGCAGCACATCCGTACACATCTCAATTCGTGGTGTAAGGAGGGGAGGTAAGGGATTGAAGGGCAAAAGACTGTTTTGAAACGCTGGAAGAGTCAAAGATCTCCAAGCTAATGGAGGGTTCAATTTCCGGGGAGCATTGCATATATAAGCTAGTTTGAGAGTTTGAACAGGAGTAGTGCCTTATTATAAACGTCGATCTCAATCATAGTACAATGCATCCATCATAAAAAGAAAAAAAATTCAATACACCGTCGGTACGAATTAATGAGGATTACTTCGTGGTTATCACCAAACTTTATTTTGAGGCCTTTTTTTTTATTGTTCTTCAACCAAAACATTGTGGACCACCAAATAGTTGCAAAAAAACGATACTACGCATTAGTACAGCTTGAAGACTCTGAGTGAGCCCCTTCATGATCTTTGCATAGCTAGAGAAAGTTGTCTTCATAAAAGCATCTTCATGTGGGCTTGTTGCGGTCCTCCACAACTTCCAAATATGTGCATCCAACTTGCGCCAAAGATGGTTTATAATAAATGAAAAATTACTTGGACTTTCTTCCAAATTGGAGATAGCTAGGGAACTATGATTAACGGGTCTATCTGTAGTTGGAGGATTTGATTTGATATCTATTGGATAATGTGAGAAAAGGATTAACAAAAAATGTCCATGCTTGATTGTGAAGATAATTAAAAATTACAATTGGCATACGAATGATTATCATGTGGCACTTAGGCCCCTAACTTGTTCACCTCTTATTTAGTCGGCTAAGCTCAATTTTCCCCAAATCACTCGATCACTCACTCACTTGGTCTATCCGGATTGCAGAGAGAATCTCTCTCTCGAAATTACAACCGTAGATCTCTACTTGATGTGACAGTGGATATCTAATCTCCTCATCTACCGACTGCCCTAATTTAATATAAAATGCTCTAAAATATAAGTGGCCAATTTCCATAATTCCCCTAAGAACATTCTAGGGTACTTAAGAGACCCGAAACCGCTAAAAGTTTGAAGATATGCCCAGCTATCTCGCTTGCCGTCGGACCTATATGTCTTGAGAAACTGCGGTTTTTCACACGTGATTATTCTAGTTCCTCACCAATCTCACCTACGATTAGGAAATTAAATGTTTATAGAACACCTTTACGACATGATATGATGGATGATTGTTATGGATGGTGAGCGTCATCATTTGACCAATCAACGGTTGCCAAAGGTTTTATAGCTATAGGAGGATCAATGCCTACAGAAGGAGCTATACTCCAAATTAAACGAGAGTCCACCGTGACACAACTACCCCTAATTTTTTTTTCATCTTAAAAAATTCAAATTTATACATATATAACATATATATTTTTTTATTTTAGTTTCATCTAAAACATATTTGTCACGTTGGTATAAGTTCAGGATATTTTACAACACAAAAAAAATTTGGGATATTCATATCACGATGGATAAATTTAAGATTTTTAGTGATACAAATAAAAGTTTGGAATATTTGTGCCGCAGTGAATATAGTTTGAGTTTTTTGTGGCATTAATTAACCCTGTTTCTTTAACATTTCTTATACCTTGGAAGAGTACCTAAAAAAAAAACTAATTTTGACATTGCACGGGACTTAGACAGGGATGTTGGGATTATTTAATTAATAATTGATATTTTACCTAATGCGAGGGATCACAAATCACGCGCCACCCTTTTCGAAGTTCAATTGTCACGTCAATGGCAGCTGTGACACCTGCCAATGCTAATCTGTCTGGAACTTGGGGGTACTTTAGGAAATTCACGTGTTGCGCGCACGCTGAAAGCGACCTTAGACAGCCTCCGACACGTTGTTATCCAGAAAAAAAATAAACTAATGAAAACACGAGTCAAAGCAGTCAAAGATACTGCCAGGCTGGCATCATACCGCACGCCATTAACCCGAATGCTCCCCAAATTACAAGATTCCCCTTCTTATTTTGTTCTTTTTTGGGCTCTAGAGTTCAGGTATAATTGTTAGGTGAACTCGAAGTGTAAGTCCAGTAGATCACGTGTTGGAACGTTTAGGTCCCGCGTAACGTCCATATGATCTTATGAATTATGAGTATTGGATCGTTTAGGTCTCGCGTAACGTCCATATGATTTTATGAATTATGATTTTATGAATTATGTACCGGGTCGGCTATTCCAAGCGCAAATGGACAACCACATCTAGGAGTTTTAAATGCATAACCATCTCCTTCACATTTCTCTCGATGGGTTCCTAACTGTTGTCATATTATGAAAATAGAGCGGCGATTTTCAATTAAACGGAATTGCACATGAAATTTCTATAGATGCCTAAAAAGTAATATAAGATCACTTTCCTCAATATTGGCAATGCATTCACACAATTCAGTTTGATCACCCATTCTTGCTCTTGAACTCGTTCGAATAGGTGAGTGGGATTGCTCTGTAATCACCTAATTCGCAAACAATTGGGCATGCATAAGCATCGAAGAAAAATCGCATGCCAATCCATGACACAGGTCTAACTGCATTGATTTATTCATTGATGAGATAATCCTTTATTCGGATGAAATTCTTGAACAATAACTATGAAAGCAATAACTTGACATCCCCTAAACAAATATGCTAGAAAATAAATGACTCAACTTCCTAAACAACGAATCTAAAAAATGAAACCAAAAGATAGATTCAAGCCTTTTTATTTGGCATGATCTAATGTACATCACAGGCGACTTCCTTTTGCAACTACTTATATGCTTGAGCTAGCTTGGAGGCATGTTCTTGGGCTTCTTCGGCCTTGCTCTTAATAAGGTTGTTCCTTGCATGATTAGTAGACTTGACAGGCAATTTGGGTATCTTCGGGAGTAACCTCTTTGGAGTCTTGTGCAATCAGATGTATTCAATCGATGCATGATAGATCTTCTGTTTCCCCTTCAACTCTTTTTTGGGCCGTGCAAGTTTCAGCGATAGGCACATGCCCCACATCGGCTTGATCAAGCTAATGGTCCATTCATGGTAGTCATCCTCATCATTGAAATCGGCCCAGATTAGCTCTGGCTGTAATGCTTGTAGGAGTTCTTGCACAACCTGATACTGACGAGTTACTCAGGAGGGGTAGTACTCGATTGCGCCAGTAAAGCTTAGTAGGGAGACCGGTCTGATACCATCACATGTGAATTGTGTCTTCTAGACTTGGAACTAGTTAGCATGCCATTAGAAACCTTTGGGACTCAGATTTTCCATAAAAGGTGGCCATTAAAAATAGTGATGGTCCGGAGCATATTTTTGCTTATCTTTAAATCTCAAAATGGGGTGATTGGAATTATTAACCTCAGGTATTGTCAATAGGTTTCCACACCCTTTTATGTGAGAAAGAAACTAAATTTGCAAAAGCTTGGGAGGAGCATGAAATGTTTTCTTATCATTTTGCTTGTATTTAGTAAGGGAAATAAAAATTTCAACTAAAATGGTATTGATAAAACACAGACTTGTTAAACCAACCACACAACCAACGGGCTACAAGCATTCTTGCAATGAGGAAAAACTACAAATCCAAAGAAAGCTGGCAAGAAGATCTTACTCTTTTGAAATGGTGTAGCATTATTAAAGCATTGACCCAAAAATGAGGAAGTACATGTCCCACAGTTCCCTTTCAAAATTCTTCTTACATCATCTTCCGTGATACTAAAAAATTCAAATAAAATCAATATGGAAATTAATTCCGGGTCAAAAGATTTTTTAATGACGATGCTATATTCTTCCAAAGTAGGAGTAAGTTCATGCTCACCGAATATGAAGGTAGGCGTTTCCGGACACCATAAATGCACCAATGCTTGAATGGGGCCACAACGGACCTTTATTTCCAACAAAGGGAGTAATTGTCCTATCTTGGACTTGGCAAAAGTATGGCTAGTCGGCTTGAGTCTACTCCATCATTTTGTGGGCTCATCTTAAAGAGCAGTAATAATTCGGATGTTGACTCCTCCCATGGTAAATAGACCAAGATTTACGATCAACCTATTGTCATAGACCAACCAAAAAGATATGGAAAAATAAGTAAAATGCAAAGCAAAGGTTTAGAAGACTTACTTCACCTAGTAGAACCATGTCAATCACATAGATATGTGCATGAGACGTGATGTGCAATTTCTACTCTAGACAGGAGCCACAAGGATTATTGGATTGAGGAGCAGCAAGTCGCGGCAGGCGCAAATCGAATAGCACAAGATAGCAGGGATCAACAGCTTTGGCTCAACATTAGGTCAGGAGACAACAGCAGACGTCACGGAGGAGCAGCAAGTCGCAGCAGGTGTTGTCATCGAGAGGGAAGCAACAGCGGGCTCGACGTTGTCTTGGTCTGGGTGTCAACAAGTTTGCGAGCAGCATGGCGGTAGCAGCTGGTGATCTTCAGTGTCGAGCGGGGAAAAAGCAGCGTCATGCCAACTCGTCGCAGTGAGGCTTGTCGCGGTGGAAGCAGTTGGTCGTCTGGACTAAGGTGTTGCCAGCAAGGGGATGCAGCAACGTCGAGTCGGCTGGTGGGGTCTCGGCCTAGGGTGGCACCGATGGAGGAGACTCGGCCAGGAGGTGTTTGACCGAGAGACCCATTCCTCTCTCATTCTAACCTCACATGTTTCACTTCCCATATTCTGAAATTATTATTACCGACCTCTCAATTAAGAGGCATAACTATCTACATATAGCATTAACCTAGGTTTATGTCACTGTCGTGGGTTAATTTAAGCCTTTCTAATGTGATGGGCTCTGATAACCTAAGGCTAAATTGTGTTTAAACTTCAATGGGTTGATATATAATCAAATTAAGCTCAATTATGCCCATCTTGCCTTGAAATTTTCAGCCACAATGGCCCTAGCCTGACTGAGTTTTGTTTGATGTTGGGGCCAAATCTGCCCAACTTATTAGAGTTTATTTGCCACCGCTGGTTTGATACACAATACAATTAAACTATGTGCTCCTAAACTATATGCTATGTAATTTAACTTTAATATTTTTGTTTAGGGGTTAAAGATTAATTCCTAATTTTTTATACAATTAATTCTCAAGTGATTAGCTAAAATTTAGGTTTCAACATATATGAATTGGGGATTACCTATCTAAAGTGAATTTTCTGCCATGAGGAAGAGAAATAGAGGTGTGACTGGATAGGGAAACCCTACAAGGGGTAGAATGGTCATTACGCCCAGAAATGTTTTATTATGGTTTTCGGATCCATCTGGTTCCGGTACAATTGCCATTGTTTGTACCCAGAAGAGCATTGAATTTAGAGTTGCATTATTGTGGGCTCCATGAGTTCTTGCCTGGCATCAAGCGTGGCAGAAAGGACATCCGCATCTTAGGAGCATGAAATGTCCGTCTGATCTCCTACGTTATCACCAACACGAATCACTACCGTTGATCTCTGACTAATTAGCATAGTGGGTCCCAATCTCCTCTTCCTCTCCCAAGTCCCAATTTCATGCTATAAATAGGTTCACTGCAAGGCCTATAGTGCAATACCAAGACCAACGCTCCCAAGCAAGAAAGCAAGCCACGTTCCATACAAAATCCATCCCACTTTTCTTTTAGCTTTTAGACCCATTCTCTATCGCATTACATTCCTTCATTTATAACCCAAAATGGCAACCATTGACATTGAACCTACCACGCCGGAATCTGACAGAAACAAAGCCACCGTTGAGGCCCTTTATGCCGCCTTGGCTCTCGGCGACTCTAACAAGGTGGCCAAGCTTCTGGCTAGCGATCTCGAATGGTGGTTCCATGGGCCGCCCGGTTGCCAGCACTTGATGCGGGTGCTCACCGGGGAATCAGACTGCTCCGCGTTTACATTCCATCCACATCGCATAACGGCTATAGGTGATGACTGTGTGATCGCTGAGGGGTGGGAAGGGGCGCAGGCATATTGGGTCCATGCGTGGATGCTGAAGAACGGGCTGATCACGCAGCTCAGGGAGTATTTCAACACGTGGCTCACCGTGAGAGAAGTGTCGTTGCCGCGGTGGGAGGTGGCGCAGGCAAACCATACACTTTGGCAGAGCCAGGTGAGGGACCGCTTCGACGGGTCGTTGCCGGGGCTCTTGCTTGCCATATGAGGAGGGTGGTGCGTGCATTCAGGTGGTTGGGAATGAAAATTCGGGGGCGGTGTATGGGTGCGCATGCGTAAATATGTTTGATGAGAAAAATCAGGACCGCTCTTGTCTGTCATATCAAGTTGGAGGAAAGTGGAAAGAACTGTAGTCAATGAAGTGTCACTCATGATAATATTAAAATCATGCATCTGTCGGACTATGAATCTTTGTCTGATGGAAGCTTCCTACGGAGCTCACAAGTGAACAAAATGACGGAAATTAATTGAAGGACCACCATTTTAATCATGTGGATAAGCTTTCAAATCGTACAAAGAAGAGTTAAACAAGGGTTTAGATTTAATTTCCATGATGAGGCTACAATTAGTGTAGGTCTTTACGCAGCGCGACTAGCAAGAATCTGCACGCGCAAAAACATAATTCAATTGCCATCCACTGATTGAAGACATGCCTGTCTCCATTCATTGGTGAAAAAAATCATTTATCCATGTGTCTTACTTGGGATATTAAAACATGCCTTTTGACATCAAAACCCCATTAGTCCCAATGACGAAATAGTGGTGGCAATAGTGAATGGTGACGCAACAAGCAGCAAAGCAACATTGACGGCCACACACAGAGAAGGAAGAAGGGGAAAAAAACAAAATTAAATAATAAAAGAAAACATTTTACACCCAGTTTGGATAGAGTGATTTGAAAGGAAAAGAAGAAATTTAAATAATTATAAGCAATTGAAAATAAAGGGTTTGAAGGGATTGTGTTGTGATGATGTCTAGATGTTAGGAAGGGAAAAGAGAGGAAAAGAATGCATTATGACATAAATGTCATTTTTTGTATTTATATATAGATTTAATATGGTATATGAGAGAAAGAAGAATAAAATTCTTTAGTAATACCCAATTTCCTCCAATACTTAGAAAGTTTCGGAGGGATTCAAAATGTATGACCATATCAGTCCGTCCTAATCCTTTCCCTTGGCCTCTTTTCTTCATCCAAACATGATTATGTCTTTACAACCATTTATCTTCCCTTCTAATCCGTCCTAACAAACATAGTGTTAATCATTGAAATTAATTCAACGCATTAATATATCCTTCTCTTAAAGAGTTAAATTTGGAATGTAAATCCATAATATAGAAGGTCCCAATCTCAAGCCATGCTTCTAAACTGCTTGCATAAAAGCCAAATCTGGGCTTTTAGGGGTAGGTTAATCTCCATCTTATAGTATTAAACATGAACCAGATTTTGTACATTTATATAGGTTCAAGATATTGATATACAAACTCTTTGGGATTGCCTAGGTTGTTGGAATGTCATAAGATTTTCGACTCATTAACCGGAGGTCACCTTTCCGAATCTTATCAACGACGCGCTTACTACTCAGATTCGAAGATACATGCATAGGCTAAAGGTTTGGACTTAGCAGGTTCATGGGACTTATAGGATGCTTTATGGACTTTCAAATAGTGAAGCTTTTGAGCTCATGCCCCAGTTTACAAAAAAAAGGAAAAAAAGAAAAAAAGAAGAAGATTGTGATATATCGGAGCACGCGCACACACGCGTCTACTCTGTAATGCGTACATATTAATATACAATTTTACCACATGTCATTTTAAGATATGCTTTTATGTAAAGGTTGTCACAACCATGGTGAGCCCCAAGGGAGTTTCAATGGATTACTAAATGAGCACAAATGATCCTTTTTGTGAAGTGGCACTTATGCGTAGCATGAGTCCTCTCAAATCTTGCTGATCACAACTTGATTTTCTCATTTAATGATTCGTTTGATATTAAACTCAAGAGTCACCACTAAATTATTACAGGTCGGTAAGGGGCTCGAGTAAGACAAGGAGCCCACCTTGCTCTTGTGAACTAGAGATTCATGAGTATGGAGATTTGATTACGCTAAATAAATTTAGGGATAAGTATACTTGAAGTCCTAAAACTTGTTATGAAAGTACAATTGAATTCTAAAATTTTCAAAAAATGTAATCAAGTCCTAAAACTTGTTACAAAAGTGCAATTAAGTTTTAAATCGATTAAAAAGTGCAATCAAGTTTTGAAACTTATTAGCATTTTCCATTTGTTAAGTTGGACGGACTTGATTACACCAACTAGACAAGTTTTAAGACTCAATTGCACTTTTTGAAAATTTTAGAACTTAATTGCACTTTGTGCTAAGCTTTTGGCCTTTAACGGGTTAAAATTAAACATTAGAGAAAGATTCGAAGATCAAGACTTTGTTAATTTGTTTCAATTGGCGACAAGAGTGTATAAATACAAGCAGTTATTACAAGGAAGAGATAATAAGCCACATAGAGAGTTCAAATAAACTATGGCCTTGGTCGACAACTATGAATCGGAAGATGACTCTGACTCCGGTGCTCGACAAGTCTTACGTCTGTCCGATATTGAGGCCTGTTAGGGCAAAAGAAACAACAATGGCTAAGTTTATGTCATCATGGGGAGTTGATTGGCAAAAACATCAAATGTAGGGGGCTTAATTGAACACATTTAAACGGGAAAAGAAAAACACTCGAGCCTCGGAGACCTCGTCGGTTGAGTTGTGCACCGCCCAACAAAGCAGATCTGGGTGAACCATCTACTGATTTTCGAAATGAACACTTTGACACAAAAGAATGAGCATAAATTGATTTGCCAGCTGTTGCCACTTCACCATCAGACGATTGCCACTCATCACCTAACATGCAATTCATTCGTATCTCTCTCTCTCTCTCTCTCTCTCTCTCTCTCTCTCTCTCTCTCTATGTTTTGAGTCCAAGAGTTTCTGTTCGGAAAGAGACTGAACCAGCCTTAGTTTTCGTGGTCTCTGTGTGTTCCATGGCTTGTCATTTTTTTGGCTACTAAACATTTGAATTATTTTCAGTCCACAGATCAAACCTCTATTCCGTCGGGTTCTCAAATACCGGATGGCAGTGCGGTTTTTAAAATCAAACTCCTTGAAGTTGCATAATGCCATTTGTTGGCCGTTTGAATATTACTCTTATACAACCGAAGAGACAATCTGTGTGCCTTCTTTTTTCTTTTTCTTTTTTTTCCCTTCAGATGATCTAAATGAGGGCAAATAGAGAAATGGAAAAGATATCGACAATTTCCGAGAAACATACACTAAAAGTCCTGATGAGACAGAAATGTTATCGGCCCATTTCAATGCATCAATCAAACACAGATCAAAACATATTAATTGGGTCAATTAAATGCTGGACCGCCTTAACCTTGCTTAATAATTCGAGGTAAAACTTCAGTTTCACTTTTCTTCCTAGTTCTTGGTGGAAAGTGGCTTCCCCACCTTTTAACTCAAGAGAAAAGTCCAAAAGTCTTAAATCTATTGCATTAGTATCAATTCAATTTTAAACCTTTCAATTGGACCAATTTAGTTCTAAACCTTTTGCAATCGGTACTAATTTAGTCCATCCGGCCAATTTAGGTAAAAAATCGCCGACGTGGATGCCGGCCATCCTACGTAGCATAATCGGCTCTATCGTGAATATTTCTAATAAAATTATAATATATTTTTATTATATATTTTAAATTTTTTTCCTTTTTATTTCTCCAATCGCCAATCGCCGGCCACAAGTCGAGGGTTGGCCTCGCCACGCCGTGCCTGGGCGAGCACTCACCCTCGCCTAGGCCAAGGCGGCCTCTCCGTAGCACGCTTGACCGAGGTGAGGCTGGGCCTTGCTGTCACCTAGGTAGGGCTCGCCTAGCCTTACCCCCTGGCTTCGCCCTCATCCAGGCGAGGCCTAGCAAGGCTAACCCGCACCTAGGCAAGCCATGGCAAAGCCGCCCTAGCCTAAACGGGGGTTGACCTCGCCAAATCTAGCAAGGGGCCTTGCTAGTGCTCGCCCTTGCCTAGGCAAGGCTAGCACTTGTCAGTTATGGCCTGTGGTTGGTGATTGGCCACCAGAGAAAAGAAAAGGGAAAAAAAAGAAAAATAATTCAAAAAATATTAAAATACTGTTAAAAATGTCCACGTCAGTCACCGGCCGTTCTACGTAAGCTTGGTTGGCATTCACGTTAGAGATTTTCAACCTAAATTGGTCGAGTGAACTGAATTTGTACCAATGTGAAAAAGTTTAGGACTAAATCGATCCAATTGAAAAGTTTAGGACTTTTTGACTAAAAAAAAGTTTAGAATTGAATTGGTATCATTATAATAGGTTTAGGACTTTTTGGTACTTTTCCTTTTAACTCAATGAAGAAACGTTGGGTAAGAAAAAGCTGCCTTTTTCTAAGAAAGATTGTAGTAACTACTTCTGCATGGCGGCATTCTATCGTAGAATCCATTGACAACTATCAAACAAAGATCATCTTCAGCTCTCCATTGTATACTCTAATTGGACGCCTATCATAGGGCGGTGGATCAAATGCACTCGATTTATGCCAAAGGACGCTTTTCAACTATAGGCGGAAAAGTTAGATAATCCCGAAATAGCATTAAGGATGGCGCAATGTCTCTTTCTTGTCCTCGCTGTGCGCTACTTTTAATTGCAGCTTGCGCTATATGATACGCAATTTTCTTTTAACAAGTCACATGCATCAGTATTCACTTGGATAATTTATTAAATTTCTAAAAGTATGACTAACCACATCGACTATGATGGAGATATTATCTTGATCTATTATGATGTACAGTGTTGAATTTTAGTAAAGCAATCACAAAAAAGAACACAAGAATTATGTGGTTCGGCAATGTGCCTACGTTCTCAAACAAAACTCTCAACTCTCTTATTTGTTTTTTTGTTTGGTCATGAGAGTTAAGCTGCCATTATTTTGCAATTTGTACACAAGGGTTGCCACAACAAAGGAATCAAGCAAACCCAAAAAACAGGAAACTCCAAAAAATAGGAAAGCTATCAATATACATATTTGCCTACAATCTCTGCTTTCCTTTAATAAGAATGCAAATGAGGCCAATATCGCCAATACTCTCCCTTAAGTTGGAGCGAAGACATCGTCAGAGGTCAACTTGTTCACCATATTGTGAAATATTCCCTTGATAAAGCTTTGGTGAAGACATCAGCAAGTTGATCCTTACTACGAATATATGGTGTCTCTATCGTCTTGTCTTGAACCTTTTCCCTTACAAAGTGACAATCGACCTCTATGTGTTTAGTCCTCTCATGAAAGACTAGATTTGAAGCAATGTGTGTTGCCGCCTGATTATCACAGAATAGCTTTGTAGACGGAGCCATATGATCTCACTAATGGTGGTAGCCATGGCTCGATACTCAGCCTTTGCGCTAGATCTAGCCACAATTGTTTGCTTCTTACTTTTCCAAGTAACAATATTTCCACTAACAAAGGTACAAAAACTTGTGGTAGATTTTCTATCTATGGGGTTTCTAGCCCAATCAGCATTAGTAAACCCTACTATCTTTGTATTACCATTATTCTTCAATAGTATTCCTCTTCCCGGAGAAGCTTTTAGATATCGAAGGAGCTGGTTTAGCAACTCCATATGCCCTTATGTAGGTTTCTGCATAAATTGGCTCACATAGCTGACAGAATAAGCAATATCATGTTTAATAATGGTTAAGTAAATCAATCTCCCTACTAAACATTGAAATTGCCCAATATCCTATAATGGTGTTTCCTTAGACATAATCTTACTTTTGTAATCCATAGGTGTGCTAACAAGTTTAATGCCCAACTTACCAGTCTCTTTCAGTAGATCTAGGACATATTTCTTTTGAGTCAAGAACAAACCTTTGTCAGAACTCGCTATCTCTATGCCCAAAAAATACCTTAATTTTCCATGATCTTTAATGTCGAACTCCTTGCTCAACAGCTGCTTAAGTTTTGCAATATCCGTTAAGTTACTGCCAGTAATAATAAGATCATCAACATAAATGAGAATAACAACAATACTTTCACCAACTGCTTTAATAAACATTGAAGAATCAATTGCACTCCTTTTGAAACCAAATCTAATGAGAGCGGAACTTAGTTTGCCATACCATGCTCTAGGAGACTGTTTGAGACCATATATTGCCTTCTTTAATTTGCAAACCATTCCCTTATTATTCTCTAAGGGATGTCCTGGAGGGAGATCCATATAGACCTCTTCCTCCAAATCTCCTTGGAGGAAGGCATTCTTCACATCCATTTGAAACAACGGCCAACTATAGTTAACTGCCATGGATAGAAGGACACGAATAGTGTTCGTTTTCACTATAGGAGCAAATGTTTCTTTATAGTCTATCCCATAGGTTTGAGTATACCCTTTTGCATCAAGCCGAGCATTGTACCTCTCAACAAAACCATTACTATTGTATTTGATCTTGTAAATCCACCGACATCCAATTGTCTTCTTCCCGTTTGGCAATTTAACAAGTTCCCAAGTATGGTTACAATCCAATGCCTGAAGCTCATCTTTCATGGCATTCACCCACACGCTGCTTTTACATGCTTCCAAGAAGGTATTGGGTTCCTATTGATTTTCAATGGTAGATAAGAAACTTAAATAATTATGGGAAATTCTATCATACCCAATAAAATTCTGAATGGGATGCTGAGCAGTATGATATGTTGAAAAATCATGGAGCCGCGTTGAAGGCCTTGGAATACATGATTACCTGTAGGATTGGGGTTGAGATAATGGGTGCCACATCTGCTGGAGCTACCTCTGTTGCATTTTCAGCCCCAACTTCCAAATCAGCTGCATCTGTTATAATGGCAATGACATTGGGGGTAGTATTGGCATTTTCCATATTGGCATTTTCTATATTCATAGGATTCCTTGAACAGCTGCTGTTGGAATTTCCTCTTGATCCAACATTGAATTCCTGATAGGTAGGACGAGAAACAAAAATTTAGAATAGTCATCTTGCTCCCCCTAAATTTGATTCTTGGCAAAAAAACATGTGAGCCTCATCAAAGACAACATCACGAGAAATATAAACACATCCAGTACTTGGTTCATAGCATTTGTATCCCTTCTTGACATTTGAGTATCCCACAAACACCCACTTTCGAGCCCATGGATCCAGTTTGTCACCAGATTGAGAATGCACATAACACACACATTCGAAAATTCTTAGATGAGAGATACCCAATTTTTGGCCATACAGACTTTCAATTGGAACTTTATACCCCAAAACCTTATTAGGCAAACGGTTGATTAAGTAGCAGCTCGTAAGGATTGTATCTGCCCAATATGTCTTGGGTAAATTTCCTGAGAATAACAATGCTCGGGTAACCTCAAGCAAATGCCTTTTTTTTTTTCTTTCTGCAACTCCATTCTGCTGTGAAGTTCCCACGCAGGAGGTTCGATGAATGACTTCCCGACCATGTAGAAACGCTTGAAAAGCCTGATTGGTATATTTAGTTCCATTGTCTATACAAAGAATTTTCACCGTAGTGTTAAATTGATTTTTCACCATATTGCAAAAATCTTGAAACACAGTCATAACTTCACTTTTGGATTTAAGCAGATAAAGCCATGCAGCTCGGGATTTATCATCAATAAATGTAACAAAATACTTGAACCCCTCCTTAGAGTCAATAGGAGAAGCCCCCAAAACATCCGAGTGAACTTTTCAAAAAACTATTCTGATTTATGTGTGCTATGTGGAAATGGTAACCTATGCTGCTTAGCATAATGACAAGGATCACAACAATTGGAATCATAACTTAAAGTCATGTCAAGAGCATGTAACACCATCAGAGGAATGACCCAGACGCCAATGCCACAACCGGGAAGTGTCAATAGTCTTCCTTTGCGCCATCAACACTTTGTTGTTGAGGTCCACCATATACAGCCCATTCTGCAACTGCCCTTCACCAATCATCCTCCTGGTGGTTCAATCTTGAAAAAACACCTTTTGAGGAGTAAAAATAACATTACAATTTCACTTATTAGTATATTTGCTAACTGACATTAAATTTGAGGATAATTCAGATACTAATAATGCTTCAGAATTATTTGAGAAAAATTTAATTTGTCCAACACCACTAGTTGGAACGTGCCCACCATTAGCAATAGTAATAGGTGGATGTGACACACCTGAAGTAATATTGGATAGCGAGCTTGGAGAACATCACATGTGGTCTGTAGCCCCAAAGTCAACAATAAACTGAGTTTTGAATAAAACTGAGTAAGCATAAACATTACCAGATGTCATAGCCAAATTTTCAGTTTCAGTGCCAGAAGCGTTCGTTCCATTGCCACGTATTTTAAGTAATTGATGAACTTGTTGAGATAAAGCCTCCAACTTGGATTGAAAATCATTCGGATTGTCCTGGACTGCCACCTTAGCTTCTGAACCCCTGTTTTTGGAAAGACGCAAATGCAGATGAAGGACCCCAGCACCTCTCTTTGGAATTGCCATCGTGATTGCAATGGTCACAATGGAACCATGCTAGTTTCTTAAATTTTCCTTTGGTAAACCGAGCAATGGAGTCTCCTTGCTTCGTGTTGATAGCACTGTGGGCCGTGTATTCACCAAGCTCTCCTGATGTAATTGGAGCTAAAGGCATGACACGTCTCCTTGTTTCCTCATTTTGGATTATGGCACAAACTTCGTTGAAAGCAGGCAGTTGAGAACAAACCTTTGTCAGAACTCGATATATGCATTAATATTGTGATGATAAGCATGAAAGTGATCTTCCTCCTACCAAGAAGAGAGATCTCTCTCTCATTGAAAAGGTTAGGTATCATTTATTATCTCATGCTCGATGTGCAGTGGATCGATGCATTTTATGTTGGAATTGGGAACTGGGGATGCAAGAGTCGATCGAAACACAATAATGAAGAGCCCCAAGCCCTCGGGTTCGCAAATGATTGTACACTACAAAGTCAATGATTCAATCTCATTCGTGTGGATGCATGTCTTTTGAGAATATATGTCCCAAGCACACGAGTGCCTCTTAGTTGGATCCAACTGTTGGTATCTTAAATGTTGGCTTTATTGGCTTGTCGTAGGATGTGACTGGTCTTGCAATACTATGTATATGCAGCAATTATGCATGTACTTTGTTTTTGAGTTGTTAGTACGTTAAGATAAATGTAAGCATGAATTAGGGACGACACCCACGCATTGGGAAATTGAGGAGCGATGAAGAATTTAACTTACTTAGCCAATTTATAACTCGACAACTTTCGTGTTCAAATCACGATGTCTCCAAATAATAATCATCTTGGGGTCATTCCACGATATTTTGTGTAGAATCTTATGTGATGCGCATGAAGGGGTGATTAACGTGCATTCTTTAGAGTAATTGAAGCACAAGGTTTGGCAAACCCGTGTTATCAAGAAGAGAGAGAGAGAGAGAGAGAGAGAGAGTTGACAAGGAAGTAGTGTTGGCAATTTTCAATGCCAATCAATTCACAAGGCCATATATGTTAAAGTAGTGCTGAGATTGTGACGGATTCAAAGAAAGACAAGCACTTCAAAAAGTATCGAGTGAAAAAATCTCAGCACTTCAGAAGAAGGAAGAAATGATGATTCTTGCGAAAACGAAGAAACTTCACAGGACGCAAGAAACCAAATCGTTGCTTCATTTGCAACAAGAAGGGCCACTTTGCCAAAAATTGTCCTCAAGCAAAGAAAGGTCAGAATCATCTCATTCATAATATCGAACTAGAAACAGGAATTTCTCTTGACAATGATGATATTGAATCCCTGTTCTCTGTCAATGAAAATCCCACTGACCAAACACTTTGCATCATTCCTTATTATCTCATTCCCAGTGAAACAGACTCTGACTCAGAACTTGAAGAACTTTTCCATCTATCATCACAACCAGAAAATCTGGACCCTAACATACATTCTAGTCAACTTTATTGTCCCCACTTTCCAGTCAAAATCTATCTCTCAAAGTTTGCCAAACCAATTTCAGTCATTGCTCTCATAGATACTGGTGCTAGTGCTTCAATCCTAGACACTAAAGTTCTTCCTGAAGAATACTGGACTTCCTGTGTTCAGTATTTCAATTCTACTTCGAGAGACACTTTTTCTACAAATGTTCGCACTACACCTGTGTCCATTCAGTTTTTCCCTTAGTGCTCCATTACCAGTAAAATTCTTGAATCTAGTCTTCCTAATAAAGACTTGATTATTGGGTGGGATATTATGACTCAACTTCCAGACTTAAGAATTGTTCTTGAAAAAAGGACTTAGGTATAAAGACCAATTCTCTGAATTCGTCAATATCCAAAGACTCTTTTCCATTCAAATGAGTCTGTTAGATCCAATCATGCAGAAAATGTTGAAATCATGCTTAGAAAATCATTTTGAGTTCTCCCAAAAATGTTCTCATCCTTTGTGGAAAAATTCATAATTCTATGTTCGACTCCCCTTCAAGAAAAAAGAGGATATAAATCCTACAAAGGCAAGTCATTCGGGAATGAATCCAGAGCATTTGGCTCTTGCTCAAAAAGAATGCTCAGAATTATTACAACAAGGCCTTATTGAAACTTCAAATTCTCAATGGACTTGTGAAGCTTTTTATGTCAATAAACGTGCTAAGCAAAATCGAGGAAAAATGAGATTGGTGATCAACTACCAACCTCTCAATCTTTTCCTTCGAGATGACAAATTCCCTTTGTCTTCTCGAAATTCCCTTTTTGCGGGAATCACTAAAGCCCATATTTATTCAAAGTTTGATCTTAAAGCCGGATTTTAGCAATTGGGCATTCATCCTGATGACACATACTGAAGATAGGATTCTGTATCCCCAATCAACACTTTCAATGGCGAGTTCTTCCATTTGGTCTCAAAGTTGCTCCTTCCTTATTCCAAAAGGCTATGTGTCGCATATTCCGCCAATCTTATCCAGTGCAACTTGTCTATATTGATGACATATTGCTCTATAGCCCAGACGAAGAATCTCACTGTCGACTTTTTGAGCAGTTTGCATAAATTGTGAAGAAATATGGCATCATGCTTTCTCAAAAAAAGATGACCATTGCCCAAACAGAAGTTGAATTCCTTGGCATGCACCTTAACAAAGGTACATATTATCCAGGACCGCACATCGCTAGGAAATTACTAAAATTTCCTGAAAAGAATTTTACAACCCAGCAAGTTCAACAATTTCTCGAATAATCAATTATCTTAGAGATTTTGTCCCGAATATTCGAGGTTGTTAATTTCTTTGCAACTGATATTAAAAAGCATCCAAGTGCCATGGGGAAAGGCACAAGCCAAAGTAGTTCTGAACTCAAAAAAATTATGCAAGATCTTCCCCCCTTGCAAATCCCATCCACAGGGAAGAGAGTTCTGCAGACTGATGCCAGTGATGAATATTGGGCAGCCATATTGTTCGAAGAACTTCATGGTAAGCGACATCTTTGTGCTTACAAAAGTGGCAAGTTTTCTCAGTTAAAAAATGCATTATCATTCTACCTTCAAGGAAATTTTGACAGTAAAGAATGGAATAAAAAAGTTCAAATTCGATCTTATTAGCCACAATTTTCTGGTAGAACTGGATATGGTTTCTTTTCACCAAATGACCAAATTCAAGCAAAAGTAGATCCCTCATCCTCAGATACTTAGATGGGCTGAATGGTTTTCGAAATACTCTTTCGAAACCAAACAAATTGTAGAAAAGAAAAATGTGCTTGCAGATTTTCTCTCCGGACCAAAAGTATCGGCAGAAATCAACATATATATTCTCAGGCATTCCTTCCCGTTCCAGGCAGCCAAGTACAAGATTGAACGGTTCCAAGATTGGCTAAGCCTGGAATATCTTTAAGAAATAATTGAGCAAATTCAAAAGGATAAACTCATTGAAAATCTTGACAATCTCATGTGGCAATGCCACACAGACCTTTTTCGCCACCATGGAGGATCTATTCTTGACTCTTTTGGATTACACTCGAGGTACCCTTTCATTTACTCATTACTTTGGAGAAAAAATGATTTTCTTGACAAACTTAAATAGCTATTATGATATCTAACCAACAAGTACGTAATAGCTATTGAGTTTCCCACCAGAAAATTTATTCTCCAATTGACCAATTTGCTTTTGGCTGATTATGTTCAACTAAATGAATACAAGAAAAACCTTTTAACTGTGCTCAAATGGTTTTACCCTTCTGTTTATTAGAAACGACTCTTTCTCGAAGAGGTGAAAAAAGTCTTGTAGAAGAAGAAAAGTCATCTGATCTGTTTCAAAAATTGATTGCCACCAGTGTTTAAGGCTTCCAATAAACCTTGTAATAAATTCTAAAAGAACATCATATTTGCTTTCAACAATAAGAGCTCTGGTGTTCAACCGAGCATGGAATTCATCCAATCTTTCTGGCCATTTGGAAGTGTCATCAAGAGTAAAAAACTGTTTGGATGGGGAAACAAAAATATGAGATGGGTTATTGATTTGGATAACCTCTAGTTCAGATGGGTTTGGTTCCATTTCTTGTTCTGGTGGATCAGCCTTGAAAATCGGAGGAATAGTTGGTGGTACTTGGAAAGATTCAATGGAAGGAATTGGAAAAATAGACGAAGAAGAATAGGATAGGGAGTCGATTCTGAATCTGAATTTGGCAAATTTGATACCTTTGCTACTTGAGAAGTGTACTCTGGTAGATGTTGATCTGAATCAGCTTTTTGATTTTGTTGTTGATTTTTGCTTAAATTCCTCAGAAAAGATTCCAAGGGGTTTGAGATCATCATCTGCTGGTCAAAACTCTTTTCAGGTTCTCCAGAGGATTCAGCAATAGGTTTTTCTTTCATTCTTTCCTTTCAAGCTTCTCCATTTCCCGAATGCGATTGCGCATTTCTGTCATATCACTTCTGTCTCGTTGAGTAGAAGTTTCGGCTACAAGAGCAGCTACAGCAAAAACTGGGGAGCTTTGCAGTGGTGGAAGAGAGTATCCGATTCTCGGAATAGAGAAAAAATCAGTAGGCTTAAATTTTCCTTCTTCAAGGAAACTGATTTGCCTTCTGAGTTTTTCTATTTCATTCTTTGAACTTTCAAGATAATGGTAGCCAAGATGCTGGCCTGATTCCAGGGCATGAAGTCTTTTTTAGAAATCCACAAGCATCTTTTTGATGGACTCATCGTACCTTCGAATATCTTGTTGCACATCAACAATTTTGAAGTCAAGTGTCTTGAAAGCTTGATTTTGTGTCAGGAGAATTTCCGATTGCCAGTTTAGAACAGCCTCGGCGAAGCAGTGCGCTTTTTTTGGCCTTCCACATCAACATTAATGGGAGAAGGAATTTTTGGAGCATGAAAGGAAAAAAAAAGCAAGCTGAGAATTTTCAACAGGATTTAAAGGAAGGAAATCAGCTTCATTAAACATGAAGATAGATGGAAGTTGCCCGGTAGTTGGGTTTTCAGGAAAGATTGAAATTTTAAATGGATAAGAATTTTTCTTTACCCACTTCTAGATGGGTTTGTAGAAAGGGGAAACGACAGAATTTTTATATGGGGGTGAGACCGGAGGTGATGGTGGGGATAATGGGGGTGATGGAGTTGATAGAGATGATGAAGGTGATGGTGAACCATATGAAACCATAAACTGGTATCCACTATTTTCTCCAAAGGTATCAATGGTAGGGTCTCCATCCAAATATCTTTGGAAGAAGCTGTCCTTGACCTTCTTAGCTTTTCGCTTAGGCCTGATAGCTGGATCTACTTCATTTGGGGAATTTGTGCATGAAGAACATTGGCAAAAAGGATCCCAGAAGCAATGCCCATAAGGGTCTTTGTAGTGATGGACAGGATGCCCGTCACTTTTGAAGTATTGGACTAGCTTTTTTGAGTCTGGTTCCTGAGGAACTGTATTAGGAACACAGGGTTCTATCATAAAGATAGTAGGAAAGATGGAAGGAGTTTCTTCCTTCTCTTTGTGGAATTTGATGGTTACAGTACCATCTCTTTATCTGACAAATTCAGAGTCTGAAGACTGGAGAGGTTGGCTAATTTGGTGAAGTTTTTCATAATTTATTATCTAAAATTCAGGAAGAAGCTTGGCTAACTTTTCTTTTGGGATTTGCCGAGGAACATGAATACAAGAAGCCTTATCATTTTGCATGAAGATAAACAGTGCATCTTCATTTTCATGTTGGAAATTTAGATCTAGAGCATGATTTTGCACTCTATACACCATTTGGTAATGAAGAGTTGCGGCAATGGAATCGTCAGTTTGAGGAGCTCTAGTAAGCTGAAGTTGCACTTTCAAGAAAGAAAGTAGCTGGGGATCGAAAAGAGCAATATTAAAATTTGGATAAAGAGTTACAAAGACTGTTCCAGCATTTAAAGTGGTTTGCACAGTAGCAATATAGGCATGCTGGTATTCGAAGAACCTAATATCCAAAAGAACCATTCTTGCTACAACAAGCAAACCTTTTCTCCCATGGAAGGTAAGAGCAAGACGGACAGCGCCATAGTGAATATGCGAATACCCATGTTGGATCCACTGTTTGGGAAATTTAGGAGGAATATAAAGAGTAACAAAGTACTCCTTTTCAGAGGCAGGAATTGGATGTTGGTCAAATTTGGAAGACTGAACGTATTCCTTGACCTCTTTTGGAGTCTGGCGGATGAGATGTCGTATAGACCTGATTGGGGAAAAAGATGTAGCAGGTTGGCAAAGGCCAAGTGTGGATTCATGAGAAGAAGTTGCATTTCAAAAATCTTGATTTCATCACTAAGAGAGACTTCATAGAGATAGTCTATCTTAGAAGCATGTGAAGTACGAAACTCGATTAAAGATGAAGAGGAAGACGATGGAGTGAGAGAAGCGAGAAGAGAGATTGAAGTTGTATCTGGATTGGTCATGATGAAGAAAAAAGATTCTTCGCAGCACTGAATAGTCACCAACTAAGCGCATGGAACGAACCAAGCTAGGCATAAAACCAGGCTCTGATACCAATGAGGGGATCTATGCTTAGAGCCAGAGAAAACAAGGTCAGCTTACAGTAGGTATGCCATCCTACTTGGGCGAACCTCTTGTTCAAGCCCTTCAGGGACTGCCTTTTAGCTGTAAAACTACCCTGAGATTTAGCTGACTTTTCTTCTTCTGCAAGACTTTTCCCAAGCCATTGGAATCATTTACCTATATTTCATAGGAAAACCTGCTGATCTTCTTAATCTCAAAAGAAGAGAATATTTTAAAAGAAAATGTTATTCTCTTAAAAAAAGGGCACCTAGATCACCATTACAGAAAGATGCTTAAACTCTTTTATGGCCTAGGAGGTGATTCAAATTTGAAACAAATCTTCTTAGCCTCTATTCCTAAAGAACTCTCCCAACAGGTTGAGAGATCTTTTCTCAACAAGCAAAGAAGAATTGTTGATATTTCCTTTGGAGAACTGCAACAAGAAATTCATCTTTGTCTTGATGAACTTTGCCTCCAAAGACAGATGATGAAAAACTACATTAGAGACAATCGTGAACTTGATGGTGCTTGCTCTAAATAATATTTGAAGATCAAATGTTCGAAGAAAGATTGTGACGGATCCTGCGGAGAATATTCAAAGAAAAACAAGCACTTTAAAAAGTATCAAGTGAAAAGATCTCAGCACTTCAGAAGAGGGAAAGTTGTGAAATCTCAATTCTCTCACTTTCCATGCCTCTCTAAAAAAACCTTTTCTTCAAAGCCTGACATGATCCTCTAAGAAAGGTAGCTCGGCCAGTTAGACATAATATCATCTTGGTCACTCTGAGCATCTCTATGCTCTGAGCTAAATTTCAGGGTAGTTTTACAACTAAAAGGTAGTCCCTGAAGGGCTTGAACAAGAGGTTCGCCCAAGTGAGATGGCATACCTGCTGTAAGCTGACCTTGTTTTCCCTAGCTTTAAGCATAGATCCCCTCATTATCCATATTGACAAATTCAGAAAATTAATCTTTATACCTAAGTCCTTTTCCAGGAACAATTCTTAAGTCTGGAAGTTGAGTCATGATATCCCACATATTGACCCCTCTCTCTATCTCTCTCTCCTATTTAATCAATGGCAACGGGATTTTGGACTTGGAACGATTTTGCCCGTTTGCCTGTTGTCATTCTCTTTGGCAGCGTCTGTAAATGGACTTGACCGTGGTGCATATAAACATTCTTGTTGTGAACATCTCAGTATTCTAAGACCTTGTATTGAGATAATTGTTCTATGCATATGATAGCGGGGGTTGAGGATGCCTAGAATACAAGATCTTTTTTTGGCATATGATATTTTTTTTATGACTGTGGGGGGACTCGTGCCATCCTTATTTGATTGGTGAGTAAACCCTTCACAAAATATAAGGTGGGTAACTACGAACTGAAAACATGAGAGAAATTCGAACTCGACATTCGAAGATGGGTCCAAAGCAGCATCTGCATACACA